>JAITYX010000023.1:2917500-4376250 GCA_021018815.1 Talinum fruticosum | reverse complement strand
AGAATTTTAGTTATTTAATTTTTTGTTTTAGAATTGGTTTATTTTCTGCTTTAGTTTTCTGTTTTAATTATTATAAAAAATATATAAAAAATATTTCTCGGTTATTATAATTTTTATATTCTGTATAAATTATTTATTTATTAGGCATAATTTTATGTGATTTATAGCTATTAATTTACTAGTTTATATTTTCTGTTTTGTTTTAAATAGTAGTAAATTTAATTAGATTTAAGCTTGCATATTATTATATCTTTCCTCGTGGATTCGATCTCTACTTCCCTATGCTATATTGTTTATTATAAGCCTATGTAGTCGTTTAATTTGTTGCTGTACGACAAGCTAACAATTATACTATATCAACCTATTATCTTGAGTAGATAATAGAAGTAGATCCCCAACGGCATGAGGCATTGAGAGCTAGAGAGATGGATCCTGACGAAACTGTCCATGCTTGCTAACCTCTCCAAATTCGTGAAACAAACCCTCGGGTAGCTGAATGTGTTTGCTGGAGAAAAACTAAACTCAAAGAAACTAAAGAGAGGAGGGCACGATGAATTGAGGCGCCGAAGAAGTGTATTCAAAACGGGCTGAGTCTAGTGACCCCAAAAGAAAGAAAGTAAAGACAGACTAGGGCTTAGATTTTTAGGCAGTATTTAGGGAAGAATAAAAGGAAAGGAGGATTGCCTCTTTAAAACAAATTTATATTTTCACAAGTAGTATGCTTGTATTTATTTCCCCTTTTATTAGCTATGTATTCGAGTAAGTAGTTGGCTTACCTTTTATTAAATAAAGGTAAGCATTATGCTATACTTTTATATTTTGTTTTATCGCACACTTAGAATTACAAATAAACTGGACCGACTAATTGGACTATCCAATAAATAAGGAAACCATTTAATTGGACGAGTTAAAAAATGAAAATGAATTATAGAATTCAAGAATTAAATAAGCTCCTAGAGCTTGGTATGAAAGATTTAGCAGTTTCTTGGTATCATTTTTGGAGCTACTAATGAAACTCTATGTCGAGAGTTTTCTAAGTTGATGAGACTGGAGTTGTAGATGAGTATGATGGGAGAACTCAACTTCTTTCTTGGTCTACAAATCAAACAAGACAGGGATGACATTTATGTTCATCAATCCAAGTATACCAAAGAGCTTTTGAAGAAATACAAACTACAAGATGTGAAGCATGTAGCAGCACCTATCGAGTAGCAGTTTGAAATTGGACTCGGATGAGAAAGTGAAGCTGTAGATTAGAAACTCTACAGAGGTATGATCGGATCTTTACTTTATCTCACATTTAGTAGGCTAAATATTATGTTCAGTGTTTGTCTATGTACAAGATTTCAAGTTAATCCAAAAGAATCACATCCGAGTGCGGTGAAGAGAATTTTCATATATCTTATAGGGACTCGGAATCTTGGTCTATGGTTTTCAAAAGACTCGAACCGACTCTCACTCGGATGCTCGGATGCTGATTATGCTGGATACAAAGTTGATAGAAAGAGCACATCAGGAGCATGCCAATTTATGGGTCAATCCCTCATCTCCCGGCACTTAAAGAAACAAAATTTTGTGGATCAAGCGAGCACTTGAACGATCTACGACTATCGTTCAAATCTATCCCAATAAAGTGTGACAATCACAAGTGCAATCAACATTACCAAGAATCCGGTTCAGTACTAAAAAACAAAGCATATTGAGGTCATATATCATTTTCCGAGAGAGCATTATGAGAAAGGTGATATTAAACTTGAATTCATTCCTACTGAATTTCGGTTAGTTGATATTTTCACTAAGCCACTTAGTGAGGATCGGTTTTGTTTTATTAGGAATGAGCTTGGAATGATTAATGCATGATTATGTGTTTTCTAAGTGAACTTTCCTTGCATAATTATGTGCTGTATGTTTTATTTTGTATTTTAATAACAAATGGATCGGTTGACCGAGTGAAACCGAGCTATGAGTTATTAGGTCTCCGAGTGTTTTAAGTAACTCGAAACCATACTTAGTCGGACTAAGTTTTTAAGCAAAATGGACATCAAACTTACGGAATTATCTCTAGATAAATGGATAATTTCATAAATATTTTTGAAAAGTCTTTCTTCTCTCTCTCTCTCTCTCGTGTCGCGTGTTTTGATCGGAGAAAACTAATCGTTGGAAGAAAGCTGCTGGAATTCTAACCATTGGAAAGCGAGAACATCACAACGGTCCGAGAGTACCGTTACGTAATCTAGTCGAACGAAGGTTGAAGGTCACTTCTTTTCGCTATAAATAGCATCCCTTTACGTTCATTTCTGAAGACTCGGACTCTAAATCTAAATCATTCTTAGTACTACATAAAGACTCACGTACAAATCTCATGCCTCCTAAGTTTTGATTACAAGTCATTCGAGTGTTATAGAAATTCCTGTATAAGTTTTCATTCGTTTTTGATCGAGTCGAAAACACATTCTTATTTATCTTCTTACATTGATGTTTCTAAGTCACTCGGACATCTCTCGGATCTATCGCATGATCAAATAATCTCTCTAACACTTTTTATCCGAGTTCGACTACATGTTTCAATGCAAAGTGAATTACGAGTGTTAATTCCTCTTTCTAAGTCAATTTGTATGCTTGAGAATTACTTGTCCTGATCAAATCCTTATACTATGATGTTTTCACTTCTATAACTTGATCTCTCCTATGACTAACTCTGATAGAATTTGAGTATAATGAATATTAGACTCGGATACTTCCACTCTTCTAGGCCTAAGATAATTATGCACTTAATTGTCTTAATTAAATTATTATCCAAACCTAATCTTGGACAAAAGTATTTTATACTTTGAGAAACAAAGTGGTTTACTTTTGTAGCATATCCAAATGAGGTTATCTCATTTTTGAATTGCAAAAGTAACCGACTTCAAGCTATTAATCACCAGCAGACAAGGCTTATCTACTTCGAACAAAGCTCGAAGTTGTGTCGAGGTTGTCTGTTTCCAAACCTGGATCTACGCAAAGCTCAACGGGTGTTTCCACCCTACTTTTCGGACATCACTAGTTGACTGGGGCATATTTAAGAGCCAAGAGTCGTTGCACAACGTTCACATCCCAACAGCTTATTTTCCGAGTGACTCGGAAGAGCCGTTACAACGGCCAGGAAAGACTTCAGTCCAAGCAACCAAACACAACGACTAATCTGCTTGGTCATCTATAAATAGAAGCCACTTCACAACACTAGAAGGTTGTTGGAACTATTGTTAAAGCACATTACTTAAGGAAAAGTCATTGTTTTTATATTCAATCTTCAATTTCTAACTCCTAGCTTCTAACTTATACTTTTTGAGTTGTAAAGTCTTATAATCGAGTCACACACTTTTCCTACTTTCCGAGTAAGGTCCCTTGACCGAGCTGTAAGGGTTAACTTAGCTCAATTGTTCCTAACTGTAAAGGTTACCTTAGTTAGGAAGTACCAGATCGAGATAAGAGAACTTCTAAGTCTAGGAAAACTTTGTAAGGAATTGTCTAAGGGAGCAATTCGGTTGAGTTAGTCTGTTCTATTTTGAGGATTCAAAATAATGGATTTGACTTGGTGCTTGGATTAGCACTATCCATGGTTTTCTGCCCCAGGAGGGTTTCCATGTATCTCCGAGTTTACACTTTTCCGAGTCCAATCTAGACTCATATTATCTTGTTCTTTCTTTTCAAGCGTAAAGTTTCTAAGTTCGTTAAAATTTCCTCATCACCCTTTTCGCCCCCTCTAGGATGACTAAGACTCTCCAGGAGCAAACCTTCAATTGATATTAGAGCCCAGCCTTTGAAAAAGGAGCTAACAATTCAAAGGTCTAAAGATCGGATGGCTCGAACGTTGGAGAGTTCAATGAAGGAAGTTCCTCCACCGGACCACCAAAGTTCAAAGGATCAAACTTCGTGCACTCTGGAAGAAGCTAATGGAATGCTTTTTGCTGAACAATGATGAAGATGTTTGGAACATCATCCAAGAAGGCAATTACATTCCAATGAAGATAGAAAGTACAAGATCTGTTCCTAAAGAGAAGTTCGAGTACACTAATGAGGAGTCGAAAAGTTCGAAAGAACTTCATAGCATCGAACATTCCGATGTGTGCCATCAACTCAAAAGAGTACAACAGAGTGTCGACTGCGACACATTTAAAGATGTGTACGACACTCGTTGTCAACACATATGAAGGAACAAGCCAAGTGAAACAGGCGAAGATAAGTTAATATCCTCATAAATATGAAGCTGTTCAACATGGAGCCAAAAGAAAACATCACTAAGATGTTTATACGCTTCACCGAGATTACAACCAATCTCAAATCTCTGTATAGAAAGATTTCTCATGATGAAATATGCGAGAAAAATTCTAAGAAGTCTACCAAAGAGAGGATGGGGTCCCAAGGTGACAGTCATCGAGGAAGATCAGAACCTCTCTCCACTAAAGCCGAACGAACCGATTAGGAAGCTACTTACCCATGAAATTCACCTGGAAGAAGAGGATACGAGGTCGACACCAAAAAGAACATTGCACTAAAACCCTCGGAAAACAGAGAGGAAAGTTTGAGTTTATCGGACTCGGAAGAAGATCCTATGGCACTCATTGCTCGAGGCTTCAAAAGAATGATGAAGCACAAGAAATGGGAGAAGAGGACAAAGGAACAGTTCTACAAGAAAGATAAGGATAGAAAAGGTAAATACTCCTCTCCTTCAATGTTATCTTTAACTCGAGAACTCGATTGTTTTGAATGTGGCAAGCAAAGATCACATAGTCAAAGACTGTCCAAGGAGAAAGAGGAACAGAAAGAAGAAGAAGGCTATGATGGCCACATGGAGTGATGAAGACTCATCTCGAAGAAGATGAAGATTATGATGACTCAAAGTGTCCGATGGCACTAACGGACTCGAAGCTGAATCCGAGTCAAACTCGTGACAACGCAAACACTCGAAGAGATAAGTCCTCAGGAGGTAATTAAATACTTTTTCAAGTTTTTCAAAGTTGATTAAGCTAAATATATTTATAGTTTAGAAGAAAAGTCCAACTCAAGACTAGTACTCAAGCTAATGAGACCGAGTCCGAGTCACTCAAAAGAGAAAATGAGCATCTAAAAGAAAGCTCAATGAGTCTCAAGAGCTTGTTTTCAAATTTACTCAAGGTCAGAAAAACCTTGACATGCTTTTAGGCTATCAATGTGTCTCCTTTAGGAAAGAAGGACTTGGTTTTAACGAAGAGGAGGAATCTAATTCCTACTCAAATCTTTTCAAAAAGGATTCCGAACGGTGAAGTGTAGGAAGGCTGAGCATGGTCCTATTCATAAAAAATGAAAGGAGGACTCGAGCCCCGATAAGTTTACAGGAGAATACTTTCTCCACCCATTTATAAAAGAAAAGATTTTCAAAAGAAAGGGACACAAACTCGGTTTTCTAAGAAGAAGACTCGGAATCGGACCAAACCCAAAGTCATTCAAATCTAGGTTCCCAAGAGTCTTCTTCCTCGAAAAGGACAACAAGTAAAGGGAGTTACTTGGGTTTGTTAGAAGAAGTGAGAAGGGTTAGTGTGTTTCGACTTAGAGGTAACTCAGAAAAGAACAAAAGGTGACGGGTACTTAGAGAATGGATGCTCACGCCACATGTCAGGAGATTCAAGAGTCTTTTCTAAGTTTGAAGATTATAAACGAGGCAAAGTAACTTTTGGAGATGATAGTAACGGTAACATAGTTGGAATAAGCAAGATTGGGAAAGGAGATAAACCTGGTCAGCCCAGTCTATCTTATCGGGGATTAAAGTACAATCTACTCAAGTATCTCTCGACTTTGTGACAAGGGTCAAGAGGTGAGATTCACTCGGACTAATTGCTACATTTTTTATGCAACCACCAAAGAGACTAAGCTCTCAGGTACTACCTACACTATTCCCCTTTCTAATCCAAGTCAGAATTTATCTTGTTTAAAAGCATGATGATTTTTGGATATGGCATCGTAGACTAGGTCATGTTAGCATGCACACTATCGAAAGCTTGCATCTCATGGTTTGGTTTAGGTTTTCCTTATTGTACATTATGAAAGATAAAATCTGTGAAGCATGCACGAAAGGGAAATAGGTCGGATCATCCTTCAAACCTCTCAAAATTGTTTGCACATCCAAAGTGTTGAAATGTTGCGTATGGACTTGTGTGGTGAAATCTCTGTAAAGAGTCTCGAAGGTAAATCATATGTACTTGTGATTGTTGATGATTACTCACGATTTACCTAGGTTTGTTTTCTCAAGAACAAAAATGAAGCTTTCAGAGTTCAGCAAGCTCTGCAGGAAAATTCAAGTAGAGTCTCGGACTCACATCGAAGAACCCGAACAGAGCACGGAAGGGAGTTCGATTACTCGGCATTTGCAAAGTTTTGCGACAAGAATGGTATCTCTCACAACTTCTCAGTGAAGACTCAAACTTTGCATGTATAACCTTCTGAGTACTATCAAGGAATCAGGTACAAACTTCATCTCTTGTAAGTTTTGATTACAAGTCATTCTAAGTGCTATAGAAACTTTTCCGAGTGATAGAGAAACTTCTCCGAGTGTTACGTAAACTATTGCATATGTCTTCATTTGATTCCGATCGACTCAAAAGCATACTCTTACTCATCATTTCACACTTATAGTTCCGAGTCACTCGGACAACACTCGGACTTATCGAATGTTCTAACATTCACTCTAACATGTTTAAACTCAGGTTTGACCTCATATTCCAAATTCAAGTGAATTACGAGTGTTAATTCATTTCTTTAAGTCAACTTGTTTTGTTTGACCTATATTTGTCTACATCAAGTACTCTTACTCGATATTCTTTATCTAACTTGATCTTTCTCTAAACCGACTCCGATGGAATTTGAGTGTAATGGACATTAGACTAAGAAAATTCCATTCTTCCAAGACTCAAATAATTATGCACTTAATTATCTTAATTAAATTATTATGTATTTGTAATCTTAGACCAAAGTATTTTATACTTTGACAACCAAAATTGATTTACTTTTGTAGGTTATTATAAAAGTAACCGGCTTCAAGATATCAAATTACCAGCGAGACAAAGCTTTTTCTACTTCGACCAAGGCTCGAGACATCGTGTCGAGTTGTTTGTTTCCAAAACTAGAAATCTTCAACGCTAAGCTCAATGGTGGTTTCCACCATACTTTTCGGACACCACCAGTGGATTGGGACATCCTAAGGAGTCAAGAGCCGTTGTACAACGTTCACATCCCAACGGATCTTTTCGAGCCACTTAGAAGAACCGTTACAACGGTCTCGGAGGACTTCTAATCAAAAGATAGTCACAACGACTTATCCGCTTGGTCATCTATAAATAGAAGCCAACTCTCAAGACTTGAAGATTGCTGGAATCATTTGTCAATACACATACTTAGGAAAAAGTCTTTGTATTCATACTCAATCTTCTACTTACAACTCCAACTCTTTACTTAACATCTTTCCGAGTTGTAAGGTCTTGTAATCGGTAACAAATTCTCTTTCTTACTTTCTTAGTAAGGTCCCTTGACTAAGTTGTAACGGTTAACTCAACTCGCTTGTCCTTAACCGTAAAGGTTACCTCAGTTAGGAAGTACTAGATCGGATAAGGGAACTTCGAGTCTAGGAAAATCTTGTAAGGAATTATTTAAGGGAGCAATTCCGATGAAATCTTTTATTGTATTTTGTGGATTCAAAATAGTGGATTTGACTTAGTGCTTGGATTAGCACTGGCCATGGTTTTCCGCCCCGGGAGGGTTTCCACGAAATTTCCGAGCTAACACTTTTTGAGTCCAATCTAGACTCGTACAGTCTCAAAATCTGTTTCGAATTTAATCTTTCATTTATTGATTAAATTTCCACATCACCCTATTCACCCCCTCTAGGGTGACTACGTCTCTCCAAGAGCAAACCTTCAATTGGTATCAAAGCCTAGCCTTACAAAAGGGATCTAACCATCCAATGGTCTAAAGATCAAATGGCTCGGAATAATGGAGAGTTCGATGAAGGAAGATCTTCCAGCAGACCACCAAAGTTTAAAGGATCAAATTTCGTACACTCGCGTAAGCTCATGGAATGCTTTCTATTGGATCACGATGAAGATGTATGGAACATCATACAAGAAGGCAACTACATTCTAATTAAGATCGAAGAAACAAGAGTCGTGGCTAAAACAAAACTTGAGTGCACCATCGAAGAGGCAGAGAAGTTCGAAAGAACTTCAAGGCGATGAACATTCCGATGTGCGCCATCAGCTCGAAGAGTATAACGAGTGTCGACTAGTGACGAGCCAAATAAGTGTGGGACACTCTTGTCAACACATATGAAGGCACAAGCCAAGTCGATAAGAGAAGATAAGCCAATATCTTCACAAGTATGAGCAGTTGAAGATGAAGCCAAAAGAAAACATCACTCGGATGTTCATCTCGCTTCACTAAGATTACTAACAATTTGAAATCTCTGGGTAGAAAGATTTCCCATGAGGAAATGTTTAGAAAGATACTCGAAGTCTACCCAAGAGAAGATAGGGTCCAAAGGTGACAACAATCGAGGAAGCTCGGAACCTCTCTCTATTAAAGTCGGACGAACTCATTGGGAAGCTACTCACCCATGAGATCCATCTCGGAAGAAGAGGACACCGAGGTCGGCACTAAGAAGAATATTGCATCGAAGGCCTCGTAAAGCGAGAGAAGAAAATATAAGAAGGATAGAAAAGGTAAACACTCTTCCCCTTCAAAGTTATCATTAACTAAGAACTCGGCTATTTTGAATGTGGCAAGCAAAGAACACATAGTCAAAGACTGTCTAAGGAGAAAGAGGGATAGAAAGAAGAAGAAGACTCGGAATCGGACCAAACCCAAAGTTATTCAAATATGGGTTCCCAAGAGTCTTCTTCCTCGAAAAGGACCACGAGTAAAGGGAGTTACTGGGTTCGTTAGAGGAAGTGAGAAAGGTTAGTCTGCTTTCGACTTGCAGGTGGCTCGTAAAAGAACAAAAGGGCATTGGTACTGGACAGTAGACGGTTACGCCACATGTCAGGAAATTCAAGACTATTTTTTGAGTTAGAAGCTTACAAGGGAGGCAAAGTCACATTTGGAGATGACAGCAAAGGTAAGATAATTAGGATAGGCAAGATTGGAAAAGGAGACAATTTAGTCAGCCCAGTCTACCTTGTCAAGGGATTGAAGTACAATCTACTTACCATCTCTCAATTGTGTGACAAAGGTCAAGAGGTAAGATTCACTCGGACCAACTGTTATATTTTTTATGAAACTACCAAGGAGACCAAGCTCTAAGGTAAAAAGATTAGGTAACACCTACACTATTCCTCTCTACGACCCGAGTTAGAATTTATCTTGGTTAAAAGCATCTCTCCATGATGATTCATGGACATGGCATCGTAGACTAGGTCATGTTAGCATGCACATTATTAAGAAGCTTGCATCTCATGGTTTAGTCGAGGTTTGCCTAACTATGCATTTAAGAAAGATAAAATTTGTCAAACATACACAAAAGGGAAACAAGTCGGATCATCTTTCAAATCACTCAAAACTCGTTTCCATATCCAAAGTGCTTGAAAAGTTGCATATGGATTTATGTGGTGAAATCCTCGTCAAGAGCCTCGGAGGTAAATCATATGCGCTTGTGATTGTTGATGACTACTCACGATTTACCCGGGTTTGTTTTCTTAAGCACAAAAATGAAGCATTCAAAGAGTTTAGCAAGCTCTACATGAAAATTGAAGTTGAGTCTCGGACTCAAATCAAAAGAATTCGAACTCGACCATATAAGGGAGTTCGACTACTCGTAATTTGCGAATGCAGGATAAGAACAGTATCTCCCACAATTTCTCAGCACCAAGAACTCCTCAACAAAATGGAGTAGTGGAGAGAAAGAACCAAACTCTTGACGAAATAGGAAGGATAATGATGATTGAGCATGATCTACCCTACTATTTCTAGGCTAAGGCAATTAACAGAGCAAACTACACACCGAATAGATGCCTCATCGGACCCATCCTAAAGAAAACTTCGTACGAGCTCCACGAGAGGAAGAAACCCAACATTTCCTACTTCAAACCCTTTGGATGTAAGTGTTATGTTCATAACAATGGTAAGGATCACTCGACCAAGTTTGATGCTCGGTCGGATGAAGGTATTTTTCTTGGTTACTCATCTCACAAGTAAAGCATATTGCATTTTCAATATAAGAACTAACAAAGTGGAAGAAAGCATCCACGTTGCTTTTGATGAGATTGAACAAGAAAACCAAGTGAATTAACATTCTTAGATCCGAAGCTCAGCCGAGATAATGATCTTAGTGAAGATGAGCTCGAGAAGAGTCAAGGAAAGGTCATTCGAATGAGGTAACTTAGAACAATCTGACTTAGAATGAAACGACTCAAGAGCCAATTCAGAATGTTGAAGGCCAATAAGATGAGCAAGCTCACTCGCAACGGACGTCCGAAGATTAACCAATTCAACCTACAAATCTGATGAACCAGAGAACAGGTAGAGCATTCAAATATGCTTCAAGCCACCCACTCGAAAACATCTTGTGTTATATCAACATTGGGGTAAGAAGTAGTTCTTCTCTACAAAATCTATGTGTATTCATTGCATTCATATCATTAACTCGCACCCGGAAATGCACTAGAGGCCCTAAATGAACTTGAATGGGTAGAGGCCATGCAAGAGGAACTTAATCAATTTGACAGAAACCAAGTCTAGACTTTGACCAAATGACCTTCCGACCACCCAGTCATAGGAACCAAATGGGTGTTCAAGAACAAACTAGATAAAGGTGGGTTGGTAGTCGAAATAAGGCTAGACTTGTGGCTCAAGGATACAATCAAGAAGAAGGAATTGATTGTAGGAAAACCTTTGCACCCGTTGCTCGAATTGAAGCTATTAGAATCTTATTGGCATTTGCATCAAGCATGAATGTTAAACTGTATCAAATGGATGTTAAATGTGTTTTCCTTAATGGTTTCATTGAAGAGGAAGTCTATGTTGAGCAACCCCTGGATTTGAAAACTCGGAATTTTTAAATAATGTTTTTAATTTGCAAAAAGCTCTTTATAGTCTTAAACAAGCTCCCAGAGCTCGGTATGAAAGATCGAGCAATTTCTTGGTTGAAAATGAGTTAAGAAGAGGTCAGATTGACAAGACTCTTTTTATAAAAACCAAGGGGAAAGACTTTCTTATTACTCGGATCTATGTTGATGATATAATATTTGGAGCTACTAATGAAATTACGTGTCGAGATTTCTCCGAGTTAATGAGATAGGAATTTCAAATGAGCATGATGGGAGAACTCAATTTCTTCCTTGGTCTATAAATCAAGCAAGATAAGGATGGCATCTATGTCCATAATCAAAGTATACCAAGGAGCTGCTGAAGAAGTATAAACTTGAAGATGCAAAACATGCAAGTAACACCTATGAGCAGCGACGATAAAGCTGGACTCGGACGAAAAAGGTAAAGCAAGAAATCGGAATTTTTATCGAGGTATGATTGGATCTTTGCTTGCTGACTATGTAGGGTATAAGGTTGACAGAAAGAGCACCCCAGGAGCCTCGCTAGTTTCGGGTCAATCCCTTATATGTTAGCACTCAAAGAATCGGAACTAAGTAGCTCTATCAACTACCGAAGCCGAGTACATTGCGACTGGAGCATGTTGTGCTCGGATTTTATGGATTAAGCAATACTTGAGAGATCTTCGACTTACATTCAAATCAATTCCAATGAAGTGTGACAACCAAAGTGCAATCAGCATCACTAAGAGTCCAGTTCAAGCACTCAAAGACAAGTATATTGAGGTCGGGTATCATTTTCTAAGAGACCGTTATGAGAGAGGTTATATTGAACTTGAATTCATTCCTACCAAACTTCAAGTAGCTGATATCTTTATTAAGCCACTTAGTAAGGATAAGTTTTGCTTTATTAGGAATGACCTTGGTATGATTAATGCATAATTATGTGCTTTTCGACTGAAATTACTTTGCATGATTATGTGTTAAATTTTTCGTTTTTATGCGTTAATAACAATTAGTTCAGTTAAGCCGGTGATACTGAGCTATGAGTTATTACTTGTTTACGGTTTCGAGTCACTCAAAAACATTATCGAGTCGGACTCGGATTTTGAGAAAAATGGACATCAAACATCCGAAATCATCTCTAGATTAGTGGAGAATTTCGAAATTTCTTCTAAAATCTCTCTCTTTATCTCTCTCTCGCGCGCATCGATCGGAGAACTAGCCGTTGGTAGATAATCGCTAGAATTCTAACCGTTAGAGAGCGAGAATAGTCACACCGGTCCGAGGCGACCGTTGGAGAGTTGGGTCGAACGAACACCGAAGGAAAATTCTTTCTCTATAAATAGCATCCTTTTTCCTTCATTTCACTACTTTACTCTCTACATACTCTCTCTCTCGCATACTACGTCTTGAGCAAGTTCATTGTTTTCGAAGAACGAATCGTCTCTCTCAAGCTAAGTGAAAGAAATCTCAAGTAAGCACCGATTGCTTGTCGGCTCTCTCTCTACTCTTTCATTTTCTTTTTACTCTCTACTTTCTCTACTTGTTCTCTTTCTCTTCGAACTATCTCTCTCTCTCTCTCTCAAAGTTCATCTTCTCTCTTTTCACATTCAAACATGCCGAAAAGAGGTTCCTACCTAGACTTCCTTGGTTCCGTAACCAAGAAATCTCGCACAAAAAGCCAAGAGGGTCCTTCCAACCCCTCTAAAATCATTGTCACCTAACACCTAACGTTGGATGACAAATTCTTTCCAACCACCAAGTTTTCGTGGTTGAACAATACAAAAACCATTAGGGTTTATAATTTCCTCTGTTTTAGTGAGTTCATCTACCCATAACTCGTTTCGAGTTTTACTAAAACCTCTCTAGCCGTGAGGGTATATTCACCTCCGGAGTTCAAGATGTTGTTGTCCGTATCAACGTCTCTCTCCTCCACTACCTATTCAAAGTCTCTTCTCTTTTTCTCAACAGCAACCCTATCCCTTTCAACAAGGTTGCTGATGAATTCTTTGAGAAGTACGCAAAAGAAATCCCCGAGTCACGTAAAAATTTCTCGGTGACTTAGATGAGGTCGAAGCCCCGTCTTCGTGTTTCCTACTAATGAGAACCTTCTTCTCTCAGCATTCGGGTAAAGAGAACCCTAACTCTAAGCATCTCAAAGCTCTCTTTGACATTCTCGAGGGCTATGAAGTAGACCTCTTTCTAGCCATAATCGAGCGGATGGCCGCTATGCCAGCTCGGACTAAAAATCCACCCCTCTTCCTTTCGAGGCTTTTCTCACTTTCATTTTCAAGCAATTAAAAGTTCCCCTCCACTCGGATCCTAACGTTGTCTCTAAGGCTGCTGTTGTTGTTGGCGAAAAGAACTTCTTGGGTATGGATACCGGGAGACCCAACCGGGTATCCGGGTCCATAGCTCGAAGCCGAGGCCACCTTCTCCGCCTCGGACGCGGACCCAAATTCCTCTCTCTCTACCTCCTCCACCTGGTGGTGCCTCCACCTCAGGTGCTTCTCATGTCATTGCTTCTACCTTGTCCACCGCAATAATGGACAAGCTCTTCTCTCGTGTCCGCCGAAATTTAGGACACTCTCCGGTCATTCAAGACTGTTCTTCAATCAATGACCATAAACTAAAAGACTCGCTCAATCCCAAATCACAGAAGCAGCAAGATGTGCTTCTTAAAATGAAGGCACTCGTCAAGGAGCAAAAGGAGATGATTAAGCTCCTCCATGAAAGGCGCCCAAAGGCTGCTCTGGACCCGGTTGACTCGGATACATCCAGGGAGTCCTCAACCCCGACCAAATCCCCCTCGGGAGCAAAAAGAAAAAGAAGAGTAGATTGCGGCTGAGGCGGCTCCCTCTAAGGAGAAGCTGGAAGGGGAGAACGAAGAAGAAGAGAAGGAAGAGGAACGAGCGAGAAGCGACGAGAGGGACAAGGTGGAACTATTGTTAAAGCACATTACCTAAGGAAAAGTCATTGTTTTTATATTCAATATTCAATTTCCAACTCCTAGCTTCTAACTTATACTTTACGAGTTGTAAAGTCTTGTAATCAGTCACACACTTTTCTTACTTTTTGAGTAAGGTCCCTTGACTGAGCTGTAAGGGTTAACTCAGCTCGGTTGTCCCTAACTGTAAAGGTTACCTTAGTTAGGAAGTACTAGATCGAGATAAGAGAACTTCGAGTGTAGGAAAACTCTATAAGGAATTGTCTAAGGTAGCAATTCTGGTTGAGTCGATCTGTTCTATTTTGAGGATTCAAAATAATGGATTTGACTTGGTGCTTGGATTAGCACTATCCGTGGTTTTCTGCCCTAGGAGGGTTTCCACGTATCTCCGAGTTTACACTTTTCCGAGTCCAATCTAGACTCGGATTATCTTGTTCTTTCTTTCCAAGTGTAAAGTTTCTAAGTTTGTTAAAATTTTCTCATCACCCTTTTTGGCCCCTCTAGGATGACTAAGACTCTCCAAGAGCAAACCTTCAATTGATATTAGAGCCTAGCCTTTGAAAAAGGAGCTAACAATTCAAAGGTCTAAAGATCATATGGCTTAGAAATTTGGAGAGTTCAATGAAGGAAGATCCTCCACCGGACCACCAAAGTTCAAAGGATCAAACTTCGTGCATTGGAAGAAGCTAATGGAATGCTTTTTGTTGGACAATGATGAAGATGTTTAGAACATCATCCAAGGAGGCAATTGCATTCCAATGAAGAAAGAAAGTACAAGATCTGTTCCTAAAGAGAAGCTCGCGTACACCAATGAGGAGTCGGAAAAGTTCGGAAAGAACTTCATAGCAATGAACATTCGATGTGTGCCATCAACTCGGAAGAGTACAACGAGTGTCGACTGCGACACGACTAAAGATGTGTATGACACTCTTGTCAACACATATGAAGGAACAAGCGAAGTGAAACGAGCGAAGAGAAGTTAATATCTCCACAAATATGAGCTGTTCAAGATGGAGCCAACAGAAAACATCACTACGATGTTTATACGCTTCACCGAGATTACAAACAATCTCAAATCCCTGTGTAGAAAGATTTCTCATGAAGAAATGTGTTGAAAAATTCTAAGAAGTCCACCAAAGAGAGGATGGGGTCCCAAGGTGACAATCATCGAGGAAGCTCGGAACCTCTCTTAACTAAAGCCAGACGAACCGATTAGGAAGCTACTTACCCATGAAATTCACCTGGAAGAAGAGGATACGAGGTCGGCACCAAAAAGAACATTGCGCTAAAACCCTCGGAAAACAGAGAGGAAAGTTTGAGTTCATCGGACTCGGAAGAAGATCCTATGGCACTCATTGGTCTAGGCTTCAAAAGAATGATGAAGCACAAGAAATGGGAGAAGAGGCCAAAGGAAGAGTTCTACAAGAAACATAAGGATAGAAAAGGTAAATACTCCTCTCCTTAAAAGTTATCTTTAACCGAGAACTCTGGTTGTTTTGAATGTGGCAGCAAAGATCACATAGTCAAAGACTGTCCAAGGAGAAAGAGGAACAGAAAGAAGAAGAAGGCTATGATGGCCACATGGAGTGATGAAGACTCATCTGAAGAAGATGAAGATTATGATGACTCAAAGTGTCCGATGGCACTAACGGACTCGAAAGCTGAATCCGAGTTAGACTGTGACAACTCAAACACTCGAAGAGACAAGTCCTCGGGAGGTAATTGAATACTTTTTCAAGTTTTCCAAAGTTGATTAAGCTAAATATATTTATAGTTTAGAAGAAAAGTCCAATCGAAGACTAGTACTCAAGCTAATAAGACCGAGTCCGAGTCACTCGAAGAGAAAATGAGCATCTAAAAAGAAAGCTCAATGAGTCTTAAGAGCTTGTTTTCAAATTTACTCAAGGTCGATCTGCTCCTGTCCACCATCATAAATTTTTTTCTCTCGTGTTTTTATTCTTTTTCCGGACAAACAAATTGTATCTTCTTGATACATTCTTCCTCTTTTTGTTTTTTGCTGAAAGGGAAGGGGGAGAATAGTTAGAAAAATTTGTTGTCTTGTTTAGGGGTGTTTTTTATTGTGTATATATTCTTTCTATGTGAATATTAATGAAGTTTCTATTTCGTGCTTATTTATCTCTCGGTGTAATTGTTTTCCGAGTTTCAATTTTTTCGAGTTCATCTTGCCCTAATATATTAACTCAGTTACATTCTTTTTTATATAAGCAATACTCTAAGCTCGATTCCCTTCATTTCTATACAATATTTCAGTTTTTAGCTCCGATGCAATCTAAGTTTAATTGCTCACGATAAAATCTACGTTTGAATAACTTTAGCTATTCTATACGATTCTATCTCTATACTCCGACATATTCTTTGAGAAAGAATGAAAAATCGGGTCTATAACACTAAACAAGTTTCTATCTAAGTATAGAATGCCTTTCATAAAAAGGGGAGATTGAAGACTCGGACTTTGCATGTATAACATTCTAAGTACTATCAAGGAATCAGGTACAAACTTCATCTCTTGTAAGTTTTGATTACAAGTCATTCTAAGTGCTATAGAAACTTTTTTGAGTGATACGGAACCTTCTCTCGAGTGTTACGGAAAGTATTGCATATGTCTTCATTTGATTCCGATCGACTCAAAAAGCATACTCTTACTCATCATTTCACGAGTTATAGTTCCGAGTCACTCGGACAACACTCGGACTTATCACATGTTCAAACATTCGCTCTAACACGTTTAAACTCGAGTCCGACTTCATATTCCAAGTTCAAGTGAATTACAATGTTAATTCATTTCTTTAAGTCAACTTGTTTTGTTTGAAATATATTTATCTAGATCAAGTACTCTTACTCCGATATTCTTTATCTAACTTGATCTTTCTCCAAGCCGACTCGGATGGAATTTGAGTGTAATGGATATTAAACTCAGAAAATTCCACTCTTTCGAGACTTAGATAATTATGCGCTTAATTATCTTAATTAAATTATTATCTATCTGTAATGTTGGACCAAAGTATTTTATACTTTGAGAACCAAAATTGATTTACTTTTGTAGGTTACCTAAACGAGGTTATCCTATTTTTGAATTACAAAAGTAACCGGCTTCAAGATATCAAATAACCAGACATACAAGGCCTTTTCTACTTCGACCAAGGTCTAGACATTGTGTTAGGATTGTCCGTTTCCAAAATTGGAAATCTTCAATGCTAAGCTCAATGGTGGTTTCCACCATACTTTCGGACACCACCAGTGGATTGGGACATCCTAAGGAGTCAAGAGCCATTGTACAACGTTCACATCCCAACAGATCTTTTCGAGCCACTCCGAAGAACCGTTACAACGGTCTCAGAGGACTTCTAATTAGAATATAGTCATAATGGCTAATCTGTTTGGTCATCTATAAATAGAAGCCAACTCTCAAAACTTGAAGATTGCTTGGAATCATTTCTTAATACACATACTTAAGAAAAAGTCTTTGTATTCATACTCAATCTTCTACTTACAACTCCAACTGTGTACTTAACATCTTTCCGAGTTGTAAGGTCTTGTAATCGATTACAAATTCTATTTCTAACTATCCGAGTAAGGTCCCTTGACTAAGCTGTAAAAGCTAGCTCAGCTCGGTTGTCCTTAGTCTGTAAAGGTTACCTAAGTTAGGAAGTACTAGATCGGATAAGGGAACTTGTGAGTCTAGGAAAATCTTGTAAGGAATTGTTTAAGGGAGAAATTCTGGTGAAGTCTTTCTACTCGTATTGAACTTGAATTCATTCCTACGAAAGTTTAGTTAGCTGATATTTTCACTAAGTCACTTAGTGAGGATCGGTTTTGTTTTATTAGGAATGAGCTTGGAATAGGCATGATTATGTGATTTTCTAAGTGCAATTGTCGTGCATGATTATATGTTATATGTTTTCCTTCTTTGCCTTAATAACAATTGGTTCGATTGACCTAGTGAGACTAAGTTAGGAGTTATTATGTTTTTGTGCTTTCCGAGTCACTCGAAACCATACCGAGTTAGACTCGGTTTTGAGAAAAAATGGACTTCAAACTTCGAAATCATCTCTAGATTAGTGGAGAATTTCAAAAATTTCTTTTAAAATTTCTCTTTCTCTTTCTCTCTCATCATGCGCATGGATTAGAGAACTAACCGTTGGGAGAAAGTCACTGGAATTCTAACCGTTGGAGAGCGAAACGTCACACCTTTACGAGGCGACCATTGGAGGTTTAGGTCGGACCGAATACTGAAGCGCATTCCTTTCCGCTATAAATAACATCCCTTTACCTTCACATCACTACTTTACTCTACGATAACTCACTCTCTTGCTTACTCACTCTCGCTCTCAAAGCTCTCGGTACTCACTCTCTTACTCTCTTTCTCTCTCTCTCTCTCTCTCTTTCTTTTGAGTTCACTCTCTCTCACTCCAAATCATCAGCCATGCCTAAAAGAGGTTTAGCCCAAGATTTTCTAGGGTCGCGACCAAGAAACCTCGCTCCAAACAAACACAAGAGGGAACCTCTAACCCCTCAAAACTTTCGCCACCCAACGCCTCACGTTGGATGGCAAGTTCTTCCCAACCACATCGTTTTCGTTGTTGGCTCACATCAAAACCACTTGAGTTTACAACTTTCTTTGCTTCGGTGAGTTTATTTACCCGAACTCGTTCGTTGAGTTCTATTCTAATCTGTCCTGCTCCGAGGAGTAATCACCGCCCGAGTTCGCGACATAGTTGTGTGCATCAACCTTTCCCTCCTCCACCGTCTTTTCAAAGTTTCCTCTGTCTTTCTCAACTGCAATCTCATCCCTTTCAATGAGATTACGAATGAGTTTTTGAAAAATATGCCAAGGAAGTCCCTCGGTCCCGAAAGAATTTCTCGGTGACTCGGATGAAGACCGAGGCCAAACTTCTTTGTTTTCTTCGATGAGAACTTTCTTCTCTTATCACTCGAGTAAAGAGAATCCTAATTCCGAGATTCTCAAAGCTCTGTTTGATATCCTTGAGGGCTACGATATAGACCTCTTCCAAGCCATCATCGAGCAAATGGCCATTGTGCAAGCTCAATCTAAGAAATCCTCCCATCTCCCTTTCATAGCCCATTTAACCGTGGTCTTCAAGCGGTTTAAGGTTCCCTCCCTTAGACCCAAATGCAGTGTACGAGGCTGTCATTGTTATTGGCGGGAAGGAACTTCGGGATACGGGTACCAGGAGACCAAGCATGGTGTCTAGGTCCATGGGTCGAACCGAAAGCCCCTTCACCCCCTCATAAGACTCGGACTTAGACTCCTCTATCTCTCCCTCCTCCACCAGGTGATGCATCCACCTCGGGACCTCCTCCCGAAGCCACTACTGCCTTGTCTACAGTCTTGATAGACAAGCTCTCTTCGTGATCGAAGAATTTTGGGCCACTCTCCGCTCCTATAAATACATCCTTCAAAATATGGTCATAAACCGGAAGACGGTTCGATCTCATATCCGGAGCACCGGGATCTCGCTCCTCGAGATGAAGAGCCTGGTCAAGGAGCAACAGGAGCAAATTCGAGTAAGCGCATTTTTCTTACTTTACGAGTAAGGTCCCTTAACCGAGCTGTAAGGGTTAACTCAGCTCGGTTGTCCCTAGATGTAAAGGTTACCTCGGTTAGGAAGTACTAGATCGGATAAGGGAACTTCGAGTCAAGGAAAACTCGTAAGGAATTGTCTAAGGGAGCAATTCTGGTTGAGTCGATCCATTGTATTTTGAGGATTCAAAATAATGGATTTGATTTGGTGCTTGGATTAGCACTCGTCCATCGTTTTCCGCCACTTGAGGGTTTCCATGTATCTCCGAGTTTACACTTTTCTAAGTCCAATCTAGACTCGGATTATCTTGTTCTTTCTTTTCAAGCTTCAAGTTTCTAAGTTTGTTAAAGTTTCGTCATCACCCTATTCACCACCCATCTAGGGTGACTAAGTGTCTCTATGAGCAAACCTTCAAAACTACTCAAGAGGGTACCTCTAATCCCTCTAAAATCATTTTCACCCAACATCTCACATTGGATGATAAATTATTCCCAAGCACTTCTTTTTCGTGGTTGCAGCACATAAAAAGCACTAGAGTGTACAATTATTTGTGCTTCGAGTGAATTTATTTATCCTAAACTCGTTGCCGAGTTCTATTGTAATATGTCTTACTCTAAGGGAGTCATTACCTCACGAGTTCAAGAAAAGGTTGTTCGTGTCAACCTCTCTCTTCTTCACCGACTTTTCAATGTCTCTTCTCTTTTCTTAATTGCAATCCCATCCCATTTACAGATATTGCTGATGAATTCTTTGAAAAGTACACAAAGGAAGTCCCCGAGCCACGTAAAAATTTCTCAATGACTCGGATGAAGACTAAGGCCGGACTACTCTGTTTCCTTTTGATGAGAACATTACTTGAGCTAAAGTTGTTGTTCTCATTCTTTATTCAATCTTCTATTTACAACTCCAAGTCTATATTTAATATTTTCGAGTTGTAAAGAAAGTGCTTGTGATAAGTCACATTCTTTTCTTAATTTCGAGTAAGGTCACTTGACCGAGCTGTAAGGGTTAGCTCAGCTTAGTTGTCCCCGATTGTAAAGGTTACCTTAGTCGGGAAATACTAGATTAGATAAGTTAACTTCGAGTCTAGGAAAACGTTGTAAGGAATTGTTTAAAGGAGCAATTGCAGTACAGTCGATCCTTGTATTTTGAGGATTCAAAATAGTAGATTTCACTTGGTGCTTGGATTAGCACTGTCTATGGTTTTCTCGCCTAGGAGGGTTTCCAAGTAAATCTGTAGTATCAATTTTTTGAGTTCAATCGAGACTTCAAATCTCTTGTTTAACTTATATGTTGCAAAAATCATTTAATTTTCTCCATCACCCTATTCACCCCTCGTCTAGGGTGACTCGGACTCTACACGACCAAACCTTCAGACAAAGAAAGTAAAGATAGACTAGGGCTTCGAATTTTAAATAGATTTTAGGACAAAGTAAAAGGAAAAGAGGATTACCTCTTAAAAACAAATTTATATTTTTACAAGTAGTATACTTATGTTTATTTCCCTTTTATTAGCTATGTATTTAGGTAAGTAGTTGGCTAACCTTTTATTAAATAAAAGTAAGTATTATGCTATACTTTTATATTTTGTTTTATCGCTCACTTAGAGCTACAAATAAATTGGACCGATTAATTGGACTATCTAATAAATAAGGAAATCATCTAATTGGACGGTTAAACAATTGAAAATGAATTATAGAGTTTAAAAATTCAAAGAGGGATATTCGGCCCGACCAACCCACCGTTGTCCGGTGGTGGTCGGCGCCGCCATGACATGGCCTAGTTGGTTTAGGCTTGGAACACCGTCTAGGGTCATGCTAGACGCGATATTTTTTCAATTGATCCAAGTTTGTGTACTAAAAGATCTCTTCTCCATCTAAATTACTAGTTTCACTACTCTACCTGGTAAGATCCGACCGAGCGAAAACCGCCCTGCCAATTAGGCCTAAACTTTCATTGTGGATCCTAAATTGGCGCTCTAATCTCTTTAAGGACCAAATCTCCAATTTGCATGTTTCGAGGCATCACTCTTTTATTAAATGTCCTTGATACACATGCCTGGTATATTTGGATATTGTGCATGAAGACGCAGATTCTAACTCTAAGTCATTCCGAGTGCCACATGAAGATTCAGGAATAAATGTTATCTCTTCTAAGTTTTGATTTCAAATCATTATGAGTGTTATAGAAACTTTCATATAAGTTTTCATTCATTTCTAACTAACTTAGAAAACACATTATTGTATATCTTCTACACTCGATGTTTCGACTCACTCAATCATCACTCTAAACTACCCCATGTTCAAATAATTTCTCTAACTCTTTGATTCCGAGTTCTAGTTGCGTATTTCAACACAAAGTGAATTACGAGTGTTAATTCCTTTTTCTAAGTCGGTTTGTTTGTTTGAGAATTATTTATCCGGATCAAGTTGTCATACTCTAATGATTCTATTCCTTTTATTTGATCATCCTTAAGATTGACTCGATGGAATTTGAGTATATTGAATATTAGACTCGGAAAATTCCACTCTTCTAGGCCAAAAATAATTATGCACTTAATTGTCTTAATTTAATTATTTTCCGTGCCTAATCTTGGACCAAAGTATTTTATACTTTGAGAACCAAAGTGGTTTACTTTTGTAGGTTATTTAAACGAGTCCAACTTATTTTTGAAATACAAAAGTAGCCGGCTTCTAGCTGTTAATCATATGCGGACAAGCTTTATCTACTTCTAAACAGGGCTTAGACACCGTGTTAGGATTGTCTGTTTCCAAAATCGGAAAACTCCGACGGATCACATCCCAACGGATCTTTTCTAAGTGACTCAATGAAGCCGTTACAACGGCTAGTAAAGACTTCTGTTTAGAACCAACACACAACGATCACTCTACTTGGTTATCTTTAAATAGAAGCCACTTCACAAGACTAGAAGATTATTGAACATCATTGCAAAACATATTACTTAACTAAATCATTGTTTTCATACTCAATCTTCTGTTTACATCTCCTAGATTGTAATTAATATTTTCTAAGTTGTAAAGTCTTGTAATTAGTTACATACTTCTCTTACTTTAAGAGTAAGGTCCCTTGATCGAGCTATGAAGGTTAACGTAGCTCTATTGTCCCTGATCTGTAAAGGGTATCTTAGTTAGGAAGTACTAGATCGGATAAGGGAACTTCGAATCTAGGAAAACATTATAAGGAATTGTCTAAGGGAGAAATTCTGATTTTGCTATCATGCTCATTTGGAACTCCTATCTCATCAAGTCCGAAAAATCTCGACAAAGATTTTCATTAGTAGCTTCAAAAATAATATCATCAACATAAATCCGAGTAATAAGGAAATCTTTCCCCTTGGTTTTATGAAAAGAATTTTGTCAATTTCACCTCTTTTGAAATCATTTTCAACCAAGATAGTGCTTGAGTCTTTCATAGCAAGCTCCGGGAGCTTGTTTAAGACCATATAAAGCTTTTTGTAATTTGAAAACATGATTTGGAAATTCTGAGTTTTCAAATCTAGAGGGTTGCTCAACATAGACTTGCTCTTGAATTAAACCATTCAGAACAACACATTTAACATCCATTTAATACAATTTAATATTCATGCTTGATGCAAATGCCAATAAGATTATAATTGCTTCGATCCTAACAACAAGTGCAAAGGTTTTCCTATAATCAATTCCTTCCTCCTGATTGTAACCTTAAGCCATAACTCTAGCTTATTTCGACTACCAACCTATCCTCATCCAGGTTTTTTGAAAACCCATTTGGTTCCTATGATCGGTGGTCGGAAGGTTGTTTGGTCGGAGTCCGAGACTTGGTTTCTTTCAAATTGATTAAGCTCTTCTTGTATGGCCTCTACCCATTCAGATTTTTTTAAGGCCTCTAGTGCATTTCTATGTTCCGTTAATGATATAAATTCACTGAATGCACATAGATTTTGTAAAGAAGAATGAGTTCTTACCCCACTTGTTAAAGTTAGATAGAATGTTCTCGAGTGGGTGGCTGAAAGCATATTTGAATGCTCTAGCTGTTCTCTGGTTCACCTAATTTATTGGTTGAACTGGCTGATCTTCAATAGTTTAAGCTTGCTTGAGTCTCCTCATTCCCTTGTCTTTCAGCATTCTTAGTTGGCTCTTGAGCTTGTTCGATCCGAGTCACGGTGTTACGTGTTGCCTCATTTTGAGTTGCTTTGTTCGACTCTTTCCGAGCTCATCTTTAGCATGATCATCTTCATCTCGACTGAGTTTCAAATCGAGAAGGTCTACTTGCTTGTTCTTCCCTTATCTATCTCATCAAACACAATGTGGATACTTTCTTCCACTTTGTCGGTTCTTTTGTTAAAACCACGATAAGATTTACTTGTGGGATGAGTAACCCAAAAATATACCTTCATTTGACCTAGCATTAAACTTGGTCAGGTGATCCTTCCCCTTATTGTGAAAAAAGCACTTACATCCAAAGGGTTTGAAGTATGAGATGTTAGGCTTCTTTCCCTTGTAAAGCTCTTAGGGAGTTTTCTTCAAGATGGGTCCGACGAGGCATCTGTTTAGTGTGTAGTTTGCTTGTGTTTACTTGCCTCGGCCTTGAAATAGTAAGGCGGATCATGTTCAATTATCATTGTCCTTCCTATTTCTTCAAGAGTTCGGTTATTTCTCTACACTACTCCATTTTATTGAGAAGTTCGGGTGCTGAGAAGTTATGATAGATACCGTTCTTGTCGCAGAAATCTACAAATTATGAGTAGTCAAACTCCCTTTCTTTGTCGGCTCGAATTCTTCCAATCTGAGTCCGAGACTCCACTTGAATTTTTTGCGGAACTTACTGAAATCTTTGAAAGCTTCATTCTTGTTCTTAAGAAAACAAACCCGGGATAATCGTGTAAAATCATCAACAATCACAAGTACATATGATTTACCTCTGAGGCTTTTCATAGAGATTTCACTGCATAAATCCATGTGAAGCAATTCAAGCACTCCGGATGTGGACACGGTTTTGAGAGGTTTGAAAGATAATCTGACTTATTTCCCTTTTATGCATGCTTCACATATTTTATCTTTCTTAAATGCATAGTTAGGCAAACCCCTAATTAAACTATGAGATGCAAGCTTTTTGATAGTGTGCATGCTTACATGGCCCAATCTACAATGCTATGTCCAAGAATCATCATGCAATGATGCTTTTAAGCAAGATAAATTCTTACCTTAGAGCTTAGTCTCTTTGGTAGCTGCATCAGAAATGTAGTAATTGGTCTAAGTAAATCTTACATCTTGACCTTTGTCACACAAGTGAGAGATGTCTGAGCGGATTGTATTTTAATCCTTTGACAAGATAAACTGGACTAACCAGGTTGTCTCTTTCACCAATCTTGCCAATTCTAACTATCTTGCCCATACTTGTCATCTCCAAAGGTGACTTTGCCTCCTTTAAGATCTTGTAAATCGGAAAAGAGTTTTGAATCTCCTAACATGTGGCATGAGCAGCCACTTGTCTAAGTACTAATGACCTTTCTTGCTTTTACGAGTTACCTGCAAGTTAGACACACACTAACGTTTCTCACTTCTAATAAACCGAGTAACTCCCTTTACTTGTGGTCCTTTTCTAAGGAAAAAGACTCTTGGGAACCTAGACTTTAATGAGTTTTGGGTTTGGTCCGATTCTAAGTAATCTTTCTATAGAACTGAGTATGTGTCTCTTTCTTTTGCAAATCTTTTCTTTTGTAAACAAATGGAGAAGGTTTTTCTCCTGTAAAGCTGGTCGGGGTCAGTCCTCCTTTCATTCTTATGAATGGGCCCATGTTTAGCCTCCTTGAACTTCGCAGTTCTAGAGTCTTTTTGAAAAGATAAGAGTAAGAATTAGATTCCTCCTCTTCATTAAAACCAAGGCCTTCTTTGCTGAAGGAGACACACTGAGAGCCTTAAAGCATGTCAAGGTTTTTTCACTTTGTGTAAATTTCAAGACAAGCTCTTAAGACTCGTTGAGCTTTCTTTTCGGATGCTCATTTTCTCTTCGAGTGACTAAGACTCAATCTCATTAGGTTGAGTACTGGTCTTGAGTTCTTTCAGAGTTAGTCTTAGTTTTCCCAATTCATTTTTCAAACCATTGCTTTTAGAAGTAAGAGACCCGAGTTGTTCTTTGAACTCGGAAAAAGCAAAATTGGACTTTTCTTCTAAAGTTTAAATATATCTAGCTAAATTAGCTTTGGAGAACTTGAGAAAGTATTCAATTACCTCCTAAGGACTAGTCTCCTTAGTGTCCGGAGTTGTCGACATCCGACTCGGATTCAGCTTCCGAGTCCGTTAGCGTCGATAGACACTTTGAGTCATCGGAATCATCTTCTTCTTCGGATGAATCGTCATCGCTCGATGTGGCCATCATAGCTTTCTTTTTCTTTCTATCCTTCTTTCTCTTCGGACAATCTTTGACTATGTGATCTTTGTCTGTCACATTCAAAACAGACCGAGTTCTTAGTTAAAGATAACTTTGAAGGGGAAGAATATTTACCTTTATGCCCCTTCTTATGTTTCTTGTAGAGCTCTTCCTTTAGCCTCTTTTCCCATTTCTTTTGTTACATCATTCTTTTGAAGCCTCGGGCAATGAGTGCCATTAGATCCTCTTCTAAGTCTAAGGAACTCAGACTTTTCTCTCTACTTTCTAAGGCCTTCAACGCAATGTTCCTTTTGGTGCTGACCTTGACATCCTCTTCTTCCGAGTGAATCTCATTGGTAAGCGGCTTCCCAATTAGTTTATCGGGCTTTAGTTGAGAGAGGTTCCGAGCTTCCTTGATGGTTGTCACCTTGGGTCCCCGTCTTCTCTTTGGTAGACTTCTCATAATTTTTCTGCACATTTCTTCATGAGAAATTGTTTTACCCAAAGATTTGAGATTGTTTGTAATCTCGGCGAAGCGAATAAACATCTGAGTGATGTTTTCGATGGCTCCATCTTGAACGGCTCATATTTATAGAGATACTGGCTTATCTTCGCCTGTTTCACTTGGCTTGTTCCTTCGTATGGGTTGACAAGAGTGTCCCACACATCTTTGGCCGTGTCACGAGTCGGTCGACACTCTATTGTACTCTTACGAGCTGATAGCACACATCGGAATGTTCATTACTTTGAAGTTCTTTCCGAACTTCTCTTATTCTTCATTGGTGTATTAAAATTTTTCTTTAGGCACGAGATCTTGTATCTTCCATCATCATTGGGATGTAGTTGCCTTCTTGGATGATGTTCCGGACATCTTCATCATTGTCCAACAGAAAGCACTCCATCGGTTTCTTCCGAGTGCACGAAGTTTCATCCTTTGAACTTTGCTTGAGTGCGGTGGAAGACCTTCCTTCATCGAACTCTCTAATGTTCAGAGCCATATGATCTTTAGACCTTTGGATTGTTAGATCCTTCTTGAAAGGCTAGGCTCGATACCAATTGAAGTTTTGCTCTTAAATAGTCTAAGTCACCCTAGAGGAGGGGTGAACAGGGTGATCGGAAATCTAATCAAACTTAGACAACTTTTGCTTTGAAGCGATAAACTGCTGAGTCCGAGTCTAGATTGAATTCGGAAAAGCAAACCTCGAAATACATGGAAACCCTCCTGGGCGAGAAAACCACGGACAGTGCTAATCCAACCACCAAGCCAAATCCACTGTTTTGAATCCTCAACATATAAAGGACTAACTTTACTAGAATTGCTCCCTTAGAGAATTCCTTACAATGTTTTCCTAGACTTAGAAGTTCCCTTATCTAATCTAATACTTCCTAAGTGAGATAACATTTACGAGACAGGGACAAGCGAGCCGAGTTAACCCTTACAGCTCGGTCAAGGGACCTCACTTAAAAAGTAAGAGAAGTATGTAACCGATTACAAGACTTTACAACTCAAAAATATTAATCACAAGCTAGGAGTTGTAAACGAGAAGATTGAGTATGAAAACAATGACTTTTGCTTAAGTAATATGTTTTGTAATGATCTTCAGCAATCTTCTAGTCTTGTGAAGTGGCTTCTATTTATAGATGACCAAGCGAGTGACCGTTGTGTCTTGGTTCTAAACAAAAGTCTTTATCGGCCATAACGACTCTTCCGAGTCACTCGGAAAAGATTCGTTGGGATGTGAACATTGTGCAACAGGTCTTACCTCCAAAAGGTGCTCCGGTCAACTGGTGATGTCCGAAAAGCAAGGTGGAAACCACCGTTGGGCCTAGCGTTGGAGTTTTTCGATTTTGAAAACGAGACAACTCTAACTCGATGTCTAAGCCCTGTTTAGAAGTAGATAAAGCTTGTTTGCCGATGATTGATAGCTAGGAGCTGGCTACATTTGTATTTCAAAAATGAGTTGGACTCGTTTGAAAAACCTACAAAAGTAAACCACTTTGGTTCTCAAAGTATAAAATACTTTGCTCCAAGATTTGGCACGAGATAATAATTAAATTAAGACAATTAAGTGCATAATTATTTTTGGCCTAGAAGAGTGGAATTTTCTAAGTCTAATATTCAATATACTCAAATTCCATTAGGGTCAATCCTAAGGATGATCAAATAAGAAGAATAGAATCATCGAGTATAACAACTTCATGTGGAGAAATAATTCTCAAATAAACAAACCGACTTAGAAAAAGGAATTAACACCGTAATTCACTTTCATGCTGAAATATCGTTGTCAAAACTTAGAATAAAAGAGTTAGAGAAATTATTTGAACATGTAGTAGTTCGAGTGATGTTTGAGTGAGTCGAAACATCAATGCGAGAAGATATACAATAATGTGTTTTACGAGTCGGTTAGAAATAAATGAATACTTATACGAGAGTTTACGTAACATTCGGAATGACTTAGAGTTAGAATCCGAGCCTTCATGCTATACTTTTATATTTTGTTTTATCGCTCACTTAGATTTACAAATAAATTAGACCAACTAATTGGACTATCAAATAAATAAGGAAACCATCTAATTGGACGGTTAAAAAATGAAAATGAATTACGAGTTTAAGAATTAAAAGAGGGATATTCGGCTCGGCCCGGCCAGCCCATTGTTGCCGGGTGGTTGTCGGTGCCTGCCACGACATGGCCTAGTTGGGCCAGGCTTGGCCCACCATCAAGGGTCGTGCTAGACCTAGTATTTTTCAATTGATCCAAGTTTGTGTACTAAAAGATCTCTTCTCCATCTAAATTAGTTAGTTTCATCTGCTTCTGCCTACTAATATCCGACTAAGCACAAAAGTGTCTTACCAAATAGGCCTAAACTTCCCTCATGGATCCTAAATTTGCGCTCTAATCTCTTTAAGGACCAAATCTCCTATTTGCGGGTTTTGAGGCTTCGGTCTTGTATTAAATGCCCTTGATACACGTGCCTAGTATATTTGGACACTCGTGCGGGAATTGAGGCGCCTCTCATCCAGCGAGTACTACTTCTTCATAGTTTGCTTGAGCCCACTCTACTTCTTGGATTGGACTTTCGACAATTATCGTTAAAGAGGGAATGACAACCTCTATTGGCAGCGAGCAAACTGAATACTACTCGTATCGGCCTATTTTTTGGTGTCGATAATAGAAGTTGATCCCCAACGGTGTAAGTTATTGAAAGCTAGAGAGATGGATCCTGACGAAGCTATTCCCATTGCTGCACCTCTCCAAATTGATGAAGCAAATCCTGGGTTAGTTAAACGTGTTTGTCAAAGAGAAAATGAAGCCAAAGAAACTCAAGAGCGGAGGGCTAGAAGAAAAAAGGAGCTGAAAAAGCATACTCGGGATGATGGGGCCGAATCTAGTGACCCCAAAGGAAAGAAAGTAAAGATAGACTAGGGCTTAGATTTTTAGATAGAATTTAGAGAAGAATAAAAGGAAATGATGATTGCCTTATTAAAACAAATTTATATTTTCACAAGTAGTATGCTTGTATTTATTTTTCTTTTTATTAGCTATTCATTTAGGTGAGTAGTTGGCTTACCTTTTATTAAATAAAAGTTAGTATTATGCTATACTTTTATATTTTGTTTTATAGCTCACATAGAGTTACAAGTAATTTAGACGGAGTAATTATCCTTAACGAGGGATTGACCATCTCTATTGGCTGCACGCAAACCGAATATTACTATTTCAGCCTATTATCTAGTGTCGATAATAGAAGTTGATCCTCAACAGCGTAAGGCATTGAAAGCTAGAGAGATGGATCCCGATGAAGCTATCCCCACTGCTGCACCTCTCCAAATTCATGAAGCAAATCCTGGGGTAGCTGAACGTGTTTGGTAAAGAGAAAATCAAGCCAAAGAAACTCAAGAGAGGAGGGCTAGAAGAAAAAAGGGGCTGAAAAAGCGAACTCGGGATGATGGGGTCGAATTTAGTGACCCCAAAGGAAAGAAAATAAAGATAGACTAGGGCTTAGATTTTTAGATAGAATTTAGGGAAGAATGAAAGGAAATGAGGATTGCCTTATTAAAACAAATTTATATTTTCACAAGTAGTATGCTTGTATTTATTTTTCTTTTTATTAGCTACGTATTCGGGTAAGTAGTTGGCTTACCTTTTATTAAACAAAAGTAAGTATTATCCTATAATTTTATATTTTGTTTAATCGCTCACTTAGAGTTACAAATAATTTAGACCGACTAATTGGACTATCCAATAAATAAGGAAACCATCTAATTGGACGGTTACAAAAATTAAAATGAATTATAGAGTTTAAAAATTAAGAGGGATAGCTCAGCCCGGCCAGCACACCGTTACCTGGGTGGTTGTCGGGGCCTGCCACGACATGTCCTAGTTGGACCAGGCTTTGCCCAACATCCAAGGTCGTGCTAGATGTAGTATTTTTCAATTTATCCAATTTTGTGTACTAAAAAATCTCTTCTCCATCTAAATTAGTCGGTTTCACCTGCTCTGCTCGCTAATATCCGACTAAGCACAAAAGTGCCTTGCGAATACGCCTAAACTTTTCGCGTGGATCCTAAATTGGCGCTCTAATCTATTTAAGGACCAAATCTCAAATGCCCTTGATACACGTGCCTGGTATATTTGGACATTGTGCGGGCGTTGAGGCGCCTCTCATCCAGCAATACTCGCTTCTTCATAGCGTGCTTCGACCTTCTCGGCTTACGGGATCGACTTTCGGCAATTATCCTTAAGGAGGGAATGACAATCTCTATTGGCTGCAAGCAAACTGAATACTACTTGTATTACCCTATTATCTAGTGTCAATAATAAAAATTAATCGCCAATGACGTAAGTTATTGAAAGCGAAAGAGATAGATCCTGACGAAACTATCCCTACTCCTACACCTCTCCAAATTCGTGAAGCAAACCCTGGATTAGATGAACGTGTTTGCTTCGAAGAGAAAATGTAGCCAAAGAAACTCTAGAGATGAGGGCTCGAAGAATTAAGGAGGTGAAAAAGCGTACTCGGGATGATGGGGCTAAATCTAGTGACCCCAAAGGAAAGAAAGTAAAGAAGGAGTAGGGCTTAGATTTTTAGATAGAAATTGGGGAAGAATAAAATGAAACAAGGATAGCCTCTTTAAAACAAATTTATATTTTCACAAGTAGTATGCTTGTATTTATTTCCCTTTTATTAGCTATGTATTCATATAAGTAGTTGGCTGACCTTTTATTAAATAAAAGTAAGTATAATACTATACTTTTATATTTTGTTTTATCGCTCAATTTGAGTGACAAATAATTTAGACTGACTAATTGGACTATCCAATAAATAAGGAAACCATCTAATTGGACGGTTACAAAAATAAAATGAATTATAGAGTTTAAAAATTCAAAGAGGGATAGCCCGGCTAGGCCACCCCACCGTTACTCGGGTGGTTGTCGGCGCCTGCCATGACATGGCCTAGTTGGACCGAGGCTTGGCCATACATCCAGGGTCGTGCTAGATGTAGTATTCTTTTTAATTTATCCAAGTCTCGTGTACTAAAAGATCTCTTCTCCATCTAAATTAGTCAATTTCATCGCTCCGCCTTCTAATATCTAACTAAGCACAAAAGTGCCTTGCAAATTACGCCTAAACATTCCGCGTGGATCCTAAATTGGCGCTCTAATCTATGTAAGGACCAAATCTCAAATTTACGAGGTTTCGAGGCTTCTTTCTTTTATTAAAAACCCTTGATATACGTGCCCGGTATATTTAGACATTGTGCGGGCGTTAGGCGCCTCTTATCCAGCGAGTACTACTTCTTCATAGCATGGTTTAGCCTACTCGCTTCCGGGATCTAACTTTTGGCAATTATCCTTAAGGAGGGAATGACAATCTCTATTGGCTGCATGCACACTCGAATACTACTATATTACCCTATTATCTAGTGTCGATAATAGAAATTAATTGCCAACGACGTCGGTTATTGAAAGCTAGAGAGATAGATCCCGACGAGGCTATCCCTACTCCTACACCTCCCCAAATTTGTGAAGCAAACCCTGGGTTAGATGAACGTGTTTGCCGAAGAGAAAATGTAGCCAAAGAAACTCAAGAGACGAGGGCTTGAAGAATTAAGGAGGTGCAAAAGCGTACTCAACATGATGGGCTGAGTCTAGTGACCCCAAAGGAAAGAAAGTAAAGATGGAGTAGGGCTTAGATTTTTAGATAGAATATAGGGAAGAATAAATTAAACCGATTAATTAGATTGTCCAATAAATAAGGAAACCATCTAATTAGACGGTTAAAATAATGAAAATAAATTACAGAGTTTAAGAATAACTTTAAGGACCAAAACTCTAATTTGTAGGTTTCGAGGCTTCATTCATTTATTAAATGCCCTTGATACACTTGCACTGGTATATTTGGACATTGCGCAGGGCATTGAGTCACCCCTAATCTAGTAGTTCTACTTTGTCGTAGCGTGCTTTAGCCTTTTCCGGTTCTAGGATCTTACTTTCAGCAATTATCCTTAACGAGGGAATGACAATCTCTATTGGCTGCAAGCAAACTGAATACTACTATATCAGCCTACTATTTGGAGTGGAAAATAGAAGTGGATCCCCAACAGCGTAAGACATTGAGAGTTAGAGAGATGGAAGGCGACCAAGCTATCGAGTCTTCGCTGCAGCTCTCAAAATTCATGAAGCAAACCCTCGGGTAGCTGAATGTGTTTGCCGAATAGGAATTGAAGCCAAAGAAACTTCGGAGAGGAGGGCTCGAAGTGCCGAGGAGCTAAAGAAGCGTACTAAGCATGACGGGGCTTAATCTAGTGACCCCAAAGGAATGAAACTAAAGATGGACATGGGCTTAGATTTTTAGATAGAATTTAGTAAAGAATAAAAGGAAAGGAGGATTGCCTCTTTAAAACAAATTTATATTTTCACAAGTAGTATGCTTGTATTTATTTTCGTTTTATTAGTTATATATTCGAGTAAGTAGTTGGCTTACCTTTTATTAAATGAAAGTAAGTATTATGCTATACTTTTATATTTTGTTTTATCGCTCACTTAGAGTTACAAATAAATTGAACCGACTAATTGGACTATCCAATAAATAAGGAAACCATCTAATTAGACGGTTAAACAAATGAAAATGAATTACAAAGTTTAAGAATTAAAAGAGGGATATTCCAGCCTCGCCAGCCCACCGTTATTCGGGTGTTGGTCGGCGCCGCCACGGTATGGCCTAGTTAGGCGAGGCTTGGCCCACCATCTAGGGTCGTGCTAGACGTAGTATCTTTTTAATTGATTCAAGTTTATGTACTTGAAAGATCTCTTCTCAATCTAAATTAGTCGGTTTCACTACTATGCCCGATAATATGTGACTTAACATAAAAGAGCTTTTCCTATTAGGTCCGAACTTCCTCGCGGATCCTAAATTGGAGCTCTAATAATGTTAAGGACCAAATCTCCAATTTCCAGGTTTCGAGGCTTCACTCATTTATTAAATGCCCTTGATACACTTGCCTGGTATATTTGGACATTATACAGGGTGTTGAGGCACCCCTCATCCAACAATTCTACTTCGTCGTAGTGTGCTTTAGCCCTTTCTGTTTCTAAGATCCGACTTTCAACAATTACCCTTATCGAGGGAATGGTTATCTCTATTGGCTGCAGGCAAACTGAATACTACTATATTAGCCTATTATTTGGAGTGATAATACGAGTGGATCCCCAATGGCGTAACGCATTGAGAGTTAGAGAGATGGAACTCGAAAAACCTGTCAATGCTCGCTACACCTCTCCAAATTCGTGAAGCAAACCCTCGGGAAGCTAAACATGTTTGCCGAATAGAAATTGAAGCCAAAGAAACTGCAGAGAGGAGGGCTCAAAGTATTGAGGAGCTAAAGAAGCATACTAATCCTAATAGGGCTTAATCTAATGAACCCAAAGGAAAGAAACTAATGATGGACATTGGCTTAGATTTTTACATAGAATTTAGGAAAGAATAAAAGGAAAGGAAGATTGCTTGTATTTATTTTTATTTTATTAGCTATATATTCAGGTAAGTTGTTGGCTTACCTTTTATTAAATGAAAGTAAGTATTATGCTATACTTTTATATTTTGTTTTAACGCTCACTTAGAGTTACAAAAAAATTGAACAAACAAATTGGACTAGCCAATAAATAAAGAAAACCATGTAATTAGACGGTTAAAAAATGAAAATGAATTACAAAGTTTAAGAATTCAAAGAGGAATATTCCGGCCCGGCCAACCTATCGTTGTCTAAGTGGTGGTCGGCGCCCGCCATGTGTCACTCGGACGATAATTCACTCAAACTTAGTACTGTGCGGCGCTAGCAAACTAGACTCGAGACCCTTTTGTAAGCTTGCTGATAAACCTTAACAATGCTTGACTTAAGCTTGATAGAGCTAAGTAAGCAAGGACACTTAAAGAGAGAGAGAGTTTGGGAGAATGCTTTTGTATCGAACTCTTGGAATGGATGGATACAAATAAGGACTTCATGGGGGTATATATACATGGCCACCTCCTCAATGGACGAGTGGAGATTTATTTGATCCAATGGCTAAGATTGCGTATCTAGAATTCTCTATACAAGTATCTACACATCTATATAAGTGTAGAACATTCCGGAACTTAGGAAGCCTTGGTGGAACCAAGGAGAGAATTCTAGAAGATTCCTGGTGCTTCCGGAGTATTCCGTGACATCCTTCCCCACCTAATCCGGCAACGTCCTCGTAGCCTTAGCGTCTTGGAACGCTTGTATGTGCTCCTTGAACTACCACAAGTTCTGGATGGGCTCCCAACTTGCTTCGCTATCGAGTAGTCATTTCCATTTAACAAGCAACTCATGTGTTGGAGGCTTGTTTTAGTGACGGACCACTCGTCGGCGAGTACCTCCTCCACTTGCTTGTCATGTTGCACCATTATGGCCATCGGTGCTCATTGACGGATGCCCGTACTTGGATCCCCTTGGTCTCCATGGTAAGGCTTGAGTAGACTTACATGGAAGACTGGATGATACTTGATCTTTGGAGGCAACTCCACCTTGTAGGCTTGAACCCCAACCTTTTTAAGGATTGGGAAGGGTCATTCAAACCTCCGGATAAGTCCTCGATGTTGACCACTCAACCTCGCGAGGTTATACATCATGATGAGGACAAGGTCCCCAACTTGGAACTCTCATGGGTGATGCTTCTTGTCAGCCCATTTCTTCATCTTCTTGGAGGCTTTCTCCAAGTAAGCTCGCGTTATATCGGCCTGGTCATTCCAGTCCTTGGCGAATTTAAATCCTAGCGGGCTTGGACCCTTATAGCCGTGGCAATCGTGCTCGGAGTCGGAGGTTGTTGCCTATGGACTCGAACGGCCTCCAACCTATGGACTCGCTCCTCTGCAGGTTGTACGAGAACCGTGCTATGTCGAGTAGCTTCGCCCAATCTCGTTGGTTGGCACTTACATAGTGCCTCAAGTAAAGCTCCAAAGTGCATTCACCCGCTCCGTTTGCCCATTACTTTGAGGGTGAAAGTTGGTGGAGAAGTTAAGTTCAAACCCCATGAGCTTGAATAGCTCCGTCCGTAAACGGCCCATAAAGCGAGTGTCCCAATCACTCACTATCGAACGCGGTAGGCCCCAATATTTCACAACATGCTTAAAGAATAGTTAGCCGGCCTGCTCGGCTGAACACTCTTTGGGTGCCAGGATGAAGGTTGCGTGCTTGGAGTACCGGTCTACCACCATAATGACCCGATTACACCCATCACTTGTGGGCAAGCCCATGATGAAGTCCATGGAGACACTTTCCCATGGTCTCTCGGGAATAGGAAGTGGCTTTAAGAGTCTCACGGGGGCTCCTTGCTCAATCTTGTCTTGTTGGCACACAAGACAAGTTCGTAGATAGGCCTCGACATCGTCCTTCAAGTGAGGCCAGTAGTAGGAGTCGCTCACAAGTGCAAGCGTTCGGTGTAACCCGGATGTCCTGCCCACTTGTCATCATGACACTCCTTTACGACTTCCCTCTCGTAGGTTGTCGTAGGCGAGCACATAAAGGCATTTGCCTTTTGTGAGCACTAGGCCATCTTCAACCAAAAATCTCCTTGTCCTGCGTTCCTACACGAGGTTGACAATGGTCTAGGCCAAGCGATCGTGCTTAAGCCCCTCGCGAGATCCGGTCCCTCAAGTTGCTTTGAGCCCGGCTTATGTCGATGAAGGTTTGCTCTTGGAGAGGCTAAGTCACCCTAGAGGGGGTGAATAGGGTGATGATGAAATTCGCATGAAATTTAAAATAGATATGAATCGGAGGTGAGCGAGAGTCAAAGATGAACTCGGAGTTCGAGTGAAGAGTGAAGAAACAGATTAAACGGAACTTTAAAGCTGCTCGTGTCTAGAATGCACTCGAAAAGTAATAACTCGAAAGTACGTGGAAACCCTCCTGGGGCGAGAAAACCACGGATTGTGCTAATCCAAGCACGAAGTCAAATCCACTATTTTGAGTCCACAAAATTCACTAGATCGACTCAACCCGAGTTGCTCCCTTAGACAACTCCTTACAAGTTTTTCCTAGACTCACAAATTACCTTATGTGATCTAGTACTTCCTAACTCGAGATCACCCTTACAGCCCATTTAAGGGACCTTACTTAGAAACTAAGAAAGAGAATGTTTGTAATCGAGTACAAGACCTTACAATTCAAAGAAATATTAAATACGGAATTAGAGTTGTAAGTTGAAGATTGAGAATGAATACAATGACTTTTGCTTAAGTATGTGTATTAACAATTAGTTCCGCAATCTCCTTGTTCTGAAGGATGGCTTCTATTTATAGATCACCAAGCAGCTTAGCCGTTGTGTCCATCTTCTAACTAGAAGTTCCTTGTGACCGTTGTAATGTATTTTCCGAGTCACTCGGAAAATATCCGTTCGAATATGAACGTTGGGCAACGGCTCTTGACTCCTTTGGAAGTCCCAAAACCATTGGTGGTGTCTTGAAAAATAAGGTGGAAAGCACCGTTGAGCTTAGTGTTGCAGATTTCCAGTTATGGAAACGAGATAACCCGGACACGAGTGTACGGGGCTAGGTCGAAGGTGGAAAAAGCCTTGTCTGCTTGGTGATTTGACGTTTTGAAGCCGGTTACTTTTGCAATTCAAAAATAGGATAGCCTCGTTTGAATAACCTACAAAAGTAAATCAATTTGGTTCTCAAAGTATAAAATACTTTGGTCCAAGATTAGACACGAGATAATAACATAATTAAGATAATTAAGTGACTAATTATCCGAGTTAGAAAAGGAATGGAATTTTCCGAGTCTAATATCTATGATACTCAAATTCCATCTTAGTCAGTCTAGATGATAATCAAGTCATAAAGAGAAGATCGGAGTAAACAAACTTGATCTAGACTAAACAAAGTTCAAACAAAATATGCTTGACTTGGAATAGTAAATTAACAATGTAATTCCTAGAACATGCGATATATCGAGTGTTGAGTTTATGCGCGTGAAATAAAGTTTTTGAACATGTGATATATATGAGTGTTGACTCAGAACTAAGTGAGAAGTGGCAAGTAGAAGTATGCTTTACGAGTAAGTCGAGTCAATCGTAAACATATATAATTAAGTGGCAAGTAGAACAATGTAATTCCATCTTAGTCGGACTCGAGTTTATGCGCGTTAAATAAAGTGTTCGAACATGAGATATATGTGAGTGTTGAGTGACTCGGAACTGAGTGTGAAATGGCAAGTAGCAGTATGCTTTACGAGTCGATCGAGTCAATCATAAACATATATAATAGTTTCCATAACACTCGGATAAAATGCTATATCACTCGGAACAGTTTCTAAGGCACATGGAATGACTTGAAATCAAAACCTTATAAGAGATGAAGTCTTATACATGATTCCTTGATGGAACTCGAAACGTGTTAGTATAAAGTCCGAGTCTTCAATCTCCCCTTTTTGATGAAAGGCATTCCATACTTAGACAAAAACTTTGTTAGTGATATAAGTCCGATTTTGTAAACTTGCTCGAGAAAATAACTGAAGATTTCACAGCCAGTAGAGCAAGAAAAGAAATAAAACTAGATAGACAACAATTATTAATGAAATGCATTTACTTCATTAAAGTCAAAGAAAAATATTTACAGAGGGTGAGAGAGACTCCCCTAAACAAGACAACAAGTTTTTTTATCTATTCTCGCCCTTGCCTTTCAGGAAAAAGAAAATAAAAAAAATGGGAAGAATACAATGAGAAAGTACATATTTGATGTCTAGACAAAAGAGAATAACATGAAAAACTATAAATAAGAAAAATAAAACTAAGAAGGGGATGGATCGGTCGGGGTTGAGGAGGAACGATGAGTGGTGCGCCGGCGCTGATAAGATCTTGACAATGTGCTTGATCGCGGCGGAGGAAGTACAGGAATCTCCGGCATCGGCTCCGAGTGGCCGAGCCAGAACTAGGTCGTCCGGAGGCTTGTCCTCTTGGAACTCAATGACTCGGAGGGGTGTGCTCGAGGCTATCCTACTACTAACTCGTCCATGGTCGGCGGGTTCTTCGACCCACTCGGATTGCTGTCAACGCCGATCACTTCGGTTGCGCTTCGAAGCACCCGGACCCTCTCGTTGCTACTCCTTGGCCTTCTTACTCTCCTTGTCCTTCTTGCTCTCCTTGCTCGGAAGGATCCGCCTCGACCGCGAGCTCCTCCGCTTCTTCTCCTTCTTCTTCTTCCTCTCCTCTCGTCTAAGGAGGACTTGGCGGGGCTCGAGGATTCCTCGGAGGTGTCCGAGTGACCTGGATCCTGAGCTGCCTTGGATCTTCTCTCGTGAAGGAGCTCGAGAAGCTCTCTTTGCTCTTTTACCCGAGCCTTCATCTCAAGGAGCACGTCCTGCTGCTCTCGAATTTGAGATTGGGCGGTTTTTAGTTGATGGTCATAGGCTGGAAGACAGTCTTGAATGATCGGAGAAGGTCCTTGAGTTCCAAGGACACGAAGAGATTTTGTCCATGAAAGCGGTGGACAAAATGGAAGAAAGAGATTTAGAAGCACCTGAGGTGGAGGCACCACCAGGTGGAGCGGGAAGAGAAAGAGGTGCTTCGGTCCGAGTCCGAGGCGGAGAGGGTTGCCTCGGCTCCGAGCTGTGGATCCGGACAGCGAGGTTTGGTTTCCTAGTATCCGTACCCCGAAGTTCCTTCTTGCCGACTACAATGGCAGCCTCGAAACGGCGTTCGGATATGAGGGAAGAGGAACATTGAACTGTTTGAAAATGAGAGTGAGAAGAGCACCAAAAGGAAGGGGGTGTTCTTCTTGTTCGAAGTTTGAGTTGGCACAGCTGACCATTTGCTCAATGATAGCGGGAAAGAGGTCTACTTCGTAGCCCTCTAGGATATCAAAAAGAGCTTTAAGATGCTTGGAGTTGGGGTTCTCCTTGTTGGAATGTTGTGAGAAGAAGGTTCTCGTCAGCAAGAAACACGGAAGATGAGCTTCGACTTTAGTTGGGTTATAGAAAAGTTTTTGGCCCGGGGAACTCTTTGGCGTACTTTTCAAAGAAGTCGTCAGCGACCTCATTGAAAGGTATTGGATTGCTTGTTCAAGAAAAGGGAAGATACTCCGAACGGATGATGGAGGAGGGAAGTATTGATTTGAACAATGATGTTCCGAACTCCGGAGGTTAGAATACCCTCGAGTTGGAAAGATGACTGTAAAACTCGAGAGATGAGTTCGGGATAGATGAACTCGCTGAAACGAGAGAAAGTTGTAGACCCTGGTCGATTGTGTGTGAGGCAACCACGAAACTTTTGTGGTTGGGAAAAATTTATCATCCAGCACAAGGTGCTTTGGGTGACAAGAGGTTTCGAATTTGAGGGGGCCTTCCGGGCTTTTTGTGCGGGGTTTCTTGGTGGTAGAGCCAATAAAATTAGGGTGAGAACCTCTTTTCGACATTTTGATGGAGAAAAGAAAGAGTAGATAAGCTTGAGAGAGAGGAGGAGGAAGGAGCTCGAAGAGAGTGAAAAAGAAAAATAAAAGAGTAGAAAAAGAAAGAGTTTGAGAGAAATAGAGGTTACTTGAGGTGTTCTTCATGAAGCTTGAGATCACTGGGTGTCGCTTTAATCATAGAGAGCTTGTTCACGAAAATTTGATTTCAAGAGAGAGAGTAAGCGAAGAGTAAAGTAATGAAATGAAAGAAAATAGGCGCTATTTATAAGAAAAAAATCATCTTTCAGTATCCGTTCGACTAAGCTCTTTTAGCGGTCACCTCGGACCGGTGTGATCTGTTCTCTTTTTCAACGGTTAGAATTCCAGCAGTTTGTCTCCCAACGGCTAGTTGTCCGATCACGACACGCGAAAAGAGAGAGAGAGAGAGAAAGAAAGATTTTTGAAAATAAATTCCAAAATTCTCCACTTGTCTAGAGATGATTTCGAAGTTTGATGTCCATTTTTCTCAAAGTCTTAGTCCGACTCCTAAGTTTCCGAGTGACTCGGAAATTGGAAATGGATAATAACTATCGGCTCAGTATCACTGAATCAACTAAACTAATGGTTATTAACGAATCGTAAGCACATATCACATAATCATGCAATGAAATTTTCACGTAGAAAATACATAATTATGCATTTAACATACCAAGCTCATTCCTAATGAAGCAAAACTAATCCTCACTAAGTGGCTTAGTAATGATATCAGCTAATTGAAGATTGGTAGGAATGAATTTGAGTTAAATATCACGTTTCTCAGAATGGTCTCTTAAGAAATGATACCGACCTCAATGTGTTTCGTCTTTGAGTGCTGAACTGGATTTTTGGTGATGCTGATTGCACTCGATTATCACACTTGATTGGAACTTATTTGAAATAAAGTCCAAGATCTCTAAAGTGTTCCTTTATCTACAAAATCTGAGCACGAGCATGCCCCAGCTGCAATGTACTCAGCCTCGGCGATTGATAGAGCTACTACTGAGTTTTGCTTCTTTGAGTGCCAAGATATTAAGGATTGACCCGAAATTGGCAAGCTCTCGAGGTGCTCTTTCTATCAACTTTGTATCCAGCGTAATCAGCATCCGAGTATCCAGTGAGAGTCGGTTCCGAGTCTTGGAGTACCATAGACCTAAATTATGAGTCCCTACAAGATATCCGAATATTCTCTTCACCGCAATGAGATGTGATTCTTTTTGATTAGCTTGGAATCTTGCACATAAACAGACAAGTAAACATTATGTCCGGCCTCACTGGAAGTAAGATATAGCAATGATCCAATCACACCTCGATAGAGGTTCCGATCGATTGCTTTACCTTTTTCGTCCGAGTCCTGTTTTATGCTACTACTCATAGTTGTTACGGCGTGCTTCGTATCTTGAAGTTTATACTTTTCAGTAGCTCCTTGGTGTAATTTGATCGATGGAAATAGATTCCATCTTTGTCTTATTTGATTTGTAGACCACGGAAGAAATTGAGTTCTCCCTTCATACTCATTTGAAATTCCTTTCTCATTAACTCGGAAAAATCTCGACATAGAATTTCATTAGTAGCTCCAAAAATTATGTCATCAACATATATCCGAGCAATAAGGAAGTCTTTCCCCTTGGTTTTTATAAAGAGAGTCATGTCGATCTGACCTCTTCTAAAATCACTTTGAACCAAGAAATTTCTCGAGTCTTTCATACCAAGCTCCGGGAGCTTGTTTAAGACCATAAAGAGCTTTTTGCAGTTTGAAAACATGATTTAGAAATTCTGAGTTTTCAAATCCAGGGGCTATTCAACATAGACTTTCTCTTCGATAAAACCATTAAGAAATGCGCACTTAACATCCATTTGATATAACTTGATATTCATGCTAGATGCAAATGCCAACAAGATTCTAATGGCTTCAATTCGGCAATAGGTGCAAAGGTTTCCCCACAGTCAATCCCTTCTTCTTGATTGTAACCTTGAGCCACAAGTCTAGCCTTGTTTTTGACTACCAACCCACCTTCATCTAGTTTGTTCTTGAAAACCCATTTGGTTCCTATGACTGGGTGGTCGGAAGGTCGTTTGGTCAAAGTCTAGACTTGGTTTCTTTCAAATTGATTGAGTTCCTCTTGCATGGCCTCTACCCATTCAGGTTCATTTAGGGCCTCTAGTGCATTTTTAGGTTCGAGTTAATGAAATGAATGCAGTAATGCACATAAATTCCGAAGAGAGGAACAAGTTCTTACCCCGCTTTTGATATCAAATAATACGTTTTCTAGTGGATGACTAGAAGCATACTTTAATGCTCTACCTATTCTCCGATTCACCAGATCTGCAGGCTGAATCGGTTGATCTTCGAAATCTGTTCTAAGTGAGCTTGTTCAGCATTCGGAGCGTGTTCGGAGTTGTCTCATTCCGAGTCACTTCGTTCCGAGTGTCATGGATTTGATTCTTGATGGACTCATTTTCATCACGATCATCATCTCTGCTTAGCTTTAGGTTTGAGAATGATGATTCACTTGGCTTTTTCTGTTCAATCTCATCAAACACAACATGGATGCTTTCTTCCCCTTTGTTAGTTTTCTTATTGAAAACGTCATACGCCTTACTATGAGATAAATAACCCGAGAAAAATACCTTCATCCGATCGAGCATCAAACTTGGTCGAGTGATCCTTACCATTGTTGTGAATAAAATACTTACATCCAAAGGGTTTGAAGTATGAGATATTGAGTTTCTTCCCTTTGTAGAGCTCCTATGGTGTTTTCTTCAGGATGGGTCCGATGAGGCATCTATTCAAGGTGTAGTTTGCTATGTTTACTCGCCTCAGCCCAAAAATAGTAGGGTAGATTATGTTTAATCATCATTGTCCTAGCTATTTCTTCAAGAGTTATGTTCTTTCTCTCCACTACTCTATTTTGTTGAGGAGTTCTTGGTATTGAGAAGTTGTAGGAGATACCATTCTTGTCACAAAACTCTGTAAATTCTAAGTAGTCGAACTCCCTTCCATGGTTAGTTCGAATTCTCCGGATTTGAGTCTAAGACTCAACTTGGATTTTCCTGCAGAGCTTGCTAAACTCTTTAATGCTTCATTTTTGTGCTTAAGAAAACACACCCAGGTAAATCATGAGTAATCATCAACAATAACCAGTACATATGATTTACCCCCAAGACTCTTAATAGGGATTTCACCACATAAGTCCATATGTAGCATTTCAAGCACCTTAGATGTGGAAACTATATTCGAGAGATTTGAAAGATGATCCGACTTATTTCTTTCTTCTGTCCCTTTTTCTCTTGGGATAGTCCTTGACTATGTGTTCCTTCGTTGCCACATTCAAAACAGACAGAATTCTTAGTCAAAGATAACTTTGAAGGGGAAGAGTATTTACCTTTTCTATCCTTCTTGTCTTTCTTATAGAATTCTTCTTTTGGCTTCTTATCCCATCTCTTGTGCTTCATCATTCTCTTGACGCCTCTAGCGATAGGTGCCATGGGATCCTCTTGTGAGTCGGAAGAACTCGGATCTACTTCTCCGATTTTTGAGGCTTTCGGCGCAATGTTCTTTTTGGTGCTGATCTCTGCATCCTCCTCTTCCAGGTGGATCTCATGGGTGAGAAGCTTCCCAATGAGTTCGTCCGGCTTCGGTAGAGACAAGTTCCGAGCCTCTTCGATAGCTGTTACTTTGGGACCCCATCTTTTCTTGGGTAGGCTTCGAGTAGCTTTCGCACATTTCCTCGTAAGAAATCTTTTTACCCAGAGATTTGAGATTGTTGGTAATCTCGGTAAAGCGAATGAACATCCGAGTAATGTTTTCTTCGGCTCCATGTTGAACAGCTCATACTTATGAAGATATTAGCTTATCTTCGCTTGTCCGACCTGCCTTGTGCCTTCATGAGTGTTGACCAGTGTGTTCCATACTTCTTTGGCTGTATCACGAGCAAACACTTGGTTGTATTCTTCGAGCTAATGACGCACATCAAAATGTTCATTGCCTTTAAGTTCTTTCGAACTTCTCCGCTTCATCAGCCAGTGAACTCGGCCTTTGTCTTGGGTGTGAGTCTTGTTTCTTCCGTCTTCATGGGAATGTAGTCGCCTACTTGTATCATGTTCCTGACGTCCTCATCGTGATCTAGCAGGAAACATTCCATGAGTTTCTTCCGAGTGCACGAAGTTAGATCCTTTGAACTTTGGTGGTCTCGCTGGAAGATCTTCCTTCATCGAACTCTCTGTTGTTCCGAGCCATTTGATCTTTAAACCTTTGGATGGTTAGATCCTTTCCGAAAGGCTAGGCTCGACACCAATTGAAGGTTTTCTCTTGGAGAGGCTAAGTCACCCTAGAGGGGGTGAATAGGGTGCTTGAAATTTAAAATAGATATGAATCTCGGGTGAGCGAGAGTCAAAGATGAACTCGGAAAAGCATTAACTCGGAGTTCAGTGAAGAGTGAAGAAACAAATTAAACGGAACTTTGAAACTGCCGAAGTCTAGAATGCACTCGGAAAAGTAATAACTCGGAAAGTACGTGTAAACCCTCCTGGGGCAAAAAACCACGGATCTGTGCTAATCCAAGCACGAAGTCAAATCCACTATTTTGAGTCCACAAAATTCAATAGATCGACTCAACCGAGTTGCTCCCTTAGATAACTCCTTACAAGTTTTTCCTAAACTCACAAATTACCTTATCCGATCTAGTACTTCCTATCTAAGATCACCCTTACAGTTAGGGAAAACTGAGCTGAGTTAACCCTTACAGCCCGAGTCAAGGGACCTTACTTAGAAAGTAAGAAAGAGAATGTTTGTAATCGAGTACAAGACCTCAAAACTCGGAGAAATATTAAATACGGAATTGGAGTTGTAAGTTGAAGATTGAGAATGAATATAATGACTTTTGCTCAAGTATGTGTATTAACAATTAGTTCCGCAATCTCATTGTCTTGAAGGATGGCTTCTATTTATAGATGACCAAGCAGCTTAGCCGTTGTGTCCATCTTCCGACTGCAAGTTCCTTGTGACCATTGTAATGGATTTTCCGAGTCACTAAGAAAATATCCGTTGAGATATGAATGTTGGGAAACGACTCTTGACTCCTTTGGAAGTCCCAAAACCACTGGTGGTGTCTTGAAAAATAAGGTGGAAATCACCGTTGAGCTTAGTGTTACTGATTTCCAGTTTTGGAAACAGCACAACCCGGACACGAGTGTCCGGGCCTAGGTCGAAGGTGGAAAAAGCCTTGTCTGCTGGTGATTTAATGTTGTGAAGCTAGGTTACTTTTGCAATTCAAAAATAGGATAGCCTCGTTTGAATAACCTACAAAAGTAAATCAATTTGGTTCTCAAAGTATAAAATACTTTAGTCCAAGATTAGGCACGAGATAATAACATAATTAAGATAATTAAGTGACTAATTATCCGAGTCGGAAAAGGAATGGAATTTTTGAGTCTAATATCTATGATACTCAAATTCCATCTTAGTCGAGTCTAGATGATAATCAAGTCATAAGGAGAAGATCGGAGTAAACAAACTTGATCTAGACTAAACAAAGTTCAAACAAAATATGCTTGAATTGGAATCGTAAATTAACAATTCAATTCCTAGAACATGAAGTCGGACACTGAGTTTATGCGCATGAAATAAAGTGTTTGAACATGCGATATATCTTAGTGTTGAGTGACTCGGAACCGAGTGTGAAGTGGCAAGTACAAGTATGCTTTCCGAGTCGAGTCGAGTCAATCGTAAACATATATAATAGTTTCTATAACACTCGGATAAAATGCTATATCACTCGAGAAAAGTTTCTAAGGCACATGGAATGACTTGAAATCAAAACCCTATAAGAGATGAAGTCTTATAACCGATTCCTTGATGGAACTCGAAACATGGAAGTATAAAGTCCGAGTCTTCGATCGACAAGCTCTCCTTCGCGACTCAAGGCATCGGCCACCAGGTTAGCCCCGCCCGGCTTGTACTCGAGCTCCTAATCAAACTCTGCTAGGAAATCTTGCCACCGGGCTTGCTTGGGAGTGATCTTCTTCGTGTGTGAAAGTAGCTCGTGGCGGCGTTGTCCGTCTGGATGACGAACTTACTCCCTGGCAAGTAATGCCTCCATGTCCAGGAGACAATGTACCATCTGCGATCATATCTTTCTCCCGCACCGAGTATCGCCTATCTCGTATCATTAAGCTTCCGACTCTTAAAGGCGATAGGATGACCTTCTTGCATTAAGACCCCTCCGATGGCAAAGTCGGAAGCATCGGTATGTTGCTCAAATGGCTTGTGGGGGTTGGGAAGAACTAGTACTGGCTCCTCCGTGATAGCCTTTTTCAAGGCTTCAAACGCTTGTTGACACTCCGGCCTCCAAGTCCATCCTCTTCCCTTCTTCAACAATTCCGTGAAGGGAGCGGTAATAGCGGTATATCCCTGGATGAACAGTCGGTAGTAGTTCACTAAGCTAAGGAAAGATCTTAGCTCGGTGACCTTGGTGGGTGGCTCCCATTCTTGTATGGCCTTCACCTTGGAAGGATCCATCTAAATCCTGCCCTAGCCGACAATATGACCCATGAAGGGCACCTCTTCTTGGGTGAAGGAGCACTTCTCCTTCTTTACGTAAAGCTAGTTGTCCCTCAAGGTCGAGAACACTTTCTACAAGTGTCTCACATGTTCCTTTAGATTTTTACTATAGATGACAATATCATCTAAGTAGACAACTATGAAGCGATCGAGGTAAAGAGCAACTACCTTGTTCATGAGGGTGCAAAACGTGGCAAGGTGCATTCATGAGGCCAAAGGGCATGACTAGGAACTCGTACAACCTATAACGTGTAACGCATGTTGTCTTTACCTCGTCCCCTTCGGCTATGCGGACTTGATAGTAGCCACTCCTCAAGTCCAACTTGGTGAAGTACCTCGCATGCCCCGGCTAGTCGAATAGATCGTCGATGTGAGGAATCGAGTACTTGTTCTTGATGGTAACTTTATTGAGTGCCCGTGATCGAAGTACAATCGAAGAGACCCGTCGTGGTTCTTCTAGAATAGAACCGGCGCACCATAAGGCGAGTTTGAGGGACGGATGAAGCCAGCATCTAGAAATTCCTTCAATTGTCTCCGTAGCTCCTCGAGCTTCGGAGGTGCCATGCGGTAGGGCGCAAATGCGAGTGGTTTTGCCCCCTTCTCTAACTCGATAGTGTGATCCACTTCCCGCCTGGGAGGAAGGTTCTTCGGCAACTCGGCGAGCATCACATCCTGAAACTCATCTAGCACCTCTTGGACGGCTTTGGGTGCTTGGACATCCTTGGCCCCCTCCTCCTCCTTGAGGGTGGCGATGAAGGTTGGTTCCCTCTTCTTAACGCCCTTATAGAATTGAAAAGCAGAGAGCATCTTTCCCTCATCAATCTCCCTCTCCATGGGAACAACGCAAGGTTGCCCCTTCTTTATGATACACATGGTGTTGGTGTAGACACCAAGAATGCCTTCACCGTATCAAGAAAATCTATACCAAGATAGAATTTCCTATCATCTAGGGGAGCAACGAGTGATGTTGGTCTTACCTTTCCACCGGCCAATCTGGATTTCAATATCACGTGCAACACCTTCAATTAGGAGACTCTTAGGGTTCACCTCCTTGACAAAGCCCCTTTCCTTGGTGTAGGAGAGGCCAATCTCCTCAGCAAGCTCCTTGGCCATGTAAACCGTATTGGCTCTTGTATCCAACATCGCTTGTAATGGCTTGTCGTTGATGTGGGGTTCCCCATACATGCGTCCACAAGGCTGTCCCTCCACCTTGGCTTTGATGGCATTGAGAAGCATCATGGAAGCGAGCTTCTTTTCCTCTTGTCGCTCTTCCTCCATGACTACAGCGGCAAGTTTACCCCTTTTCGGACACTCAAAGACTCGATAAGGCCCGTTACAAAGGAAGCAAGAGATCTCCTTTTGGTATGGCCCTCCTTGGACTTCTCCTTGTCCTTGTAGGAGGACGACTTCCCTTTCTTAGGAGACTTGTCGCGGTCACCCACACTTTTGCCGTGATTCACCTTCTTGTTTTCTCCCTTCGAGGACTTGAATTCGTATAGTCACTCGGTGGCAGCGATCACGGAGGCGAGGTCTTATACTCCTCGTCTTTCTAATTTCATCTTAGGCCATCAACATAGGCCATCGAGGAAGAAACATAAGGCGTCTTGGTGTCCAATGGAGGGAATTTCCAAGTGTAGTTCTTGGAATTCCTTCATATACTCCCGAATATGACCCTTCTTATGTTGGAGGTGTCGGAACTTGACCCTTGCTTCTCGTTGGGCATCCGTGAGATAGAACTGCTTCTTGAGTTCTTCCTTGAATGTCTCCCATGTGGTAACGGGGTTAAATCCTCTATTGACGGTGTCACAGCGACGTCGCCACCGGACAAGAGTCGTATCTTTAAGGAAGAGGGAAGCATTCTCACCTTGAAGTTGTCTCCCTCAATGCATGAGGTTTTGAAATAAGCCTCAAGTCCCCATAGGAAGTTGTCAATTTCCTTCGCGCTCCTGGCTCCCTTGTAGTCCGGAGATTTGGATGCACTCATCCTAGGGGTAGTCGCTACCTGGACCGACCCACTTTTGGCCACTCGCGGTCGTGCATAACTTCATTTGTGCCTTCAATTCCTCCATTTACTCCCTTTGATCGTTGAGAGCGGCCCAAAGCTCTTGTTTATCATTGAGAGTTGCCTTGAGTTCACCATGTTTGGCCTCCACTGTGGCTTTAAAGGCGGTCACCTCCTTGGTGAAGTCCGTGACTACCACATGCAAGGCCAACTGCATCTCCTCCTTGAGCTCCGAGTCATCCTCTCGTTGAGTCGTATTTTGTGCGTATTTTTAGTAGTTATTTAGTTTATATTATATAGTTAATTTTATTTAATTTATCCTATTTTGTCTATTTATAGGTAATTATCAAATAAAGTGGGGAAGAAAAGAAAAGTCGTTAAAATTGGGTTTTTAGCTACGAGACAAGCATCCAAGAAAAGATATGAAATCGGTCCATAAAAATAATATGTCATAAAATATTTATTTTATGATATTTTATGAAATCCTAATTGGAAGAGAAAAGAAAACTAGGAAGAGAAAAGGAAATTTAGAAGAGAAGAAAGAGGAATAACCCTAACTCCTTCACCATATATATACTACTTGAAATCATCGTGGAGAGGACACCAAGGGGCTGCTCCCCTACAGCCGCCCAGCCTTCAAGCAGCCACCCACACTGCTGCACCTAGCCGTCCACCCCCTCTTCACGCTAGCCCCTTGCTGCCCACAATATCTCACACCATCTCCTTCGCTGCCCAGCTCCTTCTCACGCTGGCTGCCTAACTCTCCACCGACAACCTTTAATCACCCACTAACTCACAATCATCTTCATCATCATAACTCTCCTCGTCCCCATCTTATCATCACCATGGCAAGAAATATTATGGTAGTAATTTTAGTATTGTAATTTTTATTTTTATTGTTAGATTAATATTAAAGATGATGTTTTTATTTAGTTTATGTGTTTTAAATTATATTATGTTTGAGTAGTTTTTGTTATGCTTAGTATAATCTACTTGAAATCATGCTAAATTATTTATTTTGAAACAAAGTTTCGATCTTTATTATCTTATTGATTAAATCCATGATTCTATGATAATTTGACTTTAATGTTTATGATTTTATGTCTAATTAATTAGAGTGCACACTAATTAGTTTTATATAAATTCATATGATAGTTTAAAAGGGTTTAAGTACGTAATTGCTTGATATTTTAGACATAAGTATCACCCTAGTTAATCATGGATGGCTCATACCCATCTCTTTTAATTAGGAAATTATCATATATCCTTCTTAAATCAATTTGCTAGTAGATTGATTATTAGGTGTTAGATGATGTTTTTCTAATACTTAATGCTCTAATTTGATTAAATTCTAGTGCTAGTGCTAGGGTTATCAATATTAGTATGGTTTATATGAGGGTTAGGCCTCGATAAACTAATAACTAAGAAAAACGGGGACTATCCGCTAGTGGTTGTCTTCTAAATTTTAGCTCATGGGTAGATCAATTTGTGTGTTGATGACAAATAATAATTTGCATGGTGGATATAGATTATACTAAGTGCTTTTATAAATTTAATATCTTTGATAATTATTTGTTTGCTTTTTAGTTATTTTCTTAAGTTTGCTAATTTTTATTCGTAAATTTATAGTCTTTTATTATTAATTTGATTACACCCCATCAAGATCAGTATTTTAGTTTAGTTTTAGTAATTTTATTTTTATTTTATTTTGAGTCTTTATATATTTTAATTTTTAGATTATTTTTACGTCGGCTTTTATTATTTTTGAGTCACTTTGTTAGAAATTAGTTTAAAAATAGTTTATTTTGTTATTTTTCGTATTTTATCTTCTTTTAGGGTTTAGATAGAGTCCTAGTTTGCTGTGATTAAATTTTTTAGAATTAATTTGATAATTTTTCAGATTTAATTCTTGAATTTAATTACTCGTAGATTTTTAGTTAGATAATTGCGTAAATTCGATTTTAAATTTTATTTTTATATTTTTAGGGTCTGCTTAGTTCTAGAAAATTAGCGTTAATATTCTAGGTAATTTTAATATTTATTTTCATAATTATTTTAGTGTAGAATTTTACTCATTTAATTTTCTCGTCTTAGAATTTGTTTATTTTCTCGCTCTAGTTTTCTGTTTTAATTATTCTAAAAAATATAAAAAAAATATTTCTGGGATGTTTTAGTTCTATTATTATGTAGAAATTATTTATTTAGTTGTTAGATAATTTTCTATGATTTTAAGTTATTGATTTTAATTTATATTTTCTATTTTGTTTTTAAGAGTAGTAAATTGAATTAGATTTAAGCTTACATATTTATTATATCTTTCCTCGTGGATTCGATCCCTACTTCCGTATGCTATATTATTTATTCTAAGCCTAAATAGTGGTTTAATTTGTAGCTGTACGACAAGCTAACATCCTCCTTAGACTCGAGCTTCCCGACATGCCGAGTCGGGATGTCGACTTCTTCCCTTAAGCCGTCAAGGATGCCTGTATAGTTGTGCAACCCTTTCCTCGAGAGCGGCAACCACCTCTCGGGACTTCTCCCGGCCTTTCTTAGCCCCTTGTGGTTGTTGGCTCCTTTAGTAATGCTCGACATTATTGCCCAAACTTTGGCTCGATACTAACCGTCACGAGACGATAATTCACTCGAACTTAGTACCCGTACGGCACTAGCAAACTAGACCCGAGACCCTTTTGTAAGCTTACTAGTAAGCCTTAACGATGCTTGACTTAAGTTTGAGAGAGCTAAGTAAGCATGGACACTTACGAGAGAGAGAGTTTGGGAGAATGCTTTGTGTATTTAACTCTTGGAATGGATGGATACAAATGAGGACCCCATGTAGGTATATATGCGGGGCCACCTCCTCAATGGACGGTGGAGATCTATTTGATCAAACGGCTAAGATTTCGTGTCTAGAATTCTCTATACAAGTACTAAATATCTACATAAGTGTAGAACATTCCGCAACTTGGGAGGCCTTGGTGGAACAAAAGAGAAAATTCTAAAAGATTCCAGGTGCTTTCGGAGCGCTCCGTGACACATGGCATTGCCTAGTTTTACCGAGGCTTGGCCCACTTTTCGTGGTCGTGCTAGACATAGTATTTTTTCAATTGATCAAAGTTTGTGAACAAAAATATCTCTTCTTGATCTAAATTAGTCAATTTCACTGCTCCGCCTACTAATATCCGACTAAGCACAAAACTGCGTTTCCAATTAGGCCTATACTTCCCTCGTGGATCCTAAATTGCTAATCTCTTTAAGGACCAATTCTCCATTTTGCGGGTTTCGAGGCTTAACTCATTTATTGAATTCCCTTGGTACATGTGCTTTATATATTTGGGCATTGTACAAAGTATTACGCTCCTCTCATCCAAGTAGTACTAATTCATTGTAGCGTGCTTTAGCCCACTCTACTTCGGGATCTAACATTCAGCAGTTATCCTAAATGAGGGAGTGGAAATCTCTATAGGCTGCATGTAAACCGAATACTACTGAATCCGCCTATTATTTGGAGTGGATAATAGAAGTGGATCCCCAACGGCATAAGGCATTGAGAACTAGAGAGATAGAACCCGACCAAGCTATCCATGTTGTTGCACCTCTCTAAATTCGCGAAGCAAACCCTCCGGTAGCTTAATTTGTTCGGAAGAGAAACAATAGCCAAAGAAACCGAAGAGAGGTGGGCCCAAAGAATTGAGGAGTTGAAGAAGCGTACAAAGGATGATGGGGCTGCATCTAGCGAACCCAAAGGAAAGAAAGTAAAGATAGAGTAGGGCTTAGATTTTTAGATAGAATTTAGGGAAGAATAAAAGGAATGGAGGATTACGTCTTTAAAACAAATTTATATTTTCACTAGTAGTATGCTTGTATCTATTTCCCTTTTATTAGCTATGTATTCGGATAAATAGTTAGCTTACCTTTTATTAAATAAAAGTAAGTATTGTGCTATACTTTTATATTTTGTTTTATCACTCCCTTAGAGTTACAAATAAATTGGACCGACTAAATGGACTATCCAATAAATAAGAAAACCATCTAATTTCACGGTTAAAAAAATGAAAATGAATTGTAGAGTTTAAGAATTAAGAAGGGATATTCCGGCTCGACCAGCCCACCGTTGTTTGGGTGAAGGTCGGCACTGCCACGGCATGGCCTAGTTGGGTCGGGCTTTGCCCATCGTCCGGGGTCGTGCTAGACGTAGTAATTTTTCAATTGATCCAAGTTTGTGTACTAAAAGATCTCTTCTCCATCCGAGTTAGTCGGTTTCACTACTCTGCTCGGTAATATCTCGACTAAGCACAAAAGTGCCCGGCTAATTAGGCCTACACTTTCCTCGTGGATCCTAAATTGGTGCTCTAATCTGTTTAAGGTCAAAATCTCCAATTTGCGGGTTTCGAGGCTTCACTCTTTTATTAAATGCCCTTGATACACATGCCTGTTATATTTGGACATTAGGCAAGGCATTGAGGCGCCGCTCATCCAGCGAGTACTAATTCTTCGTAGCGTGCTTTATCCCACTCTGCTTCTAGGTTCTTACTTTAAGTAATTATCCTGAATGAGAGAATGGCAATATCTCGTTGGTTGCAGGAAAACCGAATACTATTATATGAGCCTATTATCCGGAGTGGATAATAAAAGTGGATCCCCAACGACGTAAGGCATTGAGAGCTAGAGAGATGGAACTCGGCCAAGCTTTCTATGCTATTGCACCTCTCCAAATTCGTGAAGCAAACCCTCCGGTAGCTGAATGTGTTTCGCTGAAGAGAAACTAATGCCAATGAAACAGAAGAAAGGAGGTTCCGAAGAATTGAAGAGTTGAAGAAGCATACTCGGGATAATTGGGCTAGTGACCCCAAAGGAAAGAAAGTAAAGGTAGACTAGGGCTTTGATTTTTAGACAGAATTTAGGAAAGAATAAAAGAAAAGAAGGATTGCCTCTTAAGAAAAAATTTATATTTTCACAAGTACTATGCTTGTAATTATTTGCTTTTTATTAGCTAGGTTTTCAAGTAAGTAGTTGGCTTACGTTTTATAAATAAATGTAAGTATTATGCTATATGTTTATATTTTGTTTTATCACTCACTTAGAGTTACAAATAAATTGGACCGACTAATTGGACTATCTAATAAATAAGGAAACCATCTAATTGAACGGTTAAAAAATGAAAATGAATTATAGAGTTTAAGAATTAAAAGAGGGATATTCCAGCCCACCATTGTCCGGGTGGTGAGTGGCGCCTGGCACGACATAGCGTACTTGGGTTAGGCTTGGCCTATCGTCCGAGGTCGTGCTAGACGCGGTATTTTTCAATTGATCCAAGTTTGTGTACTCGAAAGATCTCTTCTCCATCTAAGTTAGTCATTTTCACCGCTCTGCTCGCTAATATCCGACTAAGCACAAAAGTGCCTTTCTAATTAGGCCTAAACTTCCCTAGTGGATCCTAAATTGGCGCCCTAATCTCTTTAAGGACCCAATCTCCAATTTGCGGGTTTCGAGACTTCACTCATTTATTAATGCCCTTGATACACTTCCCTTGTATATTTGGACATTGTGTAGGGCCTTGAGGCGCCTCTCATCCACCGGACTACTTCATAGTGTGCTTCAGCCCACTCTGCTTCTAAGATCTAACTTCTAGCAATTATCCTTAAGGGGGAATGACAATCTCTATTGGCTGCAGGAAAACATAATACTATATATCAACCTATTATCTGCTATCAATAATAGAAGTTGATCCCCAACGGCATAAGGCATTGAAAGCTACAGAGATAGATCCTGTCGAAGTTGTCCCTATTACTACACCTCTCCAAATTCGTGAACCAAAACCTGGGGTAGCTGAACATGTTTCCTGATGAGAAAATGAAGGCAATGAAACTAAAGAGAGGAGGGCCCGAACGATTAAGGAGCTAACGAAGCATACTCGGGATGATAGGGCTCGGTCTAGTGACCCCAAAAGAAAGAAAGTAAAGATAAACTAGTGTTTAGAATTTTAAGTTGAATTTAAGAAAAATAAAAGAAAAGGATGATTGCCTCTTTAGAAGAAATTTATATTTTCCCAAGTACTATGTTTGTATTTATTTCCCTTGTATTAGCTATATATTCAAGTAAGTAGTTGGCTTACCTTTTATTAAATAAAAGTAAGTATTATACTATACTTTTTTATTTTGTCTTATCACTTTGTTAGAGTTACAAATAAATTAGATTATTAGATAATTAAGGAAACCATCTGATTGTACGGTTAAAAAAGCAAAAATGAGTTACGAGTTTAGAATTAAAAGAGGGATATTACGATCCGGCAAGCCCACCGGTTTCCGGGTCGTGGTCGGCGCCTACCATGGCATGGCCTAGTGAGGCCAAGCTTGGTCCACCGTCTAGGCTCGTGCTAGAAGTAGCATTTTTTCAATTGATCTAAGTTTGTATACTAAAAGATCTCTTCTCCATCTAAATCGATCCGCTTCACTTCTCTGCTGGTAATATCCGACAAAGCTCAAATGGGCTTTGCCAATTAGGCCAAAACTTCCCTCATGGATCCTAAATTGGGGCTCTAATCTCTTTAAGGACAAAATCTCTAATTTGCAAGTTTCGAAGCTTCAATATTTTACTGAATGCCCTTGATACACGTGCTCGATATATTGGGACATTGTGCGGGCGTTGAGGCACCTCTCATTCAACGAGTACTAATTTTTGTAGCATGCTTGAGCCCACTCTACTTCAATGATCCGACTTTCAGTAATAATCCTTTACGACTGAATGGTAATCTCTATTGGAAAGACTACTTCCATACCATATACTGGGGAGAAAGGTGTTGCTCCCGTAGTGGTTCGTTAGCCTCGTAAAGTGAAAGGTAACTTATCGGGCCAATCCTTAAAATTGACGAAATCTTCTACACTATTTTATGAATGTTCTTTTATTGAATGCCCTTAATACACGTGCCTTGTATATTTGGACATTATGCAGGGCATTGAGGCCCCTCTCATGTCGCAAGTACTAATTCTTCGTAGCATACGTTAGCCCACTCCACTTGTAGGATCCGACTTTCAGTAATTATCCTTAATGAGGGAACGACAATCTGTATTGGTTGCCGGCAAACCGAATGCTACTATATCAGCTTATTATCCGGAGTGAATAATAGAATTGGATCCCCAACCGTGTAAGTCATTGAGAGCTACAAGAAGTGATCCTGACGAAGTTGTCCCTGCTGCTGCAGACTCTCCAAATTCGTGAAGCGAACCCTTGGGTAGCTGAACGTGTTTGTCGAAAAGAAACTAAAGCCCAAGAAACTAAAGAGAGGAGGGCCTAAAGAATTAAGGAGCTTAAGAAGTGTACTCGGAATGATGGGCTGAGTCTAGTGACCCCAAAGGAAAGAAAGTAAATGTAAACTAAGGCTTAGATTTTTAGATAGAATTTAGGAAAGAATAAAAGAAAAGGAGGACTGCCTCTTCATAACAAATTAATATTTTCACAAATAGTATGCTTGTATTTATTTCCCTTTTATTAGTTATGTATTCAGGTAAGTAGTATGCTTACCTTTTATTAAATAAAAGTACGTATTATGCAATACTTTCATATTTTGTTTTATCGCTCACTTTGAGTTACAAATAAATTGGACCACCTAATTTGACTATCCAATGAATAAGGAAACCATCAAATTGGACGGTTAAAAAATGAAAATGAATTACGAGTTTAAGAACTCAAAGAGGGATATTCCAGCCCGGCCAGCCTTGCGTTTTCCGGGTGGTGGTCGGCGCCGGCACGGCGTGGCCCGGTTTGGCTGGGCGTGGCGCACTTCCGTGGTCATGCTGGATGTAGTATTATTTTAATTGATCCAAGTTTGTGTAATGAAAGATCTCTTCTCCATCTAAATCAGTCGCCTTCACTCGCTCTGCCTAGTAACATCTAGCTAGGCACAAACGGGAGTTACCAATTTGGCCTAAACTTCCCTCGTGGATCCCGAATTTGTGCTCTAATCTCGTTAAGGACCACATCTCTAATCTCGTGGATCTCTTCATCACTCCATGTGGCCATCATAGCCTTCTTCTTCTTTCTGTCCCTTTTTCTTCTTGGACGAGTCTTTGACTATATGATCCTTGCTGCCACATTAAAAATAGCCGAGTTCTTAGTTAAAGATAATTTTCAAGGGGAAGAGTGTTGAACTTTTCTATCCTTTTAGTCTTTCTTGTAGAACTCTTCTTTTGACCGTTTATCCTATCTCTTGTGCTTCGTCATTCTTTTGAAGCCTCCAGCAATAAGTGCCACTCGGATTTTCTTCGAGTCCGATGAACTCAGATTTTCTTCTATGCTTTACGAGGCCTTCGAGTGCAATTTTATTTTTGGTGCTGACCTTGGTGTCCTCTTCTTCTAGATGGATCTCATGGGTGAGTAACTTCCCAATGAGTTCGTTTGGCTTTAATAAAGAGAGGTTCCGAGCTTCCTCGATGGCTGTCACCTTTGGACCCCATCTTTTCTTTGGTAGGCTTCTTAATATCTTTCTCGCACATTTCCGTATGGGAAATCTTTCGACCTAGAGATTTGAGATTGTTAGTAATCTCGGTGAAGCGAATGAACATCCGAGTAATGTTTTCTTCTAGCTCCATCTTGAACAGCTCATACTTGTGAAGATATTGGCTTATCTTCGCTTGTCCGACTTGGCTTGTGCCTTCATATGTGTTGCCAAGAGTGTCCCACACTTCTTTGGCTATGTCACAAGCTGATATTCTGTTGTATTCCTCTCGAGATGATGGCACACATCAGAATGTTCATGGCCTTGAAGTTCTTTTTGAACTTTTCTACCTCTTCGATGGTGTACTCGAACTTTGCTTTAGGCACGAGTCTTGTTTCTTACGTCTTCATTGGAATGGAGTTGCCTTCTTATATGATGTTCCATACATATTCATCGTGATCCAATAGAAAGCATTCCATGAGCTTCTTCCGAGTGTACAAAATTTGATCCTTTAAACTTTGGTGGTCTGCTGGAAAATCTTCCTTCATCGAACTCTCCATTGTTTCGAGCCATTTGATCTTTAGACCTTTGGATGGTTAGATCCTTTTTGAAAGGTTAGGCTCGATACCAATTGAAGGTTTGCTCTTGGAGAGTCTTGGTCACTCTAGAGGGGGTGAATAGGGTGATGAGAAAATGTTAACAACAATGGAATGGTTAAAGTTTAAACTAAATAATCAAGAAAATATGAGTCTAGATTGGACTCGAAAAGTATCAACTTAGAAATTATGTGGAAACCCTCTTGAGGCAGAAAACCACAGCTAGTGCTAATCCAAGCACTAAGTCAAATCCACTATTTTAAATCCACAAAATACAGTAGACAGACTCAACCAGAATTGCTCCCTTAGACAATTCCTAACAAGGTTTTCCTAGACTCGAAATTCCCTTATCTCGATCTAGTACTTCCTAACCGAGGTAACCTTTACAGTTAGGGACAATTGAGCTGAGTTAACCCTTACCGCTCAGTCAAGGGACCTTACTTAGAAAGTAAGAATGAAAGTTGTGACTGATTACAAGACCTTACAACTCGGAAAGATGTTAATTACGAGTTGGAGTTGTAAGTAGAAGATTGAATATGAATACGGAGACATTCGCTTAAGTATGTGTATTGCCAATGGTTCCAGCAATCTTCAAGTCTTGAGAGTTGGCTTCTATTTATAGATGACCAAGAAGATTAGTCTGTTGTGACTATCTTCTTATTAGAAGTCCTCTGTGACCATTGTAACGGTTCTTCTAAGTAACTCGAAAAGATTCGTTGAGTTGTGAACGTTGTGCAACGGGTCTTGACTCCTTAGGATGTCCCAATCCACTAGTGGTGTATAAAAAGTAAGGTGGAAACCATCGTTCAGCTTAGCGTTGAAGATTTCTAATTTTGGAAACAGACAACCCTAACACGGTTTCGGGCCATGGTCGAAGTAGAAAAAGCCTTGTCTGCTGGCGATTTGACATCTTGAAGCCGGTTACTTTTGTAGTTCAAAAGTAGGATAGCCTCATTTAAATAACCTACAAAAGTAAATTAATTTTGGTTCTCAAAGTATAAAATACTTTGGTCCAAGATTAGACACATATAATTATTTTATTAAGATAATTAAGTGCATAATTATCCGAGTTAGAAAGGAATAGAATTTTCTAAGTCTAATATTCATTATACTCAAATTCCATCCGAGCACTGTCCGGAGAAAGATCAAGTTAGATAAAGAATATCGAGTAAGAGTGCTTGATCTAGACAGATAAAGTTCAAACAAAACAAGCCGACTAGAAGAGATGAACTAATGCGAGCAATTCACCGAACTTGGAATACAAAGTCGGACTTGAGTTTAAACGTGTTAGAGCGAGTGTTTGAACATGCGATAAATCTGATTATTGTCCGAGTGAATCAGAACTACAAATGTGAAAAGACGACCAAGAGTATGCTTTTAAGTCAGTCGGAATCAAATGAAAACATATGCAATAGTTTCTATAACACTCGAGAGAAGGTTCTCTATTACTCGAAAAATTTCTATATCACTTAGAATGACTTGTAATCAAAACTTATAAGAGATGAAGTTTGTACTCGATTCCTTGATAGTACTCAGAATGTTATATATGCAAAGTCCGAGTCTTCATGCTCCATTGGTTTAAGGACGATAAGGAGAAGACTTATGGTGCTTAATCTTATATTTAATCAACAAGTTTTCTACATCCTTCTTAAAATGACTGCCATGGTTACTGATTAGCTCATGGGGCACCCCTTAACGCCAAATAATATTCCGGGTAAGGAACTCAGCTACTTGTTTTGATGTCATGGTTGCATAAGAGGTGGCTTCTACCCATTTGGTGAAGTAGTCGGTTGCTACTAACAAGAATTCATGACGGCTCGTTCATTTAGGGGTCACCTTGCCAATAATGTCTATTCCCCAAATAGAGAATGGCTAGAGGGATGCTAATGTTGTAAGAAATGAGGGTGGTTGGTGTTGTAAATTTGCATACACCGACACTTATGGCACTACTCTACGGCGCACTTGGAGTCATTGAAAACCCCGATGTTCTTGACTCTTATCTCTACAGCAGACATCCAATCTCGTAATGCATGCGCCGTACTCTGCGGCGTTGTTGGTCACCTCGAAGTCTAACATGCTTTTCTCGATTCCTAATCAAGAGGCACTAATTATTCATGTTCCTGTTGTGCACCCCATAGATGACTAAATTTTCATATTATAAGCCACTATGTATCCGACCTAGATTTATCGTCATTTGACCATAGAACTTTGGCAAATTAGGTTGTAACCTTCTTCGTTTGCATGCTTGAATGATTGTGACTTTTTTAGTATTTAACCTTTTTCTTGTGTGCCTTTTAGTTTAGTCGGGTTCATTAAATAATCCTTGAATGGCTGTAAGAACAAAATAAAATAATAAACCTTATCAAGTTGGTCCAATTTATACATTTTAGCCAAAAGTCCAAAATTTCCTTTGCCTTTTAGGTCGCCCAAATCCTTTAAAGTAATTAGGGTTGAGAAACCGAACCGACTCGTTTCCCATCTCTTGCATCCACCTTACATATTAATTGTATGTAGTTAGAAATTGAAATTAATAGTTAAAAGATAAACATATGAATATAGTAACTCACATAATGCCAATCATAATAGTGGATGCACCGATCTCTTGCATCTCCAAAAAATGTACTATATCATTCGGGAAGACATATAAGGTCATGTCCTCATCATCCCCATCAAATTGTCCAAACACGTGACGCGGCACACTGATTTTCAATGTTGTATATAATGACAAAGTCTTCACATAACTTTACAGAGTAGCACACCAATCCGTGCGGGATAGGTGAATGGATATGAGAGGGGACTGGTTCGGACGATGAACGGGTGTCGTCAATACTTTCTTGTGACAACGAGAGGGAGATGGAATTCCCTTCATCCCACTCTCGGATCTATCCCCGATATGATAGTGAATAATCAACACACGAATTAGAAATATATATATATACGTGATACTAACAACAATTAATCTAATATTTTAAAAAATGAATTAATGTAGAAAGGATGACCAAACTCTTGGGCCAACGAACAAAGTTGTTGATCTGCGTCGTCAACAGTGTAAAGGTCCAGTGATTGGATTTGTAACTCACAGTTGTCTTTCCATTGAATGACTTCTCTCACACTCACCATCACTTGATCAGCCAAAAGGGGTGCCCCGTGAACAAGCCTTCATGCCATAATATTATGTTAGCGAGGGTGATGAGAAGCTAGCATGCACTTCGCCGCCTGCATAAGAATAAGCATAACAATTAGAATAAGTGGATAACCCTTGAGATAGAAATTAAACTATCTAAGAATCCTAAAATAAACGGACAGAGGTTCCCCTCCAAAGAAGGCATTTTCCCAGGATAACGACCCTCATCCGTAATACAAAAACATACTATAAGTAATTACTAAATGGCCACATGATGGAGTTCCACAACAACCACACAATAGACACCATTCATTCAACAAGATTATACAACAATAAGGGTCTTATGTCTCACCAAGGGGATCCCAAATTCTTTAACGTCCAAGATTAATGTTTTCTCGAAACACAAGAACGACATGCATTATTACATATTAACCATTTACAATAAGTTGTAATACTAAGTTGAGATGTAGTGCTTTTACCCGAATATCATTCCAAAGGCTGTCCTTAATGAAATCGAGGACTGTACTCCAACTTCGTAGTTGATGTTCACGTTTGTGCAGGTTGTCGCACCAACATAGCTCATAAAATGAGTTGTGTGATCACCTACGGCATTTCCGTGCCTATCAAATTAGACCCGTGAAAGGAGAGCTGGATCGTCTCTACTCCGGACCAACTTCTCCTTGTTCATCGTTGTTCATCCCCTCGATTTTTTATACTTTGGGAACCATCCATTTTATATTACAAACAGCTTATACAAATCTTGATAAATAAACATGTATAACGATTTTCTTAAAATGCACCTAACCTTAGACGCTCTTTGAAGCCTACTCCCACCACAACTCCTGTAGGCACACCACTAGTGACACCGACAACACCTCTTGTAAACCAGGTTACTACGGCACTAATGGCGATACCAACGAATTTGAGAAATTGGATAAAACGAGTACCAAGAAACCTTGATTCAACTCTGCCATTCATTCCGTAGGAACAGCGGGTCCTCGATTGTCATGAGCGTAACGATTGCAACAGGGTGGTCAAGGCTCGGAGCTAGTACGACCGAATTCAAGACCTCTTGATGTCTTCAAAGTTCCAAATGCTAGTAGCCGGCTTAAGTGCATACCTCTAATAGAAAAGGATGGATGCGTCTTCCGGAAGATTGAAACTCGGGATATCGCATAAGAGGTAGAATACTAGAACTCATCTTTGATTTGTCGAATTTTAGGTGCTAATCCCCCATAGGTTATTATGGAAGGATTTCTCAATCGTATTTAGGGAAATATGTGATTGATGAAGTGTTGAAAAAGTGTAATGGAACATTTATAGTGAGTTTTCATGCACAATTGGACAAAGATAAAATCATACAACACTATGTGTACTATTTTTATAAAAAAACCAGTGATTGTCAAGTCTTGGTCCTTGGGAGAAGATATGGATATGGAGGTGTGAATAGTCCCTATTTGGGTTCAATTTCATAAGCTACATCCAAAGTTTTGGGGTGTAGATGGGCTTAGCAAGATGCCAAGCTTAGTTGGACAACCTATAGTGGTCGATAAATCAACTTCTCACAAAATGCGACTCAATTTTGCACGAGTTGTCATTAAGATAGATATCACAAAGGATATCACTAATTTTGTGGAGTTCATTGATGAGAAAGATGAGCTAATCATAGAGGGGTTAAAGCTTGAGTGGATGCCGGAGAAATGTGCTAAATATGGAATGTATTCTCACACCGAGGAGAAGTGTAGGAAGTGTGTTAAGCGAATCTGGGTGCCAAAAGCCAAGTAGCAAGCAACAATCTCAGCATGTTATCCAACCAGAAGTACAAGAGGAGCATGTGGTAGAACAAATTATACCTACTCAACCTATAGTAGGAAATGTTCAATTACTCGAACAACATAATTCTTTTCACAAACTTGTAATTAATGATCATGTGGTTGAGAACCAACAGCTTGAACATATCGGTAGGGAAACCCCCATCTATGGTTTCTTTGGGGCTAGATAATGGATAATAGTGTCATTTAGAATGTGAGGGGTATGAATAACCCCTCCGTAAGAAAAGATTGCTCTCTTCTTGGAGAATAAATCAGTCCGGCCGACTGAACTCCTTGAAACTAAGGTTAGGATGAATAATGTTGATATGGTTGCCGATGAAAGTCTGCAAAAGCTGGGAGGTGATAACTAATGCTATAGTGTAACACCCCTAGACCCACTCTAGGAGTATTACATGCCGGGGTTCCCGAGAGGAACCCCTAAGGCTACTTATGATCTCAACTTAGGGTTAATAACCCTTTCTTGGATTGGCGGAAGTGCGGTTCTAGGTTTTCAAAGGTTTTTCGGAAATTTCGGCGAGTTTCCTCCGTAATATGGCTAATCCCACGAAACACAATCTTAAACTCAATGAGCCACACGCTTAGAGAAACACAACACAAACTCGACGAGCCACACGCTCGGAGTATTCACATAGGGCTTTTACATTCCTAATCATAACTTAAGTTCACATACACCGATCTTTACAAGCATGAAAAACATAAAGTACATAATAAGTCCGAAGATCTCCTATCCATTGGTTCGCTTCTTCTAATAGCCAAAACCAACTTCGGGAGTCTTAACTTTTGTACCTGAAATTTGGTGAGGTCATGAGCTCTACTAGCCCAGTGAATAATCCAAACCCAACCCTGGTTTCACTTTGCACATTAATTCATTAACAAACACACGTAAGTTCACAATTCATTCATAACATGCGATTCGGATCATACATGCTTAAGACATGCGAGATTCTAAACTTACCAACTTGCCGAGAAACATAATGACATCAATTACTCATGACTTCAATCAAACATACTTCATTCATCTTTCTACACAAGTCATAGAATCATTCATCATGCAAATCATTAATTCATATCATACTTCTTATCGCATTCATTTCTTACGAAATCCAGATTCATTCTTCTTCTTATTCTTCTTCTTGAGTTCAATCATGCATTTCATAAATCATTGATTCTTTCTTTCTTGTTCATTATGCACGATCATTCATTTCTTCATATCGTAATTCTTTAAGTCTTCTTAGTTTCGAATGGAAAGAAGATTTATGTTCCGCTCTAAAGACCCAGTTCTTGGAGCCAAAATAATTCGTGGGCTCGGTTCTTGGAGGCAAAATAATTCGTGGCCTCAAGGCTTGCCTCACTCTAAAGGACGCATACTCGTCAATAATTCGTGGAAGCAAAATAATTCGTGGCTTCGGGTTGACGAGACACTTCTATGGCCATAGCTTTAGAGGGTTCTTTAATTCGTGGGGTCTTAGATCAATACAATCCTTTCTCCCTTCTTTAGTTGTTTATGTTTCTTATCTTCTTATTATCTTCTTATTACAAATACATAAGATACACCTAATTCATATAATTCATGATTATCAGCTTCATACATAACTCTTACGCAAGTAACGATTCACATAAGCAAGTTCTAACTCAAGTACAATCAATTCATTTCACATATGCATGCTTATGCCATTTATAATCGATGTAATTCAAGGTAAACAAATAATCACCTAAACATGTCAATTAAGATTTCTACTCAATGAACTCATCGTTTTCGTGATTGCGTAATATTGCGCATAGGTGGTTTATGGTTCTATAAATTTCCTTACTCATTATATCTCTTAATCTAGCCTTATAGCTTCTTAAATTTCAGTTCTTGACTCAATTACTCATTCAATTCCGGTTTTTGCCCAAAACAGCACATTTTCACTTAAAATTGCATATCTCCCAATCTACTCATCCAATGAGTACCAAAATTTACAGAAAATTTCCATAAATTGCCACAAAGCTGCAGTAAAATTTTCAAGAAATTTGGGCTACACATGAATTCACAGAAATTCAAACAAGCATGCATAATTATCGAAAATCTGCACATAAGTCGTGAACTTAGCTTTCGATTTTTCCCCTAATTATGCTCAAGCTAATCTCATCCAATTCTCAATAATCATGCTCAATAATACTTAAACATCACAAATTTAGAACTAGATATCACATAATCACAATATGCTCTTTGATTCGTGAGTTGTTAGTTTATTGAATTTAAGCCTCTAACTTCTTCAATTAACTTAGGGTTTCCAATTTCATGAATCAATTCCAAGTTTCATCTTCCTAACTCATTTTAACTTTAGAGGATGAATTTGAATCACTCACCTTAGATTCTTAGAGGTTCTAAGAATTTCGGTTTTGGAAGGTTTCGAATTGGTTTCAATTTCGTTTTCTCTTTCCCTTTCTTCCTCTCGGTTCCCCCTTCCTTCTTCTTCCCGGCGCCCACTTCTTCTACCTTCGCTCAAACTCTCGCTCTCTCCCTCTGCTCTGTTGTTTTCGGGTTCTCAAACCACTGGCCTCGGTTCTGTCCGGTCTCGCTGGATCCTTTCTCGCACTCGCCGGCTGCGCGAGCACGCCGTGCTCCTCTTCCTCTCTCGTCCATGCGCCGGCTCTTGTCCTCCTCTCGCTTTCCTTCTGCTTCCGCGTTCTTTCGTTCCCCTTTCTTCTTTTGCTCTGCTCGGCCTCCCGAGCCCTCGCTCTCCCTTCGCCCACCGGCGCAGGCGGCCACGGCCACCGGCTCTCGCGCTTTCTCCCTCTCTCGCTTTCCTCTGCTCCCCTCGCCTTCCTGTGTTTCTATTTTCCCGTTCCTCCTTTCTTTCCCCGCTTCGCTTCTTTCCTTCTAATGTCTCAGTCCCACTCTCTCTCCTCTTTTCCTAATTACACATAATGAGCTTTGCTGCCTATTTTCCATTGGACCCCTTTAATTCTATGCTTCTTTCTTTATCGACAAAATGCCACTAATCTCCAATGCCACTAATCCTCAAATATCAGCCACCCCTTATTTCTCATTTCCTTTTCTTTTTATTTTAATTGGTCCCAACTAACTTCACAAGGCCCAATTTAGCTAGGCTACGCTCGGGTTTCGGTTCTCGACTTCTAATTCCGACTCGGAAAAATTCTAACATACTTAATTTAATAATTTCGAATTTTTCACTTAACTTTTAGCAATTTAATTCACTAGTAAGCAAACACCTGAAATTTCCGGGTCTTACATACAGCTACAATGAAGAGTCGTATCTCGGTGATATGGGACCCTAATGTTTTTTATATTCACATACTTTATGTGCTAAAACAAGTCATCCATCGTCTAGTTACACATATTAGCTCTCAAAAGCGAGTTGTGATGGTCTCGTAGTTTATGCTTCAAATTGTGAATATGAACGAAGGGAGTTATGGGAGTTTCTTCTATTGGCTAGCAACTCCATAATGCTTAGCTGGTTGTTTGAGATTTTAAGAGTACGATGTAAGAGTCCGAATGAGTGGGTGGGACTGCAGTTCAATTTCATGCTATGTCCGAACTTCAGGACTAGATTGCTGATTGCCAACTCTAGGAAATGAGACACATAGGCCACTTCTATACATGGACTAATAACCTAAAAGATGCGGATAATATTCTATCTAGACTTGATAGAGCTTTTATCAATGATGCGTGACTCGGAGCTAATCCCCGCAATGGTTTATATAGTAGTGGCAGGTGGCATCTCTAATCACCGTTGTCTTCTATTTAGTGATCATCAAGAAAGCTTCATACCATCAAAATTCAGATTCTGCAATATGTGGTGTCACCATGAGCGAGTATATTCCAACTATCCAACAAAATTGGACTTTTGAGGGTACATGAACTAAGATGTACGTGGTGGTGCAGAAAATGAAGAAAATTAAGTATGCTTTGAAGAATCTCCATGGAGTTGAGTTTACTCAACTGGTATGAAAGTAGCAAGAGTTAGTGAAAAGTTGATTTCAATACAAACTATGATTTTTTATGGAAAGTGTACTAATTCTTTGTTGTATGTAGAGAAAGAGTCCTTAGTAGAATTACATAAGCTCAGGAAAATGTCAAGGGATATGTATATTTGAAGGAGAAAAATCAGATGGATTAAGGAAGGGGACTTGAATACTACTTTCTTCCACTTTGTTCCAAAGCAACAAAATTCCAAAGCCTCAATCGAAGCATACTAAAGAAGGAGGGTAAGCATACTTAGTCCCCTCAAGAAATAGCTGATACTTTGATTGATTATTTCCAAAACTTACTGGCAGCTAAACGAAGACAGAGTAGAGTAAAATGGTATGTAATTCAAAATGGAAAATGTTTGATATCTCGCACAGCAACAAGCACTAATTCAACCTTTTGATGAGAACGATGTTAAAGTCTGCTGTTTGGGAGATTAATAGGACCAAAAGCACTGGTCCCATTGGGTTTGGAAGAAAATTTTTTCAAAGATCATGGTCTATTATTGGACCTAAGATGAGTTTAGCTATCCTGGATTTCTTCAACTCTAGTAGGCTCTTTAAGCAAGTAAATGCCATTGTCATTACACCGATCCCTAAAGTGGATCACCCCCGATCGCTGCTGAAGACATACCAATCTCATGATGTAATGTTCTTCGCTTTATGGGGCTACCGGACATTTAGAACCTCAATGGAAGCCACACTTGACTCGCTAGTATATGGTATGGAAGCAGTCCTTCCAATAGAAATTGTCATTCCTTCATTGTGAATTATTGCCAAAAGTCGATTTCGAAGCAAAAATAGGCTAAGGCACGTTACGAGGAGTTAGTGTTGCTAGATGAAATGTGCTTAAATGCTTTTCATAATGTCCAAATATACCAAGCACGTATATCAAGGGCATTTAACAAGAAGGTTAAGCCTCGTAATTTGCAAATTAGAGATTTTGCCCTTAAAGAGATAAGAACAGAAATTCAGGATCCTCAAAGAAAATTTAGGCCCAATCGGCAAGGCCTATTCACTCTCGATCAAATACTTGCTAGCGAGAGCGGTTAAATTGACTCGATTTGGACTGATGAAGAAATTTTAATATGTAAACTTGGATTAGTTGAAGAAATATTATGTTTAGCATGACACTAAGCTCATTACTCGTTTGCTAAGCCCAGCCCAACCAGGTCGCGACATGGTCGACACCTACCACCATCCAGGCAACGACCGGATGGCCAGCAGAGAAATCTCTTTGGCTAATGTCTTGTATTTTATTGTTATTTTTAGACGGTCCATTTAGTTAATTAATTCCTTTAAATGGGATATTTTGCATTTAATTGTTACAAAGGCGATCCAATTAGATGATCCAATATTTTCGTCTAAGTGAGTTATATAATAAATAAAGCATAAAAGTGAGCATAAAACTTACCTTTTATTTTATTATTAATAAAAGGTAAGCCTACTACATACGTATATAGATAGCTAAATAAAAAGGGAAATAAAACAAGCACACTACCTGAAAAATTAATTGTTCTAAAGAGGCTAAACGAAAAACTTCCGAAATTTTTATTTCCTCCTAATCCGAGCTCTAGTCAATTTTCACTTTCTTCGCCTTTGCATCGCTAGACTCAGCTCGCATCATCTTAGGTTCATTTCTTCGACTCCTCGATCCTGCGAGCCCTCATCTCCTAAACTTTTTAGCTTTAGCTTCCTGCTCGCGAGCTTGTTCACCTATCTATGGGTTCACTTCGCGAATTTGAAGTGGTGTTGCAGCAAGGACAACTCCTCTTGGGTCGCGTTCTCGAATTCTCACCGGCTTTCTTCGTTTGGGGTCAGCCTTTTTATCCACTCTAGATAAAATTCGGACACTCGCAGTAGATTGCTCATCTCGCGGGTTTCAAGCAACCTCGGCAGGTTCGTCAAGTAATCAATCCATGTCAATACTCACCTCGAGCTGGTAAAGCGTGCAAATAATTCAAAAGAGGCGAAGCGAGCTCAATTCCAAATAAGGGATCTTCTAGACTTGTTCCATTTGCCGCATTACACGGTTAGGGAAGTAGTACGTACGGGTTTTAGGCCTAGTAAATGTACAAATGGGTGTTTCTTAGTATGTGTCCTAACTTGGGACACCCTTTAATGTTTGATGTACCACTCGATAGGGTGCTCAGCTCATAACCAGGCCTCCCACCAAGAAGCCGCGTGGTCGGTCAACGCACTCAACCATTGTCGTTGACTGAATTGCATAGCTAGGTACTAGTCCGCTTTTGTCCGTGCTCGCACCAATTCAAGGTGCTTCACTAACCGGATCAGTACACAATAGATAGTAACATTATTCAACTCCCGTACGATTGGATTCATCATTATTTATGAACCAACAAGAGCAAAATAAAAAATATATATGTGTAGCAAAAGGCGAGACTTTGAAAAAAGAGCCAAGGACTTCTTAACCTTGCCGGCGTCGGATCGCCTAATCTTGGCCAAGCACCGCCAACCTAGCCTCACCGGCTGGTTCCCGAATATCGTTTTCGCTTACCTATAATAACAGGGGCTGCTCGCAAGGTCTTCGTTTGGATTTCCTTCAACCAGGTTCAAACCTATAATAGCCTCTGTAATGATAAGAGGAGTAAGGGAGCGGCGATCCTCCAACCGCTTGGTGAAGTTCAACAGTTCAGCGAGATGCCATGTCCCCGTGGCCTCCTATTAATAAGAAACCCACCTATCGGGCAAGTGATTATGGCTCGACGTCTTCGAATATGTGCATGCCCCGAAGAATGCATCGAGCGGTAGTGCGACATTAGATTCATTAGATGCACTCTATCCCCGATCGGAATCCAACTTAAATTCCTATTATTCAACTTCAAAAGACGTTTACATGTTTCATACATATTGTTAGAAGGAGTCGAAACTAATGGTTTGGTCCAAGATAAATGCCTAGGATGGCATTAAATTCTTTAGGAAGGGGACATAATTCTTTATCCCCAAACCTAAAAATGTGGTATTCTGAATCCTAGAAGGCCACTCGTAGCCCTTAAAAGAGTCCAATAGAATTTTACCTACCGAATGCTAAATAGGGTATTCGATCTATAGAGGCACAACCTTACTTTTTCAACTTTAGTTATCTCGTGCATCTAGCGAGACAGTTCGATCATGAAATTCATCTTTGAGGGCAAAAAGGAATGAAAAGGCACTAGGGATTTTTCTTAGGAACTCTTTTTCTAACAGAGTTGCTAAAGGAGATTTGAAGGCGTAATTTTCGGTGACCGGCCACCACGTCCCTTTTATAGCAAACTCCTGGACCTTCTCCATCACATTATTGAAGTCAGCCAGAATTTCGGGTCGCGAGTTAGCCGGCGACGGCCGGACCGGGCGGTTCACTTTAATTTTCGGCCCAAACGCTTGTTGGGTTAATTTTCGTTTTCGCTTCCGGCCCATTTCGGCCAATCTGTATTATTTTCGGACCATGTACTTCACATTCCCTATTTTACAATTTATTAGTTTCTTGTGAGGGGAATGGGGGCTAGTGCAAAAATTTTCTTGATTTAACTTTGCCATTTTTCCTTAAATTTTTTCACATTATAAATAAAAGAAAGCATTTTAGAATCGATTATTGGTGAGAACACCATGTAGAACGACGAGAAGTACCTACTCCAGCCATGCTACTAGATGGCGTCCGTCGTGTTTGAGCCCTAGAACCGCCTCGGGAAACCTCCCGATGGAGGATGCCTAGATCGAAATTCCTACAAAAATAATGGAGCGATTAGCAAATCTACTGAAAGCTCATGTGTTACGACTTTAACTAACTAAAGCTCACCTGAAATGTTCGGAATGTCCTTCCGGTAAACAAGTCTTTGAAAGCTTTGGGGGTAGACTAGAGATTGATGCACATATTTCTAGATTGCTCGTCGATCATATTGCAAATTCATTATGTTAGCAAAACACTTTTAGCATGCAACTAAAACTAAAAGAGCATAATACTCTTACCCCTTTCCAATTCGTCGAAGAGGATGTCCTACACGTTCATCTTCGAGAATTTCTAGGATCCTAACATAGCATAGGGACTCCCGGGGTTGAGATACGTCGAAAGCAAGGCTTAGAATGTAGATGTCACTCGGGAGAAGCTATAGAAGATAAAATTAATTTCCATGCAAGAAATTCAACTACCCAAAAGGTAGATGAAGACTCACCAATCGTGCCATGATTCGTCCTAAATATTGAGCGTAGGATAAGTTCATATCTAACAACTAGGTATAAAAATACCCGATGGTTTTTTCCTCATACTCCTTTTGAGTTATGGAGCGAAAATTAAACATCGTTTGTGGAGGATCTTGGGGAATAAAGGAGGTCACGTATTATACCAAATTTGTGGCGTAACCCGCTCAACAAGATACCAACAAAATTGAAATGGACCCTAAAAATAATACTCCTTTCACTCAATTCCCGTGCCACACCTAGGCTTGGGGGAAGCTAAATTTCGGACCAAGGATGGAAGTTAGCCTGCACACACAAGACCCATGAGGAGACGAACAAGAAACCGGCAAAATTAGGCGGCAAACACTCGACCATTTGGCCGGCGCCGCCACAACGGTTATGCCAACAGGCCGTGGGCGGGGCAGCAAACCGGATAGAAAGAAGAGGCAATTTCCGTGTTATTCTAGCTCAAATTTTAAAGCTTAAAAATAACATACCATGGCCACGCGGTTGAGGAAAGACATCAAAAAGCCAAGATCATATGCCTTTAGCCGTTAGAGGTAAACTTTGGCCCATGCCACCGAGGCTGGGAATGAAGGATGGTTCCTTAAAGCTGGGTGAAAGATGAGGAAAATATTCATATAGCCATGGCTGCAGGTTTACAAAGTAAGTGAAATCCTTATCCATACACGATAAGATATTTCGGAAATTAAAAGAAGGGATGGATCATACCTCAATAATCTTCCACAAGCCACATAAGGGCATGTAGTTCATCGAATCCTTCTCTGTTGTTGTACACCTTACCCCGAAGCATAAACCCCTTATAAGACAAGTGTAGGCGGGTACGCCCAATTAAGGTCCTTAATCTTGTCAAAGTCCGCTGAATCCACCAAATAATGAACATACACCTTGGTAGCTTGATCCGAGAATATGGATGTGCTTAGTATAAGGGCTAGCGCTATCAAGCTTGTTGTTCCGGAGTGTGTTAAGCCTGCAACTCAAGCATTTTCAAAGGCCTCAAAAAGAAGAGTATATTTAAAGAAATTAGCGTGAGGAAACCGACTAGCGATAGGACCAAAAAGGTGACGCAAATAGTCGAGCTTTTATACAAGTCCCAATCATAAACTAAAGGTTCCCCAAGAAGCCCAAACCCAAAAGAATGGCAAAGTCAAGAGACTTAATGGTCAGCTCCCAAAAGGAAGATGAAAGGTTTCGGTGGAATCCGAAAACCGTTCACAAGTGGTTTAAAGGAACAAAGAAGGAACCAAACCCGGCATTGTTTATGATAGGTTCTAATAGGTAGTTCCTCTCGTTGAACGTCTCCATAAATTTCCAAATAGCACCACTACTTCGAATAATACCCTTTTACGAAATGTAAATCCAATAAGATTTTTAGTTAGTAGAAGTACCACTCTAAATATGCAAAAGAAGAAATTCAAGCCAACAAGCTTACCGAAGAAGTAATAACAAGAGAAGAGACATGACTATCGGCCTCCACCAAGAGGTCATTGGGGATCCACTCATGGTAAAGGCGCCATTCTCATTCCAGGAAATTCTAATGAACTAGGCTTTAATCTCTTGTCCTCCTAATGGGATAAACACGTCTCCTAGACATTTTTTAAGAAATTATGTTTGAAAACCAAACTAGTTTTCTCAAGACAACAATGAGCAAACTAGAGCAAAGTTAGAGCAAGCAAGAGGAAGCAAAGAGAGGAGTAAGTGAAGTGTGCAAAATGAACACACTAAGCTCCCCTTTTATAGGCGAACTTAGACAATCTTGATAAGGATACAAGACAAAAGGCGAGAAGCAAGAGGAGACCAAGCATGGAATCCAAAATCCGCGCAAGTTAAAGCCTACCCAAAGGCTAGTCGGCGCCGGCCACGAGGCTTGACCGGCATCACCTCGGTGGTAGCTTTGTAGGTGTAGCTGGTCTAGGCTGGCTTGTGAGGGCTAATAAGGCTTGGCGAATGGCTTCTTGGAGCCTTATGCATGCAAGTTGATCTTTGGACCCAAAATTTTAACTTTATCATATCAAAATTTTCAGTATGTATTCGGCTGAATTATTCGGGTATGATATCGAACTTTCATCAATACGATTATCCACTAACGAGTGTGTTAATACAACATAATTATTAGGCCAAGGTTCAAATCAACGGACGATCAAAGCTTCAACGTAAAAGCGCCGAGCTTTAGGACTTAGATAAAGCCAAGCTTAGGACCCTTTACCGGACTTCGGAATGCGAGCATTGCGATTAACTCCAGGCCCTCGTCTCGGAGTTAATGTTCGACAAGCAACCAATTCTAGACATTACAAATCAATCAAGCATTTGAAATAATGCCTAAAAAGTGAGATAAACACCCTTTAGTGTCTACTTTGACCTTTGTCTTTCGGACTCGATCAAAGTGGGGCTAACTGTAGACACCTAAACCGTGTCACTCTTATCTCTTTGATTTTTGTATTTTATTTTGTCATCCCAATGATGAAATCTCAGTCTTATTTGTGGATTCAAATCATGGTTGGATTCTAATTGGCTTGACGAAAGCTAATAAACCACAAAAATCTTTTAGCAACAAAAAATCAACCTTATTTGCTCCGGGCCAGTCTACAAACCCATTTCTTTCAACCGGTCCAAGCCTGGGTCAACGCTCAAGGTCAACCTTTGGTCGGTGCCATGCATTAAGCTATGTTACATGCTAAATGCTATGTTTCATCTTCAACGTCCAACCGAGACACGGAGCTTAATTCCTTCGTACAACGTCGCATTGACCGGTGTGCGTTTCATGGAAAAAACTCTCCAAAACTTTGCGTTTTACTCCAAGCGTCCAATTGACACACGTTGCGTTTTAGGGAGTCTTCACCCAAATGTTGTGTTTTGCTCTAGATACCACCTACAACATGGAAGGATGGTTTGACCGTATGACACCAATTCTTGATCGGTGTCGAGTATCTCGACGATGTCCATGGGATCCCAGTTGAAGGAAGATTTGGTCGGGTTTTTCTGATTTTTGGCCCGTTTGCTGCATCATTTTGGACGGCTATTTATGTTGTTCCTTAGGTTATTTTGTGACCTAATCCTTCACTATAAATAGAGAGCTTAGGCTCTCATTTTGAGGATGGCCATTTCCAATGCCAAATGCAATCGAATACTAACCGGAGAGCAATTTCCTAAGAAAAACTCTGCTAAAATTTAACTAAGAGCTATTAAATGCTTTATGTATTCTGATTTCTTGGTTTTCTTTTACCCAATCCTCACTACAATATCAATATTCGATCCCTAACCTTAACCATTCACATACATCATTCCACTCTTACTAAAATTCACAAAAATGCCCTTTCGGTTCACCACTTTCAATCCTTACAGCTTATTTAATTTATTCCATTTATCGCTTTTAGTATTGTTGAGAAAAGATGTAATCGTTTTTAATTCGTCCCCGTAAGTTGTAATCCTTTTATTTTCCTTTCGCTTTTATTTATTGTTTTCCTATGTATTTTTATCGTTCTCCTAAGAATGTTTGGTTGATTTAATTTTACATTTAATATGTTGTGTGCTTTCCCAAAACATGTTTCCTAAACTCACATCTCAAATCAGTAAAGGTCGTCTGTTGACAGGTGGAACGGAAGGGCTTAACCCTACGTTTCATACCTTCGCTCCCGAATCTATATTCTCGGTTCTAGACTAATGGAGTCATCTTTTCAAACCTCTTTCAACCTTAGTTTTGGCATACTAAGATTAGAAGAGTATTCCTTTATATTTGTTAGTTTTTATTCCTAAAACCGATCGGCGACTCTTATTTTCCTTTTTATTTCTATTTAATATGCTCCTCGGTATTTTGATTGAAAATGACAAAAAGCAATTTTTTCTAACACTTTAAGCCATGGACTGAGACCGATTGCCTCATTCACGGCCCATGGTTGGCGCCGACGACCATATGGTGCTGGCTCTTGCCGGCGATCGTATGGCACTAGCTCTTGCCGGCGCCGGATGGTCACCGGTCACCGTTAAGGCTTTGGTTCAAGTTGGTGTTTTTACCCTGGTCCGGCCCAAAAGCCTTGCGGTAAAGATAAATTTATTTTATTTTCTTATTTTATGAAGTTGTGAAATAACATCCCAAGGCTTATAAAAATAATTTCGAAAATAAATGATTAATAATATTGCCAATCACCTTTGCTTAAATTATTCCAAACTAATTTATAAAGATCGAAAATCTTAACAAGAGGGTGTCCCCATTTCTAAAACCCATCTTCAAAAAATCCATCTTCAACACCAAAGAGACCCGATATTCATAGGGAAACTCGGTCCCACAATCCGTTTCCCTCCCCGGAGTGGACAGACGGGTCGTGATTCCTACACCAGCGCCTAAAATGTAGCGTTTCGCTCTTAGCGTTCCAGTGAAACACGGAACCCAAAACATCCATACGATGTTGTCAAGACTGGCACCACATTTTCGAGGCTTGATCTGCTAAAACACTTGTGTTTTGTTCTCTAGTTACCAACCAAGGCACGAAATCCAAGACGTCCGCACGACATTGTTTGGACCGACGTCGTGTTTCTTGGCTCAAATTGTCGAGATGCTGCGTTTTGGTCCCAACGCGTAATTTAGGGACGGAACCCAATAAGTTCGTACGACACCATTTGAGACCGACACTCGCATATATCGCCCTCCTTCGGGGATTTTCGGTCCGACAGATTTTATCCAGTTTATTCCCGTGATCCTCGCCAAGAAACCGAACCTGGTTCGAGTTGTTTTTGATAGTTGATTTGCTTATTTAGGACATTTTTGTGACCTAATTTCTTTTATAAGCGAGAGGGCTTGATCCCTCATTTTCGCTACTTGCTTTTTAGCTAAGGGGTTGCCACATTTTCTACTAATGAACTTCCTAAAGTTTAAAACACTCTCGTTTCGCTCTTCCACTTTTAATTCTCTTCATTTTTGCCATACGATCGCATACTACCTCACCTCTCGGATCCATAAAATAACCTTCTTCATCCTCCATTTTGAGTTCACTACGCGGGATTCAGCTCGTGATTCAAGCTGAACATGTGGGACAACCTGAGTGAAGGTTTGCTCTTGGAGAGGCTAACTCACCCTAAAGGGGGTGAATAGGGTGATGGAAGATTTTTCAGAAATTACAAACAATTTTGCACTGTAACGGACTTAGGACATAATTATGAGTCTAGAATAAACTTAGAAACAAATCAAACACGAAACACATGGAAACCCTCCTTGGCCGTGAAAACCATAGACAGTGCTAATCCAAGAACCAAGTCAAATCCGCTATTTTGAATGTGGCTCAAAAAGAGGTCCATCCCTCTGGTTGTGACTGAATTTTGGGGTGGAAACAACCGTTGGACTCAAACTTGAAGTTTACTGAATATAGAAACAAACAACCCCGACACGGTGTTTAAGCCTTGTCCAGAAATGGCTGATTTACGTGTGATGGTATTTAACGGCTAGAAACTAGTTGCTTTTGCTTTTTAAAAATAGATTAAACTACTTTAATCATCCTACAAAAGAAAATCAAAGTGTTACTCAAAGTATAAAAATACTTTGATCTAAGGTTAGGAAAAGATAATAATTAATTCAAAGTAATTAAGCACCTAATTATCATCGACCTAAAAGAATGGAATTTTCCGAGTCTAATATTCATTAGGTTCACATCCCATCTCGAGTCAATCCTCAAAACGTTGTAATTCATTTTCCCTTAGAATAGTAAGTCGGTGCTCAAAATATAAAGTGTTTGTGAAATTATTTACTCATGCCATTTTTCTCAGTCATTTTTAAGTGAGTTGGAAACTCAATTAAGAATGATATGCTTGATAAATGGATTCCGAGTGGGTCGGAAAATAATGAAAACTTAGATATGAGTTTCTTAAAATGTTATAATGAATTTGAATCAAAACTATAGAGAGATAGAGAGTTATACCTGAGTCTTCAATATCCCCCTTTTTGATAAAAGGCATCCCATATTTAAAATAGAAACTAATAAGTTCGGTGAGTTAAGGTTTCATTGTATGTTGATCGGAGCAAGAAAAATAATAAAGAGTATTGAAGAACTCAGCTTAGATCATATACAACTCAGAACATGCTTCTTGAAGTAGACAGAGCATACTTGTCACGGAATAGTGAAAAACATATCGTAGTAACTAAGAAATATACTCAAAAATAAGAAAATTTCATTAAACATTTGAAGCATTTACATAGAAACTTAAAAAAACTAAGAAAAAACAATAAACTAAGAAAAACTAAAACTCCTCTCGAACCAAACATCTCTATTTTCTATCTTTTAGCTCCCCTATGCATTTCGGTAAAAAAAATAACAAAAAGAGGGAGGAAAGAACAACTAAATACAAAGACGTTGGACAATATAAAACAAATTTTAAAATCAAGAGGGAGGAGGAGCAGTTTAGCAAGAAGTAGAAGAGCGAGGGTTGCCCTTGCGCCTGTAGCTTTGAGTAGAGATAGCTTGGCGAGGTGGAAATAATAGAGGTAGATCAAGCGGTAGAATTATACTCCTACGAGATAGTGGTAGTGCTTCCTCTATTTCTTACGCTTCGAGCCCTCAGCAAGCTGTTGCTATAGGCTGTGGTTCTAGGGTAGGGGTCTTAGACGGCCTACATCACCGGCCTTTTACGAGGCGGAGCGAGTGTGATCCGAAGAGATCACCTCGGGTTCTTTGTCGCCCTTACCCTCGGCAAGAATTGCTTTTGTCTCCTTTTCTCCTTCTCCTTCATCTTCTCCTTGTTCTTCTTGTTCTTCTTTAGCTTCTTTTGACGAAGACTTAGAAGAATTGGAGGACTCGAAGGTTGTGCTTATTCGAATGCTTGAGTCCTTCGCTACCTTGGACCTTCTTTCTTGGAAGTGATAGATTTACTTGTTGTTGTTGCTAAATAACCTCCTTAAGCTCGGCAATCAAGGCTTCACTCTACTCAACGGAGTCCGAGCCCGACTTTGGAACCGAGTCATAAGTGGCATAAAAGCCTCGCAAGCTTCTTAGAGTTATTTCCAACTCTTTATCCAGAGAGACAAGCCGAGTGGCCACCTTCGAAGTAATTCAAGTGAAGGGGCAAGTTGAGAAGTGGAAGGTCCAGCAATAAGAAGTGGAACCTCAATACCGGTCTGAATCTAAGGTGGTGGAGGACGAGGAGCTAATTCTAAGGAATGAACCCAAACACGAGGTTGGATTTCTTAAAATCCAAGGCCAATGAGTTCGCCATCGCCAAAATAGACAGCAAGCTTTAGGCACTTGTTTGGATCAAAGGGAGATCGACCTCAAGCCGAGCAAAAATAGCTGAAAGAAGAGGTCCAAAGGGATAAGGAGTCTTCTTCTAGTCGGATGGAACGAAGTAATATGTTCCAGGATAAAAGGGAAGAGGTTAACCTCATACCCTTTAAGAATGTTGAAGCGAACCTTAAGAGGTTTGCTATTAGGGTTCTGTTTTGAGGGATAGTCCATAATGAAGCACAAAAGTCCGGCTTCGAAGTCATCTCGATTACGTGAAAAAATTTACTTAGTTGTCCCCGACTATAAGGATTATCTTAGTCGGCAAGTACTAGATCGGATAAGGGAACATCCGAGTCTAGGAAAAAACTTGTAAAGGAATTGTGTAAGGGAGCAATTCTAGTTAGAGTCGATCCTTTATAATTGAGGATTAGATTAGTGGACTTGACTTGGTGCTTGGATTAGCACTGTCCATGGTTTTCTGCCCCGGGAGGGTTTCCACGTATTTCTTAGGGTTTAACATTCCGAGTTCAATCTAGACTCAAAATCTATTTCTTATTCTATTCTCGTGGAAAAGAGTTTGATTTTTTTAAAAATCTTTCATCACCCTATTCACCCCTCTCTAGGGTGACTTAACCTCTCTAAGAGCAAACCCTTTAATTGGTATCGAGCCTAGCCTTTAAGAGGATCTTATAATCCAAAGTACTAAAGATCAAATGGTTCGAACAATGGAGGGTTCGATGAAGGAAGATCATCCACCGGACGACCCAAGTTCAAGGGGCCAAACTTTGCACACTCGGAAGAAGATGATGCAATGCTTTCTATTAAATAATGATGAAGAGGTATTGAACATTATCCAAAATGGAAACTTCATTCCAATGAAGATGGAAGGTGTCATATCCGTGCCTAAAGAAAACGCAGAGTACACTTCGAAGAGAATGAGAAGTTCGGAAAGAATTTCAAAGTCATGAACACACCGATGTGTGCTATCAGGTCAGAAGAGTACAATAAAGTTTCAGCCTGTGACATAGCCAAAGAGGTGTGGGATACACTTGTTAGCACCTATGAAGGAATAAGTCAAGTGAACTAGGCGAAGATAAGTCAATATCTTCACAAGTGTGAGCTGTTCGGAATGGAGTCGAAGAGAACATCTTTCGGATGTATGGTCGGTTCATTGAGATTACCAACAATGTCAAGTCTTTGGGTAGAAAGATCTCTCAAAAGGAAATGGTAAGAAAGAAGGACAAAAAGAAGAAAAAGGCTATGGGCAACCTGGAGCGTTGATGAATCATCTCGAAGAAAATGACTCGATGACTCAAAGTGTCTTATGGCTTTAACGAGACTCATCCTGGATCCGAGTTAGATAGTGACAACTCGGATACGAGGAAACAAGTCCTCAGGAGGTAATTGAATACTTCCTTAAGTTTTCCAAAGTTTATCTTGCTAGATATGTTTTTACTTTGGAAGAAAAGTCCAATTCGACTCTTCGATTTTAAAGAATAACTTGAGTCTCTTCTTGTTGAGAGTAATTTTTGAAAAACTAGTTAGAAAACTTGAGACAAAATCTAAAAGTACTTGAGACCAATTCTCAAGACAATGAGACCGAGTCCGAATCACTCGAGATTAGAGAATGAGCAACTGAAAGCTCAATGAGTCTCAAGAGCTGATTTTAAAACTCACTCAAGGTTAGAAAAACCTTGATCTTTTACTGGCTCTCGGTGTGTCTCATTTAGAAAAGAAGGTCTTGGTTACAATGCTAAAGATGAATCTAATTCCTACTCGGATCTTTTCAAAACTAATTCCGGAACTCGTAAAGTTAAGGAAGGTTGAGCATGGTCCCATTCAATCGAATGAAAAGAGGACTGAGCACAAACTAGTGTATAGGAAAAAGCCTTCTCCACCTATTTACAAAAGAAAAGATTTTCAAAGAAAAGAGATACAAACTCAGTTTTCTAAAAGAAGACTCAGAATCGGACCAAACCCAAAATTATTCAGATTTGGGTTCCCAAAAGTGCTCTTCCTCAAAGAAAGACCATAGTAAAGACAGATTCTTGGGTCGGGAAGAAGAAGTGAGAAGGGTTAGTTTGTTTCTGCTGTACAGGTGACTAAAAACGAAGGGTCACTGGTACTTAGATAGTGACTTGCTCATGCCATATGTCCGGAGATTCAAAACTATTCTCGGAGTGAGAATATCCGAAGGGAGGAAAAGTCACATTTGGAGATAAAAGCAAAGGCAAGATATTTGGAATTGGCAAGATTAGTTAAGGAAATAACTCAGTCAGTCTACCTTGTCAAAAGGCTGAAGTACAATCCGCTTAGCATTTCTCGGCTATGTGACAAAGGTCAAGAGGTAAGGTTTACTCATATTAACTGCTATATTTCTAATGCAATCACCAAAGAGACAATGCTCTCGGGTCCGAGGTTAGGTAACACTTATACCATCCCTCTTTCGATTCTAGTCAGAATTTATCATGATTGAAAGCATCCTCGAATGATGATTCATGGACATGGCATCGTAGACTAGGTCATATTAGCATGCATACTATCAAAAAACTTGCATGTAATGGATTGGTTAGGGGTTTACCTAATTGTGCATCTAAGACAGATAACATTTGTGATGTATGCATAAAAGGAAAGCAAGTCAAATCATCTTTTAAACCACTCAAAACTTTGTCTACATCTAAAGTGCTTAAGCTAGTTCATATGGATTTGTGTGGTGAAATTCTCGTGAAAAGCTTAGGAGGTAAATCTTATGTGCTTGTTATTGTTGATGGCTATTCACGATTTACCTGGGTGTGTTTTCGAGGAATAAGAATGATGCCTTCAAAGAGTTCACTAAGATCTACTTGGAAAATTCAAGTGGAGTCTTAGACTCGGACCAGAAGGATTTGAACTTATCATGGAAGAAAGTTCGACTACTCGAAATTTGCGGATTTCTATGACAAGAATGACATCTCCCACAACATCTCTCGCACCAAGAACTACTCAACAAAATGGAGTAGTGGAGAGAAAGAACAGAACTATTGAAGAAATAGAAAGGACCATGATGATTGAAAATGATCTACCTTACTATTTCAGGGCTGAGGCGATCAACATAGGAAACTATACACTCAACGAGATGCCTCATCGGACCCATTCCGAAGAAGACACCCTATGAGATATACAAGGGTAAGAAGCCCAACATTTCTTACTTTAGACCACCTGGATGTAAATGCTATGTGCATAACAATGGTAAGGAACATTTGACTAAGTTTGATGATAGATCGGATGAAAGTATATTTTTGGGTTACTCATCTCATAGTAAAGTTTATCATGTATTTAACAAAAAGACTAACACGGTGGAAGAAAGTATCCACGTTGTCTTTAATGAGATTGATCTTGGCAGGATAAGTGAATCCACATACTCAAATCTCAAGCTTAACAGAGATGAAGATGACCTAGCTGAAGCTGAGCTCGGAAAGAGTCAAAACAGAAGAACCGAGGCAACTTAGAATGAGGAAACTTGGAATGAGCCAACTCAAAATGTTGTGACTCAAAATGAATAAGTTCAAGAGCCAGCTCAGAATGCTGAAGAACAAGCCAATGCAGAGGCTCAGCAAGAACAATCAACTCAAGAGCCTATTCAACCTACAAGCTTAGCAAATCGGAGAACAAGTAAAACTTTCAAATATGCATCTAATCACCCACCTAAGAACATACTTTCTGATATCAATAGTGGGGTAAGAACGTGATCTTCTTTGCATAATCTATGTACATTCTCTGCATTCATATCATTAACGAGCCTAAGAATGCACTAGAGCCCTTAAATGAATCTGAATGGCTAGAGGCCGTGTAACAAGAGCTTAATCAATTTGAAAGAAACCAAGTCTGGACTCTAGCCGAAACGACCTTCCGACCACTAAGTAATAGGAGCCAAATGGGTTTCCAAGAACAAACTGGATGAGGAAGGGTTAGTAGTAAGAAATAAGGATAGACTAGTTGCTCTGGGATACAACCAAGAGGATGGAATTGATTGTGGGGAAATCTTTGCACCTATTGCTAGGATTGAGGCAATCGGAATTCTTTCAAGCATTTGCATCTAGCATGAACATCGAACTTTATCAAATGAATGTCAAATGTGAATTTCTCAATGGTTTCATTCAAGAAGAAGTAAATGTTAAGCAACCCCTTGGATTTGAAAACTCAGAATTTCCAAATCATGTTTCAAGTTAAGAAAGGCTTTATATGGTCTTAAACAAGCTCCTACAGACTTGGTATGAAATACTAAGCAGTTTCTTGGTTGAAAATGATATTAAAAGACGTTAGATTAACAAAATTCTTTGAAGACTTAGACTTTATACTTACACTTTTTGAGTTCCATCGAGGAATCAGGTATAAGACTTCATCTCTTATAGGGTTTTCATTTCAAGCCATTCCATGTGCCTTAGAAGCCTTTTCGAGTGATATAACATTCTCTCCGAGTGTTATAGAAACTATTATATATGTTTATGCATGACTCGACTGACTCAGAAATCATATGTACTCACCACTTCACACTCAGTTCCGAGTCACTCAACGCTCGAAATATCACATGTTCAAACACTTTATTTCACGGACATCAACTTAGGTCCGACTTCATGTTACAGGAATTACATTGTTAATTTACTATTCCAAGTCAGCATATTTAGTTTGAACTTTGTTTAGTCTAGATCAAGTTTGTTTACTCTGATCCTTTGACTTGATTATCTTCTAGACTCGACTAAGATGGAATTTGAGTATCATGGATATTAGACTCGGAAAATTCCATTCCTTTTCCGACTCAAATAATTGGTCACTTAATTATATTAATTATGCTATTATCTCGTGTCTAATCTTGTACCAAAGTATTTTATACTTTGAGAACCAAATTGATTTACTTTTGTAGGTTATTCAAACGAGGCTATCCTAATTTTGAATTACAAAAGTAACCGGCTTCAAAACGTCAAATCACCTGCGAGACAAGGCTTTTTCCCTCTCGACCTAGCCCCGGACAATCGTGTCGTGGTTGTTTATTTCCAAAACTGGAAATCTGCAACACTAAGCTCAATGGTGGTTTCCACCTTATTTTTCAAGACACCACCAGTGGTTTTGGGACTTCCAAAGGAGTCAAGAGCCGTTGCCCAACGTTCATATCTCAACGGATATTTTCCGAGTGACTCGTAAAATCCATTACAATGGTTACAAGGGACTTCTAGTCGGAAGATGGACACAACGGCTAAGCTGCTTGGTCATCTATAAATAGAAGCCAACTTCCAAGACTTGAAGATTGCTGAACCAACTGTTAATACACATACTTGAGCAAAAGTGATTGTATTCATTCTCAATCATCTACTTACAACTCCAATTCCGTATTTATTATTTCTCCGAGTTGTAAGGTCTTGTACTCGCTACAAACAGTCTCTTTTACTCTCTAAGTAAGGTCCCTTGACCGAGCCGTAAGGGTTAACTCAGCTCGCTTGTCCCTAACTCGTAAGGGTGATCTCGGTTAGGAAGTACTAGATCGGATAAGGTAATTTCCGAGTCTAGGAAAAACTTGTACGGAGTTGTTTAAGGGAGCAACTTGGGTTGAGTCGGTCTACGAATCTTGTGGAATCAAAATAGTGGATTTGACTTTGTGCTTGGATTAACACGGTCCTTGGTTTTCTGCCCCAGGAGGGTTTCCACGTACTTTCGAGTTATTACTTTTCCGAGTGCATTATAGACTCGGATCTGTTTCAAAGTTCTCGCTTCTTCTATTTCTTCACTCTTCACTCGAATTCTGAGTTAGTACTTTTCCGAGCTCATCCTTGACTCTCGCGCACCTCGGATTCATATCTATTTTAAATTTCAAACAAATTTCATCATCACCCTATTCACCCCCTCTAGGGTGACTTAGCCTCTTCTAGAGCAAACCTTCAATTGGTATCGAGCCTAGCCTTTCGAAAGGATCTAACCATCCAAAGGTTTAAAGATCAAATGGCTCAAAACAACGAAGAGTTCGATGAAGGAAGATCTTCCAACGGACCACCAAAGTTCAAAGGATTTAACTTCGTGCACTCGGAAGAAACTCGTGGAATGTTTTCTCGCTAGATCATGATGAGGATGTTTGGAACATCATACAAGGAGGCAACTACATTCCCATGAAGACGAAAGAAACAAGACTCGTACGCAAGACAAAGACCGAGTTCACTCGCTGATGAAGTAGAGAAGTTCGAAAGAACTTCAAGGCAATTAACACTCGATGTGCGCCATCGCTCGGAAGAATACAACCGAGTGTCCGCTTGTGATACAGCCAAAGAAGTGTGGGACACGCTGGTCAATACGTCACGAAGGCACAAGCCGAGTCGGACAAGTGAAGATAAGCCAATATCTTCATAAGTATGAGCTGTTCAAGATAGAGCTGAAGAAAACATCACTTAGATGTTCATTCGCTTTATCGAGATTACCAACAATCTCAAATCTCTAGGTAAAAAGATTCCCCACGAGGAAATTTGCGTAAAGATACTCGAAGCCTACCCAAGAAAAGATGAGGTCGCAAAGTGACAGACTATCGAAGAGGCTCGGAACTTGTCACTACTAAAGCCGGACAAACTCATTGGGAAGCTTCTCACCCATGAGATCCACCTGGAAGAGGAGGATACAGAGGTCGACACCAAAAAGAACATTGCACTCGAAAGCCTTAGAAACCGGAGAAGCGGATCCGAGTTCTTCCGACTCGTAAGAGGATCCCATGGCACTTATCCCTAGACACTTCAAGAGAATGATGAAGCACAAGAGATGGGATAAGAAGCCAAGAGAAGAGTTCTATAAGAAAGACAAGAAGGATAGAAAAGGTAAATACTCTTCCCCTTCAAAGTTATCTTTGATTAAGAGTTATGTCTGTTTTGAATGTGGCAGCAAGGAACACATAGTCAAGGACTGTCCCAAGAGAAAAAGGGACAGAAGAAAGAAAAGGCTATGATGGCCACATGGAGTGATGAGGACTCATCGGAAGAGGACGAGGACTCGAGATGACTCAAAGTGTCCGATGGCACTTTTTGATTCGAAGTGGAAACAAAGTCGAACACGGATCAATTAGACAATGAGGAAGCAAATCCTCAAGAGGTAATTGAATACTTTCTCAAATTTTCCAAAGTTGATTTAGCCAAGTATATTTTCACTTTGGAAGAGAAGTCCAATTCGATTCTTCTCATTTTAAAGAACAACTTGAATCAATTTCTTCGAGAGCATTTCTTAAAAAATGAGTTGGAAAAATTGAGACTTTCACTCGAGAGAACTTAAGACTAGTGCTTAAACCAATGGGACTCGAGTCTTAGTTACTCAGAAAAGAAAATGAGCAACTAAAGCAAAAGCTCAACGAGTCTCAAGATCTTGTTTTAAAATTTACTCAAGGTCGAAGAACCTTGATATATTCTTGGGATCTCAATGTGTCTCGTTCGAAAAGAAGGTCTTGGTTTAAACAAAGAGGAGGAATCCATTTCCTACTCGTAGCTTTTCAAAAGGATTCCGGAACTATAAAGTTTAGGAAGGCTGAGCACGATCCCATTCATAAAAATGAAAGGAAGACTGAGCCCAACTAGCTTATAGGAGAAAATCATCTCCACCGGTTTATAAGAGAAAAGCTTTTCAAAAGAAAGAGACACATACTCGGTTCTCTAAATGGAAGACTCGGAATCGGACCAAACCCAAAGTCATTCAAATCTGGTTCCGAAAAACCTTCTTCCTCATAAAAGGACCACGAGAAAGAGTGTTACTCGGGTTCGTTAGAGGAAGTGAGAAGGGTTAGTTTATCTCTGTTTTACAGGCCACTCGTAAAAGAACAAAAGGGAACTGGTACCTTGACAGTGGATGCTCACGCCACATGTTAGGAGATTCAGGACTCTTTTCCGAGTTAGAAGAGTACAAAGGAGGAAAAGTCACATTTGGAGATAACAGTAAAGGCAAGATAATTGGGATAGGTAAGATTGGAAAAGGAAACAATCTGGTCAGCCTAGTATACCTTGTCAAAGGGTTAAAGTACAACCTCGCTTAGCATCTCTCAATAATGTGATTAAGGTCAAGAGGTAAGATTCACTCAAACCAACTGTTATATTTCGATGACACTACCAAGGAGATCAAGCTCTCGGGTAAGAGATCACGTAACACCTACATTATTCCTCTTTCGACCCGAGTCAGAATTTATCTTGTTTAAAAGCATCACTTCTTGATGACTCATGGACATGGCATCATAGATTAGGTCATATTAGCATGCATACTATTAAGAAAAAGGCATCTCATGGTTTAGTCATGGGATTGCCTGATTGTGCTTTTAAGAAAGATAAAATTTGTGAAGCATGCACAAAAGGGAAACAAGTCAAATCATCTTTCAAATCTCTGAAGACAGTTTCCACATCCAAGGTGCTTGAAATGCTACATATGGACTTATGTGGTGAAATCCTCGTTAAGAGTCTTGGAGATAAATCATATGTACTGGTTATTGTTGATGATTACTCACGATTTATTTGGGTGTGTTTTCTTAAGCACAAAAATGAAGCATTCAAAGAGTTCAACAAGCTCTGCAGAAAAATCCAAGTTGAGTCTTAGACTTAGATCCAGAGAATTCTAACTAACCATAGAAGGGAGTTCGACTACTCGAATTTACAGAGTTTTGTGACAAGAATGGTATTTCCCACAACTTCTCAAGCACCAAGAACTCCTCAACAAAATGGAGTAGTGGAGAGAAAGAATAGAACTCTTGAAGAAATAGCTAGGACAATGATGATTGAACATAATCTACCCTACTATTTTTAGGTTGAGGCAGTAAACACCGCAAACTACACCTTGAATAGATGCCTCATCGGACCCATCCTGAAGCAAAAACCATACGAGCTCTACAAAAGGAAGAAACGCAATATCTCATACTTCAAACCCTTTGGATGTAAGTGTTTTGTTCACAACAATGGTAAGGATCACCTGACCAAGTTTGATGCTCTGTTGGATGAAGGTATTTTTCTGGGTTATTCTTCTCATAGAAAAGCTTATCGTATTTTCAATAAAAGAACTAACAAAGTGGAAGAAAGCATCCACGTTGTGTTTGATGAGATTGAACAGGAAAAGCCAAGTGAATCATCATTCTCAGACCTAAAGCTCAGCAAGAAATGACGATTGCGATGAAAATGAGCCTATCAGGAATCAAACCTAACCAGCTCGTAATGAAGTCACTCGATGAATGACACAACTCAAGAACCCGCTCGGAATGATGAAGGACAAACTGTTGAACAAGTTCACTCGGAACAGATCTCTGAAGATCAACCAATTTAGCCTACGGATCTAGTGAATTAGAGAACAGGTAGAGCATTTAAGTATGCTTCTAGTCATCCACTAGAAAACATATTATCTCGATATCAACAGTGGGGTAAGAACTCGTTCCTCTCTTCGGAATCTATGTGCATTCACTACATTCATTTCATTAACCGAACCTAAAAATACACTAGAGGCCCTAAATGAACCTGAATGGGTAGAGGCCATGCAAGAGGAACTCAATCAATTCGAAAGAAACCAAGTCCGGACTCGACCAAACGACCTTCCGACCACCCAGTCATAGGAACCAAATGGGTTTTCAAGAACAAATTGGATGAAGGTGGGTTAGTAGTCGAAACAAGGCTAGACTTGTGGCTCAAGGATACAATCAGGAAGAAGGGATTGATTGTGGGGAAACCTTCGCACCTGGTTGCCGAATTGAAGCCATTGAAATCCCGTTAGCATTTGCATTTAGCATGAATATCAAGTTATATCATATGGATGTTAAGTGCACTTTTCTTAATGGCTTTATCGAAGAGGAAGTCTATGTTAAGCAGCCTCCTGGATTTGAAAACTCAGAATTTCCAAATCATGTTTTCAAACTTCAAAAAGCTCTTTATGGTCTTAAACAAGCTCCTAGAGCTCGGTATGAAAGACTCGAGCAATTTCTTGGTTTAAAATGATTTTAAAAGAGGTCAGATTGACGAGACTCTCTTTATAAAAACCAAGGGCAAAGACTTCCTTATCACTCAGAAATATGTTGATAACATAATTTTTGGAGCTATTAATGAAATTCCGTGTCGAGATTTTTCCGAGTTAATGAGACAGAATTTCAAATGAGTATGATGGGAGAACTCAACTTCTTCCTTGGTCTACAAATCAAGCAAGACAAAGATGGAATCTATGTCCATCAATCAAAGTACACCAAGGAGCTACCGAAAAGTACAAACTTCAAAATGCGAAGCATGCAGAGAACACCTATGAGCAAGTAGCATAAAATAGGACTCGGATGAAAAAGGTAAAGCAATAGATCGAAGCTATATCGATGTATGATTGGATATTTGCTATATCTTACTTCCAAGTAGGCCAGATATAATGTTTAATGTCTCTTTATGTGCAAGATTCCAAGCTAATCCAAAATAATCACATCTCACTGCGGTGAAGAAAATATTCGAGATATCTTGCAGGGACTCGGAATTTAGGTCTATGGTACTCCGAGGCTGAGAACCGACCCTCACCTGGATACTCGAGATGCTGATTACGCTGGGTACAAAGTTGATAGAAAGAGCACCTCAGGAGCTTGCCAATTTCTTAATATCTTGGCACTCAAAGAAGCAAAACTTAGTAGCTCTATCAACTGTAGAGGCTGAGTATATTGCAGCTGGAGCATGTTGTGCTCGGATTTTGTGGATAAAGCAACACTTGAGAGATCTTGGACTTTCTTTCAAATCTGTTCCAATCAAGTGTGATAATCGGAGTGCAATCAGCATCACCAAAAATCTAGTTCAACACTCAAAGACGAAACACATTGAGGTCGGTATCATTTCTTAAGAGACCATTCTGAGAAAGGTGATATTGAACTCGAATTCATTCCTACCAATCTTCAACTAGCTGATATCTTTACTAAACCACTTAGTGAGGATCAGCTTTGCTTCATTAGGAATGAGCTTGGTATGTTAAATGCATAATTATGTGTTTTCTATGTGAAAATCTCATTGCATGATTATGTGATATGTGCTTACGATTCTTTAATAACCATTAGTTCAGTTGATCTAGTGATACCGAGCCGATAGTTGTTATCTATTTCCAGCTTCGAGTCATTCGAAACTTAGCTGAGTCGAACTCGGACTTTGAGAAAAATGGACATCAAACTTCGAAATCATCTCTTGACAAGTGGAGAATTTCGAATTTATTTTCAAAATATTTAGTTTTCTCTCTCTCTCTCTGTCTGTCTCTCTCGTGCGCTGTGATCGGACAACTAGCCGTTGGAAGATAAACTCGCTGGAATTCTAACCGTTGAGGAAGAGAACAGTCACACCGGTCCGAGGTGACCGCTGAAAGAGCCGAGTCGAACGGATACTCGAAGGACATATATTTTCTTATAAATAACACCTATTCTCGCTTCATTTCTTTACTTTACTCTTCGCATACTCTCTCTCTCTCGAAATCAAATCCTCGTAAACAAGCGCTCCGTGATTAAAGAGGCGCCTAGCGATCTCAAGCTTTGTGAAGAACATCTCAAGTAAGCTCTGTTGCTCATAAACTCTTTCTTCTTGTACTCTTTTATTTTTTCTCTTTCACTCTCTTCGAGCTCCTCTCTTCTCCTCTCTCTCAAGCTTATCTACTCTCTCTTTTTCCATCAAAAATGCTGAAAAGAGGTTCTCACCCTGATTTTCTTGGCTCTGTCACCACGAAACCCCACGAAAAAGGCAGGAAGGCCCCTTAAATTCAAAACCTCTTGTCACCCAACGACGTTGCGCTCGATGATAAATTCTTCCTAACCATAAAATTTTCGTGGTTGCCTCACATACAATCGACCGGGGTCTACAACTTTCTTTGTTTTAGCAAGTTCATCTTTCCTGAACTTGTCTCTGAGTTTTACACTCATCTTTCCAGCTCCGAGGGTATTCTAACCTCCAGAGTTCGTAACATCACTGTTCGAATCAATACTTCCCTCCTCCATTGTCCTGTTCAAAGTATCTTCCCTTTTCTTGAACAGCAATCCAATACCTTTCAATGAGGTCGCTAACGACTTCTTTGAAAAGTACGCCAAAGAGTTCCCCGGGTCACGCAAAACTTTTCTATGACCCAACTAAAGTCGAAGCTTGTCTTCTGTGTTTCTTGCTGATGAAAACCTTCTTCTCACAAGCCTTCCGAAGAAGAAGAACTCCAACTCCAAGCATCTTAAAGCTCTTTTTAATATTCTAGAGGGCTACGAAGTAGACCTCTTTACCGCTATGATCGAGCAAATGGCAGCTTGTGCCGGCTCGGACTTAGAACAAAAAGAACACCCCTCTTCCCTTCGATGCTCTTCTCACTCTTATTTTCAAACAGTTCAAAGTTCCTCTTCCTCGGATCCGAACATCGTTTCGAGGCTGCCATTGTAGTCGGCAAAAAGGAACTTCTTGGGTACGGATACCAGGAAATCAAACCTGGTGTCCGGATCCACAGCTCGTAGCCGAGGCCACCCTCCCCGCCTCTCGTCTCTTCCTCGCTCCACCTAGTAGCGCCTCCACCTCAGGTGCTTCCAATACTCTTTCTTCTATTTTGTCCACCGCCTTCATGGATAAAATTTCTTCCGTGTCCTTGAAACTAAAGGACCTTCTCCGGTCATTCAAGACTGTCTTCTAGTCTATGACCATCAACCAGAAAACCGCCCAATCTCAAATAAAAGAGCAGCAGGACGTGCTCCTTGAGATGAAAGCTCTAGTAAAGGAGCAAAGGGAGCTTCTCGAGCTCCTTCGAGAGAAAAGATCCAAGGCAGCTCAGGATCTAGGTAACTCGGACACTTCGAGGAATCTTCGAGCCCCGCCGTCCTCCTTAGACAGAGGAGAAGAAGAAGAAGAAGAAGGAGAAGAAGCGGAGGAGCCTGCGGTCGAGGCAGCTCCTTCGATCAAGGCGAGCCGAAGGACAAGGAGAACACGAAGGACAAGGAGCAAGCAGCGAGGGTCCGGGTGCTCCTAAAGCGCAACCGAAGTGATCGGCTCGGACAACGATCCGAGTGAGTCGAAGAACTCGCTAACCAAGGACGGACAGCGGCGAGTCGGCTCGAGCACACCCCTCCGGTCGTTGAGTTCCAAGAGGATGAGTCTCCGGACGACTTAGTTCTCGGGTCAGCCACTCGGACTCGAGTCGATACCAGAGATTCCTATACTTCCTCCTCCGCGCTCAAGCACATCGTCAAGATCTTATTAGCGCTAGCGCACAACTCGTCCCTCCTCCTCAACCCCGATCGCTCCATCCTCTCCTTAATTTCTTAGTGTTTTATTTACAGCATTTCATGTTTTCTCTATTGTCCGGACATCAAATATGTACTTCTCGTTGTATTCTTCCCATTTTTTTTATTTTCTAAAAGGCAAGGGGGAGAATAGATAAGAAAAAAATTTGTTGTCTTGTTTAGGGGAGTCTCTCTCACCCTCTCGTAAATATTTTTCTTCGACATTAATGAAGTAAATGCATTTCATTAATAATTGCTTGTCTATCTGGATTTATTTCTTTTCTTGCTCCGATAGCTATGAAATCTTAAGTTATCTTCTAAGCAAGTTTGCAAATCAGATTTATATCACTAAGAAGTTTTTGTCTAAGTATGGAATGCCTTTCATCAAAAGGGGGACATTGAAGACTCAAACTTTATACTTACACTTTTCTGAATTCCATCGAGGAATTAGGTCTAAGACTTCATCTCTTATAGGGTTTTCATTTCAAGCCATTCCATGTGCCTTAGAAGCCTTTCCGAGTGATATAACATTCTCTCCGAGTGTTATAGAAACTATTATATATGTTTATTCGTGACTCGATCGATTCGGAAATCATATGTACTCACCACTTCACACTTAGTTTTGAGTCACTCAACGCTAAGAAATTTCGCATGTTGAAACACTTTATTTCACGCACATCAACTTAGGTCCGACTTCATGTTACAGGAATTGCATTGTTAATTTACTATTCCAAGTCGAGCATATTTAGTTTGAACTTTGTTTAGTCTAGATCAAGTTTGTTTACTCCGATCCTTTAACTTGTTTATCTTCTAGATTGACTAAGATGGAATTTGAGTATCATGGATATTAGACTAAGAAAATTCCATTCCTTTTCCGACTTAAATAATTGGTCACTTAATTATATTAATTATGCTATTATCTCGTGTCTAATCTTGTAGCAAAGTATTTTATACTTTGAGAACCAAATTGATTTACTTTTGTAGGTTATTCAAACGAGGCTATCCTAATTTTGAATTATAAAAGTAACCAGCTTCAAAACATCAAATCACCAAGCAGACAAGGCTTTTTTCACCTCCGACCTAGCCCCGGACACCGTGTCGGGGTTGTTTATTTCCAAAGCTGGAAATCCGCAACACTAAGCTCAATGGTGGTTTCCACCTTATTCTTCAAGACACCACCAGTGGTTTTGGGACTTCCAAAGGAGTCAAGAGCCGTTGCCCAACATTCATATCTCAACGGATATTTTCTCGAGTGACTCGTAAAATCCATTACAACGGTCACAAGGGACTTCTAGTCGAAGATGGACACAACGGCTAAGCTGCTTCGTCATCTATAAATAGAAGCCAACTTCCAAGACTTGAAGATTGCTGAACCAACTGTTAATACACATACTTGAGCAAAAGTGATTGTATTCATTCTCAATCATCTACTTACAACTCCAATTCTATATTTATTATTTCTCCGAGTTGTAAGGTCTTGTACTCGATTACAAACAGTCTCTTTTACTCTCTAAGTAAGGTCCCTTGACCGAGCTGTAAGGGTTAACTCAGCTCAATTGTCCCTAACTGTAAGGGTGATCTCGGTTAGGAAGTACTAGATCGGATAAGGTAATTTCCGAGTCTAGGAAAAACTTGTACGGAGTTGTCTAAGGGAGCAACTCGGATTGAGTCGATCTACGAATCTTGTAGACTCAAAATAGTGGATTTGACTTTGTGCTTGGATTAACACGGTCCTTGGTTTTCTACCCCGGGAGGGTTTCCACGTACTTTCGAGTTATTACTTTTCCGAGTGCATTATAGACTCGGATCTGTTTCAAAGTTCCGCTTATTCTGTTTCTTCACTCTTCACTCGAATTCCGAGTTAGTACTTTTCTAAGCTCATCCTTGACTCTCGCTCACCTCGGATTCATATCTATTTTAAATTTCAAGCAAATTTCATCATCACCCTATTCACCCCCTCTAAGGTGACTTAGCCTCTCCCAGAGCAAACCTTCACTCTTTTCACAAAAACTAAGGGGAGTGATTATTTTATCATATAGATATATGTTGATGATATTATCTTTGGAGCTACTAATAAAACTCTATGCCAAGAGTTTCCTGAGTTAATGAGATAGGAGTTTCAAATGAGTATGTTGGGAGAACTCAATTTCTTTCTTGGTCCGCAAATCAAATAAGACAAGGATGGCATCTATGTCAATTAATCTAATTACACCAAGGAGCTATTGAAGAAATACAAGCTACAAGATGTGAAGCATGCAACAACACCTATGAGTAGCAGTTTGAAACTAGATTAAGATGAGAAAGGTCAAGCTATATATCGAAACTCTACAGAGGTATGATTGGAACTCTACTTTATCTCACATCTAGTAGGCTAGATATCATGTTCGGTGTCTACGTTTGCGCAAGATTTTAAGCTAATCCAAAAGAATCACATCTCACTATGGTGAAGAGAATTTTTAGATATCATGTAAGGATTAGAATCTTGGTCTACAGTTTTCAAAAGACTCGGAATTGACTCTTAATGCATACTCGGATGCTGACTATGCTAGATAGAAGGTTAATAAAAAGAGCACTTCAGGAGCATGTCAATATTTGGGTCAATCCCTCATCTCTTGGCACTTAAAGAAGCGGAACTCGGTTGCTCTATCAACTGCTGACGTTGAGTACATTGCAGCTGGAGCTTGTCTGTGCTCAAATTCTATGGATCAAGCAGCACTTAAAGGATCTTGGACTATCATTCACATCCATTCCTTCCAAGATCCTTCACATCCATTCCAATCTAGTGTGACAATCAAAGTCCAATAAGCATCACTAAGAATCCAGTTCAGCATCAATGACTAAGCATATTCGGATCGGTATCATTTTTGAGAGACCATTCTGAGAAAGGTGATATTGAGCTTGAATTTATTCCTACTAAGTTTCAGTTAGCTGATATTTTCACTAAGCCTCTTAGTGAGGATCGGTTTTGTTTTATCGAGAATGAACTTGGAATGATTAATGCAGGATTATAAGATTTATTGCTCGATTTATCCTCTCGTGATTATGTCTTAAATGCTTTGAATATATAACAAATGGATAAGTTTACTCGAGTGAAACCGAGCTATGAGTTATTAGTATTATGAGCATTCTTAGTCAGTCAGAAAATTTTTGAGTGAGACTCGGACTTTGAGCAAAATGGACATCAAAATTTTGAGTTCATTTCTAGATAAATGGAGAATCTCAAAAATGTTTTCGAAAACTCTTTCTTCTCTCTCTCTCTCTCACTCTCTCTCTGTCATCCGAACAGTCGGGAGAAACTAAGCGTTGGAAGAAAGCTGTTGGAAAACTCGTCGTTATAGTGCGGAATGACACAACGGTCTAATACTTTCTCTCGCTCACTCGTGTTCTCTCTCGAATCTTAAATCTCTTTATTTTCCGTACTCTTTCAATCATTCTCTCTCGAATCTCTTTGCAAACATGGTTAAGAGAGGTGCTGCTCAAGAAGGAGGTTCGGCCACTAAGAAGGGCATAACTAAGTCTACTCTGTCGGAGATTTTGCAAGGTAAGGGAAAAGAACTCGCCTCGGATACTCCAAAATTCTTTTTCACTCAAGCACTTCATTCTTGACCACAAATTCTTTCCTTCTACCTCTTTCTCCTGGTTAAAACACATCGAGAAAACTAGTGTGTACAACTATCTTTGCTTTTGTGAATATATTTATCCAAATGTAGTGTCTGAATTTTATGCTAATATGACTGCCAACGAAGGCATCATTACCTCACTTGTTTAGGGTAAGACTGTACGGATGAACCTGGCTTTACTTCATAAACTTTATGATGGAAAGACTCTTTTTCTTAACTTCAACCCTGTTAACTTCAATGAAGCCGTGGACGACTTCTTTGAAAAGTTCGCTAAAGAAATCCTTGAGTCTAGAAAGAATTTTTACGTGACTCGGATGAAGTTAGAATCAAGACTTCTTTTTTCATTCTAATGAGAAATTTCTTCTCTCATCATTCTTATAAGGAGAAGCCCAACTCAAAGGTTCTCAAAGTTCTCTATGATATTCTCGAGGGCTATGAAGTAGACCTCTTTCCTTTAATTCTAGAGTAGATGGCAACTGTGCCTACTCGCTCTTGAAATCTGCTCCTTTTCCTTTTGAGGCACTTCGATTACTATTTTCAAGCAGTTTTAGGTCCCTCTTCCCTCGGACCCCATGGCTTGCTTGGAACTCGCTATTTGTTAGGGCAGGAATGAGCTTATAGGGCTAGGGTACCAGGAAGTCAAACTTGGTGTCTTGATTCATGCGTTTAAGTTACCTCCTCCTCCTCGGACTCGGAAAACTCCCGAGGTCCTACTACTACCTGCTGGACCTTCCGCTTCTCAACCTACTCCTTCTGTTGAGCTATTTGCATAAATAGCCAACAAATTTATTTCTATGACAGACGATTTTCAATAAACTCGAAAATATTCAAAACTTTTATTCCAACCTTGATTCTACTACAAAAACAAGCTCGAGTCTCGGCTCCGCGAGAACTAAGAACTGATTTACGAGCTCAAGGAGATAATCAAGGAACAATGTGATCAGATTATAAGTCTCCATAAGCGCAGGTCCAAAGCAGCTGAGGACATTGAAAACACCGATACTTCTAAGGAATCCTCCAGCCTTGCTCAGTCATCATCAGCTGAAGCCGAGGACGAGGTTGAAGCCAAGATAGAAGTTAAGGAAGAAGCCGATGTAGAGAAAGTAGAAGAAGAAGCTAAAGAAGGAGAGAAAAAGAAGAAAATAAAGGGGAAGAAGATGCTCATCCTCGGTATCAAGGGAACAAAGAACCTGAGTTGATCTCTTTTGATCATGCTCAGAGTGGCTCGAAGAAGCCGGCGATGCTTGGTCGGTCAAAAGACATCACCTTAGAAGCCCAGCCAACAGCTTTCTTTGAGGAAGAAGAATAGAAGAAGTTGAGAACGATATGCCTTTGGTTCCTAGAACCAGGACATCAATACTTCCCGATGTGCCAATTCTGCGGCCTCCTCGCTTTACTACTTCCACACAAGCATATAGGCGAAGGCGCACTGCTCGCTCCTCTACCTCAAGACAACCTAACCCTCCTTCTTAATCTTATTTTACTTAGATGTCCAACATCTTTTTGTCCTTACTTGATCTTTCCTCCCTCCTTTTGGTATTTTACTTGAAATGCATAGGGGAGAAAAATAGATAGAAAATTTATTAGATGTTTGGTCTAGGGGAGATTTTCCCTTTTTCTAAGTTAAGTTATTTATTTGTTTCTTGGATATATAACTCGGCAATGAATGAATTTATTTTCCGAGCATATCTGTTTCTAAGTTTCATATTTTTTACTCTAATTACTCGATACTTGACTCTTTAACATATTGGTTTCGAGTTACATACTTAGCTCGATACTTGATTATTTGACATATCTGTTGTGATTAATTTTCTTCTTTGCTCTTATTAATATAAAGAAACATGTTCTGAGTTATGTTTTGATCTTAGCTGCACTTATCAATATCTTAAGTTCCGATTAAGATCTACTTTTACACTCGATCAATTCGTAATGAAAACTCGAACTAATTCAACTAACAAGTTTCTGTCTCTCTTAAGTTTTGATTCTAAGTCATTCTCAGCCTTATAAAACCTCCTATCTAAGTTTTCATTCAATTCGACACACTCAAACGTTCTTGCATATCTCTCATATATGTGCTTCGACTCGCTAAGGCATCACTCAGAACTATCACATGAACAAATGATTTCTCTATCCTATTTATTCCGAGCACCGACTTCATGTTTTAAGTGAAAATGAATTACAACGTTAATTCTAATTTCTAAGTCAGTTTATCTATGGAGAATTATTTGCTTGATCAAGTTTATGCATCCTAATATCTCATTCTTTCTAACTTGATCATTTTAAAGATTGACTCAAGATGGAATCTAAACCTAATGGATATTAGACTCAAAAATTCCACTCTTTTAGGCCAAAGATAATTAAGTGCTTAATTACTCTAATTTAATTATTATCTATGCCTAATCTTAAACTAAAGTATTTTTATACTTTGAGTACCAATGTGATTTGCTTTTGTAGGTCGTTTAAACAAGCCTAATCTAGTTTTGAAGTACAAAAGCAACCAGTTTGTAGCCGTTAAACACCAACGGATAGAAAACAGTTATTTCCGGACATGGCTCGGACACTCTATCAATGCTATTTGTTTCCAAAACTAGAAAACCGCAACTTTGAGTCTAACGGTTATTTCCACCTCGGTTTTCAATCACCACCAGATGATTGGACCATCTTTTAGAGCCAAGAGCCATTGCACAATGTTCATATCTCGACGGATCTTTTCTAAATGACTCGGAATAGCCTTCACATCGGCTAGTACAAGTCCGGAACCAGCACTCAACGGTCATTTTGCCTAGATTCTTATAAATAGATGCCAAGTCACATGACTTAGAGGTTGCTAAAATTATTGTTGAACCAAATGCTTGTCTCATTCTTACTCAATCTTACGCTTACAACTCGTAATCTATATTTCATATTTTTTGATTTGTAAAGAAAGTTTTCTAATCAGCTACATTCTTTTCTTACTTTTTTGTAAGTCCCTTAACTAAGTTGTAAGGCTTCACTCAGCTCATTTACCACTGATTGTAAAGGTAACTCACTTAGGAAGTACTAGATTAGATAAGGGAACTTCGAGTCTAGGAAAATCTTATAAAGAATTGTTTAAGGGAGCAATTCTAGTTAGAGTCAGTCCTTTGTAATTAAGGATTCAATTAGTGGATTTGACTTGGTGCTTGGATTAGCATTGTCCGTGGTTTTCTACCCTAAGAGGGTTTCTACGTGCTTTTGTTTGTCTATCTTTCAAAATCCATTCTCGACTCAGAATCTATTTCCGCTCACTTCGGGCAAAAAGAGTTTGATTATACTTAAAATTCTCCATCACCCTATTCACCTGAAGGTTTGCTCTTGGAGAGACTTGGTCACCCTAGAGGTGGGTGAATAAGGTGGTGAGGAAATTTGAACAATAAATGGAATATTAAAGTTTAAAACAAACTTTAAGACTGTTTGAGTCTAGATTGAACTCAAAAAAGTATGAACTCGGAATTTACATGGAAACCCTCCTGGGCCATAAAACCATGGCCAGTGCTAATCAAAGCAAGTAAGTCAAATCCACTATTTTGAATCCACAAAATAAAGTAGAAAGACTCAACCAAAATTGCTCCCTTAGACAATTCCTTACAAAGTTTTCCTACACTCGAAGTTCCCTTATTCGATATAGTACTTCCTAACTAAGATAACCTTTACAGCTAGGGACAACCGAGCTGAGTTAACCCCTACAGACTCAATCAAGGGATCTTACTCGAAAGTAACAAGGAGAATTTGTAACCGATTACAAGACCTTACAACTCGGAAAGATGTTAAGAACAGAGTTGGAGTTGTAAGTGGAAGATTGAATATGAATACAAGGACTTTTGCTCAAGTATGTGTATTGACGATGATTTTAGCAATCTTCAACTCTTGAGAGATGACCAAGCGGATTAGCCATTATGACTAGCTTCGATTAGAAGTCCTCTATGACCGTCGTAACGGCTCTTTTGAGTGGCTCGAAAAGATCCATTGAGATGTGAATGTTGTGCAGTGGCTCTTGACTTCTTAGGATGTCCCAATCCACTAGTGGTGTCCGAAATTGAAGATTTCTAGTTTTGGAAACAGACAACCCCGACACGGTGTATGGGCCTTGGTTAGAAGTAGAAAAGCCTTGTCTCGCTGGTGATTGACGGCTTGAAGCCGGTTACTTTTCTAATTCAAAAATAGGATAACCTCGTTTAAATAACCTAAAAAATAAATCAAATTTTGGTTCTCAAAGTATAAAATACTTTAGTCCAAGATTAGACACGAGATAACAATTTAATTAAGATAATTAAGTGCATAATTATCCGAGTCTTGGAAGAATGGAATTTTCTAAGTCTAATATACATTATACTCAATGTAACACCCCCTAGGAGTATTACATCGCCGGAGTTACTTACGGGGACTCCCAAGGCTCTATCAGGTGTCAATTCGGCCTTTTAAACTTAACTTAGAGGTAACAAAGGTTGTTTTCCAAAAGAATTGATATTTCCTAAAAATTTCAACAGAGTTTTATTTATAATGTGCACTATCCGATAAGCTTAAAGCCTTAAAACCCTGCATAAAAACCACAATATAACTCAACGAGCCACGCGCTCGGAGTATACAACTCAACGGCCACACGCCGGAGTCCAACCAATCATGCTATAAAACTTAAAACAATCTAAATGGTTCGTTATACATCCGGTAGAACTACATGAACTAAATTACAAACTACAATGCTGAGAAATATAAGAAATGCATATTCTGACTCGAATCACTCAAGCACGCAGCAAACAACAATCAACGGAGTCCGAAATATACTAAGTGTAGATCATACTATCCGAAAATGTACCTGCACTGGGGCAAAAGGGGAAATTTGTGGGGGTGAGCAATATACTTTTCAATGAAATCTCTTGAAATCATTTACAACATAAAGCTCATAACACTTCAATCATTTGAAGGCATGAATTGTAATCATTTTAGGAATGGAATCACTTTAAACAAGGTGGAACCATCTGCACTTTCTTTCAAATACTTTCAGCCATAGAATGAAAATCCTTTCGGGGCTTAAGACGATTGAATTAGAACCAGACGGTTCTCGGGAGCGCGACCCCGACTCAGGTTCCCGGAACTATCTCTAGTCAAATACCTGGAAGGCTCCGCTTTCCTCGTCAGGAAAGAATCAACCTTTCCGGTTGATGGGCATCCCGATACGCAAGGACCCCGTGGCTCGATACGCACGACCACCTCCTTCCTCTCGGTCTAAACAATCCTTAGCCAAAAATTCATTTAAACCGAAGTGCTCACAATCACTTATCAAACTTGGTTTCTAACCAAGATCTCAAATTAATTTATCATCGTAGAAGGCATGACACACGTGTCACCCTTTTAAATTCACTTTCTCAATCAGTTTCACTTTTTATAGAACACATTTCAAGTTCGAAAGCATTTCTCAAGAATCATACACAAGTATAATTTTGCGTAAACATTTGATCTCTTTTCAAAACTAACTTTCAAGCATTATTTAGAATCAAATCATTTCACGTGTCAAGCATCTCTATATTGAGACTTAACATTCCAAGCTAGCACATTTATTCAAGTATTTGCACAAGTATCTCACGTCTACTCGTATTCCTCCATATTCTACCCAAGCATGAGTCTCCTATTCCCGTATAAGTAGTTCTCCCCGTATTTTGTTTTCAATGCCACAAATTGATCTACATGGATGTATATTCCCTTCATATTCTAATTTCTTGTTTCTCCTCTATATTCCACATTTGAGTCATAGTATTCACCAATTCAGGAGTAACTACACACCAAGCATTATAATAACGATTTATCACTTTCCGGACCTCAATTGAACATCGAGTCCCCAATACAAATTATCATTCCCTTTTTCACACTTTAGACCATCATATTTACAAACCCAAGCTTTCGGAACTCATAAAGTTTCATGATTATATTCAGCCATATAATTCTAATTTCTACTTCATGACACATTCTTCTACAATCAAGGTAATCTTCTTATTCAATTTAATTTCCGAGAATTATGTTCACTTTCATTTTTAGTAATCTATACTCGGCTCCTCCTGCCAACGAACGGAACCCGCAACAATTTCTTCCTATCTCAATCTGGCCATTACAATATCACTCGTGAGTCTCCATACCTCAATTTAACATTCTAATGCCATTAATACCAACCAAAACCTTCAAATTCATCGGGCACGTAATAATTCGACATCAAATACTTAAACCCACACATCTGCAATTTAGCTTATTTTTCCCATTTCAACTTTAACTATGTACCCCAAGTAAATCCTCTCATGTCCCAATTCACCCTTAATAACTCCCTAAATTCATTCTAAGTTCTTAATTCAATCGAAACAACTACTAAAGTCCGTTCCGCTATATAGATGCTCAAAATTCACAATAAATTCAATAGCACAACAAACATTCAATATTCACCATAAATTCGTTTGGATTTCGAAATTACTAATAGTTTAGAGCATGAGACTACCCACCTCGAATTCTAAGGTTTGGAATCGATTGAAGTGTTTGTTGTTCGTGTTCTGCGTTCGGTTGTGTTCGGTTTCGGGGACTCTCGCTCCCTCTTGCTTCCGGTTCGGCGTCTTTGATTCCCACTTCCCTCGGTCCGGCCGACGTGCGCTTACCGTCGGTCCGCCTCCCTGCCGCCGCTACTTCTCCCGATTCCGGCCTCTCGAACCCCTCGCGTCGTCCTCGCTTCAGGTCCTTCCTTCGCCCTCGCTCCGTCCCAACCTCACGCTCTCTTCCCTTCGCTCGCGCCACCGGCTGCCGCCTTCGGTTCGTGGTGGTCGCCAGTCCCCCTGGTCTCCTCGGCCTCCGTACGCTCGCCTCCTCTCTCTCTCTCTCGTTTGGTGCTCCCTCTTTCTTCCTCCTCTCGTTCGCTTCTTCTTTCTTTGCTTTGCTTCTTTTTCTTTGCCTTCGTCCGCCGCCCGCCCGTGTTTGCCGCTCAGCTCACCGGCCTCCGGCCTCTACTTCGGTTCCCATGCGCCCTCCCTCTTTTTCCCGGTTCCCTCTCGGCTTTTCCCCTTTCTTTTCCTCTCGCTCGGGCCCCCAAGCCTTTTTCTTTGCTTCCCTCTTTCTCCACCGACTAACTGTCGGTCTCCCCTATTGGGCCCAACTCATCCTTCCTTATCTCCTTGTTACATTGCTCTTCCCTTTTTCCTCTTGTTAACTCTCAAAATAATTAAACTCACATACGACTATAAGCGATCTTGAGTTTTTATTTAGCTAGTCCGAGCGGAAAAATTCAGATGTAGGGATTAATATGCTATACTAATTATAGTTGAGCGATAATAATAATTTGCTTAATTAATTTTATGAATATCTAACCACGAACATAACTTGGTCATTCGACCTACCTAATTTAATTAAGGTTAAATAATTAATTTAACTTGTATAACCGCCAACCCAAAATCACGGATCTTACACTCAAATTCCATCCGAGTCAGTCTAGAAGAAGATCAAGTTAGAGAAGGAATATCGAGTGAGAGTACTTAATCTAGTCATATATAGTTCAAACAAAACAAGCTGACTTAGACAGTTGAATCAATGTAGTAATTCACTTGAACATAGAATATGAAGTCAAACTTGAGTTTAAAAGTGTTAGAGCGAATGTTTGAACATGCGATAAGTCCGAGTGATGTCCGAGTGACTCGGAATCATCATTGTGAGTTGATGAACAATAGTATGTTTTCCGAGTCGATAAGAATCGAGTGAAAACACATGCAATAGTTTTTGTAACACTCGAAAAGTTTCTAAACCACTTAGAATAGTTTCTATAGTACGCATAATGACTTGTAATCAAAACTTATAAGAGATGAAGTTTGTACCCGAATTCTTGATAGTACTCATAATGATATATATGCTAGGTCCGAGTCTTCAATCTCCCCTTTTTGATGAAAGGCATTCCGTACTCAAATAGAAACTTTGTTAGTGATAAAGTACTTAGTTTTCATTTTTTACTCGAAAGGTATAACAGAGTTTTGAGATAATAGCTAACGTAATTCAAACTAGATTTTATCGAGCTATTATGCTAAGAATGTGTCGAGCTAAGAATGAGATATCGCACGGAGATGAAATGTTTCGAGCTTAGAGAATTGCTTATATTAGAGCAAACACAATATGTAACAGAGTTGATATATCGGAGCACAAAAATATTCAAACGAGATTCACTCGGAAAAATTGAAACTCGGAAGGCAATTATACTTAGAGATAAATAAGCACGAAATCGGATACTTCATTAATATTCACATAAACATAGAAAAATATATACAGCAAGGTGAGAGAAAACTCCCCTAAGCAAGACAACAAATTTTCTAATTACTCTCCCCTTACCTTTCAGCAAAAACAAAAAGGAGGAAGAATGTATCAAGAAGATACAATTTGATTGTCCAGGTGGGAACCTCTTTTCGACATATTTGGATGTGGAAAGGAGAGGAGATGAACTTTGAGAGCGAGAGAGAGAGGATAGCTTCAAAGAGAGAGAGAGAGAGTTGAGAAAGTAGAGAGTAAAAAGTAAATGAAAGAGTAGAGAGAGAGCTGAGAGCTTTCGGTGCTTACTTAAGATAATTCTTGTGTTGCTTGAGAGAGAAATTTTGCTCTTTGAAAATAGTGAACTTGCTTATGAGGTTGTATGCGAGACCGAGAGTGAGTAGAGAGTAAAGTAGTGAAATAAAGGAAAAAGGATGCTATTTATAGAGAAAGAATTGTCCTTCGAGTATTATTCGACCCAACTCTCTAACGCTCGCCTCGGACCGGTGTGACTATTCTGCTCTCCAACGGTTAGAATTCCAATATTTCTCTACCAACGGCTAGTTCTCTTATCAATGCGTGTGAGAAAGAGAGAGAAAAAGAAAGATTTTAAAAGATATTTATGAAATTCTCCACTAATCTAGAGATGATTTCGAAGTTTTATGTCCATTTTTCTCAAAAACTAAGTTCGACTTAGTAAAGTTTCGAGTGACTCAGAAGCGTAAGCAAGCAATAACTCATAGCTCGGTATCACTGGGTCAACTAAACTATTTATTAAAGCACGAAAAGAAAACATGTAACACATAATCATGCAAAGTTCATTCCTAATAAAGCAAAACTGATCCTCACTAAGTGGCTTCGTAAAGAAATCAACTAGTTGAAGTTTGGTAGGAATGAATTCAAGTTCAATATCACCTTTCTCATAATGGTCTCTCGGAAAATGATACATGACCTCAATATGCTTTGTCCTTGAGTGATGAACTGGATTCTTAGTGATGCTGATTGCACTTTGATTGTCACACTTGATTAGAATTGATTTGAATGTAAATCCAAGATCTCTCAAGTGTTGTTTGATCCATAGAATCTAAGCACAGCATGCTCCAGCTGTAATGTATTCAACTTCAGCGAGTTGATAAAGCTACTGAGTTCTGTTTCTTTGAGTGCTAAGATATAAGGGATTGACCCGAAACTGGCGGGCTCCTGAGGTGATCTTTCTATTAACTTTGTATCCAGCATAGTTAGCATCTCGTGTATCTAGTGAGAGTCGGTTCCGAGTCTCTTAATTACCATAGACCTAGATTCCGAGTCCTCGTAAGATATCCGGAAATTCTCTTCACCACAGTGAGATGTAATTCCCTTCGATTAGCTTGAAATCTTGCACATAGACAAACACTAAACATTATGTCTTGCCTATTGGAACTAAGATACAACAGAGATCTAATCCTACCTCGATAGAGTTTCTTATCCACTGCTTTACCTTTTTCAGTCCGAGTCCAGTTTTATGCTGCTTGCTCATAGGTGTTGCTTGCATGTTTTGCATCTTGAAGTTTGTACTTCTTTAGCAGCTCCTTGGTATACTTTGATTGATGGACATAGATGTCATCTTTGTCTTGCTTCATTTGTAGACCAAGGAAGAAATTTAGTTCTCCCATCATGCTCATTTGAAATTCCTGTCTCATTAACTCGGAAAAATCTCGGCATAAAATTTCATTAGTAGCTCCAAATATTATATCATCAACATAGATCTGACCAATAAGAAAGTCTTTCCCCTTAGTTTTTATAAAAAGAGTGTTGTTAATATGACCTCTTCTAAAATCATTTTCAACCAAGAAATTGCTCGAGTCTTTCATACCAAGCTCTGGGAGCTTGTTTAAGACCATAAAGAGCTTTTTGCAACTTGAAAACATGATTTGGAAATTCTAAGTTTTCAAATCCAGGGGTTGCTCAACATAGACTTCCTCTTCAATGAAACCATTAAGGAAAGCACATTTAACATCCATTTGATATAATTTGATATTGATTCTTGATGCAAATGCCAATAGGATTCTAATAGCTTCAATCCTAGCAGTGATGCAAAGGTTTCCCCACAATCAATTCATTCTTCTTGATTGTATCCTTGAGCCACAAGTCTAGCCTTATTTCTAACTACCAACCCTCCTTCATCCAGTTTGTTTTTGAAAACCCATTTGATTCCTATGACTGGGTGGTCGGAAGGTCATTTGGGCGAGTCCATACTTGGTTTCTTTCAAATTGATTGAGTTCCTTTTGCATGGCCTCCTCCCATTCAGGTTCATTTAGGGCCTCTAGTGCATTTCTAGGTTCAGTTAATGATATGAATGAAGCGAATGCACATAGATTTTATAGAGAGGAACGAGTTCGTACCCCACTGTTGATATCGGACAAGATGTTTTCAAGTGGGTGACTCGAAGCATATTTGAGTGCTCTGCCTGTTCGTTGATTCACCAGATTTATAGGTTGAATTGGTTGATCTTCGAAGTCTATTCTAATTGAGTTTGCTCATCCGATTGGCCTTCAACATTCTGAGTTGGCTCTTGAGTCGTCTCATTCCGAGTCATGGTGTTTTGAGTTACTTTTCCTTGACTCTTTCGGAGCTCATCTTCGATAAGATCATCATCTCGACTGAGCTTCGGATCCGAGAATGTTGACTCACTTGGTTTTCCCTGATCAATCTCATCAAAAACAACATGGATGCTTTCTTCCACTTTGTTAGTTCTTTTATTAAAAATGCGATATGCTTTGCTATAAGATGAATAACCAAAAAAATACCTTCATCCGACCGAGCATCAAACTTGGTCCGGTGATCCTTACCATTGTTGTGAACATAACACTTACATCCAAAGGGTTTAAAGTATGAAATGTTGGGTTTCTTCCCTTTGTAGAGCTCGTATGGAGTTTTCTTCAGGATGGGTCCGATGAGGCATCTATTTAGTATGTAGTTTGCTATGTTGTTTGCCTCGGCCCGTAAATAGTAAGGTAGATCATGTTCAATCATCATTGTCCTTCCTATTTCTTCAAGAGTTCGGTTCTTTCTCTCCACTACTCCATTTTGTTAAGGAGTTCTTAGTGTTGAGAAGTTGTGGGAGATACCAGTCTTATCACGGAACTCTGCAAATTCCGAGTAGTCGAACTCCCTTCCATGGTCGGTTCGAATTCTTTTGATCCGAGTCCGAGACTCAACTTGAGTTTTTCTGCAGAGCTTGCTTGAACTCTTTGAAAGCTTATTTTTTCACTTAAGAAAACAAACCCGTGTAAATCGTGAGTAGTCATCAACAATCACAAGTACCGATGATTTACCTCCGAGACTCTTGACGAGGATTTCACCACATAAGTCCATATGCAACATTTCAAACACTTTGGATGTGGAAACAATTTTGAGAGATTTGAAAGATGATCCGACTTGTTTCCCTTTTGTGCATGCTTCACAAATTTTATCTTTCTTAAATGCACAGTTAGGCAATCCTTCGGTCGAACCATGAGATGCAAGCTTCTCAATGGTGTGCATACTAACATGACCTAGTCTACGATGCCATGTCCAAGAATCATCATGTAGAGATGCTTTTAAACAAGATAAATTCTTACTAGGGTCGGAAAGAGGAATAGTGTAGGTATTACCCGATCTCTTACTCGAGAGCTTAGTCTCCTTCGTAGTTTCATTAGAAATATAGCAGTTGGTCTCGAGTGAATCTTACCTCTTGAACTTGGTTCACACAATTGAGAGATGCTAAGTAGATTGTACTTCAATCCCTTAATTAGGTAGACTGGGCTGACCGGATCGTCTCCTTTTCCAATCTTGCCTATCCCATTTATCTTGCGCTTGCTATCATTTTAAAATGTGACTTTGCCTCCCTTGTACTATTCTAACTCGGAAAAGAGTCTTGAGTCTCCCGACATGTGGCGTGAGCATCCACCGTCCAAGTACTAATGCCCTTTTGTTCTTTTCTCGAGCGACCCGCAAGACGAAACAAACTAACCTTTCTCACTTCCTCTAACGAACCCAAGTAACTCTCTTTACTCGTGGTCCTTTTCTAAGGAAGAAGACTCTTGGGAACCCATATTTGAATAACTTTGGGTTTGGTCCGATTCCGAGTCTTCCTTTTAGAAAACTAAGTCTCGTGTCTCTTTCTTTTGAAAATCTTTCTTTTATAAACTGGTGGAGAAGATTTTCTCCTGTAAGCTGGTCCGGGCTTAGTCCTCTTTTCATTCTTATGAATGGGACCATGCTCAGCCTTCCTAAACTTCACAGTTCTAGAATCATTTTTGAAAAGATATGAGTAGGAGTTAGATTCCTCCTCCTTGTTAAAACCAAGTCCTTCTTTTACGAAGGAGACACATTTAGACCTTAAGAGCATGTCAAGGTTTTTCTGACCTTTAATAAGCTTCAAAACAATTTCTTGAGACTCATTGAGCTTTTGCTTCGGATGCTCATTTTCTCTTCGGGTGATTCGGACTCGGTCTCATTAGTTTCAGCACTAGTCTTGAGTTCTCTTAGAGTAAGTCTCAGCTTTTCTAATTCATTTTTCAAAGAAATGTTCTCGAAGTGATAAACTCAAGTTGTTTTTGAAATTGAGAAGAATCGAATTGGACTTCTCTTCCAAAGTGTAAATATATTTAGCTAAATCAGCTTTGGAAAACTTAAGGAAATATTCAATTACCTCCCGAGGATTCGTTTCCATATTGTCCGAGTGATGCGAGTAAAGCTCGGATTCAGCTTCGAGTGTGATAGTGCCATCGGACACTTTAAGCCATCCGAGTCTTCATCTTCTTCGATGAATCTTATCACTCCATCTTGCCATCATAGCCTTCTTCTTCTTTCTGTCCCTCTTTCTTCTTGGACAATCTTTAACTATATAATCTTTGTTGCCACATTCAAGACAGTCGAGTTCTTAATTAAAGATAACTTTGAAGGGGAAGAATGTTTACCTTTTCTATCCTTCTTATCTTTCCTGTAGAACTCTTCTCTTGGCCTTTTATCCGATTTCTTATGCTTCATCATTCTTTTGAAGCCTCCGGTGATAAGTTCCATGGGATCTTCTTCGAGTCCGATGAACTTAGATTTTCTTCTCTACTTTTTGAGGCCTTCAACGTAATATTCCTTTTAGTGCCGACCTCGGTGTCCTCCTCTTCTAGATGGAACTCATGGGTGAGTAGCTTCCCAATAAGTTCGTCTAGCTTTAATAGAGAGAGGTTTTCAGCTTCCTCGATGGTTGTCACCTTGGGACCCCATCTTCTCTTGGGTAGGCTTCTTAGTATCTTTCTGCTCATTTCCTCATGGGAAATCTTTCTACCCAAATATTTGAGATTGTTAGTAATCTCGGTGAAGCGGATGAACATCCGAGTGATGTTCTCTTCGGCTCCATCATGAATAGCTTGTACTTGTGAAGATATTGACTTATCTTTGCTTGTCCGACTTGGCTTGTGCCTTCATAAGTGTTGACAAGCATGTCCCACACTTCTTGCTATGTCACAAGCTGATACTCGATTGTACTTTTTTGAGCCGATGGCACACATTAAGATGTTCCTCGCCTTGAAGTTCTTTCCGAACTTCTCTGCTTCTTCGATGGTGTACTCGACCTTTGCTTTGGGCACGAGTCTAGTTTCTTCCATCCTCATTGGAATGTAGTTGCCTTCTCTTATGATGTTCCATACATCATCATCGTGATCCAAGTAGAAAGCATTCCATGAGCTTCTTCTAGTGTACGAAGTTTGATCCTTTGAACTTTGGTGGACTCGCTGTAAGATCTTCCTTCATCGAACTCTCCATTGTTCCGAGCCATTTAATCTTTAAACCTTTGGATGGTTAACTCCTTTCTGAAAGGCTAGGCTCCGATACCAAGTGAATGTTTGCTCCTGGAGAGTCTAAGTCACCCTAAAGGAGGGGTGAATAGGGTGATGAGGAAATTTAACACAAAAAGGAGGATTAAAGTTTAAAACAAACTTTGATTCATGTCCGAGTCTAGATTGCTTTCGGAAAAGTGTGAACTCGAATTACGTGGAAGCCACCGTTGAGCTTAGCATTGAAGATTTCCAGTTTAGGAAATAAACAACCACGACACAATGTCTAGGCCTTTGTCGGAAGTAGAAAAGCCTTGTCTGCTGGTGATTGACGACTTGAAGCCGGTTACTTTTGTATTTCCAAAATAGGATAACCTCATTTAAATAACCTACAAAGGTAAATCAAATTTTGTTTCTCAAAGTATAAAATTCTTTGGTCCAAGATTAGACACGAGATAATAATTTAATTAAGATAGTTAAGTGCATAATTATCCGAGTCCTGGAAGAATGAAATTTTCCGAGTCGAATATACATTGTACTCAAATTTCGTCCGAGTTAGTCTAGAAGAAGATCCAGTTAGATAAAGAATATCAGAGTAAGAGTACTTAATCTAGACATATATAGTTCAAACAAAACAAGTTGACTTAGAGAGTCGAATCAACGTAGTAATTCACTTGAACTTAGAATGTTAAGTCGGACCTAAGTTTAAAAGTGTTAGAGTGAATGTTTGAACATGCGATAAGTGTGTGTGATGTCCGAGTGACTCGGAATCATCGGTGTGAGTTGATGAACAATAGTGTGTTTTCCGAATCGGTCGAATCGAGTGAAAATACATGCAATAGTTTACGTAACACTCGAAACGTTTCTAAACCACTCGGAATAGTTTCTATAGTACTCAAGATGACTTGTAATCAAAACTTATAAGAGATGAAGTTTGTACTTGAATTCTTCATAGTACTCAGAATGATATACATGCAAGGTCCGAGTCTTCAAAACTTATATAAATATTTTATGCTCCGATCAAATCTTTATGAAAACTTAACTCTTTGAACCGACAAATTTCTATCTTAAGTATGGAATGCCTTTCAACAAAAAGGGAGAGATTAATGACTCAGGTATAACTCTCTATCTCTCTTGGGTTTTGATTCTAAGTCATTCCGAGCTTTATAGAAACCATTATCTAAGTTTTCATCCTATTTTGACCCGCTCGAAACTAATCTTTTGGCACAACATTGTTAAGCTGTGTTTCTAACCCACTCGAGACACAACTTAGAACTATCGTATGAGTAAATAATCTCTTTAACACTTTTATTCTGACCACTTACTTCATGTTTTAAGTGAAAATGAATTACAGCGTTAATTTTAATTTCTAAGTCAGTTTATTTATGGAGAATTATTTGCTTGATCAAGTTTATGCATCCCGATATCTTATTCTTTCTAACTTGATCATTTTAAGCATTGACTCAAGATAGAATCTGAACCTCACTGGATATTAGCCTCGGAAAATTCCCCTCTTTTAGGTCTGAATATATTTAAGTGTTTAATTACTCCGATTTAATTATTATTTATGCCTAATCTTAGACCAAAGTATTTTTATACTTTGAGTACCACTTTGATTTGCTTTTGTAGGTGTTTTAAACAAGCCTAATCTACTTTTGAATCAAAAAAGCAGTCGGTTTCTAGCCATTAAACACCAGCAGACAGAGATTAGCCATTTCTAAACATGGCTCGAGATGTTGTGTCAAGGTTGTTTGTTTCCAAAGCTGGAAAACTACAGCTTTGAGTCTAACGGTTGTTTCCACCCCAGATTTCAATCACCACCAGATGATTGGACCATATTTTGAGCCAAGGATCACAACACAACATTCACATTTCAACGGATCTTTTTTGAGTGACTCGGACTAGCCTTGACAATGGCTAATGAAAGCTCACCGAGTCCGAGAACGAGTCTCAATGGTCATTCTGCCTTGGTGCTTATAAATAGAAGCCACTTCACAAGACTTAAAGATTGTTGAACACATTACTTAACACTTATGTAGTGCATTCTTAGTCAATCTTCAACTTACAACTCCTAATTTGTATTTTTCTTACTTTCGAGTTGGAAAGAAAGTCTTGTAATCACTTGTATTCTTTACTTTCTTGTAATCACTTGTATTCTTTACTTTCTTTCTATGTCCCTTGAATGAGCTTTAAGGGCTAACTCAACTCGGTTGTCCTTACTTGGAAGGGTTATCTCGGTCTAGAAGTACTAGATTAGATAAGGGAACTTCGAGTCTAGGAAAAAACTTGTAAAGGAATTGTGTAACGGAGCAATTCTGGTTAGAGTAAGACCTTTGCAATTGAGGATTCGATTAGTGGACTTGACTTGGTGCTTGGATTAGCATTGTCCATGGTTTTCTCGCCCTAGGAGGGTTTCCACGTATTTCGAGTGTTTTACTTTCGAGTTCAATCTAGATCGAGAATATGTTTCTTATTACGTTATGTGCAAAAGAGTGTGATTTTTCGGAAAAATCTTTCATCACCCTATTACCCCCCTTCTAGGGTGACTTAACCTTTCCATGAGCAAACCTTCATTCTTGAATATAACCATTAAGAAAAACCCACTTAACATGCATTTGATAAAGCTTGATGTTCATGCTAGATGCAAATGCTAAGAGAATTCTCGATTGCCTCAATCCTAGCACGAGATGCAAGGTTTCTCCACAATCAATTCCCTTTTCTTAGTTATATCCCCGAGCAACTAATCTAGCCTTATTTCGTACTACCAACTCTCCCTCATCCAGTTTGTTTTTGAAAACCTATTTGGCTCCTATTACTACGTGGTCGGAAGGTCGTTTGGTCGAGTCCGAATTGGTTTCTTTCAAATTGAGTTAATTCTTCTTACATGGCCTCTACCCATTTAGGTTCAAGTACGGCGTATAGTGCATTTTTAGGTGTAACTAATGAAATGAATGCCGAAAATGCACATAGATTTTACAAAGAAGAAAGAGTTCTTACCCCACTATTGATATCAAAAGTATATTCTCGGGTAGGTGATTGGATGCATATTTGAAAGTTGTACATGTCCTCTCGGTTCACCAGGTTTGTTGGTTGAATGGTTTGATTTTTATTTGGTTTAGTTTTGTGAACATCTTCAGCTTGATCTTCGGTAGTCCGAGCTGGTTAACTTGCTCATTCCGAGTCACCTCATTCTAAGTTGGCTCATTATGAGTTGCCTTAGTTCTTTTGTTTTGACACATTCTAAGCTCAGCTTCAGCAATATCATCTTCATCTTTGTTGAGCTTGAGATATGAGACAGTAGATTCACTTGTCCTGCCATGGTCAATCTCATCAAAGACAACGTGGATACTTTCTTCCACTTTGTTAGTTCTCTTATTAAAAACTCTATAAGCTTTGCTCTGAGATGAGTAATCCGTAAATATACCTTTATCCGACCTCGCATCAAACTTAGTCGGATGTTCCTTACCATTGTTATGCACATAGCATTTAAGTAGGAGCTGTTAGGGTTCTTTCCCTTGTACATATCATAGGGTGTCTTCTTCAGAATGGGTTTGATGCGGTATCCGTTGAGTGTATAATTTGTTATGTTGATCGCCTCAGCTCGTAAATAGTAAGGTAGATCATTTTTAATCATTATTATCTTTCCTATTTCTTCAAGAGTTCTATTCTTTCTCTCCACTACTCTATTCCGTTGAGGAGTTTTGATGCTGAGAAGTTGTGGGAGATGTCATTCTTGTCTCGAAGTCTACAAATTCTAAGTAATCGAACTCCCTTCCATGGTCGACTCGAATTCTTCCGAGATGATTCTCGGACTCCACTTGAATTTTCCTATACATCTTAGTGAACTCTTTGAAGGCTTTATTCTTGTTCTTCGAAAACAGTAACCTAGGTAAATCGTGAATAATCATCAACAATAACTAGCACACATGATTTACCTCCTTAGCTTTTCACTGGAATTTCACCACACAAATCCATATGGATCAATTCAAGCACTTTGGATGCAGTACACAATTTTGAGTGGTTTGAAGAATGATCCGACTTGCTTACGTTTTTGCATGCCTCATAGATTTTATGTTTCTTAAATGCATAGTTAGGTAAACCCCTAACTAATCTATTAAATATAAGCTTCTTAATGGTATACATGCTGATATGGCTTAGTCTACGATGTCATGTCCAAGAATCATCATTCGGAGAAGCTTTCTATAGACACCTAAAAGAGTCGTCCCTTTCTCTGTTTTTTATTTGTTGGCTCGATGATGAAATCCAAGTCCTGTTTGTGGATTTTGATGACGGTTGGGATTTAATTTGTGCAACGGAAGCCAGTAAACCAGAAAGAACCCCCAAGCACCACATAAATAGCCTTTTTCCTTGGGTCGATCCAAAAATCCCCTTTTCTTTCGGACGATCCAAAATCGGGCCAAGCCTTCGAGCTAACGGAGTCCGAGTGCCGCACGTCGGAAAATTCCAAATACAGAATATTGCATTCTACTTTTGTCCAAGATAGACAAGGAGGTAAAGACCCGAAGACAACGTTAAATCATTGTATTTCATGATCATGAGCATCAAAGTGCTGTGTTTTAAGCTTCACGAGACAGCCCACACGAGGCTAGAAGTTTTCCTCTCTAAACGATGTCATGGTCGGCGCCCTCCTTCTAGAAGCATGGTGGAACACTACGTTTTGTGCTTGGAGAGTCCTTTGAGGCACAACCAGGGCACGAAACCCTAAGAGGGTTCAGTTGGCCGGCGCCCTCCTCCTCTGTTTTAACCGGTTCTATCCGATTTTATCATCTTCTAATCTGGTTCTATCTCTTAAGGAATGGCTCGGTTTTATTTCGGATGTTTGGATGGCTAATAAGAGGCAAACCCTAGGTCATTTGTGACCTAGCTCCTCTCCAATAAATAAAGAGCATTGGCTCTCATTCCTACACGACTTCTCGCTTTAATACCACGTTGTTGAAATTTACCTAAGAGCTACTAAATACTCTCTTTGGTATTCTAATCTCTTGGTCTCTTTTCAGCCTACTTCCATCATAATCCCTACATCTGATCCCTAAACTCCATCAATCACACATCCGCCTACCTACCTACACCAAAACTCACAAAATGCCCCTCTCATTCGCCACCGTTGCATCAAAACGTCCGGATCCGAGATCCAAATCAACAGGTGGGACAACCTAAGGGCACAAATCCAGTTTTCACAACGGCTTATTTTATTTTATGCTTTCTTTATTGCTTTCCGTATTGTGGACAAACGACGTATCACTTTTAATTCCTCCCCGCCCAATGTAATCTTTTAAATTTCGCTTTTCTTTCTTTTTCGCTTTTACTTTCTTGACCGCTTTCTTTACTTTCGCCATTATCGCTTTCCTTAATTATGTTTGGTTGCTTTTAATTCTGATCGCATGTTTCTTACTTGCTTGTTTTACATTATTCTAATTCACTACTTGAACTAGTAATGGTCGTTTTAAGACGGGCGGAATGAAAGGGTTTGTCCCTATGTTTTGTACCCTCGCTCCCGAATCCGATTTTCGGTTCAAAGACCAATGGAGTCATTTTTAACTTCTTTTAGTCTTAGTTTTTCAATGGGTCAATAGTGGTGGCTTCGGTCCAGATTGGTGTTTTCACACCAATTTGGCCCTAAAGCCTCATGACATAACCAAAACCCTAATATCGTTTATTCCTTAATTAGAAAATAACATCCCATGAATTCTGAAAATAATTCCTAAATTAAAATTGTTAATAAAACCATCTTCAAAATCAATCTTCAAAAAAGAGACATGACACAAGAGGGGAAGCTCGGCGGGACTCCAGCAGGTCGTTGTTCCAACAAGTGGTGACTCACTGGGGATAAATCATTTATTAAGAGGGCGAAACTTAAAAATTTGAGTAGTGAGTTTTAATGATGTGCTTGCATTAGACATTTCGCATTTAGCAACCTTTGAACTAGTTTAAATATTGTTTTGGACCACTAGGAAAACTTTATTGTACCCCTTGTTTACCCTTTCCGGAGAGAGGCTCCTACTGGTTCCTATAGGCGGGCCTAACTAGGCTTGATTACCCGAGGAAACAAGTACTTCCTCCCTCGTAGCACGCCATCTTGGTCTGAACCTTTTTGGTTCACTAAGAGGCACCGAAATTTTGATTGGTATCCTTATCCGTGCAACCCATGGGGGACCAAATTTTGGACTACGTGTCATCATGTATCCAAACTCTTGAACTCTTTGACCATAGACCCTTTGACTATTAGGTCACCTTGCCTTCATTTGCATGCTTGGATGAGTGTGTGTGTGTTTAGATTTAATCTTCTACTTGTGAGCCTTTAGGGATAGGTGAGGAGCGCTTAATAATCCTTGCATGGGTGCAAAATAAAAAATCAAAATAAAATTTTGTGTGGGTCTAATTATGTGCATTTTAGCCAAAAGGTCTAAAATTACACTCCCTTTTAGGTCGGTCCATTCATTCGATATTTGCTTTAGCTAAATCAAAATTCATCTCTCTTAAGGTTGGTCCATGCATTTCATTTGCATTAGCCCAAATAAACTTCATCTCAATTAAGGTGAGTCCATATTTCATTTTTGCATTAGCCCAAATAAACTTCATCTAAATTAAGGAGAGTCCATATTTGTATTTCTTTTTTGCATTTAGTCAAAGTCAAAATCATCTCAAAGTAGGTGAGTCCAATCTTGCATTTCATTTGCATTAGCCCAAATTAAACTTCATCTCAATCAAGATGAGTCCATATTTTCATTTCCTTTTTGCATTTAGCCAAAGTCAAAATCATCTCAAATAGGTGAGTCCATATTCGCATTCCTCTTTTTGGATTTAGCCAAAGTCAAAATCATCTCAATTCAGGTGAATTAATTCATTTCATTTTGCATTAGACAAAAATAAATTCATCCTAATTAAGGTGTCCATTCATTTCATTCTTGCATTAACCAAAATTAAATTCATCTCTAATTAGGAGAGTCTTTCATTTGCATTAGCCAAATTAAAATTCATCTCTAATTAGGAGAGCCTTTCATTTGCATTAGCCAAACAAAAACTCATCTCGAGGTTAGGTGAGTCTGTTTTGCATTTTCATCTCATTTAGCCAAAGCAAATTTATCTTCCATTAGGAGTAATCATCTATGTATTTTAACTATGCACTAACCAAATCATAGAGTCATCCCAAATTAAGTCATAATCATTTATGCATACATTCCATTTCATTTATTTTGCATCCCATAATGTGCATCCAAATAAAAAGAGCATATTATTTTCTTTTATCCTAGGATCAATCTTCCTTGGGTCAAACACTTAAGCCTCATCTCTCCTAAAAATTCTTCCACGAGCCAATCCCGAGCGTACTCTTTTGGGATACAGGATAGAAAATCCGATGCAAGTCGGGAATCCTGGTATGAAGCGTCTAGGAAGTAAGAGTTCTACTTCAACACCGACACGATCAACACCGAAACATCCCACATCATCACGTACCACACCAGTACGTCCCTCTTTACTTGTGATACCAAGTGCGTCTTCCAAGGTCTAAACTCAATCCTCCTTCAAAAATGGCCAACCAACCAGAGCAAACTCCCTCATGACCTTCTTCAAGGAGTCTCGTTGCTAAGCTAGAAGCTAGGCTTGATACCCGGGATAAGATGATTGAGTTTATATCTAAATCCATTAGTTTCATTCGCTAAGAACTAGAGAGGAAATCAAAGTTCAAAGGGAAAGAAAAAGAAGGAGAAATATCCCGCCTCGAACCTCAACCCAGTCTCAATCCGATCCAAGAGTAGATCGAATAGATAAGTTATTGCAAGAGTCATCTATGTTCAACCACCACTCGGCCCCGGGATTCACTTCAATCCCGAAGGTTTGCTCAGGGAGAGTCTCGTGTCACCCTAGAGGGGGTCAATAGGGTGATGGATGTTTTTCGTGAAAACGTTAGCTCTTTTGTCAAAGAAGAGACAGAGACAGGTTCTCGAGTCAATCAGCAGGTCGAAAAGTATGGACTCGTAAATGCTATCACGAATAAGTAAGCAAGATAAGCAGGAGCTATAAAACCGTCTCGAGTCTAGAATGAACTCGTAAAGATAACACTTAGAGATTACGTGGAAACCCTCCCGGGGCAGAAAACCACGGACCGTGCTAATCCAAGCACGAAGTCAAATCCACTATTTTGAGTCCACAAAATACGGTGAACTGATCGAACCCGAGTTGCTCCCTTAGACAACTCTTTACAAGTTTTCCTAGACTCGAAATTCCCTTATATGATCTAGTACTTCCTAGCTGAGATAACCCTTACAGCTTAGGGATAACTAAGCTGAGTTAACCCTTACAGCTTAGTCAAGGGACCTTACAGAGAATGTAAGAAAGTGTTTGTAACTAAGTACAAGACCTTACAACGCAGAAGTAATGAATTACAGAGTGGGAGTTGTAAGTAGAAGATTGAGAATAAATACAATGACTTTGCTCAAGTACGTGTATTAACAATGAGTTCGGCAATCTTCAAGTCTTGTGAGGTGGCTTCTATTTATAGATGACCAGGCAGAGTAGCCGTTATCTTCATCTCGCCGACCGAGAGTCCTTTGTGACCGTTGACAAGGTCTTTCCGAGTCACTCGTAAAGTGTTCGTTGTAATGTGAACGTTGGACTACGGTTTAACTCTCTTGGAAGTCCCAAAACCACTCGGCGGTGTCTTGAAAGATAAGGTGGAAACCACCGTTAAGCTTAGCATTCCAGCTTTTCCAGATTTGGAAACAGACATACCTCGACACAATCTTCCGAGACTCGGAGCAGAGAAGGTGAAAAGCCATGTCTCGCTGGTGATTTGACATTTTGAAGCTGGTTACTTTTGTACTTTGAAAAGTGTATCCTTGTTTGAATAACCTACAAAAGTAAATCAATTTTGGTTCTCAAAGTATAAATACTTTGGTCCAAGATTAGACACAGATAATAAAAAAATTATGATAATTAAACAACTAATTATCCGAGTCGTAAAGAGAATGGAATTTTCTCGAGTCTAATATCCATAATACTCGTAATTCCATCCGACTTAGTCTAAGCGAAGAATCAATTTAAGTAAAGAATATCGGAGTGATATAACTTGATATAGATTGAGCATGAAACAGACTGGGAGTACCGACTTCAACAAGATAGAACTTATGGAAAGGAGTCGATGTGAGCGGAATACTAGTCTGTTCAAGCATGCGATAAATCTTAGTGATGAGGGACTCGAAGTGAGTGAGATACGCATATCGCTTTTCCGAGTCACGCAAGAGATACAAGAAGTAAAAGCTATATCACTTAGTGAAGATACCATATCACTCGTAAAAGTTTTTAAGATACGGAGAATGCCTTGGAATCAAAACTCTATAAGTACGAGATTATTATACCCGATTCCTTTTATTCAACTCGGAAAAGTATGGAGCAGATGTCTCGAGTCTTCAATCTCCCCTTTTTGATGAAAGGCATTCCATACTTAGACAGAAACTTTGTTAGTGAAAAAAATCTGATTCCGAGTAGTTGCGCATGAGATGAGATGAGTAAGGCATACTTAATGTATTAGAGCATAAAGTGAAGTATGCTTTATCAAGGAATTAATGTTAACTCATAAAAGCATGCTAACAATAATGAACTCGTAAATTAATAATGAAATGCATTAATCCATTAAAGTTAAAAAGAAATATATTCAAAAGGAGGGAAAAACTCCCCTAAATAAGACAACAAGTTTTTTCGACTCGTATTTCTCCCCTTGCCTTTCAACAAAAACAACAACAAAAAGAAGGGAAGAAAAGAGCAATTAGTACAACTTAGATGTTTGGACAAAAGAAAGAAAATAAAAATCTCTCGTAAAGAAGAATCCGGCAGACCGAGGAATTGTGACTTAGTGCATGGCGCCTACGAGGGAGAGGGGGATTTCCGAGTGGAAGCGGAGGGGTTGGAGGTACGCCGCGCTGGTAGGATCTTGATGATGTGCTTGAGCGCGGTGGAGGGAGAACCGGTATGATCGTCGAGGGCTCAGCTCCGAGTGGCCGACCCGAACGAGTGGATCGAGGGGTTCCTCCCTATGAACCTTAGAAGCTGGAGGGGGCTGCTCCGGCTTACCCGCCGGTGCAGCCTAGGTCTTTGACCAACCTGGACTCACCGTCCGAGCCGAGTACCGCTATCCGAGCTTGTGGAGTAGTCCAACCCTCGGCAGCTTCCAACCGCTTCTTCCCGGTGTTCCTCCCCTTGCCCCGAGTGAGCCATTTCAGCCACAGGCTCCTCGGCGTCTCGCCGCTTCTGCAGCTTGCAGCCTTCTTCTTCTTCATCCCCGCTGTCCGAGGAGGTCGGACTCGGGCTCGAAGACGCTTCGGACGCATCCGAGTCACCATGGTCCCGAGCCGCCTTAGACCTTCTCTCTCCGAGGAGCTCGACCAGCTCCTTCTGCTCCTTCACCAGCTCCCTCATCTCAAGAATCGTAGTTTGCTTGCTCTCGGATTTGGGATTGGGCGGTCTTTTGGTTGATATTCATATTTTGGAGGGCAAGTTTGAAAGAACGGAGCGTGTCCTGGAAAATAGTGGACACGGAGCTGATTTTGTCCCTAAAAACAAGGGATAAAATAGCAAAGAGAGATTTGGAGGCACCTAAGGTGGAGGCACCTGAGGTGGAGGCACCAACAGGTGGAGAAGGGAAAGAGAGAGGGGTTGATTTCTGAGTCCGAGGCGGAGAAGGAGGCCTCGCCTCGAGTTATGTACCCGGACACCGGGTTCACTTTCCCGGTATCCGTAACCTCGAAGTTCCTTTTGCCGACAACAACGGCAGCCTCGCACACAACGTTGGGGTCCGAGGGGAGAGGAACTTGGAATTGTTTGAAAACGAGGGTGAGAAGAGCACCGAAAGGAAGGGAGGTGTTCTTCTTTGTTTGAAGTTGAGCTAGCACAGCCGCCATCTCGCTCAATTATGGAGGGGAAGAGGTCTACTTCGTAGCCCTCAAGAATGTCAAAAAGAGATTTGAGGTGCTTGGAGTTGGGGTTCTCCTTGCTAGAATGCTGAGAGAAAAAGGTTCTCATCGCCAGGAAGCACTAAAGGCGTGCATTCGAGTTCAACCGGGTCACCGAAAAGTTTTTCCGGGACTCGGGGAACTCTTTCGCGTACTTTTCAAAGAAGTCGTCGGCGACTTCAAGTGAAAGGAATGGGGTTGCTACTCAAGAAGAGTGAGGAGACCTTGAACAGGCGATGGAGGAGAGAGGTGTTTATTCGAACAGTGACGTTCCGAACCCGGGAGGTTAGAACATTTTCTGAGGAGGTGAGGTGAGTGTAGAACTCGTAAACGAGTTCGGGATAGATGAACTCGCTGAAGCACAGAAAGTTGTATGCGCCGGTGGTTTGAATGTGAGCCAACCAAGAAAATTTGGTTGTAGGAAAGAATTTGTCGTCCAGACGCAAGATGCTCGGGTGACAATGGGTTTGGAGGGGTTGAGCTATCCGGATTCTTGGTGCGAGGCTTTTGGAAGAGGAAGAGACTTGAAAGTCGGGATGGTTACCTCTTTTAGGCATTTTGAGAGGTGAAAGGAAAGATGAAACTTTTGAAGAAAAGAGAGGAAGAGGTAAATGAGAGCAAACGAAAAAGAGTAGAAGAAAGGAATGAGAGCAATCAAACTTACTTGAGATGGCCTTTTCGTCGCTTGAAGAAGTTCAAAGATCACTGTGTACATAGAAATCTTCCGCGAAAAGTTTCGTTTAAAAGAGATGAAATGTAGACTATCGAGATGAAGATGAATAGGCGCTATTTATAGAAAAGAAACGCGCCCGTCAACTATCCGTTAAGTATAACTCCGTTCGACTCGGCTTGTCCATCGACTCATTGAAGACCGGTGTGACGGTTCTCTTCGACGGTTAAGATTTCAGCGATTAGAGATCCATGGCTAACGTCCGATCACAGCGCTCGAGAGAGAGAGAGAAAAGATTTTGAAAATATATTCCGAAACTCTCCACTATTCTAGAGATAATTTCGAAAATTTGATGTCCAAATTTTTCTCTACGTCCGAGTATGACTCGTAATGGGTTCCGAGTGACTCGAAATAAGAAATAACTACTAACCCAAGTATCACCGAATCAACCGAGCTAATAGTTATTGATAATTTGAAAACACATAGCACATAATCATGCATTTAACATACCAAGCTCATTCCGAATGAAACAAAATTGATCTTCACCGAGAGGCTTAGTAAAGATATCAGCTAATTGAAGATTAGTAGGAATGAACTCAAGTTCAATGTCACCTTTTTCCGAGTGGTCTCGTAGGAAGCGATATCTCGACCTCGATATTCTTTGTCTTCGAGTGCTGGACTGGATTCTTGGTGATGCTGATTGCACTTTGATTGTCACACTTGATTGGTACCGATTTGAAGGACAGTCCAAGATCTTTCAAGTGTTGCTTTATCCATAGAATCCGAGCGCAACAGTGCTCCAGTCGCAATATACTCAGCTTCAGCAGTTGATAGAGCTACGTAGTTTTGCTTCTTTGAGTGCCAGGATATTAGGGATTGACCCAGAAATTGGCAGGCTCCGTAAGTGCTCTTTCGATCAACTTTGTATGTAGTATAGTCCGCGTCTCGAGTATCCAAGTGAGAGTCGGCTCCGAGTCTCTTGAATACCATAGACCTAAGTTCCGAGTACCTGCAAGATATCTAAAAATTCTCTTCACCGCAGATGAGATGTGATTCCTTTGGATTAGCTTGAAATCTTGCACACAAACACACACCGAACATGATATCGGCCGGCTGGAAGTAAGATATAGCAAAGATCCAATCATACCTCGATAGAGTTTCGATCTATTGCTTTACCCTTTTCGTCCGAGTCAAGTTTTATACTCGCTACTCATGGGTGTAGATGCGTGCTTTGCATCTTGAACTTTGTATTTCTTCAGCAGTTCCTTGGTATACTTAGATTGATGGACATAGATCCCATCTTTGTCTTGTTTGATTTGTAAACCAAGGAAGAAATTGAGTTCTCCCATCATACTCATTTGGAACTCTTGACTCATCAACTCGTAAAATTCTCGCACGTAAATTCATTAGTAGCACCGAAGATAATATCATCAACATATATTTGAACAACAAGGAAATCTTTCCCTTTGGTTTTTATAAAGAGAGTCTTATCGATCTGACCTCTTTTGAAATCATTTTGGACCAAGAAGCTACTCGCTCTTTCATACCAAGCTCGAGGGGCTTGTTTAAGACCATAGAGAGCCTTTTGAAGTTTGAAAACATGATTTGGAAATTCTGAGTTTTCAAAACCAGGAGGCTGCTTGACATAGACTTCCTCTTCAATAAAACCATTGAGAAATGCACACTTAACATCCATTTGACATAATTTAATATGCATGCTGGATGCAAATGCTAACGTAATTCTAATAGCTGCGATTCTCGGCAACATGTGCAAATGTTTCCTCACAATCAATTCCTTCTTCTTGATTGTATCCTCGAGCCACAAGTCTAGCCTTGTTTCGACTACCACTCCACCCTCGTCCAGCTTTGTTTTTGAAAACCCATTGGGTTTCTATAACTCGGGTGGTCGAAGGTCGGTTGGTTAGAGTCCGGACTTGGTTTCTTTCGAATTGATTGAGTTCCTCTTGCATGGCCTCTACCCATTCAGGTTCATTAAGGGCCTCTAGTGCATTTCGGGTTCGATTAATGAGATGAATGTAGTGAATGCACATAGATTTTGATGAGAGGAACAAGTTCTTACCCCACTCGTTGATATCGTAAATTATATTTTCTAGTGGATGACTAGAAGTAAACTTGAATGCTTTACCAGCTTCTCGATTCACGAGATTTGTGGGCTGAACCGCTTGATTTTCAAAAGCTTGTTTCGAGTGATCTTCTTCATTGGCTTGTTTGTTCCGAGCGAGCTCTTGAGTTGTCTCATTCCGAGTCACTTCGTTCCGAGTGACCTCATTTTGAGCCGGTTGAGTTTGAGTCTTTGTGGGTTCAGCTTCGTCATCATCTCTACCGAGCTTCAATTCCGAGTATGAAGACTCACTTGGTTTCTCCTGTTCAAGCTCATCAAACACAACGTGGATACTTTCTTCCACTTTGTTAGTTCTCTTGTTCAAAATACGATAAGCCTTGATGTGAGAAGAATAACCCGTAAAAATACCTTCATCCGACCGAGCATCAAACTTGGTCAAGTGATCCTTACCATTGTTGTGAACGAAGCACTTACATCCAAATGGTCCGAAATAGGAAATATTTGGTTTCTTCCCCTTGTAGAGCTCGTAAGGTGATTTCTTCAATATGGGTCTAATGAGGCATCTATTCAAAGTATAGTTGGCTATGTTGATCGCCTCAGCCTGTAAATAGTAAGGCAAGTTATGCTCAATCATCATAGTCCTTGCTATTTCTTCAAGGGTTCTGTTCTTTCTCTCCACTACTCCATTTTGTTGAGGAGTTCTTGGTGCTGAGAAGTTGTGAGAGATGCCATTTTTATCACAAAACTCTAAGAATTCTAAGTAGTCGAACTCCCTTCCATGGTTAGTTCGAATTCTCCGGATCCGAGTCCGAGACTCAACTTGGATTCTTCTACAGAGCTTGCTGAACTCCTTGAATGCTTCATTTTTGTGCTTAAGAAAACACACCCGGTAAATCTAGAATAATCATCAATAACAACATATATATATGATTTACCTCCGAGGCTCTTAATGGAGATTTCACCACATAAGTCCATATGTAGTAGCTCAAGCACTTTGGATGTGGAAACTGTCTTCAGAGATTTGAATGAGGATCCGACTTATTTCCCTCTTGTGCATGCTTCACAAACTTTATCTTTCTCAAAAACACAGCTAGGTAAACCCCTAACTGCACCATGAGATGCCAACTTTTTGATAGTATGCATACTAATATGACCTAATCTACGATGCCAAGACCATGATTCATCATGAAGAGACGCTTTTAAGCAAGATAGATTCTGACTCGGGTCGAATAGAGGAATGATATAGGTGTTACCCGATCTTTTACCCGACAGCTTGGTCTCTTTGGTATTGACATCGAAATGTAGCAATTGGTGTGAGTGAATCGTACCTCTTGACCTTTATCACATAGTTGAGAGATGCTGAGCAGATTATACTTTAATCCTTTGACAAGGTAGACTCGGACTCGACCGGATTGCTTCCTTTTCCAATCTCTACTATCTTGCCTTTGCTATCATCTCCAAATGTGACCTTTCCTCCTTTATGTTTTTCCAACTCGGAAAAGAGTCCTCGCATCTCCTAACATATGTCGGGAACATCCACTGTCAAGGTACCAGTGTCCTTTTGATCTTTTCTCGAGTGACCCGCAAAACATAGAGAATCTAACCCTTCTCACTTCCTCTAACGAACCCAAGTAACATTTCTTACCGTGGTCCTTTTCTGAGGAAGAAGGTGTTTTGGAACCCAAATTTGAATGACTTTGGGTTTTGTCGATTCTCGAGTCTTCCTCTCGAGAACCGAGTCTGTGTCTCTTTCTTTTTGAAAACCTTTCCTTTTGAAATAGGAGAAAATGGTTTCCTATTGTAAACAGCTTCCGGGCTTAGTCCTCCCTTCATTTCGTGAATGGGACCGTGCTCAGCTTTCCCGAACTTCATAGTTCTAGAATCTTTTTGAATAAATCCGAGTAGGAATTGGATTCCTCTTCTTTGTTGAAACCAAGACCTTCTTTTCGAAAAGAGACACATTGTGATCCTAAGAGCATGTCAAGGGTTTTCCGTCCTTGAGTGAACTTTAAAACCAGATCTTGAGACTCAATGAGCTTCCGCTTAAGTTGCTCATTTTCTTTCCCGAGTAACTCGGACTTAGTCTCATTAGATTGAGCACTAGTCTTGAGTTCTCTCGAGTGTAACTCTCAGCTTTTCCAATTCATTTTTCAAAGATATGCTCTCGAAGAAATGGACTCAAGTTGTTCTTTGAATCGAGAAGAGTCGAATTGGACTTTTCTTCCAAAGTGAAAATGTATTTAGCTAGATCGACTTTGGAGAATTTGAGGAAATATTCAATTACCTCTTGAGGATTAGTTTCCTCACTGTCTCGAGTCCGAGTCTCAACTCTCTCTCGCCTTCGAGTCGAGATTGCCATCGACACTTCGAGTCATCTCGAGTCCTCGTCATCTTCCGATGAGTCCTCATCGCTCCATGTTGCCATCATAGCCTTTTTTCTTCTTTCTGTCCCTTTTTCTTTTCGGACAGTCTTTGACTATGTGGTCTTTGCCGCCACACTCAAAACATCCGTAATTCTTAGATAAAGATAACTTTGAGGGAGAAGAATACTTACCTTTTCTCGTCCCTCTTATCTTTTTTGTAGAATTCTTCCTTTGGCCTCTTATCCCATCTTTTGTGCTTCATCATTCTCTTGAAGCCTCTTGCAATGAGTGCCATGGGATCGCCTTCCGAGTCGAGGAGCTCGGATTTCCTTCTTTGGATTCTCGAGGCTTTTAGTGCTAAGTTTCTTTTGGTACGCCCTCAGCATCCTCCTCTTCTAGATGGATTTTGTGAGTGAGAAGCTTTCCGATGAGCTCGTCTCGGCTTTAAGAGTGAGAGGTTCTAACCTTCCTCTATGGCGGTTACCTTGGGACCCCATCTTCTCTTGGGTAGACTTCGAGTATCTTTCGCACATTTCCTCGTGCGAAATCTTCTTACCTAGTGATTTGAGATTGTTGGTAATCTCAAGAAATCGAATGAACATCCGAGTGATGTTCTCTTCTGGCTCCATCTTGAAAAGTTCATACTTGTGAAGATACTCGGCTTATCTTTGCTTGTCCGACTCGGCTAGTGCCTTCGTAAGTGTTGACAAGAGTGTCTCACACCTCTTTTGTTGAGTCACAGTGCAGACACTCGGTTGTATTCTTCCGAGCTAATGACGCACATCGTAATATTCATTGCCTCGAAGTTCTTCCCGAACTTCTCTCGCTTCACCCGGAGTTAATTCGGCTTTTGTCTTTGGAATGATTCTCAATTCCTCTATCTTTATTGGAATGTAGTTTCCTTGTTGTATGATTTCCCATACATCTTCATCATGATCCATGAGGAAACATTCCATAAGTTTCTTCCAAGGCTCGAAGTTTGATCCTTTGAATTTTAGTGGTTTGCTAGAAGATCTTCCTTCGTTGAACTCTCCGTTGTTCCGAGCCATTTGATCTTTAGACCTTTAGATGGTTAGATCCTTTCGAAAGGTTAGGCTCGATACCAATTGAAGGTTTGCTCAGGGAGAGTCTCGTGTCACTCTAGAGGGGGTGAATAGGGTGATGGATGTTTTTCGTGAAAACGTTAGCTCTTTTGCCAAAGAATGAGACAGAGATAAGTTCTCGAGTCAATCAGCAGGTCGAAAAGTATGGACTCGTAAATGCTATCACGAATAAGTAAGCAAGATAAGCAGGAGCTATAAAACCGTCTCGAGTCTAGAATGAACTCGTAAAGATAACACTTAGAGATTACGTGGAAACCCTCCTGGGGTAGAAAACCACGGACCGTGCTAATCCAAGCATGAAGTCAAATCCACTATTTTGAGTCCACAAAATACCGTGAACCGATCGAACCCGAGTTGCTCCCTTAGACAACTCTTTACAAGTTTTCCTAGACTCGTAAATTCCCTTATCTAATCTAGTACTTCCTAGCCGAGATAACCCTTACAGCTTAGGGACAACTAAGCCGAGTTAACCCTTACAGCTTAGTCAAGGGACCTTACAGAGAATGTAAGAAAGTGTTTGTAACTAAGTACAGGACCTTACAACTCGTGAAGTAATGAATTACAGAGTGGGAGTTGTAAGTAGAAGATTGAGAATAAATACAATGACTTTGCTCAAGTACGTGTATTAACAATGAGTTCGGCAATCTTCAAGTCTTGTGAGGTGGCTTCTATTTATAGATGACCAGGCAGAGTAGCCGTTATCTTCATCTCGCCGACCGAGAGTCCTTTGTGACCGTTAACAAGGTCTTTCCGAGTCACTCGTAAAGTGTTCGTTGTAATGTGAACGTTGGACAACGGCTTAACTCTCTTGGAAGTCCCAAAACCACCGGCGGTGTCTTGAAAGATAAGGTGGAAACCACCGTTAAGCTTAGCATTCCAGCTTTTCCAGATTTGGAAATAGACATACCTCGACACAATCTTCCGAGACTGGAGCAGAGAAGGTGAAAAGCCATGTCTCGCTGGTGATTTGACATTTTGAAGCCTGCTACTTTTGTACTTTGAAAAGTGTATCCTTGTTTGAATAACCTACAAAAGTAAATCAATTTTGGTTCTCAAAGTATAAAATACTTTGGTCCAAGATTAGACACGTATAATAAAAATATTATGATAATTAAACAACTAATTATTTGAGTCGAAAGAGAATGGAATTTTCCGAGTCTAATATCCATAATACTCGTAATTCCATCCGACTTAGTCTAAGCGAAGAATCAAATTAAGTAAAGAATATCGAGTGATATAACTTGATATAGACTGAGCATGAAACAGATCGGGAGTACTAACTTCAACAAGATAGACCTTATAGAAAGGAGTCGATGTGAGCGGAATACTAGTCTGTTTCAAGATGCGATAAATCTGAGTGATGAGGGACTCGTAAGTGAGTGAGATACGCATATCGCTTTTCCGAGTCACGCAAGAGATACAAGAAGTAAAAGCTATATCACTTAGTGAAGATACCATATCACTCGTAAAAGTTTCTAAGATACAGAGAATGCCTTGGAATCAAAACTCTATAAGTATGAGATTGTTATACCCGATTCCTTTTATACAACTCGGAAAAGTATTGAGCAATGTCCGAGTCTTCAAATCCCTAAAGGCAACCTACCCACTAAGTTTACCATGCCTAACATCAAGTTTCATGGAACAGAGAACCCTCACCATCACTTGAGAAACTTTGTGGTGGCAATGACTTTGAAAAATGTACCGAGATGACACTTATCACATCATTTTCCCCTGGACATTTGACACGGATGTCATGAAATGGTACAATGTTGTTGACCCACGTAAAGTCACAAACTGGCAGGATCTTTGTCGGAGTTCCTACATCAATACTCCTATAATACTGATATACCAGTCACACTTTAGGATCTAGAATTGATCAAGCAAGGAGACAATGAAGGCTTCAATGACTTCCTTACTCGTTGGAGGGCGACAGCTACTCGCATCACTAATTAGCCATCCGAGAAGGATCGAGGTTAGGCTCATCATCAAGAACCTTCAACCTCGCTTATCATCAATAGCTGAAGTTCTTGCCTATATGAACTTCAAAGCACTCGGAGACACTGGCATGCTCATAGAATAAGAGCGAGACATCTTACTAGAAGACCATCCAATGAGCCCACTACGCATCAAGGATGAGAATAAAGCCTCGCATTTTCCTTTTTCATATCTATTCTATGTCTATTTACTTTGTCCCTTTTCCTTATCTATGGTATTTCCTTTTCCTGTCTTCCAAAAATAAAAATAAAGAAAAACCAAATCAGCTATTCCTTTTGAACTACGAAGGCCTAATTTCTGCTATAGCGAATACATAAAAGCCCACGAGGTCCTGGCGCTAAACCTAATCTTAATTCTAATTTCCATTTCTAATTCCCAAAATTCACAACCACTTTACCCTATCCAAAGGAGCATAAACCCATTGGGAAAATGCATCGAATCATCAAGAAGCATGCCAGTTTGATTCAACACCAAACCATCATGTTCACAGATCCACGGTTCACCGTCAGCAGCGAGTACATTGTAATTTGAGCAACCTCCTTCTTTAGGATTTTCTTAGAGAGTGGGGGCTACATGTAATTTTTGTCTTTGTTTTTTTGAATTTTTGCATCATCTTAATAAAAGAATGCATTTACTCTTAGACTTGAGTCTTGCATACACCTACTTTACATGAATCACTCCTAAAAATACAAAAATTAATAGCAAAGCACCTAAAAGGAATAATTCAATCAAGCAACATTAAGCATCAAGCAAGCATCAAGAAGCATCGAGCATCGGATCAACATCAAGGAGATCATTGACACTGTTACCTTCAAATAGGATTTTCCGCGCCATCGCCTAATCAAAGCTCATCAATACTCTAACATTCAAGAAGAGCTAGACATAAGCACCCAAGAAGAACGTGGGGGCTCACGATCGAAAGGGTTATACAACCACAACAACTCCAAGAATACTCGGGAGGAGACACAAATCGTCTACCTTACAAAGGAGCTATTAGCACACAAACTAAAAGCTCAAATTTCGAATGAGGCATATCACCTCATGGAACATCATATTTTCAAGCAAGCGGACTTCAGGTCATCCGACGACCAAGTCTAGGCAAGAATTTTTACATAAAAGATAAGCATTCGTTCCTATTCCGACGAAAGTAAATAGAAGTTGAATGTCGGGCCCAAGCAGCTTTCAAGGTTCAAACACAAATCGGCCGAGCTTCGGGCCCAAGACCTGGTCAAGGTTCGGACATAACTCGGTTGAGCTTCAAGCCCAACAGCGGTCAAGGTTTAGACACCTCGGTCGAGCTTCGAGCCCAATAGCTGTCAAGGTTTAGACACCTTAGTCGAGCTTCGGGCCTAGCAGAGGTCAAGGTTCAAACGCAACTCGGTCGAGCTTCAAGCCCAGCGAGCGATCAAGGTTCGGGCATAACTTAGTCAAGCTTCGGGCCTAACAGGTGATTGAGGTTTAGACATCAATCCCTCCATCGAGCTTCGAGCCAAACAGCGAGTCAAGGTTTAGACAACACACCAAGGCTTTACTACAACACCATGGCCAAGTCGAGGAACCATACTTGAAACATGATCCGGTTACACATTATCTTCAAGTAACACTTAAAACTATTTACATTCAATTATTAGCTAATGAAATTATTAGTGCAAAAATTTCAGCCATGCGTCTCTAATGGCCAAGGTCAAGATACCCTTAACCAAATCCCTAGTGGTCAAGTTCAAGCACCTTGAACTAGACTTCGGACTTTACTACCCGAGTCAAGTTCAAGCTCCACGCCAAGCATTAAACTAAGCACATGGTCAAGTTTGAGCACACAAATATGAAATTTAGGTCTCTAAGTAGCCAAGTTCAGGAATCAACAACCCGGACTTCAAACTTCATAAGTAAAATCCAAGCCCATGAAAAGCTACTTAATTTCGGACGCATCAATTTAATTAGATTCTAGAACAACGCCGAGTACTAGGTAAGTACCCTTTAGTGTCTACTTTGACCTTCATCTTTCGGACTCGGTCAAAGTGGGGGCTAACTTTAGACACCTAAAAAGTGTCATCATTTTCTCTGTTTTTTATTTGTTGGCGTGATGATGAAATCCCGAGTCCTGTTTGTGGATTTGGATCACGATCGGGATTTGATTGATGCGATGGAAGCCGATAAACCACAAATAACCCCCAAGCACCACATAAATAGCCTTTTGCCTAGGGTCGATCCAAAAATCCCCTTTTCTTTCGGATGATCCAAAACCAGGCCAAGCCTTCAAAGACAACGGAGCGTTCTACTTTAGTCAAAGTCGGACAAGGAGTCGAAGACCCGAAAACAATGTTAAAGTGTTGCATTTCATGATCATGAGCATCAAAATGTCTGCGTTTTAAGCTTTACGAGACAACCCACACGAGGCTAGAAGTTTTCCCCTCTAAATGATGTCGTGGTCGGCGCCCGCCTTATAGAAGCATGGTGGAACGCTGGGTTTTGATCTTGGAGAGTCCTCGGAGACACAACTAGGGCACGAAACCGTAAGAGGGCTCGGTTGGCCGGCGCCCACCTCCTCGCTTTAACCTAGGTTCTATCTAGTTTTATCATCTTCTTATCTCGGTTCTATCTCTTAAGGAATGGCCCGATTTTATTTCAACTGTTTGGACAGCTGATAAAAGGCAAACCCTTGATCATTTATGACCTAGGTCCTCTCCTATAAATAGAGAGCTTTGGCTCTCATTCCTATACTGGCTTCCTGCCTTAATACCGCACTACTTGTTTGCCTAAGAGTTACTGAATACTCTCTTTGGTATTATGATCTCTTAGTCTCTTTTGAACCTACTTCCATCATACTCCCTACATCTTATCCCTAAACTCCATCAATCAAACATCCGCCAGCCTACCTATACCCAAAACTCATAAAAAGCCCCTCTCATTTGCCACCGTTGCATCAAGAGGTCCGGATCCGAGATCCGGATAAACAGGTGGACAATCTTAGGGCACAGATATAGTTTTCACAACGATTTATTTTATTTTATGCTTTCTTTATTGCTTTCCGTATTATAGACAAACGATGTATCACTTTTAATTCTTCCCCACCGGATGTAATCTTTTAGATTTCGCTTTTCTTTCTTTTGCGCTTTTACTTTCTTTACCACTTTCTTTACTTTCTACCTTTATCGCTTTCCATAATTATGTTTGGTTACTTTTAATTCTCATCGCATGTTGCTTGCTTGCTTGTTTTACATTATTCTAATTCACTTTTCGAAATATTAGTGGTCGTCTTCAAACGGGTGGAACGAAAGGGTTTGTCCTTACATTTCGTACCCTCGCCCCCAATCCAATTCTTAGTTCAAAGACCAATGGAGTCATTTTTATCCTCTTTTAGTCTTAGTTTTCCTATACTAAGATTGGAAGAGCAAATTTTTTATTTTGTTTTTGTTAGTTTTTCTTTCCTCAAAATTGACTCGGCGACTCCTATTTTGCTTTATTTCTATTGAATTGCATCTCGGTGTTTTCCGGTAGTAGGAAAGATGATATCGGGTTCTAGATCCGCCCACTAAGTAGAGACCGAGGCTAGTTTCACCATCCATGGCCTCCGGCCAGCACCCGTCTTACCTCGGTGTAGGCCATGACCAACATCGTGGGTCGGCGGTGGTGGCTTCAGTCCAGATTGGTGTTGGCCCTAAAGCCTCACGGCGGAACCAAAACCCTAATATCGTTTATTCCTTAATTAGAAAATAACATCCCGGAATTCTGAAAATAATTCCTAAAATAAAATGGTTAATAAAACCACCATTCAAACTTTTCCTAATAAGATTTAATAAAACTCAAAAATCTTAATAAAAGGTTCATCCTCACATTCCAAAATTGACTTTATCAAATCATCTTCAAAATCAATCTTCAAAAAAGATACCCAACTCAAGTGGGGAAGCTCGGCGAGCCCGGGCGACCGTGGTTCCTACGCTTTCAAACAAGATAAATCTTGACTAGAATTTAAGAGAGGAATGATGTAAGTGTTACCTGACCTAAGACCCGAGAGCCTTGTCTCCTTGGTGACTCGCTTCATAAATGAAGCAATTGGTTTGAGTGCCCGGAGTTGAATAATTTTGGGCTTGGTCCGATTTTGAGTCTTCCTTCTAGAAAACCGAGTCCGTGTCTCTTTTCTTTGACAACCTTTTCTTTTGTAAATAGGTTGAGAAGACTTTTTCATGAAACTGGTCCGTGCTCAGTCCCTTTTCTATGTGAATAAATGGGACCATGCTCAGCCTCCCCGAACTTAACAGTTCCGGAATTAGTTTTGAAAAGATTGCTGATCGAGAGCCAAGTAAAAGATCAAGGTTTTTCGACCTTGAGTGAGTTTTAAAATCAACTCTTGAGACTCATTAAGCTTCGTTTAAGTTTCTCATTCTCTATTCCGAGGGACTCGGACTCGATCTCATTATCTTGAGCACTAGTCTCAAGTACTTTCAGATTTTATCTCAAGTTTTCTAAGTCCTTTTTCAAATTGATGCTCTCGGAGACTCTAGTTGCTCTCCGAAATCGAAGAGTCGAATTGGATTTTTCTTCCAAAGTAAAGATATATCTAGCAAGATCAAGTTTGTAAAACTTAAGGAAATAGTTAATTACCTCCCCGAGGATTTGTTTCCTCAACATCCGAATCATCACTATCTAACTCGGATCCATCTTTTGAGTCCGTCGGTGCCATTAAACACTTTAAGTCATTAGAATCATCATCTTCGGAGAAGTCATCATCGGTCCAGGTAGCCACCATAGCCTTTTTCTTCTTTCTATCCTTGTTTCTCTTTAGATAATCTTTAACTATGTGCTCCTTGCTGCCACACTCAAAATAGCCGAGTTTTTAGCTAAATACAAATTGGAAAAGGATGAGTGTTTACCTTTCTTGTCTTTCTTGTAGAACTCCTACTTTGGCCTCTTTCACCACTTCTTATATTTCATCATCTTCTTGAAATCCCGGGCAATGAGTGTCATGGGATCTTTTTCTGAATCCGAGGAGCTCGAGACTTTGTCGTCTGTTGTAACATGCCCGCCCTTAAATTACATTATTTACCTTATCAATTACGAGACTAATATCATTGAGTGCATGCACTTCAATTCGGTATTTTATATTCAATTTATTTCATCTCGTGAATTATACAGCTAAGGTGACAAAGTGGCCTCCAATAACATTTCATATTAGTAATTATAAATTTACGAGATACGTATGAAAAGAAGATTTAGAAATTCGTATAAATATATATATCGCATATAAATGTAAAGATATCCGGCAAAAGTTACCAAAGGTTATACTTAAACGAAACATTACATTTGAAAACAGATCGTATAACCTATTTACAACATTACTTGGAATAAACAAAATAATAATAACGAGTAACAATGTAAGTGAGTTACATAAAATCGGACGAGATAATAAGATAATAAATAAATGAAAACATAATAAAAATAGTGACATTGATATTTTGAAAGAAAAATCCAGAGAGAATTCTCTCGGAATGTGTAGGCAGACTTAAAATTCAATTTATTCCTCAGGCTCATCCTCTCTCTCCCGTGCTCCCTCGTTCTCCCATTTTCCCCTGCCTTCCTCTCGCCTCTCCCTGTCTCTCCATGCCCTCCCTCGGTCGGGCCGGTTCCGACGACCGGCCGCCGCCAACGCCGGGCGAAGCCGACGCGAGCACCGGCTCTCTCTATCCCTCTCTCACGCAAGCGCTCCCTCTCTCCCTCGCGTGCTCTGTTTCCCTCTTCGCCTTCCTCTGCGGCCCTATTCAGGCCACCAAGCGCCACCAACGCCGGCCGAAGCCGACGCCGGCGTCGTCCGGGGACGCCTAGTATCTCTCGCCATCACTCTCCCTCTCTCGCGCGCGGGGCAGGTGCCCTGCCTCACCTCCGCCGCAACCCGTTCTGCTGCCCAACCGCCAACCGCAACTCGGTCGTCGAGCTCGACGCCGATATCGCCTCGCAGATCGCCGGAGCTACTGTGCACCACCAACATCCTCTCCTTCCTCTCCTTGACTCCTCCTCCGTGAATTCGAAGGTAAAAGTCTAAACCCTAAATTATCAATTTCATTATCTATTCGAGCAATTGTAACTGTAAATTGAAGTATGGTTGGAAATATATTTGTGGAGTGAATTTAAAGATTAATTTGGGAAAATCCGAATTTGTGTGAATAATCGAGTTGTGGTATCTTAATAGATTGGTTGTGTATTGTATGAATGAGAACGAATGTGATTCTCATGGGGAGATTATGAATTAGTGAATGAGTTTGGGAGATGTTTTATTATAGAATTGAGGAAATTGATGGATTTGTTATACTGTTAGGAATGGTTAAATTGAGCAAACAAAGGGGAATGTGTATGTAGAAGTGTGAGAAAAATTTGAACTTTAAGTATACCAAATTGAGGTTGTGAATGTGGATTACGTAAAGGAAATAATGCTTAAGCCCTTAAAGTGGTATATGTATGAACTTTGGGCAATTCGGCAAATTGTGAAACCTTCCTATGGAAAGACATTTGACGGATTAATTAACCACTTGACTATGAGTTACGAGTACGAGAGAAGAGAGAAGTGGGGAATGAATTAAAAATAAGTGTTTGTGCATATATATGTACACCATTTTCAATCCAAGTCAACTAGCAAATCGAATCACACCAACATCATTGGGTATTTAGGTAGCCTAATCAAACTCTTTAATTAATATAAATTGTATTCAATAACTGAAACGGAATCAACGTAGTAAAGCTGAGTAATACAAACATTAGTTTAATCGATTTTCATACGAATATAGGAAATGAAATAAATTGTTAAAGCTTATACAAACTCAAGTATTAAAACTCAAGAAAACATTATTAACCCTAGAAATCCATTTTAAACAGAACTAAGGCCACTTCAGTTGCCGAATAGTCAGTGACTCAAATTTTTGCAAAAGGGGAGAAACAAATATTCTCGGTTCGAGTACGTTCATTGCCTGTACCTTTCAAAAACTCACATGTTTCATGAAATCTCAACATTTCTCATATATATAACTAATAATGAATCATTTGCAAATCAAGTTTTGCCACCTAATCAAGTGGTCCCCGCCCAATCATCAATTATCGGGGCTTATGCCCATCAATTATCAATCATCGGGGCTTATGCCCAACCCGCACGGCTTCAACTCGGGTTCTCGGTCGACTCGGGAGGTGTGCACCTTACTAAGATTATATCAATTATCAAGGGGTTCCACTTTCGAGATAATAACCGGCAAGCAAGTTTTACTTATATTCTCTCCCCCGATTTCAAACTAAAATGAATTGAAATGCTCGCGCTCAATTAAAATATTTTCAAAGTTGTTTTACGATGCAGGAATGTTCGTGCTGAGTTTCGACTCATTCTTCGAAAGATTTTACTGTTTTTGTTTTAGGAAGAAGCATTGGTGAACAATCAACCATTTACCAAGTCCGACGAAGGCAAACCTTAGTCAACCACGTTGCATCCGCAATTCGAAGGTGCATAGACGCTCACAGATGATTTTACCCTCAACCGAGGTTCAGGTATGACCTTGGGAATTATTATACATTGTACATTATCTTGTGGATTAGACAAAAATCTAGGTTGTATAAATATTATATTGCTAAACCCGTAAACCGTATTTTGGGATGACATAGCTACTTGGGTAATAAGTAGTTACTCCTAACAACATTTTTGAAATATAACCGTGGATGCCCATATCGTATTTCATTTTATTTCAATTATTTAGCCTTGTCCTATTTTTAGGACGGCGGTAACGCCTTCGATTGTTACCTTCAGCTGCGACCTTACGTAATGAGTCCCTAATGAAGGGATTATTAAGGAATGGTGATTGGGGGCGTTACATCCGTTTTCTAAGGCCTTAAGTGCAATGTTTCTTTTGGTGCTGACCTTAGCATCCTCTTCTTCTAGGTGCATCTCATGAGTGAGTACCTTCTCAATGAGCTCATCTAACTTCAATTGAGAGAGATTTTGGGCTTCCTTGATGGTTTTTACCTAGGGACCCTATCTTTTTGGGTAGACTCCTTAGAATCTTTCGTACAACTTCTTCATGAGATATCTTTACGCTCAGAGACACTGAGATTGTTGACAATCTCGGTGAAGCGACTATACATCCGAGCAATGTTTTCCTCGGGCTCCATTTTGAACGGCTCGTAGTTGTGAAGAAATTGGCTTATCTTTGCTTGCTTCACTTGACTGGTTCCTTCGAAGTGTTGACCAGTGTATCCCGGACTTCTTTGGCTATGTCACGAGCAAACACTCTATTATATTCTTCCGAGTTAATAGCACACATCAAATTGTTCATGGCCTTGCGGTTCTTCCTGTACTTCTCATTCTCATCGGTGATGAACTCGAGTTCACCTTATGTACGGCTCTTTGTACGAACCATGGTCGGCCGAGGCCCACCGAGCTTCCCCACTTGTGTCGGGTCTCTTTTTAAAGATTGCTTTTAATGATGGTTTCATAAAGTCAATTTTGGAATGTGGGGATGAACCTTTTATTAAGATTTTCAAATTTTATTAAATCCGATTAGACAAAGTTTGAATGGCGGTTTTATTAATTATTTTATTTTAGTAATTATTTTGAGAAGTCCCGGGATATTATTTCTCAACCAAAAATATAAATAAAATTAGGGTTCTAAATCTACCGTGAGGTTTTACGGCTAGATCAATGTGAAAACACCAATTTGGATCGAAGCCCCGCCTATCGACCACTCGGTGCGGTGGCGACCTACACCCGGTGGTGGTCGAGTCGGCCAGAGGCCACGGCTGAAGAGATCAGCCTCGACCTCTACCCTAGCTTAGCAGATCTAGATCCTGTTTTCTTATCCTACAGTCGAAAAATAGCCAAGATATAAATTTAGAACAAATAAATAAAAGGAAGTCGCCGATCGGTTTTAGGAACGAAAAACTAACAAAAACAACATAAAATTTGCTCTTCCGATCTTAGTATGGGAAAACTAGGACCAAAAAAGGCTAAAGATGACTCCATCGATCTTTAAACCGAGAATTGAATTCAAGGGCGAGGTACGAAACGTAGGGATAAACCATTTCATTCCGCCCGTCCGAAGACAGACCATTACTAGTTCAAGTAGTGAATTAAAATAATGTGAAAAATACAAGCATGCAATAACATGCTAAGAAAAATTAAAAGCAACCAAACATAATTAAGGAAAGCGGTAAAGAAAGCAATAGCGAAAGGAAAAGAAAAACGAAATGAAAAAGACAAGGCAAAGCGAAAAGAAAAGAAAGCGGAAAACTAAAATATTACATCGGGGTTTAGGGAGAAATTAAAAGCGATACATTGTTTTTCCATAATATGGAAAGTATAAAATAAAATAAAGCTGTTGGGAGGATTGAATCTGTGCTCTCGGGTTGTCCCACCTGTTAATCGGGATCTCGGATCTGGATCTCTTAATGTGACGGTGGTGAATCAAGGAAGGCTTTTTGTGAGTTGTTGTGGAGATAGGTAGGTAGATGTGTCACTGATAGATTTTAGGGATTGGATGTAGGGAGCATGATGGATGTAGAGAAGGAATAGGCTGAAAAGGGACCAAGAGATCAAAATACTAAAGAGAGTATTCGAGTAGCTCTTAGGCGAGTTTCAGCAACGTGATGCTAAGGCAGGAAGCCGTATGGGAGTGAGAACCAAGGCTCTCCATTTATAGGGAGAGGTTAGGTCAAGGAATGATCTAGGATTAGCTCTTGGCCAGCCGTCCAAAAGCGACGAGCAAAAACCGGGCGAGGATATTATGAAGATTGAACAGGATAGAAGAGATAAGACTGGATAGAACTCGGGTGGCGGCCGCCGCCATCAAGGGATGCCTAGGGTTTCGTTCCCTAAGCGTCTTTCCAAAGGAGTCTCCGGGGCAAAATGCAGAGTTCCACTTAACATTTTGGGGTGGCAGGCGCCGGCCATAGGAGCTTTCCAAAAATGGAAAGTTTTCATTTTTGGCGAGTTCCTATTTTTGCGGTTTTCAATTTTGATGCGGGATGCGTACTCCTAGTCTCGGGTGCACTTGTCTTGGAGCCAAAACACAGCACTTTGATGCTTGTGATCATGAAATGCAGCGTCTAACGTTGTCTTGAGGTCTTCAACTCCTTATCCGATTGGACAAAGTAAAACGCAATGTTACGAGCACTGGAATTTCCCGATGCAGCGACCTGGACTCCGTTGTCTCTGGAGGCTTGGCCCGGTTTTGGATCGTCCGAAGGAAAAGGGGATTTTTAGATCTACCCGAGGCAAAAGGCTATTTATATGGTGCTGGGGGTTCTTTGTGGTTTATCGGCTTCCGTCGCACCAATTGAACGCAAACCGAGATCTAAATCCTCAAATAGGAATCGAGATTTCATCATCGACCCAACAAATAAAAAATAGAGAAAAGGACGATACTTTTTAGGTGTCTACACTCTTTCTCCTTCCATCTTCATAGGAGTGAAGTTTTCATTTTGAATAATGTTCCGGACATCCTCATCATAGTCCTGGAGGAAGCATTCCATCATCTTCGTCCGAGTGTGCAAAGTTTGATTCCTCGAACTTGGGTGGTCTAGTGGAAGATCTTCCTTCATCGAACTCTCCATTGTTCCGAACCATGTGATCTTTAAACCTTTGGATTGTGAGATCCTCTTTGAAGGCTAGGCTCGATACCAATTGAAAGTTTGCTCTTGGAGAGGCTAAGTCACCCTAGAGATGGGTGAATAGGGTGATGGAAGATTTTTAGAAATTACAAACAATTCCGTACGAACGGACTTAGAAAATAATTATGAGTCTAGAATAAACTCGAAACAAATCAAACACAAAAATACATGGAAACCCTCCTAGGGCGGTGACAGGCCACAAGCGCATGGTATATAAGTTGTAGCTAGTCAAGGTCGATCCTACAAGGACTCGATCTAGCAACACACTAAACTAGTCCTTTACTCAATTGCTAAGAAAATCGGATTTTTGGAGTTTGTTCTTTCTAAACTAGTTCTAACTATTAAAATTAGAAAATTAATCTAGACTTAAATCAATGGATAAAAATATCTAGGGATTCGCTTTCCTAACGATGAGTTTGATTATTTAAACAAAATTTGTGCAATCATTCTTTCAAGTAAATCAAGGATCGATAATCACAAAATTCTACCGCTCTTTCGATGCTTAATAGAATTACTCTAATTAACCTATCAAACAACTTTCGTATGCGTTTAATTTAATCAAAGTTAAGGATTTTAAATTATCAAAGTGATCCCCTAATTTACTATTCTTTTCTCAAATTTCATAAATTAGGTAGAAAGGTTGGTTGTCGGATTATTCTATTTCACTTTTCGAGTACATGATAGATTAATCTCTAAACACAAGTATCCTAGGCCTTCAAAATACTCATGAACATGATAAACACAACCTTCTATTGCATCAAAATCATAATTCAAACACAAATCATGGAAAACTAATCAAACTTCATTGTTTCGGATTACAAATCCCTAGAAAAACTAAACTACTAACACATGTTTATTGAAAGCTTAACTAAAATCCAATACATTGAAGTCAAACCTCAAACGAGCAAGAAATGAACAAGTAGATGATAGGCTTGAAGTGCTCCACTTGAATCTCTCGACTTCAAATGGAACCCCGCAATCGCTTCAATCTTCTTCTTCGATCTTCAAAGTTTTTGGTTTGATGTGGATGAGAGGTATGGATGAATAATGGAGATGGGTGAGCGGTGGATGAACTATGGATTCTGAACTCGGATGGCTGTAGGAATGGCTGAAAATCAGCTTAAATAAGCCATTAAGAAGCAATCAAGAGCCGAAACAGTCAAAACCGAATCGTCTCGGCATAATTTACCTCCAACACGGGTCGTGTCCTCTAACACGGGCTGCTCATGTTGGATGCTCGGCACATCGAAACTGGATGGGGATGCTGAAAACGAGCCGTGTCCATCGACACAGGCTGCCCGTTCTTGATGCAAAGGCTCTGGGCAGGCTCACCTTCAACACGGGCCGTTTCGGTGGAAACGGGCCGCCCGTGTTGGTTGATGGAAGGACAAACTTTGAGAAATTGAGGAGAACGGCCGTTTTGACCGCAATGATGGATCGTGTTGGTCTTCTTAAAGCTCGGAACACTCACTAATCTTAGGAATACTTAGCATTGGTGATCAAATCTGCAAAAACATCTCAAAACACCAAAACACAAGCGTAAAACCGAAAATGGAGCATAAACACACTGCTATTAACTAATTTTTCCCAAAGAAAAGTATCAAAACACCTAAGAATCTAATGCATTTTATGAACTTATCAAATTCCCCCATGCTGAAACCGTGCTTACTCTCAAGTAAGGCCAAAAAGCAAAAGATGAAATCCAAGCAAAAGAATCACAACCTCCTCGGACTAGGCAACCATAAGTTTCACAAGGAAAAACCATTCAACAACAGACCCATAAGTACACCAAATCTTTTCATAATCGATTGGAAAGAAAATTTTCAAAAACCACATTGAAGACCATAAAGACAAATTAAATCAATAACCCAAATCATCACTTAAACAATTCATGTTGGCACATGAAGAACAATGGAGCTAGAAAAGGTCGATAGAACCTCACTTTGGAAATGTGAAAACACTCCGCTCATATGTTTAGGTTCATACATGGTTCACTCAATCTCTCTCACAATCATGCAAACTACCATATGCTTGGTAGAATTCTCTGTTCGCCGCCACTAAAGTGTAACATGCAACATGACAATCAAGAGGACATCAAATGGTTGTAACGGGGCTTAGGCATTAGGTAAGAAAGGGATATTTGCACATTTTGGGAAAAATGAGGAGCTAAAAGCTAATTAACAAAGAGCTTCCTAGACTCTAACCAACAAAAATTCACAATATAACTCATTACACCCAACCTCTAACTCCGACAAGTACTTATAATATGAGCTTTACTATAAAAAAAAACTGAATACTCCAAAAATGCCAAACATTTTATTGATTTTTTTTCTTCTTTTTTCGAAACTTTTCTTGATTTTTTTGTTTTTACTTGGCATTAGGAACATCTTACAGAATCAAAAAGCTCATATAACATCAAAATACACCTTTACAACCAAGAGGGGAAAATCATCTCATGCTCAATAAATACATATTACCCCTTAATCTCAACAAAAGAATCCAAATTATCACCAACACATCAAAGACTCCAAATGATCCAACAACATATGTAAGAAGCTCCCTAGACTTGGCTTAGATATTAGAATATGTGTTTGGCCAAGGGCTAGTTAGGAGGGTTCAAAACAATTGAATCAAGCAATTAGGCTCAAAGGGCTATCAAGGGTCAAGAACATGTAAAAGGGTGACAATTTGGCTAATGTAGCTCAAAAATCAAAGAATGCCTCAATCATGTTGTCACAAAGCATGCACATATGTGATTTTGAAGAGAATTCAAACAAGTTCTAGAGATGCAATCATGGATGAGAATCACACATGAAGAAAAACATGAGACAAATTGTAATGTTTAGTCTATTAAAGGCTCAAAAGTCTCACATGGTCTCTACCACAATCTCAACTAGCTCAAAGAATTTCACATGCCAACACTATTGTCAAGGAATCAATGGAGGTTCATCTTTTTTTCTTTTTTTTAATGCAAATCTATATGATGCTACCTAAATGCTCTAAATGCAATCCTAAATGTTTTTTTATTTTTTTATTTATCAAATGCAAAATTTCATGCTAAATGCCAAATAAAACATGCTCTAACCTAAATGAAATGCAACTGTGCTTTATTCATCAATGACAACCTAAGCAGGAACTATCCCCCTAATGCTTGGACACAGCATTGTCCACAATGCAAGCACAATTAGGAAAAAGGAGATGGGGAAGATCAAAACATCACTAAAATGGAGGGGAGGAGGAGAAGGATTGGGATTACCCTGGGAAATATGCCAATCATGCCAAGCGATCAAACATTCACTCATCATATGCATATAATGATTTTGATTGGCAAGCATGTCACGAAGTTCAAGTTGAGCATTTTGTATAGTCGCACACTGCGAATGAACATAATCTCGAAGGGAGGCTTGTTCAGAGTGGAGGTATTCCCTAAGTGAGGCTTGCTCGGATCGAAAAGCAGCGTGCTCGAAATGCACATACTCCCCGAAGGAGAGCCGCTCTTGATGGATAGTAGTGAGAAGTGAATGCACAAAAGCATCGGCATTAGGCTCATTACGTGCATTATGCTCAAGGGGTGGGGGAAGAGAAGAGGTAGAGGCACCCACATCAGTATGGGGCGGAGGGCGAGGGACTTCATCTTCACCGGGCAAGAATCCGAGGTTGGCCGCATCCCTAAGGGATGTACGCTCAAGACAAGGGAGACGCAACATACGGTTATTAGGATACAACCAATGAAACTCTCCGTAAATTGTTCGACATATGCCCATAGCCCAAAAAGCCTCAATATCGATACGCTCGACACTGCGCACCCTATCATTATGGTGGTCATCGAGTTCCAACCTAAAGCTACAACAATTGCGATGAACGAAACCCCCAATAACAATCCTACCCCGGGAACTAGTAACAAGCAGTGGCAAATTGACGGGCTAAATAAGCCCCAGGATTGAACTCGGACACATCGCCCGTCCACATCACATATAAACAAAACAATTCGGAGAGATGCATATTATTTCCACTGTCATCCCTCCCAAACAGTACCATGGCCCTAAACTCGATGGATATACCAAATACAAGGGTTCCTAACAGCGGTCGCCTTAGTCGAACTATGATGATAGTCCCGCTCACCGTAAATAGAATGCCAAAATTGTGTCGAACTAAAACAATCAGGAACTACACGGTGTCCAAGTCCAAGGTCACGAGGGAGGGAAAATAAAGCATTAAACTCACTGAGAGTGAATTCATGATAGCTCCCTAACAGGCAAAAGGAAACTAAACCATGCTCGGCATGAGAACCATGCCCAATATCGACAGTTAATGTGCTTAGAAATTCCAAAGTCAGGCTTCTATAGGTCCCTAATCGAATATTTAAAAAATTCAACAAACCGCAACGTTCAACCTTCCAAAGAAAATACTCAAGCAAACCCAACTTTTCTAAACTAATCTCATCATAATAACAGGTGGCAACAATTTCACGATTAAGCAATGAATTGTAGCGTTCAATATGTTCAGGATGAGGCAAGTTAAGAGGGTTGTTTGGATTACCTTTGTTTCGCGAAATACGGTCATTCCGGGGTGGTGGACGAGTTGCTCGGGCCCGGGCTGCGGAGCTCGGTCGGGAGGGCTCCCTTGAGTGAACTTCGCCTTTTGGGCGCCATTGGAGCAAATTTTAGAATGTAGACCAAGTTAAGAAGCAAAATTTTGGTGGAAAAGAATGGGCAAGAAAAGAGGTGATTTTTAAGGAAGAAGCGTGGAGAGAAGATGAGGATGGGAAAGGCGGCGACGATCGTAGGGCTGCCGTGAACAGTAAGGCGCCGGCGAGAAGAATTGGAGCAGCAGAAGGGGACGATGCCGGCATGAACAATCAGGCTACAGCGCGAGTTCGGCAAGAAGAGAAGGATGTAGAATTTCCCGTAGAGGGAGAGAAAAGCAAGAAAAGGGAAACGAAACAAGACACCGGTGAATAGAAGACGGTGGTGCCCGGTGAGTAGCAGAGAAGCCGGCGAGAATAGGCGTGGAGAGAGACGCAAAACCCGCGTAGAGGGAGAGAAAATTGAAGAAGAAAAAGAACAGATCGGGTGAATATGGTGAGAAATTTGGAGTTTAGAAGAGATTCGAGATGGAAGAAGATAATGGAGTCGGAGGTATTACTATGGAGGATGCAAGGGCAGAGAGAGCAAGAAGAAGAAAACGCAGGGTAAAGTGAGGAGAAAGACAAGCAATCGGCTCAAAAACTAGACCGCCCAAAGATTACTCCCGACACAAGCCGTTTCCTCGGAAACGGTCAGACCATGTCGGATGCTCGCCTCGAAAGTCCGGGCATTAAGTCAGCCCATTTTCAAGGAAAACGGGTGCGCTGCTCGCTAAGTTAGAGATAGAACCCAACTCGGGGCCGTTTCAATGGAAACGGACAGCCCGCTTTTGGTTCGTCTGCCTCATTTTTTTTTTTTAATAAACACAACAAACGGCTTGGGTTGCCTCCTAAGAAGTGCTTGTTTTAAGTCATTAGCTTGACCATACAAAATTCATTCCTCATGGCTTACCCGGTCGGTAAGAGCATAATAAATGGTCTTCATGTCGGAATGCCCCACAATGTAAGGCTTAAGCCGTTGACCATTGACCTTGAAAGAACCCATGGACTCACTCCACACCTCAACCACGCCATGAGGAAATACCGTGGTGACTTGAAATGGCTCGGACCATCGGGATCTCGGTTTTCCCGAAACAACTTCAATCTTGAGTTGAACAAAAAGACCATGTCACCTTCTTCAAACCCCCGTGCGGAATATGCTTGTCATGCCACCTCTTGGTTCTCTCCTTGTAAATTTGGGAACTCTCATAAGCTTGCAATCGCAACTCCTCAAGTTCTTGCAATTGGAGAACTCGCTTCTCACCAACCGCCTTAGCATTAAAATTCAGGGTCCGAATCGCCCGTAAAGCTTTATGTTCCATCTCTATGGGCAAATGACAAGGCTTCCCATACACTAACCTAAAGGGAGTAGTGCCAAGGGGAGTCTTGTAAGCGATGCGGTATGCCTATAGTGCATCATCAAGCTTCAAAGACCGATCTTTTCGGGATCGATCCACCGTCTTCTCAAGAATATTTTTAAACTCCCGGTTAGACAACTCAACTTAACCACTTGTTTGAGGATGATAAGGCGTGGCTACCTTATGAAATACTCCATATTTCTTCAATAGAACCTCAAGTGGTCGGTTGCAAAAATGACTCCTATTGTCACTTAATAAAGCCCTTGGAGTGCCAAATCGAGCAAAAATATTCTTCTTTAGGAACTTCATGACAACCTTGGAATCGTTGGTGGGAGAGGCAATGGCTTCCACCCATTTAGACACGTAATCAACAGCTGACTAGGATGTAGAGGTTCTTGTGAGAGGGAGGAAAAGGACCCATAAAGTTGATTCCCCATACATCAAAGAGCTCAACCTCTAAAATCCCAGATTTGGGCATCTCATGCCTCCTAGAAATAGTGCCCATCCTTTGGCATCGGTCACAAGCTACCACAAAATTTCGTGCATCTTTGGCGAGAGTTGGCCAGTACAAACCAGCTTGTAAGACCTTTGAGACGGTTTTATCGGAGTGAAATGTCCACCATAAGTAGTGGAATGACAAGTGATGGAGCACACTTTCAACCTTATCTTCCGGAATACATTTTCGATATACCCCATCTGCACACAACTTGTAAAGGAGAGGCTCTTCCCACACATAACTTTTTACCTCAAACAAGAACCGCTTCCTTTGTTAGAAAGATGACTCCGGTGGCATCACGCCACAAACAATATAATTCACAAAGTCAACATACCATGGAATGGAAGTATGCGAAACAGCCATGAGTTGCTCTTCCGGAAATGAATCATCAATGGGGATAGCTTCCTTGGGCAAATCGTCCAACCGAGAAAGATGATCGGCAACCACATTTTGCGACCCAGTGCTTGTCTCGGATTTCCAAATCGAACTCTTGAAGTAAAAGCACCCATCGGATAAGGCGAGGCTTAGAATTTGATTTCCTCATAAGATGCTTGATGGCACCATGATCAGTAAAAATTATCACCTTGGAGTTAATCAAATAAGAACGGAACTTCTCCAAAGCAAACACAACCGCCAAGAATTCCTTCTCCGTGGTGGCATAGTTAACTTGAGCCTCATCCAAAGTTCGGCTCGCATAATGTATAGCATAGGGCTTGCCATCCTTCCTTTGCCCCAAAACGACCCTCAATGCAAAATCACTTGCATCACACATCACTTCAAATGGAAGACTCCAATCCGGGGCTTGCATAATAGGAGCTGTAATCAAAGCTTCTCTTAACCTCGTTCAAAGCACTCAAGCACACATCATCAAATATAGAAGGCATATCTTTGACAAGCAATTGGGTGAGAGGCTTTGCAATTTTCAAAAATATTTAATGAACCGTCGGTAAAAACCCACATGTCCAAGAAAACTCCTCACACCCTTAACAGATGTAGGTGGAGGTAATTTCTCAATTACCTCTACCTTAGCTTTGTCAACTTCAATGCCTTTATTGGAAACCACATGACCTAGGACAACTCCCTTTTGTACCATAAAATGACACTTTTCCCAATTCAAGACCAAATTCACTTCCTCACATCTAGACAACACCTTAGATAGATTTTTCAAACATTGATCAAAGGTAGAGCCATATACAGAAAAATCATCCATAAAGACCTCCATAATATCCTCAATAAAATTAGAGAAAATAGCCATCATGCAACGTTGAAAAGTAGTGGGTGCATTACACAACCCGAAAGGCATTCTCTTATAAGCAAATGTTCCATAAGGACAAGTAAAGGCGGTCTTCTCTTGGTCACTAGGGTGGATAAGGATTTGGAAAAATTCGGAATACCCATCTAGATAACAAAAGTATGAATTCTTTGCAAGTCTTTCAAGCATTTGGTCAATGAAGGGAAGAGGGAAATGGTCTTTACGGGTGGCAGTATTCAACTTGCAATAATCAATGCACATCCTCTAACCCGTAACGGTCCTAGTGGGAATCAATTCATTGTTCTCATTTCTTACAACAGTCATCCCCTCTTTCTTAGGCACAACATGAACCAGAGTCACCTAATCACCATCGAAATAGGATAAATGATACCGGCCTCAAGCAATTTCAAAACTTCTTTCTTTACCACCTCTTTCATGTTAGGATTTAACCTTCTTTGATATTCAATGGTGGGTTTATAGTTATCCTCCATTAAAATCCTATGCATGCAAACTGAAGGATGAATGCCCTTAAGGTCATCTATGGTATAGCCAATAGCCTTACGATGCAATCTAAGGACTCTCAACAAAGCTTCAATTTCGAAGCACTCAAATTTGCATTTACAATCACGGGATAAGAGGAATTTGGGCCAAAAATCATAACTTAGGGAGGAAGGCAGAGCTTTCAATTCAACCTTTGGAGCTTCATTTCCAGCAATAGGTGACTCACCTTTGCTTCCATTCAACAACTTCGGGATTTTTGGAGACGCCTCCAACGAGTTGAGCACAAATGGCAACTTCGGGATCAATATCCCTAGTTGTACTACTATTCAACAAGCAAAACTTAAGAGGATCATTGGAGCGCAAATTAGTACTATCTTCCCTTAAAATATAGTCAATGATATCCACTCTAAAACAATCATCGAAAAGGAAGGGAATTTAGTAGCTTCAAACAACTTAAACTCAGCTCTTTCATCTCTTATACAAAAGGACATTCTCCCATTTTTCACATCAATGCAACACCTAACAAGTAGCCATGAAAGGCCTCCCAAGAATAATGGGGGTATGGGTGTCTTCCTCCATCTCTAAAATCACAAAGTCAACAGGTACAAAGAAACCTCCTAACTTAATGGGGACATCCTCTAATATTCAAATGGGGAACTTGACCGAATGATCGGCCAATTGAAGGGAAATGATAGTGGGTTTCAGCTCACCCATACCAAGCTTTTGGGACAAAGAGAGGGGCATTAGGCTCACACTTGAGCCTAAATCACACAAAGCACGGTCTATGGAAATCTTCCCCACCTCACATGGAATAGTGAAACTACCGGGGTCCTTAAGCTTAGGGGAAGCTTGTTTTGGAAAACGGCACTACACTATTCAATCAAAGCTACGGTCTCATGCTCCTAACTTTCGTTTGTTGGACAAAATTTCTTTCAAGAACTTAGCATAAGAAGGCATTTGAGACAAGGCATCGGTGAAGGGAATATTAATGTGGAGCTTCTTAAGGACTTCTAAAACTTCCCAAATTGTTTATCATTTTTCGACTTTGCTAATCTTTGTGGGAAAGGCAAAGGTGGAGTATAGATTCTTTGGGGAATTTTCGTTTGGTCATTGGAAGGCTCATTCGCATTCTGCACAATAACATCAACCAAAGACTCTTTGGAGGGTAAAGACACCTCCTCATTCACAACATCATGAAACTCATTCTCATTAGTCTCAACATTCTCACCAACATTTTCAGATTGCACCTCAATGACCACATGATCACTACTAGCACCCTTAGGCCCCGCCAATTGTGTCCCACTCCTTAAAGTTATGGCATTACATTGGTCCCTAGGGTTAGGCACCGGGTGGCTAGGAAGCTTACCCGAAGGGCTAGAGGAAGAGCTTGCTTGGCTAGCAATTTGAGTTTCAAGCATCTTATTGTGAGTGGCTAAGGTTTCAACTTGAGAAGCCAATTGCTTGATAATCTCATCTTGCTTTTGTTGAGCCAAAAGCATGCTTTCCATCATGACCTCCAAGTTAGACTTTTGGGGCACTTGGGGTTGGGTAGGTCTTTGGAATCCAGGGCGGGTGGTCTTGGCACTTGTTGTGGACCCATAGGATTGTTGCTCCGGTAGGAAAAATTGGGGTGATACCTCAATCCCGGGTTGTAGAAATTGGAGAATGGGTCAAAGTTTGGCCTCGCGTTCGGGTTGCCAATAAAATTGGCTTGGTCGGTTGATCCATTACTAGCCATACCCACGGGACCAAACAAGGTCTCATGCTCATATGAATTGCAACAAGCACATGGAAGGGGAGGGGCAACATTCACATTTAGACGGTCCATTTTTTAGTTAGAGCATCTATCTTAGCAGAAAGGACAGAATCTACATCAACATCAAGCTTATCTCCCGTTCTCTTGGAGCGGGGCTTGGACCATTGAAAGCTATTGAGCGCCATCTCGCTCAATCAAGGTGTGGAGCTCATCGACGGATTTGCTCATGATGTTTTCTCCCGCCGCCGTGAGAATGGTGGCTCTCAAGTGATCATCTACCCCATTGTAGAAAGCTTGAATGGGGACCCATGGCTTAAATCCATGTTGGGGGAATTGGCGAAGGAGATCCTTGAACCTTTCCCATGCTTCATATAAAGTCTCATCCGGCTCTTGGACGAAGGTGGAAATTTGATTCCTCAAACTGGTCAACTTGCTTGGTGGGAAGTATTTTGCCAAGAAGGCACGTGCAAGTTGATTAAATGTGCTGATGGAGTTCGCCGGAAGAGAATCTAGCCACTTCCATGCCCTTCCTTCAAGAGAGAACGAAAACAATCGCAGCTTGATTGCATCCGATTAAACCCCGTTCGCTTTGAAAGTATCACATGCTTGGCGAAAAATGCGGAGGTGCCGATTGGGGTCTTCATTGGGGAGGCCATGGAAAGGAGTGGCCCTCACCAAGTTGATGAGCAAATTCTTCAACTCAAAGTCATTCGCCACTACACTTGGGACATTGATGGTCGACAGTGGATTAGTGACATTGGGTGTCACATATTGCCCAAAAGTTCTTCTTTCTTCACCGGCCATCTTGGGCTTTTGCTTGGAGTTTTCTTACTTCTTCCTAGCCTTCTCTAGCCTTTGCTTCTTTCGTCTAGGGTGGAAGGTTTGCTCAATTTCTGGATCAAACTCAAATAATTCAGCTTTTTGCATGTAAGGAGAGAATACCTAGCAAGAACAAAAACAAAACTACCAACGCAATCAAAATAAAAAAACAAAATAAACACTTAGTCAATTTGAGAGTATTCGTCTAATGGCTACTAAAAATAGAGTCCCGAGCAACGGCGCCAAAAACTTGACAGGCCGCAAGCGCACGATATATAAGTCGTAGCTAGTCAAGGTCGATCCCACAAGGAATCGATCTAGCAACGCACTAAACTAGCCCTCTACTTAATTGCTAAGAAAATCATATTTTTGGAGTTTGTTCTTTCTAAACTAGTTCTAACTATTAAAATTAGAAAATTAATCTAGACTTAAATCAATGGATAAAAATATCTAGGGATTTGCTTTCCTAACGACGAGTTTGATTATTTAAACAAAATGTGTGTAATCATTCTTTCAAGTAAATCAAGGATCGATAATCACAAAATTCTACCATTTCGATGCTTAATAGAATTACTCTAATTAACCTATCAAACAACTTTCGTATGCATTTAAGTTAATCAAAGTGATCCCCTAATTTACTATTCTTTTCTCAAATTTCATAAATTAGCTAGAAAGGTCGGTTGTCGGATTATTCTATTTCACTTTTCAAGTACATGATAGATTAATCTCTAAACACAAGTATCCTAGGCCTTCAAAATACTCATGAACATGATAAACACAACCTTCTATTGCATCAAAATCATAATTCAAACACAAATCATGGAAAACTAATCAAACTTCATTGTTTCGGATTATAAATCCCTAGAAAAACTAAACTACTCACACATGTTTATTGAAAGCTTAACTAGAATCCAATACATTGAAATCAAACCTCAAATAGCAAGAACTGAACGAGTAGATGATAGGCTTGAAGTGCTCCACTTGAATCTCTCGACTTCAAATGGAACCCCGCATCTCGCTTCAATCTTCTTCTTCGATCTTCAAAGTTTTTGGTTTGATGTGGATGAGAGGTATGGATGAATAATGGAGATGGGTGAGTGGTGGATGAATTATGGATTCTGGACTGGATGGCTGCAAGTATGGCCGAAAATTAGCTTAAATAAGCCATTAAGAAGCAACCAAGAGCCGAAACTGTCAAAACCGAATCATCTCGGCATAATTTACCTTCAACACGGGCTGTGTCCTCCGACACGGGCTGCCCGTGTTGGATGCCTGGCATGGCAAAACTGGACGGGACGCTGAAAGCGGGCCGTGTCCATCGACACTGGGCTGCCCGTTCTCGATGCAAAGGCTCCTGGCGAGCTCACCTTCAACACGAGGCCATTTCGGTGGAAACGGGCCGCCCGTGTTGGTTGCTAGAAGGACAAACTTTGAGAAATCGAGGAGAACGGTCGTTTTCACTACAAAGATGGATCGTGTTGGTCTTCTTAAAGCTCTGAACACTCACTAATCTTAGGAATACTTAGCATTGGTGATCAAATCTGTAAAAACATCTTAAAACACCAAAACACAAGCCTAAAACAAAAAATGGATCATAAATAGACTCCTATTAAGCAATTTTTCCCAAAGAAAAGTATCAAAATGCCTAAGAATCTAATGCATTTTAAGCACTTATCGAGCGAGAAAACCATGGACAAGTGCTAATCCAAGCACCAAGTCAAATCAACTATTTTGAAACCACCAAATACAAGGACTCGACTCTTTACAAAATTGCTCCCTTATACAATTCAATTACAAGTTTTCTTGGACTCGGAATTTCCCTTATCCGATCTAGTACTTCCTAACTTAGGTAACGTTTACGGTTAGGCACAACTAACCTGAGTTAACCTTTACAGACTCAGTCAAATGACTTAAAAGAAAGTAGAAATAGTAGAAGTGATTACAAGACTTTCTCTTTACAACTCAAAAAGTAAGAATTACATAATTGGAGTTGTAAGTCGAAGATATAGTAAGTATGCACTAAGTGTAAAGCAATGTGTTCAGCAATCTTCAAGTCTTATAGAGTGGCTTCTATTTATACACAGTAGGGCAGATTAGCCATTGAGACTTGTTCTACACTGGTGAGCTTCAACAGCCGTTGTAATGGCTAGTCCGAGTAACTCGGAAAAGGATCCGTTCTAATATGAACGTTCTGTGGTGGTCCTTGGCTCAAAAAGTGGTCTATCCCTCTGTTTGTGACTAAAATCTAGGGTGGAAACAACCGTTGGACTCAAAATTGAAGTTTACCGGATTTGGAAACAAACAACCCTAACACGGTGATCGAGCCATGTCCAGAAATGGTCGATTTATGTCTCCGGGTGTTTAAAGGCTAGAAACCAGCTTGCTTTTACTTTTTAAAAATAGATTAAACTACTTTAATCATCCTACAAAAGCAAATCAAAGTGGTCAAATTATAAAAATAATTTGGTCCAAGATTAGGCAAAGATAATAATTAATTCAAAGTAATCAAGCACTTAATTATCTTCGACCTAAAAGAATGGAATTTTCCGAGTCTAATATTCATTAGGTTCAAATTTCATCTTGAGTCAATCCTCTAAATGATCAAGTTAGTAAGAATAAAGAATCAGAATAAATAAACTTGATCAAGTAAATAGTTTCATTAAATATTTTGACTTAGAAAGTAAAATTAACATTGTAATTCATTTTCCCTTACACCAGTAAGTCAATGCTTAGTATATAAACTGTTTGTGAAATTATTTACTCATGCCATTGTTCCGAGTTACTTTTGAGTAACTCGAAACCTGATTAAGAGTGATATGCTTGATAAATGGTTTTTGAGTGGGTTAGAAAATAATGAAAATTTAGATATGAGTTTCTTAAAAGCTTAGAATGACTTTGAATCAAACTGTACGAGAGATAAAGAGTTATACCCGAGTCTTCACTCGGGGCACCAGATCAGCTTTTAGTTCATCTTATAGTTTTATTCATGCATGCTTTTTATTGTTTTCTTTATTATGGATCAAAGATGTAATCGTCCCTAAAATCCTCCCCGCTCTCTGCAACTTTTATTTCTTTTCACTTTCCTTTGCTTCTTTCCTACTTGCTTATTTATCGCTTTCTTAGCGTGCTTTGGTTGATTTAACTTTCGCCATTCACATGTTGTATCCTTGACAGATAAACACATTTTTAACTCATAATTTAAACTAGTAAAGGTCGTTTGTTGACGAGACGTGAATGGAGAGCTTATCTCTCCATTTCGTATCTTCACCCCGAACACCGGATTCTCGGTTTTAGACCGATTCAGTCACTTTTTAATACCTCGTTCAAGCTTAGTTTCCATACTAAGATTGGAAGATTTTTCTTTATTTATGTTATTTTTTTCTTTCTAAAACCGACTGGAAACTCTCTCTCCTTTTCGATTTTATTTGTCCTAATTGTTTCTAGGCATTTCCGGTTTAAAGATGGAAAAATTCTAGATATTTTCTACCGCCGAGGCTATAGGACCAAGACTGATTCCCAGTCTCGGCCTATAGCCGGCATCGGCTACCAGTTAGTTATGCCTCTCATCAGCGCCGGCTAATAATTGGGCTTCGCTCTCGGTCTAAACCAGTTTATCTCACCTTTTAGTCCGGAAGACTTGCGGAAGAAAGTGAATTTTATTTTTCTCGTTTTCTTAAACTATAAAATAATATCCAGAGATTTCTTAAAAATTAATTTCTAAAATAAATGGTTAATAAAATCACCAATCATCATTCACTTAAATCGTTTTAAAATTCAGATTAAGAAAATCGGCAGTCTTAATAAGAGGAGCACTCTACTTTCCAAATGAACTTTCAAAAATCCATCTTTCAAAAAATAATCTTAATAAAAATCAAAGAGTCGATGCTTCGTAGGGAAACTCTAGTCCAGTCCGCCGCTCCTAAGGTGGAAGCGGGGCTGCTGGTTCCTACATAATCCCAAAACCTCTCACTAATGGTCCAAGTGATACCCTGGTCAATGAGATCACATAAATGACTTAAAGTAGTCTAGAGTAAACATATCCGACATTGGTTAAAGTTTTCTCCAATGGGTAACCTCGCTCCCTAAAAGTGTCAAAGAACTTCTTAATAGCTCTGCTACCCCTAATGGTGTCCCCTACAAAGAACAAGGATTTCAAGCATCTCAATTATGTGCTACACTAGCATGAAATAGAATAAATTCAAGTTGAAACAATTACCATAGCAAAGATCGCTAATTAAGAAACATGGCATTCAGCTTCCACCAGGAGGTCACTCAGATTCTAAAGGTTTGCTCTTGAGAATCCGAATCACCGTAGAGGGGGTGAATAGGGTGAAAAGGAAATTTTGCGGAATAAGAAATTTTCCGTAAAGTATGAGCTCAAAAACAGCTTTTGAGTCTAGAATAAACACAAAAAAACAGAACACGTAAAAATATGTGGAAACTAGGGATGGCAACGGGCGGTCGGCGACGTCGACTCCCTCCCCTGCCCCCACCGGGGATCCGTTCCCGGCAATGCCCGGCTTTCCCGAATCCATACTTAAAGAATTAAAAAACTCAAAGTCCATACTACCTTTCCCGAGTCAAAGGCAAGCAACTAGCAAATTCAAGATTTAAGAATCGAGATCCGAGAGTTGAGAAGAGAGACTAAGAAAGCAAAAAGGGAGGCAAGAGCGAAAGGCACCGAGAACCGAGAGGGGGATGACGGAAGAGCGGGAGGTGAGAGTAGAGAGGGACATAAAAATAGAGAAACAGGCAAGGGGAGGCCAGGCGTGAACAGAGATGGAGGAGAGGTGAGTGAGAGTGCAGAGATGGAGAGGCAAGTGAAAGAGCAGAGATGGAGAGATAAGTCGGCAAAGGATGGAGATGAGTAACCGAAAGGGAGGCAAAGCGAGAGGAAGAATGAGACGAGGCCGAGAGACGGATATAAATAGAACTAGGGTTTTATTTCGCATATAATTACCTTTATACCCCTAAAATATTTCAATTAGGAATTAAAATGGAAGGATATAAATGTAATTTTTTTTATGATTAGCGAGGCGGGAAACTGGGACAAGGTGGGGAAAATTCCCTGTTAAAGTAATGGGGATGGGGACGGGAATTTTCCCCGTTCCGAGGCAATGCCCCGACAAAGCCAGGGAACCCCCTCCCGGTTGCCATCCCTAGTGGAAACCCTCCCGGTGCGAGAAACCACAGTCACTCGTCAATCCGGACACCAAGTCAAATCCACTATTTTGAATCCACAAAATACAACGACTAACTCTTACGGAATTGCTCCTTTAGACAATTCAATACAGATTTTCCTAAGCACGTAAGTTCTCGTATCTATCGTAATAATTCCTAACCGAGATACCCTTTACGAGTTAGGGACAACTAAACCGAATTAACCCTTACACCTCGGTCAATGCATATTATAAACAAATGAAGTAAGAGTGATTATAAGACTTCTTCTTTTCAACTCAAAAGTTTTTAAAACTTAAGTACGAGTTGAAAACTAGAAAAGATTAACAGAGAAAGATTTGAATAATGTTCAGCGGTTCGTCAATCTTCAAGTCTTGTAGGATGGCTTATATTTATACTTAGTAGGCAGATTAGCCATTGTGACTGATTCTAAACTTGAAAGCTTCACTAGCCATTGTAACAGTAGTCCGAGTCCCTCGAAAAGGAGTCATTGTAGATATGAACGTTGTGCTTTGGTCCTTGGCTCAAAAGTGGTCCAACCCTCTAGCTCCGGCTGAAATTCGAGGTGGAAACAGCCATTAGACTCAAAGTTGAAGTTTATCGAAAATGGAAACAAACAACCTTGACATGGTGTCCGAGCCTGTCCAAAACGAGTTACTTTTCTCGTCTGCTGGTGCTTAACGGTTAGAAGTCGGTTGCTTTTGCTTTTCAAAAATGAGATTAAAATACTTTAATCAAGCTGCAAAAGCAAGTCAAAATGGTACTCAAAGTATAAAAATACTTTAGTCTAACATTGGGCAAGGATAAAAAATTAAGCAAAATAATTAACCACTTGATTATCCTTAACTCGAATAAATGGAATTTTCTGAGTCTAATAGTCAATAGGTTCTAATTCTATTTTGTGTCTATTCTTGTAAGACCCCGAAATTTCAGTGTGCTTGCCTGGTAATGAATTAAGCTACTAAAAGTTAAGTGAAAATTTTGAAATTATTAAATTAAGTGAATTAGAATTTTTCCGAGTCTAAATTAAAACCCGAGAACCGAAACCGAGCATGGGTTAGCTTATTGGGCTTCCTGAAATTGAAGTTGGGCCCAATTTGTCAAAGCCCAAAGCGAGAAAAATCAAAAGAAAAAGAAAGGAAAATGAAAAAAGGGATGGCTGGCATTGGGGAGGAAGGCGGCAAGGAATTAAGCAAAGAGAGAGAGAGGGTCCAATTGAAAGGGAGCAAGCAAAGCTAATTAGGTGGAATAAGGAAATTAGGAGAGAGAAACCAAACTGGGATGAAGAGGAACTGGGCGAGAGAGAGGAAAAGAAGCAGAAATAGAAATGGGGAAAGCGAGGGAAAGTAAGAGAGAGCAGAGGGAGACCGGGAGGAAGAGGAAAGGGAACGAAAGAAGCGAAGCGAAGCAAGGAAAGAGAAGAGGAAGCAGAGTAGAAACAGAAGCAGAGGCAGAGCAGAGAGGGAAGCGAGAGGAAGCGGAACGGAGCGAGAGAGGAAGAGAGCGCGAGAAGCCGGTGGCCGGTGGCCACCTAAATGGCGAAGGCACCGCTGTCGGTGGGCAAGGGAGAGCGAGAGCTCGGGAGGTCGAGCAGAGCAAAGAAAGAGAAGAGTAGAGAGACCGAGTGAGAGGGACAAAGAACCAGAAACAGAGATAGGCGGAAGAGGAAGAAATCAAGAGGTAGAAGAAGGAAAGGGAACCCGAAAGGGAGAAGAAGGAAGAGCAAAAACACCCAATTCGAAACCCTTCAAAACCGAAATTCTTAGAACCTCTAAGAATCTAAGGTAAGTAATCTGAATTCATCCTCTAAAATAAAATGAATTGGTGGCTTGAACTCGAAATTGATTCATGAAATTGGAAACCCTAAGTTAATTGAAGAAGTTAGAAGCCTAAATTCACAAAACTAGCGACTCACGAATCAAAGAGCATGTTGTGATTATGTGATATCTAGTTCTAAATTTGTGATGTTTAAGTGCTATTGAGCATGATTATTGAGAATTGGATGAGATTAGCTTCAGCAGAATTAGGGAGAAAAATTAGGAAGTTAAGTTCATGACTTATGTGCAGATTTTCAGTGATTATGCATGCTGTCCGAATTTCTGTGAATTCATGTGTAGCCCAAATTTCCTGAAAATTTTACTACAGCTTCGTGGCAATTTATGGAAATTTCCTGTAAAATTTGGTATGCATTGGATGAGTAGATTGGGAGATATGCAATTTTAAGTGAAAATGTCCTGTTTTGAGCAAAATCGGAACTAAATGAGTAACTAAATTAAGAACTAAACTTTAAGAAGCTATGTGGCTAGATTAAAAGATATATATCGATTAAGGAAAGTTATAGAACCATAAACCACCTATGCGCGATAATACGCAATCATGAAAACGATGAGTTCATTGATGGAAATCCTAATTGACATGTTTATGTGATTATGTGTTTATCCTGAATTACATCGATTATAAATGATATAAGCATGCGTATGTGAAATGAATTGATTATACTTGAGGGGAACTTGCTTATGTGAATTGCTTGTTTGAAGAAGTTACGCATGAACGTGTTGAGCATGAATTATATGAAATAAGTATATCTTATGTATAAGTAATAAGAAGATAAGAAACATAAAGAACTAAAGAAGGGAGAAAGGATTGTGTTATTGATCTAAGACCCCACAAATTAAAGAACCCTCTGAAGCTATGGCCATAGAAGTGTCTCGTCAACCCGAAGCCACGAATTGAATTGCTTCCAAGAATTATTGACAGTATGCATCCTTCAGGGAAGGGAGGCTACCTCGAGGCCACGAATTGTTTTTCCTTGAGGCCATGAATTGTATGCCTCCAAGAATTGAGCCCACGAATTGTTTTGGCTCCAAGAACTGGGTCTTTAGAGCAGAACATAAATCTTCTTTCCATTCGAAACTAAGAATACTTAAGAATTATGATATGAAGAAATGAATGATCGTGCATAACGAACAAGAAAGAAAGAACCAATGATTTATGAAATGCACTATTGAACTCAAGAAGAAGAATAAGAAGAAGAACAAATCCCGATTTCATAAGAAATGAATACGATAAGAAGTAAGATGTGATTTACATGATGAATGCCATACATGATGAATGATTCTATGACTTACTTGCGTAGAAAGATGAATGAAGTATGTTTGATAGAATTCATGAGTAATTGATGTCATTATGTTTCTCAGCAAGTTGGTAAGTTCAGAATCTCGCATGTCTTAAGCATGTATGATCTGAGTCATATGTTATGAATGAATTGTGAACTTACGTGTGTTTGTTAATGAATTAATGTGCAAAGGGAAACCGAGGTTGTGTTAAGTCGTATTTTATACGTATTTTTAGTAGTTATTTAGTTTATATTATATAGTTTATTTTATCTAATTTATTCTATTTTGTCTATTTATAGGTAATTATCGAATAAAGTGGTGAAGAGAAGAAAAGTCGTTAAAAGTGGATTTTTAGCTACCGACAAGCATCCAAGAAAATATATGAAGTCGGTCCATAAATATAATATGTAATAAAATATTTATTTTAGGATATTATATTTTAGGAAATCCTAAGTGGAATAGAAAAGGGAAACTTAGAAGAGAAGAAAGAGAAATAAACCCTAACTCTTTCACCCTATATATACTACTTATTATCATCATGGAGAGAGACCTAGCAACCACACACAATCACCACCTCTTGCCTTTGCTGTCCACGGCAGCCACCACTGCTTGCTGCCGCCTGCACCTGCTGCCCAGCCACCACCAGTGCTGCCGCCTACACCTGGCTGCTGCCGCCGCTGCACCTGCCGCCTGAACCTGGCTGCTGCCGCTGCTGCCCCTTGCTGCTGCTGCTGTCCGCTGCCCAGCCAGCCACCATCCATCATCATCTTCTTCATCTTCCCGGGTCAAAGAAACTAATATCGGTAGTATAATTTAGTTTTGTAATTTTTATTAGAAAAGATTGAGTTTTTATTGATAGATTAATACTAAAGATGCTAGTTTTATTTAGTTTACATGTTTTAAATTACATTATGTGTGAGTAGTTTTTCTTATACTTAGTATAATCTACTTGAAGCCATGTTAAATTATTTATTTTGAAACAAAGTTTCGATTTTTATTGTCTTATTGATTCAATCCATGATTCTATGATAATTTGTGTTTAATGTTTATGAATTTATGTCTAATTAATTAGAGTGCACGCTACTTAGTTTTATATAAATTCATGTGATAGTATAGAGGGTTTAAGTACGTAATTGCTTGATCTTTTAGACATAAGTATCACCCTAGTTAATCATGGATGGCTCATACCCATCTCTTTTAATTAGAAAATTATCATAGATCCTTCTTAAATCAATTTGCTAGTAGATTGGTTATTAGGTGCTAGATGATGTTTTTCTAATACTTAATGCTCTGATTTGATTAAATTCTAGTGCTAGTGCTAGGGTTATCAATATTAGTAGGGTTTATATTAGGGCTAGGCCTAAGTAAACTAATAACTAAGGAAAAACGGGGAAGATCCGCTAGTGGTTGTCTTCTACAGTTTAGCTCATGGGTAGATCAATTTGTGTGTTAATGATAAATAATAATTTGCATGGTGGATATAGATTATACTAAGTGTTTTTATAAATTTGCTATCTTTGATAATTATTTGTTTGCTTTTTAGTTATTTTCTTTAGTTTGTCAATTTTTATTTATAAATATATAGTCTTTTATTATTAATTTCGTTACCCCCTAAAGATCAGTATTTTAGGTTAATTTTAGTAATTTTATTTTAATTTAATTTTGAGTCTTTACATATTTTAATTTTCAGAATTAATTTTCTGTCAGTTTTTATTATTTTTGAGTCAGTTTGTTAGAAATTAGTTTAAAAATAGTTTCTTTTGTTATTTTTCTTGTTTTATTTTCTTTTAGGGTTTAGATAGAGTCCTAGTTTGCTGTGATTAAATTTTAGAATTTTTGGAATTAATTTGATATTTTTTCAGATTTAATTCTTGAATTTAATTACTGCAGGTTTTTAATAAAATAAATTCGTAAATTAGATTTTAAATTTTGTTTTTATATTTTTAGGGTCTGGTTAGGTTTAGAAAATTAGTATTATTATTCTGGGTAATTTTAGTATTTATTTTCGTAATTATTTTAGTGCAGAATATTATTTATTTAATTTTCTGTTTTAGAATTTATTTAATTTCTGCTTTAGTTTTCTTTTCTGAAAATTTATAAAAAAAAACATTCCTGGGTTATTCCAAGCTTTATATTCTGTCTGGAATATTTATTTTTATTATTAGATAATTTTCTGTTATTTTTAGTTATTTAATTCTGAATTATTCTACGTTTTAATTTTCTGTTTAAGTTTTTATTTGATTTTCTGTTTTGATTTTTCCAGAATTAATTAGGATAGTTTTGTTAAATTTAGATTATTAGAATAATAGTGCATAATCTCAGAAGTTTTTCTTAGAATTAAAATTAGAAATTTAGTAGTTAAGTTGATTTGTTTGAATTTTATAAGGTAAATAACTAGAATAGTTAGTTTAATTAGATTGGAAGTTTGATTTTTTACGAGTATCTTTCCTCGTGGATTCGATCCCTACTTGCCCTTACTATATTGTTTATTATAAGCCTAAGTAGTGGTTTAATTTGTTGCTGTACGACAAGCTTAACAGGTTGGGTTTAGGTTATTCACTGGGCTGGTGAGCTCATGACCTCACCAACATTTCGGTACGTAAGTAAACTCACAAGAGTCGCCTTCGGCTTTCGGAAATAGCATACGGATAGAAGATGCTGGGCTTATTACGTGTTCTCGTGTCTTGTTGTAAAGATGTTTGTAAAGACTGGTTGTACTTGCACTTAAGTTTTACCTATGAATGTAAAAGCCTTATGTGAATACTCCGAGCGTGTGGCTCATTGAGTCCGTGTTGTGTTGCTCCGAGCGTGTGGCTCGTTGAGTTTAAGATTGCGATTTGTGCAGGTTTAAGGCTTTAAGCCTATGGGATTAGCTATGTTACGGAGGAAACTTTGCCAAAATTTCCGAAAAACCTTCAAAAACCTAGAACCACGCTTCCGCCAATCCAAGAAAGGGTTATTAACCCTAAGTTATGATCTTAAGCAGCCTTAGGGGTTCCTCTCGAGGAACCCCGGCATGTAATATTCCTAGGGTGGATCTTAGGGGTGTTACAATTCTTTACATGGGTAAAGAATTAAAATTGTATAGACACATTGAATCAAATCAGCCAAATCAATAATTTCGAGTTAATAAGTCCGACTTAGAAGATGAATTATTGCAGTAATTCTTTTCCGGTTAATGCAGTACATCGAGCTCATAATAAGTTACGCATGTGAAATTATTTATGCACCACAACTGTCCGAGTTGCATCCGAGTGGGTCGAAACCCAAAGATAAGTGTTTTAAGAGATGCTTTCTAAGTAGGTTAGAGAGTAATGAAAACTTGAGAATTTAAAATCAAAACCATAGAGAGAGAGAGAGAGAGAGAAGAGAGAGAGTTATACCCGAGTCTTCAAAGTCCATGCATAGTGAGGACAGCAATCCCTTTCCATGCAAAAATCTTGGGTCAAGCTCTCAGCCCTTATCCTTCTCTTAGGATGAGGATGCTTTCAAAACATATTTTGAGGATTTTTAAGAAGATCACATTAGTTTTCTTAAGGAATAAGAAGAGCAAGCTCAAGAAGAAGCAGGAAGAGGAGTTGTGAAGATGTGCAAAATGAGCTTCCAAGCCTCTCCTTTTATAAGCATAATTGGCTACATGGAAAAAATAAAACAAGAATCTAAGCAATTTTCTTATTTGGCTGCTAACACGCTCCCGACCGAACACCGCCGAAGTCGATCAACAATGGTTCCCAAGGACTGGCACGGTCCAGCCACATGCATCAGGTGGTAGAAAGCGTGCCCTACAATCGGCGCCGATTTGTAGAAGTGTGGCCGACAAGTTCGAAGCCCATGCAAGCAAGTGAACTCATGGGATCCACTACTTCAGCTATGTCCTGTTGGCTTTTCAGTCTCTTTTCACTTAATTATTTAGGTAAAATACTCGAACTTTCGTACATATGATTATTTACTGACGTAATCTTAGTACAACAGGATTATTTAGCCAAGCTTTAGATCGAGAGCCAATCAAGCTTCAGCATATTGCCGAGCTTCGGGACTTTGATCAAGCTAAGGTCAAGATTTTTCTAGCCGAATTTCGTAACGAATATTGCGATCAAGTCCAGGCCCCAATTCGTGGAATTTAGGTCAAGAAGCGACCAATTTCAAACCTTTTAAATCATTTGGCATCCAAAGTGACGCCGGATAAATGAGATAAGTACCCTTTAGTGTCTAGTTTGACCCTTCGTCTTTCGGACTCGATCAAAGTGGGGCTAACTATAGAAACCGAGATTGTGTCATCCTCACTTTTTATTTGAGTTATTTGTTTTTGTTAGCCCAATGATGAAAACCCAATCTCGTTTGCGAATTCAAGTCATAGTCAAACTAAAAACAAGTATGACGGAATCCAATAAACCATAAAAAACCTCTTAACACCACAAAATCAACCCATTTTTTCTTGGGTCGACCCACAAACCTTTTTTCGGCCGACCCGTGATAGGTTCGGACTTCTAACAAGGATTTGAATTTGCGTTGGTCCACGAACTTGCTCAAACACGAGTGTTTCACTCTACTTCAGCGGAAAAACGTAACACGCGCATCAAAACGTTCATATGACTACGTTTTGACCAGCGCCGGTTTCCAAGACTCTTGAAATGATGTCGTTTTAGCCAAGTGAATATCTAGCTTTTTCTTTTATTTATCTTCGGTAAAATCGAGCCCTGTTCAATCTAAACCTAATGGCTAGAAGTGATTTTTAGGGTTTTTCCAACCCTAAAAATTACTATAAATGGGGGTTTTCCCCAACTCATTTGCTGCACCATATTCATTGTCTTGCCCAGCAGACTTTGTGGGAAACCGACTTCTTTATTTTTTCTAATTATTTTTTCCGTTCGAAATAACATCCCGAGACTTCTCTAATATTAATTTTGAAAATCAAATGGTTAATAAAAATCGCCAATAACACTTTCACCTAAAACTACTTTAAAAGTCTAATATTAAAAATCATCTTAATAAGAGACTCACCTTCTCGAATCAAACAAAATCAATTTCAAAAAAGAAAGAGTCGAAACTTCATGGGGAAACGCAGTCCAACTGTTCCCTAACAGGGATGGGTTACGGTTCCTACAATGACGGAGCTTGAGGACTTTGATAAAGCCAAGCTCATGAACCTCACAAGACAACCAATTTCGGACACTAATAAACTCGATTGACGTCCGAAGCAACATCCGGAAACACATATGAGCAACCTTTAGTGTCTACTTTGACCCTCATCTTTTGGACTCATTTAACGTGGAGGCTAACTATAGACACATAAAAAGTGTAGTGTTTTTCTATTTATTTATTTTATTTATTTTTGTTAGCCCGGTGATGAAAATCAAGCTTCATTTGCATGCCCCAAGTAAAGATCGGACTAAAGTAGAGTGGTCAAACCCATTTTAGCCCACAAAAAGCTTACCAACACCACAAAATAGCTTATAGCGCTTTCCCTTAGGACATATCAGTCCACAAACATTTTTTCTCGGTCATTCCAACCAGGTTCGAGCTCCCAAGCCTAGCTCAAAACCGAGCATCGAACCACAAACCCGTAAAAATGCAGCGTTTTGACCTTCTTTTAGCATCCAATCCTAAGGAGCTTCTCCAAACCACTAAACAGGTCGTTTCTTCCGGTGTCGACCTATGGGACTCTAATAAGTGCATTAAATGCATTAGATTCTTTGGTGTTTTGATGCTTTTCTTTGGAAAAATCGGTTAATAGGAGTGTGTTTATGCTCCATTTTCGGTTTTACGCTTGTGTTTTGGTGTTTTGTGATGATTTTGCAGATTTGATCACCAATATCAAGTTTTTCCCGAGATTAGTGAGTTTTCCGAGTCTTAAGAAGACCAACATAGTCCATTTTTGCAATCAAAATGGCCATTCCCCTCGATTTCTAAAAGTTTATCCTTCCAAGAACCAACACAGGCCACCCGTTTCCACCGAAATGGCCCGTGTTGGAGGTGAGCTTGCCCACGAGCATCTACGTCGAGAACGGGCAGACCGTGTCGGTGGACACGGCCCGTTTTCAATGTCCCCGTCCGGTTTTGACGTGCCAGCAGCCAACACGGGCAGCCCGTGTCGGAGGAAACGGCCCATGTTGGATGTAAAACATGCCGAGACGATTTCGTTTTGACGGTTTCGGCTCTTGATTTCTTCTTAAAGGCTTATTTAAGATGATTTTCGGCCATTCTCGCATCCATCCGAGTCTAGAATCCTCCATTTTTCCTTCCTCCATTCATCCACATCAAACCAAAAACTTTGAAAATCGAAGAAAAAGATTGAAGCGAGTTGTGGGATTCCATCTCGAAGTCGAGAGATTTAAGTGGAGCACTTCAAGCCTATCATCTACTTGTTCATTTCTTGCTGTTTGAGGCTTGATTTCAATGTATTGGATTTTAGTTAAGCTTTCAATAAACATGTGTGAGTAGTTTAGTTTTTCTAGGGATTTGTAATCCGAAACAATGTAGTTTGATTAGTTTTGTATGATTTGTGCTTGAATTCTGATTTTGATTCAATAGAAGGTTATGTTCATCATGTTCATGAGTGTTTTGAAGGCCTAAGATACTTGTGTTTAGATATTAATCTATCATGTACTGAAAAGTGAAATAGAATAATCCGACAACCAACCTTTCTACCTAGTTTATGAAATTTGAGAAAAGAATAATAAATTAGGGGATCACTTTGATAATTTGAAATCCTTAACTTTGATTAACTTTAAGGCATACAAAAGTTATTTGATAGGTTAATTAGAGCAATTCTATTAAGCATCGAAAGAGCGGTAGAATTTTGTGATTATCGATCCTTGATTTATTTGAATGAATGATTGCACAAATTATGTTTAAAAATTCAAACTCATTGTTAGGAAAGCAAATCCCTAGATGTTTTTACCCATTGATTTAAGTCTAGATTAATTTTCTTAATTTTTATAGTTAGAACTAGTTTAGAAAGAGCCAAACTTCAAAAATCTGATTTGCTTGAGCAATTGAGTAGAGGGCTAGTTTAGTGTGTTGCTAGATCGAGTCCTTGTGGGATCGACCTTGACTAGTTACAATTTAAATACCGAGCGCTTGCAGCCTGTCAAGTTTTTGGCGCCATTGCCAGGGACTCTATTTTAGTAGCCATTAGACAAATACTCTCAAATTGACTAAGTGTTTATTTTCTTTTTCTATTTTGATTGCATTGGTAGTTTTGTTTTTGTTCTTGCTAGGTTCTTTCTCTTTACATGCAAAAAGCTCGGTTGTTCGAATTTGATCCAGAAATAGAGTGCACCTTCTGCTCTAGACGGAAGAAGCAAAGGCTAGAGAAGGCTAGGAAGAAGTAAGAAGAAAGCTCCAACCCAAAACCCAAGATGGCCGGTGAGGAAAGAAGGACTTTTGGGCAATATGTGACACCCAATGTCACTAATCCACCGTCGGCCATTAATGTCCCGAATGTAACGACTAATGACTTTGAGTTGAAGAATTTGCTCATCAACTTGGTGAGGGCCACTCCTTTCCATGGCCTCCTCAAAGAAGACCCCAATCGGCACCTCCGCATTTTTCGCCAAGCATGTGATACTTTCAAGTCGAACGGGGCTTCACCGGATGCAATCAAGCTGCTATTGTTTCCGTTCTCTCTTGAAGGAAGGGCATGGGAGTGGCTAGATTCTCTTCCGGCGAACTCCATCAGCACATTAATCAACTTGCAAGTGCCTTCTTGGCAAAATACTTCCCACCAAGCAAGTTGACCAATTTGAGGAATCAAATTTCCACCTTCGTCCAAGAGCCGGATGAGACTTTATATGAAGCATGGGAAAGGTTCAAGGACCTCCTTAGCCAATGCCCACAACATGGATTTGAGCCATGGGTCCCCATTCAAGCTTTCTATAATGGGGTCGATGATCACTTAAGAGCCACCATTCTGCGGCGGCGGGAAGAAACATCATGAGCAAGTCTGTCGATGAGCTCCACACCATGATTGAGCAGATGGAGCTCAATAGTTTTTAATGGTCCAAGCCCCGTTCCAAGAGAACGGGAGGTAAGCTTGATGTTGATGTAGTTTCTATCCTTTCTGCTAAGATAGATGCTATTACTCAAAAAATAGACCGTCTAAATGTGAATGTTGTCCCTCCCCTTCCATGTGCTTCCTGCAATTCATATGAGCATAAGACCTTGTTTTGTCCTGTGGGTATGGCTAGCAATGAACCAACCGATCAAGCCAATTATTTTGGCAACCCGAACCCGTGGCAAAACTTTGACCCATTCTCCAATTTCTACAACCCCAGATTGAAGTATCACCCCAATTTTTCCTACCGGAACAACAATCCTATGGGTCATGACCACCCGCCCTGGATTCTAAAGACCTACCCAACCCCAAGTGCCCCAAAAGTCTAACTTGGAGGTCATGATGGAAAGCATGCTTTTGGCTCAACAAAAGAAAAATGAGATTATCAATCAATTGCCTTCTAAAGTTGAAATCTTAGGCACTCACAATAAGATGCTTAAAACTCAAATTGCTAGCCAAGCAAGCTCTTCCTCTAGCCCTTCGGGTAAGCTTCCTAGCCAACCAGTGCCTAACCCTAGGGACCAATGTAATGTCATAACTTTTACGAGTGGGACACAATTGGCGGGGCCTAAGGGTGCTAGTAGTGATCATGTGGTCATTAAGATGCAATCTTAAAATGTTGTTGAGAATGTTGAGACTGATGAGAATGAGTTGCATGATGTTGTGAATGAGGAGGTGTCTTTACCCTCCAAAGAGTCTTTGGTCGATGTTATTATGCAGAATGCGAGTGAGCCTTCCAATGACCAAATGAAAATTCCCCAAAGAATCTATAATCCACCTTTATCTTTCCCACAAAGATTAGCAAATTCGAAAAATGATAAACAATTTGGGAAGTTTTTAGAGGTCCTTAAGAAGCTCCACATTAATATTCCCTTCACCGATGCCTTGTCTCAAATGCCTTCTTATGCTAAGTTCTTGAAAGAAATTTTGTCCAACAAACGAAAGTTAGAAGAGCATGAGACCATAGCTTTGATCGAACAAGTGTAGTGCCGTTCTCCAAAACAAGCTTCCCCTAAGCTTAAGGACCCCGGTAGTTTCACTATTCCATGTGAGCTGGGGAAGATTTCCATAGACCATGCTTTGTGTGATTTAGGCTCAACTGTGAGCCTAATGCCCCTCTCTTTGTCCCAAAAGCTTGGTATGGGTGAGCTGAAACCCACTATCATTTCCCTTCAATTGGCCGATCGTTCGGTCAAGTTCCCCATTGGAATATTAGAGGATGTCCCCATTAAGTTAGGAGGTTTCTTTGTACCTGTTGACTTTGTGATTTTAGAGATGGAGGAAGACACCCGTACCCCCATTATTCTTGGGAGGCCTTTCATGGCTACTGTTGGGTGTTGCATTGATGTGAAAAATGGGAGAATGTCCTTTTGTATTGTTTGAAGCTACTAAATTCTCTTCCTTTTCGATGATTGTTTTAGAGTGGATATCATTGATTCCATTTTAAGGGAAGATAGTACTAATTTGAGCTCTAATGATCCTCTTGAATTTTGTTTGTTAAATAATACAATTAGGGATATTGATCCCGAAGTTGCCATTTGTGCTCAATTCTTGGAGGCGTCTCCAAAAGTCTCACCACGCCTAGCCACGGTGGAGAAGTTGATGAATGGAAGTAAAGGTGAGTCATCTATTGTTGGAAATGAAGCTCTAAAGGTTGAATTGAAACCTCTCCCTCCCTCCCTAAGGTATGAATTTCTTGGCCCAAATTCCTCTTATCCCATGATTGTGAATGCAAATTTAAGCGCTTCGAAATTGAAGCTTTGTTGAGAGTCCTTAGATTGCATCGTAAGGCTATTGGCTATACCATAGATGACCTTAAGGGCATTCATCCTTCAGTATGCATGCATAGGATTTTAATGGAGGATAACTATAAACCCACCATTGAACATCAAAGAAGGTTAAATCCTAACAAGAAAGAGATGGTAAAGAAAGAATTTTTGAAATTCCTTGAGGCCGGTATCACTTATCATATCTCTAATAGTGATTGGGTGAGCCCGGTTCATGTTGTGCCTAAGAAAGGGGGATGACTGTTGTAAAAAATGAGAACAATGAATTGATTCCCGCTAGGACCGTTACGGGTTGGAGAATGTGCATTGATTATCGCAAGTTCAATACTGCCACCCTTAAAGACCATTTCCCTCTTCCCTTCATTGACCAAATGCTTGAAAGACTTGCAAAGAATTCATACTTTTGTTATCTAGATGGGTATTCTGGATTTTTCCAAATCCCTATCCACCCTAGTGACCAAGAGAAGACCACCTTTACTTGTCCTTATGGAACATTTGCTTATAGGAGAATGCCTTTCGGGTTGTGTAATGCACCAGCTACTTTTTAACGTTGCATGATGGCTATTTTTTCTAATTTTATTGAGGATATTATGGAGGTCTTTATGGATGATTTTTCTGTTTATGGCTCTACCTTTGATCAATGTTTGAAAAATCTATCTAAGGTGTTGTCTAGATGTGAGGAAGTGAATTTGGTCTTGAATTGGGAAAAGTGTCATTTTATGGTGCAGGAGGGAGTTGTCCTAGGTCATGTGGTTTCCAATAAAGGCATTGAAGTTGACAAAGCTAAGGTAGAGGTAATTGAGAAATTACCTCCACCTACATCGGTTAAGGGTGTGAGGAGTTTTCTTGGACATGTGGGTTTCTACCGACGGTTCACTAAAGATTTTTCAAAAATTGCAAGGCCTCTCACCCAATTGCTTGTCAAAGATATGCCTTTTGTATTTGATGATGTGTGCTTGAGTGCTTTCAATAGGTTAAGGGAGGCTTTGATTATAGCTCCTATTATGCAAGCCCGGATTGGAGTCTTCCATTTGAAGTGATGTGTGATGCAAGTGACTTTGCATTGGGGGCCGTTTTGGGGCAAAGGAAGGATGGCAAGCCCTATGCTATACATTATGCAAGCCGAACTCTGGATGAGGCTCAAGTTAACTATGCCACCACGGAGAAGGAATTCTTGGCGGTTGTGTTTGCCTTGGAGAAGTTCCGTTCTTATTGATTAACTCCAAGGTGATAGTTTTTACTAATCATACTGCCATCAAGCATCTTATGAGGAAATCGGATTCTAAGCCTCGCCTTATCCGATGGGTGCTTTTACTTCAAGAGTTCGATTTGGAGATCCCGGACAAGCCTGGATCGCAAAATGTGGTTGTTGATCATCTTTCTCGGTCGAAAGATTTGCCCAAGGAAGCTATCCCCATTGATGATTCATTTCCGGAAGAGCAACTCATGGTCTGTTTCGTATACTTCCACTCCATGGTATGCTGACTTTGTGAATTACATTGTTTGTGGAGTGATGCAACCGGAATTATCTTTCCAACAAAGGAAGCGGTTCTTGTTTGAGGTAAAAAGTTATGTGTGGGAAGAGCCTCTCCTTTACAAGTTGTGTGCGAGATGGGGTATATCGAAGGTGCATGATAGAAGATGAGGTTCAAAGGTGCTCCATCACTGTCATGCCACTACTTATGGTGGACATTTTGGCCCCGATAAAACCGCCTCCAAGGTCTTACAAGCTGGTTTCTACTGGCCAACTCTCGCCAAAGATGCACGGAATTTTGCGGTAGCTTGTGACCGATGCCAAAGGATGGGCACTATTTCCAAGAGGCATGAGATGCCCCAATCCGGGATTTCAGAGGTTGAGCTCTTTGATGTATGGGAAATTGACTTTATGGGTCCTTTTCCTCCCTCTCACAAGAACCTCTACATCCTAGTCACTGTTGATTACATGTCGAAATGGGTGGAAGCCATTGCCTCTCCCACCAACGATTCCAAGGTCGTCATGAAGTTCCTAAAGAAGAATACTTTTGCTCGATTTGGCACTCCAAGGGCTTTATTAAGTGACAATGGAAGTCATTTTTGCAACCGATCACTTGAGGCTCTTTTGAAAAAGTATGGAGTATTCCATAAGGTAGCCACACCTTATCATCCCCAAACAAGTGGTCAAGTTGAATTGTCTAACCGGGAGTTGAAAAATATTCTTGAGAAGACGGTGGATTGATCCCGAAAAGACTGGTCTTTGAAGCTTGATGATGCACTATGGGCATACCGCACTCGCTTACAAGACTCCCTTGGCACTACTCCCTTCTAGTTAGTGTATGGGAAACCTTGTCATTTGCCCGTAGAGATGGAACACAAAGCTTTACGGGCGATCCGGACCCTAAATTTTTATGCCAAGGTGGTTGGTGAGAAGCGAGTTCTCCAATTGCAAGAACTTGAGGAGTTGCGATTGCAAGCTTATGAGAGTTCTCGAATTTACAAGGAGAGAACCAACAGGTGGCATGACAAGCATATTCTGAACAGGGGGTTTAAAGAAGGTGACATGGTCCTTTTGTTCAACTCAAGATTGAAGTTGTTTCCGGAAAACCGAGATCCCGATGGTCCGGCCGTTTCAAGTCACCAAGGTATTTCCTCATGGCACGGTTAAGGTGTGGACTGAGTCCACAGGTTCCTTCAAGGTCAATGGTCAACGGCTTAAGCCTTACATTGTCGGGCATTTTGACGTGAAGACCATTTATTATGCTCTTACCGACCCGAGTAAGCCATGAGGAGTGAATTGTATATGGTCAAGCTAATGACTTAAAACAAGCGCTTCTTAGAAGGCAACCCAAGCCGTTCATAAAAAATAAAAAAAAAACGAGCGAGGCAAGTAACCAAAACGGGCGACCCGTTTCCACCAAAACGGCCCGAGTTGGGTGCTCTCTCAAACTTAGCAGCAGCCGCACCCGTTTTTCTTGAAAACGGGCTAACTTTGGGAGCAGATTTCAGGCGAGCATCCGACACGGGCTGCCCGTTTCTAGGGAAACGGCCCGTGTCGGATGTAATTTTACGCGAGCTGTTCTTTTGAGCCCGATTTCTTGTCTCTCTCCTCACTTTACCCTGCCTCTTCTTCTTCTAGCTCTCTCTCCGCCCTGGCATCCTCCATAGCCACACTTCCAACTCCCTCTCTTCTTCCATCTCTAATATCTCCTAAACTCCAAAATTTCAAACCACGTTCACCCGATCCGTTGTTCTTCTTCAATTTCACCCTCACCCTTCGCCCTTCCTCTTCTCTGCTGCGTCTCTTTGCTAATCACCGGCCATCTCCGTCCTGTTCTCGCTGGAGTTGCCTCTCCTTCACTGCCTTTCTCTCCCTCTCCGCGAAGTTCCGCGTTCCTATCTCTCGCTAGAACTCGCACTTTCGCTCGACTATTCATGCCGCGCTGCGCTGTCGTCGCTGCCCTCCTAATTCTTCTCTCCCTGCCTTTTTCCTTCTTCCATAAAAATCAGCTCTTTTCTTGCTCATTCTTCTCCACCAAAATTCTGCTTCTTCACTTCGTCTACGTTCTCAAATTTGCTCCAATGGCGCCCAAAAGGCGAAGTTCACTCAAGGGAGTCCTCACGACCGAGCTCAGCAACCCAGGCCCGAGCAACTCGTCCACCACCCCAGAATGTCCGTCTTTCACGAAACAAAGGTAATCCAAACAACCCTCTTAACTTGCCTCATCCTGAACATATTGAACGCTACAATTCATTGCTTAATCGTGAAATTGTTGCCACCCGTTATTATGATGAGATTAGTTTAGAAAGTTTGGGTTTGCTTGAGGATTTTCTTTGGATGGTTGAACGTTGTAGTTTGTTAAATTTTGTGAATATTCGATTAGGGACCTATAGAAGCCCGACTCTGGAATTTCTAAGCACATTAATCTGTTGATATTGGGCGTGGTTCTCACGCCGAGCATGGCTTAGTTTCCTTTCGCCTGTTAGGGAGATATCATGAATTCACTCTTAGTGAGTTTAATGCTTTATTTTCCCTCCCTCGTGACCTTGGACTTGGACACCGTGTAGTTCCTGATTGTTTCGATTCGACACAATTTTGGCATTCTATTTCCGGTGAGCAGGACTATCATCCTAGTTCGACTAAGGCGACCGCTGTTAGGAACCACCGTATTCGGTATATTCATCAAGTTTCGGGCCATGGTCTGTTTGGGAGAGATGACAGTGGAAATAATATGCATCTCTCTGAATTGTTTTGTTTATATGTGATGTGGACGGGAGACGTATCCGAGTTTAATCTTGGGGCTTATTTCGCCGGTCAATTTGTCACTACTCGCTACTAGTTCCCGGGGTAGGATTGTTATTAGGGGTTTCGTTACTCGCAATTGTTGTAGCTTTAGGTTTGAACCCCGATGACCACCATGATGATAGGGTACGCGGGTCCGAGCGTATCGATATTGAGGCTTTGCGGGCTATGGGCATGTGTCGAACAATTTCGGAGAGTTACTTTGGTTGTATCCTAATAACCGTATGTTGCGTCTCCCTTGTCCTAAGCGCACATCCCTTAGGGATGCGGCCAACTTCAGATTCTTGCCTGGTGAGGATGAAGTCCCTCGCCCTCCGCCCCATACTGATGTAGGAGCCTCTACCTCTTCTCTTCCCCACCCCCGAGCATAATGAGCGTAATGAGCCTAATGCCGACACTTCTATGCATTCACTTCTCACTGCTATCCATCAAGAGCAGCTCTCCTTTAGGGAGTATGTGCATTCCGAGCACGCTGCTTTCGATCCGAGCAAGCCTCACTTAGGGAATACCTCCACTTTGAACAAGCCTCCCTTCGAGATTATGTTCATTCCGAGTGTACGACTATACAAAATGCTCAACTTGAACTCCGTGACATGCTTGCTAATCAAAACCATTATATGCATATGATGAGTGAATGTTTGACTCGCTTGGCATGATTGGCATATTTCCAGGGTAATCCCAATCCTCCTCCTCCTCCCCCTCCATTTGAGTGATGTTTTGATCTTCCCCATCTCCTTTTTCCTAATTGTGCTTGCATTGTGGACAATGTCTGTGTCCAAGCATAGGGGATCGTTCCTACTTAGGTTTCCATTGATGAATAATGTACAGTTGCATTTCATTTAGGTTAGAGCATGTTTTATTTGACATTTAGCATGTAAAAAAATGAAAAAAAAAAAAGATGAACCTCCATTGATGATTCCTTTTAGGCCAAATACGTTTTCCATGGAGAACGATTTCAATGAATAGCCTTAAGTGCGAAATATTTGAAAGCCAAGTTTTGAACTTCAAGATTTTGGCCATATTTGATGGATGAAAGTTTATTGCCCTTGATTCCTTGACAATAGTGTTGGCATGTGAAATTCTTTGAGCTAGTTGAGATTGTGGTAGAGACCATCCGAGACTTTTGAGCACTAAACATTATAATTAGTCTCATTTTTTTTATTCATGTGTGATTCTCCTCTATGATTGCATCTCTAGAACTTGTTTGAATTCTCTTCAAAATCACATGTGTGCATGCTTTGTGACAACATGATTGAGGCATTCTTTGATTTTTGAGCTACATTAGCCAAATTGCCACCCTTTTACATGTTATTGACTCTTGATAGCCCTTTGAGCCTAATTGCCTAATTCATTTGTTTTGAACCCTCTTAACTAGCCTTTGGCCAAACACATAATCTAATATCTAAGCCAAGTTTAGGGAGCTTCTTACACATGTTGGGTCATTAAGAGTCTTTGATATGTTGGTGATAATTTGGATTCTTTTGTTGAGATTGAAGGGTAATATATATGTATTGAGCATGAGATGATTTTCCCTCTTGGTTGTAAAGGTGTATTTTGATGTTATATGAGCTTTTTGATTTGTTAGAAGTTCCTAATGCCAAGTATAAAAAAATTTTTTAAAAAACACAAAGAAAATCAAGAAAATTTTCGAAAAAAAAAAAGAAAAAAAGGACAATCAATAAAATGTTTGGCATTTTTGGAATATTCAGTTTGATTTATTTTTAGTAAAGCTCATATTCTAAGTTACTTGTCGGATGGGTGTAATGAGTTGTATTGTGTGATTTGTTGGGTAGAGTTTAGGAGGCTCCTCGCTAATTGGCTTTTACCTCCTCATTTTTCCCAAAATGTACAATACCCCTTTCTTACCCAATGCCTAAGCCCCGTTACAACCATATGAAGTCCTCTTGATTGTCATATTGCATGTTACACTTTAGTGGTGGCGAATAGAGAATTCTACCAAGCATATGGTAGTTTGCATGATTGTGAGAGAGATTGAGTGAACCATGTATGAACCTAAACACATGAGCGGAGTGTTTTCACGTTTCCAAAGTGAGGTTCTACCGGCCTTTTAGCTCCCTTGTTCTACATGTGCCAACATGAATTGTTTGAGTGATGATTTGGGTGATTGATCTAATTTGTCTTTATGGTTTTCAAATGTGGTTTTTGAAAATTTTCTTTCCATTTGATTGTGAAAAGATTTGGTGTACTTATGGGTCGTTGTTGAATGGTTTTTCCTTGTGATACTTATGGTTTTTCCTTGTGATACTTATGGTTGCCTACCCTTAGGAGGTTGTGATTCTTTTGCTAGATTTCATCTTATGATTTTGTGCCTTACTTGAGGGCAAGCAAGGTTTAAGCATGGGAAAATTTGATAAGTGCATAAAATGCATTAGATTCTTAGGCATTTTGATGCTTTTCTTTGGAAAAATCGGTTAATAGGAGTGTGTTTATGCTCCATTTTCGGTTTTACGCTTGTGTTTTGGTGTTTTGTGATGATTTTGCAGATTTGATCTCCAATACCAAGTTTTTCCCGAGATTAGTGAGTTTTCCGAGCCTTAAGAAGACCAACACGGTCCATCTTTGCAGTCAAAATGGTCGTCCCCTCGATTTCTCAAAGTTTATCCTTCCGAGCAACCAACACGGGCCACCCGTTTCCACCGAGAACGGCCCGTGTTGAAGGTGAGCTTGCCCATGAGCATTTACATCGAGAACGGGAAGACCGTGTCGGTGGACACGACCCGTTTTCAATGTCCCCGTCCAGTTTTGACGTGCCGAGCAACCAACACGGGCAGCCCGTGTCGGAGGAAACGGCCCGTGTTGGAGGTAAAACATGCCGAGACGATTCGGTTTTGACGGTTTCGGCTCTTGATTGCTTCTTAAAGGCTTATTTAAGATGATTTTTGGCCATTCCTACATCCATCCAGTCCAAAATCCTCCATAGTTCATCCTCCATTTTTCCTTCCTCCATTCATCCACATCAAACCAAAAACTTTGAAGATTGAAGAAGAAGATTGAAGCAGTTGCAGGATTCCATCCGAAGTCGAGAGATTCAAGTGGACCACTTCAAGCCTATCATCTACTTGTTCATTTCTTGCTGTTTGAGGCTTGATTTCAATGTATTGGATTTTAGTTAAGCTTTCAATAAACATATGTGAGTAGTTTAGTTTTTCTAGGGATTTGTAATCCGAAACAATAGTTTGATTAGTTTTGTATGATTTGTGCTAGAATTCTGATTTTGATTCAATAGAAGGTTGTGTTCATCATGTTCATGAGTGTTTTGAAGGCCTAAGATACTTGTGTTTAGAGATTAATCTATCATGTACTCGAAAAGTGAAATAGAATAATCCGACAACCAACCTTTCTACCTAGTTTATGAAATTTGAGAAAAGAATAATAAATTAGGGGATCACTTTGATAATTTGAAATCCTTAACTTTGATTAACTTTAAGGCATACAAAAGTTGTTAGATAGGTTAACTAGAGCAATTCTATTAAGTATCGAAAGAGCGGTAGAATTTTATGATTATCGATCCTTGATTTATTTGAATGAATGATTGCGCAAATTATGTTTAAAAACTCAAACTCATTGTTAGGAAAGCAAATCCCTAGATGTTTTTACCCATTGATTTAAGTCTAGATTAATTTTCTTAATTTTTATAGTTAGAACTAGTTTAGAAAGAGCCAAACTTCAAAAATCTAATTTGCTTGAGCAATTGAGTAGAGGGCTAGTTTAGTGTGTTGCTAGATCGAGTCCTTGTGGGATCGACCTTGACTAGGTACAATTTAAATACCGTGCGCTTGCGGCTCGTCGGACTCTTCGAATGATGTTGTTTTGACTAGTTTACTTTTTCGAGTCTTTCATTATCCATTTCAAAAATCTCGAGCCTAGTTTATTATTTAACCGAGTGGTCGGGTCTGAATTTAGGGTTTTTGAACCCAAAATTTCTCTATAAATAGAAGGCTCCTCCCCCCAAATTTGGGACACCAATTCAACTGCATTTTCTACTCTCAAGTTGTTGAATTCTATACGTCGCTCTTCTCCCTACTTTCCCTTACTCATACTCCATAATTTCCTTTTCTAAACACATAACAAAAGCCTTCATTTATCCAGTCTTGCTTATTCTTGATCTATTGTCACTCTGCCGAAATTTGGTGAAGATTCGAATTTAGCAGGTGGGTCAACCTTAGGGTGTTGTCCCACCATTCGGATTTTGCTTTCATTTGATTTCGTTTTATTTAACTTCAATTTTTACGCTTTCCGTATTGTGGCTTAAAAATGTAATCACTTTACTTTCCACCCCGCTAGATGTAATTTATCTATTTTTTTCCTTTATCGCTTTACTTTATTTCGCTTTCATTTAATATTTACCGCTTTACATCATTTTTTCATTGCCTTTAATTTCGCATTTTGCATGTTGAGTGCTTGTTTTCCTTTTAACGTAATTTAAACTCACTTATTCAATTAGTACAGGTCGTTTTTATGACATGAAGAATGAAGAGCATCCCTCCTTATTTCATACCTTCATCCCTGGATATCGAAACATTGTTTTTGGCTAATAGAGTCTTTTTTAAAAACCTTTTTTGTAATTTTTGAGTTTTTGTCCCTTTCGATTGTCGCTTAGGTAAACTCAAAAGAATAGCAAAATATTTTATTTTTGTTAGTTTTTCTTTTAAAACTGACTAGCAATCCCCTTTTTTTATCTTTTTCTCAAAATCGCATCTTGGTTTTTTCTACAAAAATTTGAAAAAAAATTAACAGATTGATCGACGGACTATGAAACCGAGACTACCTCGGTAATCTTGGCCTGATTGTCGGCTCCGGTCAATAGTTTTGGAGGGTCAAGCCTCCAATCTATTGACTGGGCCTAGCTCCTGGTCCAAGATATTAAGTTGTCCGGCCCGAGCAAGCTTTGCATCAACTTGTTTCTTATTTTATTCTTTCAGTTTGAAATGCATCCCGAGAATTTTAAAACCTATTTTTGAAAATAAGACGATTGCTAAAAATTGCAATGCAACTCTTTAACAAATCAAAAGCCTTATTATTCGCCTTGATAAACCTGTCCTCGCACGAAGGTGACATTCGTTAAGAGGCACGACCCTAGGTCATGGCCCCTAACTCTTTTATAAAAGTTAAATCCTTCAAACTGAATATAATCCCTCTTTCGAGTCAAATTAAAAGAAGAAATGACCAAATCTAGTAGATTTGTCATTAAAGTATTCAAAAGCACCGTCCACATCTCGCTTGTTGGTGTCATAGGTGGTTAAACTCGATGGTGGTTTGACAGAAAAATACCCCTAAAGGTCATACTGTTATGTCCAAAAAAAGGCTTATTTTTATCCAATTGCCCCAAATGTGGGCTTAATTTCATCCAATTTTCCCAAATTATAAGGTGTATATCCAAATTATATTTAGTATACATACATCATATCAAATTTAATGTGCATCAGTTATTCATTTGTTGATAAAATCATATTATATTTGCATTATAAATGGTGACCAATTGTATTATGTTTAGGAGCATTAGTCTTATGTTTATTAAACATTAATTATATAAATTACAAACAATAATAACAATGAAAGAAACAAAGAATTAACCAAATTATATCAAAAAAAAAAACTAAACCAAACACCCAAAAAGTGTATAAGCAAAATATTTAGGCCCTGTTTAGTTTGGCAAAATTGGAATGGAACCGGATTCCTCCGGTTTCAAGTTCCTTTTTCGGTTGTTTGGTTGATTATTTTGAAGGTGGAACTTGAAATTTACAGGTTTCAAGTTCCCCTCAAAACAAGGGAATTTGAATCCCCCAAATAGGAGGAGATCAATTCTCAATCGCTCGAGGATCGGTTTATAATTATTAAAAAAGAAAAATTAGCCTATTTGCTATATTATTATTATTATTATTATTATTATTATTATTATTATTATTATTATTATTATTATTATTATTATTATTATTATTATTATTATTATTATTATTGTTGTTGTTGTTGTTGTTGGTGTTGTTGTTGTTATTATGGGGTATTTTTTGGTTGCTGATTTTTTTATTATTATTTATTTATTTATTATATATAATTTTTTTCTCATATTCTTTGATAGAACATTATAGTTTGAAAATAGGTTTACTAAAAATTAGAAATAAAATTTGTTAATTATTAAAAAATTACAAGATAGTTAATTAAGAAAATAAATAAATATAAGACTCAATAATCAGCAAATATGCTAACGAGCTTCAACTTTTATTGATTCAAATGATGATGATGATGATGATGACGATAATAATATTAATAATAATAATAATAATAATAATAATAATAATAATATTTAATAATAACAATAATAATAATAATAATTTAAAACGATATAAAATAATTTAAAAAATAAAAAAATTTTAATTTTATCCCATGATTAACAAACAAACAACAAGAATTGGAACTTGATTCAATTCTCGTTCTCTACCAAACACTTAAAGAGAATATTAAAGTTTCATATTTAACCCCTCAAATATCATTCCTTGATTCCATTCCATTCCAATTTTGCATACCAAACAGGGCCTTAGTGTGAACAAGTATTATGTCTAGTGTGCATCAATTTTTATAAGAGAAATATAAGAAGTGGTTATAAGCTAGTTAGTTTTTATATCTTTATTTAATATATTCTATTCAATTAAAATTGATTTAAAATGAGTACACAAGAAATTTGGTGAAGATTTCATATTATATTTAGTGAGAATATATAATGAGCAATTGAACTATATCAATACTCATGTATAACCCTCTATCTCTCTTAAGTTTTGATTCTAAGTCATTCCGAGTTTTATAAAAACTCATATTTAAGTTTCATCTTGTTATGACCCACTCAAAACTAGTCTTCAAGCATAACATTTCTTAATCGTGTTTCGAAGCACTGAGACACAACTCAAAATAATTGTATGAGTAAATAAATTTTCTAATACTTTTATTTTGAGCATCGACTTTGTGTTTCAAGTGAAAATGAATTACAGCGTTAATTCTAATTTCTAAATCAGTTTATTTCTTGAGAATTATTTACTTGATCAAGTATATGTATTTTGATTATTTATTCTTTCTAACTTGATCATGTATATGTATTCCGATTATTTATTCTTTCTAACTTGATCAATTTAAGGATTGACTCAAGATGGAATCTAAACCTAATGGATATTAGACTCATAAAATCCATTCTTTTAGGATGAAGATAACTAAGTGCTTAATTACTTTGAATTAATTATTATCATTTCCTAATCTTGGACCAAAGTATTTTTATACTTTGAGTACCACTTTGATTTGCTTTTGTAGATTAATTAAACAATCCTAATCTACTTTTGAAATATAAAGGCAACCGATTTCTAGTCTGTTAAACACCAGTGAGACAAAAATCACCCATTTACGGACATGGTCGAGACACTTTGTCAAAGTTGTTTGTTTCTAAACCTGGAAAACAACTTTGAGTCTAACGGTTGTTTCCACCACAGATTTCAATCACCACCGGAGGATTGGACCATCTTTTGAGCCAAGGATCACTGCACATGTTCACATCTCAACGGATCTTTTTCGAGTGGCTCGGACTAGTCATTACAACGGCTATTGAAGCTCACCAGTCCGAACAAGTCTAAATGATCATTCTGCCTGGGTGCTTTTAAATAGAAGTCATTCCATAAGACTTAAAGATTGCTTGAACACATTACTTAACACTTACTTAGTGCATTCTTATTGAATCTTCAACATATAACTCCTAATCTATATTTTCTTACTTTCTAAGTTGTAAAGAAAGTCTTGTAATCACTCATACTCTTTCTACTTTCTTTGTAAGTCCCTTGACCGAGCTGTAAGGGTTAACTCAACTCAATTGTCCCTTACTCGTAAGGGTTAACTTAGTTAGGAAGTATTAGATCGAGATAAGGGAACTTCGAGTTTAGGAAAACTTGTAAAGAAATTGTCTAATGGAGCAATTTTGGTAAGAGTCGATCCTTTATAATTGTGGATTCAATTAGTGGATTTGACTTGCTGCTTATATTAGCATTGTTCGTGGTTTTCTGCCTTGGAAGGGTTTCTACGTATTTCTTATGTATTTAACTTTTTGAGTCCAATCTAAACTCATTATCTCGTTTCTTAGTCTAATCTATACAAAACTGTTATATTTCTCAAAAATCTTCCATTACTCTATTCACCCCCACTAGGGTGACTTATCATCTCCAAAAGCAAACCTTCATATATTTTGTGAGCATTAATACAATAATAGTAAAGAAAATAAGACACATAAACTAAAATTAATAAAAAATAATAACTTTCAATATATATGGTAAACTTATACTCCATATATATTAACATTGAAATAAATAATAATATCAACAATAGTTCTAATAAAACAAAGATGGAGATTTAAACCGAACACTCACAGTATATAGTTGCAAGTGCATAAGAAAAATATATTGTATGCATCAGTATTATGTTTGATATGCACCAGTATCACGTTTTGTATGCATATACATTCAGTGTACATGAACACGATAACATCAGCAAGCGTGTGACTCATGTTTTTAAGTTGCTTGAGTGGGTTGGGAGTAGAGATGTATCTCTACTTCGAGGTGTTCAATGTAACTATAATAAACTCCCAGAAAAAGAGTTTGTTTTGTACTCCTCGCTGCAATTAAACAAAGTGATTAAATGAAACTGTTTGAAAACAATTTGCAACATGTTATTCGTGGAGCAGAGGCGTAGAGAGAATATATATACCTTGGAAGACAGGTGGTCGATTATTAAACATTGCAATGTTGTCCCTTTTTTACTTTTTTTCCATGCTTCTTCCATAAACATATTTTATTGAAGTATAATTTTGATTATACGGGACGTAGCCCAATAATGCGTTAATTCTCATCACGGGTTGGTAAGTATTCAAACTTATTGAATTATGATAATTATAATCACCTTGAGAGACATACATGTAAATTTTTGTTTGTTTTGGGGGCGGGGGTAGGTAACAAAAGGGTAAATATATGGCTATTTGGTGGTAGTTTGCTGTCAGTAGCACAAGTCATAGGTAGGCCCAATTATCCTTGCCTTTTATAAGCCTTCTTCATAGTTCAGGTGCACAGAAACTGGTTTGCTACAAGTTGTAATCAATACCAGCATAATTATCTACTTTAATGCTTTTGATGTAGACTGAACACCTTCCTCTCCAAAAATACTCAAAAGATCTTAAAGTGGGTGCAAATGTTAGCTAGGTGAGAATACTTTTATGCTTATCAAATTTTTTAAACTTAAATTTAGAAACAGCTGCGAATGTTATCGTGTTCCCCACTTGAGGAACTTGGAATATAGTGACCATGTGGAGTTACAACAGGAAGATGTGTGCTTCGCTAGATTTAGTCATCTTGGAGGAGCAAACCATGCCATCATGCCTGAAGTTCCTTTGTACTCTTTAGTTATAGTTATTTTCTGATTTATTTTCTATCTTAAGCCTTCTGTACTAATTAAACCTAGATTAGTGTTGGGCAATGGCAGCAGCAGAGCAGCAGATCATACAGAAGTTGCAGAAAGAATATGAGCTCAAGAGTCATCATCCACTGACAGATGTTGCCTGAACTCTATCTCCATCTCCTTTTCCCGTTAAAAAGACATCTTTTTTAATAAAAAGACTGATGTAATTTTGGTCTAGAAGGATTGGAGTTTGCGTTGTTTCAATCAGGTGCATTGTTGTTTGGTTAGCTCATGTAGAGTTTTTGCTTCATATTAATCATATATGGTAATGATATGGGGAAGGTGAATAGTGAGAATTTCTCCTACTTGGTGCTTCTTTAGTTTGTAGCCTAATTGGGCAATGATTGACATAGGTAATGAAGAACACCCTTAAATTCTTACCCAAAAAAGAAAGAGTTTTTAGATTAAAATAAATTATATTTTATGGAGTTTGGATGTTTATAAATCTTTTTTTTAAAAAAAAAAATCCTATTTTGAAGTTGAGTGCACTTGCACTATACTTAGGGGTTATTATAGGGGTTATTATTTTTCTAAACGAACACTAAGTAGAAGGTGGCAGATTATGTTTCATAGCGACGTAGTAGGCGGAGTCGTATGTGTTTATTACTTGTACCCTTTTGAAATTGTAATTACTTTTCAAACATCAATTGAGACAATTATAACTTTAAAAATAAGGGTTCAACAAGTAAACACAAATAACTCCGTTTGTCCACGTCATCATAAAACTGAATCTGCCACCCTATAAGTTGATTTTGGTTTAGAAAAATAATTACCTCCTACGTACAATGTACAAATATCCAACTTTATAATAGGGTATGTAAACCCCCAAGTATGATTTATTTTAATCTAAAAAACTCAATATTATGTTTAGTATGCATCAGTATTACATTTGATATGGATAAGAAATATATTTAATATGCATTGACAAAAAAAAACACGCATGACTTACCTTTAGGTTGTGTGTTGGGTTAGGAGTATAGATCCACTTGAAACATAAATGTTTAAATAAGGCCCATCTTTTCTTTCGTGATCATTTATGTACGAGAATCGGATCGAGCTGGCTGGTTCGACCGGTTCAAACGGGAAACGGAGATGAATTCAGTCCGGACACGCTACTTGACCCACTAGAGCATTAAACCAGATGGGCTCGATCAAAACCGCTCAACCCGGATATGTTTCGAATCGGTCAATTCCCAGGTGAACCGGAATTTAGCATGAATATAAACCTTAATTTAAAAAAAGGAAAAAAACTCAAATCTTCATCGGTCAACAACTTTTCGTGATTTCATCCATAGATTCGCTGCCCCATTGAAGTATTCTCAAGCAAGAGAAAAATTAAAAAGAGGAAGGAAAAGTATTAATGTTAGGCATAGCAATAAATTTATATGATATTAATGTGTTTGACGAGTAGAAGATGAAGGAGAATGGAGTTGCTGGAGAGGACGAAGGAAAAGTGAAAGGGAGTTGTTGGAGAGGATGAGGAAGATGAGGAGACAAGGCGAGGATGTGGCATATAAATGTTTAAGGCAATTAGTCTATGTCTCCCCTGCTCTTTCTATCTCCCTCTCTATCTCTCACCGGTAGGGGTAAGTTCATTAATTGAGGTTGGGGGAAGGGAAGTTATGTTGAGAGAATTGGTTCGATGATCGACTCAATCAGCAAAGTGCATTAATGATTCGACCAGTCGGACCGTTTAACTCTGGATTAGAACGATTAACCCGATTGATGGTTGAATTGAGTTAGACCGATCAAACCCAAGTATATATTTGGATAAAAAAACAAAACCAACTTAACCCATATGTATAAAAAATTATGGACCTTAGCTAAAAAGCCCAACTAAAACCTAATAGCTTTAGCCTTTACAAAAAACCCTAATTGCTTTTTAAAACAACCCCCTGTCCCTCCCCCCAAAAAAATTGATAAAGCAGTTTGCACGCCTCTCTCTCTCCTTCCCCTAAGAGTGTTTGCAATGTATGGCTCCCATCGCCAACCTCCCTCTCTCCTCTCACACCACTTTCTCTTCTAAAGCTACCATTTCTGCAACCTCTCTCACTCTCTCCTCTAAATATCATCACATGTCTCTCTTATCACGACTCTCACAACCCTCTCTCTCCTCTAAAGCTCCCATTATTACAACATCCCTCTCTCTCCCTTCTAAGTTTCATCACATCACTCTCTAAATATCATCACATGTCTCTCCTATCACGACTCTCACAACTCTCTCTCTCCTCTAAAGCTCCCATTATTACAACCTCCCTCTCTCTCCCTTCTAAGTTTCATCACATCACTCTACTCTAAAGATTAGTAACCAAGCACATCCTAGGAGAGGAGAGGCAGGAGACAAGCACCACCGGCCGGTCCGCCGGCCACCGGCCAAAGGTTGCGAAGCGGAGCCTGTGAAATCACGTTCCAATCGCGGTCAATGTGGGTCAGATGAGTCAACCGGGTCATCCGAGTTCAGACCAATTTTTCCGATTCAATTGTCTCGAATGAGCTATGTTATTAACTAGATCGCTAAAGAGACTAGTTTCTAGTCCAACCGGCTGGTATTGTCCAATTCTCTTAACATAGGAGGAAGGGTTTGCCTTTTAAGCTAAAGTTTATGAGCTTTTTAGACAAAACCCCTTTTTTGGGTTGAGCTGAATTTTTCTAATCATATTGTAGGAGGCAAAATTTGTTAGCCAACTATACGTTGCCATGTGGAAAATTAATTATTTTTATTTTACCTATTGCAAATTGCCACGTGTAAAATTGGCTTTGGAAAGCCTTTAAAATTAAAATCAAAAGAAATCAAATTCTAGCCAATTAGAAGTCAGTCACGTGTCGTTGATGATGTAGTAAATTGTAAATATTTCTTTTTAAAAAATAATTACTAAATTAAGGGCCTGGGCCCAAAACTCAAGTCAAACCCTACGTCTAAAAAGCTATAAATAGAGCTCATCGCCTCATTTTTGACACATTCACCATCCGCAAATCCAGAGCTCGGATTGCAAACAACATCCAGCTACTAAGCTCCAAGGATCAAAGTCTACAACCGTTCGTAAATCGGAGTCAAGAATTCAAATTCAAGACTCTCGGAACATCCGAGATCAAGAACCATTCAGCGTTCATCATCTCGCCTCAACATCAACGTTCGAGATCAAGTTACGACGCCCTCGAATCGTTCAAGTTACAAGGAGATTGAATCGAGAGGATTACTTTTGTTGTATTCAATACGGAGATTGTACCCATTAAAAAAATCAATACAAATTATATTTGTTTCCTAATTTCCTATCTTTATTTATTTTAGACTCGAAATTTGTGTTTACAAATTTTGGCACGCTCGGTGGGACATCTCTCGCCTCTCATCTCTTTCTCTAAACAAATCAACATTCTACACCTTTGAATAACACATGGCTCCCAAGAACGCAAGTCACTCAATCTTCAAAGAACAAAACTATTGGATCCATTTCTCGGGGATCCACTAACGCTGGCGATACATCTAGCAAAATGATGACTAGAAGTATGGCAAGAGCTGCTCGTCGCTGTTATTTTGAAGGAACCAAGTGTAGCTGCACCATTTCGGCTTCGTCCGATCCGAAACCTTGACTCCAACCTGGTTAATGGAGTCAATCAAACCGTGTCGTATATCGGTCCGGAGGAGAGAGTTGTTCCTGTTTTCAACTTGAAGTAGACGATTCCTTGCGGGATAGACGAACTCCAAGCTCACACCAACCCTATCTTCATGTCTGTCTAAAGAAGAAGTTGATGGTTATGCCAGTGGGGATTCCATGCCCCCGTCTCCCAAAGACTCGGCGTTCTCTCATTCCGAAGCTGAATCCTCTAACAGTGTCATCATGCCGTAATGGTGACAGGAGCTATAAATATTGAAGAACAACTTAACGAGATGAAGGAAACACTAGCAAGACTTGCTAGAGAAAGCGCGAGAAAGGATGCACAAATCAAGCTTCAAAGTGAGCAAATCGCTAGCTCGATAAAGAAGTTGGAGAAGAAGTCATCCGAAGCTTCTAACAAAGGTTCTGCAACGAAGGGTCCGATAAAGAGTCCAACCATGATGAAGAATCCGACGATGAACCGAAAGAGACTCCACTCGACTTCAATGTCCGTTGAACAAATCCGAACTTAATTGCAAAGGCAATCAAGAATCGATTAGGAGAAGGGTCTCGTAAGTCTCACCTGTACATGAAGCCCTACACTAAGAGGATTGATGCCCTAAGAATTCCTCATGGCTATCAACCACCAAAATTCCAACAGTTCAATGGTAAAGGCAATCCTAAGCAACACATTGCACACTTCATCGAAACTTGCAACAATGCTGGCACGAAAGGAGATAGGTTGGTAAAGCGGTTCGTTCGAACTCGAAAGGAATTGCTTTTGACTGGTACACGGACTTAGAGCCGAATCCATCAACAAGCGGGAGCGAGATGGAACAAGAATTCCTTAACAGGTCCTATAACACCCAAAGCGTTGTTAGTATGACGGAGCTGACTAATGCAAGGCAGCAAAAAGAGGAACCGGTTCTCGATTACATCAATCACTGGAGAGCCCTCAGCCTCGAATGTAGGGATAGATTGTCCGAAGCATCTGCAGTGGAGATGTGCACTCATGGCATGGAATGGGACTTGCTTTACATTTTGTAGGTGAGCAAGCCAAGAACTTTCTAGGAATTGGCTACCAAGGCTCATGACATTGAAATGACGATAACAGGCCGTCGCAACAAGTCTTCCTCCTCATATGATCAAAGAAAGATCGGGACGAGTACAAGAATAGTACTAAGTCTTCAAAAATAGAGTCAATGTATATTTCCACTGGAGAGGCGGTGCAAATTTCTGGAAAGCCCAAGTCAAAGCAAAAGAAGATCATATACTCTAAGGATGTCGCGAAGAAGCGTCCCACACTAAAAGAGCTTCAGGAGAAGAAGTACCCATTCCCAAACTCGGACTTGTCGGGAATGTTAGATGACTTGTTAGAAAATAAGGTGATTGAACTTCCGAACCAAAATGGCCATAAGAAGCGGAAAAGACTTCGATCCAAAATATTGTCGATACCATAGGGTTATTAGTCACCCTCTTGAAAAGTGTATCACACTCAAAGAGCGCATTATGCAATTGGTCGAAGATGGAAAGATCATATTAGATTTGGATGACACAACCGAGACCAATTGTACCTCCATCCAACTAGAGAACCCTTCTCGAACTCGGTCTCCCAAAATAGAGTTGCTCACACTTCAATTTGGAAATCTGGAACTAGTGATCTTGCCATTAACGGTACAAGCACCGCATATGGAAGTCAATCCTACTATAGATATTCCGAGATGAAGATCAAGAAGGATGGACCCTTGTCACTCGTCAAAGGCCAAGGAGACAAAGTCATGTTCAATCACAATCTATCCATCTCGAAAAAGCCAAAGCGAAGGAAGAATCCTAGGCATACGAACAACAAGAAAAGGTCAAAGATAAGCAAGAAACGGCAAAACCAACTCTGTTAACTTATTTGAACAAGAGCCACTTGTTCGAATCACCTTAGAGGAGTTCTTCCCAACAAATTTCTTTGAGAAAGTCACGGTGAACATTACTTCATGTTTAGAATTTAAAGATGAAGAAGAGGTGGAGAACAATGATGATGAAGATGTCCAACCTACCACAAAGTCCTCACTGTTCGATAGGTTATAGTCGTCTACCTCGGAAAGACGCCCTTACGTGTTCACGAGAATAAGAGGAGGCCAAAATCCCAAACCCTCGGTATTCTATAGAATAAAAGGAAGTGGGCAGTCAAGACCTTCGGTTTTCAGCAAAATCAAGAAGGAAAAAGATGTGTCTAAGTCATCGCCGGTTCCGCGAGAAAGACTCGGTGTTCCATCGTCTTGGCGATACAAATGAAGTACAAAGTTTTATCCCTTCCCGCATGAAGCGTGTCTCAACACCTGGACGTAAAGACGGATGGCTCAGCTGAGAGTAAAACGACGCACTTGTGATCGTTACGGGTCAACCGGGGTGATTCTAGGCCTAACGAAATTAGAATATTATCACGGGCATTAAAAAAGAAATCGATTGCGCTCGTCTGAAGTAGAAGATCAAGTACTTCGAAGGCGATCATCATGTCTCACAAGATTGGAATCAAGATCACTTCAAAGTGGGATGATCCCTATGTGGTCCGAGAAGTCTACATGAATAGTGCCTACAAGACGATCGATATCGAAAGGGTAATCCCGTAATTGGAAAATTCTTGAAGTTTTATTATTCTTGAACATTGTTGCATGTAAGCTCCTAAGCAAGAGCCTAAACTGCTCATTCTTGCAAGTTGAAATTAAATGTACTACTCCGACCCGCAAGAGTATAAACCGTGAACGGCAAAAAAATTCAATAAAATAATTCATTCCTTTTAGTTTTACGTCCGGCTTGATCCTTTAGGGTATTATATTCCCTTAAGGTACGTAGGTAGCTTAAGAATAAACTTGAGCACAACTGCGCGCAAAAAACAAAAAATGGAAGAAAAAACAAAGATATAAATAATATCAAAATTCAAGACTCACAAGTCACGTGTCTCTCAAGTCACGTAAATTCAAGACTCTCAAGTCACACAAATACAAGACTCTCGAGTCACATAAGTTCACGACTCTCAAGTCACATAAGTTCAAGACTCTTAAGTCACGTAAATTCAAGACTCTCAAGTCACACAAGTTCAAGACTCTCAAGTCACTAAAAGCACCCTCAAGTCAAATTAGAGACTCTCGAGTCACTAAAAGCACTCTCAAGTCACTCAAATTAGAGACTTTCAAGTCACTAAAAGCACCCTCAAGTCACTCAAATTAGAGACTCTCAAGTCACTAAAAGGACCCTCAAGTCACTCAAATTAAAGACTTTTAAATTACATAAGTTCAAGACTTTCAAGTCACGTAAACTCGAGACTCTTAAATCAAACAAAATGCAAGTCTAAAAGAGTCTCAAGTCATTCAAATTAAAGATTTCCAAGTCACCAAATAGATCCTTTAGTCATTGAAAGAGGTTTAAACCCGTTCATGCACCCTAAAGAGAGTAAGACATGTAAGGGATTAACAAAAAGTCAATTTTTCGGATAGCTCGTTCTAAGACTACGAGTCGAATAAATCGCTTTGACGTCTCTTGGTCGGAAAAGTCGGAAGACTTGTGTCGAGACTCGGAGTCGAATAAATCGCTCCGACGTCTCTAGGTCGGAAAAGTCATATGGCACGTTACGAGAATTTGAGTTGAATAAATCGCTCCGACGTCTCTCGGTTGAAAAAGTCGGATGGCTCGTCTCGAGACTCGGAGTCGAATAAATCGCTCCGATGTCTCCGGGTCGGAAAAGTCGGATGGCACGTTCGAAACTCGAGTCGAATAAATCGCTCCGACGTCTCTCGATCGGATAAGTCGGATGCCTCGTTCTAAGACTCGAGTCGAATAAATCGCTCTAACGTCTCCGGGTCGGATAAGGCGGATGACACGTTTTGAGACTCCGAGTCGAATAAATCCCTCCGACGTCTCCGGGATAAGGCGGATGGCATGTTACGAGACTCCGAGTCGAATAAATCGCTCCGACGTCTCTAGGTCGGATAAGTCGGATGGCTCGTTCGAGACTCCGAGTCGAATAAATCGCTCCGACGTCTCCGGGTCGGATAAGGCGAATGGCACGTTACGAGACTCCGAGTCGAATAAATCGCTCTAACGTCTCTGGATAAGGTGGATGGCACGTTCTAAGACTCCGAGACGAATAAATCACTCGGCGTCTCTAGGTCGGATAAGTCGGATGGCTCGTTACGAGACTCCGAGTCGAATAAATCTCTCCGACATCTTTGGGTCGGATAAGGCGGATGACACATTCCGAGACTCCGAGACGAATACATCGCTCCGACATCTGCTGGGTCGGATAAGTCGGATGGCTCGTTTTGAGACTACGAGTCGAATAAATTGCTCCGACGTCTCTAGGTCGGATAAGTCGGATGGCTCATTCTAAGACTCGAATCGAATAAATCGTTCTAACATCTCTCGGGTTGGATAAGTCAAATGAGTTGAATGACTCTCTTTGACGTATCTAAGTCAAGTGTTGACATGAATGATTTACTCTGAATATCACAGAAGTTTGCAAAAACGACATTAGCAATCATTTTTGAAAAATAAAAATCATGTGAAAATTGACTATTAATATTTAATGGGATATTAACCAACAAAAAAAAATTCATGTTAACCTTTGATAATATTTGGAAAAAATCAAACCCCAATATCAATCTGATCCAAGCAACCTCTGTACCAAGTTTACTTATGGTTCGGCTGGAACACAAGGTGATTGAATAGTGATTGCCCATCATGGCTAGTTTCCAAAACTCAATTTTCGCTTCATCAAAACCAAGCAAACCACAAGCTTTACTGATAACATTCAATATCAATTTCCAGAGACTGCCGCAAGCTTTACAGGCAGAATTCAATATGAAGCTGAATTTTCAAAGGTAACAGAGGAATGAAGCAAGCCTCGGCATAAAAAAATAAATAAAAAAAAAGGAATGAAGGAGTAAATAAACCTGCGACCCGGGCACAAATCGTCGAAAGCAAAGAAGCACAGGGGGCAAGAACAATGAACTCAGTACGGGGAGTAAGAAGAGCAAATGTAACGCGTTTATATAATCATATCTGAGTCTGAGACTTAAATTCCCAGTTAGTTACAAACTCTTCAAATTTTACATTCCCAGTCAGCTACAAACTCTTCAAATCCCACCGACCCTTTGCTTATCAAACAGGGGAGAAACAGAAAAGCCAAGATCAAAAGCCCAGGTCAGAGAAGACGAAATCCAAGGCAAAATCGAAGGGAAAGCAAACTGATGCATCTAAGTAATTTTAAAAGGGAAATGCAAGAAACATTGGAAAATCTGAAAATTGAAAAAAAAATCAATGGCGATTCTATCAGATTACAAAGTAGAAAGGGAACAACAACAAGAGTAGTCACAATAACCACAACTGAGAGCCCCCAAATTTCAGTTTCACTCCTCTCCAACTCCACCACTTCAGAATTCATCCTCCTCCGCTTCCTTTGACCACCGTTGTTCCAAGTTACGAAAGGGCTCTGCCCAGGTTCATAAGAAAATCCTGCAACCCTTGGAGTTCGAAGCAGACCCATGTCACCAGGTTCTGAAAACAAGAGGAAAGAGAAACACCGAATTCAGAACTCGCTGGAGAAAAGAAAAAGAGAGGAAACGCGCATACCAGTTGGATCGAAGCCGGAAAAATGGTACTGCTGCTTTTGCTCAGATCGAAGCCGAAAAAAGGTACCGCTGTCTTTGCCCGGATCGAAGCCGTCGAACAGTGGATGGCGACACGATTGACAACGGAAAGTCCGGAGAGCGGCTGCCTCAACGGAGATCTACCATCGGAAAAGCGCTAGGGACCGGAAGAAGCTGGACGGCGGCAGAGGCGGAAAGACTGAACGGTAAAGAAGCCGTTGATTGTAATTCGGGACCGGAAGAAGTCGGCGACGGCAGGCGTTCCTCCGGCGAAGACTACTGTCGGGATGAAGAGCAAAGAGAGTGTGGGATAGAGAGAAAAAGCCATTGGAGGTTTAGAAAGAGAGAGACCCGAATGGGAGAGCTATAAAAAGAGGCAAAGTGAGGAGGGTCTGGCTTTTAGCCTGGCACCCAAAAAAAAAAAAAGAAAAAAAGTGAAAGTAATTAACTGTAAAGGCGAGAGGTTATACTAGCATTAAACCGATGAATCGTTGATGTCATAAATCGATAAATCATCTCTCATACTGTTATTTTGTTGTAATTCCAAATAAATTGTGGTATTTTCGCACGTCAAATTATGCAAGTTAAGAGGGTGATTAAAAACTTACTCGTATCGATCGTCCTTTAAATATTCGAGATTCCACCGTTTCAAGACTCAAGAAAGCTCGTGCACATGTACGACTACTCGAAGGGGCATTTGTAGGAGACAAAAATTTGTTAGCCAACTATATTATTTTTATTCTACCTATTGCAAATTATCACGTGTAAAATTGGCTTTAGAAAGCCTTTAAAATTAAAATCAAAAGAAATCAAATTTCGACCAATTAGAAGCTGCCACGTGTCGTTGATGATGCGATGAAATTGTAAATATTTTTTAAAAAATAATTACTAAATTATGGGACTGGCCCAAAACTCAAGTCAAACTCTAGGTCTAAAAAGCGTGAATAGAGGTCATCGCCTCATTTTTACACACTCAAGCATCTCGCAAATCCAAAACTCGGATTGCAAACAACATCCAACTACCAAGCATTAAGGATCAAAATCTATAACCGTTCGTAAATCGAGTCAAGAATTCAAATTCAAGACTCTCAAGATATCCGGATCAAGAACCATTCAGCGTTCATCATCTCGCCTCAACATCAACGTTCAAGATCAAGTTACAATGCGCTCAAATTGTTCAAGTTACAAGGAGATTGAATCAAATGATTACATTTATTGTATTCAATACGTAAATTGTACCCATTAAACAAAAATCAATACAAATTATATTTGTTTCCTAATTTCCTATCTTTATTTATTTTAGACTCGAAATTTGTGTGTGTGTCTATATATATATATATATATATATATATATAAAATTCAATTTTTAACTTATCGTGTTTCACCGATCTAATCCGCTTCAACCATCACCGGGTCAACCGATTTAACTGAGACTGAACAGTCCGACCGGTTGAACCATTAACCCACTCTGCTGACCGGATCAATCATCGAATCGGTTCTTTTAACATAGGTTATCAGTACACAGGAAATGCGAGGTCTTAGCAGTAGAAAACTTTCTTTATGCACTTGGTTTGCAACAAGCAAGAAGCCATGGGATGGTCAAATTTACTACATCTCTCCTACTTCCATGCACATAGGGACTTACAAAGACAGGTACACAAGTTGCAGTTTCGCTGCCATATCTTTTTCAAATATAGGTACTAGATGAAATAATATTGAAATTTCATAGCAAGATTACATAAATCGGGAGGTTGGTTTCTTGAGTAAAACATGCCCCGCAATTAGCTGGTTCACCTTTGAATGACAGATTACGCCTTAGTCGATGACAAGCCACCTAAGTTTTTGACTTAAGTTTGTCCATGCTAATGCATCTGAACCTACCTAACAAAAGGGGACAAAATGAATAGTGTTAGCAATTAATTCAACATTTTAACTTACGTAGCATTATATTATTATGATAAAAAAATATATATTTCAATCGACAAGAAAAAAATTATCATTCACATCGTAGTTTTGAGTAGATATAAATTTTGAGTTAAGATTGGTGTTTTTTTGGGGGGTGTTAACAGACAAAAGATGATGAAGATTAACAAGTGTTCATGACGAAAGAGGGAAAAAATAGTAAACTAGCTGGAATTTCACGTTGAAGGCACATTAATTACTACGAATTAGCAAAGAATTCATTCAGGTTAGAAGAGCCTTAATCGCAAATGTGCCAACAGAAAAACAGTACATTTTGAATGTAATATAAGTATACCAAAGCAATCAGCCGAAGATCAAGGGATCCTGCAAAGACTTATAAGTAACAGGAAGATGCTTTATAACTGCTATTGGAGAATAAAGCCAAACAATGGGAAAGACAGGTTGAAAACAAAGCAAAGTAGTGAAGGGGAAAAGTCAAAACTTTGAATGATGCTACACGCCAGAAGCGAAGACGAGAAGATAGGGCCGTAGGGGCGTACGGCTTTGATGGGATATAAAGCCATGGGTTATCACGAGGAGACAAAAAAATGGGTAAAGAAATAAGCAGGGGAGAAGATAGCGGGAAACAAGACAGGATAAGTTGTTGGAGTCATCTCTAGGAATAACATCAAAGCAAATCAATATTTTGAATATCAAGCTTCGGTATCCTGGAAGAGAAGGCCAAAGCAATTCGCAACAAAAATTTGACTTCTCTTGATCACCCCCTCCTTTTTTTCAGTGTGCTTGCCATCTTTACTATGGAACCCAACCTGCGTGGTCATAGCTTTGACTCCTTAAGTACCCATGTTGATACACAAACTGACATGAAATTCTTCCATCCTTTCCACAAAATTCCGTCTGACACTTGACTCATGCTAAAGAAGGTTTTCCTTCAGGATGTAGGGAAGAGTATTTGGATTTTGTTTGTCTATCGACTTATTCCAGAAATATATTCTCATATCCTCTCGGTCACCAGGAAGCCCATTGATCATTCACCATAATAATCTTTTCTCTTCTCTTGCCTTTTTCTCTGTCCTAAGGCATGGCTGGAAATTTTACAAGGTAAAGCCAAATAAACAAAAGTAACAGCAGTGTAGTTACCCATGATAACTTACCATGAGTAAAGGAGGATAACAAATCAGAAATAAAATCATAGATTCAGTTGATAAATATATCCATAAACATGAAGCTATAATTTAAGAGATCATCTATAAATTGGCAGTTCATTTTTTATTAATTTAATAATTTAACTGAATGTGTACTATCGGAAGCTAGCTCACTACATTCTGCACATGGCCAAGACCAAGTAACATAGCCCTTCACCTCTTCCCTACTCCCATTGCAATACATCGCAAGCTAGCTCGCTACATTCTGCACAAAGGACTGACTAATAAAGAATTTCATTGAATGCATACTATCGGAAGCCAATTGCAGTGTTCTATACATATGTGTGTCATTCTTTTTTATCTGTGTAGTCCCTGAAAGTACATACTCCTCAAAGTAAGATATACAAATCTGGAGTTTTATCAACTAAAAGATGCCAGTGGCCCCTGCACCTGCCACCCGCCAGGCTAGGGGATCCATATTTCCACCACCGTTCCCAATTATTCACTTTTGCTTCGAAATTTCAGTCTCATGCCAAATGCAATTTCCAACAACGTTTACAGAAGTTAAAAAGCCAAGGTCCCTATCAACTGTAAGCCGAACTCAAGCAATAACCAAGATTAATAATCATATTCCTCTTTTAATCCCTCCCATATTTAAAGCATCCACCATTGACCCATTTGTCTTTCATCGTTCCAATATCATAGCCCTTCTTACGAAAATACCATCATCAAGTTCCATTGCATTCATCCATAAGGCAGCGCACCACCCAATAAATAGAATACAACTACTCTAAGCATAGGTCTCACTACCTTCGTATGTATATCTGCCCACAGAGAACCCAAAAAAAAAAAAAAGATTACAAATTTAAAAGTCAGAAACAAATTCTGTTGATCACTCAATCTATAACCAACCAAATCCTATCAAAAAGCTAGCAACAAAACACTTTTGTAAGAAGAGAAGGGCTTCGTATAGACACTCTTCAGCCATGTTCATTGCCCTACGCTCACTACAATATTATTATCAGTAGCCTCCTAAGTATAGTTGGCCTCTAGAGATGCTAACTCTTTGTCCATTGCTTCAACCATCTTGAGTCCGTTTTGGCTTGATTGTATGTGGCTTAACTCCGAAGGTTACTTGCATATTATAACTCAAAAGAGACTATTTAAAACTTAAAATTATACCATACCCTACCCTACGTTTACTCAGGGTTTCGCATGAGAGCACTGGGGAGAGAGCAGGAGGACCTCACAAGTGCACAGGCTTACGTCAATCATCTATTTTCCTAAGCTCTTTCTCGCATGCCAAATACAAGTACAGATCATCAACACCAAAACATGGATGTGCATACTTAACTCGCCTTCATTTGAGACCAAAAACACACAATATTGTCTGCCATGTCAAATGTTCCACACTCCAGCACATGTAAAGCTGAGAGTAATTATGTCCAATAATTACCTATGATGCAACTCAGCAGTTTCGCAGCTGTACCTGTGTTGACAAGACAATACACAGATACCAACACGAGATACGGATCGGACCCCCATAATGAGCAACCAGGCAAAACTAGGTTGAAGAACCCAGTATGTATTTCTCCTCTTTAGATTTGCAGAGGAAGAGAAAGAGGAGAAGTAAAGAATATGCACGAAATAAAAATCAGGCGGAGCTAGTTTCAGTTGAACAATAATCAACACCATTTTATATTATTCTTCAAGTCTTCGAAGAGTAACAATATCAGTCTCCATCACCATCTCCCTCTCCGAGGCTCTCTCTCTCCCTCAACAGTCATACGGAAGCAAGAGCGCAAGACAAGGGTTTTGGCCTTTCCTAATTGACGCCTTTGACTAGCGTGGGCCTTTTTTAAAAAATAAATGAATAAAAATTGGAGTGAAAGGAGGGATATGGCCATTTATTAAGGCTGAGGGCGAAGTCCAAGTCTACAGGTCCTAATTGCACTCAGGGCCCAGTTATTTCTATTTGTAGTTTTGTATCTAGCCCCACCCCTTAAATTGTCATAATCCAAGTATATATAGTTTTTAAAATTATTAGCAACAATTATTGGTGAACTCGAAATGTTTTTCAAAAAAATAAAGAAGGGTTTAAAAATTTAGACTAGAGAAAATAAACGAGCCGTATCCCGTACCCGTTTCCAATTTTATGACAAGGTCCCAGGTGTCCTATGTTTTCTCTCAAGGCGAGTCTAAAACATGGATATGTGCTCGGGTCCGACATCTACTCAAACTTGAGCAAAATAGGTAATTACAAAGGTGGTTCCATTAGACTCTAGACTGGAAATCAATTGATTGTAAGATCTCTCCAGCAAAGAAGCAGCAGAGAATAATTTAAGAACCATATTGATGAGGTCCCTCATATGAAAAAAAATTACAGCCTGAACATGCTAGTGACGATTCTTATGCTTCCAGTTGGCATGAAAAATATTTTTAAAATATTGAAAATTGTAGGCCTCAATTAGTTCTTTTTAGTGTTAATTGGAGCTACAATTTTAAGCATTCAATAAGAAATTTATATTGTGCTATTAAATCTTAGGTCTCATAGCTTACCTTTAACAGACATTGGAACCAATTAACCATGATGCAAGGATGACTATATTTACTTAATGTGACCAGTATGAAAGTGAGTAGAGGATTCCGAAAAAATTTTGCTAGAGTTTTGAATATACCAGTACTACTTAGATCTTTAGCAGATCCTGGTAAAATTTAGTAGAAACCACAAAATTTGTGGAACAGTCCGAAAACTTTTATGAAAAAGAAGCTGGAAAGTTATAGAGGGATTCAAAATGTGGATTCAGTAACAATACGAAAATTGGCTCCAATCCCGGAAATGTGTTTCATTTCGCTGTTGTCATAGGGTGAAAACACAGTTCGCTCATCATGAAAATTTTTTGATGCACCCGTTTTGTCGTGGAAGGCCACATTTTGAATCCATTAGAGACGCCCCACAATTTGTAAGGAGCTCCTAAACTTTTTGGTAGATCTCTAACATATATGCAATGGAGCTTTAAAATTAGGCCTGAAAAATTCATTAATCAATGCCCCACCTCACACCTGAGATCAACAGGGAGGACCAAATGCACCACCTTCCTCCTAAATGGCACAACAGTTGTTTCTAGTGGACGTAAAACAAAAGATTGTTAACTACTTAGTTCCTACCATTGCACAGAAAGAGAAATAGAGGACGTCTCAATATCTGAGACATTTTGCTTCCGTTACCATAATTTATGCTTCGAGAACTTGCTTTTGTAGAGAACTTCATGGATTCACCAAATCTTTAAAACTATTAGAAGGAACCCTAAATTTTGTGATGGAGCCTATAGAGCATTAGAAAAAGGTCTAAAACATGATTCGAGATTATAAAGGATCCCTAAAATACATAAATTGGTAGAGCAGCTGCACAATTCAGCAGAGCTTACAAAACCAAACTCAACCAAAAATGTACATAAAAGATTCAAAATTCTTCAAAAATGATGAACGAACAAAGCCAATATATTGCAATTGCATTGGGAGGATGTGGTGGCAATGGCAACAATTCTGGTATGCCATTAGAGCTTTGTGGTTGAATTGCGTAAAGGAAGGCATTTTCAGAAAGACCCAAAGCTTTGGTATATTTGATGCAAGATAAGAATAAAGGAGAGATAAGAAGATATGGATATATCTCTATATTAGTAGATGCGAAATATGTTTCGTTATTTTTATTATTTTCGTAGTTTTATTATTGACATATTTAAAATAGGTAACATAAGATATGTAGTTGTATTTTATCGAGATTTAGTTTCCTAGTCCCTTTGGATAATATTAGGTATATATTTCTATCCTTTTATATTCTATATTTTATGTTTAGATTTCCTAATATTAGCTAATCTCTTAATTATGTAAACCCCTTTATGTAAGTGGAGAAGGAGACTATGAATAAGAATTGACATTTCACAGCGTGATTGGTTGGTTCCGTGTAAACCACCTCTTCCTCATGTAGGAATTGCTGTCGAGCATCTTACATTTATCCCTTTGTAGGAATTCCTCTCGAGTGTCCTCCATCAAGAGTTGATTTCGTGTTGTTCATATGCAACAGTTTGGTAGTTTTTCCATTGCTTAAAACTATTGCTCCCAAGCAACCAATCCTTGGTGTGAAAAACATCATCGAGCTTTATGGGTAATCAATATTGATAAAGAAGTTTTTGTTACAAAGAATGTTTTGTACCTTGTTTTCTCTCCTTACTAGATGTGAAAAACTAGCTACATTTCAAACAATGGGTGATTTGCATGCTCGAGTGAACTTTTATTCCCATGAAAAGTTGCACGGCATCAAATTATGAAGGTTGCTATGAACTAGATCTCTATTTTGCTAGTGAGCTTATATGTGGCTGCAGTCACATTCCTAGATATATGTTGGACTATAAACCTCCTAGAGCTCCTTTGATACCTTGGCGAATTCCCATGAATGATATGTAGAATGAACTTCCAAGTTCAGCTTATTATTTAGAGGAACGTCCAACCTCCCATGATGTATACTATAGGCGAGCCTTCATTGAGGATGATAAGGACACCTTTGAGGAGTCTAGCAAAGAAGATTTCCAAATGACAGACACAAATTGTGGACAACAATGTCAATGTTTCAAACATTGATGTTCCTCAAGTTGACTCTCGGTATTTTTGTGAGTGAGGCAATTAAAAGGAAGCATCTACTTCACATATTGATGATGAAGCTTTTTAAAGGGAAGTTATTAAAGAGGATGTACAACCAGTTGAGAAGGAAGTGCAAGTAAGGTAGAGTCTGTTTTGAGACTGTCGCCAGAAGATATTAGTTTGACACAAGAAGTTGAATATGTTGACTCATTCCTAAAGACTTCTTTGTGAAAATTGAAATTCATCCAATGCTTGCAAGATTACGAGCACTCGGAGCATATTTTAAGGGTTGAATTTCAGAAACTATCATGAAGTTGAATCAATCCTACCTTCTTCGTCCCCAATTTTAGTTCATTTCAAAACTCGAGGTTGAGTTTTTTTGCAATAGGGGAGAATGATGCAAGATAAGAATAAAGGAGACAAAACAATACATGGATATATCTCTATATTAACGAGATGTGAAATATATTTTGTTACTTTTATTATTTTAGTAGGTTTATTATTGACATATTTTACGACAGGAAAAATAAAGATATTTAGTGGTATTTAATGAAGATTTAGTTTCCTAGTCCATTAGGATAATATTAGGTTATATATTTCTATCCTTTTATATTCTATATCTTATGTTTAAGTTTCCTAATATTAGCTAATCTCTTAATATATAAACCCCTATGTGTAATTGGAGAAGGAGAATATGAATAAGAATTGATATTGAATTTTGAGTTTATCTCGTGTGAGATTGATTGGTTCTCTATGAGCCACCCCTTCCTCCCGTAGGAATAGCTTTCAAAGCGTCGTTTATTTATCCCTTTGTAGGAATTGTTCTCGAGCATCCTAAATCAATATTTCCAGTACCGCTTTAGCATGAAGTGGTATACACTGTTTGAAAATCTCCATTCTTTAGTGAAAAACATAAGAGGCCCCTTTATATCAACACGATATATTCCTAAAGAAATAGGTGATGTAAAAAGTTTGCGAATTTGTCACCAAAGTACTTGATAGCTCTCATATAATTGTTATAACCTCATAGGAATATTTGGTAAGATACCCACTATTCATCCAAACCTCCTCCCCTCACTCCTCGCGCCCAAATAAAAAGGAAAAAAAGAATGAAATATTATTCAAGGGATATTGGAATTAGAAATAGACAATAAATTGGAACTTAATAGAAATAGACAACCATGTTTGGTGAAAAAGAGTAATCCCCATGAGTTACCAATCCAGGTGTCTATATACCATTAAGACGAAAGAAAATATTGACTCCATAAGCAAAACATAATCGTTAGTTCACCTTAAGACATTCCTATCTGAGCTAACCAACATAATTAAACAAATCTAACTGGTCCCAATTGAAAATATTGAGCATATTCTTCCTCCAAGGACGAATACATAACACAAACCACCCAAATTCCACTTTGGCAGCAATAAATTGAAGTAAAATTCCCTTTTTCACTTGTTTTGATATGCTTTTAAAATGATGCTGCTTTCTCCTGAAGCATGCTTGTGGTTAAGGAAACCAAGACTGTATTTTACCGAGACATAACAACTGAGGTTGAGGATCTACATATGGTAAACTTCACCGAAAGCATGCTAGAGGAAAAGGCAAAGACAAACCTATCTGCCTTCACTAAACAGAATCTAAGACCTGCAGTGATCAATTCAGCTAGAAGATTGAGACCAAAACAATACCTTAGACATTTTTAACACGCATATGACAATAGACTACATGTTGTCCCTATATCAGAACAATAGCAATGGAACTCAAGTTTTTGTACATGCATGGCTCAATCTCTCTCATTTTCTACTTGTTGCAGAATGCTAATAAACTCACAACAAGAATCCAAGTAACCGTGACAAATGGAAATTCTCTGGGATCAGTCGGTATTTGTGCTATAAAGAGCACTCTACTTAAACCTAATACCATGGAAATTTATTAGTCTGTTTCAATAAACATTAATGGGATTAAAGAGCACTATAATTAGAATGAGTAACCATCCCTAGAGGAAAACTCTACCAAGAGGTTGTTTTCCATACACTACAGGATGTAATCAATCATTAGAAGCAGTACTTAGACATAAACATGAACTCTAACCAAAAAAGGAGCAGATCAAAGGCTTAATGGCGAAGCCACCCAAAGATGCAAATTAGCATCGGGAATCAAGCAGAGTCATTGGTGCAACGAAGCTAGCAAAACAAGACACAAATCACCTTTTAACCCATGATAATAACAAATGAGGAGAATAACAGAACTCACAGAAGAGAGTAGAAGGCTCACCAAAATGGAGGATCTGATAATCAATCAAGAAAGAACCCACCATTCCAATCACGCCTGAGTCCCACTAAAGGTCTTGAGCTGGATATGGTTGGCATCAGCAGCATTAGGCAAGGGTTCATAGGACCCGAATCTTCTCGAAACACCCACAATCTTAGCCACCACAAAATACACCAGAAAAACCAGTACCACCACAACAATAACATGCACAACAAAGGCCAGATCGAGTACGGCCATTGCCCTTATCTTCGACTCCTCGAGGTCGCATTTGGTCGAGCCCTCAACGCCGGTGACAACATCAAGAAGACGGTGACATCCTTCAGGAATGAACGCCTCGACATAAAGCGATAACCCAGTTTGTAACGCCCAGAGCCCCTGGAGACACACAGACGCCGCTAGGGCGACATCGGCTACTAAGAGGCGCGGGCGAAGCGCGAGTGCGAGGCAAAGCGCGGAGGACGCGGCGGAGATTCGGGCGGAGATGGAGTCGCAGCGTGCTTGGAGACCGGAGGTCTGGACGGAAGCTTTGGAGGAGGATACGGAGGATTGGAGGAAAAAGGCGGCGGCGAAGAGGGCGAAAAATAGGTCGGAGGGGAGGAGACAGAAGGCGGAGGTGGTTTCGGAGAGGAGGAGCGAGAGGGAGATGAGAAGGAAGAGGAGGATGACGGCGGAGGATTGGAGGGAGGTGAAGAGGTGGACGGGGAATGGCCTTTGAGGAGAGGGTCGGCGTCGGAAGAGGAGAGAGACTGGTGGAGGAAGGATAGACAGAGGGCGGCGATGATGAGGTAAAGAGGGAGGAGGCGGAGACGGGTGGTTGAGGGAGAGAAAATGGGTGGAAGGGCTTCGCCGTGAAGTCGCGTGGGGATTTCAGGAAGTTGCGGACGGTGGAGATGAGGTGGTACATGCCTAAAAGCAGCAGCGCCGATGAGGTGAATACCTGATAGATTAGGGATGACATTTTTCTGATTCTCTGAGTTGGGGTTTTCCTCTCTCCTCTTATTCAATGGAAATGGAAACCAGGAGCAGCGGATAAGTTTGATTGGAGGGAATTTTTGGGGCTTGCCTTGCCCGCCGGAGGTCTGACTCTTTGAATTTTGATCTGCGTTTTAGAGTGGGGGCGTCGCCGTCGTAGCTGAGTTGAGAGAGGGGAGGAAAGGGACGAGGATCCGATAAGACTTAAAAATTAAAATAGTTTTTGGAAAATTTATAAATAGATCACGGTTTAATTTACAATTACAGCCCCACTTATTTATTTTACCAACGAGTCATATTTTACATGGGCCTCATCTGCAAGTTGCATTGGTTGTGGTAAGGAAAAATACCAAAATATCCTTACTGATATTGCTTTGGTATTTGGTGCGGATGCAAGCTCGAGGAAGTGTGTTGTGGAAGGGTTCAAAATTGGTGAGTCACAAAGCGGGAGGAGAGAGAAATAAAGAGAGAGCACAACAGAAGAGGGAGAAGCATAAGAAGTAAAAGGAGAGGGAGAGGGAGAAGAAGGGCGATAAATACACTAAGAAGAGCGAGAAGGAGAGGGAGAAGAAGGCGAAAAGGACACCGACAAGAAAACGGAGAAGAAGTACATGGAGGAGAACAACAAGAAGAACTAGACCGAGAAGCGTGAAGAAGAAGAAGAAGGAAAGAGAGTTCATTGAATGGTGTGAGGAAGAAGATTGAAGTCGATTTCAACCCGGTATGTTACGTGCATTTTTGAGGTTTTCGTTGAAACGATTTGTGTTGGGTGGGGTATAATTTGTTTCAAAATTGGTCTCATTTCTTGGAATTGGAATGAAATATGATGTCAATTTCGGATTTGTTTTTGTGTTGGAAGGGGGATACCATTTGTTTGAAAGTGGATCAAATTTCGTTTGCATGGAATGAAATTATTGTGAATGTTATTTGTTGAGTAAAATTTTAATTTCAATATCGGGAGAGAAGATTGCTCAATGGTATTGATTCGATTCTGCAACAATTTTCCTCAACTTTTTTTTTCTTTTTTGTTTTAATTTGAAGATAGAATAATTTTTCATGCAAATTATTACTTGGTTTTGTCTAATAATTTATTTATTAGAAAATATCATTTGATAAATCCCATTGTGTAAGGGTAATTTGCATATGATTCTATTCCATGATGTCTGTTATTTTCACCTTGGAGAACTAATGACTTATTGCCTCCATTTTATGCATAACTTATTTTTGGTTTGTTTCTTTTTGAAAAATGACATTTTTATTTAGGGATTGAATAAAAATCAATCAAAATATTGTTTTTAAAGTAGATTTTCCATTTAGATTTTTTTGAGTATTTTAAGATTGCAATGATGATAACACGCTCCATCTTCGGAAAAAAAATTGAGGAAATTGTCTGGCGAATCGAACCATATATAAAATTTTCCATTTAGATTTTTTTGAGTATTTTAAGATTGCAATGATGATAACACGCTCCATCTTCCGAAAAAAAAATTGAGGAAATTGCTAGCGAGAATCGAACCATATATAAAACTTGCTACCACTAAGCAATCTTCTCTCCGATATTGAAATTGAAATTGAGAATTTTTCAATTTATATTTAACACTTACTGATATTTTTATGCCATATTTTTGGGGATATTGAGATAAAGAAGCATTAACCGATGAAATATGGAAAAATCTTAGGACACCTTCCAACAGGGCCTTTATTTAGGCTCGTGGATGAGAAAGAAAATACACTCTAATGATGGTTTCGACTAGTAGTAGATGTAATTTATGTTATATATATGGTTTGTAGTTGAAATATGTTTAGTTGAGATGAGGTTTTTTGTAACCTGTTAAGGCATTTTCCAAGCAATATTGTATAGTGTTTAGTCTTTGTGAGTTGGATTACATGGCGAATGAAGGATGAGAATATTTGCATTATTCTTAGAAGGGATGGCATATAATATAGGGGTTGAGCAAATCTCGTACTTACGGCATGTATGCTAGTCTTTCTAGTTAGAATTCTTTCGATACTTGCAGAGGTGATTTTTAGATTATCCCGGATATGAGGATTTAAGCGTAAGCGAGGAATACATATTGATATTTCGATTAAAAAACCATAATGCAAAGTTCAATCCCAAATGTTATTATACGTAAATCACCAACGTGGAGGGTTGTGCTAGGTAGCATCACTACAAAAAAATGTCATTTTAGAAACAAAATTAGAGATGAATTTAAATTTTTGTTTCAAAATAATATTTAGAGACGAAATTTAGAAACAAAACAATTTCTTCTCCGATTGAAACTAAATTAGAAACGAAATCAAGTTTTTGTTTAAAATTTTCGTCTCTATTTGAAACAAAATCTGAGTTTCGTTTCAAATTTTTGTCTCTATAGATTGCTCCAGCCGAGTAAAGTCGATCCCCCCAATTTTGTTTTTCGCGGTCTCGGTTCTTCCTCCCACCGGCGAGGTATGTGTCTTGAAGCTCGCCAATGGATGCTTTGATTGTGTGGGTTATTGCTTTGTTGATTTGGTGAATCGATTGATCTAGGGTTTAATTCATGGAGAACCCTATAGGATTTGGTGGATTCATGTCTTTTGTGTACTCGTTGCTACTCAATTCGCGCTATCTCGGTTCTTTGTTGCCACTAGTTTGAAGCTCCCCACTTGCTCCGACGATTTGCTTCGTCCTCTGTTTGGTTCATCCTCTGTAAGTACCTACATTGTTCATGTCTTGAATTATGTCGAGTTTTTCTACTTGCTTTTGTCGATTTTGCTTGCTCATGGATTCTTTTTGTGCTTGAGATTGAAGAATTTTGCGTATTTTCCAGTTACTTTCATTGCATTATGCTACTCTTTGGCTACCAATTGGAGTATGGAAAAGACATAAATTGTAATCCAGGGAGCGAGAATTTGGTTAGAAATCAAGTAGGAAGGTTCTTTACTTGCTATTTCTAACTTGGGATGGGATTAATATATATTTGATAAACTCATTATTTTTGGAGAGAGAAAGATGGATATCTCAATATTGGGAAGGCTGCAACTGCAGATAGATGCCTTGCCTATGGCTTCTTTTTTTTGATACACAGCATAGAATTTGCCTTGAATTCTATATTTGTGATCAAATGTTTAAGTTCAACTAAGGACCAAACTCTTGCAGATTCACTATCTTTTCTCCCCTCCCTCTTTTCAAACTCTTTTTATGTTGTAGTTTGCAATGTCGGTGTATTTTAAGAAGACAGACGAGAAAATTGTTTGTTCCTGTTAACAATTTGTTGAATCTAAATTAGACAAGAAGATGTGTAGTCTCTATGTGCTCTATTTAATGTGGTATTGATATAGGTTTTTAGGAACACCATGTTTGGGCCTAAAGGACGCCCTCAACACTATTGTGCATGGTTAGGTGTCGTGAGCAAAGTGTGCTTCTCGGTTTTCCGAGTGTGCTTCCGACATTGTTCCCGAGGAGGTATTCTATTCAGCAAGAACTTGTTTTGTGTATCACATAAATTGAATTAGAAACCAATTCTTTGCTTCCTACCTTGCTCGCTTTTGCGAGTGCAATGTGTAGTTTGGGACAAAAGGATGATAGAGATGTTTGTTTGGCTTCACTTTTTATCAAATCTTTCCAGGCTTATGTAGCATGGAGAAAACTGTAAAAACATTTCGAATTCATGTACATTCATATACCATTTAAAGTTGGTTAGATAGAGACTACACTCTTGGCCTTGATTTCTCTTATCCTTTCGGGCATCCGAACTCCGAAGTCCGGGTAGATAATGAATTTTTTTAAGGTACTGTAATCGTAAACAATTATGACTGATGCTCATTTTATGAACTCAGGTCACTAAAGTTGGATGAGATGCATTTCTTTATGTAGAATCTCTTATTGAGTCTATCATGGGTGGATTGGAAGGTTTGATAAATATTCTTGATCCTGAAGGAGGATTTGGTTCTCTAGAGATGCGAGGTTGGTGCCAAATAGTAGTTTTGAATTCTTCTCTTGAAGTTCCTAATGACATGATCCTTTCTTTTAATTTTAGCTTCTTTTCGTGTCGAGTTAGAATCTACTATGCAAAGTTTGACAAATTTGTGCTCTATTTTGAATGATATGGAGCCCATTTGTGTGTTGAACCATGTGTTTGTTTTGAGTGAGGTAAGGCTTTAGTGTTACTTTATTCCCATGACAATGCGAGTACATGAGAGAGTGCATCCTTAAAAACTTCGAAGGCGACTTCTTTCAATGCTGAAACCGATAATGACCTTCAGCGCCCTTCTTTTAATTCTAGGCTGATGTGTATCATCCATCCGTGGCGCCCGAAATTTCCTTTTCATGGATGACTAGAGTCGCCACATTGTTATGACCCAAACAAGGACGGGGTTTTAAATAAAAAGTTTTGAAATTATAGGTTTTCCGAAAAGAAAAATAAGAAAGGTTGACTCCTGTGCCTAAAAGGCGAAAAAATATAAAAGATTGATCCGAGAACCTAAGATGGTGGGTTCGGGGTTTTGGTTAGGAAGCACAAACGTCAAGGACTAGCCACTCCCTCCATTCTAAGAACGGGCTCTTACTAATATATTTGTATCCTTTTTTTTTAGACATCCCGAATGTTGATTAACATAGATTCATAAAATAGATAAAAAAAAAAGAGCATAAAAGAAAAACACATCATTATACAGGTAAGCATACACATGCAAGCACACAAATGGAAAACTTAAGGCCAACAGATTCGTTGATGTATGGTGGGTTTGCATTCGGATGAGAGCCAAATTGCTCTACGTATCGATCATCGTAGGACTTGAATCTACTCTCGGATCAAAACCACACGTAGTTCTAGTAAGGATTCCGTTATGACTCTTGTGAGTTCCACTGGGATAGTTAGGGATCATTTCCCTGTTTCATGGTCATGTTAAAAGACTTTAGAGATGACTCATTCCTATAGTCGAGTTAACCCGGTTGAGAAAAGGGAGAGTGACTCAAGGTCTCAACTTTGTTACTCAAAGCGATAAGTGAAAGGATAGGTGGATTGACTCAAGTATGGACATGAGTATAAAGATTAGATCTTTTAACATTCCTATTTCAACTGAGAAAATAATTCCTTGGGTATGAAGGGGGATGGATTTTTTTGTGGAGTTAGTGGATCGGTGTTTTATAGCTAATGGTTCTCAAAGATTCAAATGGAATCCCTACCGATGGCCTGTCGGGCCAAACAAAAGGATACGATTAGCGATTCGGTCATATGTGATCAAAATAATCCACTAGGATAATGGTGAAATTGTGAAGGTCTGTTTGAATTGAAGTGGATTTGGATCATTTTAAAGATCGAGATATGAACGAATTTCTGATTATGGCCTCAAGTTTGATGAAAGGTCACGGCCATACATCAAAGAATATGTCGGCCCTAAGGACAAGCATGCAAACATATACAAGACATGCATGGTTGCGTCTAATGATCACCATTCGGTATTTAGCCAAACATTGTTATGACTCATAATTAAGGTCAAGATGATCATAAAAGGACAATTATGATTACCATCATCCCCTATTCATGGGTCATACTTCAATTTTGGCAACAACACTAATCAGCGATTTTAGCAGTTCATTTTATTATTTTTTTGATCAAGTTGATTATATTGTGATGAATGGGCTAAGACATGCTTGAAACAATTATTATTATTATTCACACTTTGGAGCTAGTGGTTTTACAAGTACCGGATTATTACAATATTATGAACAAAATGAAATATACAAGGTTTTCCTAAATACAAGAAATCTAAAAAGAACGTAAATAAAATTCTTCAATGCCACGGAGATGAGAAGTGCTCATGATTCAACTTCTTGATAGATCCTTGGCTCGCATTATAAAGAACAATGAGTCTTGATTGACCAAACAAAGTCCCGAGTATTTATTTTATTGAAAGACATCATTAGTTGATTTTTAAAATCAATTTTTGAAAGAAAAATCCCGAAACTAAGTAGGTTGAGCGTAAAAATACGAAGAAAATTTATACAGTTGGAAAACTTCATGAGAAGCTCAGATGTAAAAATTTTACCTTTTTAGAAGCTTTCAAATTGATTTAATAAAATCTTAAAGTGACACTTCTTGCACCGCACTTGCCATAATGGATGCCGGTTTCAAAAAAATTATAACTTTTTCGAGGAAGATCCTATTAAGGTGATTCTGAAGCCTAGAATTTTATATTTAAGTCTAGTTCAATGGTAAAAATATAAAAAATAAATTCCTAAGTATGTAAAACTGATAAAGCGAAAACTTAGGTGATGCCCCGATTTGTAACATTCTGGATAGTAAGGTATTAATTTATTTATTAAGAATAAAATAAATCATATATTATGAAACTGTATAAACTGGATCAAATAGACACAATAAGGAACCAGTGTGACTTTTTGTATAATTTTTAAAGTACTTTAAGATATTTTAATAGATTTTTCAATATATATGTTCTGATTTGGGCATCTGCAGAAATTACAGTTTTGTAATGTCGACTTTAATAAATCATATCTCTCAAACTATAAGAAGTTAGGAGATAAAATTTACCAACTTAGAAAGATCAGAAAGTGTATTTTATTTCTTATAAAGGACATTTTTCTAAAAAAATCGTTTAGATTATGAAAAATTAGAAAACAGATGATGGTGCCGTTTTTCGGACTGATCAGACCTTCCACCGAAAAAAATTGGTATAAATAGCTCGGGACTTGGATTTGGGTGAGTGACCACTTGCTGGAAAGCTCTTTCATTACTCCATTGAATGACATAAAAATAAAAAATTTTGGAATCAAAATTATTCCACTAAAGTGTCCTAGAAATACATACAACCTTCCAGTGTAGACCACTTTTCTCCATGTTATTATTCTTCATGTTCAATCATGACTTAGCCCATTTTTCTTCATTTTTCAAATATTATGAGAGAAAATAAAAAGTGAGGAAGATGAGAAAGAGAAAATAACACCAATTTTGCAATCAACTCTTGAATCTCATCGCTCACTCCCAAAAAAGGAATATTAGTGTTCCACCCAAATAGGGAGAACGACCGCAGCAAGCCCTAAAGGGACGGACGGTAAAACCCGGGGCGAAACCAACCCGGAACCGGCCTAGCCCAAAAAGAAACAAAGAAACACCAAAATGTTAGTAGCAATAGATAATCATGATAGTAAAAAAAAAAAAAAAGATAATAATAACGATAATAGCAATAATGTTAGGGTTAGGTATTAATAAAAATAATAAACAAAATCAACATAAACAAAAAATAAAGTTAGTAATAATAGCAAAGATAATGATAAAGTTAGTAACAATAATAATAATGTTAAGGTTAGTAGTACTAAAAAAATAACAATAATAATGATAAAGTTAGTGGTAATAATGTTAATAAATAAAATTAAATAAACAATAACAATAATAATGGAGAAGTTAGTGGTTAAAAAAAATAACAAGAATAAATTAATAAATGGGTAGGCAAAAGAAAATAAAGAAACTAAGAAAGAAGAAAATGTCATGTGTGTGCATGCTTCATCATCATGAAATAAAGAAAGATAAGAGTAGAGAGAAAGAAAATGTAATCTCATTAAACTTAGTGGTGATAAGAAGAATTACCCTCTTGTTTCTTGAGATGAAGAAGATATTTTGACTAAGTTGAAAGAAAGCTTGGTTTGTTTAAGATTTAAAAAAATTAGAAAGATTAACTTAAACTTAATCAACTCCCAATGGAGTTAATTTTTAGTTAATCAAGCCACCCCTTAGAAGATTAAAAAAAGAGAGAGAATTTTGAAGAAGATAGAGATTTTTCAAAAAAACCAAGTCATTTGAAGAAGTGATGAGAGGAGGTATTTATAGAAGAGGTAAGAGGATCATCCAAACCCTAAAAATAATAATTAAATGGTAAAAATTTAAATAAAATAAATATCAAAATTTATATAGAAGAGACAAAAAGGAGGAGCATGAGGAAGGGAGCATAAATCATAGTGGAGTAGTAAAAAAGGATAATTATAGTGGAGTAGTAAAAAAAGGACAAAAAAAAAACAATGAGGTTGGGTAAAAAAAAAAAAACTAATTAAGCTTTATTTTTTTATTTTTTTGTTTTAGACTTGGGTGGCTGTAGCCCCTAAAATTTTTTATTTTTCTTTTTTTCCCTTTTTTGTTTTTTTATACTCTTTTGGACCTTTTGGGTTTTCTTCTTTGGATAATGTATTTTGGGCCTTTTGGGCTATTTTTTTGTCACAATTTAATTGTTATTTTTATATATTTTTTATTTTTTTATTTTTTACTAAAAAAAAGATTAATGTTAGTAATAAAATCTTAAATATATAAGAGTCAAAATTTGGTGTCTACATATTGCCCCTCGTTGATTGAGCTTTTGAAAAAGTGATGATGAATGTTATAAGAGACACACAAATTCGACTCACCAATTAAATTAAAATAAAAGAAGAAACAATGCGACTAGATCAAATGTATGAGATATAATTCAGGGTCACAAAATAACTTTGAGTTGATCAAACACGACTCAGGGTCAAAATAACTCTAGGCTAATAAAACTCCGGGTCAATGTAACTTTGGGTCAAATACATACGACTCGAGGTCAAAATAGATACGACTCGGGGTCAAAATAGATACGACTCAGGGTCAAAATAACTCCAGTTTACATTTGACTCATGGCCAAGAAATAACTCTCGGTTAATTAAATATTACTCGGGGTCAAAATAACTCTGGATTACATTTGAATCGGGGTCAAAATAACTACGGGTTAATTAAATATGACTCGGGGTGGAAATAATTTTGGATTAGATTTGACTCGGGGTCAAAAACAAAAAAAACAAAAAAACTTTGGATTATGTTTGACTCGGGGTCGAAATAATTCTAGATTACATTTGACTTAGGGTCAAAAAAATAACTTTGGATTACGTTTGACTCGGGGTAAAAAATAACTCTGGTTTAATTAAATATGACTCGGGGTCGAAATAATTTTAGATTGCGTTTGGCTCGGGGACAAAATAACTCGAGGTCAAAAATATAATTGTGGATTACGTTTGACTCGGGGCCAAAAATAACTATGACTCAGGGTCAAAATAATCATGGATTGCGTTTGACTCGGGGTCAACAAATGTGCACGATGATGGTGAAATCATAAAAATTACTTTGAAAATTAGGGCACTTGGATACGAGAAATATTCGAAAATCAAGTACTTAGCTTTGTAACGAGTTCATATTGAGTTTGATTGGCGCTCTATTTTTTTGCAAAATAGTTGGCTAAGTATCTTAAAAGGAAATGCGTCAATACAAATGACGCGATACATATAGTCACATGACAGCCAAGAGGATATTTCACATGTATTTCTTTGGTATGTTGAAGAGTATTTTTACAATGGATAAAGAGGTGTGCTACATGCCTTTGTTCGCTGGATAAGAGAGTGCTTCACATTCTTTTGTATAACGGATAAAGGGGTGCGTTGCATGCATTTGTACGCTGGACATAAGAGTTTTGTGTAGTGGAAGAACGAAGTTTTTGCAACGTGATGGAATTGCAAAATGAGTTGAAGAGTATGCAAATGTTTCCTTTGCTTATAAATTAGGTGCTTGCGTCTTCGTATTCGGACAAATGATGTTGACAATCGGTTTAAGCGAAGGCTCAAGGAGATGATGAACTCTTTCAGGTATTAGAAGACCTCGGCGTCTCGTTGCTTTATTGAAAACATGAAATCTATGTTAAGTGTTAGCATTAATTGGTCTCTTATTCATTCTTGTATCTCGTATTGGGATGCGAGATAGACATGTTTTTAGATTTAGGGAAGAAGAAATGTGCCCTTTAGTGGAAGAAATTGAAATGATGCTAGGGTTAAACTCTAACGAGTCCTTTGATGGTCCCCAGGGCTATCATGGATAGGCAAGGGAGTTGGCGGGGTACTTGGGGTTCTTAGGAAGTTTTATGGGAACTATATGCATGAAAATGTTGTTCTATTAGAGAATGTTCTTGAAGGATTTATGCCTACCTGTAGGAATTCCTACGAGATAGAATATAAGGAAGCTAGGGAAAATGCATGCCTCTTACCGATCCTTGGGATCTTATTGTTTAGGGGAAAAGTTGGGATGTGTAGTTTGAGATGTCCGAGTTTGGTTGCTCCTCTTAGGAGAGGAGGGAGATTGGGTCCTATTGTACTAGGAGAGACCTTGCACGGGTTGGACGCATGTGTTAATTTATTTTACTCATGTTATTTATTTTATATATATATATATATATATATATATATATATATATATATATATATATATATATATATATATATATATATATATATATTGTTTACTATGGAATAATGGTTTCATCACACAATGCGTGCATATCCATTCATCGAAAAATGTTGCGATCACTTCCATAAAAGGGGACATTATATGAAGAAAATCTACTACATATAGAATTTCTTGAGCTGGTCGAGATTGGTAAAATTGGAGAACTCATTCCCATCCGGATCAACTAGCTTAACCGCACCTGCGATAGTAATCTCTTTGACCAAATATGGTCTATACCAATTAGGGCGGAACTTGCCCCTAAGATCATGAAGTGGGGCACGACTTTTCTTCATCGCAAGGTCGCCCACCTGAATGCCCCTTACTCGGACCTTCTTGTTGAAAGCTCGTGCTATACGTTTCGATATCCTTGGATGTGATGTAAGGTCTGCTAGTCTTTGTTCATCTAGAAATGCTAGCTCTTTATACCTTGCTTGATACCATTGATCTTCCGGGAGTTCATTTTCAGCTATGACCCTTAGCGATTGAATTTCCACCTCAATTGGCAACATAGGCTCCATACCAGTAAACCAAAGCATATGGTGTGGCACCGGTCGGCGTATGAATTGAAGATCGGTACCCCCAAAGAGCATGAGGGATCTTTTCCGGCCACTCTCTTGTCTTTTCGAGTCATTTTGGACGAGGATATTGCGAATGGTTCGGTTGGCGGCCTCAACTCGCCCCATTGGTTTGTGGGCGGTAAGGAGATGATTGATGATGCTTGATTTTGTACTTTTGTAAGGTTTGTTTCAAGTCTCCCTCAAATTGTGAACCGTTATCCGAAATCATCTCAAAAGGGACCCCATATCTAAAAATGATGTTGTTAATAACGAACTTGGCTACTTGTTTTGCCCCGACTTGGAAAAAGAAGTGGCTTCAACCCACTTAGAAAAGTAATCTACTGCTACCAAGATGTATTAATGACAGCTAGAGGCTTTTGGTTTGATTTGCCCGATGATGTCGATTCCCCAAATGGAAAAAGGCCAAGGGGATGTGAGGTTATGAAGCTCAACCGGCGGCATGTGGTTAAGGTTGACAAACATCCGACATTTTTTACAAGATCGAACAAATTTAAAACAATCACGTTCCATGGTCGTCCAATAATAACCAAGTCGAAGAATCTTCTTGGCTAGCATTCTTCCATTCATATGTGGTCCACATTCTCCACCCGTGAATTTCTTCCATAATCCGTTTTGCCTCCTTCTCACTAATACAAAGTCGAAGTGTGCCATAAAGCATCCTATGAAATAAGGTACCTCTATGCATGGTAAATTGGGTAGCCGGGCGTCGATTGCTAGTTGATCCTTCTTAGAACTTCCGTTAGGATACTCTATACTCTCGAGGTATCGTTGGATATCAATAAACTAGGGATCATCACCTCCTTCAATAGTTGTGTCAATATTGTTGCATCGCACAACTAGTTGTTGTTGTTTTTCAATTGTCGCGGATTGTACCCTAACTCCGAGTTCCCATTTCGGTGAAGACGCCATGGTGGCTAAAGCATCGATAAGCGGTTTTTCTCGGGGAAGGTGTCGAAAATCGATTTCCTTGAACTATGAGACTAGTCTGTTGAAGGTAATCCGAATATGCCTGAGTCGCTCATCTTTGACCTTCCACGCCCCAATAGTTTGCAATATGATCAAGTTAGAATCTCCATAAACTATTAAGTGCTTAGCGCTAGCTGCCAAGGCGGCCTTCACTCCATAAATGTAGGCTTCATATTCCGCGGTGTTGTTCGTAGTGAAAAAGGAAAGTTTTATAGCAAAAGGAACATGTAACCCATCGGGATCCACTAGTAGAACTCCGACACCATTACCTTTTCTATTCGATGCACCAGTCAAAAAACATTTTCCAACGTGCAACCTCAATTTTGCGAGATATGCTCGTCGGGAAATTCATTTGTAAATTAATCTCCGGACATAGGTGCCTCTGCTAACTCATCTCGCAATGGCTCTTCCTTTGACAGATTTTTGAGTAATACAATGGATATCAAATTCGGAGAGTAGAGCATGCCACCTAGCCAACCTTTCACTTTGAATTGGTTTCTCGAATAAATACTTGATTGGGTCCAATCTAGAAACCAAGTAAGTCATATGAGCTTGTAGGTAATAGCGGAGTTTTTCGTAGCGTAAACCAAAGAGATACATGTACGCTCTAGCGGAGAGTATTTGGTTTCATACTCCAAGAGTTTCTTACTTAGGTAGTAGATGACAACTTCTTTCTTAGTACCTTCTTAGTGTTGTGCTAAAAGAGCCCCCATGGTGGTCTCTGTGATCGTCAAGTATAAGATGAGTGGTTCATTAGGCTAATGAGGCATTAAAACAGGCGGATTGATGAGGTAGCTTTTTAGAGATTCAAAAGCTTCCTGACATTTCTCATTCCATTGTTTAGAGCTTCCTTTCTTAAGAAGTTGAAAGATGGGCTCACATTTCATGGTTAATGGAGATATGAACCGACCGATGTATTGGAGTCGACCTAGAAACCCACAAATTTGTTTCTCAATTGTGGGAGGGAGAGCTCCATGATTGCCTTGGTCTTATCAGGATCCACTTCAATGCCTTTTTCGCTGACAACAAAACCCAAAAATTTCCCGAGCTAACACCAAATGTGCACTTTTGTGGTTTAATCTTAGCTTGAACTTCCTAATGCTATCAAAAAATTTTCGTAATGCCGGAACGTGGCTCTCTCGTTCATGACTCTTCACAATCATATCATCAACGTACACCTTAACAATGTCATGTATTTGATCATGGAGGATAGTAGTTGCTGCCCGTTCATAAGTAGCCCCGGTGTTTTTTAACCCGAAAGGCATAACCTTGTAGCGAAAAACGCCCATGGGGTGATGAAGGAGGTTTTTATCTTATCCTCTAAGGCCATAAAAATTTGGTTGTACCTAGAAAATCCATCCATGAAGGAGAACATAGCGTGACCTGCTATATTATCAACCAACATATCAATGTGAGGTAACGGGAAATAATCTTTTGGTGATGCTGTATTCAAATCTCCGAAGTCAACACACATCCTGATTCACCCATCTTTCTTTGGAACCACCACAATGTTTGCGAGCCACTCCGGATGTTTCACAACTTCAAGAAATCCTGCATCTAATTGCTTTTGAATCTCTTCTTTAATCTGAAGACTCATTTCTGGTTTTATCCTTCGAAGCTTTTGTTGCTTTGGCTTGCTATTTAGGTACAACAGGATATGGTGCTCAACGATCTCATGGTCAATACCCGGCATATCGGCATAAGACCATGCAAAAACATCTACATATTCAGCGAGTAATGCAATGAGCGATTCTTTTTCCTCTTTAGAAAGAAAACCTTCTCTTGACCTCCTTGATATCTTGCTTAGTGCCTATATTAATCATGGCGGGTGTTTCCACTGGAGTGATGGAAGGTTTGTATGCTTCATATGGCTCATCTTCGAGATAAGACCTCATGTTCGGACATAATATTTTGTACGAGATGTATGATCGGGTGATAGGGAAGATCCTGAAATTTCTGGTAGGTATAAGTCCGGGATGGTGTGAAGAGAATCATAACTATCCGTTGATGAAGAAGTTTGGTCCGTATCATAGCCGTCGACATTGGATGAGTATGGGAAGAAAATGTTACGACAGTTTCCACGGTGATCGTTTTTCATTGGTTGGTGAATAATTTTGTAGGTCCCCCTGTTGTTTGCCGGTGATGAGACACATGGGGTCAAAGGTGTGTTCTTCCCATCTAGGAAAATGGAACATTCTATTGAGGACACCATGTCAAATACTCTCAATCCAATCGGGGCATGACTCTTCCCATTTCTCCGAAACAGTCCAAGTTTTCACCACTTCTTCTTGTTGGATGTTGTTAAAAAATATTTCCAAACCCGGGAGGGTTTTCCGGTATTATGATCATACCAAGGCTCGGGAAAACCACAAAATGGTTCGAGACTCTCCGGGCGTACAAACCATCCATTCAAAGTAGTTCGTGATGCCTTCTTTATCTTGTTTGCTTGGTTGGATAAATAACCTAAACCGGATCGGTCTTTGTTTTCCAATGGTATGATCGGCTCACGAATTCCTTTTCTTCCTTTCCCTAGACCTTGTCCAAGAACGTACCCCTTTTTTTTGCATCATTGCCTCCCCTTTAAGAAATCTGTTGGAGGTCGCATGGAATGAATCTTCACATGAATTGGGTAGCGGTTGACTCTCGAGGGGTAAACTCATCTAAGATAATTAGGGTGTGTTTGTAAGTTTCGGATAAGAGGCCATGTATGAGATTAAAGGGAAATTCCAACATGTAGGGAACCTTTTACAAACAGGGTGAGAAATCGTTTAAAAAATTTATAAAAGTGAATTTTTGAAAAGCATTTCCTCATAACCCCAAATTTTATACTCGCTCCTCGAGGTTATTGTCCTTTGATTCCTTCAAACTTTACTTTCGTGTTCTTGCAAAAATTATTGTCAATAGAACCATATATATACATGTGTATATATATATATATATATTTATTTATTTATTTATTTATATTTTTTTTGGATCGAACCCAAAGGCTACCTACGTATCTCCGAGTGTGTGTAAGGTGTTTTGGTTTTGGAAGAAAGGTATGTTCAAAAATGTGCAAAAAGGAGAATCGGGTCCTTACGTAGTTCTTTTTTTTATTTTTATTTTTTGATTTGTTAGACAGTCAAACCCGTAATGGGTTGCCTACGTACCTCCCTTGTATTAGTACAAGTTTTTTTACATAATGGGAGTGGAGTACATACAACTTGTGCAAAAAGGAAAATTAGACATCCGGGGATTAGACTTTACGTAGTTCTTACAAGTAATGAGTACATTGACTTGATTGAATTAACTACACGAAATAAAGACTAGGAAATAAAAACATCTATTAATGATTCAATGACCAGTGGATTCAAAACGTAGTCCTTCATTATCCTTCAACTTTTGAATCCTCTCACGGAATTACGTGCATTCGTCGAAGTGTGACCATGCACCATATGATAATCACAGAATTTCGATGAAGTAGCCGCATAAGATAGATTAGGCGTGACCCTCGGTCCAAGAGGATCTAAGGAAGCCTTCTCTTGCAATATGGTAAAAGCATAACTCCGAGGGCCATGGATTAAATTTGAGCAAGGACTAAGACGCTTTACGGAGGATGGTGCCGGTTGGGTGACAATAGGAGCTTGTTGATTAAGTGCATCTTGAAGAGGCCTCCCACTCATAAGGGCTACATCCAACAAATATCCGTCATCCTCTTTCTCCGAAAGGTGACGATATAACCTCCTAGACATCACATCAAAAAATGGTTTTCGAAGACCCAGTAGTATCGAGATAAATGGATTGTCTCTCGGAGGGTGGATTCATGACCTTGTTGCATTGAACTTTCCAACGAGAAACATAATGTAAGAATGTCTCAGCGTACCATTGATAAGTGGCATGTAATTTATACTTCTCTGGATCCGACTCATCTTTAGTGGTTGCCCAATCAGCAAAAGCGGTGCACAAATTTCCCCATGAACTACGAGTTTCATGACTTGTCTTTATAAAACCATCGAAGGGCATGACCTTCTAAACTCTTATCGAAAAGTACTTGGATAAAACTCTTTAGATAATCCCGTAGGGTGAATCATTTGTACATAATGGTACAAGTGTACTTCGAGCATCGCTCGAACCATCATACCTTCTAAATTGCGGGGTGACAAAGTCGGAGGGAAGTCGGATCCCTGGAAGAGAATGAGTTTCTTAGTATCAATTGCCTTAAAAAATAGATACTTGGAACTCGTCTCTCTATTGTAACTAGTTCGACTTGCGCACGACGAACTTTCACTCTCAACAGGAATAGGATCGGTATCTATAAAAATAGCATTGATCATGAACCCATTTAGCCGATGACCCAACTCCTCATCCAATTATAAAATCGACTTGTTGATAGAAGTGATGGTGAGTATCTCGGGGTCTCCGTTAAGGGTAACAACCCCAAACTTTGTAGGAAACGAACTTTCCGATGCGAGCATGGAGGCAATTGCACCCATCTTATGCAACCATGGTCTTCCTAAAAGTAGGTTAAAGCGAGCGGGAATGTCTAGGACCAAAAATTCAACCTCTTCCACGATTGGCCCGAGCTCGACAGGCATCTTGATGGCTCCCAAAACCTCCTTTTTGAATCGTCATACGACCTGGCAATTTGACTAGATGGTTCTAAATGTTCACGCGAAAACCCCAATTTTTACAAAACTCGAAATGGGCATACATTGATTGCTGATCCATTATCAATGAGCACCCTAGGTACCTTGAAACCATTGCATTCCACTGTTATATGTAAGGAGCTATTGTGGTTTGTCTCTTCTAGAAGATTAGAATCTGTGAACATAATCACTTTAGATGAGCCATAGATTAAACCTACTATTTCATCTAGAGAAATATCGGGTTCGACAGATACTTCATTCAAGTGGTTCAACACTACGGCTCTATGAGGTTGGGATGTCATCAATAATCTCCAAATTGATACATTGGCATTGGTTTCTTTCATCCTCTTGATAACATCATCAGCCGGGTCTTGAGTAGATATTGGTTCTTTTCCCTTTTCTTTTCTCTGTAAGGCGGCCAACGGATTATCATCTTCAAGGTATGGAGGCTTGAAATGTCTTCTTGTCCTAGTTACATGAGCAACTAAATTCTCCTCCTCATCGGTCAAATCTTGGAGGCAAATGGGCTCGATCATTTCTTGTGGATTGGTGAAAGAACCCGATTGATTATCCCTCTCAATAGCGGCCATGACAGATGCATCTTCTTCCTCCTCTTCATGATCAAGCATTAGGAAACCCCCATCATAGTCAAGATGACCACATAACCGATTGAATGGATCATTAGGAAACAATTGAGTCTTGATGGGTTTTAGAGTAACTCTCGACGTGGTGGAATAGTCCACAACCAATGCTTTTGAATCCATAGTGAGGGGTACTTCCCACAACTTATGGAGCGTGGGAGTAATCAAATCGGTGAAATCGGAGGTGTTGGGGGAGATGCTAATCATGTTAATGCTAGAGTTATCATGCTTAGGAAGCAGATTTTTTGTGATGTGGGCCTAGCTTGGGTGGGACTTTGACACCACCTTGAGTTTTCCGGCACCTATCAAGTCTTCAATCGCATGTTTTAGTGCTATGCAACTGTCGGTGTTGTGGCGGGACTTTGATGATACTCACAATGTGCACTTGGGGTTGTAGTAAGGACCGGGTTCTTTAGGAGGTGGTCCGGGGGTAATGGGTGGATCAAATTAGCTTTCACTAGCTTCCTCAAAGCTTGGGTTGGTGTCATCCCTAGGTTGGAGAACTCTCTTCTTGCATTCGGTTGGAAGGTAGACTTAGCGGTGATGGAATTCACTTCCACTACCTTAGTGGGCCGAGTCCGATTATTGTTGAAATTCTTCTTGTAGCGGGGTGGAACAGATGAGGCTGACTCATCTTTCTTTAGTTCCCCTCTATTGATTGCGTCTTCTACCATATATCTTGTGGCGATGAGGGCTTTAAATGAAGGGAAGTACTGAAAACTCATGTGTCTTTTAAACTACGGTAGAAGATTCTTAACAACCATCCGCAACTTGTTCATCTTTAGTGGGACGATTCATCATTTTGGCGGCTTTGGCTCTCCATCGAGTGATGTAAGCTGAAAATGTTTCATCAAACATTTGTTTGGTTGTCTCAAAATCCCTCTTTGTGACGTCGACTTCCTCATTGTACTTATATCGAGCGGTGAATTCCCCAATGATGTCAGCCCAAGTAGCCTTCTATTAATTTTTCAACCCGAGAAACCAATTCGAGGCAGCCCCTATCAGGTATTGTTGAAAAAGTTGAGCCAGTAGTTCTTCCCCGATGCCCTAGGGACTCATTGCCCTAACATATAACTTGAGGAATTTGGTAGGTTGGCCGGTTCTGTCGAACTTTTCTATTTGCGGCATTTTAAATCGACCGAAAATCCGGCATTAGGGAAAAGGGTAAGCCCATGAATGTCCAACCAAGGTTCGACTTTGGGAAGCCCTTTAAGTACCTCCTTCAATTCTTGTACCTCGGCTTCCAACTTTCAGTCACCAATTGTCGAATCATTGTCAAGTATAAATGCTTGCCCTGCGGCTTCTTGGTTTTGTGCGGTTAGGTTTTTCAAAGTTTGCTCAAGATGGTCTTGCCTGTCCAAGATCATCTTCATCGTTGTCCATAATTCATTCATGGGATCCGGTGGGGGATGCGGTGGAGGTTGCTCATTGAAGTCTTCACCTTCTGCCATGATGTTATTAGAGTTGGAACTTGAAGGGAAAATGGATGTTATCGGGCTCACTACTAGAGACAATCTCACTAATCGAGAAGTGTTACGGAACCACCCGATGGTCCTGTAATGAAATATTTATGTGTGAATGTCTTTGAAGGATAAAGAATGAAAGTAAGTTAATGAAAAATAATTGAAAAAAGTAGAAGATATTGTCTAAAATTTAAGAGGATAGAGAATATTTTAAAATAATAAAATAATTTTGTAAAATGGAAATTTTCCGTAAAATTACACCCTGTTTGCAAAAAATGTTCGTTTGTTGGATGGGGATAATGGAAAGATACAACTAAAGATGAAGGGCATGATAATAGGTGTGGATTAGTTGTAGGATAGAAAAGATGAGTAGGAAAATGGTTTCCTTGTCTTTTGAAAGAAAAATGAATTTTCTTGAAAAACATGGATGCATGTACAAACATGATGGTATGACCAAAGGCAAGGTAATCAAACATAGAAGTAATGTTAGTCAAGCATGCACTCGGTCCATGTGCTCCGAGGGGGTTAACTAAAAGGTGATTCATTTGACTTTCAATTATGTTCAAGTGGCCCCCATGTAAAGAACACATCTGGGGTGAGTGCGCATGCGAGCCATTTCCCAAATAGGTATTGGAGTACATGGAGGCACCCTTAGTATTTTATTGTTATCTATTCATGGTCGTCACTAAGTAAGATCGAGCCATGCCTAAAAAGAAGCTTGAGGTGTGTCGTGTGTGTGGACCGGATTCAAACAGGCACTCCAAACACACATAACACATATATGTACAGAATATATATAGAAAAACAAACGACCAACATTCGGGATGTCTAAAAATAAAGATACAATATAAGTTCGATTAAAACCACTTAGAGATGGATAAAAGAAAACCATCAAACTATCCCCACGGAGTCGCCGATCTGTGGCGCCCGAAATTTTCTTTTTCGTGGATGACTAGAGTCGCCACCTTGTTATTACCCAAATAAGGACGGGGTTTGCAATAAAATAAATTTGAAATTATAGTTTTTCCGAAAAGAAAAATAAGAAAGGTTGACTCCTGTGCCTAAAAGGCAAAAACAATATAAAAGTTTGATATGAGAACGTAAGATGGTGGGTTTAGGGTTTTGGTTAGGAAGCACAAACGTTAAGGACTCGCCACTCCCTCCATTCTAAGAACGGGCTCCTACTAATATATTTGTATTTTTTAGACATCCTGAATGTTGATTAGCATAGATTCATAACATAGATCCAAAAAAAAAAAAGAGCATAAAAGAAAAACACGTCATTATACACATAAGCATACACATGCAAGCACACAAATGGAAAACTTAAGGACAACAGATTCGTTGATGTATGGTGGGTTTGCATCCGGATGAGAGCCAAATTGCTCTACGTACCGATCATCGTAGGACTTGAATCTACTCTTAGATCAAAACCCCACGTAGTTCTAGTAAGGACTCTGTCATGACTCTTGTGAGTTCCACTGGGATAGTTAGGGATCATTTCCCTATTTCATGGTCATGTTAAAAGACTTTAGAGATGACTCATTCCTATAGTCAAGTCAACCCGGTTGAGAAAAGGGAGAGTGACTCAAGGTCTCAACTTTGTTACTTAAAGCGATAAGTGAATGGATAGGTGGATTGACTCAAGTATGGGCATGAGTATAAAGGGGGATGGATTTTTTGTGGAGTTAGTGGGTCGATGTTTTATGGCTAATGGTTCTCAAAGATTCGGATGGAATCCCGCCGATGGCCTGTCGCCAAACAAAAGGATACAATCAGCGATTCGATCATATGTGATCAAAATAATCCACTAGGATAATGGTGAAATTGTGAATGCTTGTTTGAATTGAAGTGGATTTGGATCATTTTAAAGATCGGATATGAAAGAATTTCGATTATGGCCTCAAGTTTAATGAAAGGTCACGACCATACATCAAAGAATATGTCGGCCCTAAGGACAAGCATGCACACATATACAAGACACGCACGGTTGCTCCTAATGATCACTATTCGGTATATAGCCAAACATTATTATGACTCATAATTAAGGTCAAGATGATCATAAAGGGACAATTACGATTACCATCATCCCCTATTCATGAGTCATACTTCAATTTTGGCAACAACACTAATGAGCGATTTTAGAACGTTCATTTTATTATTTTTGATCGAGTTGATTATATTGTGATGAATGGGCTAAGACATTCTTGAAACAATTATTATTATTATTCACACTTTGGAGCTAGTGGTTTTACAAGTACCGGATTATTCTTCAACGCCACGGAGATGAGAAGTGCTCATGATTCAACTTCTTGATAGGTCCTTGGCTCGCATTATAATGAACAATGAGTCTTGACTCGACCAAACAAAGTCCCGAGTATTTATTTTATTCAAAGACATCATTAGTTAATTTTTAAAATCAATTTTTGAAAGAGAAACCCCGAAACTAAGTAAGATGAGCGTAAAAAATATGAAGAAAATTTAGACAATCTGGAAAAATTCATAAAAAGCTCGGATTTAAAAATTTTACCTTTTTATAAGCTTTCAAATTGATTTAATAAAATCTTAAAGTGACACTTCTTGCACCGCACTCGCCATAATAGATGCCGGTTTCAATCAAATTATAACTTTTTCGAGGAAGATTCTATGTAACAACCCGACCCTAAATCACATTGTTTATTTTATTAATTCATTAATTACGCATGCACTTCAATTCGATATTTTATATTTAAATTATTTTTGTATACGTGTTATGCAACTCAGGCGACAAAGTGGCCGTGATAAAAATCTCATAATAATGATTATAAATTACGTATATGTAAATTTTAAAATTTACATGAGATGGTATATAATTACAAGGTCGCTAATATTATATTTCAAGCGAACAATTATATTTATAATTTGTAAACATCATCTCGTAAAATAAAATAAAATTTAAAAAGTAATAAAAATAATAAATAAATAAGTAAATACATAAAAATAAACATAAAAATAAAACAAAAATAATAACAATAAATTAACCAGATTTTTCGAAAGAAAAATCCACACATTGAATTATCCGGAATTTGTATTAAATAAAAAAGAATTTTAAAAATCTGGAGATAAATGTGATCGGGAGATTTCGGGCATCAATTTCCTTCATCTCCGCCTCTCCCGTTCCTCCGCCACTCCCGTCGTTCCCCTGCCCCTCCTTCCTCGCGGACGCCCTCCTCCGACCACCGGCGTGGATCGACCACGGCCGGAGGATCGGCGCCGGCCTTCTCTCTCCCTCCCTTTCTCTCTCTCTCTTACCGCATCTCGCTCCCCGCTTCTCGATTCCTCTCGCCGCGGCCCACTTAGCAGCCAACCCCCAGCCGCAACGGCCGCCGGAGTTAGTCGCCGCCTCGCCGGTGGTCGCCGGTACGGTTGCCGTGCACCACCACCCCTGCTCGTCTTCCTTGACTCCTTTCTCCGAATTTGAAGGTAAACGCTAAACCCTAAATTATCAAGCTCCTCATTCATTTAAGCAATTGTAATTGTAAGTTGAAGTATATGATTTAGAGATTTGTTTGTTGAGTGAATTTAAAGATCGATTCGGAAAATTCGAATTGGTGTGGATGATTGGGTTGTAGCATTTTGATGGATTGATTATGTATAAATGTGAATGAATGTGATTCCTTTTGGGAAATTATGATTTAGTGGATGAGGTTAGGGATGTCTTGTTATAGAAATTGAGTAATTTGATGGATTTGTTATATTTTGGGAATGATTATATCGATCAAACGAAAGGGGAGTATGCACGTGGAACTTAAAGTCAATGATGTGTAAATGTAGAGGTGTGCAGAAAACTTGGAGCATTAAGTTTGCCTAATTGTGATTGTGAATGTGAGTTTGTTTGAGAATAATGCTCATGACCTTAAGTTGATATATGTATGAATTTTGAGCAATTTGGTTAATTGTGAAGCCTTCCTATGGAAATACATTGATAGATTGAATAATTACTTAGCTATGGGTTTGAATTCGATATTACGTTAGGGATAAAGATCGAAAGATAAGTTGAGCCTGGCAAATTAATCAGGTTAGTTGCATCAAATAATAATAATAATAATAATGATAATAATAATGACAACAACAATGTGGGTAGCAATAATAAGAATTATTAAGAGCATGTTTCACATCTTTTTAATAAATATAATAAAGATAAATGATTGATTATACATGTATATATATACACTTTTTCAATTCACGCCAACAAATGAACTGAATTACATAAATAACATTAGTTATTTGATTACCTTAATCGACTTCTTTAATTAATAGACGTTGTTGTCCATGATCGAAACGTAATTAATGCAGTGATGTTATGTAAGAGAAACGTAGTTTACCCGATTGCGTAACAAATATAGAAGATGAAGTAAGTCGTCAATGCTTGTACAAATTCAAGTATTAAAACTCAAGAAAAACATCATTAACAACGGAAATCTATTTGAAACAGAACCGAGGCCACTTCGGTTGCCGGATAGCTGGTAACTTAGATTTTTATAAAAAGGGAGAAAACAAACATTCTCGGCTCAGGTATGTTCATTACCTGTACCCTTCGAAAATTTACGTATTTCAACAAATTTCAACATTTCTTATATAAATAACTAACAATGAATCATTTGCAAATCAAGTTTTGTCACCTAATTAAGTGGTCCCCGCTCAATTATCAATTATCGGGCTTATGCCCTCCAATTCCACCCGCACGGCGTCAACTCGGGTTCTCGGTCGGCCCGAGGGTGTACACCTATTCAAAGATCGTATCAATGATCAAGGGGTTCCACTTTCGGATAATAACCGGCAAGCAAGTTTTACTCATATTCTCTCCCCGATTTCAAACTAAAATGAATTGAAATGCGCGCGCTCAATCAATGTGTTTCAAAATTATTTGATCGTGCGGGAATGCGCTTAATCGGGAATCTTCGAATTATTTTGATGTTTTTGTTTTTAGGAAAAACATCTCGTGAACAACCCTTCACCTAAGAAGTCCGACGGGAGCAAGACTTAGCTGGATACTTCATTATCATTGTTCCGTGATGGGTTAGATGCTCATAATGATTCTCATCCTCACTAATTTTGGGTTTGACCTTTGGTTGTAATTAAATATTGTGTATTTCCTATCGCAGATCGTTGTATTGGCCGCTAATATCTCGTAAATATGTAGCAGAACTATACTTTGGGTTTGGTTTACTTAAGTAGTCGGCATGACACCTGCGACGTAGCATTTAATGTTTCCCGACTTATCGAAGCATAACTAATGGACACTAGTTATTATGGTATTTTAATTCAGCCTTGTCCTTTTGTTAGGGCGGCGGTAACGCCTTCAATCGTTAACTTCCGCTGCGACCTTACCTAATATTCTCAAATTAGGGAATTATTAAGTAATGGTAACCGGGGCGTTACATCCTATCAAGGTGATTCTGAAGCCTAGAATTTTATATTTAAGTCTAGTTTCAATGGTAAAAATATAAAAATAAATTCTTAAGCATGTAAAACCGATAAGGCGAAAACTTAGGTGATGCCATGATTTGTAACATTCTGGATAGTACGGTATTCATTTATTTATTAAGAATAAAATAAATTATATATTATGAAACTGTACAAACTAGATTAAATAGACACAATAAAGAACCAATGTGATTTTTTGTATAATTTTTAAAGTACTTTAAGATATTTTAACAGATTTTTCAATATATATGTTCTGATCCGAGCACTCGTAGAAATTACAGCTTTTGCAATGTCGACTTTAATAAATCATATCTCTCAAACTATTAGGAGTTAGGAGATAAAATTTACCAACTTAGAAATATCAGAAAGTTTATTTTATTTCTTATGAAGAACATTTTTCTAGAAAAATCGTTTTGATTATAAAAAATTAGAAAAACAGTGATGGTGCCGTTTTTTCGGACTAATTAGACCTTCCACCGAAAAAATATGTTATAAATAGCTCGGGACTTGGATTTGGGTGTGTGACCACTTGCTGGAAAGCTCTTTCATTAGTCCATTGAATGACATAAAAATAAAAAATTTTGGAATCGAAATTATTCCACTAAAGTGTCCTAGAAATACATACAACCTTCCGGTTTAGACCACTTTTCTCCATGTTATTATTCTTCATGTTCAATCATGACTTAGCCCATTTTTCTTCATTTTTCAAATATTACGAGAGAAAATAAAAAGTGAGGAAGATGAGAAAAAGAAAATAACACCAAATTTTGCAATCAACTCTCGGATCTTACCGCTCACTCCCGAAAAAAGGAAAACTAGTGTTCCACCCAAATAGGGAGAACGGCTGGGCATGCCCTAAAAGGACGGACGGTAAAACATGGGGGCGAAACCAACCTGGAATCGGCCTAGCCCAAAAAGAGACAAAGAAACACCAAAACGTTAGTAGGAATAGATAATCATGATAGTAAAAAAAATGATAATAGTAACGATAATAGCAATAATGTTAGGGTTACGTATTAATAAAAATAACAAACAAAATCAACATAAACAAGCAATAAGTGAGTAAAAATAGCAATGATAATGATAAAGTTAGTAACAATAATAATAATGTTAAGGTTAGTAGTACTAAAAAAATAACAATAATAATGATAAAGTTAGTGGTAATAATTTTAATAAATAAAATTAAATAAACAATAACAATAATAATGGAGAAGTTAGTGGTTAAAAAAATAACAAGAATAAATTAACAAATGGGTAGGCAAAAGAAAATAAAGAAACTAAGAAAGAAGAAAATGTCATGTGTGCATGCTTCATCATCATGAAATAAAGAAAGATAAGAGTAGAGAGAAAGAAAATGTAATCTCATTAAACTTAGGACATGTTTGGTTGGATGTAATCTAACCGGTAATGCAATCAAATCGGTAATGGTGATTACATTACCATGTTTGGTTACAACTTTGTAATATAATCAAAATTATATTGTAATCACATTAACCTCTATCTATGTAATTACAATTACTTGAACATTTCTTAAACAATCATGATTATATCCATCCTTATGATCAAATTTTAACATACTTCTAATAATTCTCTCTCTCCCCCTCTCAATTCCATATCCATTTTCTCTCTCTTCCTTGGCATGCAAAAAATTTATCCATTTGATAAGAAACTTAATTTTTTTTCTTTTATTATATTAATATATGATATAATCATTAAGTCATTAAGAGAAAATTTTAACTTTAATATTTTGGATTTAAAATTTAAGTATTCAATTAAAAAGATAAAAGAAGCTTAAATTAAAATTTTTAGATCAGATTTTTTTACTTGTTAACACTTATCTTTAATTCAATAAATATTTATCATAAATAAAATAATTTTAGTTTGTATTTTTAATCCATGAAAATATTTCAAAATTTAATTATATGATAGAAGAGATTAAAAAAGCTCAAATATAAATTTAGAGTTTAAAATTTTGTTATGTGGATAACATTTATCTTCACTACGACAAACGTTTATTACCACTAGAATAATCCAATTGATTTTTTGCCAGAAAAAATTTAAAATTAGGAAATATGATATAAAAGATTAAAAGAATCTCAAATATGATTTTGAATTTAAAATATTTTCGTGTGGATAACATTTATCTTTATTACTATATTTATTGTTATTAGAATAATATAGTTTATATTTGCTATAAAATTTGATTATTTGATAGAAAATATTTTTAAAAGCTCAAATCTTAATATGTAACTTAAATTTTTATTTAGATAGCATTTATCTCCATTACAATAATTTAATTACTAACTTTTTTCATTGAAATAATCCATTACCATTGTGATTACATTACACTTTTTATATAACCAAACATGGTAATGCAATTGTTGTCCCATTACATTGCATATCTAATTACATTACATAATTGATTAAATTACACCCCTATTACATTACATCCAACCAAACTCCACATTAGTGGTAATAAGAAGAATTACCCTCTTGTTTCTTGAGATGAAGAAGATATTTTGACTAAGTTGAAAGAAAGCTTGGTTTGTTCAAGATTAAAAAAATATAGAAAGATTAACTTAAACTTAATTAACTCCCAATGGAGTTAATTTTTAGTTAATCAAGCCACTCCTTAGAAGATTAAAAAAGGAGAGAGAATTTTGAAGAAGATAGAAATTTTTTCAAAAAACCAAGCCCTCTCAAGAAGTGATGAGAGGAGGTATTTATAGAAGAAGTAAGGGGATAATCCAAACCCTAAAAATAATAATTGAATGGTAAAAATTTAAATAAAATAAATATCAAAATTTATATAAAAGAGACAAAAATGAGGAGCATGAGGAGGGAAGCATAAACCATAGTGGAGTAGTAAAAAAGGACAACTATAGTGGAGTAGTAAAAAAGGACAAAAAAAAAAAAACAATGAGGTTGGGTAAAAAAAAAAAAACAACTAATTAAGCTTTATTTTTTTATTTTTGGTTTTTCCCTTTTTTTTATACTCTTTTTCCTTTTTTTTTTTATAGTCTTTTGGACATTTTAGGTTTTCTTCTTTGAATAATGTATTTTGGGCCTTTTGGGCTCTTTTTTTTTTGTCACAATTTAATTGTTATTTTTATATGTTTTTAAATTTTTTTATTTTTTACTAAAAAAGATTAATGTCAGTAATAAAATCTTAAATATATAAGAGTCATAATTTGGTATCTACACCATCTTGCAAAGCAGACATATCGACAAGGATCTAGCATAGGGCATCCAGGAAGTTATAATTGTAGAAACATTTTGTGGACCAACCTCTTCCCTTCATTTGTTTGAAAAACCTAGCAAGTATAAATAAAGGACTAGCCACCGAGACAAGTGTGCAATTGGAATATTGAGAACATTGTGAATGATGTATCAAAAGCTAGTGTTTTATTTGTACCAATACGCAAATGTTTTAGAAGCACGAGACCGATAGGTGGATACTTTGCAGATTTTGTAAGTGATATGAAGGAACCGCAAGCTTTCGTTCGTCTTTTCGTGGTTATGGAGTTGACTAGTTGAGGAGGCTAATGAAGGAACACATCGCTGCACTTTTGAATTGCATTGGCACTTCACTACGGTCAAATTGTGATATGTTCGAGGCTATTGCAGGAAGCTTGCACCGAGGTGATCACATTTGGAATATCTATTTTTGGCTTATTTTGTTAAGCTATTAATATGTTGATGTATATAAGTAGCTAGTGGGATGTAAGAAGCTTTTGGTTTGTGATAAGTGCATTTTTGTTTTTGAAGTGTTTATGTTTATATGTTTACATTTCACCATATTGACTCTCTAATCATCTATGTCACCGATTTATGTACCCTGAATTGTGAATGTCTACATTTAAGTAACTCGCTATTAGTGAATATCTACATTTGGTTCATCAAGTAATTGCACGTAAATCTTCTCACCGCTTAGATCTTCAATTGAGTTGTGAGTGTCGGCATTTGAGTACCCAAGTTGTGGAACTTCAATTGAGTGGAGTAGTTTTTGATGAAATCAATCTGCAACTTTTAAGCCTAGTAGCTCAAATGTAGAGCGACGTATTATAGTGCACGGAGATGTGAGTTTGAATCCTACCTAGACTTTTGACAGACATCCCACAAAATGTTATGAAAGTTGCTTGAAAATGTTAGGACTTCAGCAATAATCTCTAATCCGGCATCTTGTTGACCCGACTGTTTAGCTATGTTCTATTAGTTGTGATAATTACCTCTTCCCCTAGCAAACATAATGGGCCTGTTTGGCAAACAACTCTTAACTGTTTGTATCATCTGTTAGCTGTTTGTATCAGCTATTTGCATTAACTATTTGAATTAACTCGTTTCTTGAAAAGGTGATTGGTAAAGTTAGTCTGTTTGAAGAACAAAATGTTTGGTGAACTTTCATTTATGCCCTTATGTGTAAGTTGTATTATATATATATATATATATATATATATATATGTATGTATGTATATTTATTAATCATTTATTTTTTCAAACATAATTATATTATGTTATATATACAAATTATCTTCATTTATAAAACTTTACTTTTTCTTACTATTTTTACAAAATTTATATTCATTTTTTACCTAATATAATATTTATTATATTCAATTAAAATAAAAAATATTATTAAGTAGTAGTAGTAGTAGTAATAATAATAATAATAAAAATACTAATAATAATAATAATAATAATAAATGTTGGTGGCATATGGCGTAATTTCTCCAAATTTTTGGGTAAATGTGTCATTTTAACAAATAGCTCTTCCCAAAAGGCTAATGGGAATAACTGTTTGAGAAAGAGTCGTTTGGGGCCAAACAGCTCTTTCAAACAATTGTTAACCAACACTAGTTTAGTTGTTTTGACCAAGTCAAAACAGTTAAACCCTCAAACAGACTTTTTGTTTTTCCAAAAAGTTGTTGCAATCAAACAGGGTCAATGCCTATGAGGTAAATAAGTTCTATGTAAGTTTTCTCCCGGCTTTGGTCAATGTGATAATCCCCCTGGCAAACATAATGTATGAATAAGCACCCCAACAAATTGTTTCTGCTATTCCTAATCAATAGCTTGCCAGTAAAAGTTGAGCAATATAAATAAACTGTTTCTTTTAGAATTGTACAAATAAGTCCATATTAACAAAATAACACTTGACTGAGCTAGATGTCGGATCCAATATTCAGGAGTAGGACATGCGCGTAAAAATTAAAGGAAATTCATTTTGGAGCAGTAAGGGTTATGGACACATCTAAAATGAAGTAAGGAAGGTTATACCATGCAGAAAATAGTAGTCAAAGTAAGAGTTCTAATTTCAAGCATATTGAGTTCCTAATTACCTCTTCCCCTACCATGGAGTAGTCGGGGCTATGGAGACATCTCTCTAGAATTTTTTATTTTGAGATATTTTTTGCATTTATTGGTATGTAATATTTAAGGTAGTTTTTAGTTATATTTTACACATCTTTTGATAGATATGCCCTCTAGTTGATCGAACAAGTGTAGTTGTTAGCTAGTTCGGTTTAGGTTAGAACAAGTGAAGTTGCTAGCAAGACATACGCGTAAAAGTTGAAGGAAGTTCATTTCCGAGCAGCCAGGGTTATGGACACACCTAAAATGAAGTTAGGAAGGTTATACCATGGAGAAAAAGGGTAATCAAAGCAAGAGTTCTAATTTCAGCATATTGAGGTCCTAATTTTCAGCAAAATTTTTTATTTTTGAGACATTTTTGGCATTTATTGGTATGTAATATTTGAGGTATTTTTAGTTATATTTTTAGTTCTTTTGATGGATATGCCCTCCAGTTGACTAAACAAGTGCAGTTACTAGCAAGACATGTGCATAAAAGTTGAAGGAAGTTTGAGCAATCAGTCTACTGGACAAGCCTAAAATGAAGTTAGGAAGGTTATACCATAGAGGAAAGAGTAGTCAAAGCAAGAGTTCTAATTTCAGCATATTGAGTTCCTAATTTTCAACAGATTTTTTTATTTTTGAGACATTTTTTACATTTGTTGGTATGTAATATTTGAAGTAGTTTTTAGTTTTTACACATCTTTTGATGGATATGCCCTCCAGTTGATCGAACAACTGCAGTTGCTTCTCTTAGAAACGGAATATATTGATTTAGAAACGAAAATTTCGTCTCGGTTAGCGACGAAAACTATTTTGTTTCTAATTTCGTTTCAAACAGAAACGAAATTTCAAATTTAGAGACGAAATGTTTCATCTCTATCCGAGATGAAACCGAATTTCGTCTCTAAATTTCGTTTCTAGCTGAAATGAAATTTCCTTTCGCTTCTAAACTCCATTTGCGACGATGGGTTTAGAAACGAATGATTTTTCTTTTCTAATTAGTCTCTAAATAAATTTAAAGATGAAAATTTGCAGTTTAGAGACAAAAATTTTTGTTTCTAAAACACATTTTTTTGTAGTGCATACAAGTGTCTGTAGATTCAAGACTTGCAACAATCTATATAGTTTTCCCCTTATATAGGGAAATTGAGCTTAGGCACTTAGTTGCTTATGCATTAGTTTGAAAATGATTGTGACAGATGTAGTAAGCTTTGAATGATGTTTTATTTAGTATATGTGCTTTACTCATTGTCACCGAAAAAGCTTGTAGTTAAGTCAAAAGTTAGAAAACAACATCAAATCCCAAAAAGAGATAGTTTAGTTGAAATTTTTCGTAGCATGTTCAATGTAGTATTGTTATGTTGACATAACTGTTTGTAGTGATGTAAGTGTTGTAGAAAAGCATTATTAGGAACGCTTTGGTGCATTAATAGGAATGGTATGCTTTGTTATCTTGAGGAGTTCTTGTTGATATCCTGGGATTGTATAATTTGAAGGTTTGGTATTACGTATTAAAATGAGTGAACTTTGGTGATTATTGTGGCATGTCAACTGTTATAGTTATCGACTCGTGAAAATGCATTATTAGGATTTGTTTGGTTTGTTATTGTAACACCCCTAGACCCATCCTAGGAGTATTACAAGCCGAGTTCCCGAGAGGAACCCCTAAGGCTGCTTAAGGTCTTAACTTAGGGTTAATAGTTTTCTTTTTGCTTAGCGGAAGCGTGATTCTAGGTTTTCAAAGGTTTTTCTAAAAATTTCGGCAGAATTTCCTCTATAATATGGCTAATCTCATAGGCTTAAAGCCTTAACCCCGCATGAAACACAATCTTAAACTCAACGAGCCACACGCTCGGAGTAACACAACACAAACTCAACGAGCCACACGCTCGGAGTATTCACATAGGGCTTTTACATTCATAATCAAAACTTAAGTTCACATACACCGATCTTTACAAGCATGAAAACATAAAGTACATAATAAGTCCGGAGAAGTCTTATCCGTTGGTTCGCTTCTTCTAAAAGCCAAAAGCGACTCCGGGAGTCTTAACTTCGTACCTGAAATGTTGGTGAGGTCATGAGCTCCACTAGCCCAGTGAATAACCCAAACCCAACCCCGGTTTCGCTTTGCACATTAATTCATTAACAAACACACGTAAGTTCACAATTCATTCATAACATGCAATTCGGATCATACATGCTTAAGACATGCGAGATTCTAACTTACCAACTTGCCGAGAAGTACAATGACATCATTTACTCATGAATTCAATCAAACATACTTCATTCGTCTTTCTACGCAAGTACATCATAGAATCATTCGTCATGTAAGGCATTCATCACATAATTCATATCTTACTTCTTATCGTGTTAATTTCTTATGAAATCAAGATTCGTTCTTCTCTTCATTCTTCTTCTTAAGTTCAATCGTGCATTTCATAAATCATTGGTTCTTTCTTTCTTGTTCGTTATGCACGATAATTCGTTTCTTCATATCATAATTCTTAAGTCTTCTTAGTTTCGAATGGAAAGAAGATTTATATTCTGCTCTAAAGACCCAGTTCTTGGAGCCAAAATAATCGTGGGCTCGGTTCTTGGAGGCAAAATAATTTGTGGCCTCGAGGCTTGCCTTACTCGAAGGACGCATACTCGTCAATAATTCATGGAAGCAAAATAATTCGTGGCTTCGGGTTGACAGAGACTTCTATGGCCATAGCTTCAGAGGGTTCTTTAATTCGTGGGGTCTTAGATCAAATAACACAATCCTTTCTCCCTTCTTTAGTTCTTTATGTTTCTTATTTTCTCATTATTTTCTTATTATTTATAGACAAGATGCACTTAATTCGTATAATTCATATTTAACAGCTTCCTACATAAGACCTTCACAACTAACAATTCACATAATCAAGTTTCAACTAATGTACCATCAATCCAACTCATAAAGACATGCTTATATCGTTTAGAATCAATGAAAAGATAACCACATCTTACATATACATATCAATTATTGTAGCATATACATATCTCTTCATGATTGCGTATTATAGCATATAGGTGGTTTATGGTTCTATAATTTTCCTTAAACATTACATATCTCTTAGTTTAGGTGTATAACTTCTCAAATTCCAGTTCTTAACCTCATTTACTCCATTAGTTCCGATTTTGCCCAAAACAGGATATTTTCACTTAAAATTGCATATCTCCCAATCCACTCATCCAATGCATACCAAAATTTACAGGAAATTTCCATAAATTGCCACGACATTGCAGTAAAAGTTTCAGCAATTTTAGGCTACACATGACTCACAATAATTTGGACAGCATGATAAATTCATGAAAATCTGCACTTAAATCATGAAATTTAGTTTTCTGATTTTTCTCACTAATTCTATTCAAGCTAATCTCATCCAATTCTCAATAATCATGCTCAATAATACTTACACATCACAGATTCAGAACTAGATATCAAATAATCACAACATACTTTTTGATTCGTGAGTTGCTAATTTAGTGAATTTAAGCCTTTAACTTCTTCAATTAAACCTTGGGTTTCCAATTTCATGAATCAATTCCAAGTTTCATCTTCCTAATTCATTTTAACTTTAGAGGATGAATTCAAATTAATCACTTTAGATTCTTAGAGGTTATAAGAATTTTAGTTTTGGAGGATTGAATTTCGATTTCGAATTGGGTTTTGCTTCCTCTTCTTCCTCCTTTCGCTGCCCTCGTTTCCTCTCGCTTCGTCTCTCCTTTTTCGCGCTCTGCTTCTCTTTCCTTTCTCTTTGTCCGCCGCCTATCCTCGGGCCTGTCGTGCCCGCCGGCTGCCGGTTTCCGGCGTTCCTCTCGCTCCCGCTCGTTCTTCCTCTCTCTCATGCGTTTTCTCCCTCTCGCTTTCCCGTTCCTCTGTCTTTGCTTCTTTCGTTTCCTCTGTCCCTCTTCCTCTCGTTCTTTTCTTCAGTCTTAGTCCCACTCTCTCTCCTCTTTTCCTACTTACACCTAATGGACTCTACTCGCTTAATTCCAATTGGACCACTAACCTCTTTGCTCTAATCATTTGCCGGATCCTCCTCAAATGCCACTCATCCCATTTTCTTTTGTTTTAAATTTTCTATCTTGGACTTTTAAAAATCAGGCCCAAATTTAATTTCAATAAGCCCAATTAAGCTGGCCCATGCTCGGTTTTCGGTTCTCGGGTTTTAATTTTGACTCGGAAAAATTAATAATTCACTTAATTTAAAATTTTCACATTTTTCACTTAACTTTTAATAATTTAATTCATTAGTAGGCAAGCTGCTGAAATTTCTGGGTCTTATAGTTATCATGAAGAATGGTTGCTGACATCCAAGGATTGCGTAGTTGTAGATTTTGTAATACATATTAAAATGAGTGAACATTGGTGGTTTGGTGATTTTTTGAGGGCTTTCATTCACTGTTTTAATTTTAAGTATGAGTATGTTTAATTAAACATTATTATGTTCTTTTTGTGTTGAACTTTAGGTTGGAAAAATGATTGTTACGAGGGGGAAAGGAATGTAGACTCGACAACAGAGCGACGACAAGGCCAATGGGAAGTCCAGTGGGAAACGGAATGCGACTTATAAAGGGACACATTTGGGAGGGACAAAAAGTGTAGGACTTCTATAGGAGGCGGACCGTCGGGAGTGGGACTATGGAAGAACATCATGTGGATGACGAAGTGGTGGACTTATTAGAACAACGTCACGTCCATCTCGTAGTCCATCCGAGTAGCATGGTTGCTGATGTTAGCTATGTCTCCTTTGTTGTCAATGTAAGTTGTAATTTTCAATTGTCCACTTGTTTCACATATACAAAGGATTTGGTCCATCCATTTGTTGTGATATGTTATATTTACAATACTTGTGTCGGGAGATTCGGTGAGTGCTGCTATTGTACGACTACCCAACAAATGGAAAACACAACGAAGTGTTTCAAGTATAAAGTTATGAGATGTGTTCTCCTGCTTTTTACACCACTTTGTATTGGTTTACTCAGTGAGTGTTGTTGTTGTACAAACACCCAACAAACGGAAAATACAACGAAGTGTTTCAAGTATGAAGTTATGAAATGTGTACTCCTGCTTTTTACACCACTTTGTATTAGTTTACTTTACATCGTTGACTTTGTATGTTGTTCGGGTTTGGTGTGATATTGAAAAATGAGTTGTAGCTTTTCTTTTACTACATGATAGCTTCTCGATTTCAATTGTGTGAAGCACTTACATACAATTAAGAACCTTGGGTCATTGTTGTCCACCCCGCCCTTAAGTGAACTCCTAGCCCTCTAGGCCACCACTGCTCACCCCACGGGCTGTAAAGGCCTGTTACGTGAGTTCCTGCCCTCCACTGGGTACCCCACCGGCCATGGTGGGTGGTATTCATGGTTTTTGCATTGTTGCTACCCACCACGGTCTGCGCCACGCCTGTGGGGGAACCTGTGGTGGATGGCAGCAGGCTAAAAATCAACTGTCCTTCTTACGTGTAATGCTTGGAGTATAAGTTGCCACCATATATGTTACTACCTTACTTTTTATATCTTATAATGTTCATGATTTCATAAATATAGCTTCATGTTGCAAAGTTAAGTCCAATTTATGTGTGAATTGCAAACTATACTAAAATGTTATCCAGGATACACACTTTGGTTATCCTAGGATTATCAAAGTACCAACTAATTTCAACATCGATGGTGCGTGACCAACGGTAAACTATGACAGGGAGCAATATGTGTTCCATTGCCGTAGCACTGAATGTAATATTTCCACATCACTTCATAGTACGAACAAGGGGTTACATAAATTACACACCCATTTGTACCACCTAACACTAGCAAAAATAACAATGACAGGACGACACACGGTGATAATGATACCTGTTACATTTGACATATCAATCAATAAATACTTATAAAAATTTCGAGGCCCAAAATTTTAAATACCCCAAATATTTACCAGGTCCAAATATTACATGTTCTAATAATTCCTCTAAATGTTGCCATTATATGCAAAACATGGTGTCACATAGTAATTGGAACCTGTCATCATTTCGGACATTCATCACAAGCAAGTCCTCCACAGTCCAGAGACGGAATTCGATTCCGAACGTGACTGTCTTGAATTGTCCTGCGGTATGTCCACATCTTCTCCAATCATAATAGCCTCGAAACCAATCTTTGGCTACTTATTTCTTCCCGTATCTGAGGTTGCAACCTGCCAATCACATAGCCACACAAATACTGAGTATAATTATCATAACCCCAATGCAAAAATTAAGACACACACATACACCATAGCAACATACAACATAAATACTAAGGTCACATGTTCAACGAACCTTACCTTGAATGACTTACTCCACTTTTATGTCCACCATCAACTACCAATACCACATTGCTCGGGTTACCACGTCCCCACTTTTTACAATCAACCATTTTCCCCATCCATGATAAAGGTATCACACTTGGAACCTCATCCCCACACACATACATATATGTAAAATCCACGTTCTGCTTCAACAATTTCTTCACATCATCTTCCCTTTAAAAAGACATTATCATCCTCCGATCATTCTTGAAACTGTACCACAACTTACGCTCCCTAAATAAACCCCCATCACGTCCTCAACCAATATACATACATCACCCACTCCTATATTCTCTTTCAACCAAACACAATTTGTATTGCCACCCACATACACTATACCTCCATTATGCACCTCCTCCAACTGTCCCCCAACACACATATAGAACAACCTCTCTATCACCAACTATTGCTCCACTAACTGACTCCATCTCTATCTTCCATACTTATCGTTGTTAACCACTCTGCACAATAACAACAACCCACACGTGGGAGAGCCACATATATCCTCAATTATAGTTTACATACATACCATCTTAATAAATTAACAATTACCATTTTTATTAACATATTCATACCATACATGTATATATATATACATTTATCCCGGTATGATATAATCATACAACTAATATAACATAACTCAAATTACCATTACGATATCTACACAATAAACTACAAATTATATTACCACAACTACACAACACATCCACACCCACCTTTTCAATTATACATAAACTTTTACAAAACCACTTAAAACATTAACGAGTAATCCCCAGGATGACATGCTAGTACAACAAGTATGACAAACATCAAAATTCGACTATTGTCCAATACGTATAACAACATACATGAAAAAACACAACCAACCTATTAGCGCCCTATTACAATATTAAATTAACATACCAAGCATTGTAATCTTAATTAAACCACACATTCCATTTTTGTAATTTCAAATGCGAACACTTCAAGTACATCACAAGTATAAAACATCAATAAATGTTCTTCCCAACTCATTTACTCACATTTAACCAACAAACAATATCTATCTACAAAATTACAAAAGTCAATCCACATAATCAAACTAAAAACCATAACTCCATTGAAAGCCAAGTATTAAATACATAAATGTGTACAAAAACCATATTTCAAAATAATAACAAATTCTACCCCCAATTGTTCAAAATTTTCACACCGAACCTACAATTAACCTTATATTCTACCCAAATAATAACAAATGACAAATCAAAACCCACCTACAAAAATTGAATACAATACACAATTGAACTTACTTACCCAACCAATTTCATGTCCCAAAGCCTTTAGCCTCAAAGCACCGGAAACCATGGACCACCGACAACCTTAACAGTGCTAGCCCACCCAACTCTCACAGCTCCTCTCTCTTTCTCTCGTCAATGGTGATGATATGAAAATAATGCCCAACTTTTGAAAATATTCAACGTCTATCACTTCCTTTCCACCTCATTAAGGGCATTTTAGACATTTAAAATCATCATCCCAAGTCTCAAACTAAAGCAATATCAATAAGGGCATTTTTGTCTTTTTCCCTTACCATAGCCAAAGCAACTTTCAGATGGGGCCCACGTAAAGCATGACTTGTTGGTAAAATAAATAACTTGAGCTGTAATTGTAAATTGAAGTGTGATCTATTTGTAAATTTCACATAGTTTTTTATCCATCCACACAAATCTTTATGGAAAATTTTAAATCAGACTTCAGTTTATAATTTTATTTTCAATCATATTTTTTATAAGTTGCGGTTTACATGAGTCTTATGTAAGGCTTGCTTTTGATATGACAATAGAAAAAGACCCAAAAGTTCTCAACAGATTGAATTGGCAATTGAAAATGTTTTAAAAGTCCTTAAGGAAATGAGGTGGGAAGTCACAAATAATTATTGTTAAAAGTTTATATTTTTAAAAGTTTGAGATCATTTTCAATTATTCCACATCCACAGTCATTACTGAAAAGAGAGAAGAAGAGGTGGGGGAGCTAGGTTACAAGGTAAAGGAAGAAGATGATCAAAGCAGTGGTTTTCGACGCTAATAGAGGATGATCTTGAGGCAGAAGTAGTAATGGCGCAAAATTCAGCTAGGACGTATCTTCTATTGGATGTTGAATTTCAGAAGGGCTACGTTTGTTTTGGTTAGTGATTTAATGTTATGCAATATAGGCTTCATTGTAGGTAGATTATGGGATGTGTTTATGGAGTTTTTTTTTTAATTTTTTTGAACTTCTTGTTTGTATACATTTATGCATGTAATAGTTGGATTTGAATGGAGTTAGGGTTTTTAGTTTGGTTGTTTAGATTAACTATCGTAAAATTATTAATGGGTTTGTTTGTTGGGCATATGCGACTAAATGAGTAGGTTGGAACATTTGGTGGTATTTGACATTTTTTATTTAGTTAAATTTGTCACATTGCAATTTGCAAAAGTGGAATATGGGGTTTATTTATAATTACATTCCTTGCTTTATAAATGTTATTAAATGTAATAGAGAGTTGATAAGATGCTTGTGGTTGTGTTCATCTATGTTTTCATTTCTTATTCGACATTGCAAGGCAAGTTTGATTTATGTCATATTTGTTGCAGTAGCATGACATCCCTGGATTACTATTAATGTTTAATTAGTTTAGTTTATAGAATTTAATGTGTAATTGATAATATGGGGTGTGGATGTGTTGATGAATGCTTTTACTTTTTAGATATTGTATGACTAATTTGGTTGTTGTTGTACTGGCTATCAATATGTCATACTTGGATTATTGTATATGTTTGTATGAATATGTTTTTATACTAATAATAGTACAATGTCATTGTGGGAAGCGTGGGTTGTTGTTATTGTACGAGTGGTTGAGAAGTGTGGAAGATAAAGATGGCAACAACAGTTGGAGCAAGTAGTCGGTGATTAAGAGATTGTTGTGTATGTGTGTTGAGCGGGTGTGGAACCACGACCCATGCCATGGCAGCGGATCATGTTGTCCTATAAATGTCCGCTCCACCCCGGTTGTGCTTATTAAGGAGATAAGGCTTTGGATTTCAAAAGGGTTGATTGGAGATTTTAGAAATTATTTTTATTTTTGAAAGTAATTTCAAAAATTCTAAGGATAACTTAAATAGAAAAACAAAATGTACACGTATTGCCACAAAGCTTACTCGGGCTAAACGAGCACTCGCTTAGTCCAAGAGCCCATACTTGCATGGCTGGTTCCGGCCATCGAACACGATTGCTCGAAGTAGTCCCTATTAGATGGCTTGGATGACATATTTGTTTTCCACAATATTTCTAATTTTCTAGGAAAAAAAAAGGTGAGATGCAATAGAAGAATTAAATAAATTAAAAAGGAGGAGTTGTCAATCGGTTTTGACATAAAAACTAAAAGAGATGAACCACTTTTCTAATTTTTAAGTTTACTAAAGGGACAAACCGAAAAGGACAAAAACTCAAAAAATAGAAAAGATTTTAGAAATGGACTCTACTAGTCATAACCAATGATCTAGTGTTCGGGGGTAGAGGTATGAAATGAAGGGAGTGAATCAAGCAATCAACATGTGATAGGAAAAATCTAAACCAACTAAAACATAATATGAGAGTAATAAACAAAAGCAATAAAAGAATGCGATATCCGTAGGAACCACAGCCTCACAGGGGAACCAGATTGGGACCATACTTCCGTACGAATATCGGCTCTCTGTGCTTTTTGAAGATTCTTTTGAAGATTAAGTTTTGAAAGTAGATTTGAAAGTGGGGGTGTGTCTCTTATTAAGATTTTTAATTTTTGGTACTTTAATTTGAAATAGTTTAAACAAAGTGGTGAATGACAATTTTATTAATCTTTTATTTTGAAAATTATTTTAGAAGTCTCAAGATATTATTTCATAATTTAGAAAACAGAAAAATTCAGATCCACATTCTGCTGCTAGGCTTTTGAGCCAAAAAGGTAAATAACACTGGCTTGGACCAAAGCCAAGCCCGCCACTGGCCGACGCCGGCGATGACCCGTGTCCGGTGTGGGCTATAGGTCGAGACCGAAAAATCGATCTCGGTCCGTGGCCTTGGCTATCGGAAAATAAACTAATTTTATCCATTTTAAATTAGAAATATCAAGATGTGATTAAAGAGAAATAAAAATAAAAAAGGGAGAGGTGCCAGTCGGTTTTAGAAATAAAAACTAACAACAATAAGAGAAACACTCTTCCAATCTTAGTGTGGTACGTGCTGGTGTAGGACATATTGGTGTTGATCTGCATCGGTGTTGAAATATACTTCTTGTTTCCTGCCCTCTTCGTGCTAGGATTCCTGATTTGAGTGGAATTCCCTATCCTGCGTCCCAAAAGAGTAGGTGCTCAGAATTGGTTCGTGAAAATTTTAGGGAAATGGGGTTTAAGTGTTTGACCCGAAGAATGACTAATCCTAAGAGAAAAGAAAATGATATGCTCTTTTATTTTTGGATGCAACTTAAAGAATGCAAATTGACCAAAATGAAATGCAACGATGCAAATGGAGTCCCTTAATTTGGGATGAATTTGATTTGGCTAATTGCAAACAAAGACTCTCCTAATTTGAGATGAATTTTAATTTGGCTAATGCAAAATGAACTCACCTATTTGAGATGAATTTAAAATTGAGCTAATGTAAATAAAAGACTCATTTAAGACTCATTTAAAATTTGGCTAATGCAAAATGGACTCAACTATTTGAGATGAATTTAAAATTAGGCTAATGTAAATAAAAGACTCACCTATTTTAAGATGAATTTAAAATTGGCTAATGCAAATAGGACTTCACCTACTTTGAGATGAATTTAAAATTTGGCTAATGCAAAATGGACTCACCTATTTGAGATGAATTTGAAATTTGGCTAATGCAAAAATGGAATCACCTATTTGAGATGAATTTTAAATTTGGCGAAATGCAAATAAAAGATTCTCTTATTTTAAGATGAATTGTCAAATTTGGCTAATACAAAAATGGACTCACCTTAACTGAGATGATTTTTATTTTTGGCTAAATGCAAAAAAATGGAATGAATGGACTCACCTTAATTGAGATGATGGTGAGTTGATTTTTGTTTTTAGCTAAATGTAAAAAATGGAATGAATGGACTCACCTTAATTGAGATATTTTTTTATTTTTGGCTAAATGCAAATAAAAGACTCACCTTAACCGAGATGATTTTTATTTTTAGCTAAATGCAAAAATGGACCTACTCAAGAAGGTTCATTTTTAAAAATTTTTGCACCCATGCAAGGATTATTTAACAAACCTGACCTAAACTAAAAGGCTCACAAGAAAAAGGTTAAATACTAAAAACAATCACACTCATTTCAAGCATGCAAATGAAGAGAAGAGACCACCTAAATCACAAAGGATCTATGGTAAAAAAGAGGGATAAAATTAGGTAGGATACATGGTATCTCATAGTCCGAGCATTTAGTCCTCGAGTGGGGTGCACGATAGGAAAAGCATAAATCCTCGGTGTCTCTTGGTAAACCAAAGAGAGCGTGCCATGAGGGAAAAGATACCACCTCCCTGGCAATCAAGCCTAGTAGGCCCGTTTGGGTTAGCGGTTCGAATCTCCTCCAAAAGATGTTCTTAGAGGTAAATCCTAATGGTTGAAATTAAAAGCGGCTATGTCCAAGGTCTGTCTAAATGTAACATGCCTAATGCAAAACACATTAAGAAAACTCACAACTCAAATTTTCAAGTCTCACCCTCTTAATAAGTGATACATCCCCAGTGGAGTCACCATTGTACAAACCACAACCCGTCCCCCGTAGCGGAACCAGATTGGGACCGAGCTTCCCCACGAATATCAGCTCTCTTTGGTTTTTGAAGATTCTTTTCGAAGATTAAGTTTTGAAAGTGGATTTGAAAGTAGGGGTGTGTCTCTTATTGAGATTTCCGATTTTTGGTAATTTAATTTGAAATAGTTTAAGCAAAGTGGTGATTGAAGATTTTATTAATCTTTTACTTTGTAAATTAATTTTAGAAGTCCCGGGATATTATGTTAGAATCTAGAAAATAAAAAAATTCAGATCCACTTTCTACCGCAAGGCTTTTGAGCCAAAAAGGTAAATAACACCAACTTGCACCAAAGCCAAGCCCGACCACTGGCCGGTATTGGCAAGAGCCGGTGATGATAGGTGTCTGGTGCCGGCCATAGGCCGAGACTGAAAAATCAGTCTTGATCCATGGCCTTAGTTGTCAGAAAATAAACCAATTTTATCCATTTTAAATTAGGAATGCCTAGATGCGATTAAAGAGAAATAAAAATAAAAAGAGAGAGTTGCTAGTCGGTTTTATAAATAAAAACTAACAAAAATGAAAAAATATTCTTCCAATTTTAGTTTGGGAAAACTAAGTTTCAAAGAGTTTTAAAAATCATTCCATCGGTTTAGAACAAAGAATCTAGTGTTTGGGGGTGAAGGTACGAAATGTAGGGATAAGCCCTTCCGTTCTTCCCATCCGTAGACAACCTCTAATAATTTGAATTACGAGTTAAAGAAATGTGTTTAAATAGTCAAGAATACAATATGCAAATACGAGAAATTAAATCAACTAAGGCATTTTAGGAAAACGATAAAAGCAATGAAGAAAGCAATAAAAAGCAAAAAAAAAAAAAAAAGGAAAAAAAGAAAGCACAAAAAATAAAATTACAGAGAGCGGGGAGGAATTAAAACATATTACATCTTGGAACTCGCAATACGGAAATATGGAAGTGTGAGGGTGGAGAGTGAGATCAAAAGAGGCTTTTTGTAAAGGTAGATTAGTGTAGGAGAATGATGAGGTGCGTGATGGAGTAATGGTTAGTTGAAAAGGAGCCAAGAGATATGTAGGAACCATGATCCCATCCCCACTAGGAGGGGCCCGAGCTTCCTTACAAATTGGTGGGTTTTAAACTTTTCTTTTTTGAAGACGAAGATGATTTTAGGGTTTTTAAGATGAAATTTAGATAGTGGGTATGAACCTCTTATTTAGATTTTCGAATTTTATTAAATCAAGTTAAAATGGATTAAATCAGATTGAGTGGCGGTTTTATTAATTGTTGTACTTTAGAAATTATTTTCGAAATCCCGGGATATTATTTCTTAACCAAAAATAAAGAAAATTAGAGTTTTTGAATATGTCGTGGGCTTTAAGGCCAAACCGGCATGAAAACATCGGTTTGGACCTAAGCCTCACCTGCTGACCACTCGTGCTGGCTTCCTCCGGAACCTGGTGGTCGGCGACACCGACCGAGGGCCACGGATGAGGTGATCAGCCTCATCTCTAGCCTGGTTGGCAGGTCCAAAAACTCTTTTTTTTATCATTTGGTCGAAAAGCAGAGAAATAATTTGATAGAAATAAATCTAAAGCTGGAGTCCACGAGTAAGTTTTTAGGAATGAAAAACTAACAAAAAAAAATAAAATAAATAAATGCTCTATGAATCTTACTATGGGAAAACTAAGTTGAAAGAGGCTAAAAAGTGACTCCATTGGTCTACAATCGAGAATCGGATTCAGGGGTGAGTATACGAAATGTAGGGATAAGCCCTTTTGTTCCGCTCGTCAAATGACGGCCATTACTAGTTTGATTAGTGAGTCTAAATAACATATTAAACGCAAGAAAACAACATGCGATACAAAATTAAAAGCAACCAAAATGTAATAATAAAAGCGATAAAGGTAGATATGATAAGTGATAAAGAAAGTAAAAGAGAAAAGAAAAGAAAAAGCGGAAAGAAAAGAAAACAAAAACTAAAAAAGATTACGTCGGGTAAGGAGGAATTAAAAAGCGATACAACTCTTTCTCCACAATACGGAAAGCAATAAAACATAAAAATAAATAACCGTTGTGAAGGCTGAATTGGTACCCTTAGATTGTCCCACTTGCTGATCCGGATCTTGGATCTGGATCTATTGATGCAACAATGGTAGATCGGGAAGGGATTTTTATAAGTTTTTTGTGTAGGTATGGGAAAAGTTGTATGCAATTGATGGAGGATTAAGGTTCAAGTGTAGGAAACAGGGGAAAGATTAGGAATATGCTTGAAAAGAGACCAAGAGATCGGAATACAAAAGAGAGTGTTCAATAGCTCTTAGTCGGGTTTCAGCGAGCATAATGTTAAGGAATCATCCTTCTTATTACTTTTCGGCAACATGACACATAGAAAAAGTCGTTCCGGTTACTTTTTGGTAGCATAACGCATAGGAAAAGCCATATGTCAAATGAGAGCTTAAGATCTCTATTTATAGGGAGAGGCTAGGTCATGAAATGATCTAGGGTTTCATTTGAGCCAGCTGTCCAAACTAAACCAAAATCAATTGAAAAAACTCGGCCAAAAAATGAAGGGATAGAACCGGACCCCGTGGTTGTGCGCACCGGCCATACGACGTTGTTCCGGGGTCTTGCGCTCTTGCCTCGCTACAATGGGATTCTCGGGATAAATGCGGTGTTTCAAGGCGAAACAAACCAGGTGGGGGCGCCGGCCACGACGTTGTTTTGAGGGAGGAAGCTCAATGTCGCGGGCGGACTATCTTAGAGCTAAACGGGGCATTTTAATGCTTGTGATCATGAAACACGGGGCCAAACGTCATCTTGATGTCTTTAGCTCCGTGTCCGGGTTGGACAAAAGTGAAACGCAAGTGTTTTGAGCCTAGAATCTCCCGTACGTAGTAAGGAACTTCCATTAACATTGGAGGTTTGACCCGGGCTTGGAGCGTCCAAAAGAAAAAAGATTTTTAGACCGACCCATGGCAAAAAGGCTATTTATTTGGTGCTAAGGGTTCTTTGTGGTTTACTGGCTTCCGTCACACTAATCAAATATCGTCTATGATCCAAATCCTCAAATAGGACTTGGGATCTCATCATCGGGCCAAAATATAAATTATAGAAATAAAAGAGATAAGGGATGACATATTTTAGGCGTCTACAGTTAGCCCCCATTTTGACTGGGTCCGAAAGATGAAGGGTCAAAGTACACACTAAAGGATACTTATCTCGTTTTCGTCCATTATTTTGAACGCCGATGGTTATGTAGCGTCTCGAATTGGTTGTTGTCGAACCTAAACTCTAAGACAGGGCCTCGACTTGATCGCGATGCATGAGTTCTAAAGTCCAGTAATAATATCCTAAGCTTGGCTTGATCGGAGCCTAAAGCTTGGAGGATTTTTATGGTAAAACCTCGATCGTCTTTTAATCTAAAGCTTGGCCGATAATCTACTGTACTAACATGCTTGTTAGTAGATAATCATATTAACGAATGTTAGTGTTTACCTAAATAATTAATCAAAAACAAATTGAAAATTTGATCCGTAAAAGCCGATATGGTAGGTCCAAAAGCTTTCCATGCATATGGTGCCAAACATCCACTTGCCATGCCTCGATAAGACTCCTCAAGCTAGGCCATAAGCTAGACTTTAAAACTTCCACCGATGGGATGCCACCACGCCTCGTGGCCGACGCCGGCCAGCCTTTGCGAGCCTTACCCCTACGTGCTGCCGGATTCTCTTGGTCTCCACTTGCTATTTTTACTCTTATCTTGTATGCTTGGCTTGCCATGGCCGAATAGGACTCCTCAAGCTAGGCCACAAGCCGATTGTAAAGCTGCTGCCGATGGGATGCCACCACGCCTCATGGCCGACGCCGGCCAACCTTTTGCGAGCCCGACGCCTACGTGCTGCCGGATTCTCTTGGTCTCCTCTTGCTATTTTTACTCTTATCTTGTATGCTCGGCTTGCCATGGCCGAATAGGACTCCTCAAGCTAGGCCACAAGCTAGACCTTAAAGCCGCAACCGATGGAATGCCACCACGCCTCGTGGCCGACGGCGGCTAGCCTTTGGCACGCCTTGCCCCTATGTGCTGCCGGATTCTCTTGGTCTCCTCTTGCTAGTTTTACTCTTATCTTGTATGCTTGGCTTGCTGTGGCCGAATAGGTCTATAAAATGGGAGCTTAATGTGTTCATTTTGCACACTTCATTTACTCCTCTCTTGCTTGCTCTAGCTTTACTCTTATTGTCTTTTTGCTTTGTTCTTTGAGAAAACTAGTTGATTTTCAAGACATCTTTCCAAACATGTCTAGAAGAAAAGCTCATCCAATAGGAAGAACCCGGGCTAAGAAGTTGGTCCATGACAACTTCTTCGAGGGAGAATGGTGCCCTCACGATGAATGGAGCCCAAATGACCTCTTGGTGGAGGTCGAGAACCATGTTTCATCACTCGTCATTACTCCATCGGTAAGCTTGTTGGCTTAAACTTCTCTAGTTGCTCATTTAGAGTAGTACTTCTACTAAAAATCTTATTGGATTTTCATCTTGCAGAAACGCTCAATTTGGAGTAGCGGTGTTATACCCAAGTTCATAGAAACATGTAGAAAAGGAACTACCCCTTAGAAGATGTTATAAATAATGCCGGGTTTGGTTTCCTTTTACCACTTTGAGTCATTTATGTGATAAGAAAGAACGGGATCCCATTAGGGCTATTAGTGAGCATTTTTAGAATACCACCAACACCATCCATCTTTCTTTCCGGGAGATGACCATTACACCTTTCGATTTTGCCCTTTTTTAGGGTTTGGGCTAATCGGGGAGCCTCTAACATATGACTGGAGCTTGTACAAAAATCGTGACTATCTACGTTACCTCTTCGGTCCCGTGGCTATTAGATTTCCTCGAAAAAATTTCTTCAAATACACCATTCTTTTTGAGGCTTTTGAGGATGTTAGGTTTTGGGTCGGACATACTCAACCACAAGTTCGAGTTGTGCTTGCTCTCTCGTTAAGTACGGTACTCTTTTCCGACCAAGTTTCGGAGGTTCATGTTCACTATTTGGTGAACTTAGCGGACCTTGATAGGAATAAAGAGCTTAACTAGGGTGCACTCGCATATACTTGCCTCATAAGGGGTCTTCATGCCAGTGTGAGGCATACTAAGCCCGAGAAGGACTTGACAAAATATCTTCCACTATGTGGCTTGTGGAAGATCATTGAAGTATGCTCTATTTCTTGACTTACTTCCGATATATTTTCATCTTGTGTGGATAAAAATCTCACTTGTTTTACAAAAATGTAGCCGTTGCTATATGAGTATTTTCCGCACCTTTTGGCTCAACAAATCACCCTACATTTTTGGCCTCGATATCGTGGGTGAAAATCTATCTTCGACAATCTAAAGCCTGTGACATAGGCTTCTTATGGTTCGCTCTCAACCGTGTGGCTTCAAGCACGTTATTTTAAGCTCTTAAATTTGCCTCAAAAAATTTTCCTCACTACCATCTCGCTGCCCCTGCCCACGGCCTCGTGGTCGGCTGGTGGGATAGGGCATGGTGGTCGGCGCCGCCACGAGCCGGTATTTGGCCACCTAATTTTGTCATTTTTTGCTTTTGCTTGCTTGTCTCCTTATAAATCCTATGTGTGTAGGCCAATTTCCATCCTTGGGCTCAACTTCAACTTCCTCCAAGTGTGGACGTTATATGGGGGTTGAGTGAAAGGAGGATCTTATTTGAGGGTCCTTTTAGGTTTTGTTGGTACCTTGGCGAGAGAGTTACGCCTCAAATCCGCTCCAATACATGGCCTTCATTCGTTCCTTACGATCCGCCTCATACCATATTCTACTTTCGCTCCATTTCTTAACAAGAGCAGGAGGAAGCAACCACCAGGTATCCTTATACCTAGTTTCTTAATTTGTATACGTCCTATGCATATCATTTGGGATAGATTATGATTCAGCTGGTGAGTCTCCACCTTTTCCTCTTTCTTTGTGTAGTTGAATTTCTTGCATAGAAATTAATTTCATCTTTTGTAGCTTCTTCTAGAGGATATCCTTATTCCAAGTCTCGATGTGCATGTTTCTCAACCTGGGAATCTCCTTATTATATAACAATTCTCAAACTTTCGGAAGAGGAGTGTGTGCAGCATCCCTTCCCTAAAACCGGCAAGTGGTAAGAGTTTTATGCTTTTTACTTTTAGCTGTATGCTAAAAGTATTTTACTAATGCCATTAAATCTTGTAGTATGACCGAAAGCAATTTTGGACCATATCCGTCGATTCCAATCCGCTCTTAGGGGTACCCGAGACTTATTCACTAGGAAGACTCTTCAAACCTTTCAGGTGAGCCTTAGTTAGTGTAAATGCTAACTTTATTGAGCTTTTAGTAGAAATGCTAATTGCTCTTTGTTCTTGTAGAGGCGTCGATCTATAACGTCTTTATCTGGGAGGCCTCCTTGGTGGTCCGGGGTTCAAACACATCCATCTAACCAACAGGCACCCTCCGGCAGTACCTCTAGAGCGGGTACCTCTCGGCATTCTTCACGACATGCATATCATCGAGCGCTTCTAAAGCGGGGCCTAGCACTTCCGGGCGTAGTTCTTCTAGTATGGGGCCTAGCTTTTCTAAAGAATGCATGGATATTCTCGCCTCTTCAAGCACTTGATTGTCATGGAAACTCGATTAACTTCCACCATGTGTCTTATAGTGGGCCTTCTCATAGAGCTTCTCAATCTTGGGACCATGGGGCTAGCTCTTCACATGCTGATGGAGACGGTCGGTTTTCCACGTCCATCTTGGAGGACTTCGGGAACTATATCTTTGATGATGAAGATTAGTTGATCCCTTGTAGGGTGCTTATGTTGTTAACGTTTAATATTTTGTAATATTCTTTGACTTTATGCAATGAGATAAAAATGCAAAGACTCGATTCTTAAAATGCTTTCTTTTATTAACATGATGCAAAAATTTTTAAGAAAAATTACAAAGACAAATCGAAAAAATTGCACTAGCCCCCATTCCTCCAAAATAAAATAATAAAAATAAAAATAGGAATTTGTAAGTGCACGGATCAAAATAACATAGCTTGACCAAAAATGAGCCATGGTAAGAAACAAGGAATGGCCCAAGGAGTGCTCGGGCCAAAAGAATAAGGTGAACCGGTTGATCTGGAAGGCCTGGCTGGCGCCTACCATGCAGAAAACCGAGAGTCTAGCGAACTTCGGTGGTCTTGTCGCAGTATGACTTTTGAATCTGAACTGCCGTAAATTGGACCCTCTATTTGATGTTGAAAATTGTTCCTTCGAACCTTCTTTTGCAATTCCTTCGGAAAAACAGATCCTAAAAATTTTCCAGTGCCTTTGACTCCTTTTGACTTCCTCAAAAGATGAATTTCATGACTGAGTTATCTTGTTGGATGCATGAGATGACTAACACTCGAAAGAGTAGGATTGTCACAATATGGGCCGAATGCTTTGTTCAAGCATTCGACAAGTGAAAGTCTATTGGACTTTCCTAAGGGTTGCTGTGGCCTCATCGGGATTCTCGAGCACCATGTTTTCGAGGTTTGGGGATATGGAATTGTGTCCCTTACCCGAAGAGTTTGATGCTATCTTGGGCATCCAACGCCGTATGAAATATGTTATGCCCAAATCCTCCGAGAATATGCATGAAACCCTACAAACACCTTCTAAAGCTGAACAATAGGAATCTAGGTTGGATTCTCATTGGGAATTAGGTGGACTTAATGAAGGTGATGAAGCATTATCGCCTAATGTACTCGTCATCGGAGACCATTATCATTCCTAGACGTCAAGTTATTATCACCTGTTTGATAGGTGGTTTCCTGCTGGTAGGAGGCCATAAGGATATGGCGCCTGCAACACTTCCGAGTTTTGTTGCGCGAGTTGGAGGATTACTTGTTCTCCGACTTCGCCGATAGTCGTTGAAACACTTATAAGGTTATACCGGGTGGAGGCCAATCCGACGGAAGACCTTGCTGGGAGCCCCTTGTTATTGCAGGTAAGCGGATAACAACAACCGAGACCAACTAGTGAAACAAGCTCGACGGCGTCGGCCTGGGGTGGCGATGACGACGCCACCGAGGTTGAAAAGCCTCCGGTTTTCGCCCAAAGTCTCGGTTTTTGCCTTTCCGTCCCTTTTTTTTAATTTTTTTTTTGCTCTTGTTAGGCCATAAATAAGGTTAATCTTGGCCGTGCAGGACTCTTGTGATTTTTTTTAATTTATTTTATGCGATTTGGTTAATAGAGCATCTACAATTGATTCGAGCTCGTACAAGAGTGGATACGTATCCGGCAATACACTTCGTTAGCGGAAGCGGTTAGATGTGCTAACCTATTATCCTCGCATCTTGGTGGGAGGATTATTTTAAAAGCCACAGTAGTACCATTGAAAGGTGCATTAAACGTTGGAAAGTGTCCCAATTTAGGACACATACCACAACCTTTTGTGCTCTTCGCTGGGTCTAAAAACCAGCACTGCTACTTCCCTACTGTGTATAGCGGCAAATGGGACGAGAGCGAGCGATCCCCAATCTGGACTGTGTTTAGCTTGTTACCTCCGAAGCTGTTCGAAGGTTTTGGCGGTTCTAGGCGAATTAAGTCGTGGCTCGAATATTAGATGAACCTGCCACGATTGCTTGAAACCCGCAGATGAGTTGACTACTATGGTATTTGCATATTATCTAGAGTGGATAATGAAAGCAGACCCCAAACGTCGCAAGGCACTCGAAGGCTTGAGAGCTGGATCCCGAAGGAGCTGTTCTTGCTTCGCACCACTCCAAATATACAAAGTAAGCCCTCGGATAGATGAACGAGCCCACGAAGGGAATTTGAAGCTAAGAAAGCTGAAGAGAGGAGGGCCCGCAGGATTGAGGAGCTAAAGAAGATCACCTAAGATGACATGGCTAAGTCTAGTGATCTAAAAGGGAAGAAAGTGAAGATAGGCTAGGGTTTAATTTTTTAGAGAGAATTTTTAGAAAGAATAAAAGAATTTAAGAAGAGTAGTTTTTCCTCTTTAGAACAGCTTTATTTATTTTACAAGTAGTGTGCTTGTTTTCCCCTTTTATTAGCTATGTGCTTAGGCAAGTAGTAGGTTTACCTTTTATTAAATAAAAGTAAGTTTTATGCTCACTTTTATACTTTATTTATCGCTCACCTAGAGGAGTAAATAAATTGGACCGCTTAATTGGACCGCCCTTAAAAATCAATTAAAATAATTAAAGAATTAATTACACTAATGGGCCATCTAATTGGACTGCCCTAAAACAAATAAATAAGAAGGTCGTTTGATTGGACCGTCGAAATAAAGAATTATAGAGATAAAACCAGGAGAAATTGTTCGGCGGCTAGCCCACCATTATCCGAGTGGTGGCCGGCGTCTCGCCATAGCGCAACCTGGTTGGGCTAGGCTTGGCTCGCTATTTAGGGTTGTGCTAAACGAAATATTTCTTAAGCTAATCCAAGTTTGTGTACTAAAAGATGTCTTTGCCATCCAAATCAGTAAATTTTATTGCTCCTCTCGATAGTATCCGACTAAGTACAAATAGGCCTTACCAGCTTCCGAATTTTCCTCGGGTATCTTGGAATGGTGCTCTAAGGCTCCAACTTACAGATTTTGAGGCTTTACTTTTTGGTTAAATGCTCTTGATATACGTGCCTGGTATATTTGGACATTATGCAGAGCATTTAATCATTTTTCATCCAAGCAACACTAACTCTTCATAGCGCCTTAGCGCATTCTCGCTTCCGGAATCGACTCTTTGCAATGATTCGTAACGAGTGGATGATAATTTTTATCGGAAGGGACTACTTCCATATGTAAACACCAAAAAGTGTCGTCCTTTTCTCTGTTTTTTATTTGTTGGTCCGATGATAAAATCCCGAGTCCTCGCTTGAGAATTTAGATCTCGGATCGTGATCGATTGGTGAGACATAAGCCACTAAACCATAAAGAACCCCAAGACTCGAATAAACAACCTTTTGCCTTAGGTAGGTTGACAAATCCCCTTTTCTTTCGGGTGATCCAAGAACCGGGCCAAGCCTTCAGAGACAATGGAGTCCAAGTGTTGTGTGCCTGGAAATTCGAGTTCAAAATATCGCATTTTGCTTTTGTCCAATCGGACAAGGAGTTGAAGAGATGTAATCATTCTTTTAATTTCTCCCTGCCCGATGTAATCTTTCAGCTTTTCGCGTTTCTTTTCTTTATCGCTTTCTTAACCGCTTTCTTTATTACTTTTCCTTTGATTCTGTTTGGTTGCTTTTATTTGTCGTTTTAGCATGTTGTATGTTTATATGTAGCGCGTTATTTAGATTTACTACTCAAATTAGTAATGGTCGTCTATGGACGGGAGGAATGGAAGGGTTTTCCCTACGTTTCGTACCCTCACCCCCAAATCCGATTCTTGGTTCAAAGACCGATGGGGTCAATTTTAGCCTCTTTTAGTCTTAATTTTCCCATACTAAGATTGAAAGAGCAAGTCTTTGTTTTTGTTAGTTTTTGTAACAACCCAAACTTTAAAACGTATTATATCTAATACGTTCAATTAAAACAAGCACGTACATTTCAATTCCAAAATATTTTCATATCATATATATATGTGTGTATCAAAATTTTCTTGCAGGACCCAAACGTAGCTGACTGACGATGGATGGCCAATATTTACAATAAAATTCATAAAGTATCAACTCCCCAAATATTACTTATACTTATAATTCATGCCCGATCCTTTCTATTATAAACATTTAATCTAAATCAAATTTTTTATAAACATTTATATATACATATAGAGGCATTCCTACACCTATATGTAAGCATAAAATATATCACCCAAAACTAATTCAACACACTTATGTACATGAGCATCTAATGTCAATTGCTAGAAATAAGGTTAACCTAAACTTCTACTTAAGCAAATAAACAAAATTTATTAGCAAAAACACTATATATAATAAATAAAAAAACAATCATGAGAAAAATAATAAAAATAAAAATAATAAGCAGCCAGCTGATGAGATTAATAATAATAAATAATAAAAATAATAAAGGAATTATTAGATATTTTTAGGGGTCAAGTAAAAACTTGACACCACTAATCACACCTAGCCTTGCTTACCAATTGACAAAGCACTTGATTAGCATGCATCCTTACCATCTGTAATCCACAAAACCCAGCCCATGCCAGCTTAATCATGCAGATAATCATCAAATTTGGTATAAAAAGAGTGTTTTAGCAGCAAAATTGGGCCTAAAAACACTAATCTCAGCATTTTCTCTCTCCTCTCTGCAGCTGACCACCAGCCCCACTTTGGCCCCTTCCACAGACCATCACCGACCTCCACCATCGACCCTAACTCATCATAACTCTTCTCCATGCTGCACTGAACAAGAAACACCTTTTTGATCACTATTCCGGCCACCCGGTCGCCGGAAAATTGCCCCGAAAACCCCCGTTGACCAACTTCACACCACCACCTTTCACTCTTCTATAGTCTCCCTCTCACCTCCGGCCACCCTCAGCCACGCAGGCCAGCACCCTTCCGGTAGCCCAACCCTTCAAGGCCGCCGACCGCTCATCCCCGGCCGACCACCGGCCACCAAGCCACCCAAAACAAACGCCCTCCAAACCCTCCAAATAACTCAAAATCACCAAACCACTCCTCTTTCCACACCACCCATGGCCGCCACCACCTGACCACCGACCGGAAACCCAACCGCCGCCACCTACATGCACCGCTGGCAGCCACCCAAGCACCACCACTGCAGCCCCCATGCATACACACTCTCCTTCTCTCTCTCCTTTACATATGCCCTAAAACCAACTTCCTCAAAAACCCACCATCACCACCACTACCACTGCCACACCACCACCACCGAGGACCACCACCGAGCATCGACGCCACCGCTGCCACCGGATTCCACCTGCAACCACCACCTTTGCTCCATTCTTCTTCCTTAGGTAAAAACCTAAACCCTAACCCTAAAAATTAGCTTAACCTAATCTAGCTTTTAAAAACTAATTAAAATTAGATAAAATATGAAGTACACAGGAAATATGATCAGATTAGTAAGCATAAAAATTTAATCAAGGCATGCATGTTCTAACCCTTGTAATTAAGAAAATAAAATTGGTAATAGATTCATTATAATTCATGTCTAAGTTACTAATAGTAATTAATTATGCATGCATGTTAAATAAAAGCTATTAGTATACTAATACATGTAAATTAAACCTTGCATGCATGATTAAGTAAAAATAAAATTAGCATATTAATAATAAGTTCATAATTAAATTCTTGCATGCATGTTAAATAAGCAAGCATGTTCATTACATGAGTATTGTTAAACGAAAGATTTATTTAGTTATTATGTGCATGTTTAAATAATTAACCAAAATATTAACCTAGCTATAAACTTAAAAGTAATTAGTTAATTCCTAAAGCATGTTTAATTAGTAAATAAACTAGTAATAGTACATGATTGCATGTTTTAAATGATTAAAATCCTAATGCATGTTTAATGAAATTCACACATAAAATTAGTAATCATCTAATAATTACATGCATGATTAAAAACTTGTAAATAGCTAAGCTAAATGCATGTTAATTCTATAAAATAATTCAAGTTAAATATTATTTACATTCATAAGTAAAATAGCTTAGCTAAAATTTCAATAACATAAGGCATGATCCAAATATTTATACATCATATCAATTACCATGAAATAAGGTGATTATTGCCAAAACCAAAATAAATGTAAATTCTTATTAATGAAATATGTCTTAAAACTCTATGTTAAGGGCCATCAAATCGAAGTCTGTTCGGGTCCTGTGCAAATATCACCAAAGAACAAGTATACCATCAGCAGCAATGTAGTACGTTCATTGATCGTGCCCTTCAACGCTTTATTTACAAATCAAGGGCGAGATATGGCCGACATCAACAACAACAAGGAATCATTTGCAAATAGTATTTGCCATATAAAAGTGGGCCCGCCCATTATTACTTCACCATTGTTCAAAGTCGGCACACCGTAATCGCGCCGCACCAACTGGACTTCCCGATCGGTCCGGGTGTGTACACATTTAGGGAAACCCGATGATCGCAAGGGTCACCACACGGATAATTAATTAGCAACAGCTTTACAGTATTCACTCCCCTCATTTACAAATGAATTGAAATGCATGCGCTCAACTCAACTATTCCATAACCTTTATTTTACAGACATGATAATGGATGTATTGAGCTTCGGCTCACATTTCGAAAATGTTTTCTTGTTTTGTTTTAGGTAAAATGTTGAAGGTATGAAGCAAAGGTATGTTCGGGACTTAGGGGCTCGCAGTGGCAAGTTGGGGTAATAGTGATCAAGTGACGTTGATTTCGTATCGGGTCCAACATGTACTTGTTGCATAATTCGTAGTTTCCTAGCAAGGTATAACCTTGGGTAAAATACATATAAAGCCTTGCCCTTTCCTCCGGTAAGGGCGGCGGTAATGTCCCCGACCTCCTTTCCGCTGCACTAATCATCGGCTAGCGGTTTATTTAGACTAAAACCGGTGATTACAGGTTTGGGGCGTTACGAAGTGGTATCGAGCCTAGGTTTAAGAGATTCCTGCGAGCCATATAGGAACCATGAGGATTGAGTTAGAATAGGACGTATAAAGTGCTCTATTATTAAATGTTTGTATATAATACGTAATGGAAAATACTCATAATGCCCAATTAAATCTCATAATTGCAAACAACAATTGACATGAGGATAATGATTCTAGAGAAATGGAGGACCATCCATCCATCAACTTTCGGATGCCTATCAATAGGAAGTTGACCAAACTCAACTCCCCGCCTTTGCCTATCCAAATTCCAAAGATGATATCCATCCTATATATTAAAGAAATCATACCCAAAAGTTACTAAAGAAAATATCTATCCCTACAGACTCTACCTGAATTCTCCAACAATATAGGGAAAACAAAACCAAATTACCAAAAGGAACCCCAAAAGGTATGATGGGAAGATTGATCTATTGGAATTATGAAAGTGGATTAGGAATATGGAAGAAATATTTACAGATATTGAAGTACTTGAAGACCAAAAAAAAAAAAGATGAATATATGAGCATCATATCTAGCAAGGAAAGGCCAGACTTATAATAAAACACGATTATAGGGAGATATTAAGGAAGTAAGTTTACATTTGGCCAAATTTTGGAGAAACTTAAGGCTAAGTTCTATCCTCTCTCAGTCGAAGTAAAAAGTTTCAAGAATAGATTAGAAAACCCCAAGAGAAAATAGGATGACTGAGGAAACCAAAACCAAAGCAAAAATAACATGCTAAGGAAATCTCAACCAAAAATTTTATGTACATGATCCATGAATCATGTAATATGATAGAACCTTCGTAAAGAAATTCCGATAGCAATAGTTAGAGAAGATTTTTCCACTAAACCCATCCAGTTTGAATTAATCGACCTTGAGCTAATGCTAGGAAGAGAGAAAAGATTATCATGCCAAGAATTTACGACGGAAAGCAAAAACGGCAATAATAGAGAATTGTTGAGGATAGAATGTAGGCTATATAGCAACAAGAATGGAAGGAAATATTTCATGATATCTCGTGGGTAAACGCAATAAGACTTTTTGAGAAAAGAATGTCAAGAGTATTAGTATTACAGAGGGAAGAAAGAAGAATAAAAACTCGAGGATACTTTGGTAATTAGTTGATCTTAGGGATTTGACAAATTTTATCTACAGACCTCAGCTGAGAAAAGTTATGGAAGTATTGATATATTTTGAGAATGGAGAAGAAAATGTCTATCATTCGAGAATAATGTCGTAAGTTTGGAGAAAACACTAATTATATGTTAAACCCCGAAGGATTTGGATTTTGGTGAGCAAGGTGAAGTTTGGAGATCATATCCAAAAATTGAATAAAGATAGATCGATGTAAGGTAGAAGTAGTTACGGAATAAGCTTAGAAAGACCAATGTCTCTAACGTAAGGAGTTTTCCAAGGTTAGTTATATATTATTGAGGATTTGTGCAAAACTTCTCAAAGGGGATCCTGCATATAACTAAACTCTTATAGGAATCCACTAAATCTAATCGGTTTAATTAATACAACAAGATATTCCAAACATTAAAAGATAAGTTAACTATAATACTAATCCTCCCTAATAAAAAGGAATATATCATGTATAATAGAGCTTCAAAAACAAAACAACCGATAATTTTATTAATCACTCCAAGCCCACTTTTTACCCCTTTTCTAATATGATTTGCTCCTCGGGCCCTACAATTGAGTGAGCGGACATAACGAAAGGATGGTAGAAAGGAGGCTGGACCTCAATAACTTAAAACCTCCGGAACTTAGTTTCAATAACCCGGGACTAATCCAAGGTCATATCTCGTTAGGTAGTCGGGACTCTTAAAGGCTTATAAACTTAGAAGTTCAATCCTATTTCCAAAATACCAATGTCATAGCTGATGCCTTACGTACAAAAAAAAAAAAACTCAAGCATAATATAAACACCATGATCATCACCCAACCAATTCATGTTTCAAAAATTATCAAGGCAGAGAAGTAAGACCTTCAAGTACCCAAGAAATATAGGATTGTTGACTACTTTGAAGTTAAACCATTAAAGTTGAAGTGAAATCAAGTGGGACAGACAAAAGCATGATAACAACGTTGAGGAAGGTAAATTCCTAAGACTTGTGGTACGTAAGGACAGCACCTTACAAAAGCTTGAAATCCTTTGAATGCAAATCTTAACCAAAGACCCGAGCAATTATTCCCAAAGAGCAAAGTGATAAATGCTCATCTCACTAAATAACCACAAAGAATTACCATATAGGATAACGAAAATATTGAGATAGTACAAACCTCATACGCATGAAAGCAAGAACCTAAACATAATATCTTGTCATTCATCTCGAAGTACCTATAAGGTTTCATATACGGCAATCTTTCAAACATATATGTCGACCAATGGTAATCCAAGGTTTACGCTTCGCTTAAAAACCATCTTACTTGCAAGTTTCGAGGACGAAACTTATTTTAAGGGGGAAGACTGTAACAACCCAAACTTTAAAACGTATTATATCTAATACGTTCAATTAAAACAAGCGCGTGCATTTCAATTCCAAAATATTTTCATATCATATATATATGTGTGTATCAAAATTTTCTTGCAGGACCCAAACGTAAGCTGACTGACGATGGATGGCCAATATTTACAATAAAATTCATAAAGTATCAACTCCCCAAATATTACTTATACTTATAATTCATGCCCGATCCTTTCTATTATAAACATTTAATCTAAATCAAATTTTTTATAAACATTTATATATACATATAGAGGCATTCCTACACCTATATGTAAGCATAAAATATATCACCCAAAACTAATTCAACACACTTATGTACATGAGCATCTAATGTCAATTGCTAGAAATAAGGTTAACCTAAACTTCTACTTAAGCAAATAAACAAAATTTATTAGCAAAAACACTATATATAATAAATAAAAAAATAATCATGAGAAAAAATAATAAAAATAAAAATAATAAGCAGCCAGCTGATGAGATTAATAATAATAAATAATAAAAATAATAAAGGAATTATTAGATATTTTTAAGGGTCAAGTAAAAACTTGACACCACTAATCACACCTAGCCTTGCTTAGCAATTGACAAAGCACTTGATTAGCATGCATCCTTACCATCTGTCATCCACAAAACCCAGCCCATGCCAGCTTAATCATGCAGATAATCATCAAATTTGGTATAAAAAGGGTGTTTTAGCAGCTAAATTGGGCCTAAAAACACTAATCTCAGCATTTTCTCTCTCCTCTCTGCAGCTGACCACCAGCCCCACTTTGGCCCCTTCCACAGACCATCACCGACCTCCTCCATCGACCCTAACTCATCATAACTCTTCTCCATGCTGCACTGAACAAGAAACACCTTTCCGATCACTATTCCGGCCACCCGGTCGCTGGAAAATTGCCCCGAAAACCCCCGTCGACCAACTTCACACCACCACCTTTCACTCTTCTATAGTCTCCCTCTCACCTCCGGCCACCCTCAGCCACGCAGGCCAGCACCCTTCCGGTAGCCCAACCCTTCAAGGCCGCCGACCGCTCATCCCCGGCCGACCACCGGCCACCAAGCCACCCAAAACAAACGCCCTCCAAACCCTCCAAATAACTCAAAATCACCAAACCACTCCTCTTTCCACACCACCCATGGCCGCCACCACCCGACCACCGACCGGAAACCCAACCGCCGCCACCTGCATGCACCGCTGGCAGCCACCCAAGCACCACCACCGTAGCCCCCATGCATACACACTCTCCTTCTCTCTCTCCTTTACATATGCCCTAAAAACCAACTTCCTCAAAAACCCACCATCACCACCACTACCACTGCCACACCACCACCACCGAGGACCACCACCGAGCATCGACGCCACCGCTGCCACCGGATTCCACCTGCAACCACCACCTTTGCTCCATTCTTCTTCCTTAGGTAAAAACCTAAACCCTAACCCTAAAAATTAGCTTAACCTAATCTAGCTTTTAAAAACTAATTAAAATTAGATAAAATATGAAGTACACAGGAAATATGATCAGATTAGTAAGCATAAAAATTTAATCAAGGCATGCATGTTCTAACCCTTGTAATTAAGAAAATAAAATTGGTAATAGATTCATTATAATTCATGTCTAAGTTACTAATAGTAATTAATTATGCATGCATGTTAAATAAAAGCTATTAGTATACTAATACATGTAAATTAAACCTTGCATGCATGATTAAGTAAAAATAAAATTAGCATATTAATAATAAGTTCATAATTAAATTCTTGCATGCATGTTAAATAAGCAGCATGTTCATTACATGAGTATTGTTAAACGAAAGATTTATTTAGTTATTATGTGCATGTTTAAATAATTAACCAAAATATTAACCTAGCTATAAACTTAAAAGTAATTAGTTAATTCCTAAAGCATGTTTAATTAGTAAATAAACTAGTAATAGTACATGATTGCATGTTTTAAATGATTAAAATCCTAATGCATGTTTAATGAAATTCACACATAAAATTAGTAATCATCTAATAATTACATGCATGATTAAAAACTTGTAAATAGCTAAGCTAAATGCATGTTAATTCTATAAAATAATTCAAGTTAAATATTATTTACATTCATAAGTAAAATAGCTTAGCTAAAATTTCAATAACATAAGGCATGATCCAAATATTTATACATCATATCAATTACCATGAAATAAGGTGATTATTGCCAAAACCAAAATAAATGTAAATTCTTATTAATGAAATATGTCTTAAAACTCTATGTTAAGGGCCATCAAATCGAAGTCTGTTCGGGTCCTGTGCAAATATCACCAAAGAACAAGTATACCATCGCAGCAATAGTAGTACGTTCATTGATCGTGCCCTTCAACGCTTTATTTACAAATCAAGGGCGAGATATGGCCGACATCAACAACAACAAGGAATCATTTGCAAATAGTATTTGCCATATAAAAGTGGGCCCGCCCATTATTACTTCACCATTGTTCAAAGTCGGCACACCGTAATCGCGCCGCACCAACCGGACTTCCCGATCGGTCCAGGTGTGTACACATTTAGGGAAACCCGATGATCGCAAGGGTCACCACACGGATAATTAATTAGCAACAGCTTTACAGAGTATTCACTCCCCTCATTTACAAATGAATTGAAATGCATGTGCTCAACTCAACTATTCCATAACCTTTATTTTATAGCATGATAATGGACGTATTGAGCTTCGGCTCGCATTTCGAAAATGTTTTCTTGTTTTGTTTTAGGTAAAATGTTGAAGGTATGAAGCAAAGGTATGTTCAGGACTTAGGGACTCGCAATGGCAAGTTGGGGTAATAGTGATCAAGTGACGTTGATTTCGTATCGGGTCCAACATGTACTTGTTGCATAATTCGTAGTTTCCTAGCAAGGTATAACCTTGGGTAAAATACATATAAAGCCTTGCCCTTTCCTCCGGTAAGGGCGGCGGTAATGTCCCGACCTCCTTTCCGCTGTGCTAATCATCGGCTAGCGGTTTATTTAGACTAAAACCGGTGATTAACGGGTTTGGGACGTTACGCTTTTCATCTTAAAAACCGACCGGCGATTCCCCTTCTTATATTTTATTCTTATCAAATTTGCATCTCGGTTATTTTCTAGTTGTAGGATAAAAAGAAGGACTTGGATCTACCCGCCGTGCCGAGGCCGAGGCCGATCGTGTCGGCTCGAGCCTACGGCCGGTGCCGACGACTATCGAGTGTTGCCGCCTGCACTAGGTGGTCGGCGACCGAGGCTTAGGTCCAGGCTAGTGTTTTCACATCGGTCCGCACCTGAAGCCTCACGGCATAAACCCTAGTTTCTAATTTTAGTTGTCCTTTAATTAGGAAATAATATCCGGGGAATTATGAAAATAATTCATAAAATTGAAATAATTAATAAAACTCCAATCAAATATGATTAATTTATTTTAACTTGATTTAATTCGGAAATCTTAATAAAAGGTTCATCCACACATTCTAAAACCGACTTTCAAAACCATCTTTAAAATCAACCTTTAAAAAGAGAGAGACCCGACCTACAAGTGGAGAAGCTCTTCCTAGGGCCCCCTGGGAGCCGGCCGTGGTTCCCGCACCATGCCATACACTAGGGAGTAAGGTGTTGCTCCCGTAGAGGTCCTAATGGAGGTCCGATAGCCCCATAGAGCAAAGGATAACTTATCGGGCCAATCCTTATAGCTAAAAGCTATCTTCTCCACTATTTTGCGAATATTTTTGTTGGCGGCCTCGATCGCTCCATTGGTCCGAGGGCGATAGGGAGAAGACTTGTGGTGTTTGATCTTGTACTTCTCCAGTAGGTCTGCTACTTCCTTCTTGAAGTGACTATCATGCTCACCGATCAATACATGGGGTACCTCATATCAACAAATGATATCGCGGGTAATGAATTTGTCCACATGTTTTGACGTCAAAGTTGCACAAGATTCCGCTTGTATCCACTTGGTAAAGTAGTCGATTGCTACTAACACAAATTCATGACCGCCTGTTCCTTTAGGGGTCACTTTGCTAATAATATCAATTCCCCAAACTGAGAATGGTCAGTGGTGATGCAAGTGTCGTGAGAAACGATGGTGGCCGGTGTTGTAAATTTGCATACACCGACACTTATGGCATTTCTTAACAAATTCATGGCAATCCGCTACCATGGTCGACCAATAGTATGCTAGCCTCTGAATCTTTTGGACCAACATCTTTTCATTCATATGGGGCCCACATTCCCCACCATGAATTTCATCCATGATGCACTTTGCTTTATGTTGGTTGACACAAAGTAAGTTGATCCCCTTGTTGGTTTTCTTGTACAGCTTGTCCTTGGTTGATGAAAACGTGGGCTGCTAGCATCTCGATGGCTCGTTGGGCTCTAGACGTGGAGTCCAACGGATATTCTTGTTTATCTAAATATTGATAGATGTCATGGTACCGACTGGTTTGGTCGGTACTAGACACTTCTAGTGCATACACGTGTGCAGGCCGGCTCTGTCACTCTATGTGAATGGGCATGGAATGAATGTGGTTAGGGATATTGATCATGGATGCTAAGTTAGCTAAAGCAACCGTGAACTGGTTGTCATCCCTAGGAAGTTAGGTATACAAAATGCTCTCAAAATGTTTTTATAATTCAATTAGATGTGCCTCGGTAGGATGCCAAGGCTTCACTACGTACCTTCCATTTTTCCGAAATCTTATTAATGATAAGATTGGAGTCACCAAAAACCCTTATGCTCTTGACTCCAATATCTATAGCAGCTTGAAGTCCCGTGATGCATGCTTCATACTCTATGACATTGTTAGTGACCTCAAAATGCAATTTGACTGAAATGGGAGTATGTGCTCCTCTCGGTGAGACTAGAAGAATCCCTACTCTAAAGCCCTTCCGATTGGAAGCGTCGTCAAAGTACATTGTCCATACGTCCACCTCTATTTGTAAGATATTTTCATTTGGAAAATGCAAAAATGGACTCACGTAATTTGAGATGAACTTAATTTAACTAATGCAAAAATAAAAAGAGACTCACGTAAAATGTGATGAATTTTATTTGGCTAATGCAAAAATGAAAAAGGACTCACCTAAAAAGAGATAAACTTTATTTTGGCTAATGAGAAAATGGACTCACCTTATTGAGATGAATACAAAACAAGACTCACCTATTTGAGATGAATTTCAATTTGGCTAGGGCAAACAAAGACTCACCTATGAATTTAATTTCGCTAAATGCAAATAAAGAATAAAAGACTCTCCTAATTAGAGATGAATTTGACTTTGGCTAAATGCAAATAAAAGACTCTCCTAATGTAGAGATGAATTTAGATGATGGACAAAAATGCAAATGTGTTAACAAACAAAAGCCAAAGCCTAAACCCAATTATAGAGTGGACGAGGTCCACGGCGGGACCCACCTCGACAGATGGACATCGGCATCGGCTATGTCCAGCAGTTGGTCGATGGTCTAGAAAATGAAAATGACCAAGACTATAGATATTTGGATTGACTCGGAAATTAATGGACTCGACCTCAAAAAAGGGAGGCAATTTTGACTTTTGGCTAAAACAATGCACATAAAAGGACCGACTTAAGAAGGTTAATTATCGAATTTTGTTTTGCATCTATGCAAGGGTTATTTAGCAAACCTAACCTAAACTAAAGGCTCATAAAAAGGTTAAATACTAAAAGCATCCATATTCATTTAAAGCATGAAAATGAAAAGAGGGTACAACCTAGATTGCTAAGGATCTATGGTAAAAAAGGGATAATTTTAGGTCCGATACATGGCGGTTCATAGTTTCAAAATTTTATCCCCTATGGGATGCATAATAGGAATTGAATTATTGGGGCCTCTTAATCTGAACATCGAGAAAGCGTGCTATGAAAGGAGGGTAACCACCTTTCGGTGTTAAGCTTAGATGGGCCTATTGAGGTAATGATTCGACCTCTCCGAAAATGCTCACTCGAAGGGTAAAGCCTAAAGGTCGAAATTAAATTAAATTATAGTTTGAGGTTTCTTAAATGCAATATGTCTAATGCAAAACACAATAAGAAAACTCACAATTTTGATTTTTAACTCTCACCCTCTTAATAAGTGATGTCCCTAGCGGAGTCACCATTGTAGGAACCAACAGCCCCGCGCCCCCTCATAGGGGGCGACTGGATCGGAGTTTGCCCTCAAATGTTGGCTTTCATTATCTTATTTTTGTTAAGATTCTTTTGGTTTTTGAAAGTTGATTCGGAAAGTAGGGAATGCCTCTTATTAAGATTATTTCTTTTAGAATAAGATTTTGAAATAGTGTTAGCTTGTCGTTCAATTACAAATTAAACCACTACTTAGGCTTATAATAAATAATATAGCATAGGGAAGTAGGGATCGAATCCACGAGGAAAGATATAATAACATGCAAGCTTTAATCTAATTAAATTTACTACTCTTAAAAACAAAATAGAAAATATAAATTAAAAAAATCAATAACTAAAAATCATAGAAAATTATCTAACAACTAAATAAATAATTAATACAAAATAAAAAACTATAATAACCCAGAAATATTTTTGTATATTTTTTTAGAAGAATTAAAACAAAAAACTAAAGCAGAAAATAAACAAATTCTAAAACAGAAAATTAAATAACTAAAATTCTGCACTAAATTAATTACAAAAATAAAAAATAAAATTATTTAGAATATTAACACTAATTTTCTAGAACTAACCATACTCTAAAAATATAAAAATAAAATTTAAAACCGAATTTATGAAATTATTGAACTAAAAACATGCAGTGATTAAATTCAATAATTAAATCTGAAAAATTATCAAATTAATTCCAAAAGTTCTAAAAGTTAATCACATCAAACTAGGACTCTATCTAAACCCTAAAACAAGATAAAACATGAAAAATAATAAAAGAAACTATTTTTAAACTAATTTCTAAAAAACTGACTCAAAAATAATAAAAACCGACAGAAAAATAATCTGAAAATTAAAATATATAAAGACTTAAAATAAAATTAAAATAAAATTACTAAAACTAACCTAAAATACTGATCTTTAGGGGAGATAATGAAATTGATAATAAAAGACTATAAATTTATAAATAAAAATTGACAAACTAAAGAAAATAACTAAAAAGCAAACAAATAATTAACAAAGATATCAAATTTATAAAAACACTTAGTATAATCTATATCCGCCATGCAAATTATTATTTATCATTAACACACAAATTGATTTGCCCATGAGCTAAACTGAAGAAGACAAACACTAGCGGATCTTCCCCGTTTTTCCTTAATTATTAGTTTACTTAGGCCTAACCCTAATATAAACCCTAATCATATTGATAACCCTAACACTAGCACTAGAATTTAATGAAATTAGAGCATTAAGTATTAGAAAAATATCATCTAGCACCTAATAACCAATCTATTAGCAAATTGATTTAAAAAGGATCTATGATAATTTCCTAATTAAAAGAGATGCGTATGAGCCATTCATGACTAAATAGGGTGATACTTGTCTAAAAAATCAAGCGATTACGTACTTAAGCCCTTTAAACTATCATATGAATTTATATAAAATTAATTAGCGTGCACTCTAATTAATTAGACATAAAAACATAAACATAAACACAAATTATCATAGAATCATGTACAAATCAATAAGACAATAATGATCCAAACTTTGTTTCAAAATAAATAATTTAACATGGTTTCCAGTAGATTATACTAAGTATAAAAACTACTCACACATAATATAATTTGGGACACATAAACTAAAAAAAAAAATCATCTTTAATATTAAACTAACAATAAAAATTCAATCTTTACTAGTAAAAAATTACAATACTAAATAATACTACCGATATAAATTTCTTTGGATGTGAACGGTGATGTTGATGATGGACATCGATGATGACAATAATATGGAAGTTTGCTCGATGATTGTCATGATGATGATTAGTGATGATATTAAGGGGCTGGCGTGAGGTGGTGATGAAATAGTTAGAAGCAAGTAGGAGGTGGCAAAGGGGAAGAAAGTGGGAGGCGTTGATGATTGTGGCCTAAAGGTGGGCAACAACGATTATGATGATCGAAAGAGATATGTGATGGCGAGAGCCGTGGGAAGGCGAGAGCGAGAGAGGTGCCTGTGAGGGGCTGCGTGGCTATTAAATAGTCGCGAGGGTGCTTGGCTTGGTTCCTCTTTCTTCTCATGCAACTCTATGGAGGAGTTCTAATAGGTTTAGAAGTATGATTATCTTCACTCTCCTCTTCAAATTAAAACTTCATAAAATATAATATCACAAAATAAATATTTTATGACACATTATCTTTATTGACCGACTTCATTTCTTTTCTTGAACGCTTTTTGGCAGCTAAAAATTCACTTTTAACATATTTTCTTTTCTTCCCCACTTTATTCGATAATTACCTATAAATAAACAAAACAGGATAAAGTAGATAAAATAAACTATATAATATAAACTAAATAACTACTAAAAATACGTATAAAACACAACTTAACAAATAGTTTTGGTGAAGGTGTGATTGGAGATTTATTAATCATTTTATTTTGGAAATTAATTTTATAAAGGCCTTGGAATGTTATTTTGAGGGTAATGAAAATAGAAAATAAAAAAGGTACATTTTTTTTGCAAAACTCTTGGACCAAACATAGAAATCCATTGCGCGAGGAGCCGAGCTTGGCTACTAGCCGGTGTCGGTGTAAGCTCGCGCCGGTTGGTAACCGGTGCCGGCTATAGGGCCATGACCGAGGACTCGGTCTCGGCCCTACAGCTTCAGCTGTCAAAATGAAACTAAATTTTCTTATTTTTTAGCCTAAAATGTTGAGAAGTAAATAAGAAGAAATTAAAGCAAAAATAAGGAGTTGGCGATCGGTTTTAGGAAATAAAAACTAACAATAATACAAAAATACTCTTCCAATCTTAGTATACAAAAACTAAGATTGAAAGAGGTTTTAAAAGAGACTCTATCGGTCATAAACTAAGAATCTCGTGTTCGAGGATGAAGGTACGAAATGAAGAAGGATGCTCTCTATTCCACCCGTCAATAGATGACCTTTGCTAATCTAAAGTGTGAGTTAAACAAATTGCATTTAAATAGTTAAGCAATCGGGATGCTATCGACGTAAATTAAAGCAAATAAAAGATGTTAGGAAAGCGATAAACAATTAAATAGTAAAGAAATAAAGAAAGTAGTAATGAAAGCAATAAAGAAAGCGAAAAGAAAATTAAAAGTTACATCAGGCGGGGATGAATTAAAAGCGATTACATTTCCAAAATCACAATACTGAAAGCAATAAATTGTAAAATTAAAAGAACCGTAAAAAGCGAGCTTGAAAGTAGATCTAGTGCTACCAGGTTGTCCCAACTATCGATCCTGGATCTCGAATAGATTTCGACAACAGTAATGACGAGGCAACGAGCCCAAACGAAAGCAAAGAAGGCCTTCTTTAGAGTTTAAGAAACAAAGAAGGCCTTCTTTAGAGTTTAAGAAACAAAGAAGTGAGTAACGGTATGGAGAAATGGAAAGAGTAGAGTGTGAGAGAGAATGATAGGAAAGATTTTCAGCTTTAGGGGAGGAGGGTTTAGCTTAAAATGATTTAGCAAAATAGAGGGGGAAGCCCTATTTTTATAAAACTAAAGTTGAAATGAAACCCTAAAAAGCTAACTAGCCATCGACTTAAGATTAAATCGGGCCCGAGATTTCCGGATTTAGATAATTCAAAAATTGGATATTCGCCTAGACCAAATGACACTCGTTTAGAGAGTCCAAAAAGTGGTGCTGATTTGAATGGCGTCGTAGAGATGCTTTGGGTTGCTTATCTCGCTTGGCCACTCGAAGCAAAACAAAATGTTGCATTTTTGTGCAGGTTTTTGTGAAATGGCGCCTAATTGGATTCCTGGTTGGGAGTCCAAATGAGCTTGGTTTGGCCGAAAAAAGGGTTTGTGGGCCAGCCCAAGCAGAAAAAGTCTAGTTTTCATGGTGCTAATGGGTTTTTTTATGGTTTACTCGACTTTTGTTACACTCATTTCAATGTGATCATGATCCGAGTTCACAAACGGGTCTCGGATTTCATAACCGAGCAACATAAATAAAAGAGATAAGGATGACACATTTTAGGTGTTTACAAGTACACTATTCTTTATTCCTTCTCGTCCCGCTGAGCTAGCATGGCTCCCATTGTAGTTTCTACACTCGGTTAAATACATCAACAATGGTTTTACGGGTCGTGGTGGAACCATGACCGACAAATTTACCAAGTATGCTTTCACCTTCTCAAACGTTGCTACACATTCTTCATCCCAAATAAGCTTGGCTCCCTTTTGAGCTTCTTGAATATTAGTTCGTAGAGCATAGTTAGTTTTCATATGAAGTGACTAATATACTAAAGACGTCTCGGAAAACCTCATACCTCTTTCTTGGTATTTAGCGGCGCATCTCCTCAATAGCTTTGATCTTGGATGGATCAACTTTAATTCCTCTCAGATTGATCGCATAACCTAATAGTTTTCTTGACATTACCCCAAATTAACATTTCTAAGGGTTCGGGCGCTTATTGTACTTCCCGAGTCTCTGAAGAATTTCCTTAGGCTAGGTCGGCGCCCAACTCTATCCTTGGTTTTGATAATCATGGCATCTAACTGGACTTTAGCTTCTTTATGAATCATGTCGTGCGGTTCGGTATGTGGCCCTAATATTCTTAAATCTAGCGTTCAACTGTTTATGAATTTCCTCATTTATTTTCGGAGCCCAATCCAGTTTCATCCTACGAAGCTTCGTTTGACCGATTTAGCATCCGCATAGAGTGGAATTTTGTGTTGTGCTATGTCTCGATCTATCCCAAACATATCTTTATAGGGCCAAGAGAAGACATCGATAAATTCTTTCAAGAGTGAAGTAAAGTGCTTATGCTCTTCTAGAGTGAGTGATTTTCCAATCTTGACCTCCCGAGGTCTGTTTGTGGGTCCTTAAGTTAATAGGAATAGAATCCTTAATTATAGGGCAACAATTTTCATGATCCTCCACCGCTTTTATTAATTCTTTAGGGATTTCTTGTTCATTATTCGAGGCAAAACGAGTTACGAATAGGATAAGGCGAGGAGTAAGCGTAAAAAACAAGTACATCGGACTTTGACTCGAAAGATGAAATAACATAATTGAAATAAGATGAACTAGCTAAATTAGATAAATATAAATTAGCCCCAGTCCTAGGCTCTAGACCAAACATTCCCTACTTCTATGGTGAATTCTTGGCCTCCTTTAGCATCAATCCAAGTAATATGCTTGGATTCTTCTTCATCTACATCGGTGATGAACTTGGTAGGATTGAACTTGGGGTGAGATATGGCCACGGACAGTATTAAAATTGTGCTCTCCTCTTTGGCGGGTCTCCCATCCAAATAGTATGCCAAAGATGTTATTGTCTCGCTAAATTCATCCAGCTTTAGGATGGACTGTTCCTTTTAAGGTAGAGTGCCTCCTTTTCCATGATTTGGTTGTCTTTGAAGATTTCCAGCCTAGGGATCCGGAATGTCCTTCTTTCTTATGTAGTAGGGCTTGGGAAGCCTTAGTGGGGAAATCATCACCTTCTCGTAGAAATTGCCCATTTAGAGTTTGGTGATAAGGTTTGATGGATAGAACTGTTAAAGGTGTAGTTCTTTTGTCTTGAATCTCCTATTTGGCTCTAGTAACCTCTTTGTCAGTTGGATTATATCCTAGGCCGAATTATTAAAATTTTTAGGAGCTAAAGGCGGATAAGTTGGGTTTCGTGCCCTCCGGTTTATTCCAAATCAAAGAAAATACCCCATCTTCTTAAGCATAGCATGGATGTTGGGGTTCTAGCGAGGATCAAAGTCAAAAGGTATTTTGTCCTTTTCTAAGGCAGCCATAGTTTCTAAGGCATACAGTTCCTCATTGTTTGAATTGTGGTCAATCTCAACAACGGACTCATTATTGGTGATTGTGGCGTAGAAGTCATCTTTATCTATGGTGACCACTTGTTCCTTGATGAGCATTTTAACTTTCTGAAGCAGCATATAGAGGGTATTGCTTGATGATAATGAAGCCAGGGACATCCCAAAAGAAGGTTAAAGGTAATTGGAATGTCCGAACTTGAAGGTCTACATTCTTAGCCATCAATCCTACATATATTGGAAGAGTTACTGTTTCTAGGAACATTCTCTTAGAATTATCACATGCTTTAAGATGTACTACCTATTTGGATAGTTGATGCTCTATTATCCCTAACCTCTTAGCAGATCCTCAAGGGGTATACATTAACAACTCGACTTGTTGTCTACTAGAGTTACAGGTACAAACTTGTTAGTGTAAGTTACTATTAAAGATTAACCATTGTTATGTGCAACACCTCCTTAGGGTAGATCCTTATTACCGAATGTTATGGTTCCTTCTCCGGTATTGACCATGCCTACTAATTACTTAGGGGAGGTCTCAAGCAACATCTCAATTTTGCTAAGTGATCAATTAAGGCATGTCAGATTGATGCATCAACTTTAACCTTTTGGAGTTGTTTGAGAACACGATCCTCTTCTTTGTAGCTTCTTTTTCTTTTGTTACTTCTTGAGTTTGTTATGGACCCATCGAGTTTTGTACCATCCATACCTTGTTAAGAACTACGAATTAGATGTCTTTGATTCTGAAATCATTATCTTCTATGGGTGGTGTGTCTCGAAGTCATCATCATTATTAGCTTTGGCGTAGTGGCCCGCAACTATCATCTCATATACATCTTCTTTATGACTAGCCCATAACCGACACACTTCCAGGTCAAATGGAGGAAGGCTAGTTTGGAGTTTTGTTTCCCGATATCTTGAATGAAGATAGAAGGTTCCACTGGCCTAAGATGGGCTCATAAAAAATAGTTAAAGTTCCGATGAATGGGTTCATGTTGTTATTTAATTTTTAAGCAACTTTAGGTAAATGTAGTTTTCCATTGTGAAACGTACTTTCTAGCTTACTTTTGAATGTCCAACACTCGTTAAGTCTGTATCCTCTTGCATAATGTTATTTGTAAAGTTTTCCAATATCCTAATTTTTTGACTGTTTTGTAGTTTTTGATTCTGTTTGATAGGTGGGAGTTCGATCTTACCTTTGGCGAAAAGGCGATCCAGTGCTTGGATGTAGAAGGTGTCCAATTAGAGTGTAGTCAATACAACTATCCAAGGCGTTGACATCTGCACCCCTACTAGTATTACCAATATTAGAGTTTTTCTTATCTTTGTTTTGGTAGCTACTTACGTAACTTGCCACGACTTTTGTGGTCGTGGTGGAAAACTCTTCCGCAATTAACATTCCAACATCTCTATCTCTAAGGGAAGTGAAGCTCGTGAAAGACAAGAACTTTAGATGTTGGTTTTAGGCAGAGTCGAGATTCTTTATGATAATTCTTACTTGATCCTTCTTGGAAGGTCTATCTATCATTTAGGCGGCTTTCACCCTCAAATGAGTAAGGAAGTTAGTGAAGCTTTCCTTTTCATCTTGTTTGATCAATTTCTAAGTCTCGAATTGTGATATATATTATAACACCCCAAAACACCCCCTAGGAGTATTACATCGCCATAGTTCCTTACGAAACTCCCAAGGCTCTATTAAGTGTACTGTTCGACTTTTTAATTCCAACTTAGAGGTAATAAAGGTAGTATTCCAAAAGAGTTTGAAATTTCCTAAACATTTCGGTAGGGTTCCGTTTGTAATATGGACTATCACATAGGAATAAAGCCTTCAAACCCTGCATACAACCATAATATAACTCGACGAGCTACACTCTTGAAGTCTACAACTCAACGGTCACGAGGCCGAGTCCAATCAATCATGCGATAAAACTTAAAATAGTCTAAATGGTTCATTATACATCTGGTACACACTATATGAATTAAATTACAAGGTACAATACTTAGAAGTATAAGAAATGCACATCCTTGACTTGAATCACTCGGTAAGCGACAAACGAGCAATGAACGAAGTCCGGAATATGCTAAGTACGTAATGGACCTTCCGAGAGTGTACTCGCAACACTGGGGAGGGGAAAAGGGGGAAATTTATGGGGGTGAGCAAACCACGGGCGCACTTGGAAAGTCTTATACTCTCAAAACGGAAATCCTTTACACATACTACTCATAATAATGAAATCAGCGAAAACAGAGTAACATAATACAAATCTAGATACTTTTCAATGAAATATCTTGAAATCATTTGCAACGTAAAGATCATAGCACTTCAATTATTTACAAGCACGATTTCACAATCATTAGCAATTCTTTTAGAACTCGAATCAACTTTCTTTGGGCTTTCCGAGGACTCGAACTAGCACTTCATGATTTCTCATAATTTATGTTAGTTTCTCTTATTTCTCCGGGGTGCGACGCCAAATAAAAGGCTCCCGGGACCTATCTTCTAGGAAGTCTCTAGTCGGGCATCCTAATCCCCGGGCCCCTGTTGGAACCCGAAGACTTAGACATTTCTCAACGCACTTCGAGTTGCACTAAACGAGTCGGTATAACAATCCCATGCTTTTAGAGTTTTGATTCCAAGGCATTCTCGGTTTCGTAGAAACCTCTTTTAGTAAAATAGTATCTTTTCTGAGTGATACGGCTTTCGCTTATTACATTTATTGCTTATCTGTTTGAGACTCGAAAAGTGGTTCTTTGTTCCGAGTCCATCTTCACTCAGATTTATCGTAGTTTAAATAGACTAGTGTTTCGTCTTTCTCTCACTCGGAATCTTACTTCCGATTACAAGCTCTATTTTCGTTAGAGTCAATATCTTTAGTCTGTTTCACACTTAGTCTATATCAAGTTATCTCACTCGATATTCTTTATGGAACTTGTTATATCGCTTAGACTAAGTCGATGGAATTCCGATTATCATGTATATCGGACTCGAAAATTCCATTTCATTTCCGACTCGGATAATCGGTTGCTTAATTATCATAATTATTTTAGTATCTCGTGTCTAACTTTGGACCAAAGTATTTTATACTTTGAGAACCGGAATTGATTTACTTTTGTAGGTTATTCATTCGAGGATACGCCTTTTTCAAACCACAAAAGTAGCCGGCTTCGTAACGTCAAACCACCAGCGAGACATGGCTTTTCATCTTCCCTACTTCAGTCCCGTAAGATTGTGTCGAAGTTGTCTATTTCCAAATCTGGAAAACTGAAACGCTAAGCTTAACGGTGGTTTCCACCTTATCTTTCAAGACACTACCAATGGTTTTGGGACTTCCAAGAGAGATAAACCGTTGCCAATGTTCACATTGTAACGGATACTTTCCGAGTGACTCGAAAGCTTTTATCAACGGTCACGGAAGACTCTCGGTCAGCAGATGAAGATAACGGCTCCTCCGCCCGGTTACCTATAAATTGAAGCCACCTCACAAGACCCGAAGATTGTCGAATCTATTGTTAATACACATACTTGAGAAAAGTCATTGTATTTACTTTCAATCTTCTACTTACAACTCCCACTCGTAATTCATTACTTTCGAGTTGTAAGGTCTTGTACTCGATTACAAACTCTTTCTTACATTCCTTGTAAGGTCCCTTGACTAAGTCGTAAGGGTTAACTCAGCTTAGTTGTCCCTAGCTGTAAGGGTTATCTCAGCTAGGAAGTACTAGATCGGATAAGGGAATTTCGAGTCTAGGAAAACTTGTATAGAGTTGTCTAAGGGAGCAACTCGGGTTCGGCCGCTTCACGGTATTTTGTGGACTCAAAATAGTGGATTTGACTTCGTGTCCGGATTGACACGGTCCATGGTTTTCTCGCCCAGGAGGGTTTCCACGTAAAATCTAAGTGTTACCTTTCCGAGTTCATTCTAGACTCGCATAACCTTATCGCTCTTATTCTTTCCGATTGATTATTTTCTCGAGTCCAATCTTTTCTCGACCCAGCTAATAGACTCGGAATCTATCTTCCTTTCTACTTCGTGCAAAAGAGTGTGATTCCGCAGAGAATTTCCTATCACCCTATTCATCCCCCTCTAGGGTGACTCGGACTCTCCCCGAGCAAACCTTCAATTGGTATCGAGCCTAGCCTTTTCGAAAGGATCTAACAATCCAAAGGTTTAAAGATCAAATGGCTCGTAACACCGGAGAGTTCGACGAAGGAAGATCTTCCAACAGGCCTCCAAAATTCAAAGGTTCAAACTTTGGGCACTTGGAAGAAGATTATGGAATGTTTCCTCATGGATCATGATGAAGAGGTATGGGAAATCATACAACAAGGAAACTACATTCCAACAAAGACAGATGAATTCGGAATTCTTCCCAAGACAAAGGCCGAGTTCACACCAGCAGGCGGAGAAGTTCGAAAGAATTTCAAAGCCATGAACATCCTTATGTGCGCCATAAGCTCGAAGAATACAACCGAGTGTCTCGCTTGTGATTCAGCAAAAAAGTGTAGGACACCCTTGTCAACACTTATGAAGGCACAAGCCAGGTCGACAAGCAAAGATAAGTCAATATCTTCACAAATATGAGCTTTTCAAGATGGAGCTGGAGGAGAACATCACTCGGATGTTCATTCGGTTTACTGAGATTACAAACAATCTCAAATCACTGGGAAAGAAGATCTCCCACGAAGAAATGTGCCGGAAAATTCTCGTAAGCCTACCCAAGAAAAGATGGGGTCCTAAAGTGACCGCCATAGAGGAAGCTCGTAACCTGTCACTCTTAAAGCCGGACGAGCTCATTGGAAAGCTTCTAACACATGAAATCCATCTAGAGGAGGAGGATGCCGAGGGTAGTACCAAAAGGAACATTGCACTTAAAGCCTCGTAATCCAAGGAAGCAAATCCGAGCTCTTCCGACTCGTAAGACGATCCCATGGCACTTATTGCAAGAGGCTTCAAGAGAATGATGAAGCACAAAAGATGGGACGAAAGGCAAAAAGAAGAATTCTACAAGAAAGATAAGAGAGATAGAAAAGGTAAGTTTTCTTCTCCTTCAAAGTTATCCTTATCTAAGAATTCTGGATGTTTTGAATGTGGCAAGCAAAGACCACATAGTCAAGGACTCGTCCAAAACGGAAAAGGGACAGGAAGAAGAAAAAGGCCATGATGGCAACATGGAGCGATGAGGACTCATCGAAGATGACGAGGACTCGGATGACTCAAAGTGTCCGATGGCAATCTCGACTCGAAGCCGAAAGAGAGTCGGACTCGGACTCGCACAATGAGGAAACCGATCCTCAAGAGGTAATAAATTACTTCCTCAAATTCTCTAAAGTTGATTTAGCTAAATACATTTTTACTTTGGAAGAAAAGTCCAATTCCGATTCTTCTCATTTCAAAAACAACTTGAGTCAATTTCATCCGAGAGTAATTCTTTGAAAAACGAATTGGAAAATTTGAGACTCACACTCGGAGAACTCAAGACTAGTGCTCAAGCTAATGAGACCGAGTCCGAGTTACTCAGAAAGAAAATGAGCAACTAAAACGAAGCTCACCGAGTCTCAAGATCCGATTTTAAAATTTACTCAAGGTCAGAAAACCTTGACATGCTCTTAGGATCACAATGTGTCTCCTTTCGAAAAGAAGGTCTTGGTTTCAACGGAGAAGAGGAATCAAATTCCTACTCGTAACTGTTTAAAAATGACTCCGTAACCGTGAAGTTCAGGAAAGCCGAGCATGGTCCCATTCACCGAAATGAAAGAAGGACTAAGCCCAGATCTGTTTACAAAAAGAAACCATACTCTCCTGTTTCAAAAGGAAAGGTTTTCAAAAAGAAAGAGACACAGACTCGGTTCTCCGAGAGGAAGACTCGGAATCGGACAAGACCCAAAGTCATTCAAATCTGGGTTCCAAAACACCTTCTTCCTCGAAAAGAACCACAAGTAAAGAATGTTACTGGGTTCGTTAGAGGAAGTGAGAAGGGTTAGATTCTCTTTGTTTTGCAGGTCACTCGTAAGAGATCAAAAGGACACTGGTACCTTAACAAGTGGATGTTCACGCCATATGTCGGAGATGCGGGACTCTTTTCCGAGTTGAACAGACATAAAGGAGGAAAAGTCACATTTGGAGATGATAGCAAGGGCAAGATTGTGGGGATTGGCAAGATTGGAAAAGGAAGCAATCTGGTCAGTCCAGTCTATCTTGTCAAGGGATTGAAATATAATCCGCTCAAGCATCTCTCAACTATGTGACAAAGGTCAAGAGGTAAGATTCACTCGGACCAATTGCACTATTTCTGATGGTGCTACCAAAGAGATCAAGCTTTCGGTAAGAGATCGGTAATACATACATCATCCCTCTTTCCGACCCAAGTCGAACTTATCTTGTTTAAAAGCATCTCTTCATGATGACTCTTGGACTTGGCATCGTAGATTAGGTCATATTAGCATGCATACTATCAAGAAATTGGCTTCTAATGGTTGAGTTAGGGGTTTACCCAACCGCGCTTTTGAGAAAGACAAAGTATGTGAAGCATGCACCGTAGGGAAACAGTCATATCTTCATTAAAATCTCTCGAAGACAGCTTCCACATCCAAAGTACTTGAATTATCGCATATGGACTTATGTGGTGAAATCCTCGTGAAGAGTCTCGGAGGTAAATCGTACATACTTGTAATTATTGATGATTTTTCACGGTTTACCCGGGTGTGTTTTCTTAAGCACAAAAATGAAGCTTTCAAGGAGTTCAAGCAAGTTCTCGCAGAAAAATTCAAGTTGAGTCTCGGACTCGGATCCGGAGGATTCGAACCGACCATGGAAGGGAGTTCGATTACTCGAATTCTCGGAGTTTTGTGACAAAAATGGAATCTCTCACAACTTCTCAGCACCCGTAACTCCTCAACGTAATGGAGTAGTAGAGACAAAGAACAGAACCCTTGAAGAAATAGCAAGGACGATGATGATTGAACACAACTTGCCTTACTACTTCGGGCGAGGCAAGTGAACACAGCCCAACTACACTCTAAATAGATGCCTCATCGGACCCATTCTCAAGAAAACACCTTATGAGCTCTACAAAGGGAAGAAGCCAAATATCTCCTATTTCGCACCATTCGGATGTAAGTGCTTCGTTCACAACAATGGTAAGGATCATCTCGACCAAGTTTGATGCTCGGTTAGACGAAGGTATTTTTCTAGGTTACTCCTCTCATAGCAAAGCTTATCGCATCTTCAATAATCGAACTAACAAAGTGGAAGAAAGCATCCACGTAGTATTTGATGAGCTCAAACAGAGAAGCCAAGTGAGTCTTCATACTCGAACCGAAGCTCGAAAGGATGATGACGAAGTTGAGTCTACAAAGACTCGGACCCAACCTGTTCGTAATGAAGTCAATCGAACGAGGAAACTCAAAATGAGACTCGTTTAAGAGTTCGCTCGTAACGAACAAGTTAATCACTCGTAACAAGCTTCAAGATGAAGCAGTTCATCCACAAACCTATTGAATCAAAGAACTGGTAAAGCATTCAAATTTACTTCCAATCATCCCCAAGAAAACATCATTTCGATATCAACAAGTGGGGTAAGAACTCGCTCCTCTTTACACAATCTATGTGCATTCACCGCATTCATTTCATTAATTGAACCCAAAAATACACTAGAGGCTCTTAGTGAACCTGAATGGGTAGAGACCATGCAAGAAGAACTTAATCAATTCAAGAGAAACCAAGTCCGGACTCCGACCAACCGACCTTCCGACCACCCAGCTATAGGAACCAAATGGGTTTTCAAAAACAAACTAGATGAGGGTGGAGTGGTAGTCGAAACAAGGCTAGACTTGTGGCTCAGTGGATATAATCAAGAAGAAGGAATTGATTGTGGGGAAACCTTTGCACCAAGTAGCTGAATTGAGGCCATTAGAATACTATTGGCATTTGCATCCAACATGCATATTAAATTATATCAAATGGATGTTAAGTGTGCTTTTCTCAATGGTTTTATTGAAGAAGAAGTTTATGTCGAGCAGCCTCCTGGTTTTGAAAACTCAAAATTTCCAAATCATGTTTTCAAACTTCAAAAGGCTTTCTATGGTCTTAAACAAGCACCTCGAGCTTGGTATGAAAGATCGAGTAGCTTCTTGGTTCAAAATGATTTTAAAAGAGGTCAGATCGACAAGACTCTCTTCATAAACACCAAAGGGAAAGATTTCCTTATTGTTCAAATCTATGTTGATGATATTATTTTCGGTGCTACTAATGAATTTCGTGCCAAGAATTTTCTAAGTTGATGAGTCAAGAATTCCAAATGAGTATGATGGGAGAACTCAATTTCTTCCTTGGGTTGCAAATCAAACAAGACAAAGATGGAATCTTTGTTCATCAATCAAAGTACACCAAGGAACCGTTGAAGAAATACAAACTTCAAGATGCAAAGCACGCATCAACCCCTATGAGCAAGCAGTATAAAGCTTGACTCGGATGACAAAGGTAAAGCAATAGATCGAAACTCTATCGAGGTATGATTGGATCTTTGCTATATCTTACTTCAAGCAGGCCGATATAATGTTCAGTGTTTGTTTATGTGCAAGATTTCAAGCTAATCCAAAAGAATCACATCTCACTGCGGTGAAGAGAATATTTAGATATCTTGCAGTACTCGTAATTTAGGTATATGGTATTCCAGAGACTCGGAACCGACTCGACCGGGTACTCGGACGCAGACTCACGTAGGATACGAAGTTGATCGAAAGAGCACATCCGGAGCTTACCAATTTCTGGGTCAATCCCTAATATCTTGGCACTCAAAGAAGCGTAACTCGGTAGCTCTATCGATCGCGGAGGCTGAATATATTGCCGCTGGAGCTTGTTGCGCTTAGATTCTTTGGATAAAACAACACTTGAAGGATCTTGGACTATTTCTCGCCTCGGCTCCAATCAAGTGTGACAACCAAAGCGCAATCGCATCACCAAGAATCCCGTCCAAGCACTCAAAAACAAAGCATATTGAGGTCGGTATCACTTCTTACGCGATCACTCGTAAAAGGGTGATATTGCACTTGAGTTCATTCCTACTAATCTTCAATTAGCTAATATCTTTACTAAGCCTCTTGGTGAAGATCAGTTTTGTTTTATTCGAAATGAGCTTGGTATGTTAAATGCTTAATTTCGTACTACCTTTGTTGCATAATTCCGTGCTATGTGCTTTCTCTGTTAATAACAATTAGTTCAGCTTGATTCAGTGATAATGGGCTGATAGTTATTTCGTGTTTCTAAGTCACTCGTAAACCTTCTCGAGTCAAACTCGACGTAGAAAAACTTGGACATCAAATTTTCCGAAACTATCTCTAGAATAGTGGAGAGTTTCGGATTATATTTTCAAAATTTGTTTCTCTCTCTCTCTCAATCGCTACGATCGGATCTTAGCCGTGGATTTCTAACCTCTGGTATCTCAACCGTTGAAGAGAACCGTCACACCGGTCTTTGGTGACTCGATGGACAAGCCGAGTCGAACGGAGTTATACTTAACGGATAGTTGGCGGGCGGGCTTATTTTCTATAAATAACGCCTATCCATCTTCATCTCGGCATTCTAAACTCCATCTCTCACAAAAGAAACTTCTCGCGGAAGATTACTACGTGAACATTCACTCTTGATTGTCCGCAAGCATCGAAGAAGCTCTCTCTCTCTCTCTCGTAAGTTACAACTCGCTCTCATCTCTTTCTTCTACATTTTCGTTTTCTTCTCTTCTACACCTCCTTCTCTCTCCTATTCGAAAAGTTTCATCTTTTCTCTCCTTCTCTCACAATGCCTAAAAGAGGAAATCATCCCGACTTCTAGGTTTCTCCCTCTTCCAAAAAGCCTCGTACCAATAAGCCGTAAAGCTCAACCCCTTCCAAACCCGTTGTCACCCAAAGACCTTGCGCTGGATGACAAATTCTTTCCAACAACCAGATTTTCTTGGTTGTCCAACATACAAACCATCGAAGTATACCACTTCCTGTGTTTCAGCGAGTTCATCTATCCCGAACTCGTTTCGAGTTCTATGCTCACCTCACCCACTCCGAAAATGCTCTAACCTCTAGGGTTCGTAACATTACCGTTCGCATCAACACCTCTCTCCTTCACCGCCTCGTTCAAAGTCTCTTCTCTTTCTTGAACAGCAATCCTATTCCTTTCACTGAAGTCGCCGACGACTTCTTTGAAAAATACGCCAAAGAATTCACTGGGTCCAGGAAAACTTTTCGTGACTCGCTTGAAGTCGAAGCTCGCTTTCAGTGCTTTCGCCGATGAGAACCTTCTTCTCACAAAGATTCCAAGCAAGGAGAACCCCAACTCCAAGCACCTCAAAGCTCTCTTCGACATCCTTGAGGGATACGAAGTAGACCTTTTCCCTCCATCATTGAAGCGTGATGGCCGCCGTGCTGCCAACTCCAATCCAAGAAGAACACCTCCCTTCCTTTCGGTGCTCTTCTCGACCCTTGTCTTCAAACAATTCCAAGTTCCTCTCCCTCGCACCCAAACGCGGTGTCCGAGGCTACCATTGTGGTCGGCAAGAAGGAACTACAAGGGTACGGATACCGAGAAACCGACCTCGGTGTCCGGGTTCACAACTCGTAGCCGAGGCCTCCTCTCCTCCTCGGACTCAAAATCAACCCCTCTCCCTCTTCCCTCTACACCTAGTAGTACCTCCACCTCAGGTGCCTCCAAATCTGTTTCCGCCCTCTTGTCCCCTCGCTTTCATAGACAAGATCAGCTCCGTGTCTTCCGAATTCGGAGACATGCTCGGAGCTTTCAAATCTGTCCTCCAAGGTCCGACCATCAACCAAAAGACTCGGTCAATCCCAAATCCGAGAGCAAGCAGCCTCTAGTTCTTGAGATGAGGGAGCTAGTCAAGGAGCAGAAAGAACCGGTCGTGCTCCTCGGAGAGAGACGGTCCAAGGCGGCTCAGACCGGGATGACTCGGACGCGTCTCAAGCGTCTTTGAGCCTGTGTTTGACCTCCTGGACAGCGGGATGAGGAAGAAGCCGCAGATGCAGCAGAAGATGCCGAGGAACCCGCGGCCGAGGCAGGCCCTTCCGGGCAAAGGGAAGAAGAGGTCGTGGCAACCGCCGAGGGTCGATCGCTCCCCAAGCTCAAATAGTCAGTACTCGCCTCGCATGCAGCCTCGGGTGGGTCGACGACCTAGCCTCTCCAGCTGGGTCGACAGAGCAGCCTCTCTAGCCACCGAGGTCCCAAGGGAAGAACCCTCGATCCACTTTCTCCGGGTCAGCCACTCGGAGCCGAGCCCCGACAATTATCCCGGTTCTCCTCGCCGCGCTCAAGCACATCGTCAAGATCATATCGCGCCGGCGAACCTCAGCCTCCACTTAGAAATCCCCTCCCTCGTAGGGGCCATGCACTCGAGTCACATTCCCTCAATGTCCCCTAATTTTTCCTCTTTCTCATTTTTTCTGTTTTGTCCAGCACAACTAATTTGTATTACTTGTTCTTTTCTCCCTTCTTTTTGTTAATTTTTTTTTGCCGAAAGGCAAGGGGGAGAAATAGAGTCGAAAAATTGTTGTCTTGTTTAGGGGAGTTTTCGTTTTTTAACTCTTGTAATTTCTATTAAGATCAATGAAGTAATGCTTTCTCTTACATAATAATTTCTATGTTTAAAATGTTTCGAGCTTACATTATTTCATTGCTAAGTATCTTTACCTTATGCTCGACTATATACTTCTTGCTCGAACTATTGAGTATGTCTTACTCTTGCGCAAACCACTTAGAATCATTTTTCTCTAACAAAATTTCTGTTTAAGTATGGAATGCCTTTCATCAAAAAGGGGAGATTGAAGACTCGGACATTTCTCAACGCACTTCGAGTTGCACTAAACGAGTCGGTATAATAATCCCATGCTTTTAGAGTTTTGATTCCAAGGCATTCTCGGTTTCGCGTAAACCTCTTTTAGTAAAATAGTATCTTTTCTGAGTGATACGGCTTTCGCTTATTACATTTATTGCTTATCCGTTTGAGACTCGTAAAAGTGGTTCTTTGTTCCGAGTCCATCTTCACTCGCATTTATCGTAGTTTAAATAGACTAGTGTTTCGTCTTTCTCTCACTCGGAATCTTACTTCCGATTACAAGCTCTATTTTTGTTAGAGTCAATATCTTTAGTCCTGTTTCACACTTAGTCTATATCAAGTTATCTCACTCGATATTCTTTATGGAACTTGTTATATCGCTTAGACTAAGTCGATGGAATTCGAGTATCATGTATATCGGACTCGTAAAATTCCATTTCATTTCCGACTCGTATAATCGCTGCTTAGTTATCATAATTATTTTAGTATCTCGTGTCTAACTTTGGACCAAAGTATTTTATACTTTGAGAACCAGAATTGATTTACTTTTGTAGGTTATTCATTCGAGGATACGCCTTTTTCAAACCACAAAAGTAGCCGGCTTCGTAACGTCAAATCACCAGCAGACATGGCTTTTCACCTTCCCTCGCTTCAGTCCCGTAAGATTGTGTTAGAAGTTGTCTGTTTCCAAATCTGGAAAACCGAAACGCTAAGCTTAACGGTGGTTTCCACCTTATCTTTCAAGACACTACCAATGGTTTTGGGACTTCCAAGAGAGATAAACCGTTGTCCAATGTTTACATTGTAACGGATACTTTCTCGAGTGACTCGTAAAGCTTTTATCAACGGTCTCGTAAGACTCTCGGTCAGCAGATGAAGATAACGGCTACTCTGCCCGGTTACCTATAAATTGAAGCCACCTCACAAGACCCGAAGATTGCCGAATCTATTATTAATACACATACTTGAGAAAAGTCATTGTATTTACTTTCAATCTTCTACTTACAACTCCCACTCTGTAATTCATTACTTTCGAGTTGTAAGGTCTTGTACTCGCTACAAACTCTTTCTTACATTCCTTGTAAGGTCCCTTGACTAAGCCGTAAGGGTTAACTCAGCTTAGTTGTCCCTAGCTGTAAGGGTTATCTCAGCTAGGAAGTACTAGATCGATAAGGGAATTTCGAGTCTAGAAAACTTGTATAGAGTTGTCTAAGGGAGCAACTCGGGTTCGCCGCTCACGTTATTTTGTGGACTCAAAATAGTGGATTTGACTTCGTGTCCGGATTGACACGGTCCGTGGTTTTCTACCCCAGGAGGGTTTCCACGTAAAATCTAAGTGTTACCTTTCCGAGTTCATTCTAGACTCGCATGACCTTCATCGCTCTTATTCTTTCCGATTGATTATTTTCCGAGTCCAATATTTTCTCGACCCAGCTAATAGACTCAAAATCTATCTTCCTTTCTACTTCGTGCAAAAGAGTGTGATTCCGCAGAGAATTTCCTATCACCCTATTCACCCCCTCTAGGGTGACTCGGACTCTTCCCGAGCAAACCTTCGTAACCTTTCCCTCGAAGTTTCTAGCTGGGCATCCTCACGAATGAGGACCCCAGTTCGAACCCTTCGGTATGCTAAACGATCCTAGCCAAGTTTATTCAAAACAATTTGCACATAATCATTCATCATATTTGCTTCAAACAACTTTCTCAAATCGGTTTACCGTAACGTAAGGCATAACACCATGTGCCATCCTTTCGAATTCAATTTCTCAATCGATTTACTTTCTCAAATAAGTTTCGCTTCGTAGAATACATTTCAAGTTCGAAAAGCATTTCTCAAGAATCATACTCAAATAGCGTTTTGCGTATAATCATTTGATCTCTTTTCAAAGCTAACATTTGAGTACTAATTTAGAATCAAGTCACTTCGAGGGTCAAGCATCTCTATATTGAGACTTAACATTCCAAGCTAGCACATTAACTCGGGGAATCGCCCAAGTACTTAACATCTCGTATTCATCCATATTTTATTCAAGCAAGTCTCATATTTCCCATATATGTAATTCTCATCGTATTATGTTTTCAAGGGCACAAATTAATCCACATAGATACATATTCCCTTAATACTCCAATTTCCCGTTCCTCTTTTATACTCCAAGGTTCACTTTCCGAACTCCATTCACTTTCAAGCCTAATGAATTTAGGAACTCAACTTCTCCGAGCCGCAATAACTACAAGTAATTGCCACTTAACTTCAACGTTCCAACTTCTCACAAATTGTCATCTTTACCTCAAACTCTCATCTTATGTTTCTATCTCATTAATCACTCTTTCTCGTCCTAACTCAATCATACAACTCTTAATCTCATTTCATCAATCAACTTCCTCTAGCTCCGCTTATCTTCGAGTTTAGTTCAACCTCAAGGATTTAAATATCTTTTGAACTCAATTATCCCAACAATCACCCACTTCTCACTCCCATGCCTCAATTGTGGATCAATCAGTATGAACTCACACTCCCCTTTATACTTCACTCATTAATTCCCGATATTAACAATTATTTCTTAACGCCACAAATCCAAGAAATCTCTAAGGGCTCACTCGAAATACTAATTCATAATTTATGCCCAAACCACAACGTGCTTATCCCCAACCGATCGAAATCTCGACACTACTCACTAGACCTAAGCAACCTAACTCCATCCGAATTCCCTGTGTTTCCAATTCCGGCTTAAACAATTGAGAAATCCCTTCAAGGCTCCTAATTCAACTTTTAACAACTACTAAACTCATTTAATAGCATAAAAATACTCTCATCGAAATTCCATAATTACAATAAATCCATTTGGGTTTCGAAATTACTAATAGTTTAGAGCCTAAGACTACCCACCTTGAATCATGGACCGAAGGTTTAATGAGTTTTAGGTTGGCCTAGCTCGATTTCCTCCTTTTCTTCCTCTTACTCGTCGCCAGCCTTGGTCTAGCCCCGGTTTCACCACCTTCCTCCGTGCCTCGACCCCGATGCCGGCCGCGGTTCCCGTGCTCACCGGCCGTCTCTCTCGACTCTCACATTCGCTTCCTCTTCTTGGGTCTTTATTTTGCCTCCCCTTTGTGCCCCTTGGTGTTTTCCCTACGTTTTCCTGGCCGCCCTTCCTTCATTCGCCATTCGGGGCATAGGCCTTCGACCGCTTCTCCGGCTCGCGCACTCGCTCTCTCTCTCATTCTCGCTGTGCTTCTATTCGCCCTCACCTCTCGGCTCCCTGGCTCCAGCTTCTCAACCCTTTTCTCTCTCTTGCTCTCGTCCTCCCTCTCTTCCCCTTTGATTTCCCTGCTTTCTCGCTCTCTACTTCCCCCTCTGTCTCCGATTCTTTTTCTTTGTTTCAATCCCAAGCCCCCTCTCTCTCTCTTTCTGCTGGTTTTGTCTCTCTCCCGTGGCCTCTCAAGGACCAGCCACCACATCCATTATCACACTAATCCAACTCCTAAGCTAACACCTAATCCTCCCTCTTATTTCCCTTTTTCTTTTTCTTTTGTTAATCCTCATAATAATTAAACCCACATACGTAGCACAAGCTGTCTTGGGTTTTTGTTTAGCTAGGCCGAGCGGGAAACAAAAAGGAAAGAATTAATATATTTTACTAATTATGGTTACGCGAACCGATAATAATTCGCTCAAATAAATTAACGAATATAAGCCCGCACATATATTTTAGTTATTTGACCTACTCTAATTAATTAAAACCAAATAATTAACTTAACTCCTATAACTACCTAACCCAAAATTACGGGTCTTTTATTATATATATATATATATATTAGGAGTATTAATGTCGAACTCCTTGCAAAGACTTGTCCAGCTTGTGACCTTGAGTGGGTCAACAACAATGTACCACATCATGACATCTTTATCGAACATCCATGGAAAAATGACACGGTGTGTGTCTTTTGGTACATTTTTTAGAGTCATTGCTCCTATGAAATTTCTTATGGGGGTGGGGATTTTCTGAACCATGGAATTTAATGTCGGGCATAGTGAACTTAGGAGGAAATTTTCCTTTCGGGATTGAAGTGAATCTCGCAAGGTCATAGTGGTGGCTTTTAAAAATGGAGGACTCTTGCAACATTTTTCTATCAAATCTTATAGTGGATCGATTCAAGTTCAGGGTATTCTTCCTTATTTTCCCTTTTTTATCCTCTTTCTTTCCTTCATCTACATTTGACTTGCCATTATTCTTTAATGTTTTGTGTATGAGATCTAGGTTTCAAACATGGATTTGATCTTTTTATCTTGGATCTTAATTCTAGCTTCTATTTTTGCAAGAAACTCATTGATTAAAGACATGATAGGAGATGGTTGTGGTTCATCGACCATTGGAGGGGTTTCTGCTTTGGTACCGTCTCGTAGGAATTGTAATAGTGTCGATCGAATTGGTGTGTACTATACCTATGTCAAGTGCTCTAGTGTTGAACACATTGGAGCTGAATGTACAAGAGTTGAATGTATAGGACTTGAAGTCGACTCTCTACCCCAATTACTCTAGCCGCTTAGTATCCGAATTTCAACGATACCCGATTCCGAAAGGTTTGCCTATCTTGTAAGCCACAAGAACCGGTGCTCGTGGTCGGCTCGAGGAAATAATTTTGGGGAGATGGGGCTTAGGTGCTTGACCCGAGGAAGCAACCGATCCTAAGAAAAGAAATAATGACATGCCCTATACTTTTTTAATGCACATAAGAAATGCGAACCAACAAGACGTAAAAAGTTATCCTTAAAAGGAAAATGAATATATTTTTATTTTTATTTAGCTAAGTATATAAAAATGGTCAATATGGAAAGGAATGCTTTTTTTGGCTAATGCGAAAACAAAATGGATTCCCTTAAAAACAAATATTTTTTTAGCTAATGCAAAAACAAAATGAACTCACCTAAAATGAGATGATGTTTTTTTACTAATGCAAAACAAATGGACTTACCTAAATTGAGATGATTTGTTTTTAGCTAATGAAAAACAAATGGACTTACCTAAAATGACATTTTTTTTCGCTAATGCAAATGGACTCACCTAAAATGAGATGATTTTTTTTTTTGGTTAATGCAAATGGACTCACCTCAAATGAGATGGTTTTTTTGCTAATGCAAATGGACCCACCTCTAAAATGAGTTTTTTTTTTCTAATGCAAAACAAATGCAGAAACTAGGATGGACTAGAAACAATTGAAATAGGAAATGGGTCTAGCAAGTACTCCGATATGAGGAAGGAATTGGTCAGGTCGGCATCGGCCTAAGTCCCACATGGATTTTGCCCACTTTTTAAAATTTTTTTACCGATATGTAAGAAGAGGAATGAACCGACTTCTAAAAGAAAACTTTTGACTCATAAAATACAAATATGGACCAATCTAAAGGGGAAGGAAGGAAAATTCAAAATCGGCTAAAATGCAATTAAAGGATCGACTCAAAGTTTTATTATTTTTTATTTTGCACCAATCCAAGAATTATTAGGTAGGTTGAACCTAGCTAAATTGCTAAAGCTCAAGGAAGAGTTAGTAAAAAAGGGTAGCATTTACGACCATATATTACCACTGAACGGCTATTCTCATCATAATAAATTAACTTATTACGACGAGATGTAAATCTCGTTGTAGTAGTGACAAGCATTTACCACACAACACTAAACTCATTGTGAATGTAGCCAATCTTGTTGCGAAAGAAAATTTTGCGCAGCGTTCCCACTTTTAACTCGCTCTCATTAACTCTCCTCCCTCGTCGCTCCCTCTTCCCTTTTGCAGCTTTCGGGCACAAGACAATTCCCCGCCCCCACGCCTCAGTCTCTCTCTTCTTCTTGCCATGGACAACCCCATTCCCCCTTAAGTCTCTTCTCTCTCGTCCTTTCCCTGCCAGGCGCCACACACCCTAACCAGCACTCTGTTTCCTCTTCTTCCTACCACCAAAGAAAATTACAATTCCCCCTCTCCTTTTCATGAACATCTAGGGTTTAAGGGAGGTTTCTAAGAGGAAGAAGAGCACGACGAGAAGAGAGACAGAGTGAGAGCTACGACAGGAAGAAGGGAGATGGAGCGAAAGTGAGATAGCGAAGGATGGGGAGAAAAGCAACGAGCTCAGGTTTGGTTATCATTTTCTTCTTCTTCAAATTTCAGTTTTAGATCTCAATTTTTTTGTAATTGGTTCAGTTTGAAGTTAAATTTGAGTGACAAGCTATTCTAATTTTCGGGTATTGAGTTCGTCTGAGTTTTTGGTTTGAAGTTTGTTTTGTGAATTACTGAAATTAAGGCTGTTCAAACTTGTTCTTCGACCCTCATTCGATCAATTTGTAATTGGTTCAGTCCCACTGTCTTGCTCGCTCGCTCACTCTCTTCATCCCTTCCTCCGTCCCTCGGCACAATTGTAGGTCTGGACATATTTGCTATTCTAATTGTTCTTATTTATAGTCCCAGAATTGTTCACGGTTTTTTCTGTTATTATAATTTTCGCAGATATGAAGTTCGTTGAGGACTTGACCAAATTGTGGTGAGTCGATGAACCACGCCTCATGGCTCAAGTCTGAGTTTATGATTTCCACCATATTTTTCATTTTCTAGTAATTACACCCTTACCAACTTGGGTAATCTAAATTGGAATTTTGGCTTTGAAAGACTAAATGTCATCTTTGGCTAAGGATTTTCACTAGTCTTCTTGGCCCCAAATGGACTTCTTGGCCGCAAATAGAGTTTAAAAGTCTTCAATTTTGGTCCTAAGTGTATTCATGTTGCTAATTTTCTGGGTAATTAATATGTTTTTTAGAAATGGTAGTTTTGTTGGACAAAGTATTGATAATTCACTGTATTTTGCTAGAATTTGGTTGTGGTGGTGTTGTAGTAGTATCCCCTTCAATAAAGCTGGGCATCTATGTAATTGTAAATGAGAAGATCAAACAAGATGAAAAAAATCAAATCATGGACTCAATGTCTCTCTTTGGGGGAGTGTGTCTAACAAATGGTCTTGGTGGGTTTATGTAAGAAATCAAGAGTACAAGAAGATGATACATTGGTTGAAGCAGCTCAAGCGTGCCTTTGGAGCTTTGGCTCATCTGTGTGATCTACTTCACTCAAGTCTCTAATTTTGATCCCATTTCTCCAGTTTTTTCGATGATTATTTGGGACATTTACTTTTTATTTTGATTTAATTTCTGGGTATAACGTGATCCTTTGGCCTAGATCAGTTAGGTGAAATGGAGTTTAGAACTTTCCTTTTGGACGTATTCAAGTTTTGTGGGTGCCCCATTTTCTGTTTCTTTTAATGTTTCTATGTCTTTAGTGCTATTGGGTTTGTGCCTTTGGGTTTGAATTTATTTCCTTCAGTAGTAATTTATTTTCTTGATTAGCGAAAAATATCAAATATTTTGGTGTATTTGTTACGTCATTAACCTTTTATAATACGTCTCTCTGTAAATAGAGATGTTATAGGATAGCACTGCTCAATGGGCATTGTTGTTTTGTAAATTTGGAATTATGCAATAATTTGAGAGTTCATCTCCTCTAGGTGGCAATTGAATGGGTCTTAAATTCTGACTAGAATAAGAATGTATTGTCTATGGAATGGTTTGTTCTTGTTTATTTTTTGCATCTATTTTTTGCCCTTTTTGGGGGAGTTGTCTCTCTTTGTATTAATTTCTCACTTTGTCCATGTGCATACCCTGGAGTATTCAAAGATCAACAATATTTTGGGAATTCAAGTGTAATTGAGGATTTTAGATCTTGTTATATTCGTAAGATGTGTATACATTGCCAATATATTGGATTGGTTTTTAATATGAATGCATCAGTACACTAGTATTTATTTATATTAATAAAGTATGTTTGATTTTTCATTATGTGTTGTAGCTTTCATACAATTTTATTGTTGCCTCAAAAGTTCAACAAGTTTGGGGTGCTTTTATGACGAGAAATCTGGTTGTAATTGATTCATTTTTTTTTGGTGAAGATTAAATAAAAAAGTGATTGATTTTTTTAGTGAAGATTAAATAAAAAAGTAACCACACGCATTGAAGCATGTAAATGAAGTTCCAACCTAAAGCATAAAGGTTCTATGTTCATAAAGAAACTCTTAGATAAACATGGTGGCTCATAGTATGAAAATTTTGTCCATATGGGATGCAATGTTGACTTGAATAATACGTGCTTCTTGATTAGGAATCAAGAGATCTTGCTAAGAGTGGAAAAGTAATCACATCTCAATGTTAAGTTGAGTGGATTGAATGAGATAATGATTCGACCTCCCGAAAAAAGGTACTTATAAGGTCACAACATCTATGTTCAAAGTTTCTTAAAAGAAAGGCAAAGCTGCCTATTTCAAACGCGATAAAAACTCACAAATTTAACTTTCAAAGCCCCACCCTCTTAATAAGTTCCCCAATGGAGTAGCCACAGTGAGGACATAATACCGCCAGGTTGCCCATGAATGTCGACTTCACGTGAGGCTCGTTTATCAAAGTGAACGATAAGGCTTTTGAATTTATTTTTGAAGGGGGTTGATTGGAAATTTTAGAAATCATATATTTTTGAAAGCGATTTTTAGAAGTATGGAGATGCTTTTTAGACGTAAAGGCAAAAAAAAATTCGATGCCGCAAAGCTCTACTCAACCAAGAAGCTAAAACTTCCTAGGCCAGAGCTAAGCCCCGACAGACGTTATAGGGCCGAGGCCAGCCTACTAGAACTTCTGTCCGGCGCCGGCCATTTGGCCAAGACTACCGAGGTAGTCCGGTCGGATGACTTTGGACCATAAGTCAATTTTCTAGTCTTTTACCGAATTCTGCAAAAAATTGACATGCGGCTTTTGAGATTAAAAAGATTAAAAAGGAGTTGCAAGTTAGTTTTAAAAGAAAAGCTAATAAAAATAAAAATTTACTTTTCTAATTTTGAGTTTATTGAAAAGACAATTGAAAAGGAGAAAAACTCAAAAACTAAAATTTTTTTAAAAAGGGACTCCATGACACTTAAATGAATGATCCCGTGTTCGGGGTGAAGGTACAAAATAAAGAGGGGTGTTATCCATTCCACCCGTCCTAAACACGACCTTTCCTAATAAAATATATGAGTTTGAATCGCGTTAAGAAAATCAAGCAACCAACATGCAAATGGAAAAATTAAAACCAATAAAAACGTGATGTAAAGAAGTTAATAAAGCAATAAAGAAAACAAATAAATAAAAGTGATAAAGAAAAGCAATAATAAAATTACATCGGTGGGGTAGAAAGTAATGCGATTACATTTTTAAACTACAATATCGAAACCGATAAAAATTGAAATTAAATAAATCGAAGTAAAATAACAAACTCCACGAAGGGTTAGAAATGCGCCTCAAGTTAACCCACCTACCAAGATTAAATCTGGATTGAACTTTGGTAGAGTAAAGGCAGGGCGAAGTGAAGAAAAGAGGCAAAAATAAAGGATCTTTTGTGACATCTTAGAAAATATTTTTAGGGTGTGAGTGAGAGAGTGTGTGTAGGGAAGCTAGTTGCATATCTCTTTTCTCCCCCTAAGAAACCCTAACCTCCACCTTTTCTTTGTTTGAGAGGGGCTGCCATCAATATTTTTTGTTGATGGTAAGCGCTGTTTGTGAGTAATTTTTACACCAATTGTCCGTTTAATTTTACATTTCTACCAATAAAATTTCAGCTCTTTATTTATATGAGTTTTTTATCCTTTGATGGGAGTATTATTCTCTATTTGTATGAAAGTTACGATTAATTGGTATGGTTCAAGACAATAGATGAAAATTTACTTTCAAATCACTATACCATGGATTGTGAGGTTCTCCATCAATATAAAAATGCCACGTCATCAAAAATTATCCATGAGAAATTTGTCATGGTTTCAGCACTCCAAATGTGAGTAGGATTTATATTAGTTATTTGAAAGTAAAATTTTATATCTACTTTTAGATCTACAATTATTCATGTATGTTTTCATTGTAAGTGGCGTTTGGTATTTTATTAATGAAATCGTGATCTTCCCTTAAAAAAAAAAAAGGAGAGTGTGGTGAGATGAGTGAAGGAGAGAATTCAGTAGCTTGGGAGTAAAAATGCAACCGAATTGGTGTGTTCAATAGAAGGTGGCCGGGCGATGCCCTCTATTTATAGAAACATTTAGGGTTCAAGAAACCCTAAATTTAGTGTCCGACTCGTCAATTAAAGGATAAATAAGGTTTGAAATTTTTGAAAATGGATAAAGACAAATATGGAAATCTAAACCAGTCAAAATGACACCGTTTAGAGAGTCCCATGGGTCGGTGCTTGGACGAGCGACTACTTTTAGTAGTCTAGGGAAGTGTGCTAGGCTTGGACTTCGAAAGAAGGTCCAAATGCATTTTTTAAGGTTTGAGGACCAACATCGGTTTGGAGCTAGGCTCGGGAGCCTGGACTTGGTTGAACCAATTGAGAAAAAAATGTTTGTGGACTTATTCGGCCCTAAGGAAAGCATTATGGGCTATTTTGAACCTGGTTGACTTTTTGTGGGCTAACATGGCTTTTGCCATTCTTCTTTAGTTCAATCTCGATTTGAGCATGAAAATGAGATTGAGTTTTTATCATCAATAATAATTAAATTAAATAAAACAAATAAGGATAACACTTTTTATGTGTCCATAACGACCGAAAATTGTACAAAAATTGTGCCTTTTTGCTTCACCTTTTGGGCCAATTTCTCTTCAATTTCCCTATTCCAAAGATCTTAAATATTCGATCCTTTTTTCACCCATGAGAATCATGTTTTGTGGGCTCAATATGATCTTAGGAAACAAGCCGAATTTTACTAGATCTTATGCTAGGTGTGTCTGTCTTTTCTAACCAAGCTAGCAAGGTTTTTGTCCACTATTTGATTAATTTGGTGGACTTAGACAAATAAACGACTTAAACTGGGAAATGGCTGCTTATACTTTCTTAATAAGAGGTTGTGTCTTGGTGCGTCCCGAAGACTCGAGTATGATTGATGGACCCATTACATGTTTTGAATTCAAGTCATTTATCTAATTTTAGGATTAATTAAGAAGCATCCTAAAAGAAATTCACAAGACAAAGTCATTTGTTATAACAATCATAAATTTTACATGACTTATCCATGCCCGACTCAAGACTTATGCCTTAAAAGAATACTTGTCAAAGTCTTAGACTCGCTTTGCTTTAGAAAGTAAAAACCGACTTAGTCATTATAACTAAGCCCGACTAACCCAATTAGTTCTCAATAACTCGACCCACTTAGTCTAACTTAGACATTAAGTTTTCCAAAGCATTCTCATATTTGACATGTCACTTTGAATATGGCAATCTTCAGGAAATTGAATTGAATTAATTGTCTTAATTCTACTTAAGCTAGAATCATTAAGTTATAATTATTTAACTTGGAGGAATTGAAAATGTCTAAATAAGTCATGTATTTGTTAAGGTTGAAATTATTTTTTATGATTTTGGACGTATTTGGAATTTGAATGTATTGAATATTAGATTTAAAAAGTTACGGATTAATATATTAAGGATAATTAGTCATTAAACGCTTTATTTAAACTAATTCTAATATAATTTTGGACCAAAGTATGTTTCTACTTTGAGAACCATTACTCATTTTTTTGCAGGTTTTCTAAAGGTGATTATCTCAAAAAAGAAAATACAAAGGCTTCATAACCGTTAAGCTCGCCGTATAGAAAAGCCAAAGAATCCGAATAACTCATATTTGGCTTACAAGCCTTTGTTGCCATTTTGGTAACATTTTTATTTATGGGTCTAAGATGTTTTTCTGCATGAAATTTTAGGTTCCGGAATTGGTAAAATAGCTTTTGAAAGCTAGGACCTAGACTCAATGGCTATTTCAAGATGGTCTTGAAACTAAGTCCTCAAACTATCCATTGTAAAGGCCAGCTGATTCAATTCTTCCAGCTTGAAGAGTTAAGGACTTCTTCCAAGATAGATTAGTTAAAGAAGCCTTAACACAAGATTCTTATGGATGAAAAACAAGAGCTAAATTGATCATAGACATCTAGCTTTAAATTACTAATTTATATTCTTACTCTTTCCGAGTTCTAACCCTTGGTGAGAACTACTGTTTACTCTTCGTACACTTTTCTCTTCCCTTGATTGAGTTGATAATGCAACTTCAACTCCGTTGTACCAAGTTGATAAGGGAACTTCAATTTGGAAGTATTAGGCCAGATAAGGAAATTTCTAGGCTTGGGAAAAATTGTAATAGATTTGTCGAAGGCAATAAACTTAGGTATCATATTCATTGTAAGTGAGCATTCAACTAATGGATTTAGCTTGGTGCTCGGATTAGCATTGTCCGAAGGTTTTCTTCCCTAGGATCGTTTCCTTGTAATATCTCTTATCAATCTTTTCATCTTGTTTTTGAGTTAATCTAGCCTCAGTTCAAGGGCTCCAACTTTGGCCATTAGAAGAAACCGATGCAATGCTTCATACAAGGCCAAGAAGATGAGGTCCGGGACATCATCACTAATTGGAACTATATTGTAATGCTTTAGAAGGCCATCAAAGTACTACCAAAATGAATGTAAGCTTTACTCGAGATAGTAAATAACTTAAAATCCCTCGATAAGAAGATGTCAAACGAAGAAGTGGTTAGAAAGCTTCGAGATGTCTTTTCACAAAGAAGTGGGGTTTAAAGGTAACAAAATTAATAAAGCTCAGGACCTCAAGCAAACCAAAACTTGATGAGCTCATTGGGAAACTTTTGACTGATGAGCTCCATCTTCAAGAGGAGAAAACCGAGGTTAGCACAAGAAGGAACGTTGCCTTGAAAGCCCTAGAAGAAGCTAGACCAAGTCAAAGCAGCTCAGATTCGAAGAGGACCCAAGGGCACTTCTAGGCATAGGCTTCAAAAAGATGATGAAGTACAAGAAGTGTTAGAAGAAGGCAATAAATGAGGTCTTAAAAAAGACAGAAAAGATAAAACCTCTTTCTCTCCAAATTATTCTTCTACTAAAAACTCTGGGTGTTTTGAGTGTGGTAGTAAGGAACACATCGTCAAAGACTTCCCAAAGAGGAATAAAGATTACAAGAAGAAATCCATGGTCGCTACAGGGAGTGAACATGAATCGGAAGAGGAGGAAGACACCGAGGGTGAATCTAAGTGTCTAATTTTATTGACTGACTCGGACATAGAAACTAAGTCAAAACAAGACTCATCTAATTTTGAGGAGATTGATCCTCAAGAGGTAATTGACTACTTTCTTAAGTTCTCTAAGAAAGATCTCACTAAGTACATTTTACTTTAGAGGAAAAGTCCGAAGACTCGGGTATAACTCTTTATCTTTTCTATGGTTTTGAATTCAATTCATTCTCACTCTTTAAGAAGTTCATCTTTAAGTTTTCAATAGTGGTTGACCTACTTAGAAAGCATTTCTTGAGTGTGACACTCGACCTTAATCTAATATGTTAAATAAAAAATTTAAGAATTTTTCAATGAGCTCGTGCAGTTCAATTCAAATTTTTATTTCATATATATATATATATATATATATATATATATATATATATGTTACGTACATGTACAGTACGATTATATTACATGTTGGCAGGACTTAGATGATTATAACGACGCATGACCCCAAATTGAAAAAAATTAAAATTATTATGTTCCACTATATTTCAAGGAATTTAAGTAAGAAAATATTGTTGAAATCATAAACGAGTTTAAATTATATGCAAAAACATATACAATTATCCAAAATGGAAAAATTCACAAAATCGACTTTCACAACTTGTAGATTTTATAATTTGAGGAATTGGACTTAGGAGAGAAGTTGGAAGCCCAAAATGGGAAAATAAGAGGGAGAAGTTTGAGTTCAATTTTTCAGCTAAGGGAGGAGAGAGAAAATTGAAAGGGGGCTTATTTAAACTAATTCAACTCTCAAAAGTCACACCCCATTATTTCTTCGTGTTCCCAAAAATATCCACCACACTCAACCATTGTTGCAGCTGCTGCCAGCAACCACCGCACTCCATCGCTGCCAGAGATCCACTCGCTCGCCGATCACCGCCGCCGCCGCTAGTACATAGCCAGCTAGAGGCGTAAAAAAGGGCCAGCAGCAACGCCCACCTACATTTTTCCACCCGATTCTGCCCCCACCAGCTTTTGGTGATTGAAGTAAAATAAGTGACTTTAGTGATTCAAGGAAATTAAGTGATTTTGGTAATTTAAGTAAATTAGGTGATTAAGGGATTCGAGTAGATTAAGTGATTCGAAAGACTTAAGCAATGTTTGTGACTTAAGTAAATTAAGTAAGGAGCATAACGTAATAAGGGATGGATTAAAGCATTTGGAGTCAACTTAAGAAAAGGGTAATTAGCGATACTTTGGGAATTAATGCACGATAATGAAAATGGGTTAAAGTTGTAGACATAGTTTTTACATAATTTGCAACCAGTTGAAATAAACACTTCATGACATTAAAAAGTTAAGAAATGTCTTGCCCAAATAAAATTCACCTAGTTACAAGAAATCATAGTATTAGTAGTAGTAGCGACAGCAGCAGATCGTAGTAGTAGTAGTAGTAGTAGTAGCAGTAAGAGTGAAGCAGCAGCAGTAGCAGTAATAATAATAATAATAATAATAATAATAATAATAATAATAATAATAATAATAATAATAATAATAATAATAATAATAATAATAATAATAATAATAATAATAATAATATTAGTAGTTAAAATCAAATTACTTGAAGCATTGACCTTATTAATGAAATATTTTATTTTAATATGATTATTTAGGCCATCGACATTGGTTATCCGAGTCATCATTTCAAAAAGAATCAAAGGAAAGGAAACACCTTAAGATACGTTTATTATTTGTGCCTTACAAAAATTCACATGTTTATATATTACAATATCAAAATGGTTTGCTTAATGAAAAGGAATCATTTGAAATATTTTTTGTCACCTAATTATGTGCTCCTGCCCCATATCAATCATGTTATATCATGATTATATCATATAATATATTTGACCATTATCAACCGGACTTTCCGATCAATCTAGATGTGCGCATACTTAGGGAAACCGATGATCATAAGGAGCCACTTAGATTAAAAAATAAATAATTGTTTTACTATATTCTTCCTATCTCGATTTATAAATGAATTGAAATGTATGAGCTCAAAAATATCTTCATATAAATTATTTACAAGTACATGGATATACGTGTTGAGTTTCGACTCATTATTTCGAAATGTTTTTCTCTATTTTGTTTTAGGCAAGGCTAGTGCAGAAGGAAGCAAGAAGTAAGCTATCTTTTGGTCGACGTGTCTTAGAGGCTCATAGTGGTAGTTGACATTTCGTGTTTGAGAGTCATCCTTCTAATATTCAATAAGTCATTGCTATATCGGTCCTGTTAACTATTTCTAGACTTATGTTGTTCTATGTTGGGACCTTTTATTATTCGAACCTGGAACTTAGTAAGTAATATATGTAACCTAGTTTAGATGTTACCTTGTTCCTCATTTGGAGTGGCGGTAATGCCTCTAACCTTAGTTTCCACTACGCTAATTACTAGTTAATAAGTCGTTATGGTTAACCTAGTGATTATGGAGTTTGGGGCGTTACATTGAGTAAAACACCTATCTCTAGGTTCCGACCTACTCGAGATGAAACTCGGACAGCTTGTCATGAGTAAATAATTTCACATGCATAACTTATTCTAAGTTCTTACTTATTATAATAATTGGAAAAGAATTACCGCAATTCATCTTTCTAAGTCGAATTATTAACTAAAATTATTTATATGACAAATTTAATGCAATTTGTCTATATAATTTTAATTCTTCATTTATCCGAAAGATAGACACAAAATGGAATTAAAACCTATTGAATATTAGACTCAAAAATTTCATTTATTTAGGTTAAGGATAATTAAGTACTTAATTATTTTAATTAATTTTTTATCCTTGCCTAATCATGGACCAAATTATTTTTATAATTTGATTTTGATTTGCTTTTGTAGGTTGATTAAAGTATTTTATTCTCATTTTGAAAAGAAAAAGCAACCGGCTTCTAACCGTTAAACACCGATGAGACGTAAAAGTCATTCTTTCGAGACGAGGCTTAGACACCGTTTTAGGGTTGTTTGTTTCCAAATCCGATAAACTTCATCTTTGAGTCTAACGACTGTTTCTACCCCAGATTTTAGTCACAACTAGTCGGTTGGATCATCTTTTGAGCCAAGGACCAAAGCACAACGTTCATATCCGCAACGGCTCCTTTTCGAGGGGCTCGTAATATCCGTTACAACGGCTAGTGAAGCTTCCCAGTTCAGAATAAGTCACAACAGCTACTCGCCTTGCTATGTATAAATAGAAGCCATCCTACAAGACTTGAAGATTGACGAACTATCGAACATTCATTCATATCTTACTCTCTCAATCTTTAGCTTTCAACTTTGTACTTCGGTTTTCTTACTTTTTGAGTTGAAAAGAAAAAGTCCTGCAATCACTCTTACTTACTTCAATTCTTTGTAAAATCCCTTGACTAAAGGGTTAACTGAACTTAGTTGTCCCTAGTTATAAAGGTTATCTCAGTTAGGAAGTACTAGAACAAATAAGGAAATTTCGTGTCTAGGAAAATCTGTATTGAATTGTCTAAGGGAGTAATTATGTAAGAGTAAGTCCTTGTACTTTGTGGATTCAAAATAGTGGACTTAACTTGGTGTTTGGATTGACACTCGAATGTGGTTTTCTACCGGAGGAGGGTTTCCACGTATTTCCTATGTTCTGTTTTTCCGAGTTTATTCCGAACTAAGAACTATTTCTCCGAGCTCATACTTTGCATCCATAAAATTTCCTTCTCACCTTATTCACCCCCTAGAGTAATTCATACTCTCAAGAGCGAACCTTCAATTGGTATTAAAGGCTAGCCTTCTCAAAGGATCTAACAATCCAAGGTTTAAAGATCAGATGACTCTTAACTATGGAGAGTTCGATGAACGAAGATCTTTCACTAGACCACCTAAGTTCATGGGATGAAACTTTGCTCACTAGAAAAAGATCATTGAGTGCTTCATCCAGGATTATGATAAAGATGTCTAGAACATCATCTGCAATGGCAGCTACACTCCTACCAAGACAGGAGGCACTTGTACAATACCCAAGGTGAAGTCTAAGTTCACTGCTGAAGAAAACGAGAAATACGTAAAGAACTTCTAACCCGAGGATCCAAGAAAATGATGAAATACAAAAAGTGGCGAAGAAGCCTAAGAAAGAGTTCTACAAGAAGGACAAAAAGGTAAATTTCCATCTTAAAAATTATTTTTAACTAAGAACTCCTACTGTTTTGAGTGTGGCAAGCAAAGAGCACATAGTCAAAGATTGTCCAAAGAGGAGGAACGACATAAAGAAGAAAAAGGCTATGGTAGACACCTAGAGTGATGATGAATCAAAAGCGGATGATAACACCGATGATGAATTAAAGTGTCTCATGGCTTTATCGGACTCATAAGTTAGATTTGAGTCGAAAGTGAAGCATTAGATACCGAGGAAACAGACCCTCGGGAGGTAATCAATTACTTTCTCTAATTCTCCAAGCATGATCTTGCTGGATATATTTTTACTTTGGAGGAGAAGTCCAATTCGAATCTTTTGAATTTAAAGAGAAATTAAAGTCTCTCAATGATGAGAACAATTCTTCGAAAAAATGATTTAGAAAAATTGAGACAGAACCTAAAGATGCTTGAGACTAGTACTCAAGATAATGAGACCGAGAAATTAAACTCGGATCATCATTTAAGTTTGATCAAACTTGACAGCTTTAGAATCTTCCGAATTTAAAGAGAAATTAAACCCTCAAGCACGTGCTTGCATGAAAGGAAACCAAATCAAATCATCATTTAAGCCACTCAAAACTATTTCTACATCAAAAATGCTTGAATTAATTCATATGGATTTGTGCGGTGAAATCCTTGTTAAAAGCTTAGGAGATAAATCATATGTACTAGTCATTGTTGATGATTTGTCATGATTTATCTTGGTTTTTTTTTTCTAAAGAATAAGAATAAAGCCTTTAAAGAGTTCACTAAGATCTATAGGAAAATTCAAGTGGAGTCTCAGATTCGGATCGGAAGAATACGAACCGACCATAGAAGGGAGTTCGATTATTCGGAATTTACATATTTCTGTGACAAGAATGACATCTCCCACAACTTCTCAGCACCAAGAACTCCTCAACATAATGGAGTAGTGGAGAGAAAGAACAAAACTTTTGAAGAAATAGGAAGGACTATGATGATTGAAGACGACCTTCCCTATTATTTACTGGGCTGAGGCATGGATGCCTCATTCAACCCATCTCGAAGAAAACACCCTACAAGCTTTATAAGGGGAAAAACCTAAAATTTCTTACTTTAAACCTTTCAGGTGTAAATGCTTTGTGCATAATAATGGTAAGGATTATTTGACCAAGTTTGATGCAAGGTCAGATGAAGGTGTCTTTCTTGGTTATTCTTCACATAACAAAGCTTATCGCATTTTCAACAAAAGAACTAACAAAGTGGAAGAAAGCATCCACGTTATCTTTGATGAAGTTGACTATAGAAAGATAAGTGAGTCTACTTTCTCGGACCTCAAGCTCAACCGAAATGATAATGACTTAGTGGAAGTTGAGTTTAGAATGATTGCTAACAAGCGAACCGAGCCACGTAATGAGACAGCTCAAGAATTAGCTCGGACCACTAGAGCACAAGGAGAGGAACAGACACAACCAATCGAACCGATCGAAGAACCAAGCATTCAACCATTAAATCTAGTAAACAAGAGAACAGGTCAAGCTTTCAAATATTCATCAAGTCATCCACATGAGAATATCATCTTAGACATCAACTCAAGGGTAAGAACTCGTTCTTCTTTGCATAATTTATGTGCATTCTCCACATTCATTTCATTAACGGAACCTAAAAATGTGTCGAAGCCCTACTTGAATCTGAACAGGATAGAGGCCATACAAGAAGAACTCTCACAATTTGAGAAAAACCAAGTTTGGACCTTGACCAAATGACCTTCTAACCTTCCAATTATAGGAACCAAATGGGTATTTAAGAACAAACTGGATGAGGGAGGTTTTGTAGTAAAAATAAGGCCATACTTGTTACTCAAGGATATAATTAGGAAGAAGGAATTGATTCTAGGGAAACCTTTGCACCTGTTGTTAAGATTGAGGCAATCGGAATTCTTTTAGCATTTGCATCTAGTATGAAAATTAAATTATATCAGATTGATGTTATGTGTGAATTTCTTAATGGTTTCATTCAAGAAGAAGTCTATGTTGAGGAACCCCTTGGATTTGAAAACTTTAAACATCCCAATCATGTTTTAAAATTGCAAAAAGCTTTGTATAGCTTCAAAGAGCTCCAAGAGCTTAGTATTAAATATTAAGTAGCTTTTTGGTTGTAAATGATTTTAAAAGAGGTTTGATTGACAAAACTCTTTCCACAAAAAGTAAGGGGAATGATTTTCTCATAATTCGATTTATGTTGATGACATAATTTTTGAAGCTACTAATGAAATTCTATGTCAAGAGTTTTTGAACTTATGAGACATGAATTTCAAATGAGTATGATAGGAGAAATCAAATTATTTCTTGGATTGCAAATCAAGCAAGAAAAGGATGGAATCTTTGTTCATCATCAAATACACAAAAGAGTTACTCAAGAAGTATAAGCTACAAGATGTCAAGCATTTTATCGAAACTCTACAGAGATATGATTGGATCCGTACTCTATCTTACATCTAGTAGACTAGATATCATGTTTAGTGTCTGTCTAAGTGCAAGATTTCAAGCTAATCCAAAGGGATCAGATCTCACTGCGATGAAGAGAATATTCAGTTATTGTATAGGAACTCGGACACTTGGTCTCCGGTACTAAAAAAGACTCAAGTTTGACCCTTAGTGGATACTCAAATGCTGACTATGTTGGATATAAAGTTAATAGGAAGAGTACCAGAGGAGCATGTCAATTTCTAGGTTAATAACTCATCTTCTAGCACTCAAAGAAGCAAAATTTAATTGCTCTATCAACGGCTGAGGATGAGCACATAGCAATAGGAGCTAGCTATGCTCGGTTACTATGGATCAAGCAACACTTGAAGGATTTGAGACTATCATTATAAGCCATTCTTATCAAGTGTGATAATCAATTACAATCAATCAACATTACGAAGAATCTAGTTCAACACTAAAAAACGAAGGACATTCGAGTCGGATATCACATTCTCATAGGCCATTTTGAAAAGGTTGATATTGAAAATAAATTTATTCCTACTAAATTTCAGTTAGCTGATATCTTCACTAAACCACTAAGTGAAGAACAATTTTGTTTTTATTAGGAATGAACTTGGTATGCTGAATGCGTTAATAATTGAGTTATTGCATGAGAGATTATATGATTATATTGCTTTATACATGCATTGTCCGAATAATTAGTGGTTTAGTTGACATTTCATGAGACCGAGCTCTAGTTATTAGTTTCGAGTGTGTTCTGAGTAACTCGGACTAGTCTACTAAGTCGGACTCGGTTAAGAGAAAAAGGACATCAAACTTTTGAGATCGCCTCTAATTAAATATAGAATCATAGAATTATTTTTCAAAATTTCTTTTTCTCTCTGGCACACAAATGGTCAAGAAACTAGCAATTGAGAAAGCTATTTTAAGAGGTAACGTTGGAAGGATGCTTGGAGCGCCAAACTATTCAACTAGTTGTTACTCTGCAAACCGGGTCAATTGAGGATTTGCTTTGACGAGAGCCTTTGTCTATAAATAGCTCTTGTTCACCCTCATTCTTTCACATTGCTATTCTTACTCTCTCACTCTCAAATGTCTAAGTCGAATTCTCAATTCGGACTCGAGTCCTACGCTTTAACTCTCTCACTCTTTATTACTCGTTCAAATCTATATCTCTATTTGTCTTTCAATTATTTTTTTCATTTCGGAAAACATGCCAAAAAAGGGAATGTTGCTGAAGGAGGTTCCGCCACCAAGAAGGAAAGAACTCCAAAAGGATACCTCAAAGGGAAAAGCCCTATCTTTCGACAATCCCAAACACTTAATTGTTTTTCAAGCATTACTTTTGGAAGACAAGTTCTTCCTTTCTAACAAGTTGTCTTGGGTCAAGCCTCTCACCAAGACATGTATTTTTAATTATATTTGGTTCTATGACTACATCTACCTTGAGTTAGTCTAAGAGTCCTACTTGAACATGTCTTCTAAGGATAATGTCATCTATTCAATTGTCAAGGACAAGAGAATCATTGTCAATCTTTCACTTCTTCACAAACTCCTTAATGTTTAGCGCTTATTTCTAACACCAATCCCATTGCTTTTGTTAAACTAGTAGAGGAATTCTTCGAAAAGTATGCCCAAGCCCCTCCTAAATCTAATAAAAACTTTTTGTTACCTAATTGAAGTTTGGCCGGACTTTTATGTTTCTCTCCGATGAGAACAATGTTCTCATTCTTTCAATCTAAAGAGAACCCCAATAGTAAGGTTCTTAAAGTTTTGTTTGATATTCTTGAAGGGTATGAGATTGACCTCTTCCTTTTTATCATTGAACAAATTGGTTCTGTTCCTTTGGATAAAAAAGCTCCCTCTTCCTTTTGGAGCACTTCTCTCCAAAATCTTCACTCATTTTAAAGTTCCTCTTCTAAATGATCACATAAAATTTCTGGAGCCAACCATTTCTGTTGGAAGAAATGAGCTTTTGATCCTTGGGTACCGGAAACCGAACCTCGGTGTATGGATTCATTCTTATAAGATACGTTCTCTTCCATCTCCATCCAAGAAGTGTACACATGATCCTCTTCTTCCGACTCGCTAGTCCTTCACATCAGATAGCCTCTTTTAATGAACTTCTTCGTAAAGTGGCTTTTCAATTAGCAGATCTCACTAAAGAGTTATAGTCAATCTTGGTGCCTTACAGAGCTTTCATGCGTATTTTGACCCGAGCTTAAAGTGGTCATCCAAGGGCAGCGAAGTAGAGGAGCCGACTCTAAGAGCATAGATCAAAGGTTGCTGAAGACTCGGACTCGTCCTCCTCTTCCGACTTAGACTTAGAAGAAGAAGAAGAAGGACAAGGAGAAGGCTAAGGAGAAAGAGAAGTTGAAATCATTTCTTCTAAGCATACGTAATCGCCTTCTAAAGAAGTTGGGGATTTTGGTGAATCCCAAGCCTAGCCATCTTCACAGCCCACTCAACCTAATCAAGGTGAGGGCTCGAAGTGGAAGAATATTAAGAACAACCCCTTGTTCGTAGAATAGTCCAGCTTAGCTTAGAATAAACAGATTAGCACTTCAACACTACCTCTTCTTCCATTGCCGCTAACTCGTGCAACTAATTACTTCATCTTAAAGATATTGATGCATGCATAGGGTACCTTGATCTTCCCCTCCATCGAACTCGCTCCACCCCCTCTTAATTCAATTTTCTTTTATGTTTTTTTGTCAAACATTCTATTTCTCCTCCCTCCACTAGTCACTTTTTGATGAAATGCATAGGGGGAAAGATAGTTGTCTAGTTTAAGGGAAAGTTAATTTAATTCTTTCTGTTGTTGTATGTTACCACCCAATCTTATTCCAATAAAAACTCTCAATATTTCTTTGGTTCAATGATATGTCGAAATTGTTTTCAGCTTAGGGAGGATTAATAGCCACAAGTGTAACAACGCCTAGCTGAAAATTTAGCAGCTATAAATAAAGGATTAAGCCCTCTATTTATAGAAGGAAATTAGGTCACAAAAATCACCTAAAGTTGCAATTCAGTCATCCAAAGCAGACTAAACTAGGCCTGATTTGCTGGCGGGGATCATGGGGGTGAACCAGATAAAATCCTACTCGACCGAAAATCCCATGAAGGAAGGTGAGATACTCGTCGATAATTTCAAAATGAAATCATATGGACGTCATGGATTCCGTGCCTTAGTTGGGTGTTAGGGACAAAACGTTACGTATTTGCAATTTGAGCCTAGAAACATGGCGTCGATCTAAAACGATGTCGTACGGACATCTTGGGTTACATGCCTTGGTCGGTCACTAGGAACAAAACGCTGCATCTTGGCAAATAAATCCGGAAAATGTAGCGCCGATTTTGTCAACATCGTACAAAGGCTTGAGTCCCATGTCACGCTTAAATGCCGACAAGAAAATGTTGTATTTGATGCGCAATTCGACTAAAACACGATGCCGATTTGGGTTTCATGATTGGGAGCCCAAACCAGGTTTGGTTCGGACGAAAAAATGGGTTTGTGGGCCGGCCCAAGCAAAAGTCTACTAAATTGACTAGATAATGAAGGTCGACTTTAGACCCCCGGTCGAAAAAGATGGACATGCTCAACATAAGAGTAATCATGATACGAGATTATTGTGGATCATGTCGAGCCCACAACTCTTCATCGGTGAAAGTTGAGAGGATAATCAAATACTATAAAGAGTTGGTATAGGGAAATCGAAGTGCAATCGGACCAAAGAGGTGACGAAGATAATCACGGTTTCGATATAAGTTACGATTATAAACTAAGGATTGACCCGAAAAATCTCAACTCATAAGGACAAGCAAAGTCCAAAGTAGTAGTGGTCATTTCCCCAAAGGGAAGATGAAAAGTGTTAGTGGTATCTCAAAATCGCTCACCGATAGCCCGAGTGATACCCTGTTCATTGAGGTCACACATATGACTTAAAGTAGTGTAGAGTAGACCAAACCTAGCATTGGTTAAGGTTTGCTCCAACGAGTAGTCTCGTACTCGGAGGTGTCAACAAATTTTTTGATAAGCATCGCTACTCCTAATGGTATCCCCTACAAAGAACCCAAATTTGAAGTGTTTTAATTAAGTACCATGCTAGCATGAAATAGAATAAATTCAAGTCAAGATAATTACCGTAGTAGACATTGCTAATAAACAAACATGGCTTTCGACCACCACTAAGAGGTCACTTGAATTCCACTCGTGGTAAGGACGTCATTCCCTTTCCACGAATAAGTCTTTGGTCAAGATCTTGACCCTTATCATTCTCTCTAGATGAGGACGTCTTCGAGACATATTTTGAGTATTTTTCGAAGACTACACTAGTTTTCTTAAGGAATAAGAAGAGCAAACTCAAGAACAAGCAAGAAGAAGCAAGATGAGGGCTTATGAAGATTTGCAAAATGAGCTCCCAGACTTATAAGCATAATCGGCTGCATGTCGAAAATAAAGCAAAACTAAAGCAATTTTATGATTGGGCTAGCTGCACGATCCTCGACCAACTATAGCAAAAAGCCGACAAGCACTGGCCCCTAACGACCGGTACGGTATGGCACAGTCCAGCCACATGACTTAGTATTTTTCCGAGTGACTAAGAACACTCGAAACACTAATAACTCACGGCTCAGTCTCACTCGAGTCAATTGATCCATTCGTTATCAAGACATGTATAACACATAATCATGCAAAATTAATTCACGTAATAAGTCATGTAGTCATGCATTAATCATGCCAAGCTCATTCATAATAAAACAAAACTAATCCTCACTAAGAGGCTTAGTGAAAATATCGACTAATTGAAACTTAGTCGGAATGAATTCAAGCTCAATATCACCCTTTTTAGAACGGGCTCTCAAAAATGATACCTAACATCAATATGCTTTGTCTTTGAATGCTGAATTGGATTCTTAGTGATACCGATTGCACTCGATTATCACACTTGATTGGGATAGATGTGAATGATAGTCCAAGATCCTTCAAGTGCTCGCTTAAACCAGAGAATCTAAGCACTACAAACTCCAGCTTGCAATGTACTCAGCCTCTGCAGCTTGATAAAGTAATTGAGTTATTTTTCTTTGAATGCTAAGAGATAAGGGATTGACCCGAAATTGCTACTCATAGGTGTTTCGCATGCTTCACATCTTGTAGCTTGTACTTCTTCAATAACTCCTTCGTATACTTAGATTGATGAACATAAATGCCATCCTTATCTTATTTGATTTGTAGACCAAGAAAGAAATTGAGTTCTCCCATCATACTCATTTAGAACTCCTGTCTTATTAACTCGTAAAACTCTTGGCATATAGTTTCATTAGTAGCTCCAAAAATGACGTCATCAACATAAATCGAATGATAAGAAAATCATGCCCTTTGGTTTTTGTGAAAAGAGTTTTATCAATCTTACCTCTTTTGAAATCATTTTCAACCAAGAAATTGCTAAGTCTTTCATATCAAGCTCGGGGAGGTTGTTTAAGACCATATAAAGCCTTTTGCACTTCGAAAACATGATTTGGAAAAGCATATTTGACATCCATATGATAAAGCTTGATGTTCTTGCTAGATGCAAATGCTAACGTAAATCTGATTGCCTCAATCCTAACAACAGTGCAAAGGTTTCTCCACAATCAATTCCTTCCTCTTGGTTGTAACCCCGAGCAACTATTCTAGCCTTATTTCTAACTACTAACCCTTCCTCATTCAGTTTGTTCTTGAAAACCCATTTGGTTCCTATGACTAGGTGGTCGAAGGTCGTTTGGTAAGAGTCTAGACTTGGTTTCTTTCAAATTAATTAAACTCTTCTTACATGGCCTTTACCCATTCAGGTTCATTTAGGGCCTCTATTGCATTTTTAGGTTCTGTTAATGATATGAATGTAGAAAATGCACAAAATTATGCAAAGAAGAACAAGTTCTTACCCCACTCGTTGATGTCGAAAGTATGTTATCAGGTGGGTGATTGGATGCATATTTGAAAGCTCTACTCGTCCTCCGATTCACCAAGTTTGTTGGTTGAATAGGTTGATCTTTAGTTGGTTGATCTTGCTGAGTCTCTGTGTTGACTTGTTCTTCAGCATTCTGAGTTGGCTCATGAACTTGTTCGATCTAAGTCACAACATAGTTGCCTCATTCTCGAGTTTCCTCGCTTTTTCGTTTTGACTCTTTCCGAGCTCAACTTCAAGCAAGGTCGTCTTAATCTCTGTTAAGCCTCGAGATCCGAGAATGTGGATTCACTTATCCTTCCAAGATCAATCTCATCAAAGACAATGTGGATACTTTCTTCCACTTTATTAGTCCTTTTGTTAAATACACGATAAGCTTTACTATGAGATGAATAACCCAAAATCATACCTTCATCCGAGCTAGCATCAAACTTAGTCGATGCTCCTTACCATTGTTGTGAATGAAGCACTTACACCCAAATGGTCTGAAGTAGGAGATGTTGGGTTTCTTTCCCTTGTATAACTTATAGGTTATTTTCTTCAGGATGGGTCTCATGAGGCATCTCGTTGAATGTGTAGTTTGCTCGTGTTGATTGCCTCAACCAAGAAATAGTAAGGTGGATTATTTCAATCATTATGGTCCTTCCTATTTCAGCAAGAGATCTGTTCTTTCTCTTCACTACTCCATTTTATTGAGGAGTTCTTAGTGCAGAGAAGTTATGTGAGATGCCATTCTTTTCACGAAGTCCGCAAATTCTAAGTAGTCGAACTCCCTTCCATGGTCGGTTCGAATCCTTTTGATCTAAGTCCGAGACTCCACTTGAATTTTCCTGTAGATCTTAGTGAACTCTTTAAAGGCTTCACTCTTATTCTTGAGAAAACAAGCCCAGGAAAATTGTGAATGTGATTTATCTCAAAGGCTTTTCATAGGAATTTCACCACACAAATCCATATGAACTAATTCAAGTACTTTGGATGTAAACACAGCTTTGAGTGGTTTGAAAGATGATCCGACTTGTTTTTCTTTTGTGCATGCTTCACAGATTTTATCTTTCTCAAAATCACAGTTAGGTAATCCCCTAATCAATCCATGAGATGCAAGTTTCTTGATAGTATGCATACTAATATGACCTAGTCTACGATGCCAAGTCCATGAATCATCAGTCAAAGATGCTTTCAAGCAAGATAGATTCTGACTTGAATTTGAGAAAGGGATAGTATAAGTGTTACCTGACCTCGGACCCGAGAGCTTAGTCTCTTTCGTGATCGCATAAAAATGTAGCAGTTGGTCCGAGTGAATCTTACCTCTTGGCCTTTATCACACAGTTGAGTGATGCTGAGGAGATTGTATTTCAGCCCTTTGACAAGGTAGATTGGACTGACCGAGTTGTTTCCTTCACCAATTTCGCCAATCTCTACTATCTTGCCTTTGCTATTATCTCGCAAATGTGACTTTGCCTCCTTTCGGATCTTTTAACTCGTAAAAGAGTCTTGAATCTCCCGACATGTAGAGTGAGCATCCACTATCCAAGTACAAGTGACCCTTCTTCTTCTAAGTTATCTCCTCAATGTCCGAGTTCTCATTGTTCGACTCGGATCCAACTTATCGATCCGTCAGTGCCATAAGACACTTTGAATCATTAGAATTATTTTCTTTAGATGAGTTATCATCACTTCATGTAGCCATCATAGCCTTCTTATTTCTGTCCTTCTTTCTTTTGGGACAATCTTTGACTATGTGCTCCTTGCTGCCACATTCAAATCAACCAGAGTTCTTAGTTAAAGATAACTTTGAAGGAGATGAGTATTTACCTTTTTGTCCTTCTTATCTTTCTTATAGTACTCTTCCTTTGGCCTCTTTTCCCACTTTTTGTACTTCATCATTCTCTTGAAGCCTTGGGCAATGAGCGTTATAGGATCTTCTTCTAATTCCGAGGAGCTCGAGACTTTGTCATCCGCTTTCCGAGGCCTTCAGACGCAATGTTCTTTCCGGTGTTGACCTCGACATCCTCTTCTTCTAGATGAATTTCATGAGTAAGAAGCTTTCTAATGAGCTCGTCCGGCTTTATCTCGTGAATGGTTCCGAGCCTCTTCAATGGATGTCACCTTGGGACCCCATCTTCTCTTTGGCGGACTTCTAAGAATTTTTCCGGCCATTTCCTCGTGAGAGATCTTTTTACCCAGAGATTTGAGATTATTAGTAATCTCCGTGAACCGAACATACATCCGAGTGATGTTCTCTTTTGGCTCCATCTTGAACAGCTCATACTTATGAAGATATTGACTTATCTTTGCCTCGCTTCACTTGACCTGTTCCTTCATAGGTGTTGACAAGGGTGTCCCATACCTCTTTGGTTGTGTCACGAGCAGAGACTCTATTGTACTCTTTTGAGCTGATGGCATACATTAATGTGTTTATAGCTTTGAAGTTCTTTCCGATCTTATCGGTCTCTTCAGTGGTGTACTCGGATTTGGCTTTAGGCATAGAGATTGCACCTTCAGTCTTCATTGGGATAAAGTTTCCTCCTTGGATGATATCCCGGACTTCCTTATTGTTATCCAACAGGAAACACTCCATTATTTTCTTCCAATGTGCAAAGTTTGACCCCTTGAACTTAGGTGGCCTGGTAGAATAATCTTCCTTCATCGAACTCTCCATTGTTCCGAGCCATATGATCTTTAGACCTTTGTATTGTGAGATCCTTTTGAAAGGTTATGCTTTGATACCAATTGAAGATTTGCTTTTGGAGAGTCTAAGTTACCCTAGAGGGGGTATGAATAGGGTGATGAAGAAATTTCAATGAACTTGAACTCTTTTTACACATAACTTAGCTAAAGCGGATTCTCGAGCCTAGATTGGACTCGTAAAGATAAACACACGTAACTACGTGGAAACCCTCCCGGGGCAGAAAATCACGAGCAGTGCTAATCCAAGCACCATGTCAAATCCACTAATTGAATCCTCAATTACAAAGGATCGACTCTAACCGAATTGTTCCCTTAAACAATTCCTTACAAGATTTTCCTAGACTCGAAGTTCCCTTATCCGATCTAGTACTTCCTGATTGAGTTAACCTTTACAGTTAGGGGCAACCGAGCTGAGTTAACCCTTACAGCTCAGTCAAGGGACTTACAAAGAAAGTAAGAAAAGAATGTAACTGATTACAAGACTTTCTTTACAACTCGGAAAATATGAAACACGTAATAGGAGTTATAAGTAGAAGATTGAGTAAGAATGCACTAATCAAGTGTTAGGTAATATGTTCAACAATAGTTTCAAGCAATCTTCTATTCTTGTGCAGTGGCTTCTATTTATAAGCATCCAAGCACAATGGCCGTTGAGTCTTGTTTCTATATTGAAATCTTCACTAGCCATTGTAACGGCTATTCCGAGTCACTTAGAAACGATCCGTTGGGATGTAAATGTTATGCAACGGCTCTTGGCTCTAATCAACTCGGTGGTGACTGAAAATTGAGGTGGAAAAAACAGGTAGACCTAGAGTTGGAGTTTTCCAATTTTGAAAACAAACAACCCCGACACGGTGTCCGAGCCTTGTCCAAAAGTAGCTAATTCTTGTTTGTTGGTGTTTAACTGTTAGAAGCCGGTTGCTTTTGTAATTGTTAAGCTGTATTTTGTACCTATTTTTAGTAGTTATTTAGTTTATATTATATAGTTTATTTTATCTAATTTATCTTATTTTGTCTATTTTAGGTAATTATCGAATAAAGTGGGGAAGAAAAGAAAAGACGTTAAAAGTGGGTTTTTAGCTACCGACAAGCGTATAAGAAAAGATCCGAAGTCGGTCCATAAAAATAATGTGTCATAAAATATTTATTTTATGAAATCTCAATTTGAAGAGGAGAGTGAAGATAATCATACTCCTAAACCCATTAGGACTCTTCCTTAGAGTTGCATGAGAAAAAGGAAACTTGGAAGAGAAGAAAGACGAATCACTATAAAAGGACCTAGCCCCTCACGGGCAACCGCCCCGCTACTACTCTCAAACACCCATCTTCTCTTCACCTCTTGACGCCATCACCAGCTCCTTGTCTCTCCCTCCAAGCTTCTTCATCTCTCGCACTACCACCTCATGCCATCATCATCTCTCATCTAATCATCATCATATTCTTAACCATCATCACCATGGCAAGGATTATTATGGTGTTATTATTATTATTGTAATTTTTATTTTAAAGACTCTATTTTTATTGTTAGTTTAATATTAAAGATGATATTTTTATTTAGTTTATGTGTCCCAAATTATATTATGTTTGTGTAGTGTTTTTTATACTTATTATAATATATGTCTCGATCTTTATTGTCTTATTGATTTTATCTATGATTCTATGATAATTTGTGTTTAGTGCTTATGTTTTTAAGTCTAATTAATTAGAGTACACGCTAATTAGTTTTATATAAATTCATATGATAGTTTAAAGGGTTTAAATACGTAATCGCTTGATCTTTTTGACATAAGTTTTACTATAGTTAATCATAGATGGCTCATACCCATCTCTTTTGATTAGGAAATTATCATAGATACTTTTTAAATCAATTTGCTAGTAGATTGGTTATTAGGTGATAGATGATATTTTTCTAATACTTAATGCTCTAATTTGATTAAATTCTAGTGCGAGTGTTAGGGTTATCAATATTAGTAGGGTTTATATTAGAGTTAGGCCTAATTAAACTAATAACTAAAGAAAAATGGGGAAGATCCGCCGGTGATTGTCTTCTACAGTTTAGCTCATAGGTAGATCAATTTATGTGTTAATGATAAATAATAATTTACATGGTGGATATAGATTATACTAAGTGTTTTTATAAATTTGATATCTTTGATAATTATTTATTTGCTTTTTAGTAGTTTTCTTTAGTTTAATAATTTTTATCTACAAAGTTACACTATGTTATTATTAATTTTGTTATCCCCCTTAAATAACAGTCTTTTAGGTTAGTTTTAGGAATTTTATTTTAATTTAATTTTGAGTCTTTATATATTTTAATTTTTAGATTATTTTTTTGGTCAATTTTTGTTATTTTTGAGTTAGTTTGTTAGAAATTAGTTTAAAAATAGTTTCTTTAATTATTTTTCCTATTTTATCTTTTTTTATGGTTTAGATAGAGTCCTAGTTTGATGTGATTAAATTTTAGAATTTTTGAAATTAATTTGATAATTTTTCAGATTTAATTCTTGAGTTTAATTACTGCAGATTTTTAGTTAAATAATTTCGTAAATCTGGTTTTAAATTTTATTTTTATATTTTTAGGGTCTGGTTAGGTCTAGAAAATTAGTGTTAATATTCTAGATAATTTTAGTATTTATTTTCGTAATTAATTTAGTGCAGAATTTTAGTTATTTAAATTTCTGTTTTAAAATTTGTTTATTTTCTGCTTTAGTTTTCTGTTTTAATTATTCTAAAAAAATATAAAAAAATATTTCGGGGTTATTATATTTTTTTATTATGTATAAATTATTTATTTAGTTGTTAGATAATTTTCTATGATTTTTAGTTATTGATTTTTTTTAATTTATATTTTCTATTTTGTTTTTAAGAGTAGTAAATTTAATTAGATTAAAGCTTGCATGTTATTATATCTTTCCTCGAGGATCCGATCCCTACTTCCCTATGTTATATTATTTATTATAAGCCTAAATAGTGGTTTAATTTGTAACTCGCACCACAAGATAACAAATTTGGCGCCGTTGTCTGGGAAAGAAAATAATAGTTGTTAGTTTTTATCTTATTTAGATTACTACTTTTATTACTTCTTTGTGACTTTAATAGTTTTTTTAGTATTTTTTAAATTTTAACAAGGAGTATACATTTGACGAAGTTGAAAGCCAAGTAAGTGTTTCGTAAGTTTTAAAATTATTGAGATGACTAATTTACGTGAACTTGCTGCACCTAACTTGGATACACAACTTCTACCTATCTTATATCCCGCATTGGACCGGCCACTAAAATTGAACTCCGGATTTTTAAATATGTTATCTAAATTTCATGGATCTGCCTGGTGAGGACCTATATCGTCCTATCAATGAGTTTATTATTACATGTTTCACTATGCAACTTGAGGGAATCGCCCAAAATCAAATTAAGTCGAGAACCTTTCCCATTTCACTTCAGACATAAGGCTAAAGATTGGTTTTATTACCTACCCCTGCAACATTCACTACATGGACCCAAGTTCATAAAGTATTTTTAGAGAAATTTTTTTCCTGCATCTAGGATAGGGTCAATTAGAAAGGAAATTTGTGGCATTAAACAGATGACTCGAGGAGACTATTTCGAATATTGGGAGCGTTTTAATAAATTATGTGTTAGTTGTCCCCAACATCAAATTTATGAGCATTTGTTAATTCAATATATTTTATGAAGGTTTATTGCCAAAAGATAAAAATATGGTAGATGTTGCTAGTGGAGGGGCCTTGTTTAATAAGACTCCAGCTCGAGCTAGAGAATTGTTTAATATTATGGCCCAAAATACTCAACAATTTGGAATTGTAGATACCCAATTTAGGAATTCTTCCCGCAGTAGTTTGTAGTATTTGCTTTTAGAGGGTCATGTTGCTAATTCATACCCTACACAACAAAGCGGGCATGTGAATGTTATTTTTTCCAACCAAGGTCAAATGAACCATAACTCATTCTCAAACACTTATGGAGAATGGAGTGACTACTTTAACCTTAGGTATGGATTTGAAGAAAACCCCCTAGAATTTGGTCAATCCATTGCTCAAGACAAAACTAATTATCTTTTAGAGCAAATCATTAAGAAGATGGATGACCAGAAAAAGGAGACTGACCTTAGGTTCCAAAGATTAGAGATGACCATTAAGCAAGTTCAAGAGAGACAGACTACCAATGATACCATAATTAGTAACCTGCAAGCCCAAATGCAATCTCAACCTTTCCAAGATCCAAAAGAAAATGTGAGTGTCATAACACTTAATAGTGGGAAAGAGTTAGAGGAACCTAGGAAAAACATAGAGGTAGAGCTAGAATTAGAGGTCAAGGAATCTGAACTTGACTAAAACAAAGATGACGCCTCTAATGCTAAGGAAATAGGTGAAAATAAGAAAGATCTTTACAAGCCTATCCCATCTTTTCCTAGTAGATTGATAAGCACAACTCCCAAGATAGACGAGGCAATTGAAGATATCATAGAAATATCTAGGAAGGAAGAAATCAACATTCCTCTTCTAGATACCATGAAACGGGAACTTCGTTATGCTAAGTTCCTTAAAGATCTATTCATGAACAAATTAAAATTAAAAAGGAACAAAAAGGTAAGTGTGGGGAGAATACATCCGGCCTTTTCCAAAAGAAATTTCCGCTAATTGTAAGTATACAGGAGACCAGATCTGTTTAGTGTGGGAAATGCAATTAGATGATCCTTGAACTGCAGAGGTGTCGAGCCAAAGACGGTAAACGAAGGTGCTGGTTGGGAGGCAACCAAACATTTTTCATGGAAGTTTATTTTATCTCTATTATTTTTCTTTATTTTTATTTTACATGCATTAGGGACAATGCATGAATTAAGTGTGGGGAGTGCATCCTGCACTTTAATTTTATGCATTTAGTTTTATCTTTTTTTAACAAAAAATTTCTTTCTTGTGAAGAAATACATGAACATGAATATATGCTAGGTTAATTTGCTTAAATTTTTCTGTCTATAGTTTTTCTTTCCCTTTGTAAGTGAGAAATTTGAACATGTTAATTGTCATTCAAATTTGTTTGAGTTGAGCCTCATATATTTCTTCAATTAGGTTGACAATCATAATTTTTTTGTCGGTTTGATCATGTTATATGATCGTGATAGAGACAATAAATTGACTTAAACCATTCACCTAGACTACTCGAATTTAGCAGAATGACTCATTGAAAATTTGATTTTTCTTGTCTTGCCTATTAAAGTTTAGAATATGTTGGTTTACCAACATAGGTTGGTTCAAATGGCACGACATTTGTTCCCCTTAAGTGGCTTGTGTATGGAAAAGACCTGTGCTGGAAGAGTCAACCCTGTTAAGGGCCCTTTTCAACTCGAAACATGCCAACAAATAAAATAAAAAATAAAAAAAGAGAAAGAAAAATGTTAGTCTACCACCATGGGTCGGAGTTGGTGGCTCGGCACCATTTCACCTTAAGTTTAGGTCTCAAGCTGAGCCTTTATGAATGGAGTAACCCATTTTGGGAGAGTCATGCCCCTTTTCGGCCGATCAATGGCTCGAACCATACTAATGAAAAGAAAAAGAAAAAAAATAGAGTATTAACTCCAACACCTCTATTTGGGAGAGTGGGAGACAGAGATCGTTATATTTCTAAGACCCTATATGGGCCTCGAATATGTGCTTGAATGGAGTTAAAAAAAAAAGTTGGAAGAAAAGTTTGCAAAACAATTTATTATCGATTTTTAGTGAGTTATCTATCGATTCAACGTTTCTATAACCGGACTACACCTTAATTTTTCCCATCCTAAAACTTTTTAGACCTCTTTACCGGAATGTACATGTTTGAAAAAGATGTATAATTTTTGACTATTGCTTAATTGAAAGAGACATTGTGAAGTCGATGAATAAACTCTCTCGATGACGACGAAATGTTTAGTTTTTCATTTGCTTGGGAAAGAAAAATTTTCATCAAACTGTTTTTGGAAGTAAGGCAAACCTAGTGTATAGTTTATGTTTTATGTATATCTTTATAAGAAAGCGTAATTTAGGTCGAGTCTTAGATTCTTTGCACGAGGACGTCCAAAGTCTAAATGTGGGGGAATTTATTAAGCCGTATTTTGTACGTATTTTTAGTAGTTATTTAGCTTATATTATATAGTTTATTTTATCTAATTTATCCTATTTTGTCTATTTTTAGGTAATTATCGAATAAAGTGGGGAAGAAAAGAAAAGACGTTAAAAGTGGGTTTTTAGCTACTAACAAGCGTCCAAGAAAAGATATGAAGTCGGTCCATAAAATAATGCGTCATAAAATATTTATTTTATGAAATCTTAATTTGAAGAGAAGAGTGAAGATAATCATACTCCTAAACCCACTAGGACGCCTCCTTAGAGTTGCATGAGAAATAGGAAACTTGGAAGAGAAGAAAGACGAATCACTATAAAAGGACCCAGCCCTCACGGGCAACCGCCTCGGCTACTACTCACAAACACCCATCTTCTCTTCAACTCATTGATGCCATCACCAGCTCCTTCTCTCTCCCTCCAGGCTTCTTCATCTCTCGCACTACCACCTCACGCCATCATCATCTCTCATCTAATCATCATCATATTCTTAACCATCATCACCATGGATTATTATGGTATTATTATTATTATTGTAATTTTTATTTTAAAGACTCTATTTTTATTGTTAGTTTAATATTAAAGATGATATTTTTATTTAGTTTATGTGTCCCAAATTATATTATGTTTGAGTAGTTTTTTATACTTAGTATAATCTACTTGAAACCATGTTAAATTAGTTATTTTGAAGCAAAGTTTTGATATTTATTGTCTTATTGATTTTATCTATGATTCTATGATAATTTGTGTTTAATGGTTATGTTTTTATGTCTAATTAATTAGAGTGCGCGCTAATTAGTTTTATATAAATTCATATGATAGTTTAAATGATTGAAGTACGTAATCGCTTGATCTTTTAGACATAAGTATCACCGTAGTTAATCATGGATGGCTCATACCCATCTGTTTTAATTAGGAAATTATCATGGATACTTTTTAAATCAATTTGCTAGTAGATTGGTTATTAGGTGATAGATGATGTTTTTCTAATACTTAATGCTCTAATTTCATTAAATTTTAGTGCTAGTGCTAGGGTTATCAATATTAGTAGGGTTTATATTAGGGATAGACCTAATTAAACTAATAAATATGGAAAAATGGGGAAGATCTACTAGTGGTTGTCTTCTAGAATTTAGCTCATGGGTAGATCAATTTATGTGTTAATGATAAATAATAATTTACATGGTGGATATAGATTATACTAAGTGTTTTTATAAATTTGATATCTTTGATAATTATTTATTTACTTTTTAGTAATTTTCTTTAGTTTAATAATTTTATCTACAAAGCTACAATCTTTTATTATTAATTTTGTTATCCCCCTTAAATAACAGTCTTTTAGGTTAGTTTTAGGAATTTTATTTTAATTTAATTTTGAGTCTTTATATATTTTATTTTCAGATTATTTTTCTATCAGTTTGTTAGAAATTAGTTTAAAAATAGTTTTTTTAATTATTTTTCATGTTTTATCTTCTTTTAGGGTTCCGATAGAGTCCTAGTTTGAGGTGAGTAAATTTTAGAATTTTTGGAATTAATTTGATAATTTTTCAGATTTAATTCTTGAATTTAATTACTGCACATTTTTAATTAAATAATTTCGTAAATTCGGTTAAAATTTTATTTTTATATTTTTAGGGTCTGGTTAAGTCTAGAAAATTAGTGTTAATATTCTAGGTAATTTTAGTGTTTATTTTCGTAATTAATTTAGTGCAGAATTTTAGTTATTTAATTTTCTGTTTTAGAATTTGTTTATTTTTTGCTTTAGTTTTCTGTTTTAATTATTCTAAAAAATATGCAAAAATATTTTTGGTTATTATAGTTTTTTTATTATGTGTAAATTATTTATTTAGATGTTAGATAATTTTCTATGGTTTTTAGTTATTGATTTTTTTAATTTATATTTTCTATTTTGTTTTTAAGAGAAGTAAATTTAATTAGATTAAACGTTGCATGTTATTATATTTTTCCTCGTGGATTCGATCCCTACTTCTCTATGCTAAATTATTTATTATAAGCTAATGTAGTGGTTTAATTTGTATCTCGCACGACAAGCTAACGGTAATTCAAAAATTGATAAGGCTTGTTTGAATATCCTACAAAAGCAAACCACATTGGTTCTCAAAATATAAAATAATTTGGTCCAAGATTAGGCACAGATAATAATTAAATTAGAGTAATTAAGTTATTAATTATCTTTGGATTAAAAGAATGAAATTTTCTGAGTCTAATATTCATTAGGTTCATATTCCATCTTGAGTCAATCCTTAAATGATCAAGTTAGAAAGAAAAATATATCGAGTACATGAACTTGATCCACTCAAATAATTCTCCATAAATAAACCGATTTAGAATAAAGAATTAACGTTGTATTTCATTTTAACTTGAATTACAAAGTCGGTGCTCGGAATAAATGTGCTAGAGAAATTATTTGAGCATGCGATGGTTTTGAGCGGTGTTTGAGTGAGTAAGAAATGCAAGTAAGAGATATACAATGAAGTGCTTTATGAATAAGTTAGAACAAAATAAAAACATAGATACTAGTTTTTATAAAGCTCAAAATGACTTGGGATTAAAACCTAAAACAGATAGAGAATTATATATGAGTATTCACCGGTGATGAAATCCCAGTGTTGTTTGTGAACTCGGGTTATAATCGGACTCGAAAGTAGCGTAATAGAAGCCGATAAACCAAACAAAGCCATTTAACAACACAAAATCAACCCATTTTCACTTGAGTTTGGGCCAAAAACAATTTTTTAGCCTACCTATGGTAGGTTTGGATTGCCATACAAGGATTCGAACCAACAAGGGTCCACGAGTCCGCTTCAACATAGTGTTTCACTCAATTTCAGTGGCCAAATGCAAAACGCGCACCCGAACATCCGTACTATGATGTTTTGATCGACGCCAATTTCAGGACTCTTAGATCGACATCGTTTTGGCCAAAGGGAATATCCAATTTTTCTTTATCCTTTTCCAGCAAAATCGAGCCCGATTCAATATAAGAACGACGGTTGGAAATGATTTTTTGGTTTTTCTCAACCTTGAAAATTATCGTAAATGGGGTGTACCCCCCAAATTCATTTTTTCACCACTTTTAGATGGAGAAGCTTCCCATTGATGTAAATATCTCTCCCTCGCTCTCTCCCATACTCTCTTCTTTCTATTTCTCACTCACTCTACTCGAATCTCGTTCTAAACCTACTTGTGAAGCCTTCTTTTAATCATTTTTTATGTTGTTATGCTACCGGAGTCCACTCGTGGCTCAAGTGTGGAAGGTGGGTCAATCTGAGGGCACATCCATCCATCTTTTGAATTTGTTTTAAGTTTTTGTTTAATGATCATTTATTTATTTCTTTCGTATTGTATAATGTTTTATCACATTTATTTTCCTCCCTGTCCGATGTAATTTCAATTTTTCTCCGCTTTCTTTTATTACTTTATTTATTGCATTCTTTATTGCTTTTATTTAACACTACCAAAGCATGATTTGAGCGTTTAAATTCGGTAATTAGCATGTTGGTTGCCTACTTGATTAAATGCAATTTTGACTCACAATTTAGATTAGTAAAGGTCGTCTGTTAATGGGCGGAATAAGGAGCAATCCTCTTTATTTTGTACCTTTCAACACTAAATAGCGGATCATTGGTTTGGCCATTGGAGTCATTTTTTAAAACCTCTTTGAGTTTAGTTTTGTATACCGAATTCGAAAAATATTTTCCGTATTTTTGTTAGTTTTTATTTCTCAAACCTGATAGGTGACTCCTTTTTTTTAGGTTTTTATTTTTAAAATTGCCTCTAGACATTTGAGGTAAAAGTTAGGAAAAATTTGTAATTTTGGCAACCGTCGTCGATGACCAATCAAAGAAGGCGGCAACCGACTTTCCTTGGTAAATCGAGCTTAACCCCTAGCCAAGGCAGTTTTATACTCGCATAGCCCAATAGCTTTGTGGCTGAATGGTTTGATTAATTTCCTAATTTTTTTGCTTGTGAAATAACATCTCGTGACTTCTCTAAAATTAATTTCAAAATCAGATGACCCAAAAATTGCTAATAAAATTTTTGCTAAACTTATTTTAAAACCTGATTCTAAAATCATCTTAATAAGAGACCCACCTCACCTAAATTAAATTAATAAAAATCATTATTCAAAAAATAGTCGACGCTACTTTCCATGGGGAAACACGGTGCAGCGGTCCCCTAACGGGGATGGGTCCAGAGCCCTACACAGTGTAGTAAGATTAGGAGGAAATTTTCCTTTAGGTCATAATAGTGACTTTAAACATGGATGACTCGTAGGATTTTCTCTATTTAATCTATATGTGGATCGAGTCGAGGTTGAAGTTAAGGCTCGTCTCGAGGTTCTTCTTCCACTATATCCTTTCTTTCCTCATTCGTCTTTAAGGTTTTAAGAATGAGAGCAAGGGTTTCAAACATAGATTCTATTTTCTTACCCTTAGCCTCAATCCTAGCTTCCATCTTTGCAGAAGATTCAGTAATCAAGGTCATAATTGGAGACAACTGTGGTTCTTCATCCATTGGAGGGCAATTACATTTCGGTATTGTCCGTGGACAACGAATAAGCATTAATCAAATTGGAGTCAAATGTACCGGTGTTAAGTGCACCAACATAGGTTGCACCGGAGTTGATGAAGATGCTCTTTAATACGAGGGTGTTGAAGTGGATTCTTTACTCAACTATTCTAACTATTTCAAACTCGAATTCCTATGAAACCCAGTTGTGAAAGGTGTAGACACTTAAAAAGTGTCGTCTTCACGTGAGGTGTGCTTGCGATTGAACCCGAATTCCTATTTTTGTTAGCCCCATGATTGTATGAGCCATGGCCCGTCCTCGTAGGGAAGAAAATCGAGTTTCCCCACGAGTGAACAATAAAGTTTTTGAAACAGATTTTTAGGAAGAGGTTTGATTGGGGATTTTAGGAAATCATTTTATTTTTAAAATTTTAGAAGTCTCAGAGTTATTATTTTATACGCAAAAAATTAGAAAAAATAGGGAATCTATTGGTCGCAAAAACTATTGGCTAGGTAGTGAAACCGCCTAGGCCAGGAGCTAAGCCCGATTGCCAACCAGCACCGACAGACCAGCTGCTCCATTTGATAACCGACACCGACTATCTGGCTAGGATAGAGGAATTAGTCTCAATCAAATAGCTTATGCTACCAAATTGACTAATTATTCATAGCTTTTTACCCGAAATGCCGAGAAGCAATTTAAAAAATAAAAAGCCAAAACAAAGGAGTTGCCGACTAGTTTTCGAATAAAAACTAACAAAAATAAAGTAAGCACTTTTCTAAATTTTGTCTAAAAATTCAAAATTGGAGTTCGGAGGTGAAGTTACGAAACAAAAGGGATGCTTTTCATTCCGCCCGTCAAAAGATGACTCCTACTAATTGAAAAATAAGTTTAAATCATGTTAAGAAAGTCAAACAAACAACATGCAAAAGGCTGAAACTAAAGCAACCAAAACATGACGTAAAACGATAGAGGAAAGAAATTAAAGCAATAAATAAAGTTGTAAAAGAAAGGAAAGCAAAAAAGAAAGCGAGAAATAAAAAATTACAGCGAGAGAGGAGGAAAGGAAAGTGATTACATCTCGAAAGCACACTACCAAAAGTAATAAATAACTGAAATTAAATAAACAAACTCTACTCGTGGTGGAACAACACCCTCGGATAGTCCCACTTACTAGGCTTGAATCATGATCGATTTCGGCAGATGATAGCGAGATGACAAACGAAAGAGGGAAAAGAAGGTCTTTTTGTGAGTAGTTTCGAAAATAAGATTTAGAGTGTTTGTGGAGAGAGTAAAACAAAGAGAAGAGAGAATGGGAGAATTTGGCAATTAGGGGGTTTAGCTGAATTGGTGTAGCGAAATGAGGAAGGAAGTCAGTAACACCCCGAACCCCATCCTAGGAGTATTACATCGCTAGAGTTCCTTAAAAGAACTCCCAAGGTAATATTTTACACCTTACTAGAAAATTTTTCTAAACATTTTGGTAGAGTTATGTTTGTAATATGGCCTATCCCCTTGGCTTAAAGCCTTAAAACCCTACATAAAAACCACAATATAACTCACCGAGCCACACGCTCGAGTACACAACTCAACGGCCACACGCAGGAGTCCAACCGATATGCATTTAAAACTTAAAAGAATCTACTTGGCCTAGGAAATGCCTATACAACTACATGAACTAAATTATAACTTATAACCAATAGAAATGTATAGAATACATATCAGTAACTTGTTTTATTTAGCAACAAGTATCATGCACATAAGTCCAAGATAGCTAAAGATACGAGGCCATTCACCTTAAAAAGTACCTACAAGTCAAAAAAGATATGGGGTGAGAAAACCACAAGCTCAATGGGTAATCCTATCCCAAAAGTCCCAACATTTGTACTTTACATGCATATATACAAACCATAGAGTATTAATAGTTTAATAACACAGTCCCTCAATTGTATAGTCCCTCAATCATATTGTATCTTCCAATCCTTGTTTTCAACTCCTGTTCAAAACCTCATATGCTTTACATATTTCTTGAATAACTATTTCTCATATTTATAAACATCTTACAAAATGAATCGAATCAAATCGAAACACAATTTTAGTCATCGTTCAATCTTTTGGGTTTTCAAGGTTACATTGTTATCAAGGCAATTCAATCAAACTCATTTAGCAAACAGTTATTCAATTCTCTAATTGAATAAACGCATTTTCAAATAGTAAACCATTAGTCAATTCCCTAATTTGAAGACTCAAACTCTAAAAATATACCATTTTGAGTACTACCAAAGACAGGTACAAACCTCATCCTTCGTAGGTTTTGATTACAAGTCATTCCGAGTAATATAGAAACTATTGCATATGTTTTCATTCGATTCCGATTGAGTCGGAAAACACATTCCTCTCTATCAACTTGCATTGATATTTCGAGTCATTCAGATACCACTCAAATTTATCGCATGCTCAAATAATCTCTCGAACACTTCATATCCGAGTTCCGATTGCATATTTCAAAGTAAAGTGAATTACAAATTTAATTCCTATTTTTAAGTCGAGCATGTTTGTTTGAGAGTTATTTGTCTAGATCAACTACTTATACTCCGATATTTTCTCACTCGATAACTTGATCTTTCTTAGGACTAAATCCAATGGAGTTTGAGTATAATGAATATTAGACTCGGAAAATTCCATTCTTTTAGGTCTCGGATAATTATGCACTTAATTATCTTAATTAAATTATTATGTGTGGCTAATTATGGACCAAAGTATTTTATACTTTGAGAACCAAAATTGTTTACTTTTGTAGGTTATCTAAATGAGGTTATCTCATTTTTGAAATACAAAAGTAACCGGCTTCAAGTTGTTAATCACCAGCAGACAAGACTTTTCTACTTCGAACAAGGCCCAAAAGCCGTGTCGTGGTTGTCTTCTTCCAAAACTGGAAAACTTCAACGCTAAGCTCAACGGTGATTTCCACCCTACTTTTCGAACCACACCGGTTGATTGGAATACCTTTAGAAGTCAAGAGCCGTTGCATAATGTTCACATCTTAACGGATCTTTTCCGAGTCACTCGAAGAACCGTTACAACGGTCACAAAGGACTTCGTTCGTAAACTAGTCACAATGGCTAATCTGCTTGGTCATCTACAAATAGAAGCCAACTCTCAAGACTTAAAGATTGCTGGAATTATTGTTGATACACATTAGCAAAGTTATTGTATTCATACTCAATCTTCTACTTACAACTCCCAAATTGTAATTCATACTTTCTAAGTTGTAAAGTCTTATAATCAATTACATACTCTTTCTTACTCTCTAAGTAAGGTCCCTTGACTCGAGCTGTAAGGGCTAACTCAGCTTAGTTGTCCCTAGCTGTAGAGGTTACCACGGTTAGGAAGTACTAAATCGGATAAGAGAATTTATGAGTCTAGGAAAACTCGTAAGGAATTGTTTAAGAGAGCAATTCTGGTTGAGTCGATCTATTGTATTTTATGGATTCAAAATAGTGGATTTGACTTTGTGCTTAGACTAGCACTGGCCGTGGTTTTCTGTTCCAGGAGGGTTTTCACGTAAATCCGAGTTCATACTTTACTAAGTCCAATCTAGACTCGGATCTGTCTTGATTATTCTTTTCAAGCTTGAATCTTCCAATTTTGTTAAAATTTCCTCATCACCCTATTCACCCCCTCTAGGGTGACCAAGACTCTCCAAGAGCAAACCTTCAATTGCTATCGAGCCTAGCCTTTTAGAAAGGGTCTACCAGCCTAAAGGTCTAAAGATCAAATGGCTTAGAACAATGGAGAGTTCGATGAAGGAAGATTTTCCAATAGACCACCTATAAGACCCGTATTTGGGTTAGTAGTTATATGAGTTAAATTTAGTTATGTAGTTTTAATTAAATAGAGTAGGTTGAATGGCCAAGCTATATACATGATTAGATATTCGTAAAATTAATTGGGCGAATTATTATTATCGCATAACTATAATTAGTAGAGCGTATTAATCTCTTCCTCCAAATTTTTCGCCCGAACTAGCTAAATAAAAACCCGAGATCGCTTATACTCATATGTGAGTTTAATTGTTATGAGAGTTAGCAAGAGGAAAAAGGGAAAAGGAATGTAACAAGGAGTATTAAGGAAGAGGACAATTAGGTGTTAAGAACAAAAGGGAATTAAATGGGAAATTGGGAACGTGATTAGCGTGAATTAGAGTTATGTCGTTGGCAACATTTGGCGAAGCCACACAAGGAAAGAAAGAGGGAACCGGTGAAGGAGAAGGAGGGAGAAGAGGCTCGGGGAAAAGAAGAAGCCAAGCGATACAAGCGAAAGGGGAAAGCGAAGAGGAAGCGGGAGGCGGGGAAGACAGAGCGCAAGAGACCGAGAGGAGGCCGATGGCTCGCCTAGTGGCCGGTGGGCGAAGGGAGAGTGAGGGCTGGGGAAGGCGAAAAGGAAAAAGAAATAGGGCGAAAAGGAAAAAGAGATAGAGCAAAGAGAGGAAGGGAGAGGGAAGCCGAGCAGAGCAAAAGGAAAGAAAGGGAAAAGCGAGCGAGAGGAACAGAGTAGAGAGGAGAGTGCAAGCGTGAGAGCCAGCAAGGGCTGTGGCTGCCCGAGCGGCAAGAACACTCGGGACCGACGAGAAAAGAGGGAGTGTGGAGCAGACCGTAAATGGAGCGGAGTAGAGACAGAGCAGTGCGAGGGGTGAGAGACCGAGACCAACACCGAGGAACGAGCGGGAATGGTGAAAAGGGAACGATCGGGTGAAAAAGGAAGCGGGGTCGGCGAATAAGGAAGTGGTGGCCGGCGAGCAGTAGGCACGCGCGAGGGCTGAACCGAGCTAGGAAAATGGAGACCGAGTTGAGAGGAACGAAGCGAGACAGAGAGAGATGCAGAGGTAGAACGGGAAGAAGAGGAGGGAAAGCAACCCAATCCGAATTCATCCAAATCGATTCCAAAACCCGAGAATTCGAGGTGGGTAGTCTTATACTCTAAACTATTATTAATTTCGAAATCCAAATGAGTTTTTCGTGATTATTGAATGTGGTTGTGAATATTAAACATGTATGCTATTAAACAAGTTTAGTAGTTGCTTGAAAGTTGAATTAGGAGTCGTGAAGGGATTTGGTGGTCGTTTAAGCTTGAATTGAAAACCCGGGAATTCGGACGGAGTTACGTTGCTTGGGTCTAATGAATAGTATTGAGATTTCATTCAAGTTAGGGATGAGTACGTTGTGGTTTGAACATAAATTAAGGAATTAATATTTCGGATCTAGCCTTAAAAATTTTTGAATTTACTGCATTAGGAAATGGTTACTGATATCGGGAAATAATGAGTGAAGTATAAAGAGGAGTACAAATTCATATTGATGGATGCACAATTGAGATATGGGAGTGAGAAATGGGTGATTGTCGGATTAATTGAGTTCGAAGTATATTTAAATCCTCGAGGTTGAACCGAACGTGAAGGTAAGCGAAGCTAACGGAAATTGAATTATGAAAAGTGATTGAGAGTTATATAACTAAGGATGGATGAACAAGAGTTGATGAGTAAGATACCGACATACAATGGGAGTTTGAAGCGTGGAAGTGACGGGCAGGAAATTGTAAGGTTAAGTTGAGTTTAGAATGTATCTAAGTCCTTGAGATGAAATTAAGTTGGAAGATGAACCTAGCAAGAGGAACTTAAGGGATAAAGTGAGATTAGGAGTTATATGGCTGAGCATGAGCAAAGGAAGTTAATTTATAAAGTAGAGACCTAGATTGAGGTATTGGAGTAAAGACATGGAGTTGTGAGAAGTTGAGACGTGAGCAAAAGAAGTGGATTCATAAAGTAGAGATATAGAATGAGGAATTAAAGTAAGTGGTATCCGCTTGTGATTATTGTGTCTTAGAAAATGGAATTAATCTTATTAAATTGATGAGTTGAGAAAGGCATAGTTGGAAAAGAGCCGAGAATGACTACTTGTATTGAATGGTGGCTATTCGTGTTAAGTGATTGCTTTACGTGATGTTCGAAGTAGTTTTGAAAGGAGTTTTGTATTTTACGTGAAATGATCCTTGAATGCAACTTCTTATGAACTACCTTTCAAACGTGATTATGTTTTAAAGAAAGCTCAACTTATTTGCGAAAGTGAAGTGGATTTGAGAAAGTGAATTTATGAGGGTGACATGTGGTGTCATGCCTTCCTTGATATTAAACCAACTTGAGAAAGCTATTTGAAACGTAAGTGATAAACGATCATGCGCAAAGAGTTTTAAATCGACCGGCTACGGATCGTTTAGCATACCGAAGGGTTCGAATTGGGAGACGCCCAGCTAAAAACTTCGAGGGAAAGGTTCTAACAGGGTCCTGCGGTGGCAGGATGCTCGATCCGAGACTTCCTAAAAGATAGGTCCCGGAGCCTTTTGTTCGGGGTCGCGCCCGGAATTAAGAAGTGCTAGTTCAAATCCTCGAAGGCTTAGAAAGTTGATTCAGTTGGTAAAAGAGAATTGTGATGAATGTGAAATCGTGCTTTTGAATGATTAAAGAGTTCCGATCTTTACGTTGCAAGAGATTTCATTGAACGTATATAGATTTGTATTATGTTATTATGTTTTCAAGCAATTTCATTATTATGAGTAGTATGTGTAAAGAATTTCCATTTTAAGAGTATAAGACTCTGGTGAGCCCATGGTTTATTGCTCACCCCCACAAATTTCCCCTTTTTTCCCCTCGGTGTTGCGGTGCATTCCTGGAGATGTGTGCGGTACTTAGCTTATTTTGGACTCCGTTGATTGCCGTTTTTCTAAGTATCATACTTGTAATTTAGTTCATGTAGTTTGTACCGGATGTATAGTAAACCATTTAGATCGGTTTAAGTTTTATCGCATGATTGGTTTGACTCCGCGTATGGCTCGTTGAGTTATGTTATGCTTTTTATGCAGGGTTTTAGGGCTTTAAGCCTAAGGGATAGTCCACATTACAAACAAAACTCGTCGAAATTTTTAGAAAATCTCAAATTCTTTTAGAAAACCACCTTTATTACCTTTAAGTTAGATTTAGACAACAAACCAATACCAGAAAGAGCCTTGGGAGTTCCTTTCAGGAACTCGGCGATGTAATACTCCCGGGGGTGTTTTGGGGTGTTACACCACCTAAGTTCAAAGGATCAAATTTCGTGCACTTGGAAGAAGCTAATGGAATGTTTTCTCATTGGACCACGATGAAGATGTATGGAACATCATACAAGAAGGCAATTACATTCTAATGAAGATGGAAGATACAAGACCTATGCCTAAAGCAAAGTTCAAGTACACCATCGAAGAGTTAGAAAAGTTCGTAAAGAACTTTAAAGCAATGAACATCCGATATGCGCCACAGCTCGAAGAATACAACAGAGTGTTAGCCGGTAACACGCCTAAAGATGTGTAGGACACTCTTGTCAACACATATCAAGGAACAAGCCAAGTAAGACAAGAGAAGATAAGTCAATATCTTCACAAATATGAGCTGTTCAAGATGGAGCCAAAAGAAAGAATCACTCATATGTTTATACGCTTCATTGAGATTACAAACAGCCTCAAATCTCCGGGTAGAAAGATTTCCTATGAGGAGATGTGCGGAAAAATCCTAAGAAGTCTACCCAAGAGACGATGGGGTCCCAAGGTGACAGCCATCGAGGAAGCTCGGAACCTCTCACAACTAAAGCCGGATGAACTTATTGGGAACCTACATACCCATGAAATCCATCCGGAAGAAGAGGATGTCGAGGTCAGCACTAAAAAGAACATTGCACTCGAAGGCCTCGTAAATCAAAGGAGAAAATCTAAGTTCCTCGATTCGGAAGAAGATCCCATGGCACTAACCGCTCGAGGCTTCAAAAGAATGATGAAGTAGAAGAAATGGGAGAAAAGGCCTAGAGAAGAGTTCTACAAGAAAGATAAGAAGGATAGAAAAGGTAAACACTCATCCCCGTCAAAGTTATCTTTAACTAAGAACTCTAGTTGTTTTGAATGTGGCAACGATAGATCACATAGTTAAAGACTGTCTAAGAAGAAAGAGGGACAGAAAGAAGAAGAAGGTTATGATGGCCACATAGAGTGATGAAGATTCATCGGAAGAGGATGAAGACTCGAGACGATTCAAAATGTCCGATGGCACTATCGGACTCGAAGCTGAATCCGAGTTAGACTTCGACAACTCGGACAATGAGGAGACAAATCCTCGGGAGGTAACAGAATACTTCCTTAAGTTCTCCAAAGTTGATTTAGCTAAATACATTTACACTTCGGAAGAAAAGTCCAATTATGATTCTTCATAATACAAAGAACAACTCGACTCTCTTACTTCGAGAGCATTGGTATGAAAAATGAATTGGAAAACCGAGACTTACTCTAAGAGAACTCAAGAATAGTACTCAAGCTAATGAGACTGAGTTTGAGAAACTCGAAGAGAAAATGAGCATCTAAAACAAAAGCCGAATGAGTCTCAAGAGCTTGATTTGAATTTTACTCAAGGTCGAAACACCTTGACATGCTCTTAGGCTCTCAATGTGTCTCCTTCGGAAAGGAAGGATTTGGTTTTAACAAAGAGGGGGAATGAAATTCCTACTAAGATCTTTTCAAAAAGATTCCGGAACCGTGAAGTTCGGGAAGGCTGAACATGGTCCTATTCATAAGAATAAAAGAAGGACTGAGCCCGGACTAGCTTACAGGAGAAAACCTTTTCCACCGATTTATAAAAAGATTTTCAAATGAAAGAGACACAGACTCGCTTTTTAAAAAGAAGACTCGGAATCGGACAAAACCCAAAGTAATTCAAATATGGGTTCCCAAGAGTCTTCTTCCTTAGAAAAGAACCACAGTAAAGGGAGTTACTCGGGTTCGTTAGAGGAAGTGAGAAGGGTTAGTATGTTTCGACTTGCGAGTAACTCGTAAAAGGACAAAAGGTCACTGGTACGTAGACAACGAATGCTCACTCCACATGTCGGAGATTCAAGACTCTTTTCGAGTTGGAAGATTACAAAGGGGATAAAGTTACTTTTGGTGATGATAGTAAGGGTAAGATAGTTGGAATAGGCAAGATTGGAAAAGGAGACAACCCGGTCGGCCTAGTCTATCTTGTCAAGGGATTAAAGTACAATCTACTAAGCATCTCTCAATTGTGTGACAAAGGTCAAGAGGTAAGATTCACTCAAACCAATTGCTATATTTCCGATGCAACTACCAAGGTGACTAAGCTCTCGGGTAAGAGATCATGTAATACTTATACTATTCCTCTTTCGATCCAAGTCGAACTTATCTTGCATAAAAGCATCTCTCGCATGATGATTCTTGGACATGGCATCGTAGACTAGGTCATTTTAGCATGCATACTATCAAAAAGGTTGCATGTCATGGTTTAGTTAGAGGTTTGCCAAACTGTGCATTTAAGAAAGATAAAATTTGTGAAGCATGCACAAAAGCGAAATAGGTCGGATCTTTTTCAAATCTCTTAAAACTGTTTCCACATCCAAAGTGCTTGAAATGTTGCATATGGATTTATGTGGTGAAATCCCTATAAAGAGTCTTGGAGGTAAATCATATGTACTGGTTATTGTTGATGACTACTCACGATTTACTTGGGTTTGTTTTCTTAAGCATAAAAATGAAGCCTTCAAAGAGTTCAGCAAGCTCGCAGGAAAATTCAAGTAGAGTCCGAGACTCAGATTAGAAGAATTCGAACCGACCATGGAAGGGAGTTCGACTACTCAGAATTTGCAGAGTTCAGCGATAGAAATTGAAGGTTTGCTCGGGAGAGATCTGGATCACCCTCGAGGAGGGGGTGAATAGGGTGGTGGAAGATTTTTATAAAAACAAACACTTTTGATCAAGACACGGACAGAGGCGCATTCCGAGTCCGAAATGAGGTCGAAAAGTATGTACTTAGAAATGCGAGTAAGGAGTAAAGAAGCGGATAAAGCCGACACTATGAATCTATCCGAGTCTAGAATGTACTCGTAAAGTGAAAACACAACAAGTACGTGGAAATCCTCCACGGACCGTGCTAATCCAAGCATGAAGTCAAATCCACTATTTTGAGTCCATAAAATACCGTAGATCGATCGAACCCGAGTTGCTCCCTTAAACAACTCTTTACAAGTTTTTCCTAGACTCGAAGTTCCCTTATCTCGATCTAGTACTTCCTAGCTGAGACAACCCTTACAGCTAGGGACAACTAAGCTGAGTTAACCTTTACAGCTCGAGTCAAGGGACCTTACTTAGAAAGTAAGAAGAGAGTGTTTGTATCTAAGTACAAGACCTTACAACTTAGAATATAATGAATTACAGAGTGGGAGTTGTAAGTAGAAGATTGTGAGTGAATACAATGACTTTTTCTTAAGTATGTATTAACAATAGGTTCGGCAATCTTCAAGTCTTGAGAGTTGGCTTCCTTTTATAGATGACCAGGCAGAGTAGCCGTTATCTCCATCTTCTAACCGGAAGTCCCTTTATGACCGTTGTGTAGGATTTTCCGAGTCACTCGGAAAATATCCGTTGATATATGAACATTAGACAACGGCTCTTGACTTCCTTGAACGTGTCTAAAACCACTCGGCGGTGTCTTCAAAAGTAAGGTGAAAACCACCGTTAAGCTTAGCGTTTCAGCTTTTCCAAATTTGGAAACAGCATGACCCGACACAATCTTTTGGGGCTAGGTCGGAGAATGGGAAAAGCCATGTCTCGCTGGTGATTTGACGTCTTGAAGCCAGGTTACTTTTGTATTTTAAAAAGTGTATCCTCGTTTAAATAACCTACAAAAGTAAATCAAATTGATTCTCAAAGTATAAAATACTTTGGTCCAAGATTAGACACAGATAATAATATAATTAAGATAATTAAGTGACTAATTATCTCGAGTCGAAAAAGAATGGAATATTCCGAGTATAATATCCATGAAACTCAAAATTCCATTTCGGTTAGTCTAAGCGAGAATCAAGTTATACAACGAATATCCGAGTGAAATAAACTTGATTTAGACTAAGCATGGTTCGGACTAGAAGCGCCGACTAATAACAGAATAAGACTTATAGTATGAAGTCGGACTCGAGTGCGGTTAGGTGAAATACTAGTCATTTCAACATGCGATAATTCTAAGTGATGAGGGACTCGGAACCGAGTGAGACAACGTGAGTGCATATCTCGTTTTCCGAGTCACTTAGAGACAAGCAAAAATACATGAAGTAAATGCCATATCACTTAGAGAAAATAATATATCACTCAGAAAAGTTTCTAAGGTTCGAGAGAATGCCTTGGAATCAAAACTCTATAAGTGAGAAATTCTTATACCCTCCTTTGATATAACTCGGAATTGTGCTCGAGTAAAGTCCGAGTCTTCGTAAATGGTATCTCCTATAACTTCTTAGCACCTAGAACTCGTCAACGTAATGGGGTAATGGAGAGAAAGAACAGAACTCTTGAACAAATAGGAAGGACAATGATGATTGAACACGATCCGCCTTACTATTTCGGGTCGAGGCGATCAACACAGACAAACTACACACTCGAATAGATGCCTCATCGGACCTATTTTGAAGAAAACTCCATACAAGCTCTACAAGGGAAAGAAACCTAACATCTCATACTTCAAACCGTTCGGATGTAAGTGCTATGTTCATAATAATGGTAAGGATCACCCGACCAAGTTTGATGCTCGGTCAGATGAAGAAAGCATATCGCATTTTCAATAAAAGAACTAACAAAGTGGAAGAAAGCATCCACGTTATTTTTGATGAGATTGATTAGGTAAAACAAAGTGAGTCAACATTCTCGAATCCGAAACTCGGTCGAGATGAAGATGATCTTGCTGAAGGTGAGCTCGGACAGAGTCAAGAAAAAGCAACTCGGACCGAGGTAGCTCGGAATATCATGACTTAGATCGAACCAGCTCTGGAGCCAGCTCATAATGCTCGAAGGTCAAACAAATGAGCAAGCTCAATCGGATCGGATCACTAAAGATCAACTAATGCAACCAACAAATCTTGTAAACCGGAGAACATGTAAAACATTCAAATATGCTTCGAGTCACCCACTCGAAAACATCTTGTCCGACATCAACAAGTGGGGTAAGAACTCACTTTTCTTTGCAAAATCTATGTGTATTCACTACATTCATATCATTAATTGAACCTAGACATGCACTAGAGGCCCTAAATGAACCTGAATGGGTAGAGGCCATGCAAGAGGAACTTAATTAATTTGAAAGAATCCAAGTCTAGACTTTGACCAAATGACCTTCTGACCACCCAGTCATAGGAACCAAATGGGTTTTCAAGAACAAACTGGATGAGGATGGGTCGTTAGTCGAAATAAGGCTAGACTTGTGGCTTAAGGTTACAATCAAGAAAAAGGAATTGATTGTGGGGAAACCTTTGCACCAGTTGCTAGGATTGAAGCAATTAGAATCCTATTGGCATTTGTATCAAGCATGAATATTAAATTATATCAAATGGATGTCAAATGTGCCTTTTTGAATGGTTTCATTCAAGAGGAAGTCTATGTTGAGCAACCCCTGGATTTGAAAACTCAGAATTTCCAAATCATGTTTTCAAGTTGCAAAAGGCTCTTTATGGTCTTAAACAAGCTCCTAGAGCTTGGTATGAAAGACTCGAGCAGATGTCTTGGTTGAGAATAATTTAAAAAGAGGTCAGATTGGCAAAACTCTTTTCATAAAAACCAAGGGGAAAGACTTTCTTATTGTTCAAATCTATGTTGATGATATAATCTTTGGAGTTACTAATGAAAATCTCTCTCGAGATTTTTCTAAGTTAATGAGACAGGAATTCCAAATGAGCATGATGGGAGAGCTCAATTTTTTCTTGGTCTACAAATCAAGCAAGAAAAAGATGGCATCTATGTCCATCAATCAATGTATACCAAGGAGTTGTCTGAAGAAGTACAAGCTTCAAGATGCAAAACATGCAAGCAACACCAATGAGTAGCGAGCATAAAACTAGACTCGGACGAAAAGGTAAAACAAGTAGATCGAAACTTTATCGAGGTATGATTGGATCTCTACTATATCTCACATCTAGTAGGCCGGACATAATGTTTAGTGTATGTCCGTGTGCAAGATTTCAAGCCAATTCAAAAGAATCACATCTCACTTGCGGTGAAGAGAATCTTTAGATATCTTGCGGGGACTTAGAATCTAGGTCTATAGTTCTCAAGAGACTCAGAACTAACCCTCACTTGATACTCGGATGCCGACTATACTTGGATACAAAGTTGATAGAAAGAGCATCTCGGTGCATGCCGGTTTCGGGTCAATCCCTAATATCTTGGCACTCAAAGAAGCCGAACTCGGTTGCTCTATGAACTGCTAAAGCCGAGCACATTGCAGCTGGAGCATGCTGTGCTCAGATTCAATGGATCAAGCAACACTTGAAGACCTTGGACTAACATTCAAATCAATTCCAATCAAGTGTGACAATCGAGTGCAATCAAGCATCACTAAGAATCAAGTTCAACACTCAAGGACAAAGCATATTGAGGTCGGTATCATTTTCTAAGAGACCATTCTGAGAAAGGTGATATTGAACTTGAATTTATTCCTACAAAATTTCAATTAGCTGATATCTTTACTAAGCCACTTAGTGAGGATCAGCTTTGCTTCATTAGGAATGAACTTGGCATGATAAATACATGATTATGTGTATTTCTATGTGAAATTCTCTTGCATGATTATGTGTTACATGTTTCGTTCTTTGTCTTAATAACAAATAGTTCAGTTAACCCAGTGATACCGAGTTAGGAGTTATTATCTCGTTTGCGTTTTCTAAGTCACTCGAAACTTTACTCGAGTCAAACTCGGCTTTGAGAAAATATGACTTCAAACTTCGAAATTATCTCTAGATTAGTAGAGCATTTCGAAATTTCTTTTAAAATTTCTCTCTCTCTCTCTATCACATGCAACGATTAGTGAACTAGCCATTGGGAGACAGACACTCAAATTCTAACCATTGGAGAGCAGAATAGGCACACCGGTCCGAGGCGACCGTTGGAGAATTGGGTCGAACGGATATCGAAGGACAGTCCTTTCGCTATAAATAGCATCTATTTTCCTTTATTTTGCTACTTTCCTCTCTCCTAACCTACACTCTTGTAATCTAAAGCACTCTCAAGCTCTCAAGCAGCCTCTCGCTCTCAAGAACTCTCGGTATCTCTCTCTCTCTCTCTTATCTCTTCAAGTCGGCTCTCTTTCATCTCATAACCTCTTAAACATGCCGAAAGAGGTTCCGCTCCAGATTTCTAGGTTCAGCCACCAAGAAACCTAGAACCAAAAGCCAAGAGGGTCCTTCTAATCCCTCTAAAATCCTCGTCACCCAACATCTTAGATTGGATGACAAATTCTTTCCAACCACAAACATTTCGTGGTTGAAACACATCAAAACCACAGGGGTATACAATTTCCTCTATTTCAGTAAATTCATATACTTGGAACTCGTTGCTGAGTTCTATTCGAACCTTTCTAGCTCGAGGGGATCATCACCTCAAGAGTTCGCAACACGATGGTTCGTATTAATCTCTCTCTTCTTCACCGTCTTTTTAAAGTTTCTTCTATCTTCCTTAACAGACAACCCTATCCCCTTCAACGAAGTTGCTTGATGAGTTTTTCGAAAAATATGCCAAGGAAGTCCCCGAGTCATGCAAAAACTTTTCCGTGACTCGGATGAAGACTCGAGCTCGACTCGTCTGCTTTTTGCCGATGAGAACCTTCTTTTCTCATCATTCCAGCAAAGAGAATCAAAACTGAAAGATTCTCAATGCTCGTTCGACATTCTCGAGGGCTACGGCGCGGACCTCTTCCCCGCCATAATCGAGCAAATGGCCTCTATGCCAGCTCGGACTAAGAAATCCACCCCTCTTCTTTTCGGAGCCTTACTTACCCTTGTCTTTAAACAATTCAAGGTTCCGCTCCCCTTAGACCCAAACGAAGTGTCCGAGGCTGCCATAGTTGTTGGCAAAAAGAACTTATCGGCTATGGATACCGTAAAACCCAATCGGGTGTTTGGATCCACAACTTAGAACCGAGGCAACCCTCTCCTCCGCCTCGGATGCAAACTCCTCTCTCACTCCCTCCTCCAGTGGCGGTGCCTCCACCTCGGGTGCTTCTCATGTTATCTCTGCCGCCTTGTCTCGTAACACTAATAAAGAAACTCTCCTCTGTGTGGGACACTCTTCGCTCATTTAAGACTCGTCCTTCGATCCATAACCATCAACCAAAAACATGCCCAATCGAAATTCGAGAGCAGCAAGATGTGCTCCTCGAAATGAAGGCTTTGGTTAAGGAGCAACAAGAGATGATCGAGCTCCTCGGAGAAAGGCGCTCCAAAGCGGCTCGAGACTCGAACGACTTAGAAACATCCGAAGAGTCCTCGAGCCTCGCTAAGTCTCCATCCGGAGAGGCAGCTGAAGAATAAGAGGAGGTTGCGGTTGAAGCAGCCTCCTTCTAAGGAGAAGGGGGAAGGAGAGAAGGAAGAAGAAGAGAACGAGGAAGAAGGAGAAGAAAAGGAAGAAGCCGAGGGACAAGGTGCTTCGCTCTTCAACTTGAATCGATGAGCTCGGACGGCAGCCTGAGTGAGTTGGAAGACCTGCGGATGCCGGACAGTCCGCAGCAGTCAAGCCGGTGGAAGCACCACCCTCCGTGGCATTTCAAGAGGATGAACCTCTAGATGATCTCCTTCCGGGTCAGCCACTCGGAGCTAAGCCCCGCCGGAGATACGAGTACCGCCACCGCCTAGATCTTCAACATCTTCACAAGCATATCAGCGAAGGCGCACCGCACGTTGATCCGCTTCCACTCGACCTACTCCACCGTCTTAATGTTTTTTTCTCTCTTGTTTTTTTGTCTAGACATCAAATTTGTATCAACTTGATGCTTTCTTCCCCATTTTTTGTTTTTTTTTGCTGAAAGGCAAGGGGGAGAATAATTATAGAAAATTTGTTATCTTTTGTTGTCTTGTTTAGGGGAGTTTTCTCACCCTCTCTTCTATGTACTTTCCGTGTTTTTGTATTTCGTATATATATGAATGAAGTTTATGTTTTTGAGTATAACTCTATCCGAGTTTAAATGTCTCATCTAGTTCTCGCTCTAATATATCGACTTGTTTTTCTTATTATTTATTTATTTTTTGCTTTGATATAAATATACATTTGTCCCATTTGTTTTCTCTCGCTCTAATGCAAGTATTTATATTCCTAGCTAAACGAATTATCCACAGACAATTTTCTAAGTACAAAACACTTCACTCATTACTCTATTTTCCGAGATACTCTACTCAGTCGAATGAAAACTCATAATTATTTCACTAACAAAGTTTCTGTCTAAGTATGGAATGCCTTTCATAAAAAAGGGAGATTGAAGACTCGGACTATGAAACTAGACCATTCCGAGTACTACCAAAGATAGGTACAAACCTCATCCTTCCTAGGTTTTGATTACAAGTCATTATGAGTACTGTAGAAACTGTTGCATATGTTTTCATTCGATTCTAACCGACTCGAAAAGACATTCTTCTCTATCAACTTGCCTTGATGTTTCGAGTCACTCGGACACCACTCGGATTTATCGTATGATCAAATAATCTCTCGAACACTTCATATCTCGGTTCGATTGCATATTTCAAAGCAAAGTGAACTACATGGTTAATTCTTATTTTTAAGTCATCATGTTTGTTTGAGTGTTATTTGTCTAGATCAAGTACTTATACTCCGATATTTTCTCACTCTTATAACTTGATCTTTCTTAAGATTGACTCGATGGAATTTAAGTATAATGAATATTAGACTCGGAAAATTCCATTCTTCTAGGCCTCGGATAATTATGCACTTAATTATCTTAATTAAATTATTATCTCGTGCCTAATTATGGAGCAAAGTATTTTATACTTTGAGAACCAAAATTGTTTACTTTTGTACGTTATCTAAATGAGGTTATCTCATTTTTGAAACACAAAAGTAACCAAGCATCAAGTTGTCAATCACCAGCAGACAAGGTTTTTCTACTTCGAACAAGGCCCGGACGCCGTGTCGGGGTTGTCTGTTTCCAAAGCTGGAAAACTTCAACGCTAAGCTCAACGGTGGTTTCCACCCTATATTTCAAACAACACCAGTTGATTAGAATACCCTGAGGAGTCAAGAGCCATTGCAACGTTCACATCTCAACGGATCTTTTCGAGTCACTCGGAAGAACCGTTACAACGGTCACAAAGGACTTCGTTAAGAAATTAGTCACAACGGCTAATCTGATTGGTCATCTATAAATAAAAGCCAACTATCAAGACTTGAAGATTGCAGGAATTATTGTCGGTACACATTACTTAAGCAAAGTCATTGTATTCATACTCAATCTTCTACTTACAACTCCCAACTTGTAATTCATACTTTCCGAGTTGTAAAGACTTATAATCGGTTACATACTCTTTCTTACTCTCTAAGTAAGGTGCCTTGACTAAGCTATAAGGGCTAACTCAGCTCAGTTGTCCCTAGCTGTAAAGGTTACCTCATTTAGGAAGTACTAGATCAAATAAGGGAATTTCGAGTCTAGGAAAACTCGTAAGAAATTGTTTAAGGGAGCAATTATGGTTGAGTCGATCTGCTGTATTTTATGGATTCAAAATAATTGATTTGACTTGGTGCTTGGACTAGCATTGGCCGTGGTTTTCCGCCCAGGAGGGTTTCCATGTAAATCCGAGTTCATACTTTTCTAAATCCAATCTAGACTTAGACTGTCTTGATTATTCTTTTAAAGCTTAAATCTTCGAAGTTTGTTAAAATTTCCTCATCACCCTATTCACCCCCTTCTAAGGTGACCAAGACTCTCCAAGAGCAAACCTTCATAATTGAATAAAGGTTATACTCAGAGCATCATATCACTTGTCTAGACACTAGTACCCTTTTTCTTGGGTGACCGCAACCCAAGTTTGACCTTTTCGAATCCCGGAAATACTAAAGTCCAGGAGGAACTCTTTTCAAGGAATACCGGACAACATGGTGTTCTCTCGGTCGGAGCGCACGACCAAGCCCTCCCTTAGTACTAGACCATTTATCTGGACCATACAGGTTAATTAGGAAGTACCGTACCGCAAGGTATCCTATGGTGCTAGACTCCTTTGCTCTCAAAGCCACTCAACATCAATACACTTACTTTAAAGAGTACATTTGGAAAGACCGCATTTCTAAATTAACATCATGTTTCTCAACAATCAACTCAATTCAAACCCGTTTCAAGGCATAATCTTTCAAAGATTAAAAAGCATCTCAACTTGCATTTCAAAGCATTCAAGTCATAACTAAACCACATAAACCATTGAATCACACCATTGTAGATCAAACTCATTTATTTTCTAAAATCCTCAACTTGAATTCGATTCTCAATCATTTTCTAAGATTATTAAAAAACATTCAAAATAGATTTTGCCTAATCAGAACTTGCCTATACGAGCATGTAAACAAAGGTAAACAGAATGCATGTAAATCATATTCAAATTAGCGTACACTTCTCAAATCCACAAAACTCATAAATTCTAGTTAAAAAGCTTTATATTCAATTCAAGTACAACTCTTCGGGTTCTGGTTCAAGTTAACCTATTCTGTTTACTTCGAGCTCATATTTTCGCTATCCGGTATAGGGCGACTCCCCTTCATCAAATCCACATTCGAGTCCTAGTAATCCTCAATTAAAAGCTAAATCCATCCCAAATGTAATATTAGTCATTATCACTTTTAGTACTTGATTAAACTTCAATTCTCATAAATTATCATTCCCTTCCACACTTCAAGCCATTATATTCTCAAACACAAGCTTCCGGGAACATATAGAGTTTCACCTCAACAAAATAATTATTTGCTACCCCTAAATCATAAGTATCCTTTCCAACTCACTTCAATGCTAAACATTCCGAATTCGAATTCACAATTCCAATCTACAAGTGTGCATCAGCAATCAATTCACTACACTCAGCCATATAATTCCGATTTCCGTTATGACTCAATTTTCTCGCAATTAAGGTAATCCTCAAATTCAATTTAGTTTTAGGAATCATGCTCGTTCAAATCTCCAAGTAACCTATACTCGGCTACTAATTTCACATTTGCAATTTAGACGTTGTTGAACATGAATCTATAATCGTCTATTTGCATCATTCGCCTACTACAACACCAAAGTGGATCTCTACACCCCAATTTATCTTTCCCAATTCATTAATGCCAACTCAAGCATATCAATTCATAATTCAATAACAATTCAACATCAAGCACTCAAACCGACAATCCTTATTCTAACTCGTTTCTTCCCGATTTATTCAAAAGTTAATCTCCTAATTCGTTTCTAAAGATTAATCAAATCGGAGACTTCAATCAAAACAGATGATTCAGTTATAAATTCATTTGGACTTTAGAATTACCATTAATTCAACAGTTTGAATTACCCACCTCAAATTCTAGGGTTTGGAGTCGATTTGGGCTTCTAGCTTTCCTCCTTTCCTCTCGTTCTATCTTTGTGTTGAAGGTTTGCTCCTAGAGAGTCTAAGTCACCCTAGAGGGGGTGAATAGGGTGATGAAGAAATTTAACACATAAAGGAGGATTAAAGTTTAAAACAAACTTTCATTCGGTCCGAGTCTAGATTGCACTTAGAAAAGTGTGAACTCGAATTACGTGGAAACCCTCATGGGGCCGAAAACCACGGCTAGTGCTAATCTAAGCACCAAGTCAAATCCACTATTTTGAATCCACAAAATACAGTAGACAGACTCAACCAGAATTGCTCCCTTAGACAACTCCTTACAAAGTTTTCCTAGACTCGGAAGTTCCCTTATCCGATCTAGTACTTCCTAACCGAGGTAACCTTCACAGGTAGGGACAATTGAGCTGAGTTAATCCTTACAGCTCAGTCAAGATACCTTACTCGGAAAGTAAGAAAGAGAACTTGTAGCCGATTACAAGACCTTACAACTCGGAAAGATGTTAAGTACAGAGTTGGAGTTGTAAGTAGAAGATTGAATACGAATGCAAAGAATATTACTTTAGTGCATTAACAATGATTCTAGCAATCTTCAAGTCTTGAGAGTTGACTTCTATTTATAGATGACTAAGCAGATTAGCCATTGTGACTATATTCGACTAGAAGTTGTCTCGTGACCGTTGTAACGGTTCTTCCGAGTCACTCGAAAAGATCCATTGAGATGTGAACATTGTGCAACGGCTCTTGATTCCTTAGGATGTCCCAATCCACCGGTGGTGTCCGAAAAGTAGAGTGGAAACCATTGTTGAGCTTAGCGTTGAAGATTTCAAATTTTGGAAACGAGACAACCCTAACACGATTGTCCGGGCCTTGTTCGAAGTAGAAAAGCCTTGTCTGCTGGTGATTGACAAAACTTATAAGAGATAAAGTTTGTACTTAAATTCTTGATAGTACCCAGAATGGTATACATGCAAGGTCCGAGTCTTCAATCTCCCCTTTTTATGAAAGGCATTCCGTACTTAGATAGAAACTTTGTTAGTGATAAAGTACTTAATTTTCATTATTTTCTCGAAAGGTATAATAGAGTTTTGAGATAATAGCTAACGTAATTCAAACCTAGATTTTATCGGAGCTATTATGCTAAGAATGTGTCGAGCTAAGAATGAGATATCGCATAGAGATAAAGTGTTTCGAGCTTTGAGAATTGCTTATATCGGAGCAAAAAATAAGTAACTCGAGTTGATATATCGGAGCACAAAATATTCAATCAAGATTCACTCGAAAAATTGAAACTCGGAAGACAATTATACTTAGAGATAAATAAGCATGAAATCGGATACTTCATTAATATTCACATAAACATAGAAAAATATATACAACAAGGTGAGAGAAAACTCCCTCTAAACAAGACAACAAATTTTCTAATTATTCTCCCCTTGCCTTTCAACAAAAACAAAAAAGAGGAAGAATGTATCAAGAAGATACAATTTGATTGTTTGGACAAAAAAATATATAAAACAGAAATAGAAAGAAAAAAATTTTAGGATGGTGGAGAGGGAGCAGTCTGAATCAAGGTGGACGAACGTGCGGTGCGCCTTCGCTGCTAGGAGCGAGAAGATGTGGATGATCTAGGCAGGGCAGCACTGGGATCTCCGGGATTGGCTCGGTTCTAAGTGGCCGACCCGAACGAGGTCGTCCGGAGGTTCATCCTCTTGAAACTTGACGGAGGGAGGTGCTTGCTCGGGCTCGATGGCTGCCGACCGACCTTTGTCAATAGGTTCTTCCGATTCACTCGGACTCATCGCTTGAGCTTATCGGTTCTAGTTGGAGGGCAGGAGCACCTTGTCCCTCAGCTGCTTCCTTTCTCGCTCCTTCTTCCTCCTTCTCTTCTTCTTCCTTCTCCCCTTCCTCTTTCTCCTCGAAGGAGCCGCCTCAGCCGCCATCTCCTCTTCTTCTTCTTCTGTCTCTCCGGATGGAGATTTGGCAAGGCTCGAGGACTCCTCGGATGTGTCCGAGTTGTCCGGGTCTCGAGCTACTTTGGAGTGCCTTTCTTGAAGGTGCTCAATTAACTCCTTCTGCTCCTTGACCAATGCCTTTATCTCAAGAAGCACGTCTTGCTACTCTTGGATTTCGAACCGAGCAGTCTTTTGGTTGATGGTCATTGATCGAAGGACAATCTTAAATGACCGGAGGGTGTCCTTAAACTCGGTGGATATAGAGGAAATCTTGTCCATTTTGCGGTGGACAAGGCGGAAGAAAGAACTTGGGAAACACTTAAAGTGGAGGCACCACCAGGTGGAGGAGGTAGAGAGAGAGGAGTTTGAGTCTTAGTCCGAGGCGAGAAGGTTGCCTTAGTTATGAGTCGTGGACCTAGACACCCGATTGGGTCTCCTGGTATCCATACCCAAGAAGTTCTTTTTGCCAACGACTATGGAAACCTTAGAAACTGCGTTAGGATCCGAGGGGAGGGAACTTTGAATTGCTTAAAGATAAAGGTAAGAAGAGCCCTAAAAGGAAGAGGGGTTGGATTTCTTAGTCCGAGCCGGCACAACGGCCATCCGCTCGATAATAGCTGGAAAGAGGTCCACTTCGTATCCCTCGAGGATGTTAAAGAGAGATTTGAGATGCTTAGAGTTTGTGTTCTCTTTGCTCGAATGCTTGAGAGAAGAAGGTTCTCATCGAGTAGAAAACACGTAAGACGGGCTTCGACTTCATCCGAGTCACCGAGAAGTTTTACGTGACTCGGGGATTTCTTTGCGTACTTCCCAAAGAATTCATCGAGCAACCTCGTTGAAATGTATAGGGTTGCTTGTTGAGGAAAAGAGAAGAGACTTTGAATAGACGGTGGAGGAGAGAGACGTTGATGTGAACATCGACATCTTGAACTCTGGAGGTGAGGATACCCTCCGAGCTGGAAAGGTTTGAGTAGAACTCGAAGCGAGTTGTAGGTAAATGAACTCGCTGAAACAGAGGAAATTGTAAACCCCTGTTGTTTTGATGTTATTCAACCATGAAAACTTGGTGGTTGGGAAGAATTTGTCATCCAACATTAGGTGTTGGGTGACAACGATTTTAAAGGGGTTGGAAGGGCCCTCTTGGCTTTTAGTACGGGGTTTCTTAGTTGCGGAACCAAGAAAGTCTAGGTGGGAACCTCTTTTTGGCGGATTTGGATGTGGAAAGGAGAGAAGATAGCTTCGAAGACACAGAGAGAGAGAGAGAGAGAGAGAGAGAGAGAGAGAGAGAGAGTTGAGAAAGTAGAGAGTAAAAAGAAAATGAAAGAGTAGAGAGAGTTGAGAGCTTTCGGTGCTTACTTGAGATAATTCTTGTGTTGCTTGAGAGAGAAAGTTTGCTCTTTGAAAACAGTGAACCCGCTCGTGAGGTTGTATGCGAGAGTGAGAGTGAGTAGAGAGTTAAGTAGCGAAATGAAGGAAAAAGGATGCTATTTATAGAGAAGGATTTGTCCTTCAGTATTCGTGCTGACCCAACTCTCCAACGGTCGCCTCGGACCGGTGTGACTGTTCCGCTCTCCAACGGTTAGAATTCCAGTGTTCGCTGCACAACGGCTAGTCCTAGGATCGATACGCGAGAGAGAGAGAGAGAAAGAGAGAGAGAGAGAAAGAAATATTTTAAAAGATATTTCGAAATTCTCCACTAATCTACGAGATGATTTCGAAGTTTGATGTCTATTTTTCTTAAAAGCCGAGTCCGACTCAGTAAAGTTTATGAGTGACTCAAAACCGCAAGCAACCAATAACTCATAGCTCAAGTATCACTGGGTCAACTAATCTATTTATTAAAGCACGAAAAGAAAACATTTAACACATAATCATACAAAGTTAATTCCTAATAAAGCAAAACTGATCCTTACTAAGTGGCTTAGTAGATATCAGCTAGTTCAAGTTTGGTAGGAATGCATTCAAGTTCAATATCACCTTTCTCGGAATGGTCTCTCAAAAAATGATACCCGACCTCAATATGCTTTGTCTTTGAGTGCTGAACTGGATTCTTAGTGATGATGATTGCACTTTGATTGTCACACTTGATTGGAATTGATTTGAATGTAAGTCCAAGATCTCTCAATTGTTGTTTGATCCATAGAATCTGAGCATAGCATGCTCCAACTACAATGTACTCGAGCTTCAACAGTTGATAGAGCTACCGAGTTCTGTTTCTTTGAGTGCCAAGATATAAGGGATTAACCCGAAACCGGCAGGCTCCCGAGGTGCTCTTTCTATCAACTTTATATAAAGCATAGTCAGCATCCGAGTATCCAGGAAGAGTCAGTCCGAGTCTCTTTAGTACCATAGACCTAGATTCCGAGTCCCTGTAAGATATCGGAAAATTCTCTTCACCGTAGTGAGATGTGATTCCTTTGGATTAGCTTGAAATCTTGCACATAGACAAACACTAAACATTACGTCCGGCCTACTGGAAGTAAGATACAACAGAGATCCAATCATACCTCGATAGAGTTTCGATCTATTGCTTTACCTTTTTCATCCGAGTCTAGTTTTATGCTGCTCGCTCATAGGTGTTGCTGCATGTTTTGCATCTTGAAGTTTGTACTTCTTCGAAGCTCCTTGGTATACTTTGATTGATGCACATAGATGCCATCTTTGTCTTGCTTAATTTGTAGACCAAGGAAGAAATTGAGTTCTCCCATCATGCTCATTTGAAATTCTGTTTCATTAACTCGGAAAATCTCGACATAGAATTTCATTAGTAGCTCCAAATATTATATCATCAACATAGATCCGAGTAATAATAAAGTCTTTCCCCTTGGTTTTTATAAAAAGATTCTTGTCAATCTGACCTCTTCTAAAATCATTTTCAACCAAGAAATTGCTCAGTCTTTCATACCAAGCTCTGGGAGCTTGTTTAAGACCATAATGAGCTTTTTGCAACTTGAAAACATGATTTGGAAATTCGAAGTTTTCAAATCCAGGGGTTGCTCAACATAGACTTCCTCTTCAATGAAACCATTAAGGAAAGCACATTTAACATCCATTTGATACAATTTGATATTCATGCTCGATACAAATGCCAATAGGATTCTAATAGCTTCAATCCTAGCAATCGGTGCAAAGGTTTCCCCACAATCAATTCCTTCTTCTTGATTGTATCCGTGAGCCACAAGTCTAGCCTTATTTCGACTACCAACCCTCCTTCATCCAGTTTGTTCTTGAAAACCCATTTGGCTTCTACGACTGTGTGGTCGGAAGGTCGTTTGGTCGAGTCCGGACTTGGTTTCTTTCAAATTGAATGAGTTCCTCTTGCATGGCCTCTACCCATTCGGGTTCATTTAGGGCCTCTAGTGCATTTCTGGGTTTAGTTAATGATATTAATGCAGTGAATGCACATAGATTTTATAGAGAGGAACGAGTTCTTACCCCACGATTGATATCGGACAAGATGTTTTCGAGTGGGTGACTCGGAGCATATTTGAATGCTCTACCTGTTCGTTGATTCACCAGATTTGTAGGTTGAATTGGTTGATCTTCGAAGTCTGTTCGATTGAGTTTGCTCATCCGATTGGCCTTCAACATTCCGAGTTAGCTCTTGAGTCGTCTCATTCCGAGTCATGGTGTTCGACTTACCTCATTCCGAGTGACTTTTCCTTAACTCTTTACGAGCTCATCTTCGATAAGATCATCATCTCGACCGAGCTTCGGATCCGAGAATGTTGACTCACTTAGTTTTCCCTGATCAATCTCATAAAAACAACGTGGATGCTTTCTTCCACTTTGTTAGTTCTTTTATTGATAATGCGATATGCTTTGGTATGAGATGACTATCCAAGAAAAATACCTTCATCCGACCGAGCATCAAAATTGGCCGAGTGATCCTTACCATTGTTGTAAACATAACACTTACATCCAAAGGGTTTAAAGTATGAAATGTTGGGTTTCTTCCCTTTGTAGAACTCGTATGAAGTTTTCTTCAGGATGGGTCTCATGAGGTATCTATTCGAGTGTGTAGTTTGCTTGTGTTGAAGGTCAAATAGATGAGCAAGCTCAATCGGATCAAATCACTCGAAGATCAACTAGTTCAACCCTTAAATCGGCGAACCAAAGAACAGGTAGAGCATTCAAATATACTTCGAGCCACCCACTCGAAAACATCTTGTCCGATATCAACAGTGGTGTAAGAACTCGATCTTCTTTGCAAAATCTATGTGCCCGAGTCCGAGTCTTCAAGTGTAAAAAATATATATACCTATGTACGGACATCATACCTATAATTGTGTATGACTACTAAAATCATAAACTTGACCTAGCAAATAATGAAGAAATAATCGTAAATATATACCTATTTCTTCATACGAGTTATATACAAACTATGTCCAACCTTGTTTTAACTCGTTGAGCACTTCACCTGTATAAGAAGTAGGTCGCTTCTTTTCGGGAAATATTGTAACCAATGCTATAAAAGACATATTAATTAGGTCGAGTGCAAGTGTTAATCAAGCTGAAAAAGAATATAATCAATTAAAAGTGCAAATAGACCTCTTTGGGACTAGCATTTAAATCGAGTTCGATCCACAATCTCTTTCATGTACTTGGATAATGTAGAAGCCGCACTTCACGTTCCCCGATTGTTTATGGAACTACAAATAATAAAATAGATTCCCAAAACATAGAGAATTAATTAGTACTTTATGTATCTAGCAAGTAATATAACATATTGAAAACAAATAAAGTAGACTCTAATAACCAAGAGAACCTCACCTTGAAGGGGATAATTAGTGGTCGTGCTTTCTTCACTCGTTTGTCTTTGATACCTCCGCCATAATAATAATGAAGTAGAGCACTATTTTTCAATCAGCAAAATAAAATTCAAGTTAGACATACCATTGAACGATTACTTAACCAACATAAAATGATTAAAAGTATGAACTCACGACTCGACGACGTCCGTGATATCTTCCCTCACGCCAAGACCCGAGAGGATCAAGCCAGTAGGCCATATTAGCCCTTGGATATAGGACATCAAGCATCTAATGGTGGCTAAATAACCACAAATGTTTTATCATCATATAATAACTTCATCGGTTAATTAGTTCATTATTTGTCCACTTACCTCTCATTAAACGCCGTCATGTACAATGTTTTATCATCCGCGGTATGTTTCATGACATCAAAGATATAGGTGACTCGTTCTTCATGATTCAGCCCAGCTCCTTGAATAATGGAAGTAGGATTCGAAACTAAATGAAGTCCTTCCCAATCTCATGCAACTACCTTACACATTAATTGTATGTAGTTAGAAATTGAAATTAATAGTAAAAAAAGAACTGATTATGAATATATTAACTCACATCATGCCAAGCGTAATAGCGGATACGCCGATTTCCTCCATGCGCAAAAATTTTAGTATGTCGTCCGGGAACACAAGATCGACATATCCGCTTCACGTTGCCCAAACACGTGACTTGGCGCGCTATAGATGAATGGTTGTTGTGGTGACAGAGTCTCCACATAACTCACCAATCCATGCGAGACTCCTCAATGGATTTGAGATGAGACTTCTTAGGACAATGAACGGGCGCCTCGAACATTTGCTTGTGCCACAACGCCCTTCAGCCCACTCTCGGATCTGTCCCCGATATCCTAGTGAATAATCAATAAGAAAATGAAATAATATATATATATATATATATATATATATATATATATATATATATATATATATATATATATATATATATATATATATGATATTAACAACAGACTAAATCTAATATTTTTAATAGAAATGAATTACCGTAGTGAGGATGACCAAACTCTTGGGCCAACAAAGAAAAGCATTGATCGAGTCATCAATCGTGTGGAGGTCCGATCCCAAATCGGCAACTCACACTCGCCTTTCTCGTGAATCACTTCTTTTACGCTCACCCTCACCTCATCAGCTACAAGGACTGTCCCGTGAACGACAATATCTCGCCCTCCACGGGAAAACAACACCCAATGCCACAACGTGCTCTAAGGGAAGGTGACAAGAAGCTAGCTTGCAATTCACCGACTGCGTAAGAATAAGTAAACATTTGACATAGAAGTTAAATAACCTAACAACCCTGAAAATAAATGGATAGATTTTCCCTTAAAAGTAAACAATTTCCCGGGATAACGACCTTCATCCGAACAACAAAAACATAATAAATAAGCAATTACTCAACGGCCACACGCCGGAGTTATGCAACAACAAAAACATACTATAAGTAATTATTCAACAAGATTATACATTAACTAGTTAAAATATAAACATGCATGTAAATATAATTAGGTTGCAAAATCTGAATTACCTCCGCTAGAACTTCGAATCGGTCAACGGGTGAGCTCCGTGTTCACGCTGGCCGGTGTGTGGGGTGAGAATGGACGTACATCATCAAAGTTGCTAGGTAATGGCATACCCATGTTGGTGAAGTACGACCTCATCTCGGGACTCGCATATCTCGCCCACATCTAGGATCGCATCTCCGCCCCACATCTCGTGCCCTTATCTCTACCATATGTGCAATCATCTCGTGCCCTTCATATGTGCTTGACTCGGGAGAGACGAGGTGCTTCTTCCTAGTCCCAAAGTGCTTAACTATCCCCACCTGCCCAACGACGGCTCAAACACGAGTGGGATGCTCATCTCTTTGTAGGGTCAAGGTTAGCTTATCCTTCCTCCCGATGGTGTCGCGGCTTCAAGTCGATGTCAACGACAAAGACTCCTGTAGAAACAATATTATCATTTGACAAATTCATAAAATAAACCGATAAGTTCTCAAAATAAATAAAGGAAAATAGTAAAAATCTCATGAGTTGACAAGAAATAGCTTTTATATTGGCCGTAGTGAACATTCCATCGTTCTTCTTTCTTCCTTCAATCCACGACTTGTCCCTATCGACAACGAGCTGCGAAGTATCTATGGTGGACCCTTCACCGGATGTGGTTTGAAGTTGTTCAAGCTTTTACTTGTACAACCTCTCTTCCAACTTCGCGTATCCCCCATGGGATAGCACATAAGGGTATGAATTGCTCTTAATCCTCTTCCGGTTGGCTTCACCTATCGCCTGCACAAGTAATTAAAACAATATAAATCGAGTGCATAACACTTACATTTCTTCCTTTTATATCAATTCGATGATGAAAATATCGGTGAATAAGATAACTCCCCTCTCACCGTCCCGTACATTTTCCCTTCTCAAGTATATCTAACCACTTACAATTATAGAAAACTAACATCACACTATTTGTATATGAGATTGAATATTGAATGAAATTACCATGTATTCCGGAGAGGTGACATGTGACTCAAATGATCTCCAATCCTCCTCAGCGATACAACCGTAGACCTCCTAGGGTCTACCTTCTTGTTTTATCTCGCCTTGTTTTGTAGACCCATTTAACGACAATGTGATATTTTAAGTCTCTAAACTTTTCTCGTCGTCAACATGAGGGTCTTGTGTTTCACGGAGGGGATCCGAGATTCAGTAATGTTCAAGTTGAATGTTCTCTCGAAACACAAGAACGATGTGCATTAGTACATATATATTAACCATTTACAATATAAATTGCAATACTAAGTTGAGATGTAGTTCATTTTCCTACATATAGTTCCATAGGTTGTCCTTAATGGAATCAGCGATGTCAGCCCATTTTCTAAAGTTGATGTTCACATGAGAACGGGTTGCCGCACTAACATAACTCATAAAGGTAGCTTTATTCTCACCTACAACATTTCTATGGCTATCAAAATCAACCCATGTGAGGAGAGTTGGATCGTCTCTACTCTTAATCAACTTCTCCTTGTTCATCATAGTTCACCCCTCGATTTTTTTAACTTTTGGAAGAATCCATTTTATATTGCAAGCAATTATACAACTCTTGATAAATAAACATGTATAACAATTTTCGGATGAAAAGACATAAGTTGGGTCAGGCAGGAGGCAACACGGGCAGATCGTATAGTCCGGCGCGGCCCGTGCTAACCGCCCCAAACCCGGTTCCTCAATTTTTGCCATTTTTTTACTATTCTCTTATTTTTCATATTCTATCCATTCACATTTCTCAAATATAAGATTAATCTACAAATTTTCTCTAAAACATTTCGAAAAATAAGACTTCTAAAATACACTTTCGAGTTTATATATGAAATTGAAAACATTATCTACACTTTTGAGTTTCATGAAAATACCAAAAATGACCAGGCAATTAATGACAGAATTAAAAACCCGTAATGGAATTTAGGGAAAAATGCTTAAGATTAAGAGAAAGAGACAAACCTTATGGTGCCCGGAAAAGGGAGTTGGCGAGAGAGATGCTGGCACATGGAGAGAGTGAGGTCGGCGACAGAGGTGTAGCCATGCGGAGAGAGTGAGGTCGGCGTGAGAGGTACAGTCACGTGAAGAGAATGAGGTCGGAAATAGAAGTCGGCGAGATAGTGGTGCAGTGACAACCGAAAACATGGAGAGAGTGAGGGGGTGCAACCACAACCCGAAACCGCAGAATAGCACCTGAAACCACCAACGAACCGCTGAGAGAAGAACAATTGAAGTGAGAGAGTAAGGGACTAAAAATGAGAGACTTCGAGAGACTCAGCGTTGGCTGAGGGTTTTTGTGCAAGTACTTTAGATGACGGTTCACTACCAACAACCATCGTCTAATGTACTTAGACTATGGTTCAAGAAAAGAATCATGGTCTAAGGTTAAGTAGAAACTTTATACGACGGTTTTTGTGTTGAACTATCCTCATATATACATTAAAAATTGCCTTTTTATACGAAAATGTCACTAGTCCATTTTTATGACGGTTTGTCCTTTTAACCGTCATGAAACACCCGTCGTTAATAGTTGTTTTTGTAGTAGTGTATTTATCACAAACAGATCACATTATCACATAACAAGGGTCCTAGACGGCTATATGCAATGTAGACTTAAGGTCACCAAAATCTGTGTTATGATACCATAAATGTAACCCCCAAAACCCCATGCTAGGAGTATTACATCCCTAGAGTTCCTCAAAAGAACTCCCAACGATAATTAAGGTGTCGGCTTGGCTTTCTAATCCAACTTAAAGGCAATGTTGGTGATTTAACAACTTACTTGAAAATTTTTCTAAAACTTTTGGTAGAGTTATGTCTATAATATGACCTATCCCCTTGGCTTAAAGCCTTAAAACCTGGATAAAAACCATAATATAACTCAATGAACGACACGCTCGTAGTACAAAACTCAATGACCTAAAGCCGGAATCCAACCAATATGCATTTAAAACTTAAAACAAACTAATTGGCCTAGAAATACATAGAATACATATCAACAACTTGTGTTATTCAAAGAACAAAGATTATGTACATAAGTCCAATGTAGCTAAAGATACGAGACTGTTCACCTTGAGGACTACAGCTCCAAAAAGATATGGGGTGAGCAAACCACAAGCTCAATGGATAATCCTATCCCAAAATCCCAACATTTATGCTTTATATGCATATATACAAACCATAGAGTATTAGCAGCTTAATAGAACAGATTCCTCAATCGTATAGTCCTTGAATCATATTGTATCTTCCAATCCTTGTTTTCAACTCCAGCTTCAAAACATCATATGCTTCACATATTTCTTGAATAACTATTTCTCATATTTCCAAACATCTTACTAAATGAATCAAACCAAATCGAAACACAATTTTAGTCATCGTTCAATCTTTTGGATTTTCAAGGTTGCATTGTTACCAAGGCAATTCAATCAAACTCATTTTGCAAACAGCTTATTCAATTCTCTAATTAAATAAAAGCATTTTCAAACAAGTAAACCATTATTTAATTTCCTATTTGAATAAAGGTTATATTTAGAGCATCATATCACTATCTAGACACTAGTACCCTTTTCGCTTGGGTGACCGCAACCCAAGTTTGACCTTTCGAATCCCGTAAAATACTAAAGTCAAGGAGGAACTCTTGTCAAGGAATACCGGACAGCACAAGTAACCTAAGGTCGGAGCGCACGACCAAGCCCTCCATTAGTACCGGACCATTTATCCGGACCGCACAGAGTTAATTAGGAAGTACCGCACCTCATGGTATCTTGTGGTGGTAGACTCCTTGGCTCTCAAAGCCACTCAACATCAATACACTTACTTTAAAGACGACAGTTGGAAGGACCGATTTTCCAAATTCCCATCACATTTCTCAATAATCAACTCAATTCAAACTCGTTTCAAGGCATAATCTTTCAAAGCTTCAAAAGCATCTCAACTTGCATTTCAAAGCATTCAAATCATAACTAAACCACATAAACCATTGAATCACACCATTGTAGATCAAACTCATTTATTTTCTAAAATCCTTAACTTCAATTCGACTCTTAATAATGTTCTAAGATTATTAAAAACATTCAGAATAGATTTCGCATAATCGGAACTTGCCTATACGGGCATGTAAACAGAGGTAAATAGAACGTAGGTAAATCATATTCAAATTATCATACACTTCTCAAATCCACGTAACTCATTAAATTCCAGCTTAAAAATTATGTATATTCAATTCAAGTACAACTTTTCGGGTTTTGGTTCAATTCAACCTATTCTGTTTACTTCGAGCTCATATTTCCGCTATCTCGTTATAGGGCCACTTCCCTTCATCAAATCCACATTCGCGTCCTTGTAATCGTAAATTAAAAGATAACTCCACCCCAAACACGATATTAGTCATTATCATTTTTAGTACTTGATTCAACATCGATTCTCATAAATTCTCACTTCCCTTCCACACTTCAAGCCATTATATTCTCAAACACAAGCTTCCGGAACATATAAAGTTTGACCTCAACAATATAATTCTTTGCTACCCCAAAATCACAAGTATCCTTTCCAACTCACTTCAACGCTAACCATTCCAAATTCTTAATTCACAAGTCCCATCCACAAGTATGCATCGGCATACATTCAGCCATATAATTCTCATTTCCACTTCATGACTCACTTTTTCGCAATTAAGGTAGTCCTCAAATTCAATTTAATTTCGGGAATCATGCTTGTTCAAATCTCTAGTAACCTATACTCGGTTACTAATTTTACATTTGTAATTTGCAACTTATTGAACATGAATCCATAACTATCTTTTTGCATCATTCCCCTACTACAACACCAAAGTGGATCTCTACACCCCAATTTATCATTCCCTATTTTATTAATGCCAACTCAAGCCTATAAATTCATAAATCAATAACAATTCAACATCAAACACTTAAACTTATAATCCTCATTCTAACTCGTTTCTTCCCGATTCATTCAAAAGTTAATCTCTTAATTCCTTTCTACAGATTACTCAAATAAGAGACTTCAATCAAAATAGATTATTCAACCATAAATTCATTTGGACTTTAGAATTACCATTAATTCAACAGTTTGAATTACCCACCTTGAATTTTAGGGTTTAGAGTCGACTTGGGCTTTTAGCTTTCCTCTCGTTCTGTCTTTATCTCACCCCTACCCTTTTGTCTATACTTCTGCCCTCTTTGTTCGTTTGCCCCTGGTCGTCCTCTCGCTCGCCGGCCGCCGCTTCCTTGCTCGTAGTGGTCGTTCCCCTTCTCGGCCTTTTTCGCTCTCCCTCTTCTCTTCTTCTTCTTCCTCTTTTCACCGCCTCGTTTCTCACTCCCTCTTGATTGCCCTTTGTTTCGTCTCTCGCTTTTCCCTTTTCCTTGTTCTCGCTCCGGCCTCCCGAGCCTTCCGTCGACCCTTTCTTTTCCCCGCTAATCTCCCTCTCTGTCACTCGTGTTTCTACTCTCGTGCTCTCGTCCTCCTTTTTCAATCACCCGTTTCCCTATGTCCCTTTTTTCCTCCCTCGTTCCCAACCTCTTTCCTGGTTCCTCTCTCGTTTTTCTCTCGCTTCTTGCTTCAAATCCTCTCGCTTCTTTCGATTTCTCTTTCGTCGTGTCCTCACCGAGTAAAAGCTACCACTTCACACCTTTACACTAATCTCATTCCCAAGCCAACACCTAATTTAGGCACAATTTAGGTTCGAACCCAAAATGAGTCGTATAATTGTCTCGGGTCTTTATTTAGCCGATTCCGGTAGAGAATCACAACGAGGGAATTAATATATTTTATTAACTATAGTTACACAATTCATAATAATTTGCGTAAAATAGAATCACAAATATACTCTTATGTATAGTTTAGTTAAATGATCTCGAATTATTTAATTAAAACTAATTTATTTAATTCCAGTCCTATAATCTTCTTAATTTAAAATTTCGGATATTACGTAAACCTCCTATTTATAGTGAAAATTTAGGTAAAAACGAACCTTAAAAATAACTTCGACTCCTAGTTAAAGATAGAATCGGGTCCTAAAATACCGCAAATGGATAAAGGAATAAATCGATAATTCATCCGGCCCAAACCGACGTCATCCGCAGATCCTCGGAGATCGGCAGCGGCTAAAACGTCGTCGTACGGCTGCTCGGATCCGCATGTCGCGTTTGTTGCTCGAAAAGAGTAAAATGCTTCATTTAAGCATGGTTTTGGATTGGCGCCTGTTCGGATCCTGGTATGGGAGTCCAAACCTGATTTAGACTAGCTTGAAAGGGAAAATTGGGCCTGGCACTGGTTAGAGGATTGCTTATTTTTGAAAGTTTCTATTTTTGGCGCTTGTTGGCTTTTTGTGGGCTACAAGCTTCGTCACTATAATTTGGTCCAATCTTGACATGAGCATTCAAACGAGATTGGGTTTTCATCACCGGTGGCTAACAAAAATAAAAGAGATAAGGATGACACTTTTTAGGTATCTACGAGTGATGAAAACTCTACCTCACTGCATGCTTGGGTAAAGATTGGATTAAAGTAGAGTGATAAAACACATTTTAGGTCATAAAAAGCCAACTAGCCCACAAAAAGCCAATCAATGTCAAGAACAACCCAAAATACATCTTTGTGGACTTTGGCACCCTTTTCAAGATCGGGAAAAAGGTCATCCAAAACCAACGCTAGTCTTTGTCCCCCTCCTAAATGATGTCATTTGGTCGGTTTAACTCGTCGGTATCTCCTCTATCCATTTCTAAGATTTTCATCATCTTTATCTCTTTGGCCAACGGCTTCGAAGATAGGTTTAGGGTTTCCTAAACCAAAATTTTCCTATAAATAGGGAGCTTCCTTCCCCTTGTTTGTTGCACCATTAGCAACTAAAAATCCCCGCCCCCAAGCTATCGAAACTCACTCCCAATCGCTTTTCTCTATTTCTCACTTACTCCATTCGAGTAACCATTTCTAAACCACTCACAAAAAGGCCTTATTTTGATTATTTTGCTTGCCACCACCCTACCGTATCTCTACCAAAATCGGATCGTGATTCAAGCCTAGCAGGTGGGTCAATCCGAAGGTGTTGTTCCACTATCATGGAGTTTGCTTTTCACTTTATTTAATTTCAATTCTTTTATCGCTTTACGTATTGTGGATGTAATCGCTTTACTTTCCTGCTTTCTTTTGTTGCTTTATTTATTACTCTTATTTATCGCTTTCAAAGAATGTTTGACTCGCTTCAATAAAGTAATTTGCATGTTGGTTGCCTATTTGATTTAACGGGATTTAAACTAACTTTTTCAATTAGTAGAGGTCGTCTTTTGATAGCTAAAATGAAGAGCATTCCTCCTTCTTTCATACCTTCAACCCCGAATGCCGGATCATTGGTTTAAGATTGATGGAGTCCTTTTTAAAACCTTTTCCGATTTGGAGTTTTTGTACCAAATTTAGAAAAGTGCTTATTTTATTTTTCTTAGTTTTTATTCCTCAAACTGAAGGCACTCAAAGAAGTAAAACTCAGTCGCCTAATCAACAACCGAGGATAAGTACATAGTAGCAGGAGCTTGTTGTGCTCGGTTGTTGTGGATCAAGTAACACTTGAAAGATCTAGGACTCGAGATTCTCATCAATACCTATGAAATGCAACGACTAAAGTGCACTTAGCATAACCAAGAACCCGGTTCAGGACTATGAAAGGAAGAACATTAAGGTGAAATATAATTTTATGAGAGAACTCTCTGAAAAAGGTGATATTGAGTTAGAATTTATTCCTACAAAGCTTCAACTAGCTCATATTTTAACAAAACCCTTAGGTGAGGATCAATTTTACTTTACAAGAAATGAGCTTGGTATGCTAAATGCCCGATATATGCTTACTTGAATGATTTATTATGTGTTTATGTTGATTGACCATGTTTTCTTTGAGAGAAATCTCATTAGCTGGCGTTTCAATTGAAAATTCATGAAATTGAGCCTTAGTCATTGGCTATCCGATTTATTTCCGGGCACTTAGAAAAATAACTGAGTTAGATTCTTAAAATTAAAGGGACATTCAAATATCCGAGGTCATTTTTAATTAATATAGAATCTTAGATAAACTTTTCACAAATTCTTTCTCCCTCTTTCACACATGTTCTGATTACGAAAATAGTCCTTAGGAAATGTTGACTCATCAAGACACTTGAAACTAGCCTTTGGGATTCTAGCCTTTGGAATGCTGGAACTTAGTCTTTCTTTTCTAGTCGTTTTGGAGTGTTTCCTCTGTAAATACTCCTCATTTCATTCGTTTTATACTTTGCACTCTCACTCTCAAATACTCTTGACAAACTCGGATGCAATTCGAAGCCAGCTTAGAATCATCTCAACTATTCACTAAGTCTTTTAAGCTCCACTTTCTCTATTTCTTAAACTCAGGTTTTGAACTCTTTCTCTCTCTCTGTCGGCCTTTGCTTTATACCTTTCTATTTGTAGTTCTACTTTTACTCTTTTCATTTTGTTTCTTTCTCAAAAGTCAACATGACTAAGAGAAACCAAGAGGTTGAGGGGACTTCAGCCACTAAGAAAAAGTCGAGAACATCTTCTCACCTTACAACCCATGTTTTCAAGCCCGAGGCACCTCAAAAGAGACCTCATAAACTAAAGCCGGATCTTCCCTCAAATTGGGAGAATCCGAGTCACCCTCTGTCACTCCATACTACTACTTGGATAACAAATTATTCTTATCCACAAAATCCCTTTGGTTCATACACTAAACAAAACAAAATGCCTCGATATTCTTTTCTTCTATAAATATGTCTTCCTAGACCTAGTCATCAAGTTTTATCGGAATCTCTCTTTTTCGATTCCATCTTAGTCTCTTCTATTAAAGGGAAGAAGATTGTAATCAATCTTTCCTTTCTCCACGAGACTCTTCCATATTGAAAGTCTGTTTCGAATTTCAACAACCGAAAATTCTCTAAACATTGCAGATGATTTCTATTCTAAATATGCCGTAGTCAAACCCAAAGTTCGTACAAACTTTTCAAACACGCAGCTGAAGTCTAAACCAAGACTTCTTCACCTCCTTCAAATGAGAATAGTTTTCTCCTTCTATCCTTCCAAGGAGAACCTAAACAACAAGGCTCTCAAGGTCTCTACGACATTATGGAGGGATATGATGTTAATCTCTTCCCCTTCATCATCAAGAAAATATCTTTGGTCCCCTTGGACACAAATAATCTTTGGAGCTTTACTCTCTTGTGCTTTAGCTCATTTCAAACTTGAGCTCCCTAAGTTGAAATTTTTCAGCCTCGCTGTTTCAATCGACAAGGAAAAGTTGATAAGTCTAGGGTACTAGGAAACATCACTTGGGATTTGGACTAACTCACCTGATGTCATTCAGGGCCCCTCCTACTCCTTCTCCTCTTCTTCTAACACCTGGTCCTTCCGAGCCAGGTCCTTCTACTCGGAGCTTTGAGCAAATCACCTCTTACTTCATTTCTCTCGAGCAGATTGACCAGAGTAAAACTCTTATTAATGAGCTCAAAGAGATGCTTGAAGGAGAAGAAGTTGCTTTATACAACCTTCACAAGAGCTGAGGCAGCAAGAAGCAAAGGAAGCGAAGCATATGAGGAGGACTTTGAAGAAGAAGAAGAAGAAGAAGATTTGACTGATGAATCATCAAAAGAGGTAGGGACATCTCGAGCAGCAGACCTCAGCAGCTCTCATCAAAGCTTACTAAAGCTGTTAAGGCTGAGCGTTGAGATGTTTGAGAAGAAGAGCAGCCTTAAATAGTTTGACGCAAGCAATCTCGGTTCTCCAAGCCAAGCATCTTTGTGTCAACCTTCTCGACCTCCTCCTTCTTAATCTTTTTTCTTTTTTTTTTCTTTTGTCCAACATTTCTCTCTCTTTTCCTTTTTATTTTGATGAAATGCATAGGGGAGAAGAAATATTTAATATGTTTAATCTTTTCTCTTTTTTTGCCCGGTAAACTAAGGGAGAGTTTACTAGGTTATGGGCGTTTAGTTTATATTATTCTATATATATATATATTTTTTTTTTTTGCTTTAATGAATGAAATTCTATGTTCCTCTTATTCACATTTGTTTAGATACACATTTATGTCATTTGTTCTCATACTCATTCTTAATATTGCACTAATATGGCTAGTTTTCTCGAGACTTAGATTCAAGTATATCTTACATCTAGTTTTCACTCAGTAACTTAGAATCGCAAAACACTCAAATTTACACTAATTGTGTTATGATATTAAAAATTATTCTTAACATATACTACTTGATTAATTTCTGTAAGTTATGAATGCCTTTCATTAAAAAGGAGGAGATTTAAGACTCGAGTATGAACTAACCCCTTAATTAATTTTTAGTTAAAGTCTTTCATGTAGACTTAGGACTAATCAACATGCATTCTAAAAGAAATTCACAAGATGATGACTAATAAATAACTCGACCTAAAACTTTGTAGTTAGAAGATTATATCTTAAAATTCTAAGAACTCATTTCTACTTAGAAGAGTAGAAACCGACCTAGTCACTAAAACTTAGTCCGACTAAGACACTCGGTTCTAGAAAATTGACTAAGTAAGACTCGTAAAATAAGTTTGCCTAAATAATTTCACAATTATAGCTCATCTTTCAAACTCGCTTGCTTCATAAATTGAGTCGGACTTACATGTGTTAATTTCACTTCACTACTACAAAACTACTAAATAGCGACGGACATTAGCGACGAAAACATGTCCGTCGCCACAAAGCGACGGAATTAGTGACAGATCGTGACGGAATCGACGATCGTGTCGGACAACGACGGAGTTAGCGACGGAAATCATAATCCGTCGTTAATTGAGCATCGGCGACGGAAATTTCGTCGCTATTCCGTCGTTGAATGAATTAGCGACGGAATATTCCGTCGCTAACGATGGATTTATTTTCGGATTTAAGAAAACCCAAAAAAATTAAATTAAATTTATTTAGTGTTTAGCGACAGAATTATCCGTCGTTGATACGTCGCTAAGTTAAAATTTTAATTTAACGACGGAACAATGACGGACTATTCCGTCGAGAAATCCGAATAAATTCGATTTGGCTTTTGGCCGATCGAATTCCCGAAAGTAAAGAGAGAGGGCGAGCGAGAGCGATTGCGAGCATTAGTGCCCAACACCGGTCGCCACCCCCACTCCCGCCGCTCGTTCGCCCGCCGCCGACTTCGCCGACCGCCTATACTCTTGCCGCCGCTTCTCCCGACCGCCGCTGCTCTTCGTCCGCGCTGGTGCCGATCCTCTTGTCGCGGTTGCTCCCGACCCTTGTGCCGCCACTGCCGTTGCCCGGAGGATGCCACCGTCTCCACCGCCGCACGCCTGTCCTCCCGCCGCCGCATGCCTTTCCTCCCGCTGCCGCCGCCGCTGCCCTGTCCTCCCGCCGCCCGTGCCGCCCCTTCTTTAAAGGTATTGTTTTTTTTATTTGTATTTGATTTGGGATTTTAAAAATTTTAACTTCAAATTGGTGAATATATGTAATTTGTTGGAAATTAATGTTGTTTGTGAATGAATTTGAAAAGAAAAATGTGCAATTGTGTTATATATGGAGTAAATGTTATTGAAGTTAGATTTAGGGATTTTAAAAATTTTAACTTCAAATTGATGAATATATGTAATTTGTTGGAAATTAATGTTGTTTGTGAATGAATTTGAAAAGAAAAATGTGCAATTGTGTTATTTATGAAGTAAATGTTATTGAAGTTAAATTTAGGGTTTTTAAAAATGTAACTTGACTACACATAAAGTTTGAATCTATGAATTTGGATTACTCTTTTGTTAAATATATAACAAAAACTATTATAATCACAAGTAATAACATGTTGGAACAAAAATACCACGTACATATTTTTAAAATAAACTTTAAATTATATATCGGTGTATATAAATATAACAAAAAGAATAACAACTTATATTTCAGCATTATTATTTTGTTGTTACAAAATTTCTATAAAGATATATATAATATTTTGATTGAATGGAACGAATCTTGTAATGCACAGATATTGATTGTACTACTTTCTTTATCTAGTTTAGTGATAAAAATATTATAATAAAAAATATCTTATAAGTAAACTAATTATGAATTACATAGTTATTATTACATTATAAGATCGATTGTATTACATTATCATGGTATTACGTCCGGACAAAACTTACATGACAAGTGAAAAGTGTTTATTAGTAACAACCATGAAAATGAATATGTCGAGAGGTGAATGACCTCACCTTATTTCCATTCTCTCTTTTCGGGTCGAATTTATGGGATGGTAAATATTGGCCTTGACATTTATCCGCTCCTCCAATCTTATAAAGTCTTTTAAATTTCTCTAAAATACATAACTCAAATGAATGGACGTGCTTCACTGTGTAAAAAAACAAAAAATGAAACAATGAATATATATAGAATTTACAAGGCATGGAGTTGGTCCAAAGAAACCCATGAAATGTCCAAAGAGTTATCCTCACAATAATTATAGAGTAGAGAAGGGAAGAATCCAATAATGAAGGGCCAAGTGGAATTAATGAGGATTTTAATAAAAACGTGGAAGGATGGATAAAAATAATAATGATGACGAAGAGGATAGTGAAGAAGACGATGATGATACTGATGATGAGGATGATGGCTAGTTGATGATGTTCTTTTTTTGGTTTGGTTTATATTGAATAACTTTCATTTATGTTGTAATCAAATGAATTCTTATTAATGAAATGAAGGTGAAATAATTGAAGCGTAATTTATTTATAGAAGCATATTTATATTTAACGCTTGCATGTGTATATGTTTACTAATTTTTATATGTTGTTTTATATGGAATCACTTTAACCATTGGATGTTTACTAATAGTGGGTTTCTGTTGTTTATGTTCAGAAAAATGGAGAGAGGTAAAGGCAGGTCCAAAAGATCGAGCAACTCGGGAAGGGCTAGAAACACCACTACCGATGGGGAAGGTAATGATGTCAGCACTTCTACCCCCTCTCAAAACCCTCATAACCTTCAATCTCCTGTAGGTGGAGCACTATCTCCACATTCCCCTTATAACCAAACTCCAATGGGGGGTTCATTTATTCCCAACCCTCCTTTTTCTAACCCCCAAACATCCCACACATGCAAAGCCCAATGGGTGGGTCTTTCATCCCAAACCATCCATATTCTCAGCACGCCCATATGTACTCAAACCCGCCCATTGGATATGCATATAACTAATATGGTGGTACAAATAATGTACCACGCATCCACGTTGGTGCCAAACAAAGGCCACCACAGAGGCCTACAAATGATGGGCCAACCGATGCAAGGAACGAGCATGCTAGTCTGGAATCAAGCAGTGCTAGTAGCCGACAAAAGATTCGAATTGAGCCGGATGGTGAAGGGTAAGTGTGATAATAAGTAATAAAATAAATAAAGCTCAATAGTTTAATAGTATAACTAACTATTTTATATGTTTGTTGAGTAGGTTCTTCCCCATTAACAAAGTTGTGGGCACAATTTCCCACATATTCCAAAGCAAGTTCGACGGAGCGTGGCCTACATGGGGTAAAGTTCCTCGATCACAATGTGATCTATGGTTTTCTGAGTTTAAGGTAATGACAAATCTTTAGTTTTCTGAAATTGAGATAACATAATGACTTATTGTGCATGTTCGAACATTATATGGTAATTTCATAACTTATAAACTACTTTTTTATTTATATAGAAATTTTTCACTTGGTCTCTAACCAATGAAGTCCAAATAAGAAGAAATTTTAAAAAGAAAGGAAGTAATTGATTTAAGGACTTCATGCTAAAGGCGAGGAAAATAAGAAGAAGCCAAAATGGTTGGGTGACAACTATCGGCGCGAGTTGCTCGGAATATTGGGAAACTGCCGACTACAAGAAGTTCCGTGAACAGGCTCGGAAAAACCGCCGTGCTCGATTAAGGGGGACTTGGTTAATCTCTCCATACTTGTGGCTCAATCCCCATGATGGAGCATAAACAGCGATTGGTACATACCCCTTTATTAATAATTACGCATGCAACTATTAACATGTTCATATTAGTAAAATGATTCTCTACTAATTTCTTTTTTTTTGTAGATGAAGGAGCTTAAAGGAGTTCAGCCTCTAACTACCCAACTATTTTCACGTACCCACAAAACAAAAAAGGGCGAATGGGTCGACAAAAATCCAAGGCCATTTATGTGAGTAACATTAAATATGCAATTTTCATATTTTTCAATTTATGATTTTCGTTAACAACTTGTGATAGTTACATGCCTCAAATATTTATATTTTATTCAGGACAAGTTTCAAAAAGAGTGGGAAGAGTTGCAAAACACTCAATCCACTCAACCTTCTAGTGATGACCCCAACTCTTCCGAGGATCAAGTCTCCACCCCTTCACAACATGAGTTGTGGGCAAAAGCCAATGCAAATAAGAAAGGTCGCATTTATAGACTTGGATTTGAGGCTAAAAACTTGAAACCAACCACGCCCTTCAAATCACCGAAAGCTTCTACTGCAGATGACTCGGATTTGAGAGCAACAAGTGCATAATTTAACTTCTGAGTTACATCAATGGATTGAGCATGCTCGGGTGCTTGGGTTGGAAAATAGGCAGCTTCAAGACAAGGTGGACAGTTTCGTTGAGCCAATTGCACGCTTCAATGAATTTCGCGAGCCTCAGCAAGCATCCGGATCTCACCGTCGACTCAGTACAACCACAAGAGGAAGAGGAAGAGGATGAGGATGAGGAAGAGGAAGAGGATGAGGATGAGGAAAAGGAAGAGGATGAGGAATGCATTGTGAACTTTTGTGACATATATCGGTGAACAATTTGCGAACTTTTTAGATGTGTTTATGGTTTCCTGTGAACTTTTGTATGTTTGTTTTTTTAACTTGTGAATTTGTTTTAATTATATTTTGATTATTCATGATTTTGAACATGTTAGTTGGATTTGTATATCCAGCTTTGATGAGTTCTTTGTGGCCTAGCAAATGTAAATGCCAAATGTAAGTGCCACGTATGTGAATGTTGGATTTGTATATCCATTCACAATTTTTGTACTAGGGTGACGAATAATTAGAGAATATTTTGTTGGATTTTTGACGAACAACGACGGAATTGAGAAGGAATAGCGACGGATGGTTTTGAATCACCGATGGAAAATAGTGACGGATAGACCATCATTGTCATCGCCGATGTACACCAGCGATCGAAGATGTTTCCGTCACCGATCTGTCGCTAAATGGCGACGGATTTGGCCATTTCCGTCGTTATAATTTAGCGACCCACGTAATTAGCGACGGAATAATTCCGTCGCTAATTTCGAATTCCCTTGCTATTTATCGAGCATTCCGTCGCTATTCGGCAGCTTTGTAGTAGTGCTTTGGCTAAATTTATCATGCTTAACATAATTATTTTAGGAAACACTCGAAATATGTCTAAATAACTCTTTCAAATTATCCCCAATAACTTTTTTCCTTAAGTTAAGGCATATATGAAATTTGATCATATTGAATATTGGATTTGAAAAATTCTAGTTTAATAGATTTAGAAGAATTAGTCAATAAATATTCTATTTAGACTAATCCTTATCTAATCTTTGACCAAAGTATTCTTATACTTTGAGTATCATTTTTTAATTTATTTTTGTAGGATTATTAAATAAGATTAATTATAAATTAAAGCAAAAACAAAGGCTTCCATACTTGTTTGAATGACTCGCAGATAGAAAAGTCGAATTTCACTGGCGGACTCAAACTAGGCTAACAAGACTTTTTGTTGCCCTTTTGGGTAATCCTTTGTTTCGAGTCTAATAACTATTTCTGCCTTATCATTTAAATACATGGAGTTGGTAGAACTTCTTTTGGAAGTTAGGAACTAAGATTAACGGAGAAATCTACAAGAGTCCCAAAACCGAGTCCTCGGACTATTCGTTGCAACGGTTAGTTGACCTAGTGCTTCCAGACGCAAGACTAAACGACTCTTTTCTATTCAACTTATAGATAGAAGCCCTAATTCATGACTTACTAGATTACTCGAACTACTTATTCTTTCTTATGGCTTACAACTGTCTTTTATACTCTCATACTTTTTCGAGTTGTAAATCTTGTAAAGAAAAGTCTTGTAATCTCTCTTTTCATGCAAACACTTTTCTTAGTTACGCCTCGACCGAGTCGAAAGTTACTTCAACTCGGTTGTACCAAGTTGTAAAGGATACATCAACTTGGAAGTACTAGGACATAAAAAGGTTCTTCTATGCCTGGAAAAATTTGTAAACGAATTGTCTAAGGGAGCAATTCCGGAAGTCGGTTACTTTGTAATTGTGAATTCAAATAGTGGAGTTTTGACTTTGTGCTTGGATTAGCACGATCTGTACTTTCAGCCTCAGGAGAGTTTCAACATAAAATACATGTCTTCATTTCTTGCATCTAAGTCGGTTTAGAATCGGTTTATGCTTCTAAGTTCTTATCTCAATTTTAGAACTTCATTTTTCTCAGTAAATTTCTTTTATCACCTTAATCACCCCCAAGGATGACTAGCCTCTCCAAGTGGGAATTTAGAGGAGATTCAGGGAAGCTGAAATGACTAAAGCAATGTTGCTCAAGAGGTCCGTCCGCTGGCACCAGCTCACGGTGACCATTTTCTTCATCTCCAAAAGTGTGTCAAGCCTAGATCAACTTTAGGTTGTTTTCACACCGACCGGCTTTTTGTGTTATAGTTGGCTTTATTACTCTACTTTAGCCCAATCTTGACCGTAGCATGCAACTAAGGATGGGTTTTCATCACCGGACTAACAAAAATGAATAAAATAAATTAAAAAAAAGGATCACACTTTCTAGGTGTCTACAGTTAGCCCCCATTATGACCGAGTCTAAAAGATGAAGGTTAGAGTAGACAATAAAGGGTACTTATCTATTTCGTTGGCGTTGTTTGAAATGCCGGTTGTCTTTGTGAATTTGGGGTGCACTGGAATTGGTCGCCTCATGACCGGAATTCGACAAGAGGGCCTAGACTTCACTCGGGTTTTGAAATCTAAAATTCGACTATATAGTTCCTAAGCTTGGCTTGATCAAAAGTTCGAAGCTAGAATGTGGGGCTTAAACTTGACTATTTCTTGGTTTGAAGCTTGGCTATATAATTCTGCACTAATAATTTTGTTTGTTGATAATAGAATGTACAAAATTCTAATTTCTACCAATTACGTGAATGAGAAAAGATCCGATTCGGATGCTTGATATATGTAATGAGAGGATGAGCATCAAGGACTGGCCGTTAGAGATGCCCCGAACCTAATGATTGGCCTAAACTTGAATAATGGAATTTGAAGTCTAGCTGGCTCATTCTTTAACTTTGGTAATTAAAGTCCTGAAGCTTGGATTAGTATGCCTAAACTTAACCATGTACTTAGTTTGAAGCTTAGTAATGGGCTTGAACTTGACTCGCGTAGTGAAGTCTAAAGTTTAGCGGGGTGCTCGAACTTGACCACTTCTTGGATCTAAACTTCGGGGGTATCCTAAGCTTGACTTGATCAATGTCCTAAAGCTTGGATAAGGGGCCTAAACTTGACCATTTCTTGGTTTGAAGCTTGGCTACGAAATTTCTTCCCTAGCATTTTTATTTGTCGATAATCAAATGTAAATAAATTCAACTCGTTACATGAAAATGATCTATACCCATATCATGTTTCAAATGTACTACCTTGATGGGCATTGGGAGGCCTCGGCAAGGTGTCTAAACCTTAACCATTCTTGGGTCTTAAGCTTAACGGGAGCATCTAAACCTTGACCGCTCTAGGGTCTAAAGCTCAACGTAGCATGTGAATCTTCATCTCTCTTGGGTGAGAAGCTCGACGGGGTGTCTAAACCTTGACCTCTATTGGGCCTAAAGTTCAACGGAGGTGTCTAAACCTTGACCGCTCTTGGGTCCGAAGCTTGACGAAGGTGTCCGCACCATGACAGCCTCGAGCTGAAGCTCGACAGAGGTGTCTAAACCTTAACCTATCCGGCTCTGAAGCTTGATGTCCATCCTCTTTCTTCGAAATTGAGAAGGATGAACTTGACTCGCTTGAAAATATGAAGTTTAATGAGGTTATGTGCCTTATTCGAATTTGAAGTTTTTTAGTCTATTTGCTAATAGCTCCTTTATTTACAAGATAAATGATATGTCTCCTCCGGAGTATTTTTGGAGTTGCTACGGTCGTATGATCCTTTTGATCATGATCCCTCACGTTCTTCTTGGGTGCTGGTGTCTAGCCCTTTCGAAATGTTGGAAAATCGGAGAGCTTTAACTTGGTTGACGACAGGGGCAATTGCTTTGAAGGTGGTGATATTGATGGCATTCCTGCTACTATCTTCATGAATAATTCTTATATGGTGCTTTGTATTTTTAACATTTATTTCAGGATTTTGACTTATGTAAAAGAGATGAATGCAAGACTCTATTCTAGGAATAAATGCAGTCTTCTATTTATATGATGCAAAAATTCATAAAGATAAAGATAAAATTTCACTATTAGCTTGACTCCGAAAGTAGATCATAATAAAATGGGCTGCTTCAATTGCAATGTACTCGCTACTCGAATGGTGAAACCTGGGTTTGATGGTCCGGAGCTAGGTTAGAGTAGCACGCTTCCTGATTGAATTTTGCTCCTGTGTATATGGCAAAGTGGCTTTGAATTTGGGAATTAGAAACGGGAATTAAGACTTTGAAAAGGATTAGGATTGGGGTCAAACCTTATATAGGCTATAATGGAAATTAAACCTTCATAGCTCAAAATCCGATTTGGTTTGGATTTTTCTTTTCGTAAACAGGAAAAGGAAATAGACTCAAGATGGATCCGAAATGTGAAAATGCACCGTTTACTAGCATCCTTGATGAGTGATGGGAACATAAGATGGTGAAGTGTAGTGCTTAACAAGGGAGTTGTCCGAACCTACATATGCCTTTTAGTTGGTTGTTGATTTTACGGATGCATGCTCTTCTTCTATAAGCGTGTCAGCATCTCGAGTGTTTTGAAGTCTATCAAAGGCAAGAACTTAAGCGCCGATGATATGCGGGTTTTAGGTTTTTGATGATAAGTCTAACCTAATCATTTTTGAAAGGGTCGATGTGCCATATGGACGACCTCTTCCCCCAACCAGTGAGTAAGTAAGTAGAGCTTTCTTTATCTCCTTGGTTAATTAGCTCTAAGTCCAAAACAGTGACTAGTAGATCAAAATTGTAGGAGTATTAGTGTAAGAACAAACGGCAAAGATCCTATCGGCTTGTGATCTACGTGGGTCAACAACATTGTACCACTTCATGACGTCTTTGTCAAACGTCCGAGGAAAGATGACATGGTATGTGTCCTTTGGTACATTTTTAAAGTTATTGCCCCTGCAACATTCCTCGAGTGGTGGTGAGGATTATCAATCCCGTGAAACTAAATATCAAGCATGGTGAACTTTGGGGGATATTTTCCTTTAGGGATTGAAGTAATTCCTTCGGCCAAGTAGTAATCATTTAACATGGAAGATTCACGTAACATGTTCTCTATTCGATCTATTTGTGGATCGGACCGAGGCTTAGGTTGAGGGTCCATCCAAGGCTGTTGCTAAGGTTGAGGTTGAGAGTTAGCATTCTTATTTAGGTTTTGGAGTAGAAGATTAAGGTATCATATGTTGACTCAATCTTTTTATCATGGGCCTCAATTTTTGCTTCTATTTTTGCAGCTGGACTCTTTGAACGAGGGTTATGATGGGGGTTTGTTGCAGTTCATTAACCATTTTTGGAAGAAGGTTGCGGTTTAGTGCTGTCCATAGGAAACACACTCGGTAGTTCCAAGTAAAGGTGTTAATTTACTAGTATGGTACGTGTTAATGTGCAACTTATCGATGTTGAACATGCCGGTGTTGAAGTAGATTTCTTATTTCCTAACTATTTCGTGCCAATATTCCCGATTTCGGTAGGCTTCTCTGTCTTGTATCCCAAAAGAATAGGTGCTTAGAACTGGCTCATGAAAAAGTTTTAGGGGAGATGGACTTAAGTACTCGACCCGAGAAGATAACTCGACCCTTAAGAAAAGATAATGATATGCACCACTTTTTTATACACATAAAAATGTGGACATACGATAGATACCCAAAAAGTGTCATCCCTTTTTCTATTTATTTTATTTGTTAGCTCGGTGATGAAATCCTAGTCCTTTTTACGGATTTGATCACGGTCGGTGTCTCGATTGGTGTGACGGAAGCCAATAAACCACAATAATCCCGTTAGCACTATAAAATGAACTTTCTTTGCTTTGGGCCGGTCCACAAACCCATTTTCTTTCGGCCAAACGAAGCTCGGGTCGGGCTCCCAACCTAGAAACCCAAACCTGCACCAAAAATAAAACCTACCAAAAATAGAAACCCGCTAAAAATACAAATTTCGTAAAAATTGAAAGATGCTTATCTAAAGTCGGTCTTCTCCATTTTGGGCAAAAACATATCGTTTCGCTCTTTCACTCGGGGACCAAGTGAAGTACAAAAGCCAAAGTGACCATACAACACTATTTGTGACCGGCGCCGCATTTTCTAGCTCAACTTGCCAAACGTTTTGTTTTGTTCCCGAGAGGTCATCTAAAGCACGGAACCCTAGGAACTTCCACGCAACATCATTTCCTGTCCGGCGCTAGCCTTCTCGGTGCACCCCATGGGATTCCCAATTTAAGAGGATGTTATCCAGCTTTTCCCTTTATCCTCTCTCGGACTTCGGGCCGGTTCGATCAATTTTCGACTGTTGATTGCATTGCTTTTAGGTCATTTTGTGACCTAGCTTTCCTTTATAAATAGAGGGCCTAACCCCTCATTCTATCGGAGGTCATTAACCTAGCTACATCGTCGCTGAAATTAAGCTAAGAGCTATTGAATGCTATATTAATATTCTAATCTCTTGGCTTGTTTTCAACTAACCATTACTCCACCAATCATCTCATCATTCTCCGACACTACTCTACTCGCCACAAATTCCACAAAAGTTTTCTTCATTCATGTTCACCACCGTCACTCTTCCAAATCCATTCGTGATTCAAAATCAGCGAGTGGAACAACCCGAGGGTGCACATTTCATTCTCAATCCCGATTACGGTTTATTTTATTTATTATTTTTACTGCTTTCAGTATTGTGGATCAAACATGTAATCGTTTTTAGTTCCTCCCCGCCAACTATAATTCTTTTATTTCTTGCTTTGTATTTCGCTTTCCTTTATTTTCTTTTTTTATCGCTTTCTTATTTGTTTGGTTGATTTAATTTTCGCACTTAATATGTTATATGCTTGATCTGTTTAAACACATTTCTTTAACTCACAATTCAAATTAATGGAGGCCATCTATGGACGATTGAATGGAAGGCTTATCCTTACATTTCATACCTTCGCCCCGAACACTAGATTCTCAATTCTAGACCGATGGAGTCTGTTTTAAACCTCTTTCAAGCTTAGTTTTCCTATACTAAGATTGGAAGACACCGATTTGTACACCGGTCGCGCTGGCTCTCGTCGGCGCCAGCCAGTGGCCGGGTTTGGTTTTGGTCCAAGCAAGTGTTATCCATTGTTTTGCCCCAAAAGCCTTGCGGAAGATTTAAATTATGCTTTTTCTATTTTCCTGAATTATGAAATAATATCCCCGAGACCTTCTAAAATTAATTTTTAAAATAAATGATTGATAAAATCGCCTATCACACTTTCCCTTAAACTGTTTTAAATTAAATTACCAAAAATTGGAAATCTCAATAAGAGACACAACCCTACTTTTCAAATCCATTTCAAAAATCAATCTTCAAAAACCAAAGAGAGCCGACATTTGTAGGGAAACTCGATCCCAAGCTGGTTCCCTCTATGGGGGACAGGCCATCGTTCCTACACCGACAAGTGCAAAAAATGATCCTTAAGGGGAAAGCAAATGCATTTCAATTTTTGGCTAAGCATGCAAAAATGGATCAACCTATATAAGAAAGAAATCCCAAAAGTGAACTCACTTAAAATGAAATTGAAGACTCGGACTCGAATTTATATCATTCTGAGTACTATCAAGGACTTAGGTACAAACCTCATCCCTTCTAAGTTTTGATTATAAGTCATTCCGAGTAATATAGAAACTATTGCATATGTTTTCATTCGATTCGATCGACTCATAATATACACATTATTGTTTATCAACTCACACCGATGTTTCGAGTCACTCGGACACCACTTAGATTTATCGCATGTTCAAACAATCTCTCTAACACTTTTAATATAAGTTCTGACTTCATATTCTTAGGTAAAGTGAATTACAACGTTAATTCATCTTTCTAAGTCAGCATGTCTATTCGAGAATTATTTGTCCGGATCAAGTACTTATACTATGATATTTTCTTTATAACTTGATCTTTCCTAAGACTAACTTAGATGGAATTTGAGTATAATGAATATTAGACTCGGAAAATTCCACTCCTCTAGGCCTAAGATAATTATACACTTAATTATCTTAATTAAATTATTATTTATGCCTAATCTTGAACCAAAGTATTTTATACTTTGAGAACCAAAATTGCTTACTTTTGTAAGTTATCTAAACGAGGTTATCCTATTTTGAATTACAAAAGTAACCGGCTTCAAGTCGTCAATCACCAACAGACAAGGCTTTTCTATTTCTCAACAAGGCTCGACGCTGTCTCGGGGTTGTCTGTTTTTAAAGCTGGAAATCTTCAACGCCAAGCTCAACGGTGGTTTCCACCTTACATTTCGAACACCACTAGCTGATTGGAGCACCTTTTGGAGTCAAGAGGCGTTGCATAATGTTCACATCTCAATGGATCTTTTCTAAGCGACTCGGAAGAATCGTTACAACGGTCACAAAGGACTTCTATTCGGAAGATAGTCACAACAACTAATCTGGTTGATCATCTATAAATAGAAGACAACTCTCAAGACTTGAAGATTTGCTCGAACACATTGCTAAAATTATATCTCTTTGTATAATACTCATTCAATCTTCTATTTACAACTCCCGACTTGTAATTTATACTTTCCGAGTTTTAACATTTTGTAATCAGTCACATACTCTTTCTTACTTTCCGAGTAAGGTCCCTTGACTGAGCTGTAAGGGTTAACTCAGCTCGGTTCTCCCTAGCTGTAAACGTTACCTCGGTTAGGAAGTATTAGATCAAATAAGGGAACTTCGAGTCTAGGAAAACTCTACAACGAATTGTTTAAGGGAGCAATTCGGTTGAGTCGATCTATTGTATTTTGTGGATTCAAAATAATGGATTTGACTTGGTGCTTGGACTAGCACTGGCCGTGGTTTTTTGCCCCAGGAGGATTTCCACGTACATCCGAGTTCACACTCTTCTAAGCTCAATCTAGACTCGGATTGTCTTGATTATTCTTTTCAAGCTTTAATCTTCCAAGTTTGTTAAAATTTCATCATCACCCTATTCACCCCCTCTAGGGTGACTAAGACTCTCCAAGAGTAAACCTTCAATTGGTATAAGAGCTTAGCCTTTCATAAAGGATCTAACAATCCAAATGTCTAAAGATAAAATGGCTTAGAACAATCGAGAGTTCGATGAAGGAAGATCTTCCAATAGACCACCAAACTTCAAAGGATCAAACTTCGTGCACTCGGAAGAAGCTCATGGAATGCTTTCTACTGGATCACGATGAAGATGTATGGAACATCATACAAGAAGGCAATTACATTCCAATGAAGATGGAAGATACAAGACTTGTGCCGAAAGCAAAGTTCGAATACACCATTGAAGAGGCGGAAAAGTGCGGAAAGAACTTTAAAGTGATGAATATTCGATGTGCGCTATCAACCGAAAAGAATACAACAGAGTGTCAACTTGTGAGACAGCCAAAGATGTGTGGGACACTCTTGTCAACACATATGAAGGAACCAGCCAAGTAAGACAAATGAAGATAAGTCAATATCGTCACAAATACGAGCCGTTCAAGATGGAGCCGAAGAAAACATCACTCGAGATGTTTATACGCTTCATTGAGATTACAAACAATCTCAAATCTCTAAGTAGAAAGATTTCCCATGAAGAGATGTGCAGAAAAATCCTAAGGAGTCTACCCAAGAGAAGATGGGGTCCCAAGGTGACAGCCATCGAGGAAGCTTAGAACCTCTCTCAACTAAAGCCAAACGAACCGACCGGGAAGCTACTTACCCCCATGAAATTCATCCGGAAGAAGAGGATGCCGAAGTTAAAACTAAAAATAATATTGCGCTAAAGGCCTTAGAAAGCAAAGGAGAAAATTTGAGTTCCTCGGATTCGGAAGAAGATCCCATTATACTCATTGCTCGAGGCTTCAAAAGAATGATGAAGCACAAGAAATGGGAGAAAAGGTCAATAGAAGAGTTCTCCAAGAAAGATAAGAAAGATAGGAAAGGTAAACATTCATCTTCTTCAAAGTTATCTTTAACTAAGAACTCGGCTGTTTTGAATATGGCAGCAAAGATCACATAGTCAAAGACTGTCCGAGAAAAAGAGGGACAGAAAGAGGAAGAAGGCTATGATGGCCACATGGAGTGATGAAGACTCATCTCGAAGAAGATGAAGACTCAAACGATTCAAAATGTCCGATGGCTCTATCGGACTCGTAAGCCGAATCCGAGTCGGACTCGACAACTCGGACAATGAGGAGACAAATCCTTAGCAGGTAATTGAATATTTCCTCAAGTTTTCCAAAGTTAATATAGCCAAATATATTTACACTTTAGAAGAAAAGTCCAATTCTAATTCTTCACAATACAAAGAACAACTTAAGTCTCTTACTTCTAAGAGCATTAGTTTGAAAAATGAATTGGAAAAACCGAGACTCACTCTAAGAGAACTCAAGACTAGTTCTGAAGCTAATGAGACCGAGTCCGAGACACTCAAGAGAGAAAACGAGCATCTAAAACAAAAGCTCAATGAGTCTCAAGAGCTTGTTTTGAAATTTACTCAAGGTCGAAAAACCTTGACATGCTCTTAGGATCTCTTAGTGTCTCCTCCGAAAAGGAAGGACTTGGTTTTAACAAAGAGGAGGAATCAAATTCTTACTCGGATCTTTTTAAAAAGAACTCCAGAACTGTTAAGTTCAGGAAGGCTGAGCATGGTCCTATTCATAAGAATGAAAGGAGGACCAAGCCTAGACCTACTTACAGGAGAAAACATTCTCCACCAGTTTATAAAAGACAAAATTTTCAAAAGAAAGAGACACGGACTCGGTTTTCTAAAAGGAAGACTCGGACTCGGACCAAACCCAAAGTAATTCAGAAAAGAACCACAGTAAAGGGAGTTGCTAGGTTCGTTAGAGGAAGTGAAAAGGGTTAGTGTGTTTCGACTTGCAAGTAACTCGAAAAGGACAAAAGGTCATTGGTACCTAGACGGTGGATGCTCACGCCACATGTCGGGAGATTCAAGACTCTTTTCCGAGTTGAAGACTACAGAGGAGGGAAAGTCACTTTTGGAGATGACAATAAGGGCAAGATAGTTGGAATAGGCAAGATTAGAAAAGGAGACAACCTAGTCAGCCCAGTCTATCTTATCAAGGGATTAAAGTACAATCTTCTCAAGCATCTCTCAACTGTGTGACAAAGGTCAAGAGGTAAGATTCACTCAAACCAACTGCTATATTTTTGATGCAACTACCAAAGAGACTAAGCTCTCGGGTAAGAGGTCGGGTAATACCTATACTATTCCTATTTCGACCCAAGTCGAAACTTATCTTGTTTGAAAGCCGAAATTCCTATTAAAAGTTTAGGGGTAAATCATATGTACTAGTGATTGTTGATGATTACTCACAATTTACCTGGATTTGCTTTCTAAAGAACAAGAATGAAGCCTTCGGAGAGTTCACTAAGATCTGCAGGAAAATACAAGTGGTGCCCGAGACTCGGATCAAGAGCATTCGAACTAACCATCCAAGGGAGTTTGATTACTCAAAATTTGTAAACTTCTCATATGAGAATGGCATCTCCCAACGCTTCTCGGATGACAATGGCATCTCGCAACACTTCTCGGAATTCAAACATGCAACAACTCCAAAGAGTAGCAAGTACCAAACTGGACTTAGATGAGAAAGGTAAAGTTATAGATCGAAACTCTATAGAGTATAATTGTGAAGGTTTGCCCTAGAAGAGGCTAAGTCACCCTAGAGGGGAGACCAATAGGGTGATGAAAGAAATTTGAGGATTAACAAAGTTTTCTCGCAATGCAAAGACTTATAAAACAATTCCGAGTCTAGATTGGACTCAAAAACATATAAGATACTGAAATTACATGAAAACCCTCCCGGGCGAGAAAACCACGGACGGTGCTAATCCAAACACTAAGTCAAATCCACTATTTTAAATGCACAAAATACAAGGACTAACCCCTTACAGAATTGCTCCCTTATACAATTCAATTACAAGTTTTTCCTAAACTCGGAAGATCCCTTATCCGATCTAGCACTTCCTAACCGAGATAACCTTTAGAACTAGGGAACAACTAAGCTGAGTTAACCCTTACAGCTCGATCAAGGGACTTAATAAAGAATTGAAGATGTAAGAGTGATTACAAGACTATTTTCTTCACAACTCATAAAGTTAGGAATTTAAGACTAGAGTTGTAAGCTGAAAATTGAGAGAGTATGCACCGAGTGTTCGACGAATGGATTCGTCAATCTTCAAGTTTTGTAGAAAGTCTTCCATTTATACTCAGCAGGGCAGAGTAGCCATTGAGATTGATTCTGGACTTGAGAGCTTCACTAGCCATTGTAACGGTTAGTCCGAGTCACTCGGAAAAGGAGTCGTTGCAATGTGAACATTGTGCTTAGGTCCTTGGCTCGAAAAGTAGTCCATCCCACCGGTTATGACTGAAATCTAGGGTGGAAAGAACCGTTAGACTCAAAGTTAAAGTTTACCAGATTTGGTAACAAACAACTCTTACACGGTGTCTAAGCCTTGTCTATAAAAGGTGTTTTTACATGTCTGCTAGTGTTTAATAGTTAAAAGTTGATTGCTTTTGTTTTTCAAAATAAGATTAAAATACTTTAATCAACTTGTAAAAGTAAATCAAAGTGGTACTCAAAGTATAAAAATACTTTGGTCTAAAATTAAGAAAGGATGATAATTAAATCATAATAATTAAGTGCTTAATTATCCTTAACCTAAAAGAATGAAATTTTCTAGGTCTAACATTCAATAGGTTCAAATTCCATCTATAGTCAATCCTTTAAATGATCAAGTTATTAAAATTGAATAAGCAAAATACATAAACTTGATCAAGTAAATAATTTCATATAATAAACTAACTTAGAAAAAAATTAACGCAATAATTCATTTTTAGTTAGATCATTAAGTCGAGTGCTCGGAATATGAAGTGTTTATGAAATTATTTACTCATACAAACTATATGAGTTGTGTCCGAGTAGGTCGAAACCCAGTGAAGTGTGTTCTACTCAAAATATGGTTTCGAGTAGGTCGAGACAGTATTGAAAACTTAAAGATGAGCTTCTTAAAGACTTAGAATGACTTGAAATCAAAACCATAGAGAGATAGAGATTTATACCGAGTCTTCGATTGGATATCTACTTTATCTTACATCTAATGGACTAGATATTCTGTTTAGTGTCTATCTACGTGTAAGATTTCAAGCTAATCCAAAAGAATCACATCTCACTACGGTGAAGAGAATATTCAGATATCTTGCAGGAACTCGGACGCTTGGTCTCTAGTATTCAAAAGACTCAAGTCCGACCCTTAGTGGATACTCGGATGCTGACTACGATAGATATAAGGTTGATAGAAAGAGTACTTCAGGAGCATGTCAATTTTGGGTCAATCAGCCATCTACTGGCACTCAAAGAAGCAAAATTCAGTTATTGTATCAACAGTTGAGGTAGAATACATAGTAGTTGGGAGCTCGCTGCGCTCGGATTTTATGGTTCAAGCAACATTTTAAGGATCTAGGACAAACATTCACAGCCATTCCTATCATGTGTGATAATCAAAGTGCCATCAGCATCGAGTAAGAATCCAATGCAGCACTAAAAAATGAAGCACATTAAGGTTAGATATTATTTTCTAAAAGACCACTCGAAAAAGGTGATATTGAACTTGAATTTATTCCTAATAAATTTCAATTAGCTTATATCTTCACAAAACCTTTGAGTGAAGATCAATTCTATTTTATTAGGATTGAACTTGGTATGTTGAATACATGATTGCTTAAGTGATTGCATGAGAAATTATATGTCTTTCATTGTTTATTGACTGTTATGTCTTAATAACTCGTGGTTTAGTTGAGATATCATAAAAGTGAGTTGTTGTTATTAATTTCTAAGTGTGTTCGAATACCTCGGATAGTCTACTGAGTCAAACTTAGTTTAGAGAAAATGAACATCAAAATTCCGAGATCATTTCTAATTTAATAGAGACTCTTAGAAATACTTTTGAAAATTTCATTTTCTCGCTCTAGCAAGCAAAGGGTCAAGAAAATAGCCATTGGAGGTAGCAGTTTCAAGAAGTAACCATTAGAGGATGCTTTGGAACGCTAAACGGTCGACTAGTTGTTACTCTACAAACTAAGTCAGTTGATGTTTTGTTCTATCATAGGCTTTTATTTATAAATAGCCTTTGTTCTCCCTTATTCTTAGACTTTGCTATTTTCATTCTCTCGCTCTTACTCCTCTAACTCATAACTCTCACTCAAACACTCTTTCGGACTCGAACCCTTTTTCTCTACTCTCTCACTCTCATTCTTATTCTTTCAATTCTTCGTTCTTTATCAAATCTTCTACTTCTCTCAACATGCCAAAGAGAGAAAGTGCCGCTGAAGGATCCATAAAAGGATACCTCAAAAGAAAAAGCTCTTTCATTCGAAGAACCAAAACATTCCATCATTGCACAACATTAATTTTGGGAAGAGAAATTCTTCCTTTCCACCAAACTATCGTTGGTCAAACCACACATCAAAATAGGGGTTTTTAACTACTTGTGTTTCTGCAACTATATCTATCTCGAGCTTGTCTTGGAATTCTATCAAAACATGTCCTCAAAGGACAATGTCGTCTACTCTTCCGTTCAAGGAAAAAGCATCACTATCAATCTTCCTTTCATTCACAAAGTGTTTCATGTTCAATGTTTGTTTCGAACTCAAACCTCATGCCTTTCACTAAAATTGTAGATGAATTTTTCAAAAATATGCCCGAGTCTTTCCAAAATCTCGAAATAATTTTTAAGTTACCTAAATAAAGTCTAAGGCCAGACTTCTTTACTTCTTTCCGATGAGAACTGTGTTCTTATTTTATCCTTCTAAGAAAGACCTAACAGATGAGGTTCACAAAGTTCTTTTTGATATTCTTAAGGGATGTGAGGTTGACCTCTTCCCTTACATCATTGAACAAATAGCTTCTATTCCCATGGATTAAAAGAAGCCCCCTCTACCTTTTGGAGCTCTCCTCTCCAAAATTTTTGCTCAATTGCAAGTAGAACTTCCCAGTTATCCAAATAAATTTCTAGAGCCAGCCGTTTGCATTGGCGTGGCTGAGATGCTCAATCTTGGATATCAAGAAACCGAACCCGTGTCCGGATTCACAGTTCTAAGCTCCCTCCTCCTCCTTCTCCATCTCGGAATAGTGTAGTAAAAACTCATCTTCCGACTCGCTGGTCCGTCTTCTCAACCAGCCCCTTTTACTAATCTCCTTCAAAAGGTAGCATCCCAATTTGCTACTCTCGCCAAAGAGTTACAATCAACTCTTGGTGTTTTCTAGGCTTTCATACCAATCCTGACTCAGCTTCATAACATAGCTCGAAGAAAATTGATTACGATCGGACTCGGTCACCAAGCTCGAGGAAGTCATCAAGAAGTAGCAGAAGCAAATCGGTCGTCTCTAAGAGCACAAATCCAAGGCTATCGAAGACTCATAATCAACATCGGAATCAGATTTGTCCTTGGAGTCTTCCACATCTTCTAACTCGGACCAAGAAGAAGAAGTTGGAGCAGGTTAAGAACAAGGCCAAGGAGAAAAAGAAGCTAAGGTTATCTCCTCTTAGCAAACATAATCAACTCGCTGAGAAAGTAAAGGGATGTTGGTCAATCCCAAGCTCAGCCATCTTCACAGACCCACTCAGCCTGAACAAGGTGAGGGCTCGGAATAAGAAGTTGAGGAAGTACAACCCTCGGCTCGAAGAACTGTTCAACCAGAACCGCTGCCTCCTCTTCCACTACCATCATTTGTGCAACCAATAGCTTCATCCCAACGGCACGAGTGCGGGCACCTCGTTCCTCTTCCTCCATCTCGAACCGTTCCACCCCTCTTAGTTTTTTTTTCTTTTTTTTCCCAACATTTTGTTTCTCCTCTCTTTCTTACTTATGTTCCGATGAAATGCATAGAGGGAGAGATAAATAGGAGAGATAGTTGTTTGGTTTAGGGGGACTTAACAATTTTTTTGTTGTTTTCACGTTGTATGCTTTCTTGTATGATAAATCAATGAAAATCCGAGTATTTTCTATCATTCATTAACTCTTTATATTATTTTTTGTCTGATAATTTGCTCTGATAGGCTCGGATATTTGATTATGCTTTGATACTATGATAAATAGTCGTGATAACTTGTTACAACTCGAACCTTTGTTTCTAACTCAAACAGCAAGTGTTATGCTTATTAAGACTATTCCGATTGCTACCAGCTTTTTTTAGCATTGAAAACTTAATTATTTGATAAGTGCATCAAATGCATTAGTTTCTTAGGCGTTTTGATGCTTTTCTTTAGAAAATTTGGTTAAATGGAGTGTGTTTATGCTCCGTTTTCGATTTTACACTTGTGTTTTGGTGTTTTCAGATGACTTATGCAGATTTGATCGCCAATACTAAGTATTCCCAAGATTAGTGGGTGTTTCAAGCATTAAGAAGACCAACACGGTCTAGCTTTGCAGTTAGAACGGCCGTTCCCTCGTGTGCTTCAAAATGTCACTTCTAGTAACCAATACGGGCAACCCATGTCCACCGACACGACCCTCGTTGGAGGTTAGCTTGCCTAGGGCCTTTGCATCGAGCACGGGTGGGCTATTTCCATTAACACGGATCGTTTTCTTTATTTCCATTAAGATCCGGCGTTCCAGCAGCCAACACGGTCCATTGAGGGTGCTAAGGTTTATGTTGTGTGGAAGCGAGCATAAAGAGGAAAGAGAAGAGATGGTGTGAAGCTTCCGGTTTGGTGCAGGCCCGAATTGAGAGAGAGAAGTTAAGATAGCCTAGGGTTTCAGTTGAAGAGTGGGAAAGGCATGAGGTAGACGAGAGGATGAGGCTAGAATTAAGGTTTCGATTATGGCAGAGCAAGAAGAAAGGTGTGATGGGAAATGGGGTTGGCTAGCGTAAAGAAAGAGAGGAGAGTGGTCAGGTTATGATGGGTAAGGAATCGATAAGGAGAGAGTAAAAGGGGAATAAGCTTTGGGCTTCGGGCTGGTGGAAGGATTGGCCGAGATGAGAGAAAAGCACACGCTTTGGGCTCGGTTCGAACCAAATGCAAATGGATGATCCAATTAGCCAATGGATGATCCCATTTGCCGATTTTCAACTCTTTTTATTGTTTTTTTTTTACTTTTTAAACACTTTCTACAAAAATAAAATAAATTAAATTAAAATTCCTAATTTAATAATTCTTACGAACAAAATAAGATCTAAAAAGGTATTAAAAATATCATAATTTTGGACTCAACAACCGCCAACCTCAGGTTTTTGCCTGGTGAAGATGAAGTCCCTCACCCTCCACCCCATACCGATGTGGGTGCCTCCTCCTCTTCTCTTCCCCTACCCCTTGAGCCTAATGCTCGATGCATCTATGTCTTAGAGTTGAGCAAGCTTCACTTAGGGAGTATATCCACTCGAACATGTCTCTCTTCGGGATTATGTTCATTAAGAGTATGCAACTATACCAAATGCCCAAACCGAACTTCGTGACATGCTTGCTAACCAGAACCATTACATACATATGATGAGTGAATGCTTGAGTGCCTGGCATGATTGGCATATCTCTTAGGGTAACCCCAATCCCCCTCCTCCTCCCCCACCATTTGAGTGATCTTATGTTCTCCCCCATGTCCTTTTGTTGTTGTGCTTGCATTATGGATAATTTTTGTTCAAGCATGGGGGCAATTTGCTTACTTAGTCTGCCATTGGTTGAATAATGTATAGTTGTATTTGATTTAGGATTAGAGCATGTTTTCTTTAGCATTTAATATGTGAAGACTCATATTCTAACTCATACATTCTGAGTACTACATGAAAACTCATGTACAAACCTCGTCCCTCCTATGTTTTGATTTCAAGTCATTCCGAGTGTAATAGAAACTCCTGTATAAGTTGTCATTCATTTCTAACCGACTCGAAAACACATTCTTGTATATCTATCACATTGATGTTTCTGAGTCACTCGGACATCACTCGGATCTATCACATGTTCAAATGATTTCTCTAACACTTCTATTCCGAGTTCGACTACTTATTTCAACCGAAAGTGAATTACCGTGTTAATTCCACTTTCTAAGTCAGCTTGTGTGTTTGAGAATTATTTGTCCAGATCAAGTTTCTATACTCGATGATTTTACTCTTTTTAACTTGATCATCCTTAGGATTTACTCGATGGAATTTTGAGTATATTGAATATTAGACTCGGAAAATTCCACTCTTCTAGGCCTAAGAAAATTATGCAATTAATTGTCTTAATTAAATTATAATCTGTGCCTAATCTTGGACCAAAGTATTTTATACTTTGAAAACCAAAGTGGTTTACTTTTGTAGGTTATTCAAACGAGGTTATCTCATTTTTGAAATACAAAAGTAGCCAGCTTCTAGTTGTCAATCACCAGCAGACAAGCTTTATCTACTTCGAATAGGGCTCGGACACCGTGTCGTGGTTGTCTATTTCCAAAACTAGAAAACTTCAACGCTAAGCTCAACAGTGGCTTCCACCTTTCTTTTCAAACACCACCATTTGACTGGAGTACCTTTTAAAGCCAAGAGCCGTTGCACAACGTTCACATCCCAACGGATCTTTTCCGAGTAACTCGAAAAGTCGTTACAACGGTCAAGTACTGAGCTTCTATTCGTAACCAACGCATAACGGTCACTCTGCTTGGTCATCTATAAATAGAAGCCATTTCACAAGACTTGAAGATTACTGAACCTATTGCTGAAATTATTCTCTTAGTGCATTACTCACTCAATCTTCTACTTACAATTCCAAGTCTCGTACTTAATATTTTCTTAGTTGTAAAGTCTTATAATCAATTACATACTTCTCTTACTTTCGAGTAAGGTCCCTTGACCGAGCTGTAAGGGTTAACTCAGCTCAGTTGTCCTTAACTATAAAGGTTATCTTAGTTAGGAAGTACTAGATCTAATAAGGGAACTTCTAAGTCTAGGAAAACATTGTAAGGAATTGTCTAAGGGAGCAATTCTCGTAGAGTCGATCCGTTGTATTTTGAGGATTCAAAATAGTGGATTTGACATGGTGCTTGGATTAGCACTGTCCGTGGTTTTCTATCATAGGAGGGTTTCCATGTATTTCTAAGTGTATACTTTTCCGAGTCCAATCTAGACTCGGAATCGGCTATTTAGCCTCTTCCAAGCAAAAAGAGTTAAAGTTTGTTTTAATTTTTTCATCACCCTATTCACCCCCTCTAGGGTGACTTAGACTCTCCATGAGCAAACCTTCAATTGGTATCGAGCCTAGCCTTTCAAGAAGGATCTAACAATCCAAAGGTCTAAAGATCGGATGGCTCGGAACATTGGAGAGTTCGATGAAGGAAGGTCTTCCACCGGGCCATCAAAGATCAAAGGATCACACTTCGTGCACTCTGGAAGAAACTAATGGAGTGTTTTCTATTGGACAACGATGAAGATGTCCGGAACATCATCTAAGAAGGCAACTACATTCCAATGAAGATGGAAGGTATAATAACCGTGCTTAAAGAAAACTTCGAGTACCAATGAGGAGTCGGAGAAGTTCAAGAAGAACTTCAAGGCAATGAACATCCCGATGTGTGCTATCAGCTCGAAGAGTACAACATAGTGTCGACTGCGACACAACCAAAGATGTGTGGGACACTCTTATCAACACATACGAAGGTACAAGCCAAGTGAAACAGGTAAAGATAAGCCAATATCTTCACAAATATGAGCTGTTCAAGATGGAGCTAGAAGTAAACATCGCTCGGATGTTTATTCGCTTCAGTGAGATTACAAACAATCTCAAATCTCTAGGTGGAAAGATTTCTCACAAAGAAATGTGCACAAAAGTTCTAAGAAATCTACCAAAGAGAAGATGGGGTCCCAAAGTGACAACCATCGAGGAAGCTCAGAACCTCTCTCAACTAAAGCCGGATGAACTGATTAGGAAGCCGCTTACCCATGAAATTCACTTGGAAGAAGAGGATGCCAAGGTTAGCACCAAAAAGAACATTGCGCTGAAGGCCTCGGAAAGTAGAGGGGAAAGTCCGAGTTCCTCATACTTAGAAGAGGATCCAATGGCACTTATTGCCCAAGGCTTCAAAAGAATGATGAAGCACAACAAATGGGAAAAAAGGCCAAAGGAAGAGTTCTACAAGAAGGATAAGAAGGATAGAAAAGGTAAATATTCTTCCCTTTCAAAGTTATCTTTAACTAAGAACTCTAGTCTGTTTTGAATGTGGCAGCAAAAATCACATAGTCAAGGACTGTCCAAACAGAAAGAAGGACAGAAAGAAGAAGAAGGCTATGATGGCCACATGGAGCACTGAAGACTCATCCGAAGAAGATGATGATTCCGATGACTCAAAGTGTCCGATGGCACTAACGGACTCAAAAGCGGAATCCGAGTTAGACTCTAACAACTCAAACACCGAGGAGACAAGCCCTCGGGAGATAACTGAATACTTTCCGAAATTCTCCAAAGTTGATTTGGCTAAATATATTTATACTTTAGAAGAAAAGTCCAATTCGATTCTTCTCGGTTCGAACAACAACTTGAGTCTCTTACTTCGAGAGCAATTGTTTGAAAAATGAATTGGAAAAGCTGAGACTTACTCTAAAAGAACTCAAGACTAGTAATCACTCAAGACTAGTGCTCGGACTAACGAGGCCGAGTGTGAGCTACTCGAAGAGAAAATGAGCATCCGAAAAGAAAGCTCAATGAGTCTCAAGAGCTTTTTTGAAGTTTACTCAAGGTCGGAAAAACCTTGACATGCTTTTAGGCTCTTAATGTGTCTCCTTTAGGAAAGAAGGACTTGATTCTAACAAAGAGGAGGAATCTAATTCCTACTCAAATCTTTTCAAAAAGGATTCCGAACTGTAAAGTTTAGGAAGGCTGAGCATGGTCCCATTCATAAGAATGAAAGGAGGACTGAGCCTGGACCAATTTACGGGAGAAAACCTTCTCCACTAGGTTTATAAAAGAAAATATTTTCAAAAGAAAGAGACACAAACTCGGTTTTTAGAAAGAAGACTCAGAATTAGACCAAACCCAAAGTCATTCAAATATGGGTTCCCAAGAGTCTTCTTCCTCGGAAAAGGACCATAGTAAAGGGAGTTACTAGGTTCGTTAAAGGAACCGAGAAGGGTTAGTGTGTTTCGACTTGCGGGTAACTCGAGAAAAGACGAAAGGTCATTGGTACTTAGATAGTGGATACTCACGCCACATGTCGGGAGATTCAAGACTCTTTTCTAAGTTAGAAGATTTTAAAGGAGGCAAAGTCACTTTTGGAGATGACAGTGAGGGCAAGATAGTTGGAATTAGAAAGATCGGGAAAGGAGACAACACGGTCGACCCGGTTTATATTGTCAAGGGACTAAAGTACAATCTTCTCAGCATCTCTCAATCATGTGAGAAAGGTCAAGAGGTAAGGTTTACTCAAACCAACTGCTATATTTCTAATGCAACTATCAAAGAGACTAAGCTCTCGGGTAAGAGGTCGGGTAATACCTATACTATTCCTCTTTCTTACCCAAGTCAGAACTTATCTTGTTTGAAAGCATCATTACATGATGATTCTTAGACATGGCATCGCGAGTAGGTCATGTTAGCTTGCACACTATCAAAAAGCTTGCATCTCATAGTTTAGTTAGGGGTTTACCTAACTGTGCATTTAAGAAAGATAAAATTTGTAAAGCATGCACAAAAGGGAAACAAGTCAGATCATCCTTCAAACCTCTCAAAGCTGTTTCCACATCCAAAATGCTTGAGTTGCTACATGTGGATTTATGTGGTGAAATCTCTATAAAGAGTCTCAGAGGTAAATCATATGTACTTGTAATTGTTGATGATTAATCACGATTTACACGGGTTTGTGTTCTCAAGAACAAAAATGAAGCAATCAAAGAGTTCAGCAAGCTTTGCATGAAAATTCAAGTAGAGTCTCGAGAATCGGATCGGAAGAATTTGAACTAACCATAGAAGGGAGTTCAACTACTCGGAATTTGCGGAGTTACTGCGACAAGAATGGTATCTCTCACAACTTCTCGGCACTCGGAACCCCCGTCAACGAACGGGGTAGTGGAGAGAAAGAACCGAACTCTTGAAGAAATAGGAAGGACAATGATGATTGAACATGATCTACCTTATATTTACAGGGCTGAGGTAGTGAACACGAGCAAACTACACGGTTAACGGATGCCTCATCAAACCCATATTGAAGAAAACTCCCAATGAGCTTTACAAGGGAAAGAAGCCTAACATCTTATACTTCAAACCCTTTGGATGTAAGTGCTTTGTTCATAATAATGGTAAGGATTATCTGACCAAGTTTGATGCTAGGTCCGATGAAGGTATGTTTCAGGCTACTCATCTCACGAGTAAAGCTTACCGTGTCTTGAACAAAAGAACTAACAAAGTGGAAGAAACCATCCACATTGTGTTTGATAAGATTGATCGGGGAAAAATAAGTGAATCAACCTTCTCGGATCTGAAATTCAGTCGAGATGAAGATGATCTTGTTGTAGCGGAGCTCATACGGAGTCGAAGAAAGCAACTTAGAATGAGGGAAGTCGAACATCATGACTCAAGCTGAACCAGCTCAAAAGCTAGCTTAGAATGATGAAGGACAAGCAAATGAGCAAACTCAGCAAGCTCGGACGACTAAAGATGAGCCGGTTCAACCAACAAACCTGGTAAATCGAGAGATTAGGTAGAGCATTCAAATATGCTTCAAGCTACCCACTCGAGAACATATTGTCCGACATCAACGAGTGGGATAAGAACTCATTCTTCTTTGCAAAATCTATGTGCATTCACTGCATTCATATCATTAACGGAACCCGAAATGCACTAGAGGCCCTAAATGAACTTGAACGGGTAGAGGCCATGCAAGAAGAACTTAATCAATTTGAGAGAACCCAAGTCCGGACTTTGACCAAACGACCTTCGACCACCCAATTATAAGAACCAAATGGGCTTTTAAGAACAAACCGGATAAGGATGGGATGGTAGTTAAAAATAATGCTAGACTTGTTGCTCAAGGTTACAATCAAGAAGAAGGGATTGATTGTGGGGAAACCTGCACCCGATTGCTAGATTGAAGCTATTAGAATCCTATTAGCATTTGAGTCAAGTATGAATATTAAATTATATCAAATGGATGTCATATGTGCTTTTCGAATAGATTCATTCAAGAGGAAGTCTATGTTGAGCAACCCCTGGATTTGAAAACTCAGAATTTCCAAATCATGTTTTCAAATTACAAAAGGCTCTATATGGTCTTAAACAAGCTCCCGAGCTTGGTATGAAAGACTGAGCGACTTCTTGGTTGAGAATGATTTCAAAAGAGGTGAGATTGACAAAACTCTTTTCATAAAAACCATGGGGAAAGATTTCCTTATAGCTCATATCTATGTTGATGATATCATTTTTGGAGCTACTAATGAAAATCTTTGTCGAGAATTTTCCGAGTTGATGAGACAGGAATTCCAAATGAGCCCGATGGGAGAGGTCAATTTCTTTCTTGGTCTACAAATCAGACAACATAAAGATGCTATCTATGTCCATCAATCTAAGTATACCAAGGAATTACTTAAGAAATACAAGCTTTAAGATGTGAAACATGCAGCTACACCCATGAGTAGCGACATGAACCTGGACTCGGATGAAAAAGGTAAAGCAGTAGATTAGAAAGTCTATAGAGGTATAATTGGTTCTCTACTGTATCTAACATCCAGTAGGCAAGACATTATGTTTAGTGTATGTACTGTGTGCAAGATTTCAAGCTAAACCAAAAGAGTCACATCTTACTACGGTGAAGAGGATTTTTAGATATCTTGCGGGAACTCAAAATCTTGGTCCGTGGTTTTTAAGAGACTCGAACTAACCCTCATTGGATACTCGGATGCTGACTATGCTGGTTACAAGGTTGATAAAAAGAGCACATCGGGAGCATGCCAATTTATGGGTCAATCCCTTATATGGCACTCAAAAAGCGGAACTCGGTTTCTCTATCAAGCTGCTGAAGCTGAGTACATTGCAGCTGGAGCATGTTGTGCTCAGATTCTTTGGATCAAGCAACACATGAAGGATCTTGGACTTTCATTCAAATATATCCCAATTAATTGTAATAATCGAGTGCAATCGGCATCACTAAGAATCCAGTTCAACACTCAAAGACAAAGCATATTGAGGTCGAGTATCATTTTACGAGAAAGGTGATATTGAACTTGAATTCATTCCTATGAAATTTCAGTTAGCTGATATTTTCACTAAGCCACCTAGTGAGGATCAGTTTTGCTTTATTAGGAATGAGCTTGGAATGATTAATGCATGATTATGTGATTTTCTAAGTAAAATTATCTTATATGATTATGTGTTATATGTTTTTTTGTCTTAATAACAATTGGTTCGGTTGACATAGTGAAACCGAGCTAGGAGTTATTTTGTTTCGAGTATTACGAGTCACTCAGAAACCATACCGAGTCGGACTCAATTTATGAGAAAAATGGACATCAATCTTCTAGAATCATCTCTAGACAAATGGAGTATTTTAGAAATTTCTTTTAAAATATTTCTTCTCTCTCTCTCTACCGCACGCATCGATCAAAGAACTAGTCATTGGAAGAAATTCACTGGAATTCTAACCATTGGAGAGCGAAACGTCACACTCGCTCGAGGCCACCGTTGGAGGTTCGAGATCAAATTTAGAGTTGAAGGACATTTCTTTTCGCTATAAATAACACCTCTTTACCTTCTAACTGTTGTATTCAAATAGTTTAAGGTTCCTCTCCCCTCGGACCCAAATGCAAAGTCCGAGCCTCGCCATAGTGATGGGCGGGAAGGAGCTTAGGCTACGGATATCAAGAAACCAAGCCCGGTGTGCGGGTCCATGGAGTGCGAGTTAAAGCCCCCTTCAACTCCTCCCACTCGGACTCGGATTCCCATTTCACTCCCTCCTCCACCAGGTGGTCCATCCACTTCAGAACCACCTTCTACGACAACTGCTGCTTTGTCTATAGTTCCGGTAGACAAACTCTCCTTAGTGATCAAAGAACTTCGGGGCACTCTCCGTTCTCTCAAAAACGTCCTTTAGAGTCCGGTGATCAACCAAAACACGGCTCGGTCTCGGATCCGGGAGCATCGGGATCTGCTCATCGAGATGAATGGACTCATTAAGGAGCGAGAATGAGCAACTCCAGCTCCTCCAGGAACACGAGATATAAGGCTGCGCAGTACCCGAAAGCTCGGACACTTTCGAGGAGTCCTCCAGCCCAGCCAAGCCCCCTCGGCTAAAGAAGAAGAAGTTGTGGCTAAAGCGGCTCAGCTGAGGAAGAGAAGGAAGAAGAGAACGAGGAAGAAGAAAAGGAGAAAAAGGAAGCAGCTCGGAGCGAGGGACAAGGTGCTATAGTCCCCGAACCATAACCGATCGGCTCATATGACGATCCGAGTGGGTTAGAAAACGCTGCGGACACTAGTCGGTCCACGGTAGTCAAGTCGAAGCACCTCCCTCTATTGTCTTCCAGGAGGATGAGCCAAAGGATGACATAGTTCTAGGTCGGACAACTAGAACATAGCCACTACCCGACATCCATGTGCTTGCAGCCCGCCATGATCATTAACGTCGTCTCGGATTTACCAGGCACCGCACACTTGCTCGCTCCTCCACCTCAGCACTACCGAGCACCCCCTCTTAGTTTCTTTTCTGTTTTTTTATCTGGCATCAAGTGTTTTTTTTCTTCCCTATTTTTGATGAAATGCAAGGGGAGAAATATAGGAAAATTGATGTTGTGTTTAGAGGAGCTCATCCTCTTTGGTTTTTATATATATATATGAATGAATGTTCTTTTATCGAAGCAGACTTATCTCCGAGTTAATTCTTTACGAGTTCGATTTCTCATATCATTTTTTGCTTTGATATATCTATTCATATCCCTATGCTAATGTGTTATCCGCATAACTGCTATAAGTAATGATAGTATACTGCAATGCATTTTCTAAGTTTGAAATATTTGTCAATCATTACTTCTTACTCGATATGTTCTACTTAGTGAGAATGAAAAATCATGCTTTACACTAACAAGTTTATATCCGAGTATGGAATGCTTTTCATAAAAAATGAGGAGATTGAAGACTTAGATTCTAACTCGGACATTTTGAGTACTACATGAAGACTCAAGTATAAACCTCATCCCTCCTAAGTTTTGATTTCAAGTCATTCCGAGTGTAACAAAAACTCCTATATAAGTTTTCATTCATTTCGATCGACTCGGAAAACACATTCTTACATGAAGGTTAGCTCCTAGAGAGTCTAAGTCACCCTAGAAGGGGGTGAATAGGGTGATGAGGAAATTTGAATAAACTTTCAATCTTTTTTCTTGGAAGAAGGATAGACAACTAATTCGAGTCTAGATTGGACTAAAAAAGTATACACTTAAAATTACGTGGAAATGCTCCTAGGGCGAGAAAACCACGGACAAGTGCTAATCTAAGCACCAAGTCAAATCCACTATTTTGAATCCTCAAAATACAACGGATCGACTCAACCAAAATTGCTCCTTTAGACATTTCCTTACAATCTTTTCCTAGACTCGAAGTTCCCTTATCCGATCTAGTACTTCCTCACCGAGGTAACTTTTACAACTAGGGAAAACTGAGTTGAGTTAACCCTTATAGCTCAGTCAAGAGACCTTACTCAGAAAGTAAGAAAAGTATGTAATGGATTACAAGACTTTACAACTCGAAAGTATTAATTACAAGTCGGGAGTTGTAAATTGAAGATTGAAAATGAAAACAATGACTTTTGCTTAAGTAATGTATATCACCAATAATTCCAGCAATCTTCAAGTCTTGTGAAGTGGCTTCTATTTATAGATGACCAAGCAGAGTGACCGTTATGTCTTGTTACGAACGAAGTCTTTATCGACCATTGTAACCGCTCTTCGAGTCACTCGAAAAAGATCCATTGGGATGTGAACGTTGTGCCATGCCTCTTAGCTCCTAAAGATGCTCTAGTCAACTGGTGATGTTTAAAAAGCAAGGTGGAAACCACCGTTGAGCTTAGCCTTGGAGTTTTCCAGCTTTGGGAACAGACAACCCCGACACGGTGTCCGAGCCTCGTTCGGAAGTGAATAAGGCTTGTCCGCTGGTGATTAACGACTAGAAGTCGGCTACTTTTGTAATTCAAAAATGAGATAACCTCGTTTGGATAACCTATAAAAGTAAACCACTTTGGTTCTCAAAGTATTAAATACTTTGGTCCAAAATTAGGCACAAATAATAATTTAATTAAGACAATTAAGTGCATAATTATCTTAGGCCTAGAAGAATGGAATTTTCGAGTTTAATATTCAATATACTCAAATTCCATCGAGTCAATCCTAAGAAAGATCAAGTGAGAAAAAGTATAAACAACTGAGTATAGAAACTTGATCTGGACAAATAATTCTCAAACAGACAATCTGACTTAGATAAAGGAATTAACGAGTGTAATTCACTTTGCGTAGAAATATGTAGTCGGAACTTAGAATAAAAGTGTTAGAGAAATTATTTGAACATACGATAGATCCGAGAGATGTTTGAGTGGCTGAGAAACATCAAAGTGCCGGATATACAATAATGTGTTTTCTATGTCGAGTCTTGAAATCAAAACTTAGGAAGGATGAGATTTATACCGAGTCTTCATGTAGTACTCGGAATGTCTTAAAGTTAGAATCCGAGTCTTCAATCTCCCCTTTTTGATGAAAGGCATTCCATACTCGAGATAGAAACTTGTTAATGTAGAACATGAGTTTTCATTCGACTAAGGAGAACATATCACAGCAAGAAGTAATGTTTGAGATTTATTTCATACTTAGAAAAGATGCATTACTTATAACGGTAGGCGGATAACATATTAACACGAGAGATAAGAACATATATATCGAGTAGAAAAGAAATGATACGAGAAATCAAACTCGAAAGAATTAACTCGAAGATAAGTCTGTTTAGTCAAAAGAATTCATTTATATATATAAAAATACGAAAAGAAGGTGAGCTCCCCTAAACATAACAACATCAATTTTCTTATATTTCTCCCCTTGCATTTCATTAAAAATAGGGAAGAAAAACATCAAAAAGATACACTAGATGTTGGACAAAAAAACAAAAGTAAAGAGAAACAAAGAAAAAGAAACTAAGACGAGGGTACTGGTGGTGCTGAGGTGGAGGAGCAAGTAGTGCGCCGGCATTGGTAGGCTTGAGATGACGTTGAAGACCATGGCGACGGTAGCATAGGGATGTCGGGTAGTTGCTCGGTTTTGGTTGTCTAACTCGGAACTATGTCATCCTCTAGCTCATCCTCCTGGAAAATAGCGGATGGAGGTGCTTCGACTTGACCACTGTGGGCTGACCAACGTCCACGGGGTCTTCGACCCACTTAGGCTGTCATCCGAGCGATCAATTTTGGTTCGGGGACTATAGCACCTTGTCCCTCGGGCGAGCGGCTTCCTCCTTCTCCTTCTCTTCTTCCTCCTTCTCCTCTTCCTTCTATTCCTCTTTCTCTTCCTCCTTCTCCTTAAGCTAAGCTGCTTCGGCTATAGATTCTTCTTCGACCTCGGTTAAGGGGGACTTGGCTGGGCTCGAGGACTCCTCGGATGTGTCCGAGCTTTCTAGGTCTGCGCGGCCTTAGATCTGCGTTCTTAAAGGAGCCGAAGTTGCTCGTGCTTGCTCCTTGATGAGTCCCTTCGTCTCGATGAGCAGATCCCGATGCTCCTGGATCTAAGATTAAGCTGTCTTCCGGTCGATGACCGGACTCTAAAGGACGTTTTTGAGAGAACAGAGAGTGCCCAAAAATTCTTTGGTCACTGAGGAGAGTTTGTCTACCAAAGCCGTAGACAAATCAGCGAGTTACTACGGAAGGTGGTTCCGAGGTAGATGGACCACCTGGTGGAGGAGGGAGAGATAGGGAGTCCGAGTCTAAGTGGAAGTAGGTGAAGGGGGCTTTAACTCGGACCCATGGACCCGGACACTAGGCTTGATTTCCGATATCCGTAGCCCGAAGTTCCTTCCTGCCTACCACAATAGCGGCCTCGAACCACTGCATTTGGGGTTGAGGGAAGGGAACCTTAAAGCTGTTTAAAGAAAACAGTTAAAAGGGCTCTTAAGGGAAAAGGAGAAGACTTTTTAGATTGAGCTGGCACGAAGCCATTTGCTCGAGGATTGCTTGGAAGAGGTCTACATCATAGCCCTCGAGAATGTCGAAAAGAGCTTTGAGAATTTTGGAATTGGGATTCTCTATGCTCGAGTGATGAGAGAAGAAGGTTCTCATCGGTAGACAATAGTGCAATCTGGCTTCGAGTCCTCATTTGAGTCACATAGAAGTTTTTGCGTGACTCGGGGACCTCATTGGCATATTTCTCGAAAAACTCATCCGTAATCTCATTGAATAGGATGGGATTGTAGTTCAAGAAGAGAGAAGAGACGTTGAAAATTTGGTGGAGAAGAGAGAGGTTGATATGAACAACCATGTCTTGAACTCGTGATGTATTGACTCCCTCAAAGTAAGACATGTTAGAGTAGAACTCGGTAACGAGTTACGGGTAGATGAACTCACCGAAGCATAGAAAATTGTAGACTCCGGTGGTTTGATGTGCTGCAACCACGAAAACGACGTGATTGGGAAAAATTTGTCATCCAACATAAGGTGTTGGGTGACGAAAACTTTAGAGGGGTTAGAGGTACCCTTTTAAGTTTGTTTGGTGTGAGGTTTCTTGGTCGTAGACCCTAGAAAATCTTGTGTTGAACCTCTTTTAGGCATGGTTGAAGATTTGAGAGAGAGCAAGAGAGTGAACTCGAGAGAGAGAGAGAGAGAGAGAGAAAATGAGAGAGTGAGCACTAAGAACTTTGAGAGCGAGAGCAAGTAAGCTTAGAGATTAAGTAGAGAGTAAAGTAGCAAAATAAAGGTAAAGGGATGTTATTTATAGCGAGAAGAAATGTCTTTCAATATTTAGTCGACCTGAACCTCCAACGGTCGCCTCAAACAGGTGTGACGTTTTTGCTCTCCAATGGTTAGAATTCCAGTGACTTTCTCCTAACGGCTACTTCTCTAATCGATACAAGCGGTAGAGAGAGAGAAGAAAGATTTTAAAAGAAATTTGTGAAATACTCTACTTATCTAGAGATGATTTCACAAGATTGATGTCCATTTCTCTCAAAAACTAAGTCCGACTCAGTAATATTTACGAGTGACTCGGAACACTCGGAGACAAAATAACTCCTAGCTCAATTTCACTCGGTCAACTTAACTAATTGTTATTAAGACACGGAACAACATATAACACATAATCATGCAACATAATTTCATATAGAAATCACATAATCATGCATTAATCATTCCAAGCTCATTCCTAATAAAGCAAAACTGATCCTCACTAAGTGGCTTAGTGAAAATATCAACTAACTGAAATTTCGTAGGAATGAATTCAAGTTCAATATCACCTTTCTCATAATGATCTCTTAGAAATGATACATGACCTCAATATGCTTTGTCTTTGAGTGCTTGAACTGGATTCTTAGTGATGCTGATTGCACTCTAATTGTCACACTTGATTAGGATAGATTTGAATGAAAGTCCAAAATCCTTCAAGTGTTGCTTGATCCATAGAATCCGAGCACGAGCACACTCCAAGTGCAATGTACTCAGCTTCGAGCGGTTAACAAAGCAAGCGAGTTACGCCTCTTTGAGTGCTAAGATATAAGGGATTGACCCGAAATTGGCATGCTCCTGATGTGCTCTTTCTATCAACCCTATAACCAGCATAGTCGGCATCCGAGTATCCAGTGAGGGTCGGTTTCTAAGTATCCAGTGCAAGATATGAGTCTATAGAGAACCATAGACCAAGATTTTGTGTCCCTGGAAGATATCCGAAAATCCTCTTCCCCACGAGTGAGATGTGATTCTTTTGGGTTAGCTTGAAATCTTGCACACGGACAAACACTAAACATAATGTCCGGCCTACTTGGATGTAAGATATAGTAGAGAACCAATCATACCTCTATATAGTTTATGATCTACTTCTTCACCTTTTTCAGTCCGAGTCTAATTTCATGCTCGCTACTCATGGTCGTTGCTTGCATTTTCACATCTTGAAGCTTGTACTTCTTCAGTAATTCCTTGGTATACTTAGATTGATGGACATAGATGCCATCTTTACCTTATCCGATTTGTAGACCAAGAAAGAAATTGAGCTCTCCCATCATGCTCATTTCGAACTCCTGTCTCATCAACTTAAAAATTCTCGATAGAGATTTTCATTAGTAGCTCAAAAATAATATCATCAACATAAATCTGAGCAATAAGGAAATCTCTATCGAATTTTGTCTTGGTGAATATTAATAAGACATATGTTTATTGTGTGTAGGCATCAAATATGACCCGTTATGTAAAATATCAATAAGATATATGTTTATGTCTTGGTGAATAAATAAGAAATGTTGTGTAAAGAAACAAAAGTTAATCGTTACATTGAAAATTATGTGAACAAGCATGATGTTGATTATATTGGAGGACAATGAAAGTTATTGAATATTAAGCACGTTACAATTGATTATAATGGGTAGAGTAACTCTTTTGTTGTCTATTAAGAAACATTTTGGTCTTAGATGTCACTATAATATCATGCTTGTTGTTCATTGAATAGAATTTTACATTCTTGATAAGGATACTCATTGTTTGAAGTTTTTGAAATACATGAAGGATTTTACAAGGGTAAGAGGGTTGTTTGGTTCAAATATAGATACTTATGTTAGTACATATTATAGTGTTTGAGATATTTATGAAAGTTGATATAGTTAAGTTATATTTAGATTTTTCGTAAGAGAAAACGTGTTTAGGTTATGATATAAATAATGGGATTGTACATAAAAATTTTGTGTAAATTAATAGGGAACTTGAGATAGAAAACGAGATTATGATTTTGAGGTACGGAAGACATGTTCAATAATTTGTTTAAAAAAAGAGTGCTAAATGTTTTGAAAATTAATATATTAAAGTATTTTGATTTGATATATGATTGATGCTTGGTGGATAAGGATGCTAATTAAACTAAGACATTTAAAGAGGAAAGAAAATATAACTACACTTTTTCTAGAGGCATAAGTCAAAGACGAAAAGTATATGAGAGAAATTCTTGAGGTTATAGGAAATGTGTTATAGCCGAAGACTTACGTATGAGCTGATCCCTCATATGATTTTGATTTTAAATATTTCTTCCAAAACCTAGAAATATCTGAACTTAGATACATTATTGATGAGTATAATGAATATAAATTTAAATGTATCCCTTAACACTTTTCAGCCTTGGATTCTTAATGAGTTATAAATTCACCTAAAAACTCTAAGCCTTAACAAACATCTTTTGAGTCTTAGAACTCGGTTCTACTTAATTAAGTAGAAATTGACTCAACTTTAGTTACTGAACACTAGTCGAGGACTTAGTTTTGGAAAAGTGACCTACTCAATGTGGCTCGAACAGAAAGTTTGCCTAAATAATATCATACATTTAACTTAGCTTTTTAACTACCTTGTTTCATATTTTAAAACAGAATTACCTATGTTAATTTTAAAATGGTCGATTTATTAAGTTGAAATTAATCAAGTTGGCAAACACTAAAATTTGTCTAAATAACTCTTGGAACTTAATTCTAACTTATTCATTCTTTGAGTTTAGACATATATTATACTTTAAAAATTTCAGTTTATTAGATTAAGGAATTTTAATCGTTAAATAATTTATTGAGACTAATCCTTATCTAACATTGGACAAAAGTATTTTTATACTTTAAATACTATTTGCAATTTATTTTTGTAGGTTTATTAAAGTTGAATAATCTCACATCAAAGCAAAAACAAATGGCTTCTTACCGTTCAAAGACAATGAGACAGAAAAGTTACCATTTACAGGCGGACTCGGACACTATGCCATGATCTGTTTGTTTCCATATCCAATAAACTTCAAGTTTTTGATTCTAATGGGTATTGCTACCTTGTTTCTCAAATACAAAAGGTGGGTGGGACAGCTTTTGGAGGCTAAAACCTATGTATAACGAATACATTCACAACGGTTCTATTTTCAAAGACTCGGACTATTCGTTGTAAGGGCTAGCTGGCCCGAAGCCCAAGTCTAAGGCACAATGTCTTTCTACCATGCTTCCAATGAATAGAAGTCTTGATTCAAGACTTACAAGATTGCTGGAACCAAGAACTAAACTCTTATAATCTTACTTCTAGCTTATAACTCTAGCTTATTCAATTAAAACTTTCTAAGTTATATCATCTTGTAAAGAAAATTCTTGTAATCTATACTATTTTTCAAACACTTTTCTGTTTTATCCCTTGACTGAGTTGCAAGGGTTAACTCAACTAAGTTGCCCCAAACTGTAAAGGTTAACTCTGTTTGGAAGTATTGGGAGAGATAAGGTAATTTATGTGCCTAAGAAAAAACTTGTATCAAAATTATCTAAGGGAGCAATTTGGATAGTCAATTCCTTGTATTCGCGAATTCAAATAGTGGATTTCACTTAGTACTTGGATGAGTACTATCCGTGGTTTTTTGACCCGTGAGGGTTTCCACGTAAAATTTTTTATCCTTCTCTTTCTAAGTCAATCTAGACTTCGTTTCTACTTTCTAAGTTTAGACTCTTCTCAAAAAACTTATAATTTCTACATTATTTCCTCATCACCCTATTCATGCTAGGGTGACTTAGACTCTTTAATTGAACCTTCAATAACCATAAAGTTAAAGGGAGGAAATAGTGTTCTATATATATATTGGACGATCACATACAAGTAAATACAAGTAAAATTTTAATGATAGCAGAAGTTAAGTGAATAATCTGGATACTTTGACAATAGTTTAATATAATCTATGTTGATCGACAGCAAGGCTTCTTGGAGAAAAAGGTGAATTACACCGGTTTGGACCAAGAGTCAAGCCCGGCCAATGGTCGGCACCGGCGAGAGCCAATGCGGACCGGTGTCCGATGCCGGCCATAGGCCGAGACTCGAAAAATTAGTCTCAATCTTATAGCCTTGGCTGTCGGAAAATAAATAAAAATTTTTCATTTTTTAAATCGAAATACCGAGATGTGATTAGGAGAAATAAAATAGGAAAAGGGCGATCGCCGAGTTAGTTTTAGGAATAAAAACTAAAAAAATAAAAGAATACTCTTCCAATCTTAGTATGGGAAAACTAAGCTTGAAAGAGGTTTACAATTGACTCCATCGGTGCCGGAACCGAGAATCTAGATTCGGCGGCCGAATGTAGAAACGTAGGGATAAGTCCTTTCGTTCCGCCCGTCAACAAATGGCTTTTACTAATTTGAGTTTAAAGAAATGTGTTAAAATAGGCAAGCATACAACATATTAGATGCGAAAATAAATGAACCAAACGAGGCTTAAGAAAACGCTAAAGCGAGATATGAAAGTTGTAAATAAAAACAATAAAAGAAAGCAAAAGGAAAAACGAAAGGAAGCAAAAAAAAATATTACATCGGGCGGAGAGGAATTAAAAATCGATTACATTCTTTCTCTAAAACACCAAAAATAATAAATAATGAAATTAAATAAACCGTAATTTTAAGGCGGACTTGGCACCCTCAGGTTGTCCCACCTACCGATCCGAGTCTCGAGTCGGATCCGGAAGTGTGACAGATGGTGACTTGAAGGGTAAGCTTTTACGAAGGTTTAAAGATGTATGTAAATGACGAAGGATTAGGGATTGAATGTTGGTAATGTAGTGAGGATGAGGTGAAAGCGGACCAAGAGATTAGAATACATGAAATATTCAATAGTTGTTCGTTAGATTTCAGCAGCATGTAGTTAGGTTAATGACCTCTGCCAAGGTGAGGGATTAGCCCCTCTATTTATAGCGGAAAGCTAGGCCACAAAATGACCTAAGAGGAGCAACAAGCTACTCGTCCAATGCAGTTGAACCGAACCAGCCAAAATCCTTAAAAATCGGACAAAATCCTGCTGAACCAAAAATACCTTGGAGAGGGTCGAGACGCGTGGCGCCGGTCTCTAACGACGTCATACAAGTGTTTCTTGGCTTTCGTGCTTCAAATGACCTTTGGAGCAAAACGCAACGCTTTGGCAAAATAGGTCTTGAAGCGCGGCGCCGGCCTTGTACGGTGTCGTTCGGTTGTCTCGGGTTTCGTGCTTCGCTTGGTCGTTGAGTGAAAGACTCGAAACAATGTGTTTTTGCACAAAATAAAGAAGACTGGTGTTAGTGATAGCGACTTTCCATTTTTGAAAAGTTTCTATTTTTGGAGGTTTCTATTTTTGGTAGGTTTTATCTTTGGTTCGTTGGGTTTCCTGGTTGGGAGCCCAACCCGGGCTTGGTCCGATCGAAAGAAAATGGGTTTGTAGGCTGGCCCAAAGCAAGGAAGGTTGATTTTTCGGTGCTCGAGGGGCTCTTTGTAGTTTATCGGCTTCCGTCACGCCAATTAGAGTCCGATCGTGATCCGAATCCGCAAACAGGAATGAGATTTCATCACGAGGCTAACAAATAAATAAAAGAAAAAAGGGATGACATTTTTTAGCTATCAAAGTTAGTCCCACTTTGACCGAGTATGAAAGACGAAGTTCAAACTAGACATTAAAGGGCACGTACCTATTGCTTCGGATGTCGATTAAATCAACGCCATTTGTACTTAGTTGTTTTTTTACTCTAACTCTTATAGGTGAACCTAGACTTGACCAATGGAGTCTAAAACTCTAGGTGAACGATTTCGAACTTGGCTAATTAAAGACCTGAAGCTCGAATTGGTGTGCTTAAACTTGACCACGTACTTAGTCCGAAGCTTGGCGAGGGGCTTGAGCTTGACTCGGTATTAAAGTCCGAAGTTCAGCGGGGTGCCCGAACTTGACCACCTCTTAGATCCGAAGTTTGGTTGGGTATCCCGAGCTTGGCTCGACCAACGTCCTAAAGCTCGGATAAGGAGCCTAAACTTGACCATTCTTGGTCCGAAGCTTGGGTGAAACTTTACGCACTAATAGTTTTGTTAGCTAATAATCAAATGTAAATAGTTGCAAGTGTTATCTAAAAATGATCACGTAACCGGATTACGTTGTAAATGTGCTTCTTTGACTTGGCCATGAGGAGGTCCTGAAGTCTTGGTGTGGTGTGTGAACCTTGACCACCTGTTGGGCTCGAAGCTCGACGGGGATGTCCGAACCTTGATTGTTGTTAGGCCCGAACCTCAATTAGAATGTCCGAACCTTGACCATTGTTAGGCCCGAAGCTCGACTAGAGTGTGTCCGAACCTTGACCGCGGTTGGGTCCGAAACTTAACTAAGGTGCTTGAACCTTGACCGTTGTTAGGCCCGAGCTCGACGAGGGTATCTAAACCTTGACTACTGTTCGGCATGAAGCTCGACGGAGTGTCCGAACCTTGTCCGATGTTGGGTCTAAGACTCGACATGAGTGTCCGAACCTTGACCACTGTTGGGCTCGAAACTCGACAGAGGAGTCCGAACCTTGATGGCTAATGGACCTTGCTCGACGTCCGGTCACTTTCCTCGGGACACTTATGTAGAAATTTTTGCGTAGACTTGGTCATTGTATGAGCTGAAATCTAATGAACAATATGCTTGAAAATATGATGTTCCATGAGGTTATGTGCTTTATTCTAAATTTGAGCTTTTAGTTTGTGTACTAATAGCTCATTTGTTTGTATGATAGAATATTTATGTCTCTTCCCGAGTATCCTTTGAGTGGTTGTATGATACTTTCGATCATGAGCCCCCACATTCTTCTCGGGTGCTTGTGTCTACCTTATGTGTAGGGGTGAGCAAAAAATCGGGTATCCGGTTCCGAACCCGGTGGGTCCGGACCTAGACCCGGTTGAACTCGGTCCGGGATCGTGTCTAATTTTTAGGACCCGGTTAAAACCGATTGCGAGACCCGGTAGTGAAAAAGTGGACCCGAACCCGGACCGTTAGTCGGGTACCCGGTTTATATATATATATATTAAATTTATTTTTGAATTGGAGAGTCTCCTTTTATTGTTGATGTTGGAATCTCTTAAGTAGATCGAGATTTAAAAAGTAATCTTTGATCATAATTTCCGGTATGAATTTTCACCAATCGAGTCACGGGTATCTAACATATTCGCACTAATTTGATTCTTTTCGACGATAAGCCCCAATTGCATCAAATCTACTTTTCGTCTTTCTCCCCTCTAATATTCTTTTCTTTTTCGGAATGTACCTTTCTTATTCTTATGGAGAGAAACGCGCTTTCCCCTCTTTTGCAATCGGTTTTGCTACAGCACCCACGGATTATTTGAGACTTTTTTACAACACCCCGAAACCCATCCTAGGAGTATTACATCACCAAGATTCTCTCGAGAGGAACCCTTAAGGTTACTTAAGGTGTTGATTTGGTTTTCTGATTTCAACTTAAAGATAATAAAGGTAATTTCTATTTTTAGTTTGAAATTTTCTAAAAATTTTGGCGAGTTTCGTTTGTAATATGACCTATCCCCTAGGTTTAAATCCTTAAAACCCTACATAAAAACCACAATATACTCAACAATCCACATGCTTGGAGTATACAACTCGACGACCACACGCCGGAGTCCAATCAATACGTTAAAACTTAATGCAATCTAAATGGTTCATGACATAGCTAATACAACTATATTAACTCGGTTACTAGCTATAACAATTAGAAATGTATGGAATGCACGTTAGCAAACTTGTGCCACCCAAAAATATCATCGAGCAAACAACGAACAGACAAACAACACACAGGAGTCCAAAATATGCTAAAGTACGAGACACACCACCTAAGAGAGTACCTGCAACTACAAAGAGATAAGGTGTGAGCAAACCACAAGCTCGGTTGGTAATCCTATCCCAAAGTTCACAACATTCATACTTTATCCGCATATGACAACCAAATCATAACTTTCATTCCATATTCTCGAACTTCCAAATTAAACGTATTATGTGTGCTACACATCACTCAAGCCACTATTCCCAAATTCCTAAACTATCTTACTAATTGAATCAACTTAATCAAAATAAGATAAAACTTTAGTTATTCAATATGCACACAAATTCATGCAGTTTAATATTAAAATCACATTTCCACATTTTCTCAAAGGAGGTTCTCGCATTTGTCAACAATTACTCCAAACATCGAGTCTCTTTTTAGGGAGATTCCGTACAACTTATAATTATAAACATTTCAATCATTTATAACAAAGTTTCGAAATCATTAACAACTCATTAGAATTGAATCAACATTCTAGGCTACGGACTCGAATGAGCACTTCATAGTTTCGGGGCTCGAGCCCTAATAAAGGCTCCCAGGACCTATCTTCTAAGAAGTCTCCGGTCAACCATCCCGATACACCAGGACCCCAATTAGAACCCTTCCGCGGAAGTCTCCGGTCGGGCATCATGAGAGACGAGGACCCCGGTTAGAATCCTTCCGTATGCTAAACGATCTTGGCCAAGTCGATTCAAAATAATGAGAATACATTCATTAAGTTGTTTTAAACAAGCATCCTCAAATCGGTTTAACACATTAGAAGGCATAACACACGTGTCACCCCTCCAAATTCGGTTTCTCAATCAATTCCACTTCTTTGGAACACATTTCCGGACAGACTAATTAAATCGAGTAACTTTGATTCAAAGCTCATTTATTTCAAAGAAGTACAAGAGCATCTAGAATAGAACTTATGTAAATTTGCATTTGAAAGCCATTACTAAATCATGGTTTTCTATTTTACACAAATTCAAGTTAAAAGGAAATAAATTCAGTTCATTATAATTTTAGGATTCTTCTAACTTCAATTAATTTCTAATTTCACAGTATATAATAGTCCCCACATCATTAATCCACTCTTTCTCGCCCACATTCAGCCATATAACTCTTAATTTCATTTCACCACACAAATTCCTTCATTTCCACTTATCTTCATGCTCGGTTTAACCTTAAGAAATCAGATGTGTTTCCACTCAATTAAACCTCTCAATCACACTTCACGACTTACTTTTCCGCAATTCGGGTAATCTTCAAGTTTGATTCGGTTTCAGAACTATTCTTCATTCTCGTTTCCAGTAACCTATACTTAGTTGATATAGTGCCTAAGTGAATCTCTACACCTTAACTTATCATTCCAATTCCATTAGTATTAACTCCAACCTCGGAATTCACAAGGCAAGTAACGATTTAACCTCAAACCCGCAAACCCTCAATCTAACTCGTTTCATTCGATTTACTTCCAATTTAAACATCCCAAATCCTTTCAATGAATTCAACCCAAACAGATAATTAAACAATCATTACAATCTAACTCGCCTTGTTATGTTTTAGGTCCTAGCCTCGCTCGCTCGTCCGGTTTCGCCCCTCGACTTTCTACCTGTGCTCGGCTTCTTCTTCTTTTCTCCCTCGCTTCCTTTCTGCCTATCGTTGTTCCTCTTCCTCTCGCTCTCGAGTCCCGTTTTTGCTTCTAGTTCTCTTTCTCTCTCGGTTTGAAGAGTATTTCCCATCGGTCCTAACTTCCTTATCCTTGTTCCTCTTCCCCGTTCCTCTTCCCGGTGGCCTCCTTGGCTTTCGGTCTCTTGGCCTGTACTGGTTCCCACTCAACCCCTCTCTTTCTCTTACTCTCGCTCGCCTTCATCCTCTCTTTGTCTCCCGAGTCTCTCTCTCTCTCTCTATTTTGCTTTGCTCTAGGTTCTATTTTTGTTCCTCCTTCTCTCGCTCCTCCATCTCCCCGAGCCCCTCCTTTCTCTCTTTGTTTTGTGGCTTCCTCAGGAAAAGCAAACAATCATCACCTTTACGCTAATCCAATTCCTAACCTAACACTTAATTCCCCCTTTTCATTCCTTTTTTTCTTTTTTTTTGTTAAACATTATTTAGATTAAACCCAAATAAGTAGCATAAGTGATCTTGGGTTTTTATTTAACTAATCCAAGCAGAAAATTAAGAGGAAGGAATTAATATATTTCACTAATTACAGTCACGCAAACTAATAATAATTCGCTCAAATAAATTTACGAATATGTACCCACGTATATATTTTAGTTATTCGACCTAATTTATTTAGTTGAAACTAATATATTAATTTAACTCATATAATCACCCAAAATAACATTACGAGTATTACATTTTTCTTTATGTTTGTTTTCCATCATGTTTTTTAAGATTCAAACTTGTAATTTGGTATTGCATTGCATGTGGATTTGAGACTTTTTTCATTATTGATCTTGGATTTTAAAATTTTTGTAGTAGTCACCATTACAAGGTTGCATGCTTCGTATTATTAGATGGAGTGCATTGAAAATATTAGATAATTATAGGTCAAAACTTTAATTTAAAAAATTTTAATCAAAAAATCACAAAAACTTAAAATTGTGAAGAAAACAAGCGGGTACCGGGACCGATTCCAAAATCGGGTCTAGGACTAGGTCCCAATTTTTGGACCCAATTCTAGCTAGATCTCGGACAAAATGATCGAGTACCCGGTCACGCTCACCTCTACTTGTGTGGGTTAACAACATTGTACCACTTCATGACATCTTTGTTAAACGTGAATGGGAAGATGACATGGTATGTGTCCTCCGGTACATTCTTTAAAGTCATTGCCCCTATAAGGTTCCTCATGTGGTGGTGAGGGTTTTCAGTCCCGTGGAATTTAATGTCGGACATGGTGAATTTTGGAAGCAATTTGCCTTTAGGGATTGAAGTGAATCCCTACGCCGGGTAGTAGTCATTGAACATATAAGACTCACACCGCAACTTCTCTATTCAATCTATTTGTGGATCAAATTGAGGCTTGGATCGAGGTTCAAGTTGGGTTTCTTCTTCTTTTGATTTCTTCTTCAGTTCTTTAAGTATGAGGTCAAGGGTTTCTACCATTAACTCAATCATTTTGTCTTTGGCCTCAATCTTAGCTTGTACTTTGACCATTTTTAAGGAAGTTTGTTCTCTCTTGTTGGCCATTTTTAAGGAAGTTTGTACTTTGACCTTGGGCGGCGTACTTGTAATACCCGAAAATTTAAGGTGCTTACTTCATAAAGAATTAAATTATTAAAATTTAAATGGAAAATTTTGAATTAGTAAATTATAATATCCCGAGTCGAAATTAAAACCCAAAAATTTAAACTCTAGCATGAATTTAACTAAAATTGGGCTTTATGATATTAATTTGGGCCCAATTAAATAACTTGCCCCATAATAAGAAAATAAAAAAACAAAATATTGAAAATGAAAATAAAAAGGAAATAGGAAAGGATGGTTGGAATTTTTAGGAGGTGCTGGCAGTAAAGAGGAAAAGAGTAGTTTCGGGTCCTATTGAAATTTAACAACAAAGTTCCTTAGGTGGAGCAAAGAGAGGGACCGAGAGGGAGAGTAAAAGGGGAGAGAGAGAAGCCTAGAAGGGGATTAAGAAGGACCAAAAGAGAGGAAAGAGAGCATGAGAGAACCAGAGAGGAACAGAGAGAAACGAGAGCAGGAGATTGTGAATCGAAACAAAGAAGAAGAAGTGATAGAGGGAGGTTCGAGTAGGCAGCAAAACCGAAGCGGAGCCAAACTCGAGCAAGAGGAAAGCGAGAAGAAGAGTGAAGGAGAACCAGAACCAAAGCGGAAAAGCTTGAGAGAACCCGAAAGGAGAACTAGAGGCAGTGGGAAAGAAGGAAGAAGAAAGTGAGGGACTGAGCGAGAGCAAGAGAACAACGAGACCAAGAGAGAGGTTGGGAGCCACATAGAACGACGAGAAACTAGAATAGTAACAACAGAGTGATTGAGAGGTTAAGACTAAGATTGAGGGTGAAGAAAGAAGAAGCAGAGGGTCGAGAAAAAGAAGGAAGGGGGAACCTAGAGGAAGAAAGGGAAAACGAACAGCAAATCGAAACCCAATTCAAACCTTCCAAACTAAAATTCTTAGAACCACTAAGAATCTAAGCTGAGTAATTCCACTCTTCTCCTGAACAAAAAATGAATTACATCAACTAATTGGGGAAATTGATGCACGAATTTGAAATCCAGTTTAATTGAAGAAGTTAGAGCATAAATTCACTAAAACTAGCAACTCGCAAGTTGAAATTCATGTTGTGGTAGTTTGAATATTGATGTTCGAATCTATAAATTTAATTGTAACACCCCAAAACTCGTCTTAGGAGTATTACACCGCCGAGTTCCTCAAAGGAACTCCCAAGGCTCACTCAGGTGTTGGCTTAGCTGTCTTAACCCACTTTAAGGTAAGGAATATAATTTTCTACAAGGGTTAGAAGTTTTCTAAAAATTTTGGCGAGTTACTGTTTGAACTATAGCCCAACCCATAGGCTAAAAGCCTTAAAACCTGCATGAAAGTCACCATAAAACTCAACGAGCCACATGCTCGGAGTACACAGCTCAACGGCCACACGCTAGAGTATATTCACAACCACAAAACTCACATTTTGAACTAGTTTACAACCCAAGTCATGAACTCAGCAAAAACTAGATTTACAACCACTTGAGATCAAAATTGCCGGAGAAAGGAAATCTCCGGCTTGTCGGAGCTACTAGTTTGGTCTACATACATACATTAGGCTTACTATACATTACTGTCTATTTACGTAAGAAACCGAGTATATAACAATATACTAAACATGAAACACCTAGACTTGACTGCAGCCATGATCGCCACCAAAGACAAGCATTCCAGTCATCCATCTCGGGGGTACTCGCAACTAGGAGGGAAAAGGGGGAATTTGTGGAGGTGAGCAATAAACCACGGGCTCACCGAGTCTTACACCCTTAAAATGGAAATTCTTTATACATAATACTCATAATGATGAAATCTACGAAAGCATAATAATATAATAAAAATCTATATACTTTCAATGAAATCTCTTGCAACGAAGTTAATCATTTAAAAGCACGGTTTCACATTCATCACAATTCTCTTTTTCCAACTGAATCAACTTTCTAGGCCTTCGAGGATTTGAACTAGCACTTCTTTTCTCATAATTTCTCTTAGTTTCTCCGATTTCTCTAGGCGCGACCCCAAATAAAAGGCTCCGGGACCTATCTTCTAGGAAGTCTCGAGTCGGGCATCCTCGCCACTGCAGGACCCTTGTTAGAACCCTTCCCTCAAAGTTTTTAGTCGGGCGTCCCCGATTCGAACCCTTTGGTATGCTAAACAATCTGTAGCAGTTGATTCAAAACAATTTACACATATTCATTCATCACATTCACTTTAACGACTTTCTCAAATCGATTTAATATCGGGAAGGCATGACACCACTTGTCACCCTTATAAATTCACTTTCTCAAATTTGATTTACTTTCTCAAATAAATTTCGCTTCTTTAAAGCATATTTATGTTTGAAAGGCGATTCACAAGAAGTTTCATTCAAGGATAATTTCACATAAAATACAAAACTCCTTTCAAAAACTACTTTTGAATATCGTTTCACAATCACTTGCACGGATAGTAACAATTCAACACGAGATAGTCATTCTCAACTTCATTCCTAACTACACCTTTTTCAATTCCCCAATTCAGTAAGGTTGATTCCTTTTACGAGCCACAATAACCACAGGTAGCCATCACCTAAATCAACGTTTCCACTTTTCGCAATTCATTGTTTTTACCTCAATTACTCATTTTATGCCTCTACTTTATAACTCAACTTCTTTCTCCCATACTCAACCACACCGCTCTTGATCTCACTTTATCACTTAAGTCCCTCTCGCTATGCTTAACTTCAAACTCAATTTAATCTTCAAGGACTTAAATATGTTATAAACTCAATTTCACCTTAGACTTCCCATCTTGCTATTTCTTTATCTTAATTGTATGTCCATCAAGATGAAGTCGTGTGCCTCCTTTATACTCAATTCATCGTTTCCTAATACGCATCGTTATCTTCCGGCGAATAACTTAGGAAGTTTTTGTGGTTTAATTGGAACATCGATTCGCAATTTACCCCCAATTTACCACTTCTTTGTCCTTAAGTGCCATTTGAGATCTTCACCATACTCTTTATACCTACGCAGCCTAATATCTTCGGCATCCCATCTCAGCCCTAACCAATTACTAAGCTCCTTCGGTTTCCGATTCGGACTCAACAATTCCATTCGTTTTTCTCATAACCTAATTTAGTTCTAACAACTTCCTAGCTTTGTTCTATCACATAAACATTTAATAATCATAACAAAACTCATTGGGGTTTCGAAATTACTAATAGTTTAGAGTACTACCCACCTCGATTCGGGGATTGAAGGTTGCTGAGGTTCAAGTTCCTTTGGGTCGGTTCCTCCTTTCCTTCCTCTTTCCTCGCTGCTAGCCCCGGTTTCGCCGCCCTCCTCCGCGCCTGATGTCGTTGCCGGCCACGGTTCTCACACCCACCAGCTGCCTCCCTCTCTACCCTCGCGTTCGTATCCCCTTTCCGGCTCGGTTTCGCCCCTCTTCGGTTCTCGACCGTTTCCCTCGTGCTCGCCAGCCGCTTGTCGTTCAGCACAACGGCCTCCGGCCTCTCTTCCTCGCCTTCACTCTCGCTCGCCCTCTCGGTCTCGCTCTATCTCTCCCTGCTCGACCTCTCTCTCTCTTTCTCTCCCGTTCTTGCTTACATTCGGTTCCCCCCTCTTTCCTTTTTCCTCTCGCTCCTCTCTTTCCCTTTTTGGTGGTTTCATCGGGGCATCCGAGCACTTGCTGCGAGCACACTAATCCTCCCCTTAAATTTTTTTATTTTATTTATTAAGCAAGTACGCCCTGGGTTTCTATCTTTAATAGCGTCGAACGAGCAATTACCTTTATTAATTAAACTATATAAACACACAAGCACATAACAATCACATAAAATAAATTAGGTATAAATACCTAGCTTAATTTAACTATAAAGTTAATCTACTCAAAATTCGGGTCTCACATTAATAATGTTTGATTATTGTAGAAAATGATTATTGAGCTGTAAATTTGAGAATTTTATGAAATTAGCTTTAATAGAATTAGAGAGAAAAAAAACAGAAAATTTGAATTCATGATTTAGGTGCATATTTTTCTATATTTATCATGCTATCCGAATTATTACGAGTTCATGAATAGCCCAAAAGTCCTAAAAAATTTATTATAGCTTTGTGATAATTTATGACAATTTCCTGTAAAGTTTGATAAATTTTGGATAAGTAAATTAGAAGATATGAATTTTTGAGTGAAAATGTCCTGTTTTGGGCAAAATCGGGACTGATTGCGTAATTGGGTTAAGAACTAGAATTTAAGAAATTATTTTGATAGTTTAAGATATATGTGATGATTAAGAAAGGTTAAGGAACCATAAGCCACCTATGCGCAATAATACACCATTATGAAACGATAAGTTCATTAATTAGAAATCCTAATTGATATATCCATGTTATGATGTGTTTATCTTGAAATATATTGATTATAGGTGATAAAAACATTTTTATATCAGTTATATTGATTGTACTTGAGTTAAAACTTTTTTTTACATGAATTGCTAGTTGTGAAGATGTTACTTGTGAAGTTATTGAGCATGATTTATATGAATTAAGTGTATCTTGTCGGCAAGTAATAAGAAAATAATAAGAAAATAAGAAATCTAAATAAATAAAGAAAGGAAAAAGGATTGTGTTATTGATCTAAGACCCCACGAATTAAAGAATCCTCTGAAGATATGGCCATAAAAGTATTTGTCAATTGAAGTCATGAATTATTTTGCTTCCATGAATTATTGACAGTATGCGTCCTTCGAGTTTGAGGCCATGAATTATTTTGCCTAAGCCCACAAATTATTTTGGCTTCAACAATTAAAGAACTGGGTCTTTAGAGCGGAACATAAATTTCTTTCCATTCAAAACTAAGATGACTTAAGTCAAGAATTATGATACGAAGAAATGAATGATTATGCATGATGAACAAGAAAGAAACAAAGAATAAATTATTTATATCATGATTGAATATATAAATGAGCTTAAGAAGAAGAATGAATCTTGTTTTCATACGAAACTTATATGATGTATGGCAAGAACTATGAATGATTTACGTGATGAATGACTTACATGGTAAATGATTGTATGATGTATCCGAGTAGAAAGAGTTAATGAAGTATGTATTGGTTGAATTTATGAATATGTGATGTTATGTGTCGATCTTAGCCGGTAAGTTCGATAAGTTTAGTATCTTGTGTATCTTCAGCATGTATACTTTGAATCACATGTTATCGGTAAATATTGAACTTACATGTATTATTAATAAATTAATGTGCAAAGTGAAACAAGGGGTTGGATTTGGGTTATTCACTGGGCTCATGGAACTCATGACCTCTCCAACATTTTCAAGTATAGAAGTTAAACTCCTTAGAGTTGCTTGTGGTTTTCAAAAGAAGTCGACTAATGGATAGGAGATTCCTAGACTTGCTATTAGTGTTTTGTTTTCATGTTTGTAAAGATCGGTTGTATGTCGAACTTAAGTTTTGATTATGTATATGAAAGACTAATGTGTTTACTCCGAGTGTGTGGCTCGTTGAGTTTGTGTTGTGGGTATCCCGAGAGTGTGGCTCGTTGAGTTTATGAATGTGTTATGTGCGGGGTTAAGGCTTTGAGACTATGGGATTAACCAAATTACAAAGTTTCCTCTACCGAATTTTTAAGAAAACCTTTGAAAATATAGAAACACGCTTATGCCAATATAAGAGAAACCTAGTAAACCTAAGTTGAGATCTTAAGTAGCCTTAGGGGTTCCTCTCGGGAACCCTGGTATGTAATACATCGACCCGAGCCGGGAAGGGGTGTTACGATCCTGGTGTTATTAATAAAGATGTCGGACTATAGGAACCGCAGCCGGCCGGGGCCCGCCGAGCTTCCTCACTTGTGTTGGGTCTCTTTTTAAATATTGATTTTAAAGATGGTTTTAGAAAGTCGATTTTGGAATGTGGGGATGAACCTTTTATTAAGATTTTCGACTTTTATTAAATCGATTAGGCAATTTTGAATGGCGTTTTTATTAATCGTTTTATTTTAGTAATTAGTTTCAAAAGTCCTGCAATATTATTTCTTAACCAAAAAATAAATAAAATTAGGGTTCTAAATCTGCCGTGACGCTTTAGGGCCGATTAGTGTGAAAACATCAATCCGAGCGACGCCTCGCCTATCGACCACTCGGTGCGAGATGGCGACCGCACCTAGTGGTGGCCGGCACCGCCCAAAGGCCACGGTTGAGGAGATCAGCCTCGGCCTCTGCCTCGGCTTGGCGAGATCCGAGATCTTGTTTTCTTATGCTTTGCAGTAAAAAAATAGCCGAGATGCAAATTTAGAAGAAATAAATAAAAGGGAGTCGCCGAGTCAATTTTTAGGAAAGAAAAATAACAATAATAAAATAAATGCTCTCTCAATCTTAGTATGGGAAAACTAAGACCGAAAGAGGCTAAAAATGACTCCATCGGTCTTTGAGCCGAGAATCGGATTCGGGGACGAGGTACGAAACATAGGGATAAACCCTTTCGTTCGCCGAGTCAGAAGACGGCCATTACTAATTCGAGTAGTGAGTTAAAATGATGCGAAAAACATAAGGATACAACAACATGCTAAGTGAAATTAAAAGCAACCAAACATAATTAAGGAAAACGATAAGGAAAGCGGTAAAGAAAGCAAAAGCGGAAAGAAAAGAAAAGTGAGAAATCTAAAAGATTACTCGAGAAGAGAGGAATTAAAAGCAATACATCATTTGTCCACAATACGGAAAGGAATAAAGAAAGCATAAAATAAAATAAACCGTTGTGAGGATTGAATGCGTGCCCTTAGGTTGTCCCACCTACTAATCTACATCTCGGATCTTAATCTCCTGATGCGACGATGGTTAATTGAAAGGGGCTTTTGTGAGTTTTTGTGGAGATAAGTAGACAAATGTGTGACTGATGGATTTCAAGGATTGGATGTAGGGAGTATGATGGAAGTAGAGAAGGCATAGGCGAAAAAGGGACCAAGAGATCGGAATACAAAGATGAGTATTTAGTAGCTCTTAAGTGAATTTCGATAGCGTGGTATTAAGGTAGGAAGCCAGTGTGGAAATGAGAGTCAAGGCTCTCTGTTTATAAGGAGATGTTAGGTCAAGGAAGTGACCTAGGGTTAGCTCGACCAGCTGTCCAAAACAGTGAAAATAAACCGGGCTAAGATATCACAAGATTGAATAGGAGAGAGCTGGGAAGGCGGACGCCGACCATCAAGGGATGCCTAGGGTTTCGTGCCCTAGCGTGCTTCCAAGGGAATCTCCGGGAAAACGCATCGTTCCACTTACTATTTTGGGGTGGCAAGTGCCGGCCATAGCACCTTTCCAAAAATGGAAAGTTTTCATTTTGGCGGTTTTCATTTTTATGCGGGATGCGTGCTCCTAGTCTCGGGTGGACTATCTTGGAGTCAAAACGCAATACTTTGATGCTTGTGATCATGAAATGCGGCGTCTACCGTAGTCTTCGTGTCTTCAACTCCTTGTCCGGTTGGATCGAAGTGAAACACGGGATTCCGAGCCTGGAATTTCCCAATACGCGACAGTGGACTCCATTGTCTCTGGAGGCTTGTCCCGGTTCTTGGATCGTCCAGAAAGAAAGGGGATTTTGGATTGACCACTGAGGCAAAAGGCTATTTATGTGGTGTTGGGGGTTCTTTGTGGTTTATCGGCTTCGTCATACCAATCGAGCACGATCCATGATCCAGATCCTCAAACAGGACTCAAGATTTCATCATCGGATCACCAAATAAAAAACAGAGAAAAGGACGACACTTTTTGGTGTCTACACGGACGTATTGGTGCTGTATGTGTCCGTGTAGGACGTATCGGTGTTGACCGTACCGGTGTTGATGTAGACTTCTTATTCCTAGCCGTTTCGTGCTAGGATTCCCGATTTTAGTAGGATTCCCTATCCTTTGTTCCCAAAAGAGTAAGTGCTCGGGATTGGCTCGTGAAAAATTTTAAGGGAGACAGGGCTTAAGTGCTTGACTCGAGGAATGATTGATCCTAAGGTAAAAGAAAATGATTTTCTTTTTTACTTGGATGCGAGATAAATAATGCAAATTGGCCAAAGTGAAATGCAATGATGTAAATGGAGTCCCTTAGATTGAGATGAATTTGATTTGGCTAAATGCAAACAAAGACTCTTCTAATTTGGGATGAGTTTAATTTGGTTAATGCAAATAAAAGACTCCCTATTTTGAGATGAATTTTAATTCGACTTATACAAATAAAAGATTCACCTATTTGAGATGAATTTGAAATTTGGCTAATGCAAGAAAGAACTCACCTATTTGAGATGAATTTAAAATTTGGCTAATTCAAAAATGGACTCACTTATTTGAGATGAATTTAATATTTAGCTAATGCAAAAATGGACCTACCTATTTGAGATTAATTTAAAATTTTGCTAATGCAAAATGGACTCACCTATTTGAGATGAAATTTATTTTTGGCTAAATGCAAAATGGACTCACCTAATTTGAGATGAAATTTATTTTTGGTTAAATACAAAAATGGACTCACCTACTTTGAGATGAAATTTATTTTTGGCTAATGCAAAATGTACTCACCTATTTGAAATTAATTTAAAATTTTGGCAAATGAAAAATGGACTCACCCATTGGAGATAAATTTTATTTTTGGCTAAATGCAAAATGGACTCACCTAATTTGAGATCAAAATTAATTTTTGGCTAAATGCAAAAATGGACTCATATAATCTGAGATGAAATTTATTTTTGGCTAAATACAAGAATGGACTCACCTAATTTGAGATGAAATTTATTTTTGGCTAATGCAAAATGGACTCACCTATTTGAAATTAATTTAAAATTTTGGCAAATGAAAAATGGACTCACCCATTGGAGATAAATTTTATTTTTGGCTAAATGTAAAATGGACTCACCTAATTTGAGATGAAATTTATTTTTGGCTAATGCAAACTGGACTCACCTATTTGAAATTAATTTAAAATTTTGGCAAATGAAAAATGGACTCACCCATTGGAGATAAATTTTATTTATGGCTAAATGCAAAATGGACTCACCTAATTTGAGATGAAATTTATTTTTGGCTAAATGCAAAAATGGACTCATATAATCTGAGATGAAATTTATTTTTGGCTAAATACAAGAATGGACTCACCTAATTTGAGATGAAATTTATTTTTGGCTAAATGCACACATTGGACCGACTCAAGAAGGTTCATTATTTTATTTTTATTTTTTGCACCCATGCAAGGATTATTTAGTGAACTTAGCTAAACATGTAAGGACTCACAAAAAGAAGGTTAAATACTAAAAGCAACCACATTCATTCAAGCATGCAAATGAAGAAGGGGTACAAGTACAACCTATATTGCCAAAGTTCTATGGTCAAAAGAGGGATAAAACTAGGTAGGATACATGGTGTCTCATAATCGGATCATTTAGTCCTTCATGGGTTGCACGACGGGAAAAGCATGAATCCTTGGTGTCTCTTAGTAAACCAAAGAAAGCGTGCTATGAAGGAAGAGGTACCACCTCCCTAACAATCAAGCCTAATTGGGTCCAGTCTAGGTTAGTAGTTCGAACCTCCTCTAAAAGATGTTCTTAAAAGTAAAGTCTAATGGTCGAAATTAAAAGCAACTATAATCGAGGTTGCCTAAATGCAACATGCCTAATGCAAAACACATTAAGAAAAACTCACAACTCAAACTTTCGGGTCTCACCCTCTTAATAAGTAACACTATCCCTAGTGGAGCCAGTTCTCGTAAGAACCACTCGCCTGTCCCCTCCGTGAAGGAACCGGATCTGGATCGAGCTTGCCCACGAATGTCGGGTCTCTTTGATTTTTAAAAATTCTTTTAAAAGATGATTTTTGAAAGTTCATTTGGAAAGTGGGAGTGTTTCTCTCATTGAGATTTTCTATTTTTGTAATCCGATTTTGAAAGGGCGATTGACGATTTTGTTAATCTTTTATTTTAGAAATTAATTCTAGAAGTCTCGAGATGTTATTTCATAATTTAGAAAAATAGAAAAATTCAGATCTACTTTACGCCACAAGGCTTTTGAGCCAAAAAGGTGAATAACACTGGTTTGGACAAAGAGCCAAGCCCGGCCACTGGTCGGCATGCGAGAGCTAGCGCCGACCGGTGTCCGGCGCCGGCCATAGGCCGAGATTGAAAAATCGGTTTCGGTCCTATAGCCACGGCTGTCGGAAAATAAATGAAAATTTTCCAGTTTTTAAATCGAAATACGAGATGCGATTAGGAGAAATAAAATAGGAAAATGGCGATCGCTAGTCGGCTTTAGGAATAAAAACCAACAAAAATAAAAAAGAATACTCTTCCAATATTAGTATGGTAAAACTAAGCTTCAAAGAGCTTTAAAATTGACTCCATCCGTTTAGAACCGAGAATCTAGATTCGGGGTGAAGGTACGAAACATAGTGATAAGCCCTTCCATTCCGCCTCGTCAACATACGACCTTTACTAATTTGAGATGGGAGTTAAAGAAATGTGTTAAAACAGGCAAGCATACAACATATTAGATGTGAAAATAAATAAACCAAACATGCTTAAGAAAATGATAAAAGCGAGATATGAAAAAGCGTAAATAAAAGCAATAAAAGAAAGTGAAAGGAAAAGCGAAAGGAAGTGAAAAAAAAGAGATTACATCGGATGGGGAGGGATTAAAAGCGATTACATTCTTTGTCCACAATACCGAAACACAATAAATAATGAAATTAAATCAACTGTAATTTGAAGGTAGACTTGGTGCCCTCGGGTTGTCCCACCTATTGATCCGGGTCTTAAACTGGATCCGGAAGCGTGACGGTGATGAAAGGAAGAGGATTTTTGTGAGATTTTTGTGGAGGTTGAAAGATGTATATAAATGATAAAGGATTAGGGATTGAATGTTGGTAAAGTAGTGATGATCAACTAAAAGGAGACCAAGAGATCGGAATATATGAAACATTCAATAACTCTTAATCGATTTCAGAAGCATGTAGCTAGGTTGTAACGCCCCCAATCACCATTACCTAATAATCCCTGATTAGAGAATATGAAGTATGGTCGCAGCGGAAGTTAACGACCGAAGGCGTTACCACCGTCCTAGAAATAGGACCAGGCTAAATAGAATGTATATAAGGAGGCTTGCTTCAATTACTTACGCTTATACGAGTCCCGATAAGAGTAAATATTGGTGTCCCAAAGAGTTAAATTATACCACATCATTAAACCAACTCCCAACATACATTTTTGTCACATTTTATACATTATGCAAACCCCTACGACGGACTATCCGAAAATATGCCGTATGTAATACCTTCCAAGGGCAAACCCAAAAAAATCGATGTGGAGAAAAATCACTCGTGAGCTTCGGGTCACTCACGGATCGATGATAACGATATTTCCAGGTAAGTTTTGCTTGCGGCGGACCTCCTAGGCAATGAGTCTGTTCACACATGCTTTCCCTAAAAACAAAAACAGTGAAATATTTCGAAGAATGAGTAGAAACTCGGTACGAACATTCCTGCATCTGTAAAGCAAGTTTGAAAAATATTTTAATAGAGCGCGCGCATTTCAATTCATTTTAGTTTGAAATTAGGGGAGAGAATATGAGTAAATCTTGCTTGTCGGTTATTATCCGAAAGTGGAACCCCTTGATAATTGATACGATCTTAGTAAGGTGCACACCTCCCGGCCGACCGAGAACCCGAGTTGAAGCCGCGCGGGTTGGGCATAAGCCCCGATTATTGATAATTGATGGGCATAAGCCACGATAATTGATAATTGGGCGGGGACCACTTGATTAGGTGGCAAAACTTGATTTGCAAATGATTCATTATTAGTTATATAAATGAGAAATATTGAGATTTGATGAAACATGTGAGTTTTCGAAAGGTACGAGGCAATGAACGTACTCGAACCGAGAATATTTGTTTCTCCCCTTTTGCAGAAATTTGAGTCACCAGCTATTCGGCAACGGAAGTGGCCTCGATTACGTTTAAGATGGATTTCTAGGGTTAATAATGTTTTCCTTAAGTTTTAATGCTTGAGTTTGTATAAGCATTAACAATTTATTTCATTTCCTATACTTGTATGAAAATCGATTAAACTAATGTTTGTATTACCCAACTTTACTGCGTTGATTCCGTTTCAATTATTGGATACAATTTATATTAATTGAAGAAGTTGATTAGGCTAACTAAATACCCAATAATGTTGGTGTTATTCGATTTGCTAGTTGACTTGGATTGAAAATGGTGTACATATATATACACAACACTTATTGTTAATTCCTTCCTCACTTCTCCCTTCTCTGCACTCAAAACCCATAGTCAAGTGATTAATTAATCCGTCAAATGCCTTTCCATAGGAAGGTTTCACAATTTGCCGAATTGCCCAAAGTTCATACATATACCATTTTAAGGGCTTAAGCATTATTTCCTCTACGAAATTCACATTCACAACCTCAATTTGGTATACTTAAAGTTCAAATTTTTCTCACACTTCTACGTACACATTCCCCTTTGTTTGCTCAATTTAACCATTCCTAACATATAACAAATCCATCAATTTCCTCAATTCTATAATAAAACATCTCCCAAACTCATTCACTAATTCATAATCTCCCCATGAGAATCACATTCGTTCTCATTCATACAATACACAACCAATCCATTAAGATACCACAACTCGATTATTCACACCAATTCGGATTTTCCCAAATTAATCTTTAAATTCACTCCACAAATATATTTCCAATCATACTTCAATTTACGATTACAATTGCTCGAATAGATAATGAAATTGATAATTTAGGGTTTAGACTTTTACCTTCAAATTCACGAGAGGAGGAGTCGAGGAGAGGAAGGAGGGGATGTTGGTGGTGCACGGTAGCTCCGGCGATCGTAGGGCAGCACCGGCGTCGAGCTCCGACGGCCGAGCTGCGGCTGATGGTTGGGCAGCGAGAGCGGGTCGCGGCGGAGGAGAGGCGGGGCACCTGCCCCGCGCGAGAGAGAGAGAGTGATGGCGAGAGATACCAGGCGTCCCTCGGACGACGCCGGCGTCGGCTCGGCGGCATTGGTGGCGCTTGGTGGCTCGAACGAGGGCCGCGAGAGGAAGGCGGAAGAGGGAAACAGAGCACGCGAGGGAGAGAGGGAGCGCTTGCGTGAGAGAGGGAGAGAGAGAGCGGTGCTCGCGTCGGCTTCGCCGGCGTTGGCGGCGGCCGGTCGTCGGAAGCGGCCCGACCGAGGGAGGCGTGGAGAGACGAGGGAGAGGCGAGAGGACAGCGGGGAAAAGGGGAGAACGAGGGAGCACGAGAGAGAGAGGATCAGCTGAGGAATAAAATGAATTTTAAGTTGCCTACACATTCCGAGAGAATTCTCTCTGGATTTTTCTTTCAAAATATCAACGTCACTATTTTTATTATGTTTTCATTTATTTATTATCTTATTATACGTCCGATTTTATGTAACTCACTTACATTGCTACTTGTTATTATTATTTTGTTCGTTCTAATAATGTTGTAAATAGGTTATACGATCTGTTTTCAAATGTAATGTTTCGTTTAAATATAACCTTTAGTAACTTTCGCGGATATCTTTACATTTATATGCGATATATATATTTATACGAATTTCTAAATCTTCTTTTCATACATATCCGTAAATTTATAATTACTAATATGAAATGTTATTGGAGGCCACTTCGTCACCTTAGTCTGCATAATTCACGAGATGAAATAAATTGAATATAAAATACCAAATTGAAGTGCACGCGCTCATTGATATTAGTCTCGTAATTGATAAGGTAAATAACGTAATTTAAGGGCGGGCTGTTACATAGGTTAATGACCTCTGCCAAAGTGAGGGGTTAGGCCCTCTATTTATAGATGAAAGCTAGGTCACAAAATGACCTAAGAGGAGCAATAAGCGGCCATCCAATGCTTTTGAACCGAACCAACCAAAATCCGAGAAAAATCGGACAAAATCCTGCTGAACCAAAAATCCCTTGGAGAGGGTCGAGATGTGCGGTGTCGGTCTCCAACGACGTCGTACGGGTGTTTCTTGGGTTCCTTGCTTCGGATGACCTCTAGATTGAAACGCAACGCTTTGACAAAATAGGCTTGAAGCGGAACACCGATATACGGTGTCGTCCGGACATCTCGGTTTCGTGCTTCACTTAGTCACTGAGTGAAAGACTGAAACGATGCGTTTTTCCCAAAGTAGAGAAGACAGGCGCCGGCCATAACAACTTTCTATTTTTGGAAAGTTTTCATTTTTGGCATGTTTCTATTTTTGGCGGGTTTTATTTTTGGTTCGGGTTTGGGCTTCCAGGTTGGGAGCCGAACCCGAGCTTAGTCCGGCCGAAAGAAAATGGATTCATGGGTCGATCCAAAGCAAAGAAGGCTGAGTTTTGTGGTGCTAAGGGGTTCTTTGTGGTTTACTGGCTTCCATCAAGCCAATAAGAATCGACCGTAATCCGGAACCCTCAAACAGGACTGAGATTTTATCATCTGGGCTAACAAATAAATAAAAGAGGAAAAAGATGACACTTTTTAGGTGTCTACAATAATATTTTTATAATTAAGTATCCAACTTTTTTTTCCTCAAAATTTTTCCTATCGTTGCCAATTATATGCTTCTATATGCATGCTTGGCTTATTTCACAAAATAAATATCTATGAGCCTAATTTTCTATATTTATGCATTCATCGTACCTTTTAACTCTTTAATCCTTACGGTTCATTCTATCGAATTCTAACTTTCATTTGAGTATAGGTTAAGCTGAACCTATTTTTTGGGCAATTTCATATATTCTTCTTTGTGACTCTCAGTAATTACTCCGAGACTAATGCGGTTTTTGCTTATCATAACTCCATAATTTCACAAGCACATTTTCCTATTGTTGACGAAAATGTATTACCAAAGAAATCCTTGTTCTACCTAGTTTATTTCTAGTTTTTCACTCCATTGTCTATATTGACAAGTAGTTCCGCTTTATTTATATTGATCCTCATAGTCAATTGTTATTTTCTAGCAAAAATGTAGTTACATTTGGAGATATTTTGTAATAGTATCAAGTATCATTACTCTCACCGTTTGGTATTTGTTACATTGTTTTTCACCTTACTACTCATACGAGTTGGCTATCATTTTCGCTTAAAGATTCACTTGAATTATTTGTCCTTATTTTTCCTTGGTAACCAAAATCGGCGCAAGTCCTATTACGTATTGTAGTTTATATCTGATGATAATTCATGTTGTTATTAATCAAAATTCTTCCTTTATACAATTGTTCGATTCATCTTATACTAATACTTATTGGCCCTTATTGGAGTATTTAAAATTTTTCTTTGAGAAGGATGGCCAAAATTATTGTTTTCTTGTTTATTGAGTCTTTAATTCTTTTTTTTTTTTTGATAGAAGAGTCTTTAATTGTATGATAATGATTTTCTTTCATGGAACTAATATTCGAATTTACCTTCCTCCTATTGCCTCTCCCATGGGTTCTCTTATTGCCTCTCCCATGGAAATCTATTGTGATTAGAGTGTTCTTTACTCAATTTAGGTTGTTACTAAGTTATTTCCTTATTTATCGTTTCCCTCTTTATTGTTTATATTAAAATTAGAATTTTTTCATAATACCATTAGATATAGATCTTCCCAATAATTTCTTCTCTAATTACTTTATGGATCATCAGTTCAAAACTTTAAACCAACTCATCTAATTGTTATCAATTCTTCATAGTCCATGACTTTGTCACTTGTATCATTTTTTATTCATATATATGTTATATCTTTGCCAAGACAAACAAAATTGCCTCCAAGAGTTATCCTTTAAGCTTATCGAGTTAATGTTCACATGATTCTACACTAACAATGAATCATAGTTTTTAATAATCCATATAATAATAAAAGCTTAAGTATATTTTTGTTATTGTATATCTTATTTATGTTTTAGGAAATGACACTTTGATATATTAATCTTATCTTTTCTGAATGATTATAAAATAAACTTTTCAAATATTATGCACTTTTTTATTTAGTTGGTGAGGATCTCTAAATTGCTCTCATAGTTTGTTATGATAGAACATTAACCATGGATGATATAAGACCATTGATTATTAGATTTAAAGAATTTTATGTTGTCGGATCTTATTGTTTACTATATTCGATATGGTTGAGTAAGTGATTAACGAAGAAGGAAATGCAAAGGGGATAATGAAGAAACTATCATAGGTATTAGTTGGAACATAAAACTAACGTTGAACATGAGGGATACAAGATAGAGGTTTGCTTGAAAATGAAATGAATACTCGTTATTTGAGGCTACGGAGGCATGTGTAGGTGAAGTCATGAAAACACACTAAACAAAAAAGTCTTAGAATCGGACACATAAAGACAGTAAATCTTATGTCCGAATAAACTTCTTTAGTAGAATTAATTTAAAACCGATGCCAATAAATGATTAAACATTATCGTAACACAACTTGTTGTTTTATAAATGATTAAACATTATCGTAACACAACTCATTGTGTTCCTTATCCAAGATATAAATGTTATATACTTAAACCAACTGACATAGTAAATTGTAAAAATAACAGGACATGAATCTTATGTCCAAATAAATGATTAAGCATTATAGTTACACAATTTTTCAAGACTCGTAATAACTTATTTTTCATCAATAATGATTGCAATTTCAATTAATTTTCCGATACCCAAAACTTCTATAATCAATTATTCAGTAAATTCTAAAAATATAAAGGTTCTCATACTTTAATAAATTGACTTAGTAAATTGTAAAAATACAAAAGGTTAATACAAAAATTAAGATCTGATATATGCCCAGATGAATTCTTCAGAAATTTTGTGTTTTTATCATTTATCATTATATCATTAATAGTTAATGGTTAATTCTACAAGATCACGAGCGATCTATGGAAAAGACAAATATCATGTTAATAAAGAATTAGAATGTACTAACCTCAATGATGCAAGCAACAACGTTGAATTAGAATAGCAATACAACCCTATTATTGATAGATATGGATTAGAGTAAAGTAACTAAATGGAAAAAAAAAAAGAATGTGTAGAAGTATTAATCGGATGACGATATGTAAAATAGAATAGGAGTATAACCCTAATGTTGATATATTTATATATAATTACTTCGGACGGAAAAAAAGGTTTTAGAGGGAAGTAAGTAAAAATAATATAGTAATAGGTGGAGATAAAATAAAATTAAAATTAATAGAAAAATAATTTGTATTAATTATTTTATTTTAATTTTGAGAGAAATAAAAAAATCAGTAATTTTGTCATAAAAAAATCAGTAATTAGGGTGGGGGAGGGGGCGGTTGGGACAAGGTTCCCCCACCCTCATCTTTTTATTATTTTTTTCAAACAGGGAAAGAAAAGTTATTTAAAAAAAATAAAAATGAGGCTAACCATTTAAGAAAAAATCTGCGTTTTCGGCTTCAACCCCAACCACCAAACATTACATAAAGTCGCAAGTCGAGATATCAAGAAATTATCGAATTTGACTGCTGACCATATCGCCACTTAAAGACATCCGATTGTTTCGATCTGAGATTTGCATAATTCTATCCCTTTTATCTCATCAGGTATCTTTCAGTTTGCGAAAATCCCTAAATTTCTGTGTTATTTTTATTTAAGATTCTGTTATGTTTCACATGCATCTGAGCACCTTGGAATTTTGATTGGAAAGACGTGCCCTTCGTTTTAATTTGGAATTTAAAAACATTATTGAGATGTTCCCGATTTGCAAGGTGATGTGGCTAATTATCATCTGCAATGATGAACTGGTTTAGAATTAGGGTTGAAGTAGAATAGTATTAATTGGGTCTTGGTGTTCTATAGTTTCAGATGCATATAATTGGCGTATTCGTTGATCTGTTGATGAAATGAAAGAGTTGGCTTACTTCTTGGTTATAAATTTTAATTGATGAATAATTTAGGAATTTCATATTTGCTTCATAGAGCACCCTTCTTCCTGTTGAGAAGAAAGAATGGCTTTTTCTACTCGTGTACTGAGCAAATCACTTGACTAACAATAACGGGATACGCTACTGACTTCACATTCTTCTAGGATAAGAACTAATTCGGGAGTGCTTGAGGGTTTTTTCTTTTTTTTTTTTTTGGGGCGGGAGGGGGGTGGGGGTCCAAGATTTAATCCTTAGTATGCTGAGGTATTCTTTTCTTTTTATGAGAATTGAGAAGAGTGCAACTTCATCACCTTTTGGGCGACTTTTTTCCTTTTCCCTTTTTGTGCTGGTGAATAATTTGTGATCTCTTTCGCTGAGTAGCTTTTGCATTCCAATGCTTGCTTACAAGCATAGAGTTATTAGATGAGTATCCAGACTTACGGCTGAAGGTGGTGGAAAGAATCTCATGCCTATATGAGACAGTGGCTTAGAAGTATCTTTCACTGCAGTTTCAATAAGGCAATTGTATGTACCAGACTTTTCAAAGTACTATCTTAAGCTTTTTCTCCAAAATTTACATTGAATTGCTCAGGACGTTCTTCAGGGTTTTGGAAACATCCAAAATGCAGTCAATTTTGTTTGTTTTGTTTACATTTGTCTGTTATGGCTATTGAAAAAGAAGATATAATTTTGTTGTAGACTTGGTGGGCCTGCTTCTCATTATAGTTTTCTATACAAATAACTTTGTAATACATGTTTCATGCCCTTTTACTTGGGCGTATGTATCTGTTATATGGACTATTGATAAGGACTTCATTCGGCAGGTTAAATCTCCTGAATTTTAGGTCTGTTGAGCTTTTTTCCGTGGCTGTTGTGCTTGATCGTCACTTTTCCTGATATTGGAAGCTTTGACCTCTTAAAATGGTGAGAAATGAGTTCCAAAGTGAATGTTCTAGTTCAACATCATGGAGCAGTCAACCGGACACAGAGGATGATAAAATGATAGCCATGGTGCTGTCAGAGGAGTATGCTAAATTAGATGGTGCTGTTGGTCGGCGTCTCTCCGATCTTGCTCCTATTCCTGTAAGACGTCATCAGCTCTTTGTATTTTGCGTCTTCTTTTCCTTTGTCCCATTCCATGTGGAGGCCAGTTTCTGTCATATCTTTCTTGTTCCTCTCTGGGTTTTTTTTTTTTTTTTTTTTTTGTTATGGGGAGGGGGTCGATCTAGTATTTGAGTGTTTGTAACTAATAATTCCTTCCAGAAATAATGAAGACAATAACAGACACTTGTTCGCTTAGTCTGCTGGAGCTCATCTTTTCATGTCTTTCTGTATGTTAGCCACTATCTTGGTTTGTTGTTTATTTAAAATTTGCATTTTAGCGACTTGGCAGTTCCTAAATCTTGTTCATATTTAAAGTCAATAAATACACACTATTTTAGTTCAATTATATATTTGGTAAGTGTCAGCAATGAGCGCTAGCTCAGTTGGCAGAGTGACTTTCACCTGGCTCATCATGTGGGTTTAGTCCAGGAGAGTTACCAATTTCCCTGTGAGTGAAATTAGGTAGGAATCTAATGCATGTTGGGATGGTGTTTACCCCCACTCCCCATGGTATTAGAACCCCACTCAGGTCTATAACTGGCCCAGTATATGGTCGGCTTAGCTAACATATCTTAAAAACCTGTTAACAATTTCAGATCTGGTGAACAGTGACCTTGCCTGTTTTAAAGTTTAAGTTATTATTCTTTTCAAGCTGGAGGATCATCTAATTTATGTGAAAGGAATTGGCGGTTATTGTGAATTATGATGTTATGCTGTAGTGCAACATCAGAGCAATCTGATAAGCTTCCTTTTTGAGTAAGTCGGTAAGATGACATTCAATCAAGAGGGTGAATGGGGCTTGTAAATCTTACGATGTGTACGGTCATAACTTCAAGTTCAAAGGCATAATGATTTGAATATCTTTTATTGCTTTTTGTCTGTACTTTGGAATCGAGAAAATAATGGGGTTTCATGGCACTTAAGACTGCTTAAATGTTAAATTTCATTTACTTTTAATGTTGGTCGTGTCTTTGTCCATGAGATAACAATTAGGCATTTCTGTTATCTTTTCTGTTATCATCTTGCACAGAGGAGGAAAAAGAGAGGGCGTGTTTTTGCCCCCCTTTCTTTCTTTTTTAGAGGATTTGGGGAGAAAAGTTGATAAACACCTCTATATCTGATCAGTTAGTTTAGTAATATCTGAATGATGTCATACTTCCCTCCTTTTTTTTTATTAATAAATCAGGTCATACTTTACTGTGTTACTAATGCATACTTTATTACACTTGTGGATGATAGAAATGTAGACCTTTCTTGCCCTCCAAGTGCAATAATTTCTTGGTATACTAGGGATGAAGTTCCATAAAAAATGTTATTCAAGAGAGGGGGCTTGGTTTATTTCCATGTTTGTTGAACTTGGTAAGCAATGTTAAATTTTTGTTACTAACTGTACAGCAAGGGAAAAGCAAGGGAAAATTTGAGCTGTGTTATTTGTGAATGAATTGAAAAATTTGATGTCTATGAATATGGAAACATATTTGGCAAGATCAAATGAAATTGTCATCTTTCTCATTTGATTTATAGTTGGCTTCACAGGCCATTGGGAGGCATCTTGATGGAAATGAAGAATAAAGGAAGGAAAGCCAAGATTTGAAATTTGAGATATATTTTGGTATTTTGACATTTGTTGTATTTTGATGTTCTTATGTTATTTTCATAGAGAACACTATAGGGTATTTGAAAAGAGTCTGGATAAGGTTATTTAGGAGTATTTTAATAATATTTAGTTTGCTATGCTATTAGGATAGGTTGAGGTCCAAGTCATAGAGTCTCATAGGTTGCTCTCCAAGTCATAGTCTTCTGGCTCGCCCAAAGTTATAGTCTTATAAATAGATTATGTGTATCCTAGACTCTTAGGTTATTGGCCCTGTTTGGCAAACAACTCGTTAGCTATATTTTATCTAATCTCTTAGCTAGTAGCTATTTCAGTTAGTTGTTTGCAAACCACTAACTATTTGAATTAGCTGGTTCTTGAAAAGGTGTTTTATAAAATTAGCTATTTGAGGAAAAGATGTTTGGTGAAATTTCTTTTATACATTTATCTCTAAGTTGCTTTTAGATAAATATAAATATATTTTTATTGATCATTTTATTTTCTTTTCAAACATAATTTTATTTATGTTATTTATACAAATTATCTTCATTTAGAGAACTTTGTTTTCTTACTATTTTTACAAATTTTATATTCATTATCTATCTAATATAATCTTTATTGTATTCAATTTAAATCTATGTTATATATAAAGTTAAGACCCTCTTATAACAATAGAAGTTTTGCTTTGCCTAATATACCCTTTACTTACATTAAACTATGCGGTCATATTTGTCCTTTGATAATTTTTTTGCAAGAAACAATAGAAAAAGAAAATAAAATCCCCACTACAAAAACTGCCAGGCACCAGAATAAATATTAACTTCCAATTAATCTCCTCAAACTTCCCATGTCATCTACTCACTTTGTGAATCTCCCATAACTTCTCTCTCTCTTGCAAGGAAACATGAAGGTCTTGAACCTAACATCAATGAATGGTGAATGTATTGTCATGAACTCCAAGTCATTGATTTTGTTCTTTTGCAACATAAATAAACAGTGATACTTGAGTTGCTTATTTATTTATTTTTTGCTTCTGTTTTCGTCTTCTAAATATTATAATCATGCATCGCTTGCCCTTTCAGGACTTTGTTCTTCCTTAAATATTACGTATGTGTATTTACCATAATATAAATTCAAACACAATAAAAGTTATTATATATGAACTTAATTTAGTCATGCACGTATCGTGTGTGACTCAAAGCTTATAAAAATAATATCACGTAGTAGTAGTAGTAGTGATGTAATACAATAGGAACAACAACAACAACAACAACAACAATAATAATAATAAGGGTTGGTGGCATAAAGTGTAATTTCTCCAAACTTTTGACAGATGTGTCATTTTCTCAAACGACTGTTCCCAAAAGGCTAATGGGTTTGAGAAAGAGCTAAAGTGCTGTTTATCAAACGCCCATCAAGTCTCCAAACAACTCTTTTTTTCCCCGAAAAGCTGTCAATCAAACACCCCCATTATCAACTATTGATGAATATTGAATGATTATTGCTAAGCACAAAGATGCTTCCCTCACCTCCTCCCTAAATTTCCCTTCCTCCCCCTTCCCGTTCTCCATCGCATGTGCTTGCTCATTCTTGGTGTGATGATATTTTGTATCCATGTGTTTGCCAATGGGACTGATAGATATTTCTTATGAGGCTTTTGTTTGACTCTATCCCCTTTTGTCTTTGTGCGTGTCTGTTTGTTCTCATGTAGAAGACATGTTTGTTGCTGCAGAATTTTGTAGTTGTGTAAAAAGTGCAGTACTAAAATATAAATTCAGTATCTAAGTTCTGTATTATTTTATTGCTGTTGTTTTATTTCTGATTACTCTGATCATATACCCTTAGGGTCCTTCAATAACTTTTGGTTTGTGCATTTTTGTGTAGCTGTTCTTTTCCTGATTTCTGTTGATTTCTGCTTTTCTAAGGCAGCCTCCATGATCTCAGTATTCTGGATTTTGGCATGTAATAATAATGTTTGTGCACATGGGGACATGCATTCCTGTCTTTTTGCCTTTACTCTATGTGTGGATTAAGGGGGAGTGGGGCAGGGTGAAGGGTAAGAGAAGAGGGAAGGAGACCACTGGACCCTTTTCATTCCCATTACCTCAATTTTTGTTCTACCCAAACTGAGGGGAAGATTTCTGATGTACCTTTCTCCTTGTTAGCAAATCTAAACAAGGTTAAGGTTAAACCACTTTTCTCTTGTCCCTGTCTGGTCTATTTCCTTTCATTAATCTTCCTTCCCATCTTCTCCATAAAAATATAAGCAGAGTGCTAGATTGTTGAATTTTCTAGAACAATGATTTTGCAGTTTTTCCTGTATAGGCGTTACTCATTAGTTATTAATAAATGCTAATTATTAAAAAGGAAAATTGTTTAAACACTTTTGTGGTTTTAACAGTTTGGTATTTGCAGGTTGTCCCTCGGATAAATTCATATATTCCTCCTCTAAGTGATGCCAATTTGGATCACCAGCGGCTTCTCCAGAGGTCTGTGCAGTCCCTTGAATTCCGTAACCTAATTTCAGTATTTGCAAAAGTGAGTATGTGCCTATGTAGGGTGTTTGAGAGAGCAAGAGGTTAAGATCTAACGAGTTTCTAAACTGCATATTGCACAGACGTTGGTTCTGTTAGAACCTCTATCAAATATCACTAACTGTCTACCATGCCATAGATTGGAGGTAGAGGATAGGTTAGGGAGGTATTTGCTCTAATCAATGATCTAAACTGAAAAAATTGCCTAAAATGACTTTAACTGGAGGTGTGATGTTTCGATATTTACTCTTGAAGAATTAATCACAGAACGTTCTTTATGCGAAGGGCATTATTACCTTCTTTTCACCTAACTAAAGGGGATTGCTGCATTTTAGCCATCAATTCTCAGGCACTAAAATTCTTTATAATATTCCATACGGAACAAAATCTGCTAGTTAGCCCGATGTGAGTGATAAACAAATGCAACTTTTGGCTATACAAATAAATAGTACATGTTATTTCAACTTTCCTAAAGCATACAGTGCTATCCTCATAGCCGGGCTTTCCTTTTTCACATCAGTGCCTGAAGGCTGAAAGCAAAATTATTGAAATGTGAAGTAGGGCTTGAGTTAATTTCTACTTCAAATGGAAGAAGTCCATATCAAGGATTCAAAAGACAGTTTCGGTCATAATACAAAACTTTTTCTAATGCGGCAATAGCATTTTATATTACGGCCGTCGCTGGGTGAAAATGCGGTTCACTCAACTTGAAAACCTTTCTGATGTGGCCGTTTTGTCATTAAATGGCCAAATTTGAATCCAGGGTCCATATAGCTTGTGAATAGGAAGAGTCACACATGCTAATATCAAACTTGCATTAGTGGTTTTAAAGATTAACTTAACTTGAGGAAAGAGAGTTGAGAGATAGAAATGGAGCTGTGTGTGTGGTTTTAAAGATCAAAATAATTTGAGGAAAGAGAGTTGAGAGATAGAGATGGAGCTGTGTCTGAAAGTCGGCAGCATGGTGACGTTCAAGTTGAGTGTTGATAATTGTGTGTGTGTGTGTGTGTGAGAGAGAGAGAGAGAGAGAGAGAAATAGACTGACTGGAGTTCTGCTAGGAGAAGGAAGAAGCATGGTGACAAAGCAAGTTGAGTGTTGACAAGCCGCAGAAGTGGGTTCGATTACACCTCATGATTCAAATATTTGCCATCAGAAAGAGAGCATGAGTGCTGTATCCTAAGAAATGCATTGAGAAGAGCAGATGTAGACCACTTTCAACTGGCAAGTCGAGATCTTTTCAACTCTCTCAAAATGGAATCGTATTCAACACTTCTCTTATGATTCCTTCTTCTATAAATTTCAAATCTATCAAAATTTGATATTTTTGAGACTTATTGAGACCTAGTGCGATGCCAATGTAATCAATTGTATCTATTTTCATGATATTATGCAGGATCAGACCTCATCTGTGGCGAATTATTCTAAAAAAAAAAATTGTCTTCCTGACCTGAATTTGATGATAAAGTGGCGAGATTTGAGTGATCTTATAATAATATGTTGTATCTAGTTTTCATGATATTATGCAAGGATTAGATATATCATGGCAATTATTCAGAAAAAAAATTGTCATACTACGATGAATCAGTGATTTGGTAAGTGTTTGCATAGCCAATCTTCTATTCAGAAGAACTAGTTCATCAAACAATGAGTCACCATGTTAACTTTGTTTGTTCTCTTTCTTTTGGCTGGAATTGGAAGCAATGCTGAATTATATAGTGAAGTTGGTTGTGTTTTATTATAGTGAAGAGTTGGTTGTCTGGTTATATTAAAATGGGCAGAAAAAAAAAGGGTTGGGGAGAGGAGAGAGAAGAGAAGAGGAGTTGGTTTTGAAGTGCATTTTATGTCATGTATATCAATTCAAGTATGTATATGTGTGCAGCTGGAAATCTCTAGGGTGCTTATGTGCGGTTTAAATGTGATGTTCCATGTTTTCTAAGCAGGATCCTATATCCTAGATTGTTACACCACATATTAGGATATGTGTTTCTTACCCTTGAAAGAATTTCATCCTTTATCTAATTTGTTAAATTTTAATGTCTCCTTTTTCCATTTTGTTTTGTGGATGTACCAAATTATTGCATAATTTCCCAATTAATACTCACGAGTATTAGAAATTGTAGCAAGTTCCTGCACAAATTTTTATGAAGGGTTATGTCCTGATGTTTATAAATTTGGCTCTTGGGGTTATTAACAACTCTAGTTCTTAACTAGTTAAGGGTATAATTGACAATGATATTCTTCTTACTAAAGCCTTGATATGCCGCATCCCATAGGCTTTTCATGTCTTTAACTCATCCAGTTCTTTTCAGGCTACATGTTTATGGTCTGTATGAGGTCAAAGTATCAGGTGATGGAAATTGCCAAGTGAGTGGAATCTTGACATAAAATTATTTTCAATGGTTCATGCTGTATGCTAACTGGTTTCTGTTTGTCCATTTCCAGTTCCGTGCACTCTCTGACCAGTTGTATAGATCTCCAGAGTATCACAAGCATGTGCGCAAAGAAGTAGTTAAACAGGTATATGTTCAACAGTATCTCTCGTGTAACCATTTTGCTCTGGCATTTACATTTTATAGGAGCACCAATGAACCTTACATGCATTATCGGTAAATGAATTATGTATTTGTATGCCCTTCATCTTTGGCCAGATAATATTTGATGCCATAAAAACAATCACACCTCGGAGTTCCTGCTAATCCGGGGAGGGGGGAGCTGGAGGTCTGATATAGACTGTTTTCCTTGTACCCTAGATTACAAAGGTTTGATTGCCTTCCATTCCTCCAAAGAAAAGTAGAGGACATTTTGTGAAGCACTTTGCTATAGTGTACACCCAAGTTATTTTTATCTGTCCGAAGACTGGACTCCAAGATTTGATGCATATTTTCTGAAGCTCATAATTTGCTTAGCTGAAGGAACAGAAGCCATTGTACGTAAAGCTATGTCCCAATGAAGTACAAGCATTATTACAAGAAAATGAAAAAGTATGATCATTTTCATCTTTTTATTTTCAATTCTCAGGGAATGCGTTCCCTTTGCTTTTCATTGATGTTTTCCACAATTATGTGTAAAGCTCAACTTTATGCATTAGTTTTGCATTCATTTCAGATCTGGTGAATGGGGAGACCATGTAACACTACAGGCAGCTGCTGATAGGGTTTGTAATCCTTTTGTTCTCTTGTATCCTCCTGTTTGCCAACTTTTTTAAATGCTCTTTTCTAACTTAAAGAGTCATGGTGACTTTATTTTTTGCTTATAGTCAAACCTAGGAAACACAAATTCAGAATGTATGAAATGTTGTATATCAGATTTATTTAAGCTATTTCTTCCAGAATGTGGAGAATTACAATCTGTAAACTGTCGAGTTTAATGTAATTATGCTGAAAAATTTATTAAAAAATTGTCATACTATGACGATGAATCAAGGAAAAACATGCTTCAGTATATCTATATTTGTATAACTGTAATTCATGATGATTGACGGGAATCAGAGGGTCCAAAACCTTGTTATTAGATTAGAATCAACTAAGTTCTTAAAAATTGTATTAAGCTGTGTATTGTCATGATATGGAAAGAAAGGGTCCCTTGTTAAAACTCTGTTACGGGTATTTTAATCTTTTTGGTTCGGACCACCATAATGTGTAATTTGACTTTTAGCCTGATTGTTGTTGGTTTGTAATTTTTTATTAGTAGTGATTATTAATACTTCTCCAGGAGTTGACTCTTTTATATGTTTAGTTTGCAGCAAAGATTTGTCTATTGACTTCATTCCGAGACACATGCTTTATCGAAATTGTTCCTCGGAGCCAGGCACCTCAACGAGGTAAATGTTTGATGTTGTTCTTACGTGACAATTTCTGATATTTCATGCGAAGGAGGTCTTAAGATTTTCTGTGATTGTCTAGAATAGCATGTAGCGCACAATACAAGAAAACTTTGCCTACTTGTAGCGGAGTCACGCAAAGATTTTTCTTTCTTTTGCAATGACACATTCAAAGATGTACTGCAAAATGCTCAAACCCCTCATAGTTCCTGTTCTCGTTCCATGTTGTCTTCATATTCTGATTCTGATATAGTATCCTAAGTAACACTTGATCCCCTATTTTTGGTGACCACGGACGACACAGGAGTTTGGGAGCCAAAAAAAAATTGCCTTCCGAACACTGACTTAGTTGTCCCTTGGCTGCTGCGACTTGCATGACTATTGTAGCAAACCCACAAGAATCAATGTGTTTTGCCTTCTGGAGTAACTTTTTAGTTTTCACATGATCAGAGACATATTCTCTCCCCCCCTCCCCCAAAAGAAAAAAAAAAAGAAACACTATTTAGAATGGCAAATTTTAGTCTTGACCGAGAGCTATGTGTTCGGTATTGCTGCACCTTAAAGTTGCTTATGGGATGCTCAAAGCTTTTATTGTTCATCACCATCAAAACGTTTTCCATCTTATGTAATGCAGAACTTTGGCTAAGTTTCTGGTCAGAGGTTCACTATAATTCACTATACGATATCCGAGGTTTGTTCTTTGTGAAACCCTCTTTTTGTTGAACGTGATACTTACATGTTCATTAAGTAATCGTAATACCTCATCTATGAATTCACTCTCCGACTTGCAGATGCCCCTCCCCAAAAACCGAGAAAGAAGCACTGGTTGTTTTAGATGTGAGATTACTGTTGGTTGGCGTAGCAGAATTGGAAATTTATGGCTTTATTTTTGTACAGTCCATTTAGTACACAGGCTTTAATATACATGCATTTTGTGTTGAACCTTCTCCGTGTAATAATCTGACAAATTCTTGTTCATATTTCTTTGATAGTCGTATTCTTGACATAACAATACCAGAATGTTCTGTAAATTTATGAAACTGGAATGAGAGATTTGTTTCTTTGATGCGCTAATTATATTATATAATACTAATGACTGTATCTTCTTAGTATCGATTGGCTCAAATGATAACTTCTTTAGAAGTTATTAGCATAGACTTGGGTTCGAATCCCGCCTTCTTTGACTTTTGCCCTCCATTTGTACCCAAAAAAAAAAAATTGTATCTATCTTTGGTTGGTCATATATATATATATATATATATATATATATATATATATATATATATATATATATATATATATATAACAAAGCCAGCTTAACCTATATTTATACAAAAATATGTGTCATGTATCCAAACTTCAACCAAAAAAATAGGGTGAATTATTATTATTTTTAGCCTTTTTGTCTTTAGGAAAAGAAAAAATAGAAGCCCCAGCTGCTCTTAGGCCCTCTCGTGTTTTCTACTTTTCCTCCTCAAGCAGCCGTGCTCTTCGTTCTTCCGTCTTCTACTCCTCTTCCTCCTCTTCGAGCAGTTGTGTTGTATCTCCTTTTTTCGTCTTCTACTTGTCTTCTTCCGCCATGGACGAATTGCAAATGTCTGTCTCCGTTACCGAGATGAAACTTGAGAATACTTTAGGGTCTATTTGATTCTTGGAAAATTGGGTGGAAAGAAAATTTTTTAGGAAAGTAAGAATTTTTCTTGTGTTTGGTTCAAGGAAAATGGAATGGAAAAAAATCATGTGGAAAATTTGGTGGAAAATGGACAATTTCAGACAAGTTTTAATTGATGGTTTTTTTTTTCCTCCTTAATTTCCTAAGTCCAAATGAAAGAAAAAAAGCAATTTTCTCTTACTTTTTTTTTCCTACTAATTTCTTTTCCTTCAAATTTTCTTTCCACCTAATTTTCCTAAAATCAAATAAACCCTTAATGGGGCAAAGAATTAAAAAATTAGTCCGAGGTGGCTACACTTTTGTGGAAACTATTTACAAACTCCAAGGTTTTCAAAATTCACTATTAGGTACTGTTTATTTTGTGTAATTAATTTAGAGGAGACAATTCTCGAGGATTTCATGAATTTTCGACTTAGTTTAGGCGAGAAATGATGAGTGAATTTGAGTTACCAAGTTTGCCTTGCTCTCCTTTCTCCACTTTCTTTACACACACACACTCTCTCTCTCACACACACATTTGTCATTTGCTCGTCTTCTTCCTCTGCTTCTTAATCTTCCATTGAGGCCTCTAAGGACCCATTGTATACAATATCTTAAGCAGTAAAGTGAAATTCTCAACATACAAACAACCAATTAACAACTATATTGCTAAATATAATTAGATATAAGGGAAGAATCATAAGGAGTGACCATTTTCAACCCATAATTATTTTGCACTTTTACAAACCCATAAGGAGCAAGGTAGCGACTGAGAGGTAATTTTGGAAGCGAGGACGATGATGTTGTCCATAAGTTATTGGTAGTGAAATTGCATTTTAAATAGTGATTGAACTTTTTTTTAATGAAAAATAAAAAAATTTATTAAAAAAACCTATTAATACGGTTCTCTAGGAGAACCCAAGTAATAAGTCCGGTCAAACCAGGCCTATTACTAGTAAAAGGCATGGTTTAACTTGGCCTTTTACTATTTTTTAATAATTTTTTTATTTTAGTAATAGATTTTGTGGGTAGTATGTTGTTTTATTTTTATGTATTTTCATGTTAAGTGTGCTAATTATAATACATTTATTCATTTTTAAGTATTCATTTTTTCAATATTCTTCTTATCAAATTATAGTAAGTTAAATTAATTAGGTTTAGGATTATTAACCTAACTTAAATAATGACAAAACACAAAATAATATAATAATACAATTAAATAATTGCAAAAGTTGTAACATTCCGCTCCCACCCGTGAATTATTACACTGCCAAGATTCCCGAAAAGAAGCCTTAAGGCTAGTTAAGATCCTAAGTTCGGTTTGTCTGGCTTATACTTAAAGTGATGGAGGTGTTTTCCTATATTTTCTTTTGTTTTATAATTTTCTAGGAAAATTTCAGCACGGTTCTATTTATAATTTAGCTGTTTCACGTAGGCTTAAAACCTTAAACCTCGCAATAAAACTCAATGAGTCACACGCTCGCGAGTATACTAACAACCACATAACCAAATTACATAAGCTTCGGGTCACTCCTGGAAAGATGAGATTAAACCTCATATGTTACCCTTTATGAACAAAATTGCCATTGAGAGGAGTCCATAGTCGTCCCCGGCTTATCAAAGATACTAGTTTTAGATTTACACACGAGTCCAACTAAACTATACATCCCTTGCTTATTCACACATAGATAACTAAATATGTACAATATGTCAGAAGTTACAAACATATATTTAAAAACTTCTGTCACCCAATTAATGCCAATGCAAGGGTATCGCAGACATGGAAGGATACGAGACAACCATCTTACGTGGGACCTACAATTGGAGAGTAAAATTGTGGTGGTTGAGCACAAATCCTCTCAATGGATAATTTTACACTCTTAAAATAAAAACTCTTTACACGTACTATCAATAATAATGCAATTAATAAAACTAGAATAACATAATAATAACATATGTACGTATTAACGAAATCCTCTTAAACGTTTTAAATCATTCTTAAACAAGGTTTTGCAACCATCACTACTATAAAAATGACTCTTGACAACGGACCTTTTAACAACGGTGTAAAAACTCATTTTCACTTGGAAGATAAGAGAACAAAAATTAGTTAGTGGAAATAATAACAACAGCCTTGACGTATATACTGTGAAGACCCTAAAAATAAGGCAAGTGGCAAAAGCTGGACATTTCGGGTTTGTTTATAAATTTGGTAGGGTAAAAAAAATTATTGTCTTATGACAACGTTTCTTATGATATAACTGTTCTTAGATACTTATGACAACGGTTCTTGTCAACGAACCATTGTTAAAGGGGGCTCATTAACACTTCTAACAAATGTTTTTTAGGAATCGTTGTCATATGTCAATGACATCGATCACGAGGAAAACTTTGACATGGAGTATATATAAGGAAGAATTGGTTGAACAACCATAAATTCTTAAAGAAAGATTTTAAGTTACCCGAAACTTAATCCTTTTTCGAGAATATAATTTGAGGAGATTCAGCGAGAGTTTGATAGGCATGTGCGAGGCTTGTATTTCTCGAATGTCCGAACTTATCTATCAAACTCTTATCGAAACTTCTCAAATTAGATCCTTAGAGAAGGATCAAGCTTCGGTAACTAAAATTTTCTTCAAGCATTTATGGTTGTTCTCCAATTCTTTCTTACAATACTCCCCGCATCGCTTTCTCATCCGCAATCGATGTAAATATATAATATTTATTAAAACAGATAAATGAAGTGAATACAAAAATCTAAATACATCAAGGCATCTAAATACATGATTTTTTTATAGACATTTTTTCCGATTCGCACTCATTCCCGACATAAGTGATGTATTTAGATGAAAGTGGTGGATGAAGGCGGCTAGGGTTAAAAGAGACCAAGCAATATGATGAAAGAGGGCGAAACTCATCTATTTATAAGCAAAAACGACTTTACATAACGATTCCAAATAATAACCATTGTCATATGTGACTTTCAACAACGAGTTATATATAAGAACCGTTGTAATAGGTTCAGCGCCTATGACATCTGTTCATTTCAAAGAACCATTGTTAAAGTCCTATGACAACAATTTTTATGATGTAACCATTGTTAAATACTTATGACAAACGGTTCCTATCAAGGGACTCGTTATTAAAAAAGGCTCATTGACTCTTTTAACAACTATTATTTTATAGGAACCATTGTCATATATGTCAATGACATCGATTACGGAGTGAAGACTCGGTATAACTCTATCTCTCATTATGGTTTTGAATTCAAATAATTCACACACTTTTAGAAGCTCATCTTTAAGTTTTCAATTTTGTCCGACCCACTCAAAAACCAATTCTTGAGTGAACCACTTATCTGTGAGTTTTGACCCACTCGGACACAACTCGGACGGACATTTTGCTTAAATAATTTCATGTGCTTAACTTATTTTGAACTCGACTCATTGCAAAGGTTAAAATGGAATTACTGCGTTATTTCAAACTCCGAGTCGATTTATCTCTCAATTGAAATTATTTATTGGAAAATTGATGAATTTTGTCTATATATTTTTAACTCTTCATTCACTTAAAGGATAGACACAAAAATGGAACTAGAACATACTGAATATCGGACTCGGAAAATTCCATTTATTCATATTAAGGTTAATTAAGTGCTTAATTATTTAAATTAATTTTATCCTTGACTAATCTTAGACCAAAGTATTTTTATACTTTGAGTACCACTTTGATTTGTTTTTGCAGGATGATTAAAGCGATTTAATCTCAATTTGAAATGTAAAAGCAATCGGCTTCTAACCGTTAAACGCCAGCAGACGAAAAACCCTATTTCCGGGATGGCTCGAAACTATGTTGGGGTTGTTTGTTTCAATTTCTAGTAAAATTCAACTTTGAGTCTAACGGCTGTTTCCTCCCTTGATTTCAGTCACAATAAGTGGGATGGACCATTTTTAAGTCAAGGACCGATGCACAATGTCCATCTTTACAACGCTTCTTTTTCGAGGGACTCGGACTATCCATTATAATGGCTAGTAAAGCTTTTCGATCCAGGATTAGTCATAATGGCTATCCGCCATGCTGATTATAACTAGAATTCATTATACAAGACTTAGAAGAATGATGAAACTGAACTTGCACGAGTAGCCAAAGTGAAACTAGAATTCACTACTAAAGAGAATGAGAGGCACAAAAAGAACTTCAAGGCAATGAACATTGTGATAAGTGCCATTGATGCTTCTTTGAATTCAACAGAGTATCCACATGTGATACTTCTAAGGAAGTATGGGATACACTGGTCACTACTTATGAGGGTACCAGTCAAGTGAGGCAAGCAAAGATAAGTTAATATCTCCATAAGTACGAGATGTTCAAGATGGAGGCTGATGAGAATATAACTCGGATGTACATCCGCTTCACCGAGATTGTTAATAATCTCAAGTCCCTTGGAAGGAAGATGTCTCATGAAAAGATTGTTAGAAAGATTTTGAGGAGTCTACCAAAGAAGAGATGGGGTCCTAAGGTGATTGTCATTGAAGAAGCTGAATGTTTTCTCTTGTAGAGGCTAAGTCACCCTAGAGGGGGATGAATAGGGTGATGGAAGATTTTAGATAAAAATCAAACTCTTTTTGTACGGAACTGAACAGAAACGATTTTGAGTCTAGATTGGACTTAGAAATACGTGGACAGCCTCCCGGGGAAAAAAACCATGGACAGTGCTAATCCAACACTAAGTCAAATCCACTAATTGAATCCTTAATTACAAAGGACTCGACTCTTCCCGAATTTCTCCCTTAGACAATTCCTTTACAAGTTTTTCCTAAACTCGAAGTTGCCTTATCCGATCTAGTACTCGCTCACTGAGTTAACCCTTACAATTAGGGACAACTGAGCTGAGTTAGCCCTTACAGCTCGGTCAAGGGACTTAGAAAGAAAGTAAGAAAAGAATGTAAGTGATTACAATACTTTCTTTACAACTCAAAAAGTAAGAGATTACAGATTAGGAGTTGTAACTCGAAGATTGATCAAGAATGCACCAAGCATGTGTTTAGCAATATTTTCAGCAACAATCTTCAAGTCTTGTGGAATGGTTTCTATTTATAAACATCCAGGCAGTAATGACCGTTGAGATTGGTTCTGGACTGGTGATCTTCACTAGCCATTGTAATCGGCTATTCTAAGTCACTCGGAAAAGATCCGTTAAGATGTGAACATTGTACAATAGTTCTTGGCTCCAAAAGATGGTCCAATCATCTGGTGGTTATTGAAAAATGAGGTAGAAACAACCGTTAGACTCAAAGTTGTAGTTTTCCAGTTTTGAAAACAAACAACCCCGATACGGTGTTTGAGCCAGGTCCGAAATAGTCTGTTTTTGTCTACTCGGTGTTTAACGGCTAGAAACCGGTTGCGTTTTTTTCAACTTCAGATTAGGCTTGTTTAAACAACCTACAAAAGCAAATCAAAGTGGTACTCAAAGTATAAAAATACTTTGGTCCAAGATTAGGCACAAATAATAATTAAATTAGAGTTATTAAGCACTTAATTATCTTTGGCTTAAAAGAGTGAAATTTTATGAGTCTAATATCCATTAGGTTCAAATTCCATCTTGAGTCAATCCTTAATAATGATCAAGTTAAAACGAATAAAATATCAGGATACATGGATTTGATCAAGCAAATAATTCTCCATAAATAAACCGACTTAGAAATTAGAATTGGCATCGTAACTCATTTTAACTTGAAACATTAATTCAAGTGCTCAGAAAAAAATGTGGTAGAGAAATTATTTACACATACGATGGTTCAAAGTGATGTCTGAGTGGGTCGAAACATAGTTCAGAGTGATATGCTAAAAGATTGGTTTCGAGTGGTTCGGACTGGGATGAAAACTTAGATAGGAGTTTCTATAGGGCTCGGAATGATTTACAATCAAAACCCAAGAGAGATAGAAAGTTATACCTGAGTCTTCAATCTCCCCTTTTTGATGAAAGACATTCCATACTTAAGATAGAAACTTGTCGGTTCAAATAGTTAAATTTTCATAACGAATTGATCGAGTAAAAGAAAATCTTAATTAGAGCATAAGATATTTATAGGTGTAGCTCGGATCAAAGCATAACTCAGAACATATTTCTTGTTGTAATTAGAGCAAATATGTTAAAAGTCAAGTATCAAAGCAGAAAAAATATAACTCGGAAATAGATGTGCTCGTAAATAGATATTTCATGAAGTACAAGAAACATATATACAAAAGTCAAAAGTAAAAAGTAAATAAATTCTTAACTCCAAAAAGGAAAGGGAAAATCCCCTAAACCAAGCATCTAATTTTCTATCTTTTCTCTCCCCTATGTATTTCATCAAAAATAACAAAAAGAGGGAGGAAAGAGCAAGTAAATACGAAAGATGTTGGACAAAAATAAAATCTGAGTTAAAAAAATTAAGAGGGAGGAGCGTTCTGTCTTTAAAGAGCGTGCTCGTGCGCCTACTCCTATAAGCTTGTGTTGACACAACTATGCGAGGTGGTCGTAGAATTGGTACATCAGGAAGTGGAGAGATCCCGGTTCTATAAACCAAAGGCATATCTTCCTCTTCTTCTTCTTCCGGCTCTTCTTCAAAGGCAGAGTGCCGACGAGGTTCCGAGGCGGGGTTTTGGATTGACCAGCTTTGCCAGCCTTTTTTGAGGCACTCGAGTGTGATATGAGGAGATCACCTCAGGTTCTTTGTTGCCCTTGTCCTCAGGCTGACCAACTTCTTCCTCTTAAGTCTGCTTCTTTTTCTTCTCCTTTAGCATTTCATTGTTCTTCTTCCTCTCGCTGCAGCTTCAGCCTTCCTTTTTAGCTTCGTTGATTTGGATTTGGAAGGAATGGAGAACTCGTCGAAATTTTAGAGGATTCTCGAGTCCTCAGCTGCCTTAGACCTACACTCTTGGAGGCAACTAATCTGTTCTCGTTGTTCCTTGATGACCTCCTTGAGCTCGGAATTCAACTCTTGGTTCTCTCGTGAGCCGAGACTCGCTTGTTTCGCATCGAAATAGTGTTGGAATGAAGCCCTTGAACGACTTCGGAGTTGATTGCAACTCTTCATCCAGAGAGGCAAACTTGTTGGCTATTTGAGAAAGTAGCTCAACGTAAGGAATGGGCTGAGAAGTAGAAGGTCCGAGTAGGTAAAAGTGGTACCTCTGGAGTAGTCCGAGTCCGAGGTGGAGGAGGTAACTCGGACGAATGAACCCAAACACCAAGTTTAACTTCCTAGTATCCTAGACCTGTAAGCTTAGCCTCGCCGAGACAAATAGCAAGTTCCAAGCAAGCATTGGGGTAAGAGGGAAGAGGGATCTGAAACTGTTTGATAACAACGAGTCGAAGTGCCCCGAAAGGATATGGAGTAGACTTATTAGAGCTAGCGGGCATAATTGCCATCTCGCTCTAGAATAAAAGGAAAAGGTCCACTTCGTAGCCCCTCAAGAATATCGTAGAGAACCTTGAGAACTTTGGAGTTGGGGTTCTCTTTACAAGAATGATGAGAGAAGAAAGTTCTCATCGGAATAAAACACAAAAACCTAGCTTCTAACTTCATCCGAGTCACGTAAAAGTTCTTTCTAGACTCAGGAACCTCTTTAGCGTATTTTTCAAAGAAGTCGTCAGTGACTTCATTGAATGGAACAGGATTAGAATTAATAAAGAGGGCCTTTACATCGAAAAGTGTGTGCAGATAGCGAAGATTGATGAAAACAGTCTTACCTTGGACCGGAGAGATGATGACGCCTTCGAGGCGGACATGTGAGCATAGAACTCGGACACTAGGTCCGGGTAAATGTACTCATAGAAACAAAGATATGAATACACTCCTATTTTTAGGATGTGTTTAAGCCAAGAAAAATAATTTTTAAGGAAAAACTTGTCCTTAAGGATAAAGTGTTGGGCGCCAAAGTGCTTTTGCGGATCCGAGGCGGGCTCTTGGCCTTTGCCTTATGAAACCTCGGATTAAGTAGACTTAGTTCCGGCCTTCTTGGTGGCTGAACCTCCTTCTTGAGCGATTCCTATCTTAGGCATGTTTGTGAAGAGAGTAGAGAGTGATTGAGAGAGTAGAGAGAGAATAGAGAACAAAGAGACTTGAGAATCGGAGAGAGAACAGGAGTGAGCGAGAGAGAGTTTGTAAGTGAAAAGAGCAAGGGTGCGAGCAATAAGTTGGTAAAGTGAAGAAAAGAAAGTGAAGCAAGTGCTATTTATAGTAGAAAAGGGCTTTCAATCGACTTTCCGACTCGAATACCAAGCAATGGTTTTCGGACCATTGAGGTACTCTGCGTAGCAACGGTTTTTGCTGACTGGTCGCGTGACAGAGAGAGAGAGAGAGAGAGAGAGAAGAAAGAGTTTTTGAAAACATTTATGAGATTCTCTATTTACCTAGAGATGGCTTCGAATTTTTATGTCCACTTTGCTCATAATATGAGTCCGACTCGATAAAGTGTCCGAGTGACTTAGAACACTTAGAAAATCTATAATGCATAGCTCAATCTCATTATAAGCCAACTAATCTATTTGTTATCTACTCAAGGCATATATCACTCAATCATAAAAAAGTAACTCAAGTAATAAATTGCATAATCATGCATTAATCATGTCAAGTTCATTCCTACTAAAGCAAAACTGATCCTCACTAAGAGGCTTAGTGAAAATATCAGCTAACTGAAATTTAGTAGGAATAAATTCAAGTTCAATATCACCTTTCTTAGAGTGGTCTCTCAAAAATGATACCTAACCTCAATATGCTTTGTCTTTGAGTGCTTGAACTGGATTCTTAGTGATGCTGATTGCAGTTTGATTATCACACTTGATTGGGATAGATGTGAATGATAATCCAAGATCCTTCAAGTGTTGCTTGATCTAGAGAATCTGAGCACAACAAACTTTAGTTGCAATATACTCAGCCTCAACAGTTGATAGAGCTACTGAGTTCTACTTCTTTGAGTGCCAGGAGATAAGATATTGACCTAGAAATTGGCATGCTCCTAATGTGCTCTTTTTATCAACCTTGTATCCATCATAGTCAGCATTTGAGTATCTAGTGAGAGTCGGTTCTAAGTCCTTTGAAAACCATAGACCAAGATTTGAGTCCCTGTAAGATATCTAAAAGTTCTCTTCACCGCAGTGAGATGTGATTATTTGGGATTAGCTTGAAATCTTGCATATAGGTAGACATTGAACATGATATTTGGCCTACTAGATGTGAGATAAAGCAAGGATCCAATCATACCTCGGTAGAGTTTATGATCTATAGGTTTACCTTTCTCGTCCGAGTCCAGTTTCAAACCGCTACTCATAGGTGTTGTTGCATACTTCACATCTTGTAACTTGTATTTCTTCAATAGCTCCTTGGTGTACTTTGATTAATGGACATAGAAGCCATCCTTATCTTGTTTGATTGGCAGACCAAGAAAGAAATTGAGTTCTCCCATCATACTCATTTGGAACTCCTGTCTCATCAACTCGGAAAACTCTTGACATAGAGTTTCATTAGTAGCTCCAAAAATGATATCATCAACATAAATTTGAATGATAAGAAAATCATTCCCCTTGATTTTTATGAAAAGAGTTATGTCAATCTGACCTCTTTTGAAATAATTTTCAACCAAGAAACTCCTTAGTCTTTCATACCAAGTTATGGGAGCTTGTTTAAGACCATATAAAGTCTTTTGCAATTTGAAAACATGATTTGAAAATTTTGAGTTTTCAAATCCAGGAGGTTGCACAACATAAGCCTCTTCTTGAATATAACCATTTAGAAATGCACATTTGACATTCATTTGATAAAGCTTGATGTTCATGCTAGATGCAAATGCTAAGAGAATTATGATTACTTCAATCCTAGCAACAGTGCAAAGGTTTACCCATAATCAATTCCCTCCTCTTGGTTATACCCCTGAGCAAGCGAGTCTAGCCTTATTTCGACAACCAACCCTTTTTATCCAGTTTGTTCTTGAAAACCCATTTGGTTCCTATTACTGGGCGGTTAGAAGGCCGTTTGGTCAGAATCCAAACTTGGTTTCTTTCAAATTGATTAAGCTTTTCTTGCATGGCCTCTACCCATTCAGGTTCATTTAGGGCCTCTAGTTCATTTTTAGGTTCCGTTATTGATATGAATGCAGAAAATGCACACAAATTATGCAAAGAAGATTGAGTTCTTACCCCACTATTGATATCGGAAAATATGTTCTCAGGTGGGTGACTAGATGCATATTTAAAAGCTTTACCTGTCCTCTAATTTACCAAGTTTGTTCGTTGAATAGGCTAATCTTCAATTGGTTATTCTTGCTGAGCCTCTGCATAGGCTAGTTCTTCGAGCATTCTGAGTTGGCTCTTGAACTTGTTCATTCCGAGTCATAACATTCTAAGTTGGCTCATTCCGAGTTGGCTCAATTCTTCTATTCGACTCTTTCGAGCTCGGCTTCAGCAATGTCATCTTCATCTCTGTTAAGCTTGAGATCTGAAAATGTGGATTCACTTATCCTGCCAAGATCAAGCTCATCAAAGACAATGTGGATACTTTCTTCCATTTTGTTAGTCCTTTTGTTAAAAATTCGATAAGCTTTAAAGTGAGATGATTAACCTAGAAGTATACCTTCATCCGATCTAGCATCAAACTTAGTCGGATGTTCATTACCATTATTTTGGACAAAGCATTTACATCCGAATGGTCTAAAGTAGGAAATGTTGGGTTTCTTTCCCTTGTATAGCTCATAGGGTGTCTTCTTCAAGATAGGTCCGATGAGGCATCTATTGAGTGTATGGTTTGTTGTGTTGATTTCCTAAGCCCGGAAATAGTAGAGTAGATCATTTTCAATCATCATGGTCCTTCCTATTTCTTCAAGAGTTATGTTCTTTCTCTCCACTACTCCATTATGTTGAGGAGTTCTTGGTGTAGAGAAGTTGTGGGAGATGTCATTCTTGTCACGTAAATCTGCAAATTCCGAGTAGTCAAACTCCCTTCCATGGTCGGTTCGAATCCTTCGATTTGAGTCTCGGACTCCACTTAAATTTTCCTTCAGATTTTAGTGAACTCTTTGAAGGCTTCACTCTTGTTCTTTAGAAAACACACCCAGGTAAATCGTGAATAATGATCAACAATAACAAGTACATATGATTTACCTCCTAGGCTTTTCACGAGAATTTCACCACACAAATCCATATGACTTAACTCGAGCTCATCAAAGACAATGTGGATACTTTCTTCCATTTTGTTAGTCCTTTTGTTAAAAATTCGATAAGCTTTAAAGTGAGATGATTAACCTAGAAGTATACCTTCATCCGATCTAGCATCAAACTTAGTCGGATGTTCGTTACCATTATTTTGGACAAAGCATTTACATCCGAATGGTCTAAAGTAGGAAATGTTGGGTTTCTTTCCCTTGTATAGCTCATAGGGTGTCTTCTTCAAGATAGGTCCGATGAGGCATCTATTGAGTGTATGGTTTGTTGTGTTGATTTCCTAAGCCCGAAATAGTAGAGTAGATCATTTTCAATCATCATGGTCCTTCCTATTTCTTCAAGAGTTATGTTCTTTCTCTCCACAACTCCATTATGTTGAGGAGTTCTTGGTGCAGAGAAGTTGTGGGAGATGTCATTCTTGTCACAAAATCTGCAAATTCCGAGTAGTCAAACTCCCTTCCATGGTCGGTTCGAATCCTTCGATCCGAGTCTCGGACTCCACTTGAATTTTCCTTCAGATTTTAGTGAACTCTTTGAAGGCTTCACTCTTGTTCTTTAGAAAACACACCCAGGTAAATCGTGAATAATGATCAGCAATAACAAGTACATATGATTTACCTCCTAGGCTTTTCACAGGAATTTCACCACACAAATCCGTATGACCTAACTCGAGCACTTTGGATATAGACACAATTTTGAGTGGTTAAAAGATGATCTAACTTGCTTCCTTTTCATGCATGCTTCACTCGATTTTATCTTTCTTAAATGCACAGTTTGGTAAACCCCTAACCAATCCATCGGATGCAAGTTTCTTGATAGTATGCATGCTAATATGACCTAGGCTACTATGCTAACTCCATGAATCATCTTTCAAAGATTCTTTTAAGCATGATAAATTCTGACTAGAATATGAAAAAGGGATAGTATAAATGCTACCCGACCTCGGACTTGAGAGCTTAGTCTCTTTGGTGACTCGCATCAAAAATATAGTAGTTTGTCCGAGTGAACCTTACCTATTGGCCTTTGTCACATAACCGAGAAATTCTAAGAAGATTGTACTTAAGCCCTTTGACAAGGTAGACTAGACTGATTGAGTTGTTTCCTTGACCAATCTTGTAAATCCCAACTATCTTCCCTTTGCTATTGTCTCCAAATGTGACTTTGCCTCCTTTAAGATCTTCTAAATCTAAGAAGAGTCTTGAATCTCTAGACATATGGCGTGAGCGACCATCTGTCTAAGTACCAGTGACCCTTTCATTTCAGAGTCACTTTGCAAAATAGAAATAAACTAACCCTTCTCACTTCCTCTTACAAACGCAGTAACTCCCATTCTTGTGGTCCTTTTATGAGGAGGAGCACTTTTGGGAACCCAGATTTGAATGATTTGGGTCCGGTATGATTCTCGAGTCTTCTTTCTAGAAAACTAAGTCTCATGTATCTTTTCTTTGAAAATCCTTTCTTTTGTAAACAGGTGGAGAAGGCTTTTTCTTGTAAACCGCTCTCGGGTTCAGTCCTCTTTTCATGAGAGTGAATGAGACCGTACTCGGTTTTCTTAAACTTCACAATTTTGGAGTAAGTTTTGAAAAGACTAGAATAGGAATTGGATTCCTATTCAGCATTGTAACCAAGACCTTCTTTTCTGAATGAAACACTCTAAGAGTCGAATAAAAGATCAAGGTTTTTCCGATCTTGAGTGAGTTTTAAAACTAGCTCCTAAGACTCATTGAGCTTCCTTTTCAGGTGCTCATTCTCTATTCTAAGTGACTCGGACTCGGTCTCATTATTTTGAGCACTAATCTCAAGGACCTTCGATTTTATCTCAAGTTTTCTAACTCGTTTTTTAGAACATTACTCTCATCGATAAGAGACTCAAGTTGTTCTTTGAAGTCTACGAGTCGAATTGGACTTTTCTTCTAAAGTAAAAATATATCTAGCTAAATCAACTTTGGAGAACTTAAGGAAGTATTCAATTACCTCTTGAGGACTCGTCTCCTCAATATCTTAGTTGTCACTTGTCGGACTAAGATTTAACTTCTGAGTTTGTCGGTGCCATAAGACACTTTGAGTCATCATAATCATCTTCTTCGATGAGTCATCATCACTCCAGGTAGCCATCATAGCCTTTTTCTTCTTCCTATCCTTGTTTCTCTTTGGACAAGTCCTTGACTATGTGCTCCTTGCTGCCATATTCAAAGCAACCAGAGTTCTTAGTTAAAGATAACTTTGAAGCGGATGAGTATTTACCTTTCCTATGCTTCCTATCTTTCTTGTAGAACTCTTCCTTTGGCCTCTTTTGCCACTTCTTGTACTTCATCATCTTTTTGATGCCTCGGGCAATGAGTGCCATGGGATCTTCTTTTGATTCCGAGGAGATCAAACTTTGACATCCGCTTTACGAGGCCTTCAACACAATGTTCTTTTTGGTGTTGACCTCTACATCCTCTTCTTCCAGGTGAATCTCATGCGTGAGTAGCTTCCTAATGAGCTCATCCGGCTTTATTTAAGAAAGTTTCGAGCCTCTTCAATGACTCGTCACCTTGAGACCCCATCTTCTCTTTGGTAGACTTCTCGGAATTTTTTGACCAATTCTTCGTGAGAGATCTTTCTACCCAGAGACTTGAGATTTTTAGTAATCTTTGTGAATCGAGCATACATCCGAGTGATGTTTTCTTCGGCTCCATCTTGAACAACTCATACTTATGAAGGTATCGACTTATCTTTGCTCGCTTCACTTGACTTGTTCTTTCATAGGTGTTGAAAAGTGTTTCCCACACCTCTTTGGTTGTGTCACTAGCAGAGACTCTGTTTTATTCTTCTAAGCTGATGGCACACATCGGTGTGTTCATAGCTTTGAAGTTCTTTCGAACTTTTTAATCTCTTTAGGGGTGTACTCGGATTTCTCTTTAGGCACGGATCTTACACCTTTCGTCTTCATTGGGATGAAGTTTCCATTCTTGATGATGTTCCAAACTTCTTCATCATTATCCATTAGAAAACATTCCATCATCTTCTTCCAATGTGCAAAGTTTGACCCCTTGAACTTAGATGGTCCGGTAGATGATCTTCCTTCATCGAAGTCTCCATCGTTCCGAGCCATTCGATATTTAGACCTTTGGATTGTGAAATCCTCTTGAAAGGCTAGGCTTTGATACCAATTGAAGGTTTGCTCTTGGAGAGGCTTAGTCACCCTACAAGGGGGTGAATAGGATGATGGAAGATTTTAAATAAAAATCAAACTCTTTTTGCACGTAACTAAACAGAATGCAGTTCCGAGTCTAGTTTGGACTCGTAAAGAAAGACACTTTGAAATACGTGGAAACCCTCCCGGGGCAAAAAACCACGGGAAATTCTAATCCAAGTACCAAGTTAAATCCACTAATTGAATCCTCAATTACAAAAGGATCGACTCTTCCCGAATTGCTCCCTTAAACAATTCCTTTACATGTTTTTTCTAGACTTAGAAGTTGCCTTAACCGATCTAGTACTTCCTCACTGAGTTAACCCTTACAATTAGGGACAACTGAGCTGAGTTAGACCTTATAGCTCAGTCAAGGGACTTAGAAAGAAAGTAAGAAAAGAATGTAAGTGATTATAAGACTTTGTTTAGAACTCGGAAAGTAAGAGATTACAAATTAGGAGTTGTAAGTCGAAGATTGATTAAGAATGCATTAAGAAAGTGTTTAGCAATATGTTCAGCAGCAATCTTCAAGTCTTGTGGAATGGCTTCTATTTATAAACATTCAGGCGAGAATGACCGTTGAGACCGGTTCTGGACTAGTGATCTTCGCTAGACATTGGAACGACTATTCTAAGTCACTCGGAAAAGATCCGTTGAGATGTGAACGTTGTACGACGGTTCCTCGGCTCCAAAAGATAGTCCAATAATCTGGTGGTGATTAAAAAATGAGGTGGAGCAACCGTTAGACTCAAAGTTGTAATTTTCCAGTTTTGGAAATAAACAACCACGACACGGTGTATCGAGCCATGTCCGGAAATAGTTGTTTTATGTCTCCCGGTGTTTAACGGCTAGAAACCGGTTGCTTTTTCTTTTCAACTTCAGATTAGGCTTGTTTAAACAACCTACAAAAGCAAATCAAAGTGGTACTCAAAGTTTAAAAATACTTTGGTCCAAGATTAGACACAAATAATAATTAAATAAGAGTAATTAAGCACTTAATTATCTTTGGCCTAAAAGAGTGGAATTTTCTAAGTCTATTATCCATTAGGTTCAGATTCCTTCTTGAGTCAATCCTTAACAATGTTCATGTTAAAAAGAATAAAATATCGGGATGCATGAACTTGATCAAGCAAATAATTCTCAACAAATGAACTGACTTAGAAATTAGAATTAATGTTGTAATTCATTTTAACTCGAAATATGAAGTCGGTGCTCGGAAAAACATGGTAGAGAAATTATTTACACATGCGATGGTTTTGAGTGATGTCCGAGTGGGTTAGAAACACGGTTCATAGTGATATGCTAAAAGACTAGTTTCGAGTAGGTCGGACCGGGATGAAAACTTAGATAGGAGTTTCTATAGGAATCAAAATGACTTAAAATCAAAACCCAAGAGAGATAGAAAGATATACCCGAGCCTTCGAAGCTCGGGACCTTGCACAACTAAAGCCGGATGAGCTAATTGGGAAACTACTTACCCATGAGTTATATCTAGAGGATGAAGAATCTAAGGTAAGCACCAAAAGAAATATTGCTCTCAAAGCCTCTGAAGAACTTGGTCCATGTCCGAGCTTCGATTCTAAATAAGACCCCATGACACATCCGGCCTGACGATTCAAGAAGATGATGAAATGCAAGAAGTGGTAGAAGAAGCCTAAGCAAGAGTTCTTCAAGAAGGACGAGAAAAGGTAAGTTCTCGTTTCCTTTAAATTTAACTTTAACAAAGAACTCTGGTTGTTTTGAGAGTGGCAGCAAAGAGCACGTAGTCAAGGACTCGTCCAAATAGGAGAAAGGACAAAAAGAAGAAAAAGGCTAGGGTTGCCACATGGAGCGATGATGAATCGGAAGAAGATGAAGACACAAATAATGAGTTGAAATGTCTCATAGCTCGACGGACTCAAAAGCTATATCCGAGCTAGAAAATGAAGCATTAGATATTGAGGAAATAGATCCTCTAGAGGTAATCAACTACTTTCTTAAATTCTCCAAGCATGATCTAGCTAAATACATTTTTACTTTGGAGGAAAAGTCCAATTCTAATTCTTCTAAATTTAAAGGGAAATTAGAGTCTCTTAATGTTGAGAACAAATCTTTGAAAGATGATTTAGAAAAGCTAAGACAAAACTTAAAGGTACTTGAGACTAATACTCCGGATAATGAGACCGAGTATGACCGCCTCGTAACAAAGACTAACCGATTGAAATAAAAGCTTACTGAGTCTCGGGAGTTGGTTTTGAAACTCACACAAGGTTAGAAAAACCTTGGCTTACTTCTTGGTTCTCGGTGTGTCTCTTTTCGAAAAGAAGGACTTGGTTATAATGTTCAATAGGAAGATAGTTCCTATAAAAGTCTTCTAGTTCTAGAACGATTAAGTTTAGGAAGGCTGAGCATGGTCCCATTTATTCAAAGAAGAAAGGGATCGAGCCCATACCAACTTTTAAGAAAAAGTTTGAAGGTTTGCTCGTGGAGAGTCTAAGTCACCCTAAAGGGGGCTGAATAGGGTGATAAAGAAAATTAAACAATTTTTGCACAAGTACAAACTAGAAACAGATTCCGAATCTAGATTGGACTCAAGAAGGCAATAACACAAATATACGTGGCAACCTTCATGGGGAAAAAACCACGGATAGTGCTAATCCAAGCACCAAGTCAAATCAACTATTTTGAATCCATAAAATACGAGAGGACTGACTTAACCGAATTGCTCCCTTCAACAATTCCTTACAAAGTTTTCCTAGACCCGAAGTTCCCTTATCCGATCTAGTACTTCCTAATTGAGGTAACCTTTACAATCGGGGACAACCGAGCTGAGTTAACCCTTACAGCTCGGTCAAGGGACTTGCTAAGAAAGTGAGAGAAGTATGTGACTGATTACAGGACTTTACAACTCGGAAAATATGAATTACAAACTTGGAGTTGTAAATGGAAGACTAAGTAATTGTTAGGCAATATGTTCAACAATTGTTCCAAGTAATCTCCTAGTCTTGTGAAGTGGCCTCTATTTATAACCAACCGAGCAGAGTGACCATTTGAATCCTGTTTTTGGACGAAGTCTTCATTATCCATTATAACAGTGCATTCGAGTCACTCGAAAAGATCCGTTGGGATGTGATCGTTGTGCAATGACTCTTGGCTCCAAAAGATGGTCCAATCACTCGGAGGTGACTGAAAGCTAAGGTGGAAACAACCGTTAGGCCTAGAGTTGGAATTTTTTCAGTTTTGGAAACAAACAACCCCGACACGGTGTTTGAGCCATGTTCGGAAGTAGCTAAAACTTGTCTGCTCATGTTTAACGACTAGAAGACGGTTGCTTTTGTAATTCAAAAGAAATTTGCCTCGATTGAATAACTTACTGAAGCAAACCATATTGGTTCTCAAAGTATAAAGTACTTTGGTCCAAGATTAGGCACGATAATAATTAAATCGAGTAATTAAATGCTTAATTATCTTTGGCCTAGAAGAATGGAATTTTCCGAGTCTAATATTCAATGTACTCAAATTCCATCTTGAGTCAATCCTAAAATGATTAAGTTTAGAAAGAATAGAATATCGAGTATAACGACTTGATCTAGTCAAATAATTCTCGGAGATATAAACCGACTTAAAAGAAAGAATTAACGTTGTAATTTATTTTGCATTGAAATACAAAGTCGGTGCTCGAGAGAAATTGTGTTAGAGAAATTATTTGAACATGCGATGGTTCCGAGTGATGTCCGTTAGAATCACAAGTGAACAAGATATGAAATAAGGTGTTTTCCGAGTCGGTCGTAACATAATGAAAACTTGGATAAGAGTTTCTATAATACCCAGAATGACTTCGAATCAAAACCTAAGAGAGATAGAGATTTATACCCGAGTCTTCAATCTCCCTTTTTGATAAAAGGCATTCCATACTTAAGATGGAAACTTGTTAGTGCAATACATAAGTTTTCATTGCTAATGATCGAACAGAAAGTCATGTTCTCTTATGTATCGAGCAAAATAATATTCTATAAAGAATAAGAGCAGGGAGTGACTTGAAATACTAAGAGTGCCATTCGGATCATAACATTACTCGGAGTATACGTGCGGATAATGAAGTATTAGAGTAAAAAGAATTGAAACCAGAGTAAATATGTTAATGAGTTAAGTATCGAGTATGAAAAAATTGTAACTCGAAAACAGATATACGCAGAATGGTAAACATCAGTATCGAGCATAGAAAAAAATCAAAGCATCAATGCAATTCAGAACAATGCAATTCTTAATATTCATTGTGTGGGGTTCCTCCCCTAAACTAAACATCAAATTTTCTACATATTTTCTCGCCCTAGCATTTCATCAAAAAGAGGGAAGAAAATAGCAAAGAAGTACAACAAATGTTGGATAAAAAAAATAGAAACAAAGAGTAGAAAAAGAGCTAAGAAGAAGGGCTTGTAGTCCGGACGAGGAGGGAAGAGCATTGCGCCCGTGCCTGTAAGCTTGTGAGGAGGTGGATAAGCGAGGCGATTGCAGCACTAGGATGTTAGGAAGTTGCTCTGTCCTAGTTATGTAAACCAAAGGGACATCTTTCTTAAGCTCGTCTTCCTCCGACCCACTTAGAGCATGATCCGAGGAGCTCGGCTCCGGCTCATGTGTGGGTGCACCTTGGCCTTTAGGGTGAGCGGCCTCTTCTTTTTCTTTTTCTTCTTCCTTTTCCTCTTCCTTCTCTTCTCCTTTCTCCTTTCTCCTCTTCTTTCTCCTATTCATCAAGAGCTGCTTCTTCTGCTACATCCTCAGCTGCCTCTTCTACCTCAGCAGAGGTAGACTTAGTTGAGCTGGAGAACTCCTCGAAGTGGAGTCCTCAGCAGCTTTAGATCATTGTTTGTAGAAGAGTTGGAACTGCTCGCATTGCTCCTTGACAATGGCCTTGAACTTTAGCATAAGTTCCTAACATTCCTTGATCCGGGATCTGCCTGGTCTTCCGGTTTATCACCGTGTCTTGATAGATGGGCTCAAGAGAGCGGAGAGTGTTCTCAAGTTCTTCGGACACAAAGGTAATCTTGTTTACCATCTCGGTAAACATCGTAGCGGAGGGAGGAGGAGGAGGCAGAGAAGTAGAGGGACCGGCGGAGGGAGGTGAAAGTGCTTGGAAGAGTTTGAGTCCGAGTGGGAGGAGGAGAGGGAGGTTTCAACTCGGATCCGTGAACCCGGGCACCAGGCTTGACTTCCCAGTACTCGTACTCCGAGAGTTCTTTTCTACCAACGGTAATGGTAGCCTCGGAGACAGCAGTACTTTCGAGGGAAAGGGACTTTAAAATGTTTGAAAATAAAAGTCAAAAGGGCTCCAAAGAGAAAAGAAGCGGACTTTTTGGAGTGAGTCGGCACAATGGCCATTTGCTTGATGATGGAAGGGAAGAGGTCCACTTCGTAGCCCTCCAAAATATCATACAAAACTTTGAGAATTTTAGAATTTGGATTCTCGCTTGCTCGAATGATGAGAAAAGAAGGTTCTCATCAAGATGAAACAAAATAATCTTGCCTCAATCCTCATCCGACTCACCGAGAAATTCTACCGTGACTCAGGAACTTCCTTGGCATATTTCTCGAAGAACTCATCAGCAATCTCCATAAAAAGGTATGGGATTGGAGTTAAAAAGAGAAGAGACTTTGAAAAGTCCGTGTGGAAGAGAAGCATTGATACGAACAACTTTCTCTCAAACCTTTGAGGTGATGATTCCCTCGAGTGGGACATGTTTGCGTAGAACTCAACGACGAGTTCGGGTAGATGAAATCACCAAAGCACAAATAATTGTAAACTCCAGTCTTTCGGATATGGGGCAACTATGAGAAAGAAGTGATTGCGAAGAATTTATCATCCAACGTGAGGTGGTGGGTAACGGAGATTTTAGAGGGGTTGGAGGTACCCTCTTGAGCATTTTTGGTTCGGGGCTTTTTGGTAGGAGACCCCAATTCTTGACCTGATCCTCTCTTTTGCATGGTGACTGATGAAAACCGGAGAGAATACGAAGAGAGAAAGAGAGAGAGAGTAGCTCCAAATTCGAGAGAGAAAACGAGTGGGTAGAGATGTTGGGATTAGAGAGCAAGTAGGTCTGTAAGCAAAGTAAATAAAAGAAGGTAAAGGGGTGCTATTTATAACAAAAGAAGTGACCTTCAATCTTCATTCGACCCAAATAATAAACGGTACTCTCGGACCGGTGTGACATTCTCGCTCTCCAACGACTAGTATTCCAGCGAGCTTTCTTTCAACGACTATTTTTCTTTGATTGAAATGCGTGAGAGAGAGAGAGAGAGAAGCAAGACTTTTGAAAACATTTTTGAAATTCTAAATTCTTCTAGAGATGATTTTAGAAATTTGATGTCCATTTTGCTCAACGACCGAGTTTAACTCAGTATGATTTTTGAGTGACTAAGAACACTAGAGATCAAATAACTCATAGTTTAGTTTCACTCGTCAACTGATCCATTCGTTATTGAAACACATAACACATAATTATGCAAGCAGTAATTTATGCAACAAAACACATAATCATGTATTAATCATGCTAAGCTCATTCTTAATAAAACAAAACCGATCCTCACTAAGTGGCTTAGTGAAAATATCGACTAACCGAAATTTTATAGGAATGAATTCAAGTTCAATATCACCTTTCTCGAGTGGTCTCTTAGAAAATGATACCTGTCCTCAATATGCTTTATCTTTGAGTGCTTGGACTGGACTTTTGGTAATGCTGATTGCACTCCGATTGTCATTGATTGGGATGGATGTGAATGATAGACCAAGATCCTTCAAGTGTCTGTTTGATCCATAGAATCCGAGCACAACAAGCTCCAACTGCAATGTACTCAGCCTCGGCGGTTGATAGAGCGACTAAATTCTATTTCTTTGAATGCCAAGAGATGAGTCATTGACCTAGAAATCGACATGCTCCTGATGTACTCTTTCTATCAACTTTGTATCTAGCATAATCGGCATCCGAGTATCCAATGAGAGTCGGTTACGAGTCTTTTGAAAACCATAGAATAAGATTCCGAGTCCCCGCAAGATATCAAAAATCCTCTTCATTGTAGTGCGATGTCATTCTTTTGGATTAGCTTGAAATCTTACACAAAGGCGAGACAGTGAACATGATATCCGGCCTACTAGCTATGAGATAGAGTAGAGCTCCGATCATACCTCTATAGAATTTCTAATCTACAACTTTACCTTTCTCGTTTGAGTCCAATTTCAAACTGCTACTCATAGGTGTTGCTGCATGCTTCACATCTTGTAGTTTGTACTTCTTCAAAAGTTCCTTGGTATACTTGGATTGATGGACATAGATGGCATCTTTGTCTTGTTTGATTTATAGACCAAGAAAGAAATTGAGTTCTCCCATCATGCTCATTTGGAACTCCTGTCTCATCAACTCCTGATATAGAGTTTCATTAGTAGCTCCAAAGATTATATCATCAACATAAATATGAGTAATAGGAAAATCTTTCCCCTTGGTTTTTATGAAAAGAGTTTGTCAATATGACCTCTTTTGAGATCATTTGCAACCAAGAAACTGCTCAGTCTTTCATACCAAGCTCTAGGAGCTTGTTTAGACCATATAGAGCCTTTTGTAACTTGAAAACATTATTTGGAAATTATGAGTTTTCAAATCCAGGGGTTACTCAACATAAACTTCTTCTTGAATGAAACCATTAAGAAAAGAACATTTGACATCCATCCGATAAAGCTTGATATTCATGCTAGATGCAAATGCTAACAGGATTCCGATTGCCTTAATCATAGCAACAGGTGCAAAGGTTTCCCCACAATAAATCCCTTCCTCTTGATTGTAACCCTGAGCAACAAGTCTAGGCTTAATTCTGACTACTACCCTTCCTTATCCAGTTTGTTCTTAAAAACCCATCTGGTTCCTATGACCGGGTGGTTAGAAGGTCGTTTGGTCAAACAAACTTGGTTTCTTTCAAATTAGTTAAGCTCTTCTTGTATGGCATCTACCCATTCAGGGCTTCTAGTTCATTTTTGGGTTTAATCAAAGATATGAATGTAGAAAATGCACACAGATTATGCAAAGAAGATCGAGTCCTTACCCCACTTGTTGATGTCGACAATATGTTCTCAAGTGGGTGACTTGGATGCATATTTGAAAGCTTTACTTGTCCTTTGATTTACCAAGTTTGTTAGTTGAACAGTCCGATCTTCAGTTGGTTGATCTTACTGAGTCTCTACATTGACTTGTTCTTCAGCATTTTGAGCTGGATCATGAGCTTGTTTAGTCCGAGTCATAACATTTTGAGTTGCGCCATTCCGAGTTGCCTTAGTAATTTTGTTTTGACTCTTTCGAGCTCAACTTCAACAACGTCGTCTTCATCTCTGTTAAGTCCGAGATCTAAGTATGTGGACTCAATTATCCTGCCAAGATCAATCTCATCAAAGACAACGTGAATACTTTCTTCCACTTTGTTAGTTCTCTTGTTAAACACACGATAAGCTTTGCTATGAGATGAGTAACCCGAAATATACCTTAATATGACCTAGCGAGCAAACTTAGTCGGACGCTCCTTACCATTGTTGTGAACAAAGAACTTACATCCAAATGGACTAAAGTAGGAGATGTTGGGTTTCTTTCCCTTGTAAAGCTTGTTGGGAGTTTTCTTCAAGATGGGTCCGATGAGGCATCTATTGAGTGTGTAATTTGCTTGTGTTGACTGCCTCAGCCCAAAACGATGAAGGTAGATCATTTTCAATCATCATAGTGCTTCCTATTTCTTTAAGAGTTCTATTCTTTCTCTCTACTCTCTATTTTGTTGAGGAGTTCTTGGTGGAGAGAAGTTGTGAGAGATGCCATTCTTGTCATAGTAGTCTGTAAATTCCGAGTAGTCAAACTCTCTTCCATGGTCGGTTCGAATCCACCTGATATGAGTCCGAGACTCCACTTGAATTTTCCTGCGAGCTTAATGAACTCTTTGAAAGCTTTATTATTGTTCTTAAGAAAACATATCCATGTAAATCGCGAGAAATAATCAACAACAAGTATATACAATTTACCTCCAAGGCTTTTCACTTGGAATTTCACCACGAAATCCATATGAACCAACTCAAGCACTTTGGATGTAGATACGGTTTTGAGAGGTTTGAAAAATGACCTCACTTGCTTACCTTTTGTGCATGCCTAATAGATTTTATCTTTCTTAAATGCACAGTTAGGTAATCCCCTAACCAATCTATGAGATGCAAGTTTCTTGATAGTATGCATGCTGATATGACCTAATCTACGATGCCAAGCCCAAGAATCATCATTCATAGATACTTTCAAATAAGATAAATTCTAACTTGAATCGAGAGAGCAATAGTGTAGGTGTTACCTGACCTCGGACTCGAGAGCTTAGTCACTTTGGTGACTGCATAAAAAATGTAGTCTGTTTGTCCGAGTGAACGTTACCTCTTGACCTTTGTCACATACCCGAGAAATGCTAAGGAGATTGTACTTAAGTCCTTTGACAAGGTAGACTGGGCTGACTGTGTTGTTTCCTTCGCCAATCTTGCCAATCCCTACTATCTTGCCTTTCTTTGTTGTCTCCAAATGTGACCTTTCCTCATTTTAGGTCTTCAAACTTAGAGAAGAGTCTTGAATCTCCTGACATGTGGCGTGAGCAACCACTGTCTAAGTACCAATGACTTTTGTTCTTCTTCTTGGTCACCTGCAAGATAGAAACAAGCTAACCCTTCTCACTTCCTCTTACAAACCTAGTAACTGCTTTACTCGTGGTCTTTCTTTGAGGAAGAGACTCTTGGGAACCCAGATTTGAATAATTTTGGAGTGCGGTATGATTTTGAGTCCTCCTTCTCTAAAGCTGAGTCCGTGTCTCTTTCTTTTGAAAATCTTTTCTTTGGTAAACAGGTGGCAAAGGCTTTTTCTTGTAAATTGGTTTGGACTTTATCCTCTTTTCATTGATATGAATAGGACCATGCTCAGCCTTCCTAAACTTTACGAGTTCGGAATCGGTTTTGAAAAGATTAGAATAGGAATTTGATTCCTCTTCTTCATTATAACCAAGTCCTCTTTCCTGAATGAGACACACTGAGAGCCAAGTAAAAGATCAAGATTTTTTGACCTTGAGTGAATTTTAAAACAAGCTCTTGAGACTCATTGAGCTTCCTTTTCAGTTGCTTATTCTCTGTTTTAAGTGACTCGAGTCGGTCTCATTTTCTTGAGCATTGGTCTTAAGTACTTTTAGATTTTGTCTAAGATTTTCTAACTTATTTTTCAAAACATTACTCGCATCGATAAGAGACTCAAGTTTTTCTTTGAACTGCGAAGAGTCGAATTGGACTTTTCTTCAAAAGTATAAATATATTTGGCTAAATCAACTTTGGAGAACTTGAGAAAGTATTCAATTACCTCCTCAATATTTGAGCTCTCATTGTCGACTCGGATTCAGCTTACGAGTCCGTAGCGCTCATAAGACACTTTGAGTCATTAGAATCATCTTCTTCAGATGAGTCATCATCACTCTAGGTAGCCATCATAGCCTTTTTCTTTCTATCCTTCTTTCTCTTGGGATAGTCCTTGACTATGTGCTCCTCGTTGCCAAATTTAAAGCAACCAGAGTTCTTAGATAAAGACAACTTAGAAGGAGATGAGTATTTACCTTTTCTATCCTTCTTATTTTTCTTGTAGAATTCATCCTTTGGCCTTTTTTCCCATTTCTTGTATTTCATCATTCTCTTAAAGCCACGAGCTATGAGTGCCATAAGATCCTCTTCGATTCTAAGGAGCTTAGTCTTTCACGTTTGCTTTTGAGGCCTTCAAGGCAATGTTCCTTTTGGTGCTGACCTCAGCATCCTCTTCTCCCGAGATGAATCTCGTGGATAAGTAACTTCCCAATAAGCTCGTTTGGTCGTAGTTGAGAGAGGTTCTAAGCTTCTTCAATAGCTGTCACCTTAGGACCCCATTTTTCTTTGGTAGACTTCTTAGAATCTTTCTGGACATTTCTTCATGAGAGATCTTTCTACCCAGAGATTTGAGATTATTTGTAATCTCTCGTGAAGCGTACATACATCCGAGTGATGTTTTCTTCGGCTCCATCTTAAACAGCTCATATTTGTGAAGATATTGGCTTATCTTCGCCTACTTCACTTGGCTTGTTCCTTCATAGGTGTTGACAAGAGTGTCCCATACCTCTTTAGTTATTTCACGAGCTGAGACCCTGTTATATTCTTCTGTGCTAATGGCACACATCGGTGTGTTCATAGCTTTGAAGTTCTTTTTGAACTTCTCGGTCTCTTCGATGGTGAACTCGAGATTTTGCTTTAGGCACAAGAGTTGCATTCTCGGTCTTCATTAGAATGTAGTTGCCTGCTTGGATGATGTTCCAAACTTCTTCATCGTTGTCCATTAAGAAACATTCCATCATCTTCTTCCAATGGGCAAAGTTTAACCCTTTGAGCTTTGGTGTTTTGGTGGATGATCTTCCTTCATCGAACTCTCCATTATTCTAAGCCATCTTATCTTTAGACCTTTGGATGGTTAGATCCTCTTGAAAGGCTAGGCTCGATACCAATTGAAGGTTTGAAGTCACCTTGGGGGGGTGAATAGGGTAATGAATAAAATTAAACAATTTTTTCACAAGCATAAACCAGAAACATGATTTTGAGTCTAGATTGGACTCGGAAAGGCAATAACACAAATATACATGGAAACCCTCATGGGGTAGAAAACCACGGATAGTGCTAATCCAAGCACCAAGTCAAATCAACTATTTTGAATCCATAAAATACAGAGGACTGAGTGAACTAGAATTACTCTCTTAAATAATTCCTTACAAAGTTTTCCTAGACTTAAAAGTTCCCTTATCTCGATCTAGTACTTCGTGATTAAGATAACCTTTACAATCACGAACAAGCGAGCTGAGTTAACCCTTACAGCTCGGTCAAGGGATTTACAAAGAAAGTAAGAGAAGCATGTGACTGATTACAAGACTTTACAACTCAAAAAATATTGGAGTTGTAAATGGAAGAGTAAGTAATTGTTAGGCAATATGTTCGGGAATTGTTCCAAGCAATCTCCTAGTCTTGTGAAGTGGCCTCTATTTATAGCCAACCGGGCGAGTGACCGTTTAATCCTATTTCCGGACAGAAGTCTTCATTAGCCATTGTAACGACTCTTCTAAGCCACTCGAAAAGATCCGTTGGGATGTGATCGTTGTGCAATAGCTCTTGGATCCAAAAGATGGTCCAATCACTCGGAGGTGACTGAAAGTTAAGGTGGAAACAACGAGTTAGGCCTAGAGTTGGATTTTTCAGTTTTGGAAACAAACAACCCCGACACGGTGTCTAAGCCATGTCCAGAATGAAGACTAAGATCCTAACTCTAAGTATTTTATGAAAGCCTCGGTATAAACTTCTATCTCTCTTAAGTTTTGATTGGAAGTCATTCGAGCTACATAGAAACTCTTCTATAAGTTTTCATTTGTTTCTGATCGACTTAGAAAGTACCTTATTACATATCTTCTACATTGATAGATCAAGTTTATTTCTTAGATAATTATTTGATAGATCAAGTTCACTTTCTCTGTTGTTTATTCTTTAACTTGATCTTTTTAGGAGTAATTCGAGTTGAGTTTTAACCTATTTGATATTAGACTCAGAATATTCCCCTTCTCTAGGCCCAAGATAATTACGTTCTTAATCACCCAAATTTAGCTAATATCTTTGCCTAATCTTGGACCAAAGTATTTTATACTTTGAGAACTAATGTGGTTTGCTTTTGTAGGTTATTCAAACAAAGCTAATCTATCTTTTTGAATCTCAAAAGCAATCGGCTTCTAGTCTGTTAAACACCGAGCAACCAATTTTGGCCAATTTTGGGCAAGATTCGGACACTATGTCGGGGTTGTCTGTTTCCAAAAGCTGGAAAACTCCAACGTTAGGTTCAACGGTGGTTTCCACCTTGCTTTTCGGACAACGGTTGATTAAAACACCTTTTGGAGCAAATAACCGTTTCCCAACATTCACAATCTAACGAATCTTTTCTAAGTGCCTCGGAAAAGCCCTTATAACGGCCAGTAAAAACTTCAGTCTAGAAATCGGACTCAACGGCTACTCTACTTGGTCATTTATAAATAGAAGCCACTTCATAAGACTAGAAGATTGCTGAAATTATTGATCAACACTTTAGCTTAATTTTCATAGTGTATTACTTACTCAATCTTCTACTTACAACTCCAAGTTTGTATTTAATATTTTTCCGAGTTGTAAAGAAAGTCTTGTAATCAATTTCACTCTTTACTTATTTTCTTTGTAAGTCCCTTGACTAAGCTGTAAGGGTTAACTCAGCTCAGTTGTCACCGATTGTAAGGGTTGCCTCGAGTCCTTTGTATTTTGAGGATTCAAAATAGTGGATTTGACTTGGTGCTTGGATTAGCACTAATCGTGGTTTTATGCCCCAGGAGGGTTTCTATGTATTTATGTGTTCTTGCATTTCGAGTCCAATCTAGATTTAGACTCAACTGTTTATCACTTTCGAAGCAAAAAGTGACTAAGTTCTTTTAAATTTCCTCATCACCCTATTCACCCCCTCTAAGGTGACTTAGACTCTCCAAGAGCAAACCTTCAATTGGTATTAGAGCCTAGACTTTCAAGAAGGATCTAATAATCTAAAGATCTAAAGATCTAAAGATCGGATGGCTCAGAACATTGGAGAGTTCGATTAAGGAAGGTCATCCACCGGACCACCAAAGTTCAAGGGGTCAAACTTTGTGCATTGGAAGAAACCGATGGAGTGCTTTTGTCTGGATAACGATGAAGATGTTTGGAACATCATCCAAGAAGGCAACTACATCCCAATGAAGATGGAAGGACTAAGATATATGCCTAATGAAAAATTTGAGTACACCACTCGAAGAAGTAGAAGTTCGAAAGAACTTTAAAGCAATGAACATACTGATGTGTGCTATTAGCTCATAAGAGTACAATAGAGTGTTAGCTTGTGACATAACCAAAGATGTGTGGGACACTCTTGTTAACACATACGAAGGAACAAACCAAGTGAAACAGGCGAAGATAAGCCAATATCTTCACAAATATAAGCTGTTCAAAATGGAGCTAGAAGAAAACATCACTCGGATGTTTATTCGCTTCACCGAGATTACGAACAATCTAAAATCTCTGGGTAGAAAAATCTGTCACGAAGAGATGTGCGGAAAAATTATGAGAAGTCTACCAAAGAAGAGATGGGGTCCTAAGGTGACAGCTATCGAGGAAGCTCGGAACCTCTCACAACTAAAGCCGGACAAATTGATTGGGAAGTCTGCTTACTCATGACATTCATCCGGAAGAAGAGGATGCCGAGGTCGGCACCAAAAAGAACATCGCACCGAGGGCCTCGAAAAGAAAAAGGGAAAGTCCGAGCTCCTCGGATTCGGAAGAGGACCCGATGGCACTCATTACCCGAGGCTTCAAAAGAATAATGAAGCATAAGTAGTGGGAAAAGAGGCCGAAGGAAGAGTTCTACGAGAAAGATAAGAAGGATAGAAAAGGTAAATATTCTTCTCCTTCAAAGTTATCTTTAACTAAGAACTCTAGCTGTTTTGAATGTGGCAGCAAAGATCACATAGTCAAAGACTATCCAAAGAGAAAGAAGGATAGAAGAAGAAGAAGGCTATGATAGCCACATGGAGTGATGATGAATCATCTGAAGATGAAGAAGATTCCGATGACTCAAAGTGTCTAATGGCACTAACAGATTCGAAGCTGAATCGAGTCGGATGCTCGACAACTCGGACACTAAGGAGACAAGTTCTCGGGAGGTAATTGAATACTTTCTAAATTTCTCCAAAGTTGATTTAGCCGAGATATATTTACACTTTGGAAGAAAAGTCCAATTCGATTCTTCTCGGTTCAAAGAACAACTTGAGTCTCTTACTTCGAGAGCAATGGTTTAAAAAAGAATTGGAAAAATTGAGACTAACTCTGAAAGAACTCAAGACCGAGTACTAAGCTAATGAGACCGAGTCCGAGTCGCTCGTAAAAGAAAATGAGCATCCGAAAAGAAAGCTCAATGAGTCTCAAGACCTTGTTTTGAAATTCACTCAAGGTCGAAAAACCTTGACATGCTTTTAAGCTCTCGGTGTGTCCGCTTCAGGAAAGAAGGACTTGGTTTTAATGAAGAAGAGGAATCTAATTCCTATTCTAACCTTTTTAAAAGGATTCCGAACTGTGAAGTTCCGGAAGGCTGAGTATGGTCCCATTTATAAGAATGAAAGGAGGACTGAGCCTGCACCGGTTTACAAGAGAAAACCTTCTCCACCTGTTTACAAAATAAAAGACTTTCAAAAGAAAGAGACACGAGACTCAGTCTTCTAGAAAGAAGACTCGGAATTAGACCAAACCCAAAGTCATTCAAATATGGGTTACCAAGAGTCTTCTTCCTCGAAAAGGACCATAGTAAGGGAATTATTGAGTTCGTTAGAGGAAGTGATAAGGGTTAGTTTATTTCGACTTGTAGGTAACTCGAAAAAGATGAAAGGTCATTGGTACCTAGGCAGTGGATGCTCACGCCACATGTCGGGAGATTCAATACTCTTTTCCGAGTTAGAAGATTTTAAAGGAGGCAAAGTCACTTTTGGAGATGACAGTAAGGGAAAGATAGTTGGGATTGGCAAAATTGGTGAAGGATACAACCTAGTTAGTCCAGTTTATCTTGTCAAGGGATTAAAGTACAATCTTCTTAGCATCTCCGAGTTGTGTGACAAAGGTCAAGAGGTAAGGTTCGATCGGACTAATTGCTAAATTTCCGATGCAGCTACAAAAGAGACTAAGCTCTCGGGTAAGAGGTCGGGTAAGACCTATACTACTCCCCTTTACGATCGAACTCGGAATTTATCTTACTTAAAAGCATTGTTGCATGATGATTCTTGGACATGGCATGGTAGATTAGGTCATGTTAACATGCACACTATCAAAAAGCTTGTATCTCATGGTTTAGTTAGGGGTTTACCTAACTGTGCATTTAAGAAAGACAAAATTTGTGAAGCATGCACAAAAGGGAAACAAGTCGGATCATCCTTCAAACCTCTCAAAACTGTTTCCACATCCAAAGTGTTTGAACTACTTCATATGGATTTATGTGGTGAAATCTCTATGAAAATCCTTAGAGGTAAATCGTATGTATTTGTAATAGTTGATTATTTCTCACGATTTACCTGGTTTTGTTTTCTTAAAACAAAAATGATGCTTTTAAAGAGTTCGAGTAAGCTTTGCAGGAAAATTCAAGTGGAGTCTCGGACTCAAATTAGAAGAATTCGAATTGACCATGGAAGAGAGTTCGACTACTCGGAATTTTCGAGTTCTTTGACAAGAACGGTATCTCTCACAACTTCTCAGCACCCGGAACTCCTCAATAGAATGGTGTAGTGGAGAGAAAGAACCAAAATCTTGAAAAAATAAGAAGGACAATGATGATTGAAAATGATCTACCTTACTATTTCAGGGTGAGGGAGTCAACACGGTGAACTACACACTCAACGGATGCCTCATCGGACCCATAGAAGAAAACTCCCTACGAGCTTTGCAAGGGAAGAAACCCAACATCTCATACTTCAAAGCCTTTGGATGTAAGTGTTTTGTTCACAATAACGGTAAGGATCACCTGACCAAGTTTGATGCTAGGTCGGATGAAGGTATATTTCTAAATTACTCATCTCACAAGTAAAGCTTATCGTGTTTTTAACAAAAGAACTAACAAAGTGGAAGAAAGTATCCACATTGTGTTTGATGAGATAGATCGGGGAAAAACAAGTGAGTCAACCTTCTCGGATCCGAAACTCGGTCGAGATGAAGATGATCTTGCTGAAGTTGAGCTCGAAAGAGCCGGAACAAAGCAACTCGGAATGAGGCAACACGAGAACACTCGAGACTCGGATCGAACAAACTCAAGAGCCAGCTCGGAATGCTTGAAGGACAAGCTAACATCGAAACTCAGCAAGCTCAAACAAGTGAAGATCAGCCAGTTTAACCAACAAATTTGGTGAACCAAAGGACAGATAAAGCATTCAAATATGCATCCAGCCACCCACTCGAGAACATTCTATCTGACATTAACAATGGGGTAAGAACTCATTCTTCTTTACGAAATTTGTGTGCATTGAATGCATTCATATCATTAACGAGAACCCGAAATGCACTAGAGGCCCTAAATGAACCTAAATGGGTAGAGGCCATGCAAGAAGAGCTCAATCAATTTGAAAGAAACCAAGTCTGGACTTTGACTAAACGACCTTCGACCACCCGATCATAGGAACCAAATGGGTTTTCAAAAACAAACTGGATGAGAATAGGTTGGTAGTCGAAATAAGGCTACACTTGTGGCTCGGGGTTACAATCAAGATTACAATGAAGAAGAAGGAATTGATTGTGGGGAAACCTTTACACTGTTGCTAGGATCGAAGCAATCGGAATCTCGTTAGCGATTGCATCTAGCATGAATATTAAGTTGTATCAAATGGATGTTAAATGTGCTTTTCGGAATGGTTTCATTCAAGAGGAAGTCTATGTTCAGCAACCCCTTGGATTTGAAAACTCAAAATTTCCAAATCATGTTTTCAAATTGCAAAAAGCTTTATATGGTCTTAAACAAGCTCCTGGAGCTTGGTATGAAAAGGCTGAGCAGTTTCTTGGTTGACAATGATTTCAAAAGAGGTTAGATTGGCAAAACTCTTTTTATAAAAAATAAGGGGAAAGATTTCCTTATTGCTCGGATTTATGTTGATGACATTATTTTTGGAGCTACTAATGAAACTCTATGTCAAGAGTTTTACGAGTTGATGAGACAGGAGTTCCAAATGAGCATGATGGGAGAATTCAATTTCTTTCTTGGTCTACAAATCGGACAACACAAAGATGGAATCTATGCCCATCAATCTGAGTATACCAAGGAGTTATTGAAAAAGTACAAGCTTCAAGATATGAAACATGCAGCCACACCTATGAGTAGCAGTATCAAACTGGACTCGGATGAAAAAGGTAAAATAGTAGATCGAAACTCTATAGATGTATGATTGGATCTCTGCTTTATCTTACATCTAGTAGGCCGGACGTTATGTTTAGTGCCTTTCTGTGTGGATGATTTCAAGCTAATCCAAAAGAATCACATCTCATCTGCGGTGAAGAGGATTTTCGAGATATCTTGCGGGGACTTAGAATCTGGGTCTATGGTTTTCAAGAGACTCGAAATGACCCTCACTTGGATACTCGGATGCTTGACTATGCTTGGTTACAAAGTTGATAGAAAGAGTGCATCAAGAGCATGCCAATTTTTGGGTCAATCCCTCATATCTTTGCACTAAAAGAAGTAGAACTCGGTTGCTCTATCAACTACTGAAGGTTAGTACATTGCAGCTGGAGCTTGCTGTGCTCAAATTCTATGGATCAAGCGAGCACTTGAAGGATCTTGGACTTTCAGTCCAATCTATCCCAATCAAGTGTAACAATCAAAGTACAATCAGCATAATTAAGAATCCAGTTCAACATTCAAAGACAAAGCATATTGAGGTCGGTTATCATTTTACGAGAGACCATTCGAAAAAGGTGATATTGAACTTGAATTTATTCCTACAAAATTTCGGTTAGGTGATATTTTCACTAAGCCACTTAGTGAGGATCGGTTTTGTTTTATTAGGAATGAGGTTGGCAAGATTAATGAATGATTATGTGTTTTTATAAGTGAAATTTTCTTGCATGATTATGTGTTCTATGTTTTCTTTTGTCTTAATCACAAATGGATAAGTTGTCCGAGTGAGGCCGAGCTATGAGTTATTAGGTCTCCGAGTGTTCCGAGTCACTCGAAACCATATTTAGTTAGACTCGGTTTTTGAACAAAATGGACATCAAACTTCGGAATCATCTCTAGATAAATGGAGAATCTCAAAAGATTTTTTAAAAAATCTCTCATCTCTCTTACATGTGTCTCTATCAAAGAATTCAAACCGTTAGACGAAAAATGCTTGGAATTGTAACGTTAGGCTAGCTGTACGTCATGTCTATCTAAGAATGCCGTTTGAACGTTAACTAAGAAAGAAGGTTGAAGGACATTTCCTTCTTCTCTATTTATAGCATCTCTTTGTCTTCATTTCTTCACTCTGCGCCTTACTCTTTTCGCACGAAATACTCTACTCTCTCATACTCTCTCCTTGATTTCAAAACTCTCTCTCTCTCTCTCTTTCTTCTCCAGTAACCTCTTACTTCTCTATTCGACAATGCCTAAACAAGGTTCCGCATCCGAGTTCATGGGGTCTGCAACCAAGAAAGCTCGAAAGATCGCTCAACAGGGTACGTCCGACCCTTCAAAAGTGTTTATCGTCTAAAACTTCACATTGGATGACAAGTTCTTCAAGACGACTTAGTTCTCTTAGCTCAAATACATTCAAGAAATTGGAGTGTAGAATTATTTATACTTCAGCGACTTTATCTATTGTTAAGTCGCATTTTATACGTATTTTTAGTAGCTATTTAGTTTATATTATATAGTTTATTTTATCTAAATTATCCTATTTTGTCTATTTATAGGTAATTATCGAATAAAGTGGGGAAGAGAAGAAAAGTCGTTAAAAGTGGATTTTTAGCTACCGACAAGCATCCAAGAAAATATATGAAGTCGGTCCATAAATATAATATGTAATAAAATATTTATTTTAGGATATTATATTTTAGGAAATCCTAATTGGAATAGAAAAGGAAACTTAGAAGAGAAGAAAGAGAAATAAACCCTAACTCTTTCACCCTATATATACTACTTATTATCATCATGGAGAGGGAGAGCTAGCACCCACACACAATCACCACCTCTTTCCTTTGCTGTCCACGACACCCACACTTACCTGCTGTCCGCCGCCCAGCCACCACTGCTTGCTGCCGCTCGCTGCTTGTTCCTGGCTGCACCGTACTGCTGCTGCTGCTCCTTGTTGGCTGCTGCTATCCGCTGCCCAGCCAGCTACCATCCATCATCATCTTCTTCATCTTCCCGGGTCAAAGAAACTAATATCGGTAGTATAATTTAGTTTTGTAATTTTTACTAGGAAAGATTGAATTTTTATTGTTAGATTAATATTAAAGATGCTAGTTTTATTTAGTTTACATGTTTTAAATTACATTATGTGTGAGTAGTCTTTTTATACTTAGTATAATCTACTTGAAGCCATGTTAAATTAGTTATTTTGAAACAAAGTTTCGATTTTTATTGTCTTATTGATTCAATCCATGATTCTATGATAATTTGTGTTTAATGTTTATGAATTTATGTCTAATTAATTAGAGTGCACGCTATTTAGTTTTATATAAATTCATGTGATAGTTTAAAGGGTTTAAGTACGTAATTGCTTGATCTTTTAGACATAAGTATCACCCTAACTAATCATGGATGGCTCACACCCATCTGTTTTAATTAGGAAATTATCATAGATCCTTCTTAAATCAATTTGCTAGTAGATTGGTTATTAGGTGCTAGATGATGTTTTCTAATACTTAATGCTCTAATTTGATTAAATTCTAGTGTTAGTGCTAGGGTTATCAATATTAGTAGGGTTTATATTAGGGCTAGGCGTAAGTAAACTAATAACTAAGGAAAACGGGGAAGATCCGCTAGTGGTTGTCTTCTGCAGTTTAGCTCATGGGTAGATCAATTTGTGTGTTAATGATAAATAATAATTTGCATGGTGGATATAGATTATACTAAGTGTTTTTATAAATTTTATATCTTTGATAATTATTTGTTTGCTTTTAGTTATTTTCTTGAGTTTATTAATTTTTATTCATAAAGTTATAGTCTTTTATTATCAATTTCATTAAACCCCTAAAGATCAATATTTTAGGTTAGTTTTAGTAATTTTATTTTAATTTAACTTTGAGTCATTATATATTTTAATTTTCAGATTTAATTTTCTGTTAGTTTTTATTATTATGTTTGAGTCAGTTTGTTAGAAATTAGTTTAAAAATAGTTTCTTTTGTTATTTTTGTGTTTTATTTTCTTTTAGGGTTTAGATAGAGTTCTAGTTTGCTGTGATTAAATTTTAGAATTTTTGGAATTAATTTGATATTTTTTCAGATTTAATTCTTGAATTTAATTATTGCAGGTTTTTAATAAAATAAATTCGTAAATTCGGTTTTAAATTTTATTTTTATATTTTTAGGGTCTCCTTAGGTTTAGAAAATTAGTATTATTATTTTGGATAATTTAAGTATTTATTTTCGTAATTAATTTAGTGCAGAATATTATTTATTTAATTTTCTGTTTTAGAATTTATTTATTTTCTGCTTTAGTTTTCTGTTTTAATTATTCTAAAAAATATACAAAAATATTTCTGGGTTATTGTAGTTTTATTATTCTGTATAAATTATTTATTTAGTTATTAGATAATTTTCTATGAATTTTAGTTATTGATTTTAATTTATATTTTCGGTTTTGTTTTTAAGAGTAGTAAATTTAATTAGATTAAAACTTGCATGTTATTATATCTTTCCTCGTGGATTCGATCCCTACTTGCCCTTGCTATATTGTTTATTATAAGTTTAGGTAGTGGTTTAATTTGTTGTCTGTACGACAAGCTAACATCTATCCGGAACTCGTTGTTGAGTTCTATGCCAACAAATCCTTTTCTCGGGGTGTCATCACCTCGAAAGTTCAAGGTACGGTTGTTAGGATCAACCTCCCTCTTCTCCACAAACTTTTCAACGTCACCTCTCTTTTTCTCAATCCCAATCATATTCCTTTTCGGAAATTGTCGATGATTTTTCGACAAATTCGCTAAAGAAGTGCCTGAGCAATGGAAAAACTTTTTGTGACTCGGATGAAGAGCGAAGTCATATTGCTTTATTATATTCTAATAAGGACTTTCTTTGCTCGGTATTTGAGCAAGGAGAACCCAAACTCTCGGGTTCTTAAAGTTTTGTTTGATATCATGGAAGGCTACATCATAAACCTCTTTCCATTCATCATCGAGCAAATGGCTCAAGTGCTCGCTCAATTAAAAAAATCCGCTCCTTTCCCTTTTGGAGCCCTTTTGTCTCTTATTTTCAAATAATTCAAGATCACCCCTCCTCGGATCCCACTTGCCGTTTCGAGTCGGCCATAGTTCTTAGTAGAAAAGAACTTATGGGTTATAGATACCAGGAGGTTAAACCTGGTGAATGGGTTTACTCTTCCGAGTTGGAACCCGCCTCTCCTCCTCCCACCCGGACTCAGATTTAGCCTGACTCATCCATCCACTTCTGCTGGTCCCTCTTCTTCTCAACCTTCTCTCTCTGCTGGAGCATTTCGCCTTGGTCGAAAGGCTCGCTTCAGCGATTGACCAACTTCGTCGGTTGTTTGCTCTCTCAAGCCTATTTTTCGTAGCATGGTCATTAACCAAAAGGCCGGCCAATCCTAGATTCAGGAGTGTTAATCCACGATGCTTAAGTTCAAGGGCATTCTTGGCGAGCAACGTGAACAGCTTCAACTCCTTCGGCAGCGCATGACGAAGGCTGCGAAGGACTTAGAATCCTCCAACACATCTAAGGAGTCCTCCAACCCAGCCAAGTCTACCTCGATGAGGTAGAAGAAGAAAAAAGAAGCCGAGGTCGCAGGTGAGGCGAGCGATGCTTAGCTCGAAGAGAAGAATGTGGAGGAAGAAGGAGCAAAGGATGAGGCCGCTCCACCAAAAGACGCTGGTGTCGTTGGATAATCCAAACCAGTGACATAGAAGCCCCTGTAGTCTTCCAAGAGGATGAGCCGAGAGGATGATATTATCCTAACTCGATCACCCAGTGTCCGAGTCGCTTCTCAACATCCCAGTGCTACCGCCGCCGCGCTCTACCGCCTCCTCCCAAACATACCAGGCGCAAGCGCACTTGCTCGTCCACCTCCTCCGACCAACTAGCTCCACCCTCCTAATCTATTTCTTTTCTTGTTTTTATTTTTTTTTTCCAACATTCGAGTGTACTCACTTCCAAATTTTCTTCCCTCCTTTTTGTTGAAATGCTAGAGGGAGAAAATATACAAACCTTAATGTTACGCTTAGGGGAGTTCCTCTCCTCTGTCTATTGTATATATTTTTTATGAATGAATGTTATAGGGTATCTTTTATAAGCTCCGATTTTCTTATTGTTTCGAGTTTCTTTTAACGTTTATCTTATCTACTCAAAAATCTGTGTTGGTTCCGATATCCGCTATTTACTTTTAAGTCATGCTTTGATCTGAATTGTTTTTTCTTCTACATGCTCGATACATAAGAAAACACGGATCATTGGCACCAAAAACTTATATTTTGTACTAACAAGTTTCTAATTTAAGAATGGAATGCCTTTCATCAAAAGGAGAAGATTGAAGACTCGAGATCTTAACTCTAAGTATTTGATGAAAGCCTCGAGTATAAACTTCTATCTCTCTTAAGTTTTGATTGCAAGTCATTACGAGCTACATAGAAACTCTTGTATAAGTTTTCCTTCGTTTCGACTCGACTCGAAAGCACCTTATTGCATATCTTCTACACTAATGTTTCTAACTCATCCGGACATCACTTAGAACTTTCGTATGCCTAAATAATTTCTCTTAATGCACTTTTTATGAGTACTTGATTGTGCTTGCTAAAGTAAATTAAATTATAGTGGTTATTCGAGTCTTCTACGTCGAGTTTATTTCTTAGATAATTATTTGATAGACCAATTTCACTTTCTCTGTTGTTTATTCTTTAACTTGATCTTTCTAGGAGTAATTCTGAGTTGAGTTTTAACCTATTTGATTTTAGACGCAGAATATTCCACTTCTCTAGGCGCCCAAGATAATTACGTTCTTAATTACACAAATTTAGTTAATATCTTCGCCTAATCTTGGACCAAAGTATTTTATACTTTGAGAACCAATGTGGTTTGCTTTTGTAGGTTATTCAAACAAAGATAATTTATCTTTTTGATTCTCAAAAGCAACCGCCTTCTAGCTGTTAAACACCAGCGACCGGTTTTAGCCAATTCGGACGAGGACTCGAGACACCGTATCGGGGTTGTTTGTTTCCAAAACTGGAAAACTTTAATGCTAGGTTCAACACTTGGTTTCCGCCTTGCTTTTCGGACAACAACAGTTGATTGAAACACCTTTTGGAGCAAATAGCCATTTCCCAACATTCACACTCTAACGGATCTTTTACGAGTGCCTCGGAAAAGCCCTAACAACGACTAGTAAAAACTTCAGTCCAGAAATCATACTCAACGGCTACTCTGTTTGGTCATCTATAAATAGAAGCCACTTTACAAGACTAGAAGATTGTTGAAATTATTGACCAACACTTTTGCCTAATTTTTTAGTGCATCACTTACTCAATCTTCTACTTACAACACCAAGTCCGTACTTAATATTTTTCGAGTTCTAAAGAAAGTCTTGTAATCAATTTCACTCTTTACTTACTTTCTTTGTAAGTTCCTTGACTGAGCTATAGGGGTTAACTCAGCTCAATTGTCCCCGATTGTAAAGGTTACCTTAGTCGGAAAGTACTAGATCGGATAAGGGAACTTCGAGTCTAGGAAAACATTGTAAGGAATTGTCTAAGGGAGCAATTCTGGTAGAGTTAGTCCTTTGTATTTTAAGGATTTAAAATAGTGGGTTGGACTTGGTGCTTGGATTAGCAATGACCTTGGTTTTCCGCCCCAGGAGGGTTTCCACTTATTTCGTGTTCTTGCATTTCGAGTCCAATCTAGACTTAGACTAAGCTTTTTATCACTTTTGAAGCAAAAAGTGTCTAAGTTCTTTCAAATTTCCTCATCACCTTATTCACCCCCTCTAGCGTGACTTAGACTCTCCAAGAGCAAACCTTCACACAAGTAGCTAAAACTTGTCTGTTGGTTTTGAACGGCTAGCAGCCGGTTACTTTTATAATTCAAAAAGAAATTAGCCTCGATTAAATAACCTACAAAAGCAAATCACATTGGTTCTCAAAGTATAAAATACTTTGGTCCAAGATTAGGCACATATAATAATTGAATTAGAGTAATTAAATGCTTAATTATCTTTGGCCAAGAAGAATGGAATTATCCGAGTCTAATATTCAATATACTCAAATTCTATCTTGAGTCAATCTGAAATGATCAAGTTAGAAAGAATAGAATATCGAGTATAACGACTTTCATATGGTCAAATAATTCTCGGAGATATAAAGCTGACTTAGAAGAAAGAATTAACGCTGTAATTCATTTTGCGTTGAAATACAAAGTTAGTGCTAAGAGAAATTGTGTTAGAGAAATTATTTGAACATGCGATGGTTTTGAGTGATGTCCGATTGAGTCAAAATCACAAGTGAACAAGATATGAAATAAGTCTGCTTTTGAGTCGATCAAAACATAATGAAAACTTGGATAAGAGTTTCTATAATACCCAGAATGACTTAGAATCAAAACCTAAGAGAGATAGAGATTTATACCTGAGTCTTCAAAGTCTTCTTAAGCTGGTTTACAAAGAGAGAGGATTTCAAAAGAAATAGACACGGACTCAATTTCATAAGAAAAAGACTCAAAATCAAACCAAACCCAAAATCATTCAAATATGCGTTCCCAAAAGTGCTCTTCCTCGGACAATAACCATAGTGAAGACAGTGATTGGGTTTGTAAGAGGAAGTGATGTCTTGCAGGTCACTCGAAACACAAAGGCCACTCGGTACTTAGACAAGTGGATGTTCTCGCCACATGTCCGATGGTTCAAAACTCTTCTCAAAACTAGAAGAGATGAAAGGAGGAAAGGTCACCATTTGGTGATAATAGAAAAGGCAAGATTGTTGGCATTGGTAGAGCTGGACAAAGAGACAACTCAGTCGAGTCCAGTATATCTTGTCAAAGGACTCAACTATATTCTCCTGAGTATCTCTCAATCTGTGTGAAAAAGGTCAAGAGGTAAGATTCACACGGACCAACTGTTTTGTTTCTTATGTAACCACCAAAGAGACAAAGCTCTCTAGTCCGAGGTCAGGTAACACTTATACTATTCCTCTTTCTAATTCCAGTCAAGATTTGTCATGTTTAAAAGCTTCGATTAATGATGATTCATGGACATGACATCATAGATTAAGTCATATTAGTATGCATACTATGAAGAGACTTGCATCTCAAGGGTTATTAAGAGGACTAACTAATTCCTCATTTAAGAAAGATAAAATTTGTGATGCATGCACAAAAGGAAAATAGGTTAGATCATCATTTAAGCCACTCGAAATTATTTCTACATCCAACGTGCTTGAATTAATAATATGAATTTGTGTGGTGAAATTCTCGTCAAAAGCTTAGGAGGTGAATCATATGTATTGGTCATTGTTGATGATTACTCACGATTTACCTAGGTTTGTTTTCTAAAGAACAATAATGAAGTCTTTAAAGAGTTCACTAAGATTTGTAGGAAAATACAAGTGGAGTTTTGGGACTCGGATTAGAAGAATTTGAACTGATCATGGAAGGGAGTTTGACTACTCGGAATTTGTAGACTTTTGTGACAACAATGACATCTCCTACAACTTCTCAGCACCCATAACTCCTTAACGGAATGGAGTAGCTGAGAGAAAGAACATAACTCTTTAAAAATAGGAAGGACCATGATGATTGAAAATGATCTACCTTACTATTTCTAGTTGAGGCAGATGAACACAACCAATTATACTCTCAATAGATGCCTCATTTAATCCATTCTAAAGAAAACACCCTATGAGATCTACAAAGGGAAGAAACCTAACATTTCCTACCTCAAACGATTCGGATGTAAATGCTTTGTGCATAACAATGGTAAAGATCATCTGACCAAGTTTGATGTAAGGTCCAATGAAGGTATGTTTCTTGGTTATTTATCTCATAGCAAAGCTTATCACATTTTCAATAAAAGAATTAACAAAGTAGAAGAAAGCATCCACGTTTATCTTTGGTGAAGTTGATGATGACAGGATAAGTTTCTCGGGCCTCAAGCTCAACTGAGATGATGATGAAATAGTGGAAGCTGAGCTCAGAATCATCAATAATATGAGAATTAAGCCAACTCGGAATAAGCTAGTTCGGGAACAAGCTCGGACCACTGAAGTGCAAGTTGAAGAAGAGACTCGACAAGATGAACAAGTTGAAGATTAAATTATTCAACCATCAAATCTGGTAAAGGTAATGCTTTCAAATATTCATCTAGTCACCCACTTGAGAACATCATCTCGGACAACAACATTGGGGTAAGGACTCGTTGTTCTTTATAAAATTTATGTGCACTTTATGCATTCATCTTATTAATTAAACCTAAAAATGTAGTAGATGCCCTACTTGAATGGGTAGAGGCCATGCAAGAAGAACTATTACAATTTGAAAGAAACCAAGTCTAGACTTTGACCAAACGACCTTTTGACCACCCAGTTATAGGAATCAAATGGGCATTCAAACACAAACCTGGATGAGGGAGGTTTTGCAGTAAGAAATAAGGCTAGACTAGTTGCTCGGGAATACAATCAAGAAGAGGGAATTGATTATGGGGAAACCTTTGCACCTGTTGCTAGGATTGAGGCAATTAGAATTCTCTTAGCTTTTGCATACAACATGAACATTAAATTATATCAAATGGATGTTAAGTGTGCTTTTCTTAATGGTTATATTCAAGAAGAAGTTTATGTTGAGCATTCTCCTGTATTTGAAAACTCTTAATTTCTTAATCATATTTTCAAACTGCGAAAAAGCTTTGTATGGATTTAAACATGCTCCAAGAGCATGGTATGAAAGATTAAGTAGCTTTTTGGTTGAAAATGATTTCAAAAGAGTTCTTATTGACAAAACTCTTTTCACAAAAACCAAGGGGACTGACTTTTTATTATTTCGATTTATGTTGATGACATAATCTTTGGAGATAGCTATGAAATTCTATGTCAAGAGATTTTTGAGTTGATGAGACGAAGTTCCAAATGAGTATGATGTGAGAGCTCAATTTCTTTCTTAGACTTCGTATGAAAAAGAAAAGGATGACATCTTTGTCCATAAATCCAAATACACAAACGAGTTACTCAAGAAGTACAAACTACAAGATATCAAACATACAACAACTCCAATAACGTCTTTGTCCAAATGAGCATGTCAATTTCTGGGTCAATCACTCATCTCCTAACACTTAAAGAAGAAAAATTTAGTTGCTCTATCAACGGCTGAGGCGAGTACGGAAGCGGTTGGAGCCTCATTGTGCTAAGAGTTTATGGATCAAGCAACATTTTAAGGATCTAGAAGCTGTCATTCATAGCCATTTCTATAAAGTGTGATAATAAAAGTGCCTTCAGCATCACTAAGAATCTAGTTCAAGACCGAAAAACGAAGCACATTAAGGTCGGATATCATTTTAAGAGAGATCACTCTAAAAAGGTATTCCTACTATATTTCAATTTGCTAATATCTTCACAACACTTCGAGTGACGATCAATTCTATTTTATTAGGAATAAATGTAGTATTTGAATGCATGATTGATTGAGTGATTACATGAGAAATTATGTGTTTTTCATTGTTTATTATTTGTTTTGTGAGAATAACTCGTAGTTCATTTGAGATATCATAAAGCCGAGCTGCAATTATTAACTTTTGAGTGTGTTTTGAGCACCTCGGATAGTCTACTAAGTCACACTCGGTTTAAAGAAAAATGGATATCCAAATTCCGAGATCATCTCTAATTTAATAGAGAATCTTAGAAATATTTTTAAAATTCCTTTTTCTCTCTCCGGCAAGCAAACGGTCAAGAAATTAGCCATTTGAGATATCCAAGTAATCGTTAGAGGACGCTGGAGCGCCTAACGGTCAGCTAGCCGTTACTTTACAAATTGAGTCGAGTTGATGTTCTATTCTATGAAAGCCTTTTATCTATAAATGGCCTTTGTTCACCTTCATTATTACACTTTGGTATTTTCGCTCTCTCACTCTTACTTTTCTAACTTAGAACTCTCACTCAAACACACTTTCGGACTCGGAACCCCGCTTCTCTACTCTCACACTCTTATTCTCACTCTTTCGGTTCTTCATTTTCTAGAAGAGAAATTCTTCCTTTCCACCAAACAAGCTGTGGGTCAAATCACTTATCAAAATAGGAGTTTTCAACTACCTGTGTTTCTATAACTATATCTATCCTGAGCTTGTCTTGGAATTCTATCATAATATGTACTCAAAGGACAATGTTGTCCACTCCTCCATTCAAGGAAAAAGCATCACTATCAATCTTCCTTTCCTTCATAAACTGTTTGATGTTCAATGTTTATTTCTAAACTGAAACCCCATTACTTTCACTGAAATTGCTGATGAATTCTTTAAAAAATATGCCCGAGTCTTTCCAAAATCTCAAAAGAATTTTTCAGTTACTCAAATGAAGTCCGAGGCCGGACTTCTTTGATTCTTTCCGATGAGAATTGTGTTCTCATTTTATCCTTCTAAGGATAACCCCAATAGTAAGGTTCTCAAAGTTCTTTTTCATCTTCTTGAGGGATATGAAGTTGAACTCTTCCCTTACATCATTGAAAAAATCGCTTTTGTTCCTCCAGCATCGAAGAAGCCCTATTTACCTTGTAGAGCTCTCCTGTCTAAAATTTTTCTCAATTTCAAGTGGAACTTCTTAGTGATCCAAATAAATTTACGGAGCAAGCCGTCTGCATTGGCGAGGCTGAGATGCTCAATCTTGGATACCAGGAAACTAAACTTGGTCTTTGGATTCACGGTTACGAGCTCCCTCATCCTCTTTCTCCATCTCGGAAGAGTGCAACGAAACTCTTCTTCCGATCGCTAGTCTATCTTCTTAGCCAGCCACCTCTCCCGATCTCCTTCAGAAAGTGGCATTTCAATTTTATTGCTCTCACCAAAGACTTGTAATCAACTCTTGGTGCTTTCCAGAGCTTTCATGTCAATCGTGACTCGGCTTCGAGCATGACTTAGAACGAGATTGATTAGAGTCGGACTCTGGTCACTAAGCTTAAGGAAGTCATCAAGAAGCAGCAAGAGTAGATTAGTCGTATCCAAGAGTGCGGATCTAAGGCTATTGAGGACTTAGAATCAACATTAGAATCAAACTCGTTCTCGGAGTCTTCCACCTCTTCCGGCTCAGAATCGAAGAAGAAGAAGAAGGAGAAGAATAAGCTAGAGCATGCCAAGGAAAGGGCCAACGAGAAAAACAAGCTGAGGTTGTTTCCTCCGAGCACACTTAATCGGCTTTTGAGGAAGTCGGGGATGTTGGTTAATCCCACGCCCAACCATCTTCACAGACCTACTCGGTCTAAACAAGGTGAAGGCACATAAGAAGAAGTTGAGGAAGCACAACCCTTTGTTTGCAAAATTGTTCAACTAGAACTGCTACCTCCTCTTCCATTCCCGCCAATCGTGCAACCAGCAGCTTCATCCCAATAGTACAAGCGCAGGCACGGGGCACCCCGTTCCTCCTCCTCCATCCGAACTGCTCCAACCCCCTCTTTGGTTATTCTTTTTATGTTTTTTTGTCCAACATTCTATTTTTCCTCTCTTTCTACTTATGTTTTGATGAAATGCATAGGGAGAGAGATAATTAGGAGAGACAGGTTATGCGGTTTAGGGCGTTAATAATTTTTTTTGCTTTCAAGTTGTATGCTTTCTTATGTGATATATCAATGACAATCTGAGTATTTTCTATGATTCATTGACTCTTTATATTTTTGCTCCGATAAGCTCGGATATTTGATTATGCTTTGATACTATCTCAAAGAGCTCCGAATAACTCGTTACGACTCTAAACCTTTGTTTCGATTCAAACTGTGAGTGTTATGCTTATTCGGACTATTCTAATAACTATCATTATTTGAGAAATGAGAACTTAACTATCTAAACTTCTAACTCTTACTTCTAAGTGTTGAATACCTTTCATAAAAAGGAGGAGATTGAAGACTCGAGATATGACTCTAGCTTTCATTATGGTTTTGAATTAAAGTTTAAGAAGCTCATCTTGAAGTTTTCAATTTTGTCTAACCCACTAAGAAACCAATTCTTAAGTGAACCCCTTATATTTGGGTTTCGACCCTCTCGGACACAACTCGGATAGACATTTCGCCTAAATAATCTCATGTGCTTAACTTATTTTGAACTCTAACTCATTGCAAAAGTTGAAATGGAATTCTGCGTTAATTCAAACTCTAAGTCAGATTTATCCGTTAACTGAAATTATTTTTTGACAAGTTATGCTTGTGTCTATATATTTTTAACTCTTTATTCACTTAAAGGATAGTCACAAAAATGGAACTAGAACATACTAAATATTAGAGTTAGAAAATTTCATTCATTAAGGTTAAGGATAATTAAGTGCTTAATTATTTGAATTAGTTTTATCCTTGACTAATCTTGGACCAAAGTATTTTTATACTTTGAGTACCACTTTAATTTGTTTTTGCAGAATGATTAAAGCGATTTAATCATAATTTAAAATGCAAAAGCAAGCAGCTTCTAACCCGTTAAATTGAAGCGGACCGAAAAGCCCTATTTCTAGGATGGCTTAGACACCGTGTCGGGGTTGTTTGTTTCCATTTCGATAAACTTTAACTTTGAGTTTAATGGTTGTTTCCATCCCATATTTCAGTCACAACAAGTGGGATATACCACTTTTTGAGCCAAGGACCGATGCACAATATTCATCTTTACAACGGTTCTCTTTTGAAGGGGCTTAGACGACCCGTTAACAACGGCTAGTGAAGCTTCCCGAGTCCAGGATGAGTCACAATGGCTATCCGCCCTACCGATTATGAATAGAAGCCACTTTACAAGACTTTGAAGATTTTTAGAATTGAACTCTAATCTCATACACTCAATATTTTCTAGCTTCAACTCCATACTTAATTTTCTCAACTTCTAAGTTGAAAATAGAACAAGTCTTGTAATCAGTCAAACACTCACTTTGTTTACCTATTTGTACTTTCCCCTGGTTGAGCTGTAAGGGGTAACTCGGTTCGATTGTACCTAGCTATAAGGGTTAACTTAACTACGAAGTACTAAGGCGAGATAAGAGAACTGTTGTCCCTAGGAAAAATTGTATTGAATTATCTAAGGGAGCAATTCTATAAGAGTCGGTCCTTATATTTTGTTGTAGGAACCACGGCCGCGAGACCGAGCTTCCTACGAATTGGCGAGGTTTTAAAATTATTTTATTTTATAAATTATTTTTAGAAATCCGGGATATTATTTCTTAACAAAAAAAGAAAGAAACTAGGGTTTTGAATCTGCCGTGAGGCTTTAAGGCTAAACCGGTGTGAAAACATCGGTTTGGACCCGAGCCTCACTCGTTGACCACTCGAGTCTGACTTTCGCTAGCACCTGGTGGTTGGCAGCGCCGACCAGGGGCCATAACCGAGGTGATCAGCCTTGACCTCCGGCCTGGTTGGCGAGATCCAAAAGACTTTTTTTATTTTCGATAAGAAATAGTTGAGAGGTAGTATAGAAGAATTAAATCAAAAACAAGAGTCGCCGATCGGTTTTAGGAATGAAAAAACTATCACAAAATAAAATAAAACAATGCTCTTTCAATCTCGGTGTGGGAAAACTAAGTTAAAAGAGGCTAAAAAGTGACTCCATCGATCTAGAATCGAGAATCGGATTCGGGGTGAGGGTAGGAAATGTAGGGATAAGTCTTTCCGTTCTCCCGTCAAACGACAACCCTTACTAGTTTGAGTAGTGAGTCTAAGTAACATATTAAGCACAAGCAAACAACATGCGATACGGAATTAAAAGCAACTAAAACATTCTAAAAAGCAATAAAAAGTAAATATGAAAAGAGGTAAAGAAAGCGGTAAAGAAAAGAAAAGAAAGAACGAAAGAGAAAACTAAAAGGATTGCATCGGGCGGGGAGGAATTAAAAAGTGATACAACTCTTTCCCGACAATATGAAAAGCGGTAAAAATATAAAAATAAATAACCATTGTGAAGGCCAAATTGGTGCCCCGAGGTTGTCCTACCTGCTGTGATCTAGATCTCGAATTCTAATATGGTGAATAGTGAATCGGGAAGAGCTTTCTGTAAGTTTTTGTGGAGATGGGTGGAAAGATGCGTGACTCGATGGAGTTTTTAGGTTCAAATGTAGTTAGAATTGAGAGAAGAATAGGAATAGGCTGAAAAGAAACCAAGAGATCAAAATACAAAAAGGAATATTCAGTCGCTCTTAGTTAGGTTTCAGCAGCGTGACGCTAAAGGATAAGCAGTTGTGAAAATAAGAGCCTAAGATCTCTATGTATAGGGAGAGGCTAGTTCACAAAATGACATAGGAATTTAATTCAGTCAACCATCCAAACACAAAAAGAGGACTCGGGATCTCATCATTGGGCCAACAATATAAAATATAAAAATAAAAGAGATAAGGGACAACACATTTTAGGTGTCTACAATTAGCCCCCACTTTGACCGAGTCCGAAACACGAAGGGCAATGTAGACATTAAAGGATACTTATCTTGTTTTGGGTGCATTGCTTCGAGCATTGATTGTTGTGTAGTGTCTAGAATTGGTTGTTGTCAAACTTGAACTCCGAGACGGGGCCTTGACTTGATTGCAATGCATGAGATCCGAAATCCGGTAATAGGATCCTATGCTTGGCTTATTATAGCCTGAAACTTGGTGAATTTTTATGCTTGAATGTTCGATCGTTCTTTGATCCGATGCTTGGCCTCGATAATCTCCTGTACTAACATGTTTATTAGATGATAATCCTATTAATGATAGTTCAATATTTTATCGAATAATTTAGTCGAAAACAAACCGAAAATTTGATCTCCAAAAGCCGATATGGTGGGTCCAAGCATCCACTTGCATGCACATGGTGCCAAAAAGCCACTTGCCATGCCTAATGGGAACATGTAGAGAGAGGAACTACCCTTTAGAAGACATCATGAATAATGCCGGGTTTGGTTTCCTCTTTATCGCTTTTAGTCATGAAGACTCGGTATAAATCCTATCTCTCTTAAGTTTTGATTCCAACTCATTCCGAGCACCATAAAAACTCTTATCTAAGTTTTCATTCGTTTCTAACTAACTCGAAAGCGCCTTATTGCATATCTCCTACACTCGGTGTTTCGACTTATTCGGACATCACTCGGAACTATCGCATGCTCAAATAATTTCTATAACACTTTTCTTCCGAGCATTGAGTGTGTATCTTAACGCAAAGAGAATTACGAGCGTTAATTCCTTATTCTAAGTCGGTTTATTTCCTTGAGAATTATTTCACCGGATCAAGTTGTTATACTCGATATTTTACTCTCTTTACTTGATCATCCTTAGGATTGACCCAAGATGGAATTTGAGTATATTGAATATTAGAATCAAAAAACTCCATTATTTTAGGCCAAAGATAATTAAGCATTAAATTATTTTAATTTAATTATTATCTATGCCTAATCTTGGACCAAAGTATTTTATACTTTGAGAACCAATGTGGTTTTATTTTGTAGGGTATTCAAACGAGGCTAAATTTTTTTGAAATGCAAAAGCAACCGGCTTCTAGCCATTAATCACAAGTAGACAAGTTTTAGCTACTTCGGACATGGCTTAGACACGAGTGTCGTGGTTGTTTATCTCCAAAACTGGAAAACTCTTACTCTAGGCTTAACGGTTGTTTCCACCCCAACTTTTAGTCACCACCAAGTGATTGGACCATCTTTTGGTACCAAGAGCCATTGCACAACGTTCACATCCCAACGAATCTTTTCCGAGTGACTCGGAAGAGCCGTTACAATGACTAGTGAAGACTTACGTCCGGAACCAAGAATCAACGGTCACTCTGCCTAGTTGGATATATATAGCAGCCACTCCACAAGAATAGAAGCTTGTTGAACATATTGCTAGAACTAAATTTATTGTTGAACTAATTGTTCTTACTCAATCTTCTATTTACAACTCCTAGTCCGTATTTAATATTTTCCGAGTTGTAAAGAAAGTCTTCTAATCGAGTTACATTCTTTTCTTACTTTCTAAGTAAGGTCCCTTGACCGAGCTACAAGGGTTAACTCAGCTCCGTTATCCCTGATTGTAAAGGTTACCTCAGTCAGAAGTACTAGATCAAATAAGGGAGCTCTAAGTCTAGGAAAACATTGTAAGGAATTGTTTAAGGGTGCAATTCTAGTTGAGTCGAGTCCTCCGTATTTTGTGGATTCAAAATAGTGGATTTGACTTGGTGCTTGGATTAGCACTATCCGTGGTTTTCTGCCCTAGGAGGGCTTCCATGTAAATATGTGTTATCACTTTTTGAGTCCAATCTAGACTCGGAATCGGTTATTGAGCCTAATTGTTGCAAAAATTGTTTAATTTTCTTCATCACCCTATTCACCCCCTTTAGGGTGACTTAGACTCTCCACGAGTAAACCTTCAATTGGTATCGAGCCTAACCATTCAAGAGGATCTCACCATCCAAGGTATAAAGATCAGATGGCTCGGAATAATGGAGAGCTCGATGAAGGAAGATCATGCATCGTACCACCGAAGTTTAAAGGGTCAAACTTTGCCTATTAGAAGAAGATGATGGAGTGTTTCCTGATGGACAATGATGAAGATGTTTGGAACATAATCTAAGCGGGCAACTTCATTCCAATGAAGATGTTTAAAAAGAACTTCAAAGCTATAAACACACTGATGTGTGCCATTAGCACAGAAGAATACAACGAGTCTCGACCTGTGACATAGCCAAAGAGGTGTGGGTCACTCTTGTTAACACCTATGAAGGAACAAGCCAAGTGAAGTAGGCGAAGATAAGTCCATATCTTCATAAGTATGAGTTGTTCAAGATTAGGCCAAAAGAAAACATCACTCGGATGTATGTTTGGTTCTACAAAGATTACCAATAATCTCAAATCTCCGGGTAGAAAGATTTCTCACGAAGAAATGTCAAGAAAGATTTTGAGAAGTCTACCAAAGAAGAGACAGGGTCCCAAAGTGACAGCCATTAAAGAAGTTCATAACCTCTCTCAACTAAGACCGAGACGAGCTTATCGGGAAGTTACTCACGAGATTCATCCGGAGGAAGAGGATGCGAGAGGTCAGCACTAAGAAGAATATTACGCTGAAGGCCTCGGAAAGCGGACGTGAAAGTCCGAGCTCCTCGGAATTAGAAGAGGACCCTATGCCGCTCATAGCCTGTGGGTTCAAAAGAATGATGAAATACAAGAAGTGTGAAAAGAGGCCAAAGAATGAGTTCTACAAGAAAGATAAGAAGGACAAAAAGGTAAATATTCCTCTCCTTCAAAGTTATCTTTACCTAAGAACTCGGTTGCTATGAATGTGGCAGAAGAGCACATAGTCGAGACTCGTCCCAAGAGAAAGAAGGATAGAAAGAAAAAGGCTATGATAGCAACCTGGAGTGATGAGGACTCATCCAAAGAAGATGACTCGGACGACTCAAAGTGTCTTATGGCACTTACGGACTTAGAAGCTGAATGCGAGACAGACGAGGACTCGGATATTGATGAGATAGTTGAATACGTTCTCCAATTTTCAAAAGTTGATCTAGCACGATATATTTTCACTTTGGAAGAAAAGTACAATTCTAACTCATTCCAATTTAAAGAATAACTTGAGTCTCTTACCGATTAGAGCAATGCTTTGAAAAACGAATTTAAAAACCGAGACAAAATCTGAAAGAACTTAAGACCGAGTACTCAAGCAAATGAGATCTGTTTTGAGTCACTCGGAACGGAGAATGAGCAAGCGAAAGGAAAGCTCAATGAGTCTCAAGAGCTTGTTTTGAAATTAACTCAGGGTCGAAAAACCTTGATATGCTATTAGGCTCGAGTGTGTCTCCTTCAGGAAAGAAGGACTTAGTTTCCATGAAGAAAAGGAATCAAAATCCTATTCTAATCTTTTCAAAGCTGATTCCGAACCGTAAAGTTCGGGAAGGCTGAGCATGGTCCCATTCATACAAATGAACAGAGGACTAAGCCCGGACTAGTTTACAGGAAAAAGCCTTCTCATCTTATTTATAAAAGAAAGGATTTTCAAAAGAAATAGACACATACTCGGTCTTCGGAAGGAAGACTTAGAATCGAACCAGACACAAAATTATTCAAATCTGGGTTCCCAAAAGTGTTCTTCCTCGAAAAGGACAACAATAAAGGGAGTTACTCGGGTTCGTAAGAGGAAGTGAGAAGGGTTAGTTTATTTTTGTCTTGCAGATAACTAAGAAGAAGAAGAAAGGTCATTGGTACTTAGACAGTGGTTGCTCATGCCACATGTCGGGAGATTCAAGACTCTTATCCGAGCTAGAAGATCCGAAAGGAGGAAATGTCACATTTGGAGATAACAGCAAGGGCAAGATAGTAGGGATTGGCAAAATTGGTGTAGGAAACAACACAGTCAACCCAATCTACCTTGACAAAGGACTTAAGTAAAATCTCCTTAGCATTTCTCAGCTATGTGACAAAGGTTAAGAGGTAATGTTCACTCGGACCAACTGCTACATTTCCGATGCATTCACTAAAGAGACTAAACTCTTAAGTCCGAGGTCAGGTAACACCTACACTGTTCCTCTCTCATATTCAAGTCAGAATTTATCTTGTTTGAAAGTATCGGTGAATGATGATTCATGGACCCGACCTCGTAGATTAGGTCATATCGGCATGCATACAATCAAGAAACTTTTATCTCATGGAGTGGTTAGGGGTTTACCTAACTGTGCTTTTAAGAAAGATAAAATCTATGAGGCATGCACAAAAGGTAAGCAAGTTAGATCATCTTTCAAACCACTCAAGACCATGTCTACATCCAAAGTGCTTGAATAGTTCATATGGATTTTTGTGGTGAAATTCCTGTGAAAAGTCTTGGATGTAAATCATATGTACTTGTTGTTGATGATTTCTCACGATTTACTTGGGTATGTTTTCTCAAGAACAAGAATAAAGCCTTCAAAGAGTTCACTAAGCTCTACAGGAAAATTCAAGTAGAGTCTCATACTCGGATTAGAAAGATTTGAACTAACCACGGAAGGGAGTTCGACTACTCGGAATTTACGGACTTACGTGATAAGAATGACATTTCTCATAACTTCTCTACACCAAGAACTCCTCAACAAAATAGAGTAGTAGAGAGAAAGAACATAACTCTTGAAGAAATAGGAAGGACTATGATGATTGAAACCGATCTACCTTACTATTTCTAGGCCGAGGCAATCAACACAGACAAATTACACACTCAACGAGATACCTTATGAGACCCATCTTAAACAAAACACCCTACGAGCTTTACAAAGGAAAGAAACCCAACATCTCCTACTTGGACCATTTGGATGTAAGTGCTTTGTGCACAACAATGGTAAGGAGCATCTAACTAAGTTTGATGCTAGGTCGGATGAATGTATATTTCTAGGTTACTCATCTTATAGCAAAGCTTGTCGTGTTTTTAACAAGAGAACTAACAAAGTGGAAGAAAGTATCCACGTTGTCTTTGATGAAATTGATCTTGGCAGGATAAGTGAGTCCACATACTCGGATCTTAGACTTAATAGAGATGAAGATGACCTTGCTTGAAGCCGAGCTTAGAAAAAGTCAAAACAGAATTAATGAGGCAACTCGAAAAGAGCAACTCGAAAAGAGCAACTCGGAATGTTATGATTCGGACTTAACAAATTCAAGAGCCAGCTCGAATGCTAAAGAACAAGTCAATGAGACTCAATAAGATCAACCAACTAAAGATTAGCTTGTTCAACCAACAAACTTGGTAAACCAAAGGACATGTAAAGCTTTCAAATATGCATCCAGCCACCCACATGAAAACATACTTTCCGAGATCAACAGTGGGGTAAGAACTCGATCTTCTTTACATAAGATTTGTGCGTTTTTGCATTCATATCATTAACTAAACCCAAAAATGCACTAGAAGCCCTAAATGAGCCTGAATCGGTAGAGGCCATGCAAGAAGAGCTCAATCAATTTGAAAGAAACCAAGTATGGACTTTGACCAAACGACCATCTAATCACCAATCATAGGAACCAAATGGGTTTTTAAGAACAAACTAGATGAGAAAGGGTTGGTAGTAAAAAATAAGGCTAGACTTGTTGCCCAGGGTTATAATCAAAAGGAAGGAATTGGTTGTGGTGAAACGTTTGCACCTGTTGCTAGGATTGAGGCAATCGGAATCTTGTTGGCATTTGCATCTAGCATGAATATCAAGTTGTATCAAATGGATGTCAAATGTTCCTTTCTGAATGGTTTCATTCAAGAAGTCTATGTTGAGTAACCCCCGGATTTGAAAGCTCGGAATTTCCAAATCATGTTTTCAAATTGCAAAAAGCTTTATATGGTCTTAAACATGCTCCTTGTGTACCAATGATTTCAAAAGAGGTCAGATTGACAAAACTCTTTTCATAAAAACCATGGGGAAATATTTTCTTATTACTCGGATTTATGTTTATGATATTATTTTTGGAGCTAATAATGAAACTCTATGTCGAGAGTTTTCCGAGTTGATGAGACAGGAGTTCCAAATGAGCATGATAGGAGAACTCAACTTCTTTCTTGGTTTACAAATCAAACAAGACAAGGATGACATTTATATCCATCAATCCAAGTGTACCAAGGAACTTTTGAAGAAGTACAAACTACAAGATGTGAAACATGCAAGCAAGCATTTTAGATCGAGTTTTTCGCTTCCATTCTATTGCATAGAGTCTAATAACGAGTACAAAATACATGAAAAATTAATAACACAACACTCTACAAGTGATTATTTAATAATCTTTATCATCATCATTGTCATTAACATCGTCGAAGATATAATTGCCATTGTCCTCCGTGATCGACATTAAAGCTCGTCTATCCTTCTCCGCGCGTGAAGAAGTAGCCCAACAGATCCTAGGCCGATTGTGAGGCCTCATAATAAGGCCCACTATAAGACATTCGACGAAAGTCATACGACCTACCATAAGGGTCAAGAGCTTGCAAAGGGATAACGTCAATGCTCGCTGCAGATGAGCTAGGTCAAGATTCAAAGGAACTAGGCCCGGTATAAATGAACTCGACCTAGCTTCGGAGGCACTCCACCCATGAGAATGTAGGAATGAACATCGTGAAGTGCTAACTCCGAGTAGCACTCATTGGACAACATCCGAGGTTGGCTTATAGTATGAACATAAGCTCAATAACTACCAAGGATGCCTCCCGAAGGAGGAGACCTAGAACGATGATCCTACAAAAGTAAAAGAGTGATTAGCACAGACTAAGAACTCATGTGTTAGCACCTAACTAACGAGGCTTAACCGAAACTATCATAATGCACGACCGGATATGAAATCCTTGATGGCATAAAGGGTCGATTGGAATATAATAAATATGGTCCGAGATTGCTCCTGGTCATACTAGAATGTCATCATGTTAGAAACGAATTTTTAGCATATTACTAAAAGGAAAAGAGCATAATACTCTTACCCGTTTCCAGTTCCTAAGAAATGGATTCCCCACACTTTCCGACTCGGGAATTCTAGAATTCCGACAATGTCCGGGGGCTTTCCAGGCTGAGAAATGTCAACCTCGAGGCTTGGAATATGGATATCACTTCGAAAAGCCTGCATTAACATAAGGTTAATTTTCCATACCAGAATATAATCAAATAAATAAGCAACTAAAGCTTACCATTCGGGTCATAATTTGTCCCAAGTAATAAGGATAAGATGAATTGGCATCCACTAATTGTGAGTAAGGGTACCCGATGGTCATTTCTTCTTGCTCTTTCCGAGTGATTGAGTAGAAGTAAAACATAGTTTGTGGCCAGTCTTGAGGGGTAAAAGGTGGCCATGTGATGCGACAAATTTAAGGTGTAACTTGCTCACCAAGGTACTAACAAAAACCATTTTAGTCTAAAATTTGGGTGGCCACATTATTGAGGGTAGGCCACAAAAATGCAATTCCAAGCACATTTCGTCGCATGAGGTGAAACTTTATCGATGCAACCATAGCCGGGAAAGTCGAATAATTCCTTGAATCGAGTGAAATTAAGGAAAGTACTCCTATAACCGTACTTGCAGATGTGGCACACAAATAAGTTCTATATTCATTCAAGATAAATATTCGAAGGCCAAGAGGAATAAGAGCATACCTCAATGGCCCTCCATAGGCCGCATAAGGGCATTTAGTTGTTCGAGTCTTCCTCAAAAGCCCCTTATTAAGAATGTATATGAAGGAACCCCCAATTAAGGCCCTTAATCATATCTAAGTCTAACAAATTGACTAAATAGTTGACATGTACGTCGGAACCTTGGTCGGAAAAAATGGACGTGTATAGCATAAGAGTGATCAATATGCGGGTTTGTTGTTGCTGGCTATGTTAAGCCCATAACTCGAGCATTTTCAAAGGCCTCAAAAAAGATAGAATATTTGAAGTAATTGGCCCATGGAAACCGAGTAGTTATGGGACCAAAAAGGTGATATAAATAGTTTCGATTTTTGTGTAACTCCACTCATAATCTAGAGGTTCACTTGAGAAGTCTAAATAGGCGAGGACGACAAAATCTAAAGAAATAATAGTCATCTCCCCAAGTAGGATATGAAAAGTGTTTGTGGTATCCCAAACACCGCTCACTAATGGCCTAGTTCGTATGTCATTCGGTCTTGTCACACATATGACTAAGATTAAGGTAAAGGGAACCAAACCCGACATTAGTCAAGACTTGCTCCAACAGGTAGTTTCTCCCTATGAAGGTATCAAATAATTTTGTGATGGCGCTGTAACTACGAACGATTTCCCTCTACAAAAGTGGAAATTCAACAAAATGTCTTACTTGAAAATGCCACACTAGCATATGAAAGAAGTGATTCAAGTCAAGATACTAACCGTGGGCGATATCACCAATAAAGAAACATGGCCATTGCCCCGTCACTAAGACATCGTTCGGGTTGTATTCATGATAAGAATGCCACTCTCGCCCTAAGACGAGGTCTTGTGTTAAACCTTTGACTCTAATCATCCTCACAGGACGAGCATACCTTCGGGACATATTTGTGATAACTTCTAAGAAAACCACTCTAGTTTTCTCAAAGCAAGAATGGAACAAGCTAAAATAAGTAAGAAGGACCAAAGAAATGAGTAAATGAAGTGTGCAAAATGAACACGAAGGCTCTACTTTTATAGGCAAATTCAGCCAAAACATTTCAAAATTGAAATTTAAAAACAAGCTTTGAATGGTCGGTTTCGAGGCTTGACCGGAGTCTACTAAGTGTCGGCTTTGTAGGAGTAGGCTCGGGCTTAGTCGGCGCCCATCAAGCGTAGCCGACCAATTTTGCAAGTTGTGCATACAACTGGGTTCATGGGGCCCACTGTTTTAATTTTGCCCAGTTTGTCTCTTAGTTTGTTTTGATTGAATTATTCGGGTAAAATACCGAACTTTGTGTATTTGATTATTACCGACATTATACTTATACAGCAGAGTTGTTAACCCAAGCTTCGGATCAAGAAACAATCAAGCCTCAACAAAATTACCAAGCCAAGCGTAGGACTATTTAGCCAAATTTCAGAATGCATGAATCACGATCAAGTCCAAGCCCACTGTCTTAGAGTCGGATTCAACAGTGGCCAACTCCGAACACCTTAAATCATTCGGCATCCAAAGCAGACACCGAAAAATGAGATAAGTACCCTTTCATGTCTACTTTGAGCCTTTGTTTTTATACTCGGTCCATGTGGGGGCTAAGTGTAGACACCGAAAACGTGTAGCCTTTGTCTCTTTTTCTCATTTCTTATTTCTATTCGCCCGGTGATGAAATTCCAGTCCTATTAGTCAACTCGGATAATGATCGAGTCCGATTGACATGACGAAGAAAGTAATCCACAAAAACCCCTTAACACCACAAAAATAAGCTTTTTGCTTGGGTCGACCCACAAACCCATTTTATTTCGACTGAACCAAGCTAAGTTCGGGCTCCCAACCAGGAAACCCTTATCGGCACCGCATTTTGGTCGGACTCGCGCATCAAACGTAGCGTTTTACTCCCAATAGTCAAGCATGACACGGAACTCAAATGTCCATACGACATCATCAAGACCCACGCCGCTTTTTCAAGCTGAACTTGTGACGACGCTATGTTTTGTTCCTAGAAGCTAACTAAGGCACGAAACCCAAGACATTCGTACAATGCCAGTATGAGACAAGCGCCGTGTTTCTCGGCTTCCCTCATGGGATTCTCTCGCTCTAGAAGGATTTTATCCGGTTCTCCCCTTTATCCTCGCCGGGTAAATCTAGGCCCGGTTCAGTGATTTTCGAGCACTCGAAGCAATTTTAGGTTATTTTTGTCATCTAAGCTTTTTTCTATAAATAGAGGGCTTACCCCCTCATTTTAAGCAGCTCCATCTTCGACTAGCTAAACCAATTAAGTTGAAAATACTTCTATCACTATCTACCACTCTCTATTCTCTCTATTTCGTCACACCGTCACACACATTTCCCTTTCTTAAAATCCATAAAAAGCCTCATTTGTCCTTGATTTGAGCTCACTAGCGTACTATTACGCTATCGAATTCTATTTGTGATCCAGGTACTACGGATGGGACAACTTGAGGGCATCGAGTCTATCTTCTAAACTCTATCTACGGTTTTTATTTATTTATGCTACTTACTCTTTTTTTGTATTGTGGATCAACGATGTAATCATTTTAAATTCCCCCTCCACTCGTAATTTTTAATTTCATTTCGCTTTCCTTACTTCTTTTCTTTATCGTTTTCCTATTGCTTATTTATCGCTTTCTTAGCATGCCTTGTTTGCTTTAAATTTAGTGTTGCATGTTGTGTGCTTAATTGATGAACACGTTTTTAACTCACAACTTAAACTAGTAATGGTCGTCTATTGACAGGCGGAATGGAGAGCTTATCTCTTTATTTCGTACCTTCATCCCCGAACACTAGATTCTCTTTTTAAGACCGATGGAGTCTATTTTAGAACCTATTTCAAGCATAGTTTTTCAATACTAATGTAGGAAGAGTATTTTCTTTATTTTTGTTAGTTTTTATTCCTAAAGCCGACTAGCAACTCTCCCATTTTTCTTTATTTCTCTTATTTGCTTCTCGGCATTTGTGGTTCGAAATGGATAGATGTAAGTTATTTTCCGATAGCCGAGCTATAGGACGAGACCGATTTCTTAGTCATGGGCCCATAGCTAGTGTCGATTATTAGTCAATGCTAGGTGTTGTCGGCACCGATTGATAACTGGAGAAGGCTCTCGGTCCAAACCGGTTTGTTTTACCTTTACGGCGCGAAAGTTTGTGGCATAAAATAATCTTTTTTAAAATATTTTTCTAACCATGAAATAACTTCCGAGATTTCTCAAAAATTAATTCCTAAAATAAATGATTATTAAAAATTGCTAATCATCATTTCGGTTAAACTATTTTAAAAATCAAAATTTGAAAATAAACAATCTTAGTAAGAGATGCACCCCGCTTTCAAAAAGCATCTTAGAAAACCAAAAAGCCGACGCATCATAGGAAAACTCCGGCTCGGATCCACCTCCCTACATGGGAGACGGGGCTGTTGGTTCCTACACATGCGAGTACGGGATTATAAGCTGCAATAAAAATAGGGGTCAAGAACATTAGACTCTACAGACTATTCAAGTCTAATCATTAATCGGATCTCACGGAACTCGAAGGTACGAAGTGAAACCTTGGCGTTTTACCAAGCGAACCTAATGGAATTAACTAAACATTTCAACAATATTTTATATCCTTACCTTCCTAGGGATGATAATAAGTTTGTAGACGCATTACCTAAACTAGCATCCACAACTAATATTTCCAATGACATTCACTCAATGCCTATTAGTATAGAATAGAGGAGTCGACCTAAGCATGTCAAGAAGTATTCAACATCGACCAAACCAGTTGGTACTTTGACATTTACTAACATCTCGAAAGCAAATAATACCCGCTAGACTCTGCTCCTAGAGACCAACAAGCCATTCGCACGTTAACTACCTAATATTTTCTAAATCAAGGGAATCTATATAAGAAAACCAACATGGGCGTTATCTTACTTTACATTAACCAACGTGAAGCGAGCACATAATGTCTTATGTTCATAGTAGAGAATATGGACCTCACATGAATGGAAGGATGCTAGTTACAAAACTTCGAGAGAATAGGGTATTATTGGTCAACTCGCAGCGAGAGTTCCACGATTTCGTGAAAAGGTGCCACAAATATACGCAAATTTATAGCATCAGCCACATCCTTTCCTTACTACGCTTATGTCAACCTAGCTATTCTCAGCTTTGGGAATATACATTATTGATAGAGTGACTCCTAAAGTAATCGAAGGTCACAAATTTGAACTAGTAGCAATTGACTATTTTACTAATGGGTAGAAGTTGCGTCTTATGCTACCATTACATCAAAACATGTTCTTGACCCGTAATATCATCTATTCTTATGGCGTGCCATATGAATTGATCATCGACCATGACGAGTCACTTTAATAAAGAAGTAGCAAATTTACTCGGAGAAGTACAAGATCCAACATCATAAGTCTTCACCATTCATTCTCGGAATTAGCAGCGAGTTGAGGCAACCAATAAGAATATCCATAAGATCATAGATATGATGGCTATTAGCTATAAGGATTAGTTTGATAAACAACCATTTGCCTTATGGGGTTATCCAACTTCAATTAGGACATCTATTGGAGTAACTCCTTACTCCCTAGTTTATGGAATGGAAGAAGTCCTTCAAGTAGAGATTGTAATCCTCTCATTAAGAAATATAGCTGAAAGCCAAATTGCGTAAGCAAACCGGTCGAAAGCATGCTATAAAGAATTCGTCCTATCGGATGAACGACATCTACGTTCGATACACAATCTCCAAATATATTAAGCACATATATAAAGGGCATTCAATAAAAGGTCGGACCTCGTAACTTTAAATTAGGTGATATTACTACTACAAATATGACTTTTTATTGCGGTCAATTTACTGACAGCTTAAAAGCAAAAACCGTCATAAAAAATAAGGCGGTGACATTTTTGCAAATAAGTGGTCTTTTATTACACCAATTACTACGGTTCTTTCATTGAACCGTAATAATAGGTCAGATTATCGACTTTTTGCTACGGTTTATTGGAAGAAGCTGTAGTAATAGGTATTCTCTGTACTACGGCCCTTTCATTAAATGGTAATAAAAAGACTAATAAACTTTTTACTACAGTTCAACTAAATAACCATACTAATAAATAATACCTATTACTATTGTTCTCTTCTTGAACCGTACTAAAAAGACAACCATATTTTTAGGGTCAAGTTTCTTTCATTTCCAAAACCCGACTAACACATAAACTTACCCCTTTGTTGTGTCTTTCTCTCTCCCTTTCTCTCTTTTTCATCGAACGCCATTGAAAATCTCCCCCACCATCTCTCTCTTTCTACTACTAAAATGGGGCGGCCCTTCCGAGCAAGTCGGGCTAGCATTTACGGGACCCGACGGCAGCCGATGGAGTCGAGCTGGGGAGGTACTCGGTGGTCTAGGTCATGCCTCCTTGGGTTGCCGTTGGGTCACTTGTCGTCGAAGAACTCAAAGCGGATGAAGTCATCCCCAATGGCCACGAGGCGGTCGAGAGACGGAATCATTGGAGCTTCGGATGACCTAGTCGTAGCTCTCGGTGGTGGAGAAAGTGACGAAAAGGTCCTTGGATGCTATCCGCTTGCCCAATTTGAGAAGAGGGTTAAAGTGGTCCTAGGATGGGAAAAAGATCGTGAAGACATGAGAGAGTTATTGGGGAACTTCATGGCTATCCGAACCCATGTATCGGAGAAAATTTTCCTCTCTCCTCTTCTCATAGATTAAGAGAGTTAATTTGCCGCTGTTGAAAATCTCTCTTATTTGAGTAGCAGCCGTGACTCAAACTCTCGCTTCTCGCTCCTGCCATCCGATTCAAGTCGAATTCAAAGCGCACCGGTGAAGATCTCCGGTTCTACAAGCGTCAATATGAAATATTTTCAGTAAGTGTTGATTTTTTCATTTAAATGATTGATAGTGAAAGTGTTTCTTTTGAAGCGATTGAATTCTTTTGTTAACTAACATTTTGGACTTTGATACAATTCATATGCAAAATGGATATTTCGGATCTGGCTTGTTATCGTCATCGACATCTAATTCGTGGGGAAACTCTCATTCTTCTCATCGACTTTTAGTGTTTTAGATCTGGCTTGTTTTTTTCTGTTTGTTTTCTAGTGGTCAAATCTATTCTATTGTTTGAATATGGGCTTGATTTCGCTGTCTAATATGAACTAGGGATTGTTTCTATTGTTGGAGCAATTTTCTGTTTGAAGACTCAAGTATAAATCTCTATCTCTCTATGGTTTTGATTTCAAGTGATTCTAAGTCTTTAAGAAGCTCATCCTTAAGTTTTCAATTTTGTCTATCCTACTCGGAAAGCATCTCTTGAGTAGAACACACTTCATTGGGTTTCCGACCCACTCAAACACAACTTAGACAGTTGGTATGAGTGAATAATTTCACAAACACTTCATATTTTGAGCATCGACTTAATGATTTAACCGAAAATGAATTACTATGTTAATTCTTTATTCAAAGTCGGTTTATTGAATGAAATTATTTACTTGATCAAGTTTATGCATTTTGTTTATTCAATCCTAATAACTTGATCATTTAAAGGATTGACTCAAGATGAAATTTGAACCTATTGAATATAAGACTCGGAAAATTCCATTTATTCAAGTTGAGGATAATTAAGCACTTAATTATTATAATTTAATTATCATCCTTGCTTAATCTTAGACCAAAGTATTTTTATACTTTGAGTACGACTTTGATTAGCTTTTGTAGCTTGATTAAAGTATTTTAATTTTATTTTGAAAAGCAAAACCAATCGACTTCTAACCGTTAAACACCGGCAGATAGAAAAACACCTTTTCTCGACAAGGCTCAAACACCGTGTTAAGGTTGTTTGTTACCAAATCCAATAAACTTCAACTTTGAGTCTAAAGGTTGTTTCCACCCTAGATTTCAGTCACAACCGGTGGCTTTGACTAATTTTTGAGTCGAGGACCTAAGCACAACGTTCACATTACAACGACTCATTTCTGAGAGACTTAAACTAGCCGTTACAACGGCTAGTTAAGCTCTCAAGTCCGAAATCGGTCTCAACGGCTACTTTGCCCGACCGAGTATAAATGGAAGCCTTCCTACAGGACTTTAAGATTGACGAGTCCATTGCTTGAATGCTCACTTAGTTCATACTCTCTCAATCTTGAGCTTACCACTCCACTCTTAAGTTTATACTTCTAGAATTGTAAAGACAAAAGTCTTGTAATCACTTTTACATTTTCAATTCCTTATTAAGTCCCTTGACTAAGCTGTAAGGATTAACTCAACTTAGTTGTCCCCTAGTTGTAAAGTTTACCTCGGTTAGGAAGTAATAGATTAGATAAGGGAATTTCGAGTCTAGGAAAAACTTGTAATTGAATTGTATAAGGGAGCAATTTTGTAAGGGGTCAGTCCTTTTATTTCATGGATTCAAAAAGTGGATTTCACTTAGTGCTTCGATTAGTATTGTCCGTGGTTTTCTTCCCGGGAGGATTTCTGCGTAATTTCGTGTCTTGTATGTTTTTGAGTCCAATCTAAACTCGGAATTCTTTTCTAAGTCTTTGCATTGTAGAAAACTTTCTTAATTCTTAAATTTCTTTTATCACCTTATTCACCCCCAATGGTGATTTAACCTCTCCATAAGCAAACCTTCAATTGGTATCAAAGCCTAGCCTTTCAAAAGGATCTCACAATCCGAAGGTATAAAGATCGAGATGGTCTTAACTATGGAGAGTTTGATGAAGGAACATCTTTCACTAGACCTTCCATATTCAAGGGTTTAAACTACGCACACTTGGAAGAAGATAATGGAGTGCTTCATCCACTATTATGATGAGGACGTCTGGCACAATCTGTAATGGCAACTACACTCCCATGAAGATAGACGGAACAACACCTATACTCAAGGTGAAGTGTAAGTTCAGCACCAATGAAAATGAGAAGTACAGGATGAACTTCAAGGCCATGAAGACTGTGATGTAAGCAATCAATTCAAAAGAATACAACAGACTATCTCGCATGTGACACAATCAAAGAAGTATGGGATACACTTGTTCAACACCTATGAAGGAACCAACCAAGTGAAGCAAGCAAAGATAAGTCAGTTCCTCCACAAGTATGAGATGTTCAAAATGGAGCCTAACGAGAACGTCACTAAGATGTAGATTCGCTTCACCGAGATTGTTAATAATTTCAAGTCTCCGGGTAAGAAGATGACTCATGAAGAAGTTATGAGAAAAATCCTAAGGAGTCTACCCAACGAACATGGGGTCCTAAGGTGACGAGTAATCACGGAGGCTTAAGATCTCTCTCGAATAAAGCCATATGAGCTCATTAGGAAGCTACTCACTCATGAGTTGCATCTAGAAGAAGAGGAAGCCGAGATTAGCACCAAAAAGAACATTGCTCTCAAGGCCTCGAAGCAAGATGTCAAAGTCTCGAGCTCCTTAGATTCTGAAGAAGATCACATGACACTTCTAACCCGAGGCTTCAAGAAAATGATGAAATACAAAAAGTGGCGGAAGAAGCCTAAGTAGGAGTTCTACAAGAAAACAAGAAAGGCAAATACTTATCCTCTTTAAATTTGTCTTTAACTAAGAACTCCTAGTTGTTTTGAGTGTGGAAGTAAGAAGCACATAATCAAAGACTATCTTAAGAGAAACAAGAACGAGAAAGAAGAAAAAGGCTATGGTGGCTACCTGGAGTGATGATGATTCGGAAGAAGATGATAACTCTAATCACTCAAAGTGCACTACTATAGGAACCACTTTTAACGATGGTTAAAAGGACAAACCGTCATGAAAAATGAACTAGTGCCATTTTTGTAAATAATCGGCATTGTGTAACACTTATGACAACAGCTTCTTTCAGAGAATCGTCATCATATGTATTATTGAAAACATTTAACAAAGGTTCTCTTAAAGAACCATCGTCAACTCGTCTTTCGGATACAATCTTAAAACCCCGTGAACATACCTGCTATTTCCACGCCCACTTACATCTACTCTCTACTCTCGGTCTTATCACTCTCTATAATTTTTCTCCTGTACTACTATCTCAAATCTATAATTCATAGCTCGCTGTTTCCTCGCCGATCGACTTGAACTAGTAACGTATCCTTGCCATTGTAGTTTCTTCTTATCTCTTTTAAGTTAGATCTCTTCAAACTCATTCTCGCTGTCAAGCCTCTCCCTTACCCTCGCTGTTGTCTTACAGTATGAATCTCTATCCTCTCTTATTTTCCGGTTTAAGTTATTTACAATGTTGGGTTTTGTCCAATTTCATTATATGTAAATATTATTTCATCTTGAACTCTAAGAAGTTAAGCTGCGACTAGAAGACCTTCTAGGGTTTCTTAGAGGTTTTCTATATATACTAGGTTGTTTTACTTAGTTAGGTGTGGCTGGTGACGCATGGCATAACCATTATTGTGCCTCTTGGCACCTCCTAGGGTTATTCTTTTGTATTCCACGTACCGAGATTGAGAGAGTCTTTTAGAGTTTTTTCACTTTACTTTGATCTTACAGAACTCACCCTCCCGGAGATCATACCTTGTACTCACTCATCGTATCATAGTGGATTATATTGTTACCGTCCGTGGTTTTTCCCAAAATTGGGTTTTCCACGTAAATCTATTGTTAGGGTCGGATTTGATATGCAGTGGAAGCGAATAGGGTAATTTGTGATTTTGGATGTTGAAAGTTGATAAAGCAACAAATAATAGGTGAGGTGATGGATACATAAATTTTACGTGGAAAACCCAAATTTGAGAAAAACCACGGGCGGCAACAATATAATCCACTATGATGTAATGAGTGAGTACAAGGTACGATCTCCAGGAAGATGAGTTCTGCAAGATCAAAGTAAAGAGAAAAACTCTCAAAGACTCTCTCAATTTAGGTACGTGGAATACAAAAGAATAACCCTAGGCAGTGCTAAGAGGCACAATAATGGTTATGCCATGCGCCACAAGCCACATCTAACCAAGTAAAATAACCTAGTGTATATAGAAAACCTCTAAGAAACCCGAGAAGGTCTTCTAGTCACAATCAACTTCTTAGAGTTCAAGATTAAATAATATTTTACATATAAAGGAATTGGGACAAAACCCAACAAACTCCACCTTCGACAAAATTCCATGTAGGTATGCCATCGGTAAAGGAACCCCAAAGGGTAATCACACCATTTGATGGAAGAACGAACATCTCAAATACTTGAATTTGAACCTTGCTTGGTTAAGATCTAAACCCGGCTCGATAAATGCATCCGACAAACCCCGATAGAATCCGAATCCGATTGAAACCCAGCTCCGATACCACTTGTTAGGAAATAAGCCTAACGCGCTTGTAGAGAAAGAAAATTAAATATAGGATGAGAGGATATCGAGAAATTTGAGGCAAGAATAGTAATGAAACCGATAGAAGGAAAAACAACATTTTCGTGCTGAAAACCCAATTGGGAAAAACCATGGATGGTGAAAAGTAAAATAATCCACTAATAATGAAGATGGAGTATAAAGTAAGATCTCTAGGACGATGAGTTCTATGAGATCGGGAAAGAGAAAACTCTCTAAAACTCTCTCAACTAGGTATGTAGAATAGGGAAGATGATTGCTCTCATACAACTCTATGCGGATAGGTATTAAGTTAGTAACTACAACTTAATATATAGTAAAACCCTAACACAACTCTTTTAGGAGGCTAGTAGTTAACTAGGTCAAAATAACCTAATTAACACAAACCCGTCAACCGCAGCCCATAAAACCACGAAAAACGAAAAGCCGCCAAAAACAGACCCATATGGCACGACTTTGTCTCGTACCTTGCTTCGCCTAAGATTCATTCCATAGTCTGGTTGAGTGATTTTCCACGGGATGTGAGCCTTCTTTTGAGGAGTCTACAGGCTTCAGCTGAGCCAAGCCTTGGTTTGTAGATGGATTTTGGGCCACCCCCAACAATCTCCACCTTGGACCGAAAACCATAAAGTAGTCAACACCGTTATAAGGACCCCGAAGGGTAGAGCCCTGTAGGGCGTGGCCCCAAAGGGCAATCAAGCGATAGTAGTGTGAGCTAAGCCCAAGAGAGACTTGAACCCAGCAGTAGTAGGATGGAATTTGGAGCATGGAACAAGTAGTACCTTGTAATGTATAGAGGTTGTCATGCCTTATACCTTTCAATACGACCCGAGTGCCCTTTAAAACTTGCATAACTTGACCTTGAGATGAATACTTGCACCCTTTGGATTCTAGGGTGCCTAAAGAGATGAGATTGTAGTTTTAAGTTAGGAATGTGACAAACATTAGTTAAAGTCCTCACAACACCATCATGAGCGCGGATCGTAGCCGTACCGATTCCACCAACATTACATTGGGTACCATTACCCATAAGAACCACAACAAAATCAATAGGATCATACATAGAAAACCAATCCCGATTAGGGCACATATGATAGGTATACCCGAATCTAAAACCCAATCGTAACTACCCTTCTATTCAAGTAGTAGTAGCAAATAAGACGTCACGATCAAACTCATCATCAACAAAAGTAAAGGCAACTTGAGCAGTTTCTTGAGATTGCTTTTCGACTTTCTCTTTTCTTCTTTTTCTAACTTATTTTCAGTTTGTAGCACTCGGATACATCATGCCCCTTTAGCTTACAATACTTGCATTTATTATTGGAATTATAACTTGAACCCCCTTTTCCGTCTCCAACATACAAGCCTTCGCTTTTTAGGACGCACTTCATTATCACACTTTTCTTTAGATAATAGATTTGCTTTAGCATCCTCAAACGATATAGTATCATAATTACTATACAAAAGGATTCCTTTAAAGTGCCAATAGGTAGAGGGCAAAGAGACAATCAACAATATTGCCTTGTCTTCATCACTAATTGTAACTTTCATATTTTCCAAATCAATAATAATAGAGTTAAACTCATCAAGATGAGTTTGAATAGAAGTACTTTTCAGGCATCTAGAATGTGTATTGAAGACTCGGACTCCACATTTATATCATTCTGAGTACTATCAAGGAATCGGATACAAACCTCATCCCTTCTAGGTTTTGATTACAAGTCATTCTGCGTGTTAGAAACTATTCCGAGTGTTAGAGAAACTATTCCGAATATTACGTAAACTATTGCATATGTTTTCATTCGATTCCGAGTTACTCGTAAAGCATACTCTTGTTCATCAATTCACACCGATGGTTCCGAGCATGTTTAAACAATCTCACTAACACTTTCAAACTAAGTTCTAACTTCATATTCTAAGTTAAAGTGAATTACAATGTTAATTCAACTCTCTAAGTCAAGCATGTTTATTTGAACCGCTTTTGTCTAGATTAAGTACTCATACTCTCATATTCTCTTCATAGCTTGATCTTTCCTTAGACTAACTCAAATGGAATTTGAGTATAATGAATATTAGACTCGGAAAATTCCACTCTTCTAGGACTCGGATAATTATGCACTTAATTATCTTAATTAAATTATTATTTGTGCCTAATCTTGGACCAAAGTATTTCATACTTTGAGAACCAAAATTGTTTACTTTTGTAGGTTATCTAAACGAGGTTATCTCAATTTTGAAATACAACAATGAATCGGCTTCAAGTCATCAATCACCAAGACACAAGGCTTTTCTACTTCGAACTAGGCCCGGACAATCGTGTCGGGGTTGTCCGTTTCCAAAACTGGAAATCTTCAACACTAAGCTCAATGGTGGTTTCCACCCTACTTTTCGGACACCACCAGTGGATTGGGACATCTTAAGGAGTCAAGAGCCGTTGCACAACGTTCACATCTCAACGGATATTTTCCGAGCAACTCGGAAGAACCGTTACAACGGTCACAAAGGACTTCTAATCGAAGATAGTCACAACGGCTAAACTGTTTGGTTATCTATAAATAGAAGTCACTTCACAAGACTTGAAGATTGCTCGAACACATTGCTGAAATTATCTCTCTTTGTATAATACTCATTCAATCTTCCTTCTTACAACTCCATGTTTGTACTTAACACTTTCCCGAGTTGTAAAGTCTTGTAATCAGTCACAAACTCTTTCTTACTATCTAAGTAAGGTCCCTTGACCGAGCTGTAAAGGTTTCCTCGGTTAGGAAGTACTAGATCGGATAAGGGAACTTCGAGTTTAGGAAAACACTATTAGGAATTGTTTAAGGGAGCAATTCTCGTTGAGTCGATCTATTGTATTTTGTGGATTCAAAATAGTGGATTTGACTTGGTGCTTGGATTAGCACCGGCCGTGGTTTTTCGCCCCGGGAGGGTTTCCACATAATTCCGAGTTCACACTTTTCCGAGTCAAATCTAGACTCGCATTTTCTTGTTTATTCTTTTCAAGCAAAAAGATTCTAAGTTTGTTCAAATTTCCTCATCACCTTATTCACCCCCTCTAGGGTGACCAAGACTCTCCAAGAGAAAATCTTCATGTATAACCGTTCTTTGAGACGGATTTTGTTAGCGAGGCTTTTGGTCATATATCGCTCCTCCAACATTAGCCAAAGATTTGTAGTTGTTTCGAATTTGATGGCCCGACATAGAATTGAAGGTGTGAGACATAGTTGAATAGATGCCGATGCCCTATCATCAAGTTCTTCCCATTGTTCATCGAGTCATGGAAGCAGGCTTTTTCTAGTTAAAGCCTCCTTTAATTCATTCTTAGTAAGAATGGCCTTCATCTAGACTTTTTAGATAGAGAAATTGATCTTACCATCAAATTTCGCAATATCGAATTTAGTAGAGGTAGTCATCCTAAAACCAGATCCGAACTCGGTGCTCGATACCACTTGTTTTTCCTTCTATCGGTTTCATTATTGTTCTTGCCTCAAATTTCTTGATATCCTCTCATCCTATATTTAATTTTCTTCCTCTCGCAAACTCGCTTAGGCTTATTTCTTAACATACAAAATGTAGATAGCTAAATGTTGAATGTATGTGCGGTAATTATGTGAATGTTGAGAATGTGGGTAATGTTTGAGATTGTTGAAATGTTTAATCTTTGTTGAAATGTTGAATATTGAGAATGTGGGTAACATTTGTTTAGTTTATTAAATTGGAAAATCGTGAAATATTTGAGATTTTGAGAAATATGTTTAGAAATTTAGGATATAATTATAAGGAAATAGAATTATAGTTAAGGATGGTAGATCGAAAAAGTGCATCCAAATTTTTTAGGGTTTTAGAGAAATAGAAAGATAATTTGGATATAGGGTTATCCCCACAAACCTTCTCATAAAGATAAATTTGTATCCAAATTTGTTTATTTTGATGAGGTGATGTTGAGGTGGACTCATTTATATAATCAATTATCGAAATTGGCATCTAAATATGTTTAGAGTTTAGAGAAATAGAAATATTTACGGTTTAGGGTTTGGGGAAATAGAAAAATTTGTGGCTTAGGGTTTAAGGATCAAAGGATGAAAATATAAATGTGAAAATGTAAAAAGTTAGGAAGGTATTTGGATATGGGGATCTCCCCAAACACTTTTCATAAAGATAAATTTGTTTTCAAATGTATTTATTATTTTGATGAGTTGATGTTGGGGTGAAATGATTTATCCAATTTTCTAAATTTTCGATTTCCTTTTTCGTTGCAAGTTTGTTGTATTATACATTGATGTTGGGGTGAAGTAATTTATCCAATTACTAAATTTTTGGTTTCCTTTTGATTGCAAGTTTGTTGTATTATACATGATAGTAAACTAGAGTACATGATTTTTTTGAAGTTTACGTAATGCATAAGATAATAATGAATATCAATGAAATGTTGAGATCATCCATTTAATTTTCTTTAACTATCCGAAGACATAACTAGGACCGGAGTTCCCATAACCCTTGTTGACTTGACCAATGAGGTCGGGGTTTACTAGACAAGACATCAAGTTTATGTACAAGCATGCGTCGGTCCACGAAGAGAGGAAAAGGGATAAATGATTTATTGGAGAAAAAGGTGATAAAAAATACGTAATTATTACTATCTTTGTGATTGTTTACTACCTGTTTTCTCCAATAAATCCTTTATCCCTTTTCCTTTTCTTCGTGGACCGACCCATGTTGCACATAGACTTTATGTCTTACCTTGTGAACCCGATCTCATTGTTAAAGACAAGAAGTGTTATAGGAACTTCGGTTGTGGTTATGTCTTAGGGTAGTTAAAGCGAATTAAAGGGATTGCCTTAAAATTTTATCCATATTAATTGTGTTATGCATTATGTAAAGTTTAAAAAAAATCATGTCTAGTTTATGATAATGTATAACACATCAAAATTGGAAGTAAAAAGGATATTATATATATATATATATATATATATATATATATATATATATAAAGAGAAATTTAACCACATTATAAAAAGTAAGAACTTATAACCTTTTTTGGATATATGGAACTCCCCAAATAATTTGATAAATGACATGCTTAATTGTGTATAATTGTGCTTATTTTGCTTCCCAATCTATGTTTTTCATAAAATTATCGTATGCATTTCATAAGCTTAAAGAACCCTTTCAAAAATTTGTATATAACAAGTTATCTTAGGTCGCAGATATGTGCATAAATGTATGTATAGCGCTTAGGATATTAGCTTGGTATATATACGTTTTGAATTGTCCATGGTGGACAGTTTGAGAATAATGTGATAATAGGTTGTACTGGCTATTATAATCTTATCCTAAATTTGACAAGATATCATGGTGCTCATTTTTCCTCTCGTTCTTTGGGTGCAATTATGATGATGATGGATTTGATGTGTGTATCTTTACTTATGTTACCATATAATTAAGTAAGGATATACACATTAGCCACTTCATTTTTGTATATTGTACTTGAAGGAGTAAGGGGAAATGCTGCCGGAATTTTCTTAATAAGATTTTACTATATGGTCTAGGGTCATATTATTCTTGAATGGGTTTAGGACCATCTATCCATGTAGAAGGATCTTAAGATCATGTCATATTATTTGTGTGTAAATACGTATTTCTCGAACTATATGTGGTGAATTGCTTGTCGTGTTTATGGGTAGGGTTTGGATCAAGCATGGGTTTATAGTGATAGGAAGAGTATAGAATATCGTGATGGTGTTAATAACTTTCTAGAGATTGTCGTCAAACATGCCACCAAATTCGGAGAACGTCCCATATTCTCGTCCGTGTTTAAGGTGTTTTAACTCCTTGCGGACACATTAAAAGTTTTGCCTCTTATCTCTTTAATTCCGTATTTTACTCGTTGGCCCGATGATGAAAATCCCAAGTCTTGTTTAAGGATTTGGATCTCGGACTATGGTTGAATGGTGCGACGAAGCCGATGAAACCACAAAGAACCTCAAGCACTAAATAAATAGCCTTTTGCCTTTGGTCGATCCAAAAATCCCCTTTCTTTCGGACGATCGAAGAACCGGACCAAGCCTTCAGAGATAATAGAGTCCAATGCTCGTGTGCCATGAAATTCCAAGTTCGGAATACTACATTTTACTTTTGTTTAATCGGACAAGGAGTTGAAGACGGTGTTAAAACGTTGCATTTCATGATCACAAGCATCAAAGTGTTGCGTTTAAGCTCCACAAAACAGTCCACACGAGATTAGGAGCTTTTCCCCTCAAAAGGACGTCATCGTCGGCACTGCAGCCCCAATTTTAAGTGAAACGAGTGCTTTTGGCTTGGAGAATCACTTAGAATCACGCTAGGGCACAAAACCCTAGGCACGCCCGGGTGGCCAACGCCGTGAACCGGGTTCTATCTCGGTTCTATCCTTGCTTTATCCGGTTCAATCTTTTGAGATTCTAGCCCGGCTTGTTTGCAGCCTTCTTCGATGGCTAGCCGAGTCTAAACCCTAGGTCATTTATGGCCTAGGTCTCTCTCATTCCCATATGGCTTTTTCCTATGCATAATGCTATAGAAAGTTAACCGAGAGGACTCATACCTAAATGTTACTCTACCAAAATCAATATCAAACATTCATCTTGTCTCTACTTATCGCCGTTGAATTTGTGCAAAGAGCTAAAGAATATTCAATTATTCCGATCTCTCGGGCACTTATTCAACTGATCTTTCCTACTCCTTACATATTCACCTTTTACATAATCCACAAAAATAAGCCCTTTCTTTGATTTGTCGTCGTTGTATTAAGAGATCCAATGTAGAGATCCGGAGCAATAAGGTGAGACAACTTGAGGTTAATTGTTCAGCCTTCAAACGATTATTTAATTTATGTTTTATTTATCGCTTTCCTTATTGTGGTTTAAAGAGATGTAATTGCTTCCTTTAGTTCCTCCCCGCCCGACGTAATTCTTTAATTTTTCGCTTTTCTTTTTTTTCATTATCGCTTTCTTTACCGATTTCTTTATTGGTTTCATTTAATTTTGTTTGGTTGCTTTAATTTCGTTTAACATGTTGTTGTATGTTTGTGTTTAGAATATTATTTTAGTAGACTACTCAAATTAGTAATGGCCGTCTTTGGACTGGGGAGTGGAAGGTTTTCCCTACATTTTGTACCTCGTCCCGGATCTGATTCTCGATTCAAAGACCGATGGAATCAATTTTAGCCTCTTTTAGTCTTAGTTTTCTCATACTAAGATTGGAAGAGCAAGTTTTTGTTTTTGTTTTTGTTAATTTTTCATACCTGAAAACCGACTAGTGACTCCCCTTTTGTGCTTTATTCTTATTAAAAAACGCATCCCAGCTTATTTTCCGATTGTAGGATTAAAAAAAAGAGATATGGATCTCGCTCGCCAAGCCGTAGGCCGAGGCTAACTATTTTCACATTGGTCCGCCCCCAAAGCCTCACGGCAGAACCTAATTTCTAATTTCTTTATTTCTTCAATTAGGAGATAATATCCCGAGAATTTTGAAAATAATTTATAAAATAAAATGATTAATAAAACGCCAATCAATTCAAATATGTTAATTTGACTTAATAAAATTCGAACTCTTAATAAGAGATCAATCCCCATATTTTAAAATTTATCTTTCAAAATCTGTTTTCAAATCCCATTTTCCAAAACCTAAGAAACGCCAAAAGGCACGTGGGGAAGCTCGATCCGGGTTTGCCCAGGTCGCGGTTCCTACGAGTGGCGACTCCATTGGGGATAATCTTTTTATTAAGAGGGTGAAACTTGAAAATTTAAATAGTGTATTTTTATGATGTGTTTGCATTAGGCATCCCACATTTAAGCAACCTTTGAATATAGTTTAAATATTATTTTAAACCCCTAGAAAAAGTTTATTCTACCCCCTGTTTACCCTATCCGGAATGAGGCTCCCCCGAATCCTAGGCGGGCCTAACTAGGCTTGATTGCCTAAGGAAATGGTACTTCTTCCCTTACGAGTACGTGCTTTTAGGTCAAATTGTTTGGTTCACAGAGAGGCACCGAGGATTCCGGCTTTTGTCCTGCCATGCCCAACACGGAGGAGCAAATTCTTGGATTATGAGTCACCATGTATCCTACGTGATATATACCTCTTTTGACCATTGAACTTTTTGACTGTTAAGTGGTCCCTTTGACTTCATTTGCATGCTTGAATGAGTGTGTGTGTTTTAGATTTAATCATTTACTTATGAGCCTTTAGGAATAGGTGAGGAGTGTTGATTAGTCCTTGCATGAGTGAAAATAAAACACTTTAATAAATTTCCTAGAGTCGAGTCCATTATGTGCATTTAGCCAAAAGTCAAAATACCCCTTTTTTCTACTAGGGTTAGTCCATTATTTGTACTTCGAGTCATACTAAAATTTTCTCCGAGTGGTCTAAGTAGCTACCACTTGTCAGTCCAAAAGGGGTATTACCGAAGATCCCCTTTATCTTTGGTAAGCTAATTCTTCTTGACATTCTTTTCTTTTGCATTCCTATTTCGCGTTTATATTAGCCAAATCAAATTCATTTCAAATTAGGTAAGTGCATTAGCATTAGCCAAATCAAATATCATCTCATATTAGGTAAGTCCATTTTACATTTGCATTAGCCAAATTAAATTTATCTCATATTAGGTGAGTTCAATTTTGCATTTGCATTAGCCAAATCAAATTTATCTCATTTGCATTAGCCAAATAAAATCCATCTTAGATTAAGGGAGTTTCTTTTTGCATTATCACTTAGCTAAAATAGAAAGCATCTTTTCACGTAAGGAACAGTCATTCATTAGCTAGATCATCATCTCAACTAAGTCATACATCATTTCTTTCTCATCATTGCATTGTTTAAATGGATCTAAATAAAAGCATCCTTAGTCTCTTCAGGTCTCGCGCTTAAGTCCCTTCCTCCCAAAAGTGGTCTTTTCTCACATGGTCCTAAACCTCATCATTTGGGCTGCAGAATAGGGAAGTATACGGCAACCGAATATCGTCGAGAATCCGAGATCTAAAAGATTAGAACGCTTCATCAAAGAGTCCGACACATCTTCTTTTCTTTCCACTCTGCGGTCTACACCAATGAGACAAGCTTCGGTGCACGCCACACCGGCCCAGTCTATTCCTTACCATAAGACGAGTAACCATAAAGAGTTCCCTTCCAATGGGTTTAAACCCATAGCGAGTCTCTTAATCTAAATTTACTTAATGAGAACATAGCCGAGGTGGAAACTAGCGTGAATGATCAAGAGGAGAAAATATCATCTATATTAAGGGATATTAAGACTATCATAAAGGCTATTGAGGACAATAAGAGAGATGAAGAAGCATGAAAAGGAGGTCCTCCACCTCCACCTAGCTTGTCTCCTCCGGATAGTCCCAAACACGAATCCCCTAAGTATGAATCCAAAACTCGAGGTTGATCCATGCATAGATTAGATAGAATAGATGTTAAGGGAGTCATCCATGTTCAGTAATCATTACTTCGATCATAAGGGGTTCACTTCAATCCCTAAGGGTAAACTACCTCCAAAGTTTATCATGCCCGATATCAAGTTCAAAGGTTCTAAGAATCCCCATCATCACGTACTCAACTTCTTAGGAGCAATGACTCTTAAGAACATTACCAAAGACACTTATAACATCATCTTTCCCTGGACTTTCAATACTTATGTTATGAAGTGATACAATGCGATTGACCCACGCAAGGTCGCCAATTGGATCGATCTATGCAAGGAGTTCCTATATGAATACTCCTATAACACCGATCCGCTGTTACTCTCGGAGACATAGAGTTAATCAAGCAAGGTGAGAAGGAAAACTTCACATATTTTCTTGCCGGATGGAGAGCAAAGGCTACCCACATGGTTGATCGAGCCCTCCAAGAAGGACTAGGTTAGGATTATCGTGAAAAACCTTCGGTCCAATTACAATCGGCACCTCAAATTCCTACCCATGATGAATTTTTCAACCCTTTGAGATATTGGTTTTCCGATAGAAGAAGAGTTTTCTACCTCAACCATAAAAACCATGACCGAGATATAGAGGTAATTATCATTCCAAAGATAAGAAAACCTCCGATACATGCAATCTAAGTAGGGGTCCGGATGTCAATGCCCTCAACAGGTATACCGACTACACTCTTATTGATACTACCTTCACTAAAGCCCTTGACCGTCTCCTGGAAAAGGGAAAAATAGAATTACCGCTTGTTAGAGTAGAATCGAAACTACGAAACAATCCAAAACTCGAGACGCAGGAAAATTTTGTAAATACAATCATTCACAAGGACATGATACCTAACGAGTGCTAGACATTCAAGAACAAACTAGAAATCATGTTTCGAAATGGTCAACTCCCTTTACCTAAGGCTGCCTGAAACCAAACATCAATAAAAATCCTTTTAGCGGCACCTTAGCCATTTTTACTGAACCCACTCCGAGGTTAGTGGGACCCATCTGTTTTTATCCAAGATGTTGACGAGTCTAAACCACTTCTTAGCTTACCTCTATTAGATCCGAAGTCCACGGGCTGTGGGTAAGTGATGAACAAGATGTCTACAAAACGAGAAGCAACGGTGACTACAATAGCGATGACTTTTGAGCACATCACCCTTAGAAGAAGAAGACTTTTGAGGAGAAACTAAAAATCCTGCGAGTCTAATTCCTTACTAGATTTGGACGAGCACAATGCACCAATGGGTCCACAACAGACTCGGGAAGCCCCAAAAGAGCCTAAAGCTACAAAAGAAGAAGACCCAATCCTTAAGCAACTATAGAAATTAAAAGCCGATATCTCAATCTAGCAACTAATATTTGCTTTCTAGAAACATATACGAGGCTTTAATTGATGCACTCGGTAAGATCGAGGTCTCCCCGAAACTACGTCGGAGGAAGTGGTAGGATTTGTTAACGAGTGGGGATGGAACTATTACCTTTGATCAAAAGGATCTCCTAGAAGAAGGCATTGCATTTAACAATGCCCTTTACTTAACCATAACTTGCATCAACAAGTTTGTTCCCTTAACCTTAGTAGACAATGGATCAACAATAAATGTGTGTCCCTAAAGAACAACTAGAAGGTTAGGAATTAGGGAGCAACAACTCTCCGAACGAAGTGTCCATCTTTGAGCTTACGACAATTATAAAAGAACAATCTTGGGAACAAGTGACCTTGCCAATTAATATAGGGCTAGTAGAAAGGAATATCGAATTCTAAGTCTTAGATATCCCACCTACCTTCAATTTACTTCTACGACGCCCTTGGTTACATGATCATCCGGCGGTGCCCTCTACACTGCATCGGAAAGTCAAGATGATCGTCAAAGGTCAAGTTATAACTGTCAACAAGGATAATCTTTAAGCTACTATTACTTCTAAAGAATCCATAATTAAGATCGAGCACAATGCCAATGCTAAGGAAGCTGTACGGATTCGATATTGTTGCTACCTTAGATAAGGATGAAGCACCTTTTAACTTCAATCCTTATAGTAACCCTAGTGTCCATTCGATGCTTAGGAAGAAGGGGTATTTTCCAAGTCTTATTGCAAGTCGAAGGGCATACCACCCTACTTTTCCACCCCTTGAACCTACTAACAACTACAACTTAGGGCTAGGTTATCAACCTACTACTAAGGAAATAGTCTAAGCCAAGTCGGAAGTTCAAACTAAGAGGACCGCATTGTACACGGTCTAATCTATCAAGCCCTTTCCCTATACTACGAACAGGCGGTTCTAAAAGAAGGAGAAGACTTCCCTATTATGGTTTTCCTGAGCCTTATTAGATCAAGGAAAAAGGCATCCTCGTACCTGGTTTGGAGAGTTTTAGTGACTCGCTATATTCTAGAGAAGGAGGCATCCTACCTCTTTGAAGAGGGACAATCCACGCCAAACTGGACCAATTTTGCAAGGAATAATCTTTTTCATCTTCCGTTCGGACAAGAGAATAACCTAGAAAGGAATTTAGTCTCGATCTGTCACGAGCTATGTCGCTCCCGTGATTTGATCCATCCAGATTCATCGTTGACGTTGATAATGAAGGGTCTAACCATGTCACTTGGATTGACGTCAAGGAGGTCCAAGAATTCGCTATCGGTCTAAGAGCGCATCCTCTTTACGAGTCCAAGTACTAGGGCTATTATTTCTCCTTCTATTATTTCTCGTTCATTTCCTAATTCCGTCACTTCCAGTTACGTATCTTCAATTTCTAAGTCCGATGTACTAGTTGCTTCATTCAATAAAGTGAACCTTTCCGCTTACTCTTTGCCTCCTCTTGCATTCAATTATTTTTCTCTAACGATGAAAAAGAAATCCTTAAAGAACTAATAAAAGCTATGAAAGATCATGAAAATCGCTCACCAATAATAGAGGAAATATTAAAAATTAATCTGGGGTCGGTTAACCAACCCTAAGAAGTTAAGATCGGGAGAACATTAGATCCGAAAGAGCGGAAGCAATTTACTTCGCTCCATATAGAGTTCATAGATGTCTTTTCATGGTCCTACAAAGGCACACCGGTATAGATTCGGTATAATGGAACATAAAATTTCACTTTACGAAGATGCTTGAGCTAGTTAAGCGAAGTTGAGGAGGATGAAACCTTAGCGGGCTTTGAAGATTAAGGAAGAGGTCCGGAAGCGGTTAGAGGCTAGGTTCATCAAGGTAGTTCACTATCCTCGGTGGGTAGCAAATATAGTACCGGTTCCGAAGAAAGACGGCAGGGTTCGTATGTATGTCCACTTCGGATTTGAATAAGGCTAGTCCTAAAGATGATTTTACGTTGCCTCATATCGACGTCCTTATAGATAACACAGTGGGTCATGCTTTGCTTTCGTTCATGGATGGCTACGCTGGGTATAATCAAGTGAAGATGGCGTAAGAGGATATGGAAAAGATGACTTTCATCACTCGAGTGAGGGACTTACTGGCTGTATGGTGATGCCATTTGGGCTCAAGAACGTCGGTGCAACATACCGAGAGGACAACTATAACCTTACTACATAACATGATCTATAAAGAAACTAAAGTTTATATGGATAACATGATCATAAAATCAAAAGATAGCGTAAGGCATCTACCCAGACCTAAGGAAATTTTTCCAGAGACTCGGGAAATACAACATGTGCCTTAACCTTCAAAAGTGTGCCTTTGGAGTAACCTCGGAAAAGCTGTTAGGTTGTGTTGTCGGTCTTTGAGGAAATGACGTTGATCCATCCAAGATCAAAGCCATTTAGGAGATCTCTTCGCTAAGTAAAGAAAAAGAGATAAGGGGTTTCCTAGGATGTTTACGAGTACATCGGTTATTTCATATCAAAATTGACTATGGTCTCGTGAACCTATTTTCAAGAAGTTAAAGAAAGGATGTGAGCCCATTTGGGATACCGAATATCAACAAGCATTTGAGAAGGTTAAGGAATACCTAACTAATCCTCCGAGTGCTAGCTCCATCCCAACCAGGGAAACCTTTGCTTTTGTATCTCTCCACAACGGAAATAGCTATGGGAGCCATGCTAGCTCAACGGGACGGGAAAGAAGAGCACACGATTTACTACCTAAGTAAGAAGTTCATAGATTATGAGACTAGATACACCCCAATAGAGAAGACATCATTGGCTAAGTGACCCCTAAAGGAACAAGTGGTCATGAATTCGTGCTAGTAGCAATCGACTACTTCACAAAATGGGTAGAGGTAGCCTCTTATGCAACTTTGACGTCAAAACAGTAGCTAAGTTTATTACACGAAATATCATCGGTCGTTATGGGGTACCCCACGAGCTAGTTAGTGATCATAGTAGTCATTTTAAGAAGAAGGTAGCAGATTTGGTGGACGAGTATAAGATCCAACACCATAAATCTTCCCCTATTGTCCTCAAATCAATGGAGCGATCGAAGCTGCTAATAAAAATATTCGTAAAATAGTGGAGAAGATGGCGATTACTTATAAGGATTGGCCCAACAAGCTACCTTTTGCTTTGTGGGGTTATCGAACATCTATTATAGCATCCACGGGAGCAACACCTTACTCCCTAGTTTATGGCATAGAAGTAGTCCTTCCAATAGAAATTTCCATTCCCTCGTTAAGGATAATTGTTGAAAACCATATTCCAAAAGTAGAATGGGCTAGAGCATGCTATGAAGAGTTATTACTATTGGATGAGAGACGAATCAACACCCTGCACAATGTCCAAATATACCAAGCGCATATATCCGAGTCGTTTAATAAGAAAGTTAAGCCTCGAAATATGCAAATTGAAGATTTAGTCCTTAAGGAAATAAGAGCGCCTATTCAAGACCCATTAGGGAAATTTAAACCCAATTGAGAAAGCCCATTTGTACTTAGTCGATTTTACACGTCGGGCGATGAAATTAACTGATTTGGATGGAGAAGAAATTTTCTAATACACGAATTTGGATCGGTTGAAGAAGTATTATGTCTAGCACGACCCTAGACAGTAGGTCGAGTCCGGCCCAACTAGGCCATGTTGTGGCAGCGCGCGCCACCACCCGGACAATGGTGGGCTGACCAGGTCGAGATATCATTTTTTTTATTAACCGTCCAATTAAATTATTTCATTATTTTAGGGCGGTCCAATTAAGCTGTCCATTTTTTTATCTTTAGGTGAGCGATAAAACCTAAAAGTATAGCATAATACTTACTTTTATTTAATAATTGGTAAACCTAGTACATACTTGAATACATAGCTAATAAAAAGGAATCATTGCAAGCACACTACTTGTAAATCAATAATAAATTTGTTCTGTAGAGGCAAACCTAACCTCCTTCTCTTTTATTCTATCCTAAGTTTTATCTAAAAGAACTAAGCCCTAGTCTATCTTTACTTTCTTTCCTTTAGGGTCACTAGACTCAACTTCGTCATCCTGGGTGAGTTCCTTCGATTCCTCGATCTGCGGGCCCTCCTCTCTTCAGTTCCTTTGGCCACGGTTTCTTTTCGGTGGACGTGTATAGAAGAAGAGTGTGTTAGGCATCCCTTCCCTAGGAATTGGCGAGGGGTAAGAGTTTTATGCTCTTTTCTTTTAGTTGTATGCTAAAAGTACTTTTCTTGCTGATACCATCGAATAAACTTTTCAACACGACCAGGAGCAATCTAGGACCACGTCTATCGATTTCAATCCGCTCTCCAGGGAATCCGAACTTCATCACTAGGCGATCCTTCCCTACTTTCCGAGTAAGTTCTTAATTAGTGGAGTGCTAATTTTCTTAAGCTTTTAGTGGTTGCTAATTTCCCAATCATTCTTGTACAAACGCCGATCGAGAGCACCTCCCTTCGATAGTCTTCCTTGTGTACCGGGGCATAAACACACCAAACCGGCCAACAAGCACCTTCTAGTAGTACTACTAGACACGGTTCGTCATGGTGTTCTTCATCTGCATGCATCATAGGAGTGCTTCCGAGGTAGGGTGTAGCACTTCAGGGCCTAGTGTTTCCGATCCAGGGACCTAGCTTTTACGAGGAGAGCTTAAACATCTTGCCCCTGCAGTCTTTTGAACGTCATGGAAATCCTCTTCACTTTCCTCGGACTTCTTACGGTGGGTCAACCCATGAAGCTTCACAATCTTGGGACCATGGAGGTAGCTCTTATCAAGGCGATGAAGGTAGTCGATTCTACACATCCGTCTCCGAGGACTTCGGGAATTAAATCTTTGATGACGACTCTAATGGTGATGCTTAGAGGAATTCTTGCTGCTTCTATCGTTGATGATTAGGGAGTCCCTTGTAGGGTGTTTGTTTATTAATGTAATATTTTCTTTCTAATGAGGACTCTTATGTAATAGGATGAGATGCAAGACTCAATTCTAAGAAATGCGTTCTTTTATTTAGTATGATGCACAAAACTTAAAAGAAAATAACAAAGACAAATAAAAAAAATGTGTAGTAGCCCCATTCCCCCAAAAAATAATAAAAAGAAACAAGGAAAATCTCAAGTGCATGGTCCAAAATAATAACACGGTTAGCACAATGGGATGAGGCATAAAATAAAATGGCCCAAGGAATGCTCGGGCCGAAGAAAACCGTGAAAACAGGTCAGCCCATGGCCATGGCGGCGCTCGCCACCCACGAAACCTAAGGCGTCGGCGACGCTTGGTGATTGAGTTGCATTAGGACTCTAAGAACTCCGGAAAACCCCTATAAATAGGATCCACGTTGGTGCTTAAAAGATGCCTATTCATAAAGCTTTCTACGAACCAAATTGCGAGCACACTTGTATCCTCTTCTTCCTCTCAAAACAAAAACATGAACTTCATAACTAAGCTAATATGGTGGATGCACAAGATAAGTAATATGGATAGATTCGGGTTTATCCAATTATTGGCTTAATATTCCTTTTAGCATTCGCTAGGTGAAGGTCTATTGGACCTTTTTAAGAGTTGTTGTGGCCTCATCGGGATCTTAAACACCATATCTTCATGTTTAGGGATAAGGAACTGTGCCCATTGCCAAAAGAAGTCGATGCCATACTAGGTAGTTATAGGCGAATAAAGCTGGCTATACCTAAATCATCATAATATCTTCATGAGACGTACAAATATTTGCTTGAACCGAACAATAAGAATCTAGGTTGGATTCTCATTGGGAAATGAGTAAATCGACCAACTCGATGAAACACTATCGAAACATGTATGCCCATGCTGAAGCAATCATCATCCCGAGGCGACGGGCTATTATCACTGTCCGATCGGCGGATTCTCGCTGGTAGGAGGTCACGGAGATTTGGCACCAACAACACTATTGAGTTTAGTTGAACAATTAGAGAATTATTGTTCTCTAACTCCATTAGTAGTTGTTGAGACAATCATAGGTTTTGACCAGAGTTGAAGCAAATTCGAAGAAGATTTCTCCGAAGCCCCATGTTATTGCAGGTCGGAACATAACGACAAACGAGAGCAAGTAACATGAACTGGTCGGCGAGGCCGACCACAAGGCGGCTATCCGAGCACCGTCGAGGCTGAAACGCCTCCGGTTCATGTTGAAAGACTCTAAATTTCTCTTACGTCTAGTTTTCGCTATTTTTATAATTTTTATTTTGCTCCTGTTGGGCCTTAAAATATTTGACATTGACCGTGCAGGACACTAATTTTGATTTTGCATCCGTGATGTGCGGATCCGGTTAATAGAGCACATCACGGATCCGTGCGAGACACTCTAAATTTCTCTTCGAGGAAGACTTCTCCGGAAGCCCCTATTACTATAGGTAAGCACATAACGACAAACGAGAGCAAGTACCGTGAATCGGTCGGTGGGGCCGGCCACAAGGTAGTTGTTCGACGCTGCCGAGGCTAAAACGCCTGCGATTCACATTGAAATACTCTACATTTCTTTTCTGTCCGGTTTTCGCTATTTTTATAATTTTTATTTTACTCAGGTTGGGCCTAAAAATATTAGACCTTAACCGTACGAGGACACTAATCTTGATTTTGCATCCGTGATGTGTAGATCCGATTAATGGAGCATTTAACTCCTCACTTCGCCGGTGAAAACGAAACGCAGTGGTAGGCGATCACCCGGCTTCTTGGTGGGAGAAATACCTTAAGAATCACGAGTAATGACGTACTTTGGTATGTTAAGCATTAGAAGGTGTCCCGGTTCAAAACACATACCTCGCGGCACCCTTTCATACGTTTACTTGGCCTGGAAAATAAGTACGTACTACTTCCCTGGCCGTGTGTTGCGATAGATGGGAAGAGAGCAAATAATACCTTTATTGGATCGCATCGGCCGGCTACATTTGAATTATTCAAAGGATATGTAGCTTTGACCAGGGTAAAGTCGTGGCTCGAATACTAGAGGAGCCTGCTGAAGTTGTTAACACATGCGGACTTGTTGGCATCCGAAGTCACACCCAACACTTCGTGTCTCCCTATTATCTAGAGTGGATAATAGAAGTAGATCCCTAATGGCGTAAGGCACTGAGAAGCGAGAGGTAAATCCTAAAGAAGTTGTCCCTACCACTGCCCCTCTTCAAATTCGTGAAATACACCCTCGGATGGCTAAACGCATCCGTCAAAGAGAAACTAAAGCAAAAGAAGCTAAAGAAAGGAGGGCCCATAGAATTTAAGAGCCGAAGGAACGCAACCAGGATGAAGAAGGCTGAGTCTAGTGACCCTAAAGGAAAGAAAGTAAAGACAGGACTAGGGCTTAGACTCTTAGGATAGAGCTTAGGATAGAATAAAAGAAAAGGAGGTTTAGTTCTTCCTCTTTAGAACAACGTTATTAGTATTTTTACAAGTAGTGTGTTTGCAATTATTTCCCTTTATTAGTTAGGTATTCGAGTAAGTAGTAGGCTTACCTTTTATAAAATAAAAGTAAGTTTTATGCTATTCTTTTAGATTTTATCTCTCACTTAGAGGTAAAAATAAATAAATTGGACCACCTAATTGGACTGCCCTTAAAAATAAATAAAAGACGCAAATAGAAGGCCTAGTTGGACAGTTTGAGAAATAAATAAGGGACCATCTAGTTAGACAGTTGAAAACGAATTGCGAGAATCAAAGGAAAGACCTCGACCGGCCAGGCCACCATTGTCCGGGTGGTGGCGGCGCCCGTCATGGCCTAGCTTGGTTGTACTGGGCTTGGCCTACTGCCTAGAGTCGTGCTAGATATAATACTTCTTCGGTGATCTAAGTTTGTGTACTGAAAATTCTCTTCCCCGTCCAAATCCGTTAATTTTCTTGCTCCGCTGAGTAAGATCCGACTAAGTATAAATGGGCCTTGCCAATTGGGCTTGAATTTCCCTCGCGGGTCTTGAATTGGTGCTCTTATGTCCTTAAGGACCAAATCCCCAATTTGCAATTCCGAGGTTTAACTTTCTTATTAAATGCCCAAGATATGCGACTCAAGTATATTTGGACATTGTGCGGCGCGTTGAGGCGCCTTTCATCTAATAGTACTAACTCTTCATAGCGTGCTTTGGCCCATTCTATTATAGAGTCCGGCTCTCAGCAATTATCCTCAACGAAGGAATGACAATCTCGATTGGAAGGACTGCTTCCATGCCATAAACTAGGGAGTAAGGCGTTGCTCATGTAGAGGTTCTAATAGAAGTTTTATAGCCCCAAAAGCAAAAGGCAGACTTGTTAGGCTAATCCTTATAAGTAGCTCGTCATCCTTTCCACTATCTTCGAATATTTTTAGTTGTGGCCTCAACTCGCTCTGTTGGTCCGAGGGTGATACGGGGAAGATTTATGATGTTGGATTGCGTACTTATCCAACAAATATTTTACTTCCTTCTTAAAATGGCTACCATGATCATTTATCGGCTCGTGGGGCACCCCATAACGGCAGATGATATTTCGGGTAATGAATTTGGCTACTGTTTCGGTGTCAAGGTTGCACAAGAAGCTGCCTCTACCCACTTAGTGAAGTAGTTTATTGCTACTAACACGAATTCATGACCGCATGTTCCTTTAGGGGTCACCTTGCCTATGATATCTATTCCCCAAACCGAGAATGGCCGAGGAGAAGCTAATGTTGTGAGGAATGACGGTGGTTGATGTTGTAAATTTGCATACACCGAGATTTATGGTACCTTCTAACATAATCATGACGAGTATGACGCCATGGTCAACCGATAATAATCGAGTCTCTAAACCTTCTAGACCAACATCTTACCATTCATATAAAGTCCACACTCCCTATTATGAATCTCTTCTATGATGCACTTCATGTTGATTAACACAAAGTAAACTAAACCATGATTGGTTTTCTTGTACGATTGCCCTTAATTAATGAAGAATTGGGCAACCAACATCCTGATGGCTCGTTGGGCTCTAGATGTGGAGTTCAAGGGATATTCTTGTTTATTTAGATATTGATAAATGTCATGATACCAACTGGTATGGTTAGTATTAGACACTTCTAACATACGGACGTGTGTAGGGTAACTCCATCATTCAATGTGGACGGGCATTGAATGAATATTATTGATCATGGATGCTAACTTAGTTAGTGCATTTGCGAATTGGTTATCATCCCTAGGAATGTATATGAAAGAGATGTCCTTAAAGTTCTTGGACAATTCTATTAGATATGCTTGGTAAAGCGCCAAGGCTTCATTACGTACCTTCCACCTTTGTGAAATCTAATTGATGATCAAACTAGAATCACCAAAGACCACGATATTCTTGACCTTAATCTCTACAGTAGCTTTAAGTCCCGTGATGCAAGCTTACATACTCTGCAGTGTTATTGGTGACTTCGAAGTCTAGTTTGACTGAAATGGGAGCATGTGATTCCTCCGGTGAGACTAGAAGAATTCCTACTCCAAAGCCCTTCGATCGGAAGTGCTATCAAAGTACATCGTCCAAACATCCACCTCTACTTGTAAAATGTCTTCGTCTAGAAAGTTAAGGTGTTCGAGTTGCGATTCGAGTACAGGTAGATCTGCTAAGAATTACGGCACTATCCTTCCTTTGATCACTTTTTGAGGGATAAACTTGAGTTCAAATTCAGATAGCATGATAGTCCATCTCACTATCTTGCCACCGATAGTTGGTTGCTCAAGTATGCACTTAATAGGACTCATAGGTGCCACCACATATATCGTGTGGGCTAACACGTAGTGCCTAAGCTTCTTCGTAGCCAAGACTAGTGTTAATGATGTCTTCTCCAATGGCGTGTATCTAGTGTTATAATCTAGGAACTTCTTACTTAGATAATAGATCACGCGTTCTTCTTTCCCGTCTCGTTGAGCTGGAATGACTCCCATTGTCGTCTCCATCGTGGTGAGATACGAAGTAAAGGTTTCCCTGGTTGGGGTGGAACTAACACTCGGAGGATTAGCAAGGTATTCCTTAACCTTTTCGAATGCTTGTTGACACTCGGCATCCCAAATGGGGTCACATCCTTTCTTTAATTTCTTTAAAACAGGTTCACAAACCATAGTCGGTTTTGATATGAAATGACCGATGTACTATAAACGTCCTAGGAAACCACTTATCTCTTTTACGTACTTGCGAGAGGATCTTCTTAATGGCTTTGATCTTAGATGGATCAACTTTAATTCCTCTAAGAGTGACAACATAACCTAGTAGTTTACTTGAGGTTACTCCAAAGGCACACTTTTGAGGATTAAGGCACATGTTGTATTTCCTAAGTTTTGGAAGAATTTCCTTAGACTGGGTATGTGCCCTGCCTCTATCTTTCAACTCTATGATCATATCATCCATAAAACTTCAGCTTCTTTGTGGATCATGTCATGCAATAAGGTTGTTGTTGTCCTCTCGATACGTTGCGTTGATGTTCTTGAGCCTAAATGGCATCTCTACATAACATGTAAGTACCCCATTGAGTGATAAAGGTCGTCTTTTCCATATCTTCTTCACCCATCTTCACTCGATTATATCCGGCATAACCGTCCATAAACAAGAGCAAAGCATGACCTACTGTATTATCTACAAGGAGGTCGATGTGAGCCAATGAAAAATCATCTTTAGGACTGGCCTTGTTCAAATCCCCGAAGTCGACACACATACTAACTTTGTCGTCCTTCTTCGGAGCTGGTACTACATTTGCTACCCACTTAGGGTAGTGAACCACCTTAATGAACCTAGCCTCTAACTTCTTCTAGACCTCTTCCTTAATCTTCAAAGGCCATTATGGTTTCATCCTCCTCAACTTCTACTTAACCGGCTCAAGCATCTTCGTAAAGGGGATTTTATGTTCTACTATACTCGGATCTATACCGGCATGTCTTTGTATGACCATGCAAAGACATTTATAAATTCTATAAGGAGCGAAGGAAATTGCTTCTGCTCTTCCGGATCCAGGGTTTTCCGGTCTTAACTTCTTGGAGTTGGTCAATCGACCCCGGGTTAATTGTTATTGTTTCCTCTATTATTGGTGAACAATTTTCATGATATTCCATAACTTTTATTAATTCTTCAGGGATTTCTTGTTCGTCATTAGAGGCAAAACAATTAAAAGTAAGAGGAGGCAAAGACTAAGCGAAAAGATTCACTTTATTGAATGAAGCAACGAGCACATCAGGCTCAAAAACTAAAGACACAGAACTAAAAGTGACAGAATTAGGAAAAGAATTGGAAATAACAGAAGGAGAAATACAAGCCCTAGTACCACACTCGGAAAGAGGATATGCTCCTAAGCCGACAGAGCAAATTCCTGGCCCTCCCCGAGCATCAATCCAAGTAACATGCTTGGATCCTTCAATGCCAACGTTGGTGATGAACCTTGATGGATCGAATTGCGGGTGCGACATAGCTCGTGACGATCCGAGACCAAATTCCCTTCTAGGTTACCCCCTTGTCCGAATAGAAGACCGAAAAGATTATTCCCATTGAGAATTGTCCAATCGATATGGATTGTCCTCTTTCAAGGAGGTAAAGTGCCTCTTTTTCTAGAATATAGCAGTCATTGAAAATCTCCAAACTAGGTACTAGGATGCATTTTTCCTTAATATAGTAGGGCTCGGGAAAACCATAATAAGGAAAATTGTCTCCTTCTCTTAGAAGCTGCCCGTTCGAGTATAGGGAAAGGGCTTGATAGAGCGGACTGTGTGTGGTGCGAGTCCTCTTTGTCTGTATTTTTCACTTGGCTTGAGCTATTTCCATAGTAGTAGGTTAATAGCCTAACCCAAAGTTGTAGTTATTAGTGGGTTTAAGGGGTAGAAAAGTAAGGTACTATGCCCTTCAGACATGCGAGTAAGATCCGGAAAATACCTCTTCTTCCTAAGCATCGAATGGACAATGGGGTTGCCATAAGGATTAAAGTTAAGAGGTGCTTTATCCTTTTCTAAGGTAGCGGCAGTCTTGAATCCATACAGCTCCTCGTCATTAGCATCGTGCTCGATCTCGACTACGGATTCTTTAGAGGTGATAGTAGCACTAAGGTTATCCCCGTTGATAGTTATGACTTGACCTTTGATGATCATTTTATCTTTCCGATGTAGTGTACGAGGCACCACCCGATGATCATGTAACCAAGGGCGTCTTAGGAATAAATTGAAGGTAGTTGGGATATCTAGGACTTGGAATTCAATGTTCCTTTCTACCGGCCCTATGTTGATTAGCAAGGTCACTTGTTCCTAAGACTTTTCTTTTGGAATTATCATGAGCTCGAAGATGGACGAGTCTATTTAGAGAGTCTGTTACACCCTAATTCCTAACCTTCTAGTAGTTCTCCGGGGACATACGTTTCTTGTTGATCCATTGTCTACCAAGGTTAGGGGAACACCTTCTTCTAGGAAATCCTTCTAATCAAAGGTAATAGTTTCATCCCCACTTGTTAACCAATCCTACCACTTCCTCTAGCATAGTTTCAAGACGGACCTCGATCTTACTGAGTGCGTCAATCAAGGCTTGTCTATGTTTCTAGGAAGCAAATATTGATTTCCATATTGAGATATTGGCTTTTAATTTCTAAAGTTGCTTAAGGATTGGGTCTTCTTCTTTTGTAGCTTCGAGACTCTTTTGGAGCTTCCTAAGTCTGTTGTGGACCCGGGGTGCATTGTGTCATCCAAATCTAGTAACCTACTTGAATTGTAGGACTTTTAGTGTCTCCCAAAAGTTTTCTTCTTCTAAGGGTGGTGTGCCCCGAAGTCATTACTATTGTTGTCGATGTTGCTTCTCATTTCGTAGACATCTTGTTCATCACTTACCCAAAGTCGTTGGACCTCTAGATCTAATGGAGGTTAGCTAAGAAGTGGTTTAGACTTGTTAACATCTCGGATAAGAACATACGAATCCCATCGACTTGGAGTGGGTTTAGTGAAAATGGCTAGGGTGCCGCTAAAAGGATTCTTGTTGTTGCTTGGTTTCGGGTAGGCTTAGGCAAGGGTAGTTGGCCATTTCAAAACATGCTTTCTAGTTTTTCTTGAATGTCCAACATCTGTTCGGTATCATGTCCTCGTACATGATGGTATTTGTAAAATTTTCCCGCGTCCTAATTTTTGTATTGTTTTGCAGCTTCTAATTCTCGCTCTAATGGGTGGCAATTCTATCTTTCTCTTTTCTAAGAGACGGTCAAGGAATTTGGTGTAGGTAGTCTCAATAGGAGTGTATTCGGTATACTGTTGAGGGCATTGACATCTGCACCCCTGCTAGCATTACTCGTATTACGGGTTTTCGATCTTTGGAATGATAATTACCTCTATACCCGGTCGACACTTTCGTGGTCGCGATAGAAAGCTCTTCTTCTATCGACGAAACTAGCATCTCTAAGGGTTGAAGAGTTTATCATGGGTAGGAATTTGAGGTGTTGATTGTACTTGGGCTAAAGGTTCTTTACGATGATTTGAACTTGGTTTTTCTCGGAGGGTCGATCAACAAAGTGGGTTGCCTTCGCTCTCCATCCGGTGAGGAAATCCGTGAAGTTCTCCTTCTCACCTTGCTTAATTAGTTCCAAGTCTATGACGTTAAAAGGTAAATCGGTGTTATACAAGTATTAGTGGAGGAACGCCTTGCACGGATCAGTTCAATTGTAACCTTAAGTGGGTCGACCTCATTATACCACTTCATTACATTAGTGTCAAATGTTCAAGAGAACATAATGTGCCAAGTGTCTTCAGGAATATTCTTAAGAGTCATTACTGCTAAGAAGTTGCGTACGTGATGATGGGGATTCTCATAACCTTTGAACTTAATATTAGGTATGGTAAACTTAGGAGGTAGTTTACCCTTAGGAATAGAAGTGAATCCCTTATGATCGAAGCGAGTGATTACTAAACATGGATGACTCCCTTAACATCCATTCTATCTAATCCATATGGGGATCGAGTCGAGATTTGGATTCGTGTTCGGGGATTCGTGTTCGGGACTCGCTGGAGGAGACAAGATAGGTGGAGGTGGCGGAATCAAGGCATCTTCCCTTTTCAAATGTTCGACTTCCTCATCTCTCTCACTATCCTCAATAGCCCTTATGATAGTCTTAATATCTCTCGATATAAATGACATCCTTTCCTCTTGATCATTCAATCTGGTTTCCACCTTGGCTATGTTCTCATTAAGTAAACTAACATAAAGAGACTGCTCTAGGTTAGGATTCATGAGAAGGGAACTTTTTCGAGGTACTTGTCTTATGACAAGGAATAGAGTGAGATGGTGTAGTGTGCACCGAAGCTTGTCGCACCGGTGCGGACCGCGGAGTAGAGAGAATAAGACGTATCGGACACCTTAGTGAGGCGTTCTAATCTTTTATAGATCGGATTCCGACGATACTTAGTTGCTTGTAGACTTCCCTATTCTGCATCCCAAAGGATAAGGTTTAGGACCATGTGAGAGAAGTTCACTTTTGGGAGGAAGGGCCTTAAGCGCGAGACCAGAAGAAACTAAGGACGTTTTTATTTGGTTGCACATAAAGAATACGACGATGATATGATGCGTGACTTAGCTGAGTGGATAACCTAACTAATAAATGATTGATCCTTAGAGAAAAGATGCTTCCTATTTTAATTAAATGATAATGCATTTCCTTATTTGAGATGAATTTGTTTTAGACTAAATGCAAATGCAAAAATGAATATATATGGATTCACCTAATAGGAGATGAATTCTAAAAGTAAATCAAATCATCTAATATGAGACAATTTTGATTAGCTAATGCAAATGGACTCACTTAATAATAGATGATTTTTATTTGGCTAATGCAAATGGACACATCCAATATGAGATGCTTTTTATTTGCCTAATGCAAATGGACTCACCTAATCTGAGATGGCTAATCCAAATGAACTCGCCTAATATGAGATGGCTAATGCAAATGGACTCACCCAATATTTATTTGGCTAATGCAAATGGAAAATGAGAATGTAAAAAGAAAGAAAGGACTAAACAATTGAAAAGAGAAAGGACTTTCGGTAAGACCCTTTGTAGGCGGTAACTACTTAAACCGCTAGAAGAAAATTTTAGTATGACATAGAAATGCGAACATTGGACCAACTCTAATAGACAAAAAGAATTTTAACTTTTGTCTAAATGCAAATAATGGACCGACTCTAGAAAATTTGTTAAAATTGAAGACTCAATTTTAACCCTAAGTCATTTTGAGTAATACATGAAGACTCGGTATAAATCCTATCTCTCTTAAGTTTTGATTTCAAGTTATTTTGAGCACTATAAAAACTCTTATCTAAGTTTTCATTCCGTTACGACTAACTCGGAAAGTGCCTTATTGCATATCTCCTACACCGATGTTTCTTACTCACTCGGACATCACTCGAACTATCACATGCTTAAATAATTTCTCTTACACTTTTATTATAAGCACCGATCGTGTATTTTGACTTAAAGAGAATTACAGACATTAATTCTCTATTCTAAGTCGACTTATTTCCTTAAGAATCATTTGACCAAATCAAATTGTTATACTCTAATGTTCTACTCTTTTAACTTGATCATCTTTAGGATTGACTCAAGATGGAATTTGAGTATATTGAATATTAGACTCGGAAAATTCCATTCTTTTAGGCCAAGGATAATTAAGCACTTAATTTCTCTCGATTTAATTATTATCTCGTGCCTAATCTTGGACCAAAGTATTTAATACTTTAAGAACCAATGAGGTTTGTTTTTGTAGGTTATTCAAAGGAGGCTAACCTATCTCTTTAAATTTTAAAAGTAAACGGTTTCTAGTCGTTAACCACTAGCAGACAAGTTTTAGCTACTTCGGACATGGCTCGGACACCGTGTCGGGGTTATTTGTTTCCAAAACTGGAAACCTCCAACTCTAGGCTTAACAGTTGTTTCCACCACAACTTTCGAGTCACCACCAAGTGATTAGACCATCTTTTGGAGCCAAGAGCCGTTGCACAACGTTCACATCCTAACGGATCTTTTCGAGCGACTCGGAATAGCCGTTACAACGGCTAGAGAAGATTTCAATCCAGAATCAAGACTCAATGGTCATTCCGCCTAGTTGATTATAAATAGAAGTCGCTTCACAAGACTAGAGGATTGCTTGGAACGTTATTTATTATTGAAAAAATTGTTGTTCTCATTCTTACCAAATCTTCTACTTACAACTCCAAGCTCGTATTTAATATTTTCTAAGTTGTAAAGAAAGTCTTGTAATCAATTACATTTTCTTCTTAGTTTCATAGTAATTTCCCTTGGCTGAGCTATAAGGGTTAACTCGACTTAGTTGTCCCCGATTGTAAAGGTTACCTCGGTTAGGAAGTACTAGATCGGATAAGGGAATTTACGAGTCTAGGAAAACATTGTAAGGAATTGTTTAAGGGAGCAATTCTAGTTGAGTTAGTCCTTTGTATTTTGTGGATTCAAAATAGTGATTTGACTTGGTGCTTGGATTAGCACTGTCCATGGTTTTCTACCCCCAAGAAGGTTTCCACGTATATCCGTGTTATTGCCTTTCTACGTCCAATCTAGACTCGGAATCTGCTCGTTGGAGTGTATTGACGCAAAAATTGTTTAATTTTCTAAATCACCTTATTCACCCCCTCCTCTCCTCCCCCTGCGGTCCTCTCTAGGGTGACTTAGACTCTCCACGAGCAAACTTTCAAAAATGTTTTATTTTCACCCATGCAAGGGTCTAACCAGCGCTCCTCACCTATCCCTAAAAGGCTCACAAGCGTAAGATTAAGTCCAAAAGTTCTATGGTTAAAGAGTTCAAAAGGTTGGATACATTTTGACAAATAGTTCGAGAATTTGGTCCTCCATGTGGGGCACGGTAAGAAATCGACCGGAATTCTTGGTGCCTCTCGGTGAACCAAAAGGTTTGAAACAAAAGTGCGTGCTACAAGGGAGGAGGTACCGTTTCCTCGGGCAATTAAGCCTAGATGCCCCCGCCTAAAGGAACTAGTGGGAGCCTCACTCCGGAAAGGGTAAACAGGGGGTAGATAAACTTTTCCTAGTGGTCCAAAATAGTATTCAAACTAAAAGGTTGCTAAATGCGGGATGCCTAAGGCAAGCACACCATAAAAATACACTACTCAAATTTTTAAGTCTCCCCTTTTAATAAATGATTTATCCCCAGTGGATTCGCTACGGTAGGAACCACGGCCGTCGGACCCACCGGGACCGGGCAAGCCGGCCCACGATTGCCTTCGTGTAAAGGTTTTTAAAGTTGGAAAATAATTTTAGGGTTCGCAAGATGCATTTTAGGAAGTAGGGATGAACCTTTTATTAAAATTTCGAGTTTTATTAAATCTAATTTATGTAAAGTTTGAATGGCGCTTTATTAATTGTTTTAATTTTACAAATTATTTTCGGAATTCCCAGGATATTTCTAATTGCAAGATAAATAACATTAAGGTTTTAGGTCGGCCATGAGGCTTTAGGGCCAAATCGGTGTGAAAACACCAATCTAGGTCGAAGCCTCACCTGTCGACCACTCGGTGCAGGCGCGATCGCACCCGCGATGGCGTGCGCCGGTAAGAGGTCACAGCGAGGAAATCAGCCTCGGTCTCTGCCTTGGTAGGCGGATCCGTAACCTGTCTTTTTAACCCTACAATTAGAAAAATATTCGGGATGTAGATTCATTGAGAATAAAGCATAAAAAGGGAGTCGCTAGTCGGTTTTACTTCTTAAAATAGAAACTCGATCTTCTAATCTTAGTATGGGAAAACTAAGACTAAAAGAGGGTAAAATTGACTCCATTGGTCTTTGAACCGAGAATCGAATTCGGGGCGAGGGTACGAAATGAAGGGAAAACCCTATCATTCCGCCCGTCCGAAGATGACTATTACTAGTTTGAGTAGTAAATCTAAATGAAAGGTCAAATGGCAGTTTTTATTTGTGTCTACGAGGGGTCACTCGGGCAAAGAAAGGTCTACTTCAAGCCGAGGAATATAGATGTCACCTAAGAGAGCCTATACCACAATAAGGTTAATTTCCATACAAGAAATAAAACGAAATAATGGTGAACAAAGACATACCATAGGAGTCCGTAGGAACCACAACCCGCCCCGCTTAAAGGAATGAAGGGGGTAGTAGGACCGCGTTTCCCCATGAAGCGTCGGCTTTGTCTTTTCTTTTGAAAGTGTGATTTGATTTTGAAATTGAGGTAGGTCTCTTATTAAGATGATTTGTCGAATTAGACATTTGAAGTAGTTTTAGATGAAGGTGTGATTGGCGATTTTTATTAATCATTCTTATTTTCGAAATTAATTTAGGCAAGTCTCGGGATGTTATTTCATAGGGATAAAGAATTAGAAAAATAAAAAGTACATCATGTCACAAAGCTTCGGACCAAATAGTAAAATCTTCTTGGGCCAAGAGCACAACTTGGTTTTCGGTCGATGCTTGGGATGACGCCATCACCGACACGAAATCGGCGCGAGCTATACGGCCAAGACTAAGAAGTCAATATCGACTCATATAACTTCAGCTGTAAATATGATCCAAAATTCTCTATTTTTAGCTCGAAATGTCGAGAAGCAATTTTGAGAATAAAAAGCTAAAAATAAGGAGTCGCTAATCAATTTTACGAAATAAAAACTAACAAAAATACATAAATACTTTTCTAAATTTAGTAAAAGAAAACTAAACTTAAAAATGTCTTAAACAGGACTCCATCGATCATAAACCAATGATCTCGCTATTCGAGGGCGAAGGTAAGAAACGAAGAGGGATGCTCTTCATTCTACACGTCAACGGACGACCTTTACTAGTTGTGAGTTAAAATTGTGTTTAAATTAAGCAAGTAGCCAACACACAAATTTACTGAATTGAGACTGTAGACGCATAAAAAGTGTCGTCTCTTATCTCTTTATTTTCGTATTTATTCTCGTTGGCCCGATGATGAAATCCGAGTCTTGTTTGAGGATTTGGATCTCAAACTGTGATTCGATTGGTGCGACATAAGCCGATAAATCACAAAGAAGCCCCGACACCAAATACACAACCTTTTGCCTTCGATTGATCCAAAAATCCCCTTTTCTTTCGAACAATCCAATACCGGGCCAAGCCTTTACGGACAACGGAGTCCAGTGCTATGTACTTGAGAAATTCCAAGTTTAGAATACCGCATTTTACTTTTTTCCAATTAGACAAGGAGTCGAAGACCTAAAGACACCGTTAAAGTATTGCATTTCATGATCCCCGAGAATCAAAGTGCTACGTTTAAGCTACACAAGACAAGTGCACGGAGACTAGGGGCTTTTCCCCTTAAAACGACGTTGTGGTCGACGCCGCAACCCGAAGATTTAAGTGAAACGTTGCGGTTCGGCTTGGAGAATCCCTTGGAATCACGGTAAGGCACGAAGGCCTAGGAGCGCCCGGGAGGCCGACCCATGAATTGGGTTCTATCCAGTTCTATCTTTGCTTTATCGATTCAATCTTGTGAGATTCCGGCTCGGTTTGTTTGGAGCTGCTTGGACGGCCGACCGAGTGTAAACTCGAGGTCATTTGTGACCTAGGTCTCTCCGTATAAACAGAGAGCCTCGACTCTCATTCCCAAACGGTTTTCTTGTATGCGTAATCCTGCAGAAAGCTAACCGGAGCATTCATACCTAAACGTGACTCGCCAAAATTTCTACCAACCATTCATCTCTACTCTACTTACCGTCGTTGAATCCGTGCAAAGAGCTAAAGAATATTTGGTTATTCTAATCTCCGGGCACTCATTCAATTGATCTTTATTATTCCCTACATATATAATTCACAAAAAACAAGCCATTTTTCTTTCATTTGTCGTCTGTCGCATCAAGAGATCCAGCGTAGAGATCCAGATTAGCAAGGTGGGACAACCTAAGGGCAATCGTGCGACCTTCAAACAATTTATTATTTTTATGCTTCATTTATTGCTTTTCGTATTGTGGATTAAAGAGATGTAATCATTCTTTTAATTCCTCCCCACCCGATGAAATTTTTCAGTTTTTCGCTTTCTTTATCGCTTTCTTTATTGCTTTCTTTTATCATTGTTTTGGTTGCTTTAAATTTCGTTTGGCATGATGTTGTATGTTTGTGTGTAGCGCGTTATTTTAATATACTACTCAAACTAGTAATGGCCATCTTCGGATGGGTGGAATGGAAGGGTTTTCCCTACATTTCATACCCTTACTCCCGAATCCGATTCTCGGTTCAAAGGCCGATCGAGTCAATTTTAGCCTCTTTTGGTCTTAATTCTCCCATACTAAGATTGGAAGAGCAAGTTTTTGTTTTTGTTAGTTTCATCCTAAAAACAAACCGGTAACTCCCCTTTTATGCTATATTTCTTATTGAATTTGCATCCCGGTTATTTTCCGATTGCAAGCTAAAAGAAATCGGTTCGAATCCGCCAGCCAGGGAAGAGGCCGAGGCTGATTTCTCGACCACGACCTCCGGTCGGTGCCCTCCACGGCCGGGTGCAGTCGCCGCTCGCACCGAGTGGCCGCAAGTGAGGCTTCGGTCCACATTGGTGTGTTCACACCGATCCGCCTTAAAGCCTCACGGCAGAATCAAAACCCTAATTTTGTTTGTCCTTCGATTAGTAAATAATGACCCGGAATTCTGAAAATAATTTATAAAATTAAAATGATTAATAAAATCGTCATTCAAACTTTGCCTAATCAAATTTAATAAAACTCGGAAATCTTAATAAAAGTTTCATCCCCACTTTTTAAAATGCATCTTCAAAATCCTAAAATCATTCTTTAAGCTTTCTAAAACCCGACTCCCAAAGGCATTCTTAGGGAACCTCGGCCTGGTCCCGATGGGCCCGAGGTCGTGGTTTCTACAAGCACACTACATGCTTTGAAAGTTATAAATAAAGCGATAAATCAAGTGATAAATAAAGCGAAAAAAAAGCTAAAATAAATAAAAATTATATCTGGACGAGGAGGAATTAAAAGCCATACAACTTCAAACCACAATACGAAAACGATTAGAAACTAAAGTTAAAGTAAAACCTTAAAAACAAACGTGGAGAGAGGATTTGGCGCCCTCTCGTTGACCCACCCGCCGATCTTGAATCATAGGCCGATTTCGGTAGTGTATTGGTAGGGCATTGAACTCAAACGAGATACAAAGACAGCGTTTTGTGTAGGCTTAGAAATTGAGAGTTGATTAGTGTGAATGCGAGATAAAGAGAAGAAAGGGAAAGAAAATTTCAGCATGAGAGGGGTTTTTCCAGTTGAAAATGGCGCAGTAATTTTGGGGGGAGCTCCTATTTATAGGAAAAAATGAGGTTAAAATGAAATCCTAAAAGCATTCCAATTATTGTGTTCGGCTTGAAACGAGCCTAAAAATACTAGAATTGGATAATGCAGAAAATTGGATATTTGCTCGGCCAAAACGACGTTGCTTTCATTTCCCGAAAATCGGCGGCAACTAAAACATCGTCGGATAGACGTTCGGGAAGAGTAGTGAGACGCTGCGTTTTACTCGAGCATATCCTAACCAAGACTGGCTCGGATCCTGGTTGGGAGTACAAAGCTAGCTTGACAAGGCCAAAAGAAATGGTTGTGAACCGACCCAAGCAAAGGCTCATTTTGTGGTGGTAATGGGTTTTTGTAGTTTACCGACCCGTCACGCTACTTTCGATCCGATCATGACCCAAGTTCAAAAACGGGACTAGGATTTTGTCACCAGGCTAACAAAAATAAATAACTCAAATAAAAAGGATAAGGACGACATGTTTTCGGTGTCTACAGGGTCATAATCCTCCAAAAGTATTGAGGATAAGTCGTGATTGGGTCCAAAAATAGTGTATAAGGATAGCTCGTCGTCATTTCTTGGTGTTCCTCTAAGGTAATCAAATGAAGATAATGGTTTGAGGCGAATCATTCGAGTATGAAAGTTGGCCACGTATTATACAAAACTTGGGATGTAACCAACTTGCCAAAGTACTAACAAAATCTAAATGAGCCTTCCAAAAGAATTCTCCTCTCACTTAGTTCCTTTGCGACTCGAAATTATGGAGGAAGTTGATTTGGATGCCACAAGTTAAAATTAGTCCACCCCAAGCGCAAGAATTGAACCCATAAGCACTATGGCAATAATGGCATACTTAAATGACCAAACAAAAGCATCCAGGCTGGCTAAGGGTCACCTCTACTCCTACCACGGCCCGGACTATGGTCCACACCAGATTGTGGGCGGGGATAGAATTGGAAACTGCAAAATGAGTGTGTTTTGGACCATGCTAGTTTGAAATCTAAAATTCAAATAAGCGTACCATAGACACTTTGTTGAGATCCATATGTAAGAAGGCAAGCCCAATTTCCCTCCATTGAGCAAGGTAGACTTCGGGCATGCAATTGTTTCGGAAACGCCGGATGGTTCATTAAGTTCGGTGAAAATTGAGAAAAATATTCATATATCCGCTGCTGCAAATTTACATCACAAGTAAATTTTTATATCTATGCAAGATAGAAATAAAAAGGCTAAGACAAATACAACACGCCTCAATAGTCCTCCACAAGCCTATCAAAGGCATATAGCTAACCGAATCCTTCTCTAGAGTAGTACGTCGGGACCCACACATAAACCCCTCATTAAGCAAGTACACGTTGGCACACCCAAATTAAAAGATGTTATGTGGTCTAAGTCTACTAAGTTGGCTAGATAATGGAGGTGCACTTTGGACCCTTGATCCGAAAATATGGACATGCTCAACATGAGAGCTATCACAATTTCAGCTTATTGTTGTGGAATGTATCGAGCCCACAAATCTTCATCGGTGAAGGCAAAAAGGAGAATAGAATATTTAGAAGAGTTGGTGCAGGGAAATCAAAGGGCGATCGACCCAAAAAGGCAACCCTAAAATCGGTCGCTAATGGCCTCGAGTGATATCTCGGTCGGGAGATCACACAAGTGACTTAAAGTAGTAAAGAGTAGGTCAAAGCCCGCATTGGTTAAGGTTTTCTTTAAGGAGTAATCTCGTTCTTGAAAGTATTAAAGAATTTCTTAGTGGCACTCGTTACTCCTAATGGTGTCCCCATACAAAGAACAGAGAGATATAGTGTCTTAGTTTAATGCCAGATTAGCATGAAACAGAAGAAAACCAAGTTAAGACAATTACTCGTAATGGAGATCACCAACGAGCAAACATGATTTTCGGTCTCGACTAAGATGTCACTTAGACTCCATTTGTGGTGAGGACACCATTCCTTTTCCACGAAAAATATTGGGTTAAGCTCTCGACCTTTTATTCTTCTCCTGGGGACCGAGGACATCTACGAGACATGTTTTGAAGTTTTTAAGAAAACCACACTAATTTTCTCGAAAAATAAAAGAGCAAGCTTAAGAGCAAGAAGAAGAAAAAGAGGAGTTATAAAGGTGTGCAAAATGAGCTTCCAAACCTCTTCTATTATAGACACAACCAGTTGCATGAAGAAAAGCCAAAACCAAAGCCATTTCCTAATTGGTCGGAAGCACGCTCCCTACGGGCACTACAAAAGTCGACCGACTCCGGTCCCTAAGGATTGGTAGGGGTCGACCACCTACGAGCAATTGTTAGGTGGTAGACAGACTGAGTAGCCTAGCAAGCAAGTAGAATTCTCAATCATCTTTTAAATGAATTATTGAGCTAAAATAACAAAATTTTGTACATCCGATTACTTAACGACAAAATGTTAGTACAACGGAATTATTTAGCCAAGCTTGTGTTCAAGAAACAATCAAGCTTCAACATATCACTCAACTTCAAGATTTTGGTCAAACCAAGCTTAGGATTTCTTTTGTTGAGTTTCGGAACACATGCTACGATCATGTCTAGGCCTCAATTTGTAGGAGTTCGAGTCAAGAAACGACAAATTCCAAACCTCTTAATTCAATCGACATCCATAGCAACGCTCGATAAATGTGATAAGTATCCCTTAATGACTACTTGACCCTTAATGACTACTTGACCCTTCATCTTTTTGGACACGATCATGTCTAGGCCTCATTTATGTTATTTATTTTTGTTAGCCCGATGATGAATCCCAGTCTTGTTTGCGAACTTAGGTCGTTATCGGACCGAAAATAGCTTAAGGGAAGCTACTAAACCACAAGAAACCATTCAGCACCACAAAAACATCCCATTTTTGCTTGGGCCGGCCCACAAACCACTTTTTCGATCGACCGTTACAGGTTTGGACACCCATACCAAGAGTCCAACCAGAGCCGGTCCCTAAGCTTACTAAACGTAGCATTTTTACTCACTTTAGTGACCAAAAGCAGCACGCGCACCTAAACGTCCGTACGATGACGTTGTGATAAGCTCCGGTTTCTAGTACTCTTGAAACGGTGTTGTTTTAGCGAGGGCAAATATCCAGCTTTTTCATTTATCCTTTCCGGCATTCCCGAGCCAGGTTCGAGGCTAGCTCCGGTGGTCGATAGGTGAGTTTAGGGTTCTTTAGAACCGTAAAATTCACAATAAATAGGGGGTACCCCCTACTCCCATTTCACCTCATTTTGAGTTGGAAAAACCCCTATTGTTGACAATCTCTCTCCCTCACTCTCTTCCACACTTTCTCTCTATTTCTCATTCGTATGACTTCAAATCTTATTTCTAAATTCACTTAAAAAGCCTTCTTTTCACCACTTTTATGCCATTGCCCTACCATTACATTACCGAATTTCATTCGTGACTCAAGTCCGACAGGTGGGTTAAGAGAAAGAATAAAAAAGAAAATAAACGAGCAAAAGAAGACGATCTTGAATGCCTCATCGATTCTTTGCGTTTTTGTTTACGATTTTATTTAATTATTGCATTTCTTGCTTTTGCATTGTGGATTAAAGTTGTGTCCCATTAATTTTGTTGCCCGCCCGATGTAATGTTTATTTATTTTCTGTCTTTTATTGTTTTATTTATTACTTTCTTTATTGCTCTTCTTTATTGTTTTCAAGCATGCTTTGATTGTTTTAAATTTTGTAATTAATATGTTGGTTGGTTGTTTCATTTGACATAATTTTAACTCACAATTTGGATTGGTAAGGTTGTCCGTTCACGGGTGGAATGAGGGGGTAATCTTCTTATTTCGAATCATTGCCCTCGGGCATCGGATCACTGGTTTGACTAATAGAGTCCTTTTTTAAAATATTTTTTGATATTAATTTTTATTCCGAATTTAGAAAAGTACTTCTTTTATTATTGTTAATTTTTATTTCTCAAAACCGATTAGCGACTCATTTATTTTATCTTTTTATTCTCAAAATTGCCTCTCGGTATGTCCGGTAAAAAATTAGAGAAAATGGGCCATTTTGGCACCGTAACGCATCCGACCAAGACTAATTTCTCGGTCCTAGCTAGATGACCGAGATCAAGTCATCGAGTCAAAGTAGGCGGCAACCGGCTCTAGCCGGTAATCGGGCTTAGCTCCTAGACCGAGCGGATCAATTTTGTAAATCAAATAATTAATAAAATTGCCAATCAAAATTTTCCTCTAAATCTATTTCACAATCTAATTCTTAAAAATTAACTTACCACCTTACATTAAAAAGAAAAAGTCGACGCTTTCACAGGAAAACACTATCCGCTTCATGCTTCTTATGGGCATGGACTCGGTTCCTATAGAATCACATGTGGGTTAACCCAACAGAGAATTTCGTAGGTAGTCCCTTATTAATGTAGGTATATTTAGCTTAAACCATATAACATTGATCGATGTGGTGAGTGGAAATCCTTTTGGTGACACAAGCCGTCTTGCGCGGTAAATGGTACTCTCCCTTTATGTTTTACCCCTGTTGGACTGCCGACCATATTCGGTTGGGCCATGCGAGATGCACAATTTTTGCTTATACCTTTTCATATATGATGTGTAGATATGGTTAGTGGAGCACCTTAGGTTTTTATTGGCTCCTCCTAAGGGGGACTCATACTTGGCCATGTAATTGCGTCGAGGTCGTGACACACGGACTTGACCGAGAGGTCTCTGCGGGATGGAAGGCATGGTTGCATGCCATCGCTCTACTCATATGGAGCATTAAACATTGGTATCCGACCCACTTTAGGACACATTTCCAGAGGTACCTTATGCGGTTGTTAAGATTTGAATATAGCATACATTATTTCCTACACTTGTGTTATCGTCGTAAATAAGTTGATTGCATGAGATTCCATACATGGACTATGTACTTGAGTTTGGTTTTTGGGGGTGATAGTGGAAAAGTTGACGGGCCCATTCCTCAAAAGAAGTTTTTACGGGATCCCTATGTGGCAAAGAACAAAACTTCATAGAAGTCAAAATTCTCTCTTCATTTTCGGATTTCTATCTAATGATCCAGGACGTAATCCCGGACGCGAAGAATAAAAAGGGGGATCCCCGCGTCGTTCCATTCCATCTAGGATTAGAAGAAATATTTCTTTTTGTCTTTTGGTGTGAATTTCACGCGACATGGAAATTTGATCCCTTTGAATTCCATATTCGAAGGCTGCGATCGGGAGTTTAAGCATAATACTAACTAGCCGAGTCTAGTCTTGGAGTGATTACTTGGAGGAACCTTCCGCGAGTTGACGAGGCGAGAGGAAGCGCGTTACGAAGTTGTACCTAAGTTCTACCTAGAATGGATAGAAGAAGTTGATCCCGTGAATCGGAGAATGCTAAGAGCTAGAGAGTGTGAACAACGGCAAGATGCTCCTGCTCCAAGCACTAATGTAGATTTGTGAGGTTGATCCTCAAGTTAACGAGGAGGCTCCCGGGAGATAAGCTAAAGCAAAGGAGGAAGAAGAAAGGACGGTTTGTCGCATTGAAGAATTGAAGAAGGTCGACCTAGGAGGATGTTGAGGAGTCTAGTGATCCCCAAAAAAAAAAAAAAAAAAAGCTCAACACTAACTAGGGCTTCGCTATTTAGAACTAAGATTAGATTACGGAATGCTATTTTGACTTTGGATTTGTATTTCCTCAATTAGGTTTTTTTAGTATGCTTAAGCTTCCCTTAGCTATGTATCAAGATAATTAGTTGGCTTATCCTTATTATTAATAAAGTAAAAAGCATGTTATATGCTTACTTTTATGCTTTAGTTAAATATAATTGCACCGCTCACAATTAATAATACTCAAATGTGGACTGCCCTTGAAGAAATAATAAAAATCGATCCAAAAATATGGATCTGTAGCCTAAATGTTTTATGGACCGCCATAAAAAGAAAGGAAAAAGAATAATGTGGGTTGCCTATTATAAGCTAGTGTTGGAGGGCCGGTCGGCTTGGTGTGGGCCTAGCTGGTTTGGGTCAATTCCTGGCTGGTCTACTTAATAATGTGCTAAGCGTAACATTCTTTGAAGTGGTCCAAAGTGGTGTACTAAAATAATTCTTTACCATCTAAATCCTTTGGTTGGTCGAGCCTCCTGCAGAATCCGGCTGGAAATATATTGTCCTTGCAACATGGGTCCGAATTTACCCCTTGGGTCTTAAATAGGTGCTCTAATTTCCTTTAGCAAGATATCGCCTACTTTCAAGGTGCGAGGTCCGACCTTTTTATTAAATGCCTTGATATCCATGCTTGGTATATTTGGACATTGTGTAAAGCACATAGACACCTTGTTCATCTAGTAGAGCCAATTCTTGATACCTAGCCCAATCCGCTTCGGGATCTAGCTTTAAGCTATGATTCTTAATGAGGGGCTATCAATTTCTACTAGAAGTATTGCCTCCATGCCATAAACTACGAAGTGAGGAGTTACTCCAATAGAGGTTTTATTTGAAGTCCTTAGACCCCATAAGGCAAAAGATGATTCGTCGAGCCAATCCTTATAAATAATAGCCATCTTTTCTATGATCTTACGGACGTTCTTATTGGATACTTCAACTGCTTCCGTTCTGCTAAGGACGATATGGTCAAGAATCGGGGCGTTGGATCTTGTAATTTTCTAGTAAATCTCCTACTTCTTTCTTAAAATGATTGTCGTGATCACTTATCACATGATGCGGCACTCCATAATGATAGAAGATATTACGGATCAAAAATTTTGTTACATGTTTCAACGTGATGCAATCGTAGGATGAAGCTTATGCCCACCTTGTAAAATAGTCAATTATCGCTCACAAAAGTTCATGACCCCCATTACTTTAGGAGTCACTTTACCGATATTGTTTATTCCATAGGCTGAGAATGACCAAGGTGATGCAAGCATAGTCAAGAAAAAGGTTGTTGATGTTGTAGATTCACATATACCGACAATTATGGCACCTTTTAACGAAATCATGTAAGTTTGCCGCCATAGTTGATTAGTAATGTCATAGTCTCTAAATCTTTTGAACCAACATTTTTCCATTCATGTGAGGTCTACATTCTCCACCATGAAAATACTTGGATAACTAGCATACGAATTGCTCAGCTGGGCTCAAGGAGAGGAGGCCAATGAGTATTCTTGGCTTACCATGTATCGATAAATATCAAAATACCAACTAGTGTGGTCGATACTAAATACTTCCAATCCGTAGACGTGTGCGAGGTTGACACCTGCGTTCTATGCAAATATGCAGTGGATCGAATTCCACTGGGAATGTTCATCATGGACACTAGTGTAGCTAAGGCATCTGCAAACTTATCATAATTCCTAGGAAGGTAAGTGTATGAAATATTGTCGAAGTGTTTCTCTAATTCCATTAAGTGTGCTTGGTAAGGTGCCAAGGCTTCACTTTGTACCTTCCATGTTTCCGAGATCCGATTAATTATTAGACTTAAGTCTCTGTGAACTCTTATGTGCTTAACCCTTATTTATATTACAACTTGTAATGCCACAATGTAAGCTTCATACACTACGACATTGCTAGTGACCTCAAAGTCTAACGTAACTAAAATAGAAGTATGTCTTGCTTACGGTAAGACTAATATGATTCATACTCCAAAGCCCTTTTAATTAGAAGCACTATCGAAGTACATCTACATGGGTACTTCCACTTGTAGTATTTATTCGTTTGGAAAGTCAAATTTCTCTAATTGCGCCTCTTCGGTTGGTAAATATGCAAAAATTCAAAAAGCAACTCTCGCCTAAATTGCCTTTTGTGGGACATATTTGAGTTCAAATTCGATAACATTACCATCCATTGAGCTATCTTATTGCTCACGGATGTATACTCTAGAATATATTTGATGGGATCCATTGGCGCTACTACTTGTACAGAGTGGGTTTGCATGTAGGGGAATGTACCAAGTTTCGTACTCTAAGAATTTTTTCTTAGGTAGTACATTGCGTATTCTTCCTTCCGAAATGCTCCTTGGCAATCCTCATCCCAAATAAGCTTTACTCCCTTTTGAGCTTCTCAAAGACAGGTTCACATACCATAGTCGGTTTTGATATGAAACGACTAATATAGAACAGACGTCCCAAGAAACCTCGTACCTCCGTCTCGGTCTTTGGTGGCGACATCTCCTAAAACGACTTATCTTAGATGGATCAACTTCGGTTCTTCTTGGGCTAACCACATAGCCTAATAACTTTCCCGATGTCACCATGAGAGCGCATTTACGAACGTTATGGTGCATGTTACACTTCCGGAGTATCTCGACAAACTTTCTAAGGCTAGGTAAGTGCTCGACACTATCTTTGGACTTGATGATCATATCGTGACATAGACACTGAGCTTCCTTGTGTATCATATCGTGCATCAAAGTCATACACGTCCTTTAATATGTGGCACTAATGTTTTTCAACCCAAATGGCATCAATACATAGGAGTACATCTCCCATTGAGTGATAAAGGTAGTCTTCTCCATGTCTTATTTTGCCATATTAACTTGGTTATAGTTCGTATAGCCATCTATAAAGGAGAGTAAAGCACAACATGTCGTATTTTCAAGCGAAATGTCTATGTGGGTTAAAAGAAGGTCATCCTTAGGGCTAGCCTTATTCAAATCCCTAAAGTAAACACACATGCAAACTCTTCAATGTTTCTTTGGAACTAGTATAACATTTGCTACTCACTAAGGGTAGTGCATTACTCGATAAAAACAATGTCCAATTGCTTCTAAACTTCTTCCTTTATTTTTAGGGCCTATTCGAGTTTCATCCGTCGAAGTTTTTCTTAACCAGACTTAGCATCTTCGTAAAGTAGAATATTGTGTTCTTCTATACTGGGATCTATCCCTAGCATATATTTGTAAGACCAAGCGAAGAAATCCATAAATTCTATTAAGAGTGAACTAAAGTGCCTCTACCCTTCTAGACTTATAGATTTCCCAATCTTAACCTTTTGTGGTTGCTCGAGTCCCTATGTTAATTATGATAGTGTCATCAAGAATAGGTGAGTGATTTTCATGATCTTGCACATCTTTTATTAATTCTTTAGGGATTTCTTGTTCATTATTAAAGACAAAATAATTAATCATAGGAGAAGGAAAGGAGTAAGCGGAAAGATTCATCTAACTCGAATGAAGAAAAAGCACATCCGAAGTAAACTCGGAAGACAAAATAAGCGAGAATTGAAAGAAGATGAACTAATAGAATTTGAAAAAGACAAGCTAGCCCTAGCCTTACACTCTAAACCGATTTCTCTCCTAGGATGACGGTGGACTTCTTCAATGTTAATCCAAGTGTTGTGCTTAGATTGTTCTTCATCTATGTTGGTGATGAATTCCGATGGATCAAACGTTGGATGCAGGCATGGGCTTTGAAGACTCAGGTATAAATCTATCTTTCATTATGGTTTTGAATTCAAGTCATTCATACACATTCGTAAGCTCATCCTTAAGTTTTCAATTCGTCTTACCAACTCGAAACCAATTCTTGAGTGAAATGTTTATCTATGGGTTTCGACCCATTGAGATGTAACTCAGACAGACATTTCTCCAAAATAATTTCATGTGCTTAACTTATTCTAAACTCGACTCATTGTAAAAGTTGAAATAGAAGTACTTGTGTTAATTCAAACTCTAAGTTAGATCTATTTGTTAATTGAAATTATTGATTGGCAAATTGATGCATTGTGTTTATATATGTTTTAACTCTTCATTCAACTAAAGGATAGACACAAAATGGAATTAGAATATATTGAATATTAGACTCGGAAAATTTCATTTATTCAAGTTAAGGATAATTAAGTGCTTAATTAGTTGAATTAATTTTTATCCCGACTAATCTTGGACCAAAGTATTTTTATATTTTAAGTACCACCTTGATTTGTTTTGCAGGATTATTAAAGTTATTTAATCTCAATTTGAATTGCAAAAGCAACCGACTTCTAACCGTTAAACGCTAGCGGACATAAAAGCCCTATTTTCAAGACGACTCACAAACCGTGTCGGGGTTGTTTGTTTCCATTTTCGGTAGAATCCAACTTTGAGTCTAACAGTTGTTTCCACCCTAGATTTCGGTCACAACAAGTCGGATAGACTACTTTTTGAGTCAAAGGACCGATGCACAACGTTCATCTTTACAACGGTTATCTTTTTAGGGACTCGGACTATCTATTACAACGGCCAATGAAACTTTCTAGTTCGGACCGAGACACTACGGCTATCTCGCCTCACTCGATTATAAATATAACCAAATATACAAGACTTAGAAGATTCTTGGAACTTAACTCTAAATCTCATACGATCAATCTTTTCTAACTTTCAACTATGCACTTGGTTTTCTTAACTTCGAATTGAAATAGAATAATTCTTATAATAAGTCAAACTCTTACTTTCTTTACTTCTCTATAATTTCCCTTGACCGAGTCGTAAGGGTAACTCGACTCGGTTCTATCTAGCTGTAAAGGTTAACTCAATTAGGAAATACAAGGGCAAATAAGGGATCTTTTGTGCCTAGGAAAACATGTATTGAATTGTGTAAGGGAGAAATTCTATAGGAGTCAATCCTTGTATTTTGTGGATTTAAAATAGTGGATTTGACTTGGTGTCACGAGTGACACTCGTCCATGGTTTTCTACCTCAAGAGGGTTTCCACGTATTTCTCTATGTTCATACTTTTTGAATTATCTAGACTCATAATCTCTTTTCTAAGTTCGACTTATGCTTGAAAATATTTTAATTCCACAAAATTTCCTTATCATCCTATTTAACCCCCTCTAGGGTGACTCGGACTCTCAAGAACAAACCTTCAATTGGTATCGAGCCTAACCTTCTTAAAGGATTTAACAATCCAAGGTTTAAAGATCGGATGGCTCTTAACTATAAAGAGTTCGTTGATGGAAGATCTTTCACCGAGGCCACCCAAGTTCAAGGGATCAAACTTTTCTCACCGAAAGAAGATCATGGAATGCTTCATTCAAGACTATGATGAAGAAGTCCGGGATATCATTTGTGATAGCAACTACGAGTCCCACCAAGATGGATGGTTCTCATACAAGTAGCCAAAGTGAAGTTAGAACTCACTACTCGAAGAGAACAAGCGGCACGTAAAGAATTTCAAGGAAATGAACATTCCGATGTGTACCATTGATGCATGTTGAATTCAACGGACTCGTGATATTGCCAAGGAAGTATGGGACACAAAGTTCACTACTTATGAAGGTACCAGTCAAGTGAGGCAAACAAAGATAAGTCAATATCTCCACACGTACTGAGATGTTCAAGATGGATACTGATGAGAATATAACTCATATGTACATCCGCTTCATCGAGATTGTCAACAATCTCAAGTCCCTCGGAAGGAAGATGTCTCATAAAGAGATTGTTAGAAAGATTTTGAGGAGTCTATCGAAGAAGTGATGGGGTCCTAAGGTGAATTCCATTGAAGAAGCTCATGACCTTGCACAACTAAAGCCGGATGAGCTCATTGGGAAACTACTTACTCATGAGTTACAACTAGATGAGGAAGAATCTAAGGCAAGTACTAAAAGAAATATTGCTCTCAAAGCCTCGGAAGAACCTAGTCCAAGCCCGAGCTCCTCAAATTCCGAAGAAGACCCCATGGCACTTCTAGGTCGAGGATTTAAGAAGATGAAATATAAAAAGTGGCAAAAGAAGCCTAAGCATGAGTTCTTTAAGAAGGATAGAAAAGGTAAATTCTTATCTCCTTCAAATTTAACTTTGACTAAGAACTTTAGTTGTTTTGAGTGCGGTAGCAAAGAGCACATAGTAAAGGACTTGTCCAAAGAGAAGAAAGGACATAAAGAAGAAAAAGGTTATGGTTTCCATATGGAGCGACGATGAATCGGAAGAAGATAAAGACATAGACGATTAGTCAAAATGTCTTATGCCTCCGACAGCACTCGAAGCTGAATCCGAGTCGGAAAATGAAGCATCGGATATTGAGGAAACATATCCTCGGGAGGTAATCGACTACTTTATCAAATTTTCAAAGCATGATCCGGCTAGATACATTTTACTTTAGAGGAAAGGTCCAATTCGATTCTTCGAATTTAAAGAGAAATTAGTGTCTCTCAATGCCGAGGACAAATCTTTAAAAAACGATTTAGAAAAACCGAGACAAAACATGAAGGTACTTGAGACTAGTACTTAAGACAATGAGACTAAGTCGAGTGCCTCAAAATAGAGAATGAGCAATTGAAACAAAAGATCACCGAGTCTCGGGAGTTGGTTTTGAAACTTACACAAGGTCGAAAAACCTTGATTCACTTCTTAGTTCTCAATGTGTCTCTTTTGGAAAAGAAGGACTTGCTTAAAATGCTAAACATGAAGATAATTCCTACAAAAGTCTTTTCAAAGCCGATTCCATAACGATTAAGTTCAAGAAGGTTGAGCATGGTCCCATTCATTCAAAGAAGAAAGCGATCGAACCCGGACCGACTTTTAAGAAAAAGTCTTCTCAACTAGTTTACAAAAAGAGAGGATCTAAAAAGAAAGAGACATAAACTCAATCTCCTAAGAAGAAGACTCGGAATCGGACCAAACCTAAAATCATTAAAATCGGGTTCCCAAAAGTGCTCTTCCTCAAAAATTAACCACGAGTAAAGATAGTGACTAGGTTTGTAAGAGGAATTGAGAAGGGTTAGTTTGTTGTTGTCGTGCGGGTCACTCAAAAATATAAAGGTCACTTGGTACTTAGACGGTGGATGTTCTTGCCATATGTCCAGTAATTCAAGACTCTTCTCAAAACTAGAAGATATAAAAGGAGGAAATGTCACATTTGGGGATAACATTGAATGCAAGATTGTTGGCATTGGTAGAGTTAGACAAGGAGACAACTTAGTCGGTTCAATATATCTTGTCAAGGGACTCAAGTATAATCTTCTAAGTATCTCTCAATTGTGTGACAAAGGTTAAGAGGTAAGATTCACTCAAACTAATTGCTTCATTTCGATGCAACCACCAAACAAACAAAGTCTGTATGGTAGGAGCATAATATTGTAGAGTCATTTTTCCAATTGCTCATTCTTTGTTCTAAGGTTAAACAGAAGAATCGGGAGTTGTGAATCATTATTATGACATATACAAAGGTTGAACTCCTAATCTGGATCTTATGATTCTACGATCCAAAAACCCTCCATCGATCCAACTCCCATTAGAATCTTACATGTATTAGAATCTTACGATCCTAATTTAATTCAAAAATCTATGGTAGGATCTTAATATGATTCTACGATCCTACGATCCTACGATCCTATGATCCAATCCACGATTCTAAATAAATTTCACAAATTGCTAACGCAAAATTTTATTCGAGAATTCATCACAATAGTATATTTTTGAAACAAAATCTTTGACAAAGTATAGTTAAATTGGGTTTCTATAAATTTTTATAAATGTTTGCTAAGATTTTTATTCTTATAAAAGAAATTTCACTATTACAAACAAATATTAGAATCTTACGATCCTCGTTTCAATTCTATAATTTTGATTATAACTACACCCGATCGATTCTAACTAGGATCCCGATTCTAACAACCTTGGTTTGAGGTCAAGTAACACTTATACCATCCCTCTTTCTAATTCCAAGTAAAGATTTGTCATTTTTAACAACTTCGAGTTAATGATGATTCATGGACATGGCATCATATATTAGGTCATATCAATAGTGTCCATTAGAGTGTAGTTAGTATACTTATTTAGGGCGTTGACATTTGCACCCCTATCGGTAGTACCGAGTATTAGAACTCTTTTGCCCATGTTTTGGTAACTACTTATGTAATTTTCAACAACTTTTGTGCTCGTGGTGGACAATTCTTCTTCGATTAGCATACCGGCATCCCTAAGATAAATCTCATGCGAGGCAAGAATTTTAAGTGTTGATTATAAGCTAGTCGGAGATTATGAACAATGATTCTTAGTTGATCCTTTTCGGAGGGTCCGTCTACCATCCAGGCGACTTTTTCCCTTAGCGAGTAAGGAAATCGGTGAAGCTTTCCTTGTCTTCCCGTTTGATCAATTCCATGTCTTAAAGAGTAACAAGTCAATGTTATAGAAGTATTAATGTAGAAACTCCTAATAAAGGTTTGTCCAATTTGTGACTGTGTGGGTTAACAACGTTGTACCACTTCATAACATCCTTATCAAACATCCATGGAAACATGACATGGTATATGTCTTCCGGTACAAATTTCGAGTCATTGCTCCTATAAAATTCCATACATGATGATGGGGTGTTTTAGAGCCATGAAACTTGACGTCGAGCATAGTAACTCATGAGGCAATTTTCCATTCGGCATTGAAGTGAATCTCGCGAGGTCATAATAATGACTTTTAAACATAGAGGATTCTTGTCACATTTCCTCTATCTAATCTATATGTGGTGAGGTCAAGGTTCATAATGAGGCTCCGATCGATGTTGAGGTTGAGTTTCGGGCTCTTTTTCATCTTCATCCTTTCTTTCCTCATTGCTCTTCAAGGTTTAGAGAGTAAGAGCGAGAATTTCGGACATTGGCTAAATCTTTTTCTCCCGAGCCTCAATTCTAGCTTCAATCTTTGCGGAAGATTCATTGATTAAGGACATGATAGGAGATGGTTGTGGTTCATCGACCATTGGAGAGGTTTTTTTGGTACCGTCTGCATTAACGACGAATAAGTGTTGCTTAAATTAGTGTAAAATGTATCGGTGACGAGTGCACCAACGTTGGTTGCACTAGAGTTGATCGTGATGGTGTTGAACGTAATGGTATTGAAGTGGAATCTATACCCAACCGTTCTAATCATGTAGTACCCGAATTTCGACGATATCTAGATGTAGAAGTCTTCCCTAGTCTGCGACCCAAAAGGATAAGTTCTCGGGATCGGCTAAAGGAAACAAACTTTTTGGGGAGAAGGGACTCAAGTGCTAGACCTAAAGAAAGACCAATTCTAAAAGAAGAAAAAACGAATGGTATGTCTGTTATTTTCGGATGCACACAAAAATGCGATTCAACCGAAATGCAAAAAAAAATTACTAACGCTTTTTGTGCGAGTAATGGACAGACTCGAATGGAACAATGGTCTTACCTTAATTGAGATGAATTTTATTTTGGCTAAAATGAAAAGATGGACTCACCTAAATTGAGATGAATTTTATATGGCTAAAATGCAAAAAATGGATTGACCTAAATTGAGATGAATTTATTTGGCTAAAACATTAAAAGTTTGGCTAAAATGCAAAAATGGGTCTCACCTTCATTGAGATGAATTTTATTTTGGCCAAAATGTAGAAAATTGACTCACCTAAATTTCATCCCCTATGGGATGCACATTGGGACTTGAATAATCAATGCCTCTCGATCGGGAATCAAGAAAGTGTGCCATGAGTAAAGAGTAATCACAGCTCGAGTGTTATGAAAGTGGACCCACCGATAATGATTCGACCTTCACAACTAGGTCCAAAAATAACTATGGTAAAGGTCGTCTAAATGCAAAAATGCCTAATGCAAAAGCGATAAAAACTCACAATTCAAATTTTCAAGTTTCACCCTCTAAATAAGTGATATCCCTAGTTGACTTACCACTCTAGGATCAGGCACCGTAACCTTTCTACCTTTGCGTTGTCGATAGAAGAGGTACAGTCCAATAAAAGAATAAAGGGCGAGCCTCCCCACGAAGTGTCGGCTTTAGGTGAGGTGGGTCTTTTATTAAGTTGATTTTATAATTATGTTATGAAATAAATTTAGAGGAATATTTGATTGGCGACTTCATTAATTCTTTTGTTTTGAAAATTTATTTTTGGAGTCTCAAGATATCCTTTCATTAGAAGAAATATCAAAAATAAAAGGAAAAAAGAATTCGTCGAAAAGTCGTGGACCGAGTAGCGAGACTGCGTAAGCTAGAAGCTAAGCCAAGATAGTAGTTGGTGCACAGTGCTCGCTCGCCTCACTCTAAATTTATCCATAAATGCTTGAGAAGGAATTTTTAGAATAAAAGGATTAAATGAGTGAGTCGCCGATAAGTTTTTAAGAATAAAAACTAATAAAAATAAAAGTAATCATCTTTCCAAATTCGATACAAAGATTCATAATCGGAAAAGGTTTTTAAAAGGGCTTCATTGGTCAAAATAAATGATCCGGTGTTTGGAGGTAATGTGTAGGAACCACGCCCCTCCCCAACCGGGACCGATCGAGCTTCCCCACGAACCGGCGGGTTTTTCAATTTTTCTTTTTGTAAGATGGAAATAATTTAGGGTTTTAAAGATCAAAAAATGGAAAGCAATAAAACATAAAATAAATAAACCATCGTGAAGGCCAAATTAGTGCCCTCGGGTTGTCCCACTCGCTGATTTGGATCTCGGATATGATCTATCAATAGGACGGTGGTGCATCGAAAGAGGCTTTTTGTGACTTTTAAGTATAGGTAAGGAGAAAGTTATATACAATTAATGGAGGGTTAGGTTTCGAGATGCGGTGAAATGGGGAGTAAAAAGGAATAGACTCGGAAGAAACTAAAAGATCATAATACAAAAAGGAGTGTTCGAGTATCTCTTAGTTTACCTTCGACGAATAAGTCTGTTGTTGAAATGAGAGCCTAAACTCTCCATTTATAGGAGAGAGTTAGGTCACAAATGACCTAGGCTTAGGATTTAATCAGTAGTCTTTTAGGGAGTACGAGGATTTTTCGGACCACGGAGATAGATTGAAATTGGAATCGGATTACAACTTGAGACTAACTAATAACCATAGAGATGGACTAAAATTGGATTTAATCAGTCGTATTTTAGGGAGTACGAGGATTTCTTCAGCAGCGAGCGAGGAGAGGGCAAGAGACGTGAGGGGAGAGGACTAGGGTTACGGTAGGGTTTGTGTGAAGAGGGAGGTAGGCGTGAGGCTTGAAGTAGCGTGGGAAAGAGAGGAAGAAGGAAGTTGCGTTTAGGGTTTCTGTCGGTGAAGGCCCGAAGACGAAAAGAGATGAGGGGTAAAGGAGAGAGTTTTATGGCTAGTGATGGACCGAAGAGGGAAGAGAGTCACGTGGGCCAATTGCAAACGCAAGTGTTTTGGACTCGGGTTCGGACCCAATTGCAAACGGATCATTCAATTTGTCAATTTTCAATTGTTCTTCTTACTTTTCGAATTTTTCCACACTTCTTATAAAAATAAAATAAAGTAGATTAAAAATTCTAAATTAATAATTATTACAAATAAAACAAATGTAAAAGGGTATAAAAATATCATAATTTTGGACTCAACAAATACCTCCACACCTAGATTTTGCTCGTCCTCAAGTAAAATAAAACTAGAAAAGAAAATTAAAAAATATTAAGTTACTTTCGTAGAATCACGATCGCATTTAGCGTATGCAACAAGTCCTTTAAACCCCTTGGTAGCCCAAGTGGACGACTAATGTCTCGTGAGGGTTTATAACGGATATACCCACAAAATCTAGAGAAGAAAAAAAGGAAGATGGAAACAGACAAACTTAAAAGATTTTTACAAAAGTTATTTACAAGAGGGAGACATATATACATATCAAGATCAATCGTATCACTTTCGGTACTCACTTATCAACTTGTATAAAGGTCTATCATATATATCAAATCTCACACTTTTTTGACGACAACCATACATCAATATTTTCACCTCTTTATCCCATTAAAAACAATGAAATCTAACCTAGTGCGTGATGTGCATGTGTACCACTACTCTCTTACTTTAGGCGTACACAACCGATTGAACCCACTTGACTAGTACTTTTTTTTTCATTTGAGAAGCAAGTCTTGCCTAGTAGTAACTATTAACTCAAAGGGTAGCACTCGATAGCGTATGCCTCAAAGGGCTCTTGTCATTCCCGATTTTTTTCTTCTTTTTGTTTTTCTTTCAATGCAAAATATGACATGAAGTTTATTTTTGTACTCAAGACAAGTGGGTGAATCAATCAATGACAACTTTAAATCTAAGAACAAATGACTTTTATAAAGGTAGGTGCAAATTTTACAATTTCTTATTATATGCCAAGGTTAGAAAAATGAGGTTATAATTGTCATCTAAGAGGTGAGTATTATCAAGTATATTTCCCTTTTACATTTGCATCATTGCATCATTGCATTTCATTTTGGTCAATCTGCAAACTTTATGTGTATCCTAATAAAAGCATATCATTTTCACTTCTCTTAGGATCAATCATTCCTTGGGTCAAGCACTTAGGCCCCATCTCCCTAAAATTTTCCACAAGTCTATCTTGAGCACCTACTCTTTTGGGATGTAGGATAGGAAATTCAACTTAAATTGGGAATCCTAGCACGAAGTGGTTAGGAAATTAGAAGTCTACTTCAACACCGACATGTTCGACACCGATACACCCATATCAATACGTACCATATCGGTATGTCGAACACCTTTACTAGTAACACCGATACGTTGCCCACGGACAAAGCACAACCCTCCTCCAAAAATGATCGAGGAACCGAAGTAAACCCCATCATGACTTTGTTGAAAGAGTTTGCTACAAAAATAGAAGCTAAAAGTGAGGCCCGGGATAAAAAGATTGAGTCAATATTTGAAAATCTTGATCCAAACCCTTAATAAGAATGCAAACGAAGCAAGAAAAGACGGAGAAGAAACAAACCCTCAACCTTAGCATCAACCCAAGCCTTAGTCTAATCCACGAATAAATCGAATAAAAAAGTTGTTGCGCGAGTCTTCGATGATTAATCACTCCTACCGAGCCCGTGGATTCACTTCAATCCCTAAAGGAAAATTGTCCCCGAAATTCACTATGCCCGACATTAAGTTGCATGGGAGTAAAAACCCTCACCACTACATGAGGAGTTTTATAGGGGCAATGACTTTAAAAAATGTATCGGAGGGCACATAACATGTCATCTTTCCATGGACGTTTGACCAAAACGTTATAAAGTGGTAAAATGTTATTGACCCACACAAGGTCATAAACTAGCCTGGATCTTTGCAGGAAGTTCTTACACCAATACTCCTACAATACCGATGTACTAGTCACTCTTCGAGACCCCGAGCCGATCAAGCAAGGAGACAAGGAGAGCTTTATCGACTTCCTCACTCGTTGGAGGGCAAAGGCCACCCACATGGTAAATCGACCTTGTGAAAAGGATCAAGTTAGAATCATCATCAAAAACCTAAAACTTGCCTATCATCGGCGCTTGAAGTTTTTGTCTTTTATGGACTTCGAACACTTCGAGATGTTGGCATGCTTATAGAAGAGGATCATGCATCCACAAAAGCCACAACCAGGTAGAAGATCATCCAATGAGCCCATCTCTCATCAAGGATGCCAATAAAGTGCGCATTTCCCTATTTCGTACCCATTCTATGCCTATTTCCGTTTCCTTTTTTCCAAATAAAAAAACCAAATTAGTATTCTTTTTTTTTTTAACTACGAAGGCCTAATTTTTGCTATAGTAGATACGTAGGAAGCCCATGAGGTCCGACCCTAATCCTAATCTTGATCCCAATTTCCATTTCCAAAATCAAAGCCACCTTTTTCCGTACCCGTAAGAGAAGAAATCAATTGGGAAGCATGCCATTTTCATATAGCACTAAACCGTCGGGTTCACGGCCGATGGCAATACATTACAGCTTCAAGCGACCCTTTTTCATTAGACTCTACTTTGGGGAGTGGGGGCTAAAGTATAATTTTTCTTTATCTTTTTTAATTTTTTCATATCATATTAAAAGAATGCATTTGTTCTTAGAATAGAGTATTGCATTCATCTCCTTTGCATGAGTCAAAGTCCTAAAAACGCAAAAATTAAAAACATAGCACCCTACAAGAGATTTTTCAATCAAGCATCATCCATCAAGTCGACATCACGAAGGTCACCAAGCATCGCTACCTTCAAAGGGAATCTCCGATCAAAGATAGTCAACTCTCCGACATCCAAGAAGAGTTGGACACGAGCACCCAAGAAGAACGTGGGGGCTCATGATCGAAAGGATCATATAACCACAACAACTTCAAGAATACTCAAGATGAGACACAAATCATCTACCATACAAACAAATGAGCTATTAGCACACGGACTAAAAAGCTCAAAACTAGAATGAGGCACATAACCTCATGGAACTCCATATTTTCAAACAAGTCCAGTTTATCCGTCCCTATTTCGGCAAAAGTGAATAGATGTCTAGCTTTAAACCCAATAACGGTCAAGATTCAAACAACCCCGTCGAGCTTCGAGCCCAACAGCGGTCAAGGTTCAAAAACCCCCATCGAGTTTCAAACCCAACAACAATCAAGGTTCGGACATCCTAGTCGATCTTCAAGCCCAACAATGGTTAAGGTTCGGACATCCCTCTGTCGAGGTTCGAGCCCAACTGACCTTCAAGGTTCGGACACTAAGCCAAGACTTTAGGACTACTCAATGACCAAGTCAAGCCAACACATTTGAAACATGATTTGGCTACGGATCATTTTTAGGTAACACTTGAAACTATTTACATTTGATTATCGACTAATAAAACTATTAGTGTAGAAAATTTTAGCCAAACTTTAAACCAAGAAACCGTCAAGTTTAGGCCCCTCGTCGGAGTTTCAAGACATTGATCAAGCCAAGCTCAAGATACCTAGCCTAACTTCGGATCCAAGAGTGGTCAAGTTTAGGAACCCCGCTAGACTTCGGACTTTACTCCCGAGTCAAGTTCAAGTTCCCCTCTAAGCTTCAAACTAAGTACGTGGTCAAGTTTTACGCATACTAATATGAGCTTCGGGACTTTAATTAGCCAAGTTTAGGAACCAAGTGACCCGGACTTCGGAATCTATTAACTCATTCTATATGCATCAATTTCACAAATGCAAGCGGCATCTAAAGCAACGCCAACTAAACAAGTAGGTACCTTTTAGTGTCTACTTTGACCTTTGTCTTTTAGACTCGGTCAAAGTGGGGGTTAACTGTAGACACCTAAAAAGTGTCATCCTTATCTCTTTTATTTATTTTTATTAGCTCGGTGATGAAATCCCAGTCGTGTTTGCGAACTCGAATCATGATCGGATTCTAATCGGTGTGACGGAAGCCAATAAACCACAAAAACTCATTAGCACCACAAAAATCAACCTTTTTGCTTGGATCGCCCCACAAATCCATTTTTCTTCGGCCGAACCAAGCCGAGTTCGAGCTCCTAACCAGGAAACCCAAACCGGCGTCATGTTTCACTCGGATTTATGCACCAAACGCAGCATTTTGTTCTTAGCGACCAAGCGAAGCATGCAACTCAAGATGTCCATATATCATTGTTCAAACCAGCGTTGCATTTTTAGACTCAAAGAGAAAAATTACTATAAATAGAGGGCTTCCCCCTCATTTTGAGTGCACTATTTTCAACAATCAAACCTCCCATAAGCTAAAAATACTTTCTGTCACTCTCTCCCACTCTCTACTCTCTTCATTTCCCCATATCGTCACTCATTTTCCCATTTCTTAAACTCCACAAAAGCCTTCTTTGTCCTCCATTTGAGCTCATTGCCATGTCGTTATACTGCTTCGTGATCCAAGTTCAGCGAGTGGGACAATCCGAGGGCAATAAATGCGTTTTCAAGCTCTCTTAATGGTTTTTGTTTATTTATGTCCTCTACAAAATAAAAGGAATCAATTACAATGAGATTTCTCGTCGCAAAAGCACCCCAAACTCGTTGTAAAAGGCTTTTACAACGCGATTAGGGCACGATCGAGACTCGTCGTAAAAGACCCTAATCATAAATGGTTCCATCACATTTATGACGAGAATGAGAAATCAATCATAATTAATATGTTTTATGATGAGTGTTGCACCTCATCGTAAAAGCTAATAATAATTAAAACGAGTTTTATCTCTCTTCGTAGTTAGTCATACAATTTCTACAAGTTTCTTGTCTCGTTATACCAATATTTATTTATAAAAATAAGATGTATTTCTCATTGCAAATAATATTATTACCAAAAGGATGCATATGAAACATTTTTTGTAACTAATCATTACAAGCTCAAGAAACATTTTTTGAACTAATCATTACACGTCCATTCAAAGCTTTTGAGGCAACAATGAAATTGTATGAAAACTACGACACATAATGAAAATTAAACACTTTATTAATATGAATAAATACCAGTGTACCGATACATTCAAATTTAAAAACCAATTCAATATATAGGGCAATGTATATACATCTTGCATACATAACAAGATCTAAAATATCATGCTAATAAATCCTCGATTATACTTGCACTCCCAAAATACTATTGATCTTTGAAATACTCCAGAGTATACAACCCTGAAAAGAGCACTTGCACCTTTGATGAGGGCACCTACAAACCCGAAAGAGCCAACCAGTATACACAACACTATATATGGTCCAAGCCCTCAATGCCCACACGTAACTAAGTCTAACTGCCATAACCAAGAAACACATGTCCAATTGATCAATGAATTCAATGCCCAATCCTTCACTAGTACCGGAAATCATGTCATTCGACATATAACAAATTAAAAGGACTCATATATATTACATCAGAGGAAGCATACCAATGCAAAAAAGACTAGCAATGAAAAAAAGTGTGTATCCAACAATGATTTGCCTTCGAGTATCAATCTTTGGTTCATTGTATGCAAATATTGTTGTTGTTCTCAGCGTAAATGGCTAGTACAGTAGAGTAAGTACCCTTGCGGGATGGTATCTCTTCATAACAAAGGAGACAAAGGAAGGGGAGAAAAAATTATCAAGATCGATTCTTTAGAGTGTGAATCATTAATTATAAGAAATTACTCATAGGGAAAACTTTGTAGTAGTAATCACCAATGGTGAGCATACAACTCTTCATTTCAGTTGAAATATTTTTCATGCTCTGGTGCACTTCATATTAGATAAAAATGCACACAATCACAAGTAGCTAAGTTTGATATTTGGGTAGCTACTCATGTTGGACAGTCATACCTTGTCCGAATTTGTTTGGAACATTTGTTACTTAAGTGTATGACTAAATATTTTTTGTTATTTGTCTTTTTGTTTTCTCTTACTTTACCCATTATATTGTGTGATGGTGATAATGTAGCATCTAAGTTTCCTTGAGTAAGCATACGTAATCTAGTCTGGTAGGCACGTGTTGATGCTTCAGAGTGTTTTATGCAATTAATTGAACTTTACGGAGAATTCCAGTCAACCCTTACTCGAGATCAAGGATTGAAGGATGATATGGTTAAGTTGTATGAGACAGAGAAGAATGAGCAAGCAAAGTCCTTATTGAAAAATTGTCTAGTGTTCCTCGGAAACTTGTGAATCATTCTATTGTTAAATTTTTCTTTGACTAACTATAGATGGTTGTGGAGTCTGAAAAAACAAAAGAATGGACAATTTGAAGAAAGACACCCCCCCAAAAAAGGTTTGTTTGAAGTAAGGTATTTGAAGATGAGATTGCAAACATGGCAATTGTAAGCCCAAAGAGCCAAAGAAGCATTAACCGTGGAAAGAGAGAAACTTGGACTCACGGGAGAACTAGAGAGCTAGATATTATGGTAGATCAAAATCAAGAAAATTAAGAAAGTTTTGACTTATTATTTAGCATGAACATAAATAAAGAGGTTCATAGCATTGTATATAGTCATTATCAATTCACATCCACATACCAAACGAGCTGTAAAATTTCAAGTAATAGCCAAAAACATTACGAGTTTTTTTTTGGATATTGTGGTGGATCACACTCTTACTTTCATTTAAGTCCCTTAACTACCATCACTGATTTGAGTCCCTTATATCACACACCCGCACAACTCTGATTTGAGTCCATGATTTGATTTTTTCATCTTGTTTGATCTTTCTCATTTGCAATTGCATAGATGGTAGAGATTTATTTAATGGGATACTACTACAACACCACCACAACCAAATTCTAGCAAAATATAGTCAATTATCAATACTTTGTCCCACAAAACTACCATTACTAAATAACATAACAATTACCCAAAAATTAGCAACATGAAGGCACTTAGGACAAAAATTGAAGACCATTAAAATCTATTTGGCGCCAAGAAGAGTAGTGGAAATCCTTAGCCAAAGCTGACATTTAGTCATTCAAAGCCGAAATTCCAATTTCAATTTCATAAATTAGTGAGGCTACAATTACTAAAGAATGAAAAAAAATGATGGAAATCAGAAACTCAGACCTGAGTCGTGAGGTGTGATTCATCAACTCAACCCAATTTGATCAAGTCCTCAACAAACTTTAGAACTGCAAAAATTGTAACAGTAAAAAACACCATCAGAGCCGAAGAGATGAAGAGAGCGAGCAAGAAAGCAAGAGAGAGAGAATGAACCAATTACAAATTAAATGAATTAGGATTAAAGAACAGGTTCGAACATATTCAATTTTAGCAAATTCAAAAACCAAACTTCGAACCAAAAAGTCAGACGAACTCAACACCCGAAAATTCAACCAAATTGTCACTCGAATTTAACTTCAAACTGAACTAATTACAAAAACAATTGAGATCTACAACTAAAATTTGAAGAAGAAAATGAAAACTTAACCTGAACCCGCTGCTTTTCTCGCCATCCTTCGCTATATCCGTCTCCTTTCTCGCCGTCCTTTGTCTCCCTTATTACTATCGTAGCTCTCATTATGTCTCCCTTCTCACTGTGCTCCTCTTCCTCTCTAAAACCTCCTTTAAACCCTAGATATCATTTTTTTTTTTGTGTGAGGCATTGGGGGGCAGGGGGAGAGAGAAAGAGAGAAAGAGAAAGCTACATGTGGGGAGAGAAAAGAGTGAGTTGAGGCGTGAAAAGGAAGACTGGAAGAAAGTTGAGGGGAATGGAGTTGTTCATGGCAGCAAGAAGAAGAGAGAGAGTGAGCCGTGGGGGTATCTCATGCCTAGAAGTAGCAAAGGAGAAGAGGGAGGACGAAGGAGGAACACTAGGCAAATGAGAGAGTTCAAAGTGTTAACGCTAGACAAAATTGTCTTTTGCGACGAGATTTGGCTACATTCACGGTAAATTGTCAGTATTACAACAAGATTTACATCTCGTCATATTAAATTAATTTATTGTCATAAGAACAGCGTCCGGTCGTAATATGTGGTCATAGATGATACCGTTTTTGTAGTGGTTGTTTACTGCTTTCCGTATTGCATATTAACGACGTAATTGCTTTTAATTCCTTCCCGTCCACTCGCAACTTTTAATTTCTTTTCGCTTTCTTTACTACTTTCTTACTCGCTTTATTATTTGCTTATTTATTACTTTCTTAGCATCGCTTGTTTTAATTTTTGTACATTGCATGTTGTTTGCTTGATTGTTTAAACACAATTTTTAAACTCACGATGTTGATTAGTAAAGGTTGTCTGCTCGAAGGGCGAAATGGAGAGCATTCCTCTTCATTTCGTACCTTAACCCCGAACACTAGATTCTCGGTTTAAAACGATGGAGTCTCTTTCAAAACCACTTTCAAGCTTAGATTTTTCATAGTAGGAGTCCGTTCGAATTAGCATTTATAAAAGCGTTCATAATAACCGTGATAAACACTCATAACCGCTATAATGACTCATAATAATAATAATAATAATAATAATAATAATAATAATAATAATAATAATAATAATAATAATAATAATAATAATTATTATTATTATTATTATTATTATTATTATTATTATTATTATTATTATTATTATTATTATCATCGTTTGTAAAACCCGTAATTTTGGGTTAGGTAGTTATATGAGTTAAACTAATTATTTAGCCTTAATTAATTAAAGTGGGTCGAATAACTAAAATATATACACACGAGTATATATTCGTTAATTTATTTAAGCGAATTATTATCGGTTCGCGTAACCATAATTAGTAAATTATATTAATTCCTTCCTTTTAATTTTCTCGCTCAAACTAGCTAAATAAAAACCCAGTCCTTTAACTCCCTAAGTAAGTATTAGGTCGCTCTTAATTCATTAGATAAGGAGGGGTTAGTTGGGGTCCAATAGTGATTGGGGGATCGACAATTAAGTGGTGGAGAGAGAGAATAAAGGAGGAAAGGGAAGGTGAGAAGAGAGAAGAGGAACGGAGCAGAGCACAAAGAGGAAGAGGAACAACCACGGAATAGACGCAAACATAGAGAGAGAGGGGAGGGAGAGAGTGCGAGAGATAGAGAGGAGGTCGGTGGCCTACCCGAGCAGCGAGAACGCCACGACCAGGTGGGCAAAGGGAGAGCAAGGGCTCGGGAGGCCCGAGCAGAGCAACGAAAAGGGGAAAGTGAAAGAGAGGGAGGTCGGGAAGAGGAAAACCATCGGAGAAAGAAAAGAAGGAAAAAGCAAGAGAGAGACCCAAGAGCAGTAGAAGCCGAGAGAGGAAATCGAGAGAGGAGATCAAGAGAACGAAGCCGAATAGAGAAAAGAAAGGGAGAGAGCGAAACCCGAATGGAAACAAAAGGGAGGAACAGCAACACAAGAAGAGGCCGCCGGCGAACAAGGAAATCGGGGCCGAAACCGGACCCAAAGAGAGCGAGAGAGCCCAAGGTAAAGCGGGACCGAGAGGAGCAGAGCGATGTAGACCAATGTGGGTCGAGCCGGAGCACGAAGCCGGGACATGGGTAGAGACAGGCATGAGGAGGAGGATGGAAACCAGCCCCAAATCAATTACTCAAACCCTAAAATTCGAGGTGGGTGGTCTTATACTCTAAATTAGTAGTAATTTCGAAACCCAATTGAATTTTGTTATGAATGTTGAATGTTTGTTGTGAACATTGAATGGTTGTGCTATAGAATGAATTTTGGAAGTAGTTAGGGCTGAATTAGAACCCGAGAGAATCTGATTGAGTATTAAGGCTGAATTGGGAATCTAGAGCTTATGATGGAGTTAGATTGCTTAAGTCCGAGGAGTAATATAGAATTTTCAATTAGCAATTAAGGATAAAGAAGTTGTGATTTGGGTACGTATTGTGAGTTAATTGAGCCTTAGGGACTTCCTAAACTCGGGCGTTGGAAGGTAACTAGTGATATTGGGAAATAATGATTTGGAGTATAAAGGGGAAGTGTGAGTTTGTCTTGAATAATGCACAATTGGGGTAGTGAAGTGAAGAACAGTGTAGGTGTAGGTCAAACTGGGTGTAGAACATATCTAAGTCTTTGAGATTAAGTTAAATTTGAAGATAAGCGAAGCTAGAAGAATTTGAGTAAAGAAGTGAGATTAAGAATTATATGATTAAATATGGGCAAGAAAGAGTTCGTTAGTAATGTGGGGACATGATATGAGAAATTGAGATGAAGATAACCACTTGTGAGGAATTGGGACTTTTGAGTTAAGTGGTAATTAGTTGTGGTTATTGTGGCTTAAAAGGAGTTTTAGTTCCTGAACTCGTTAGGCTTGAAAGTGAATGGAGTTAAGGAAAAACGAACATTGGAGTATAGAAGAGGAACGAGAAATTGGAATATCAAAAGAGCATGTATCTATATTGATTAATTGTGGTTCGGAAGTAGAGTGAGACGAGAATTACGCACATGGGAATAAGGTATTCTTGCTTGAGTAGAATATGGATGAATATGAGCAGATGTGAGATACTTACGTGAATACTTGAATAAATATGCTAGCGTTGGATGTTGAACCTTAACATGGAAATACTCGACTTGCAAAGCAACTTGATTCCAAATGCTTGTTCAAAAGTTAGTTTTGAAAGGAGTTTTATGTTTTACACAAATTGATACTTGAATGCGATTTTCGTGATATATGCTTTTCAATTGTGAAATCGTATTTCGAAGAAGTGAAACCGATTTGAGAATATCGTGCAAGCAAGCTTGATGAGTGAATGTGTTAAAGAAATTATTTTGAATCGACTTTGCTAGGATCGTTTAGTATAAGGAAGGATTCTAGCTAGGGGCGGCTAGCTAGGGGTCCTGGTGTAGCGGGATGCCCGATTGAAATCTTCCTAGATAGGTCCCGGGAGCCTTTTATTCAGGGTCACGTTCTAGAGAAATCAAAGAAATTATAAGAAATTGTGAAGTGCTAGTTCGAGTCCACAACATAGGAAGTGATTTACCAAAAGAGATTCATTGAAAGTGATTCATAAGAAGTGATTTAGTAGAAATGATTCGGTTTCGATTGAAAGCATTTGAAAGAAATTATAGGTGGTTGCACCACCTTGTTTAAAGTTGATTCAATTCCAAAAAGAGTTGCTATTGAATGCGAAATTGTATCTTTAAATGATTGAAGTGTTATGATCTATATATGGCAAATGATTTCAAAGGATTTCATTGAAAATTATCTAGATTTGTATTACGTTATTATACTTTCACCGATTTCATTATTACGAGCAAGTATGTGTAAAGAATTTTCATTTTAAAAGTGTAAGACTTTCCAGGTGAGCTCGTGGTTTGCTCACCCCCACAAATTTCCCCTTTTTCCCCTCCCGAGTGTTGAAGGTACATTCTTAGAAGGTGTGATCTATACTTAGCATATTCTGGACTCTTGCCGATTGCTTGCCTGTTTGCGGATTGCCAATTGCTGAATGATTCAAGTTGCTGATCCGCATCCCATATGTTTTAAGTCTTATAACTTGTAATTAAGTTCATATAGTTTGTATCAAATGTATCCTAAAACATTTAGAATGTTTTAAGTTTTAATGCATGATTGGTTGGACTCCGCGTATGCCCCTTGAGTTGTATACTCCGAGCGTGTGGCTCGTTGAGTTGTATTATGATATTTATGTAGGATTTTAGGGCTTTAAGCCTTAGGGATATACCATATTACAAACGGAACTTCGCGAAATTTTTAGAAAATTCCAAACTCTTTTGAAAAAATTACCTTGATTACCTTTAAGTTGGAGTTAGAAAGTCAAGCCGACACTCGAATGAGCCTTGGGAGTTCTCGTGAGAAACTCCGACGATATAATACTCCTAGGGGGTGTTCGGAGTGTTACATCATTATTAAGAAAAAAATTATTAATATTATTATTACCATTATAATAGCTCATAACCTCTATAGCAACTCATACATGCTTATAACCGCTAATTATAACAATTCATAACGAGATCAAAACAACTCATAACCGTTATAAACGCTATAACCGCTAATTTTAATAGCTAAAACGAACGGACATTAATATTGGAAGAATATTTTCTTTATTTTTATTAGTTTTTATTTTCGAAAACTAATTGGCGATTATTTATTTTTGCTTTTATTTCTTCCTATCTCGCTTCTCGACATTTTAGGTTATAAAATGGTAAAATTAGGTTCCATTTTGACGCTGGAATTATAAGGCCGAGACTAAGTCCTCGGTCACAACCCTATTGCCGCGCCGGTTTCCGATCGGTGTTGGCTAACGCCGAGTCTTGGCTACGAGTTTTGCTCGACTCTTGGCCTAACCAGATTCCTCTATTTGGTCCGAGGTTTGCTTGGAAAATGTGATTTTTATTTTTCTGTTTACTTCAACCTCGAAATAACATCTCGAGACTTGTATAAAATTAATTTGTAAAATAAAAATGATTAATAAATTATCAGTCACTTCGGTCAATTTTTATTTACGTAGGTCAAGGAAAAATCTTCCGCTATTGGAATTAGGGCTTAAAAAACCCCAAGAGACTTCCACAACATGTAACCAGGAAAGCACCACAAACGCCACATTGAGCCCACACAAAGCCTACCGAATGAGGCTCACAGAATGACACAATCCCTACATTGACATGAGGGCAAAGGCTCCCACGCCAGATTGGAAAAGGTTAGGGTTCAAAGGGTACCTAGGACTTTCATGCATGGGGAGAGAAAAACACTACTATTTTACATATTATATTAGATTACATGCATGCAATATACATATATATCCATAAGGAACTCTTAATTATGCATACCATACACATATATATGCATAACAAACTATCAATTATGCATACCCCTACACAGGCATATAAGTCATATACACGCAGACACACACATGCATGTAATATACACATATATGTATAAATTCAAGTTGTTTTAATGCACATCTAAACAAGGGTAGTTCGTCATTTCCAATGATTCACCTTAGCATGTATGGATTTTCCTACGTTATAATAGTTGTGTCCTCCAAACCTGCATACATGTGCCCTAAGTTCAATTTTTCCAAATGTATAGTCCTTTTCAGAATATATTCTTTTTAACTTATCCATAATATTTATGATCAACATTCACGATTTTTTAGTTCCACTAAACACAGTTTATTTTTCTTTAATATGTATAAGTATTATCCAACATCATTCAATTAAATCATTTAGTACTTTCCAATACTCATAATATCATCTAATGTTTAATATAAAAAAGTACCATTCAATTTTCTTTTGAAATTATCTTAGTTATATTTTCGATATTCTTATAATACCATTCAATACTAGTCACCATTATTTAGTAAGTTTTAGTATTACTTAGTTTCATTTAGCTTATATAGTTCGATTTAATTTTGTTCAACAATATTCAGTATAATTTAATATCATCCGTTGCGCAAGAAGTATTTTATTTCAACATATAAGTATATATGGACTGATTAACATAGTTAAAACTTTATCTATCTTGCTATTGTTTATGATAAATGTAGTATATGAAATGTGCAAATTCTTATATTTTTTGGGAGCATATACTTTCGGACGATACGTCATTATGTTAGGCTCACAAAACCTCCCTATTTTTCTTTTATCTAACCATTTATTGACATAGGTCATGGAAGCATATACTCTCACATGTATAATTAATGTTTTGTTTGAAATCATCATAAAAACGATAAAAGGTTGAAGCCAACTTTGGATTTATTTTTGGAAAGAAAAACAATGCCCATGTGTTTTTCATTGTGATTGCACTTCCCATGGCAATGACATACATATTACATATGGTTACAACATTTTCTTGTGACTGATGAGCCCCAAAGAAGATATTGAGAATTAGGGGTGTGCAAAATCGGTTAACCGCGTTTCGGTTAACCGAAAATCGATAACCGGAATTTCGGATAGTGAAAATCCCGAACCGTAACCGATCCGATTTTTCCGGTTAACCGATATTTCGATTAACCGATTTTTCGGATCGGAAAATTTCCGATCCGTAACCGAACCGAAAAGTCCGATTAACCGGAAAAATCGGATCGGTTTACGGTTAACCGATTATTTGAAAAAATAAATTGAGCGAGGAGAGGAAGAAGTTGAAAGACCAAGAAAGTTGCTAGCTTTCTCCACCGATGCCTGAGCATTGGAGATGATATTGAGGATGAGAATGACAATTCTTTGTGTTGCTTCTCCTCTGCACGGAATCCATGAAAAGTCTCTTCTATTCTCATAGTGTAGGTCGCCGGTAGGTCTCCGGGCGAGAGGGAGAGGCAGAGGGAGAGAGAGAAGAGGAGAGTAGGGTGGCCATTGAGTCTCGGCTGCAGACAACGCAAGAGACCGAGAGAGAAGGGGAAGGGGGAAGGAGAGGAGAGAGAGAGGTGGGAGAGGGCGGTTGTCGGTTGCGGCGAGAGGGAGAGAGAGAAGAGTAGAGTGGGGTGGCCATTGAGTCTCGCTGCAGACAACGCAAGAGACCGAGAGAGAAGGGGAAGGGGGAAGGAGAGGAGAGAGAGAGGTGGGAGAGGGAGGCGTGCGGCAGGAGCAGAGCAATTAGAGTTTCCAAATCTATTTATACTCATATTTTTTAAAAAAAAAATCGGTTCGGTTCGGTTAACCGACGGTTAACCGATTTTTCATTTTTCCGAACCGAAACCAAACCGAGAACCGAAAATAATTTTCGGTTCGGTTAACCGATCCAACTCTTTAAAAAATCTATCCGGTTAACTGTTTTTTTCAGTTTTCGGTTTTCGGATCGGTTTTTCGGTTTCGGTTTTTTGCACACCCCTATTGAGAACACTTAAGGTCACATTAAAACATTACTCCTTTTATTTTATAATATATGACACTTTATTTAATTTTTTCACTTCATAATATATGTCACTTATAATTTTTTTTTATCACAAATGTCACTTACAATTTGAATGATATATTAATAATTAGTTTACCAATTTTATTTTTTGTAGTTGATTTTTTCTCTCTTTGATTAATTTTCGTTATTTTTATTACAATGAAACCTTGAGGCAACTTGGTCTTTTAACACAAATTTTATCGTGAATTTTTGTGTTTGCTTGATATTCTCGAATAACAAAAAAAAAAAAAACGACGATTATTGTGAAACAGAGAGAGTATCACTTTACTTGAAACACACAATCTTAATCCACATCAAAGTGAATATTTACAATATTCCTAAATTAAGGTGGTAAATGAAAGTCTAGAGGATGGTCCCTGTAAAAGAAAACAACTCTGGTAGGAGTAGGTAAACTTTAAAACTGAAAGCAGTAAAAACACACACACCCTAGACAAAAACAACGAAGGTCTCATAACTGAATAGAGTTAAATAAGTGATGTAATAAGAAATCTAAACAGAAAGACCAGATTTGGGTGCCCCTTTTCAATTTAAAGCACAGAATCAGAAGTTACTATTTAGGTAAGTAGTAACTTTCAATAAAAAGGAGAGTTAGTGAGATTTTATTCTCTCTCCTCCCCCTTAAATTCACTGTTCCACTGAAAAATAGAAAAGAAAACAAAAAAGTCTCCTCCTAGTAATTGTTACGCATTGATTTTTATTGTTTTTTTTTTCTTGTGGAATTTGGATTTGGAATAAATTGAGATTTTCTTTGATATTATTTATTTAACCCACGGACCCCCCTCTCTCTCCCTCTTTTCCTTCTATCGTGCTCCCCTCTCTCTCTACTTGTTTCCTCTCGTCTACTTCCCCTGTTGTTGTTTAATGGTTTTTGTCCTCGTATAAATACAGGGAGGTGTAGCCGTGAAAAAACCCTTTTGTTCTTCATCTTCGTCTTCAAACCCAGCAGATCTCGCTGTTTGGTTTTTTCTCTCTCCTCTCCGGTCTTCTACATCGGAATTATCTCCAATAATCGGGAAGAGGTCGGACTCTCGAGCTTCTTCGGGTTGTCTCTGTCGATCGCGGTTGAGGTACGTTGAATCTGATTTCTTTATTCCAATCCCGCGATAAAGGGTTTTCCCTTTTTCGGTTTTGATTTGGCTTTTCCGCAGGATCTAAATCTCAATTCTGGGTACACGGATGAGCTCATTGCATGACGCAACAATCTGGCCCTTTTTTCTTTTATGTTATCATTATTGAGTTTGCTTTTGATCTGAAATTAAGTGGGTTTTTCGATATTTGAATGGGGGTTTTGGTTTGTTTTCTGATTTATACTTGTCAATTTTTTAAGCTGGGAGGAATTTTGATTCGTGATTGAGTGTTACTATTGGTGGATCTAGGTTTCAAGTTGATGTACTGTCGTCATTGATAGTTCTCTGTTTAGATTCAGTGTTACCTTGTGTTATATTCCCAATGAGTTTGTGAAAATTTGGATCTTTCGATGAATCCAATGCCAATTAAACAACTGAGAAAAATTTATGAGTGGGACTCTGAGTTGGGGTTGAATTATATGGATGCATGATCAATTCTTCGCCTTGATCTGCTTGTGTAGATGTCTATTTCATATGGGATTTTTACGAATTTGATTACTGATGAATGTGCTGTGTGCATCCAAGGAAGAAATCTTTTGGGTATTCGGTCCGTCACTCTCTCTGTTTCTTGCAGATCCAAGGTGACTAGCGATGGCGGCTAACAATCAATCCACTGGATGGTTGAGGGGAATTGTAAAGGCTGTTCCTTCAGGGGACACCTTGGTGATTATGCGTAACACAAAAGGCGATTTGGTTCCCCCGGAAAAGACCATCACACTTGCATCTATCATTGCTCCCAGACTGGTCTGTTATTTTCCCTTCTCTTTTGGGTATTATTGAGTTATATTTCATTGAAAATTCTTCCCTGCAACTGCACATCTTGATGTGCTTTACTTGGTCAAACTTAGTTTTGTTGAACATATTCTATGTTCCGGATCAATTTGTGGCAAAGTTCACTGTTGCTGTTTTTGCACTGTGATCTAATGTTATTTTTTTCCTATTTCAGGCCCGCAGAGGTGGAATCGATGAGCCCTTTGCATGGGAGAGCAGAGAATTCTTGAGAAAGCTCTGTATTGGAAAGGTCTGATCTTTTTTAAAAATTTTTTTTTAGGTTAAATTGTACTTCTATGAAAGGAAAAAAATTTGGTTATGTTTGGAGTACTGCCTAAAGAGACATTGTAACCAAGATTTTATGAATGTCTGTGATTTGTGACTATAGGAGGTAGCTTTCAAAGTGGACTACACAGCACAGACGGGGAGGGAATTTGGTTCTGTGTATCTCGGAGACAAATATGTTGAAATGATGGTGGTTTCGCAAGGCTGGGCAAAGGTGTGCATAATTCTGCTCTTAGCTTGTTTCTTCTTTAAATGTCTGCTATCTACTGTTGATTCCAAAGACTTACTGACTCATAATTTTAATTATATGTAATTATTTATGCAAAAATGGTCGGTCGTGTATTTGCTTTAATTGTATAATTGCAGGTCAAGGAACAAAACCAGCAGAAAGTTGAAGCAAACACTTATATCCCTGAATTGCAGCGTCTTGAGGAGCAAGCAAAGCAGCAAGGTTTAGGAAAGTGGAGCAAGGTTGGACAACTAGCTCAATAATTGGATTCTTCAGCATTAATTCAATTGTGTATAATTACTAGTAATGTGGAGTATATCATATTTATTATTTATCTAGAGTTCATATATGCTTCATTTTGACATATTTGTAATACTGGTGATTGCTTTATAGTATAATATTTTATTCCTGAATAAAGCTATCCTTCTGTGTTCAGGTTTCCGGTGCCTCAGAGGCTTCCATCAGAAACTTGCCTCCTTCAGCCATTGGCGACACTTCTAATTTTAATGCTGATGGGCTTCTAGCTGACAACAAAGGAAGGTCATTGTCAGCAATTGTGGAGCAGGTCCGTGATGGAAGCACTCTTCGAGTCTATTTGCTTCCCGAATTTCAGTTTGTCCAGGTTTTCACGACTGGAATCCAGGTAAGAGAATAGGCTAACTAGTAACTGCTGTATTTTAGAGCTTGGTGTTTCCTAGAGATTTGTCACCTGATGCATGTCTAATCTTTATGCGCGTCAGTCCCCATCAATGGGTAGAAAAGCAGCTCCCAAGACTGTTCCTGAAGTTGTTGATCAGAGTTCTGATCAGCAAAATGGAGAAACTGCTGCTGAGCCTCGTGGCCAAATGACCTCAGCACAGAGAGTTGCAGCAATAGACAGCACGGAAGTTGCTCCAGAGCCCTTTGGAAGGGAAGCAAAGCACTTCACTGAGACACGTGTTTTGCATAGAGATGTAAGCCTGTTGTACCTTCTGTCATATGATGTATTTTTTCCCATCTGGATTTTTGGTTCTAAATTTTTACTCCATCTGCAGGTGCGCATTGTTCTTGAAGGTACAGACACCTATAACAATTTAATTGGCTCGGTTTATTATAATGATGGTAATGAGGCAAAGAACCTGGCTATGGAGTTGGTCACAAATGTAAGTAAAATCTAGCAGTAAATGCATGATGCTTAGATGTTTCATTTTTAGTTGCCTGTTGATATTGAAATGAAGGCTGTGGTTTGCATTTAATTGGTAGCTGGGTTGTTACATCCTTGAGACTGGTATATTTGCTACTTCAATATAAGATCCATGTGATTTGCATAGTTTCCTTGCAATGCTTTTTAGCAAACATTAAATAATGCAGATCCAATGTGTATAGTGCTGAATTAAATTATGTTGTGTGCCTGCCTCCCTGCTTATTGCTTGCTGATGTACGAAACAGCACCCTGTTGCTAGTTTTTCCTGAACTGCTGTTATTAGAAGTATCATTACTGAAATTTAGAATATGTTTGGAGAATATCGGCTGCATCTGTCTCCAATAATACAGGAGTACAAGCAAAAATTTTTTATCTTCTGAATGAATTTCAGATCTTTAAGCCAGTTAGTTTTTCTGGTGCAAAGTTCTGAGGCAATGGTGCATCCATGCCAATCTGTTATTATTTGGTTTGTTTTATTTGGTTACATCAGTAGAGTGTTGGGGGAAATGCATGTGAAATATCGTCTGAGCCATTGATATGCTTTGTCATTCACCCAGTTTACTGTCTATGATATACCAACCTGCAGGGCTTAGCTAAGTGCGTTCCGTGGAGTATGAAAAATTTGGAAGAGAAGGATAGAAAGGAACTCAAAGCAGCTGAAATTGAGGCAAAAAGAAACGAATCAGGATGTGGACAAACTATGTGCCGCCTCCTTCAGATTCAAAAGCTATCCATGACCAGAATTTTACTGGAAAAGTGAGGGCCAGCCTCGTAGTTGACGGTATATTTTTTGTCATATTTTGGCGATGTTGTTGCTAACTTTGCTCTCTGAATAATGAGATCAGGTTGTGGAGGTTGTTAGTGGAGACTGTATTATTGTTGCTGATGATTCTGTGCCATTCGGTAGTCCATTAGCGGAAAGAAGAGTAAACCTCTCAAGCATAAGGTCTCCCCTCCTTCGCGCCACCCAGAATGAGAAAACTGGGCCTGAACCTTATGCTCGTGATGCAAAGGAGTTTCTTCGCCAGAAGCTTATTGGTCGCCAGGTATTTTCAGAGCTTTGCCATGGATCATGTAGTTTGAGACAAAAAAATTATGTCTAATAATGGTGGTCATTGTGAACCTAGGTAAATGTTTCCATGGAGTACTCCAGAAAGGTTCCTATAGGGGTCCGGCTGCTGCTCATGGAGCTGGCACCACTGATTCCAGGGTGATGGACTTTGGATCAGTGTTTCTGGTATCTCCATCAAAGGCTGAGGGAGATGATGCCACTTCTGTCCAGTCTACAGCTGGTGGCCAGCAAGCTGGATACAATGTAGCTGAAATGGTGGTTTCTCGAGGCTATGCTCGCGTTGTAAAGCATCGAGAATTTGAAGAAAGATCCAACTACTATGATGCTCTTATGACAGCTGAAGCGAAAGCAGCTGCAAACAAGAAAGGGATCCATTCGCAGAAGGAGCCCCCAGCTCAGCATATTCAAGACCTGACCAATGTTAGTCATAATAGTTTGTTGTACCTGTTGTTTCTTGCATGGAAGCCCTTGGTTCATTGCTTTCTTTTTCCTCTTTATTTTTCACTCAATTGTTTCATTTGGGATTAGAGCACTGATATCCCTATTATTACAACTTTCAGGCACCAGCAAAGAAAACAAAGGACTTCTTGCCATTTTTGCAGCGAAGTAGGAGACTTCCTGCCATTGTGGAATATGTACTCAGTGGCCACCGGTTCAAACTTCTAATTCCTAAGGAAACATGCAGTATTGCTTTTGCTTTCTCTGGTGTAAGGTGTCCTGGACGTGGAGAACCCTATGCAGATGAGGCACTTGCATTCATGAGGCGAAAAATACTGCAGAGAGATGTTGAGGTAGTACACATCACTTATAGGCTGAGATTAGCTTCTCTGTACACATTTCTTCTAAAAACATTAAGTTGATCTTCTGCTGGTCTTGTTTTCAGATTGAAGTGGAAACTGTAGATAGAACTGGAACCTTCTTAGGATCTCTTTGGGAATCTAAAACAAATATGGCTGCAGTTTTATTAGAAGCTGGACTTGCGAGGCTTCAGTCTTTTGGCCTGGACAGGATACCAGATGCTCATCTTCTTTCACAAGCTCAGGATTCAGCCAAACGCCAGAAGTTAAAGGTCTGTTTTAGTGCTTAACTATTTTCTGTTGGAGTGTTTTCTTGGTTTGCATTCTAATAAATTGCTTGGTTGTAGATATGGGAAAACTATGCTGAGGGACAGGAAGTCACAAATGGAACACCTACACCTCAAAATCGACAGAAGGAAGTTCTCAAGGTGGTCGCAGGGATTTGGATGTTAACCTGTGTATTTTAGATACCGTTTGCTTTGTTGGCTGAAAATTCATTGTAATATCTGATGACTTATCAATTTTTACTTGCTGCTACCAGGTGGGTGTTACTGAAGTCCTTGGTGGTGGAAAATTCTATGTGCAGACAGTTGGAGACCAGATGGTTGCTTCTATCCAACAGCAGCTTGCTTCCTTGGAGATTGGGGAGCCTCCTGTAATCGGCAGCTTTAACCCCAAGAAGGGTGATCTGGTTCTTGCTCAATTTAGTGCGGATAATTCGTGGAACCGAGCTATGGTAAGAGATGCTGCTTACATTTTCCTGTGATGTACTAATCAAAAGTTCATGTGCGATAATTGCTGCCTAGTTTTGATGTTTTCGCTATTTGATTCTTGTGCTGTTTTTTCTGTTACAACTTACTACAGATTGTAAATATGCCCCGTGGTGGCTCTGTCCAAACACAAAAAGATGAGTTTGAAGTTTTCTATATTGATTATGGGAATCAAGAAATAGTACCTTATGGCCGCCTACGTCCTCTACCTCCTTCTGTACACTCTGTCCCTGGATTAGCTCAACTGTGCAGCCTTGCATTCGTCAAGGTCCCAAGCTTAGATGAGGACTATGGGCAAGAAGCTGCTGAATATTTGAGTGAGCTAACCCTCGGCAATCCTCGAGAATTCAGGGCCATGATTGAGGATAAGGATACTTCTGCCGGAAAAACCAAAGGTCAGGGAACTGGGACAGTCCTCCTGGTGACTTTGGTTGATGCGGAATCTGGCTCAAGCATTAATGGTGCTATGCTCAAGGTATGATTTTATGCTGCATCTGTAAATTTTTTAATTTTATGTGAACAAAACAGATCTTCTTGAACCTATTGTGTCCTGAGATTCTGATATGCATGTTTTGTCAAGGAAGTATGGCATGAGTAGTTGAGGAGTGGTTCCCTGTTTCCCATAAGTTGACCTGGCAAACCTGTACCCATTTACTAGCATGCTGAAACCATGTTGCACTCAGACCTGAGATTCGGCCATGAGCCCATGGCCAGATATCTTCTACATCTTTTTGTCTGAGTACAATTAAATGATCCTTTTCTTTCCCTTGATGATTTCGGCGTACTGCACTCAAACCTGAGATCTTCTTGCAAGGGTTCTTGCCTTGGTTTTCTTGAAATTTACTTGGAGGTTTATCTTTTTAATCCCTTGCTGGCTATTGCATTGAGCTATCTGTTTACCCTTGCTGCCAAAAACTGATCCATGTGGAAATCTTGCAGGCTGGGCTTGCTAGATTAGAAAAGCGTAACAGATGGGACACCAAGGAAAGGAAGTCTGCAATTGATAGTCTGGAAGAGTTCCAGGAGGAGGCCAAAAGAAGCCGGAATGGGATGTGGGAATACGGAGACATCCAATCAGACGATGAAGATTCTGCCCCACCTGCTAGGAAACCTGCTGGTAAGCGTTGAGTAATACCCATCGGCAGTCTCTCTCATGCTTTAGCTGTAGCACGGGACTGTTACCCTTTGGAGTCCTGGTGATAGAAGAGGAGAAATACAAGCTTTAGATGAAACAAGCCCCCCTCTTCCCTTCCATAAGAAACCGAGTTGCCAATTTTGCTATTTTTTGCTTCTTTTTCTAATTTATCACTCTTTTTCTTTTTTTTTCTTTCCATAATTTTAGGCAACTAGAGGACATTTTTTTCTGCTTCGTTAGCTAATAAGTACTTGATCTTTCATCAATGCGCTTATTGTCTTCATGTGGAGACTGCGTTAACAGCGTTCTATGAGTAGTTTATGTTGGAGTTTGTACCATCTTTTTGTCTTTTTGTATTGAGGTTTCGGGAATTTATATCTTGTGTTTCCTACCGCTACTGCTGCTTGTATATGTTGGAATCCTGCATATCGAGGGGTCAATCCAGCTGATTCTGAAGATTGTAGGCATGATAAATGGAGCATTTAGTTCAGGTTTACGTTTTGAGTTTGCATGTATCAGGTGCTTCTTGTTGTGATGTGTCTGATCGGTTCGTGCTGGTTACTGTCGCCGGATTCAGGATTTTCAGTAAGGGGCAGGGTGTTTCGAAATTCAGTAAAAATGCATTATGAAATTAGTAAAACTGCATTATGAAATTAATACTCTCCCTACGTCCCATCAAAGTTGACAAATATTTTCTTCATTAAAGCCTAAAAACATTTTTAAAATTTCTTTTTAAAGTAAAGGAAATGACTTTTTGTTTGACAGGTAAAGTAATGAATACTCTACCTTTTCGGAGATAGAGTAATGACAAGTAAAGAAAACATTTTTTCAGTTTTCCAAAGTTTAAACTTTTTGTAGGTGGATGGGGGAGTGTTGATTATGGAGAAGAAATTACATAATTAATGCAATTAAAATATTTTCCTCCAGTCATGGTTTGATTTTGTGGTTGGCTCTTTTTTCGAAATATTTATTCATTCTTAACTGAAAATTGCTTCCTTACTTGTTATTTTAATTAATTTTTTCATTTTACAATATCTGTTAATTTATAATTTTAATGATGTATTAATGATTAGTTTATTAATTTTATCTTTATCAATTATTTTTTTTAATCAATTTTTTTTATTTTTAATGAAATTTTAAGGTAATTTGGTCTTTTAATATAAATTTTATATGAAGTTTTTATTTTTTTGATATTTCTTCATGACTTTAAAGTGACAAGTATTTTAAAATAAAATAGAAATGACATGTATTTTAAAATGAAATGGAAAGAGTAGTAGAGAAAATGCTATTATATTGATTAATTTGATAATATGATAACTCAACTCATACTCATTCTAATATTATAATTTTCCTAAGAGTTTTTACATCCTCTAATTATTGCCAAACAAGTTACAATTTCAAATTTTACTGCCAAACAAGTTACAGTTTAATTTACAAACTTCTAAACTCAGTTTTTAAAATTTTCCAAAGTCAATCAAATTCACCTCCCCATCAGCCCATCATCACACTCAAATTCAAGTCCTATTTCTCAAATTCTATAACCAATTAAATTTTCAAATTCAACTTGCAAATTTCACATTCAAATTCAGAAATTTTGTTATTTTATAATTCACATATAGCATATCCTCTGTAAGCAATTGTAAAAGTTGAAAGAAATTCGTCAATACTATACGAAGTGGAAGAAAAATTATTAGTTGATCCCTATAATATGAGGTTGATGCTTTGACATAATCGGTTAATTAAACAAAGAGAAACGTTACTTTTGTTTAATCGGAGATATTTGGAAAAGTTCTATAGGAAAGAATGATTAACTAAAGGTGATAGAAATTCTAAATTTTTCCACCGTTGTGCCTTTAAGAAACAAAAAGGAATATTCTTAAAATTAAAGATGAGTCGGGAGTTTGGATTAATGATAAGATAAATATCCAACGAAATTTGTGGAAGATTTTTCACAAAGGTTTAAATCTCAGCGAGGAGGTAATAGGTCGTCACCGACTATCGACACTGCCAACCATTTTTCTAATGAGGATAATAAAGAGCTTATCCTCGTGATTACTCCGTCTGAAATTAAGATTGTTGTTTTTCAAATGAATCCAGCTAAAACATCGGATCTGGATGGTTTTGGGGCCGATTTCTTTCAAGCATCATTAGGACATCATTGGTAATGACATCATTTCTTGTATAATGGATTTTTTCATCGCGGAAAATTGTTGAAAGAGGTTAACAATGCCTTCATTCAACTAATTCCGAAAGTTTCAAGTCCTTCCTTTACCTCTCGGTTCGGACCAATTAGCTTATGTAATAGTATTTACAGGATTATTTCGAAGGTTCCGGTTAATAGATTGAGACTAGTTACGCAAAGAATTGTTAGTCCTTTTTAGATGCCTTTGTGCCGGGTAGGGAGCTTATGATAATATCCTATTAGCACATGAAATTATTAACAAATTTAGCAATCTTAAAGGAAAACAGGGCTTAAGTTGGACATGGAAAAGACTTATGACGAGAATTGAATGAGATTTTGTTGTAACTTGTCTTAAGAAACTATGTTTCCATCGGGTTTGGATTAATTGGATAAAGGAATGTATAACTAGAGTTACGTATTCAATTGTCATCAATGATGAATCTTGTGGTTTCTTTCGCCCTTCACGAGGACTTAGGCAAGGAGATCCATTATCTCCTTATTTGTTTATTTTGTGCATGGATGTTTTGGCATATAGATTACTGATTGTCGCTTTGCAACCTAAATCGAGGATTGGTGTTAAAATTTGTTCACAAGCACGAGAAAATTCCTTGTCTACTATTTGCTGATGGAAGTCTCCTTTTTTGTGAAGGAAACTATAAGACGTGCTTAAAGTTACATAACATTATGAATAATTTTTGTAACCGATCAGGACAACTTATTAATTTTCACAAGTCGGCCCTGGTTTTCTCTAGGAATGCTACGACCACCATTAAGAACTCCGTTTCGTCGATCTTTAACATTCCCCATACTTATTAAGTATCTTGGATGCCCTATTTTTAGAGGGAGAGCTAATAGCTCCTTATTTGATGACATTTTAAAAAAGCCGATTCTAAGCTTCGAATTGGAAAGTTAACTCGCTTTCTAAGGCAAGCGAATTATACTTATTCAGCCTAATATTGAGTCTCTTCCTGCGCATATTATGCGAGCTTTAAAGCTATCTAAGAGCACTATTAGCTCTCTTGACAAAATTAATTGGGATTTTTTTGAAAAAAATATGAAGAAGTCAAAGAACTACGAGATGGTAGCGTGAGATAAGGTTTGGACTCATACAAAGTTGGAAGGACTAGGCCTTAGGAAAACTGAAGTAGTTTATCAAGCCTTCCTATGTAAACTACTTATTTGTGGAGGATAATTTTGGGGGAAAATCATGAGAGCCAAGTACCCTTTTACCGAGGATTTCTTTGCAAGGAAAGTCAAGGCGATAGATTCTTGGGCCTCGAAGTGTTTGTTAAGAGAAAGAGAACTTTTTGAAAGGAATTTACATTGGAAAATAGGTAATAGTAAAAAGGCAAAGTTATAGTTGGATAATTGGTCTAGTAATTTTAGATTGCTTTGGACTATCATGACAACACCCTTCCGAATATTCCTTATTTGGATCATACGAGTTAGTGATTGCATCACCTTAGAGAAAGAATGGGCTATGGTATGTCTTAATACTTTTCTTCCTAATGATATTTGTTAAATTATTAAGACTATTCCTCTCTCTTTTCATGAAATTGAGGACTCCGTCTGCTGGGGTTTATTTATCAATGAAAAGTTTACGACTAAGTCTCGCCACTTTGAATGCCCATAATATTCCCACAAGTTCACTATCGTGGGATTTTGCGTGGATTTGGAATATGGATTTGATGCCTAAGTTGAAAATGTTTACGTGCCAAATTGGTCATAATGCTTTACCAACACGGGATAACCTCGCTAAAAGAAGGTTAAATATTGATACTATTTGTCCGCTTTGTCGGGTCCATTGTGAGTCAATTGACCATCTTTTTCACAATGCACTAGTGTCATGGATACCGGGATACAACTTTTTGGCATAAATGGCTTGAGTTGAGGTGAATTTAAGCCAATTACGGAACCCCTCTATAAATTATATTATCTATTCATTCGGAAGGCTGAAAAAACCAAACCGGATGATACGATTGATTCATTTGTTATAGAGTATTTGGAAGAGCAGAAATGATATAGTTTTCAATGGATCTTTTAATTCCATTACTACGATTCTAAGAGCCAAATCTTCTTGGGTTGAATAGCAATCTAGGAGAAGACTAGATCAACATTTTAACCCATCCTCTTCTTCCCCCTCACTACGTGTCAACACTTCTAATCATCTTGTTTGTTGGCACAAACCACTGGAGGATTTATCAAAGTCAACTTCGATGATTTGAGGTCTTCTTTAGCAGCGGCAAGCGGTTTCCTTATTAGAATTTGGGATGGCAGGTTTCTACAACCTGGAACAACAAACTTGGGGCCAACATTGGTTCTTTTAGTAGAGGCTACTTGTCATGAGAAATGACATTAAAGCGATAGTTCAAGCAGGGTTTCGTTCTTTTATTTTGGAAGGAGATAACCAAACGTTCATTCAAACAATTAAAGGAGAAATTCAAGTTCCTTGGGAAATCCAGATGCTTATTCAAGACACTCGTTGTTTTCTTCGAAGGTGCAATTATATCTTTATTCACCACATATATAGAGAAGGGAATCGGGGTGTAGACTGGGTGACCAAGTTTGGTCTTTGTATTTCTTATACTTTAGTTTGGTTTTCTTTCCCCTCTTCTTCCTTAATGTCCATTTTAATGGAGGACAACTTATGTAAAACCCTTGCGAGAAGGGCTACCTATTAGTTGTTGTACTTACCCTTTAAAAAAAAAAGAATAAATTGGAAACTTCACTAAATTATATTGTAAAAACCTAAAAAGTGTCATACCTTTTCTATTTTATTTATTTGTTGGCTCGATGATGAAATCCCGAGTCCTATTTGAGGATTTGGATCACGGACTAAGTTTGATTAGTGTGACGGAAGCCGATGAAACCACAAAGAACCCCCAGCACCACATAAATAGCCTTTTCCTTTGGGTCGGTCCAAAAATCCCTTTTTCTTTCGAGACGGTCCAAGCTCGGGCCAAGCCTCCGGAATCAACGGAAGTTCGGTGCTGTGTATTGGAAAATTTCAAGCTCAAAATTCTGCATTTCACTTTTGTCTAATCGGACATGGAGCTGAAGACACGAAGACGACGTTAAGCGATGCATTTCATGATGACAAGCATCAAAGTGCTATGTTTTGCTCCAAGAAAGTCCGCCCAAGACTAAGAGCACGCCATCCCAAAACGACGTCACTTGGTGGCCAGCGCCCTCTACCAATACATTTCACTCAAAAAGTTGTGTTTTGACTAAGACTCCTGTTATAACACGGAAAGGGCACAAAAACCCTAGAAGAACACTACATGGCCGGTGCCCCCTACCAGGATTTTTAAGTGAAACGCCGCGTTTTGGCCTGGAGACTCCCTTGGCAGCACGGAAAAGGCACAAAACCCTAGGTATCTCCGGGTGGCCGGCGTCCTTGACCGGGATTCTATTCGGTTTTATCCTTCTCTATTCGGTCTTATCACTTTAGTATAGGCCCGGTTTCGGTCGGTCCCGCTGTCCGTGGTTACTACGAGTGACGACTCCACTGGGGATAATCACTTATTAAGAGGGCGAAACTTGAAAATTTGAGTAGTGAGTTTTAATAATGTATTTGCATTAGGCATCCCGCATTTAGCAACCCTTTGAACATAGTTTATTATTGTTTTTAGACCATTAGGTTTTTACCCCTTGTTAAAGGATCGGAGGCTCCTACTACGTCCAAGGCGGGCCCAACTAGACTTGATTGCCAACAGAGGCGGTACCTCTTTCCACATAGCACGCGCTCTTGGTTGACCGAGAAGCACCGAGGATTCTAGCATTTTTTTCTTGTTGTGCCCCACACGGAAGACTAAATCCTCGGATTATGAGTCACCATGTATCCTACCTAGTGTAAACCTCTTTTGATCATAGATCTTTTGACTATTAGGTGGCACCTTGTCTTCAATTGCATGCTTGGATGAGTGTGATTGTTTTAGATTTAATCTTCTACTTGTGAGCCATTAGGGATATGTGAGGAGCGCTAAATAATCCTTGCATGGGTGCAAAAATAAAAATAAAAATAAACCTTTTTGAGTCGAGTCCAATTTGTGCATTTTAGCCAAAAGTCCAAAATTATCTTCCCCTTTGAGGTCGGTCCAATAATTGCATTATTTTCATTTTTTATTTAGCCAAAAACAAGTTTTATCTCAAATAGATGAGTTCTTTTTTGCATTAGCCAAAAATAAAGATCATCTCAAATAAGTGAGTCCATTCATCTCCATTTTGTATTTTAATTTTGCATTAGCCAAAAATAAATTTCATCTCAAATTAGGTGAGCCCAATATTTATATTCTATATTTGCATTAGCCAATTTTAAGTTCATCCTAAATTAGGCGAGTCTGCATTTGCATTTTATTCTTGCATTTAGCTAAAAATAAATTTCATCTCAAATATAGGTGAGTCCATTCACTTCCATTCTTTCATTAGACAAAAATAAATTCATCCCAATTAAGGTGTCCATTCATTTTATTCTTGCATTAGCCAAAATTAAATTCATCTCAATTAGGTGAACTCTTTTGTGCATGAGCCAAATTAAAAATTCATCTCTACTTAGGAAGGTTTTAGATAGTATTTAGCCAAATCAAATTCATCTCAATCTAAGAAATTCCATTTGCATCATTGGATTTCATCTTGGTCGGTTTGCATTCTTTATGTGCATCCAAATAAAAGAGCATATATCATTTTATTTTATCTTAGGATCAGCTTATTCCTCGGTTCAAGCACTTAAGCCCCATCTCCTCTAAAAATTTCTCACGAGCCAATTCTAAGCACGTACTCTTTTGAGATACAAGATAAGAAATCCTACCAAAATCGGGGATCCTAGCACGAAGCATCTAGGAAATAAGAAGTCTGTTTCAATACCGGTACGATCGACACCGAGTATGTCCTGCATTAGTATATACCACAACACCAGATACGTTGCCTGTGGACAAAGCACAACCTTTCTTAAAAAATGGCCAACAAGTCGGAGGAAACTCCCATTATAACCCTGTTCAAGGAGTCTGTTGCTAAGGTAGAAGCGAAGATTGAGGCTCGGGATAAGAAGATTGAGTCAATAGAAGAAACCCTCAATCTCATGCTCAAAGAATTGGGGAAGAAATCAAAAGAGGAAGAACCTCAACCTAAACCTTAGTCCAGGCCTCAACCTGATCCATGAGTAGATTAGATAGAGAAGATGTTACGGGACTCATCAATGTTGAAGAACTACTATCCGGCCTAGGGATTCACTTCAATCCCTAAAGGGAAGCTACCCCGAAAGTTCACCATGCCCAACATCAAGTTCCATGGGATTGAAAACCCTCATCACCACATGAGGAACTTTGTAGGAGAACCGACTCTAAAGAATGTACCGGAGGACACATTCCATGTCATCTTCCCGTGGATATTTGATGAAGATGTCATGAAGTGGTACAATACTGTTGACCCACACAAGGTCACAAACTGGAAGGATCTTCGCCAAGAGTTCTTACATCAATACTCCTACAATACCGATCTACCGGTTACTCTGCGAGACTTAGAGTTGATCAAGCAAAGAGACAATGTGAGCTTCACCGATTTCCTCACTTGTTGGAGGGAAAAGGCTGCCCACATGACTGATCGTCCATATGATAAAGATCGGGTTAGAATCATCATCAAGAACCTGCAACCAGCCTATTAGCAACACTTGATGAAGACTCGGACACTCGCTCTATATCTTTACGAGTCATGCAAAAGGAATCGGGTATAACGATGTCATTCATATAGAGTTTTGATTCCAAGGCATTCTCTGTGTCTTAGAAACTTACTTGAGTTAAATAAGTATCTTCTCTATGCGATTCGGCCTTCACATATCTCTTTCATCGCTTTCGGTTAGTGCCTCGAAAAGCTGGTTCTTTGTTCCGAGTCCACTCTCACTCAGATTAATCGCATTTTGAATATACCGAGTTTCTCACTCAGAATCGACTTGTGGTTATTTACTCTATTGTTTGCATAGTCAGCATTCATAGTTCATTTCATGCTTAGTCTATATCAAGTTCTTTCTCACTCGATATTCGCTATAGAACGTGTTTCTTTACTTAAGACTAAGTCATATGGAATTCCGAGTATCATGGATATTAGACTCGGAAAATTCCATTTCTTTTCCGACTCGGATAATCAATTGCGTAATTTTTCAAAATTATTTTGTTATCTCGTGTCTAACCTTGGACCAAAGTATTTTATACTTTGAGAACCAAAGGTGTTTTACTTTTGTAGGTTATTCAATCGAGGATATCTTTTCAAACTACAAAAGTAGCCGGCTCGAACGTCAAATCACCAGCAGATATGACTTTTCACCTTCCCCGCTTTAGTCTCGTAAGATTGTGTCGAAGCATGTCCGCTTCCATATCCGGAAAAGCTGAACGCTAAGCCTAACGGTGGTTTCCACCTCATTTTTCAAGACACAACCGATGGTTTTGGGACTTCCAAGAGAGTTAAACCGTTGTTCAACGTTCATATTTCAACGGATACTTTCCGAGTGACTCGAAAGCTTCTACCAACGGTCACGGAAGACTCTCGGTCAGCAGATGAAGATAACGGCTACTCGCTTGGTTATCTATAAATAGAAGCCACTTCACAAGACTTGAAGGTTGCCGAACATATTGTCTTACACTTACTTGATCAAAGTTATTGTATTTACTCTCAATCTTCAACTTACAACTCCCACTCGTAATTCATTACCTTCGAGTTGTAAGGTCTTGTACTTAGTTACAAACTCTTCTTACATTCTTTGTAAGGTCCCTTGACTAAGCTGTAAAGGTTAACTCAGCTTAGTTGTCCCTAGCTGTAAGGGTTATCTCAGCTAGGAAGTACTAGATCGGATAAGGTAACTTCGAGTCTAGGAAAATCAGTATAGAGTTGTCTAAGGGAGCAACTTGGGTTCTCGTCAAGTTCACGGTATTTTGTGGACTCAAAATAGTGGATTTGACTTCGTGTCCGGATTGACACGGGTCGTGGTTTTCTGCCCCAGGAGGGTTTCCACGTAAAATCTCTGTGTTCTTTTTCGAGTTCATTCTAGACTCGAGACGGCCTTAGTGCTCTTGCTTCTTCCGATTCATTGCTTTACGAGTCCAATCTTTTCGACTCTGTTATTAGACTCGGATTCTGTCTTTGCCTCTTTTCGCGCAAAAGTGTGTATTTTCAACAAAGAATTTTCTATCACCCTATTCACCCCCTCTAGGGTGACTCGGACTCTCCTTGAGCAAACCTTCACCTGAAATTCTTGCCTATCATGGACTTCAAAACACTTCGAGATGCCGACATGCTTATAGAAGAGGATCATGCATCCACAGACTAGAAGATCATCCAATGAGCCCATCACTCATTAGGGATGCTAATAAAGCTTGCTTTTCCCCTTTTCCATACCCATTGTATGTTTATTTCCTTTTCTTGTCTTCCAAAAATAAAATAATAATAAAAAAACCAAACCCAAATCATACTTCTTTTTGAACTACGAAGGCTTGATTTCCGCTATAACGGATACGAGAGGAAGCCCATGAGGTCCGACCCCAATCCTAATCTTGATCCCAATTTCAATTTTCAATTCCCAAAATTCAAAGCCACTTTACCCTATCCAGAGGAGCAGAAATCAATCGAGAAGCATGCTATTCTGATTCAACACTAAACTATCAAGTCTATGGTTCACGATAAGCCAAGCAACAAGTACATCATAGTTCGTAAACCACATTCTTTAGGCTATACTTTGGAGTGGGGGCTAAAAAGTGCAATTTTTATCTGTCTTTTTGAAACTTTTTGCATCATCTTAATAAAAGAATGCATTTGTTCTTAGAATGGAGTCTTGCATTCATCTCCTTTGCATGAGTCAAACTCCTAAAAACACAAAAATTAAATAACAAAGCACCCTACAAGGAATTATTCAATCAAGCATCAATCATTAAATCAGCATCAAGAAGGTCATCGACACCGTCACATTCGAGAGAGGATCTTCCATGCCATCAACTAATCAAAGCTAGTCAACTCTCTAACATTCAAGAAGAGCTAGACAAAAGTACCCAAGAAGAACGTGGGGGCTCATGATCGAAAAGATCATACAATAAACTCTAAGAATAATTAGGATAAGACACAAATCGTTTACCATACAAACAAAGTAGCTATTAGCACACAAACTAAAAGCTCAAATTTAGACTAAGGCACATAACCTCAGGGAACATCATATTTCAAGCGGGCGTTCCCTAGACTTTAGGTCATCCAACGACTAAGTGTAGGAAAAAATTTTACATGAAGATAAGCATCCGTCCCTATTCGGGTGAAAGTGGATAGAAGTCGAACTTCGGACCTTACACTGGTCAAGGTTCGGACACACTCCGGTCGAGCTTCGAGCCTAGCAATGGTTAAGGTTCGGACACAACTTAGTTGAGCTTCGAGCCCAGCAGCGAGTCAAGGTTAAGACAACCACCTCGGTCGAGTCTCAAGCCTAAGAGCGGTTAAGGTTAAGACATATCTTAGTTGAGCTTTAGGCCCAACAACGGTCAAGGTTCGGACAACCCCTGTCGAGCTTCAAGCCTAGCAGAGGTCAAGGTCTAGACACATTCAAGTCGAGCTTCAGGCCCAAATAGTGGTCAAGGTTTAGACACACTGCAATCGAGTCTCGGGCCCAACAACGGTCAAGGTTTAGACAAACCCCATTGAGCTCTAGACCCAACCGTGGTCAAGGTTCGAGACATCCCTTAATTAAACTTCAGGCGCAATAGCGGTCAAGGTTTACACATAATGCCAAGACTTCAAGACCACTCCACGGCTAAGTCAAGGAACCACATTTGAAATGTGATCCGGTTATAAATCATCTTCGGGTAACACTTGAAATTATTTACATTCCATTATTAGCTAATAAAGCTGTTAGTGCGAAAGTTTCAGCCAAGCTTCGGACTAAGAACGGTCAAGTTTAGGCCCCTTATCCGAGCTTCACGATGTTGATTGAGCCAATCTCAAGATACACAGCCGAACATTAGATCTAAGAAGGGGTCAAGTTCAGGCCCCCAGGTGGACTTTAGACTTTACTACCCGAGTCAAGTTCAAGCCCCCGCTAAGCTTCGGACTAAGCACATGGTCAAGTTTAAGCACACCAATATGAGCTTTAGGTGAACAACCAAGTTCATGAATTAACAACCTGGATTTTAAACTCCGCTAGTAAAGTCTAGGCCCCCAGTCGAGTTCAAGTCAAAAGATACCTAATTTCGGATGCATCAATTCAATCGGATTCTGAAGCAACGCTAGTACTAGGTAAGTACTTGTTTAGTGTCTACTTTAACCTTCGTCTTCCGATTCGGTCAAAGTGGGGGTAGTCTGTAGACACCTAAAAAGTGTCATTCCTTTTTTGTTTCATTTATTTGTTGGCTCGATGATGAAATCCCGAGTCTCGTTTGAGGATTTGGATCACGGATTGAGTTTGATTGGTGCGACGGCAGCCAATAAACCACAAAGAACCCCTGACACCACATAAATAGCCTTTTGCCTTAGGTTGGTCCAAAAATCCATTTTTATTTCGGACGGTCCAAGCCTCGGGCCAAGCCTCTAGAGTCAACGAAGTCCGACGCTGCATACCAAGAAATTCTAGGCTCGAATTCTGCATTTCACTTTTGTCCAATCGAGACACGGAGTCGAAGACTTGAAGACGATGTTAAGCATCGCATTTCATGATCACAAGTATCAAAGTGATGTGTTTTGCTCCAAGACAGTCCGCATGAGACTAGTCGCACTCCATCCCTAAACGATGTCACTTGGTGATTGGCGCCCTCTACAGTACATTTCACTCACAACGCTATGTTTTGGTCAAGACTCCTATTACAACACGGAAAGGGCACAAAACCCTAGAAGAACACTACATGGCCGAAGCCCCTACCGGTTTTCTCACCACAAAATGTCTGTGTTTTGGCGAAGGAATCTTGTTACGACACGGAGGGCATGAACCCTAGAAAAGCAACCTATGGTCGGCTCCCCTATGCCTTTTTATCATGTTCAATCTCCACATTATCCTGGCCCGGTTTTGCAAATATTTGTAGACGGCTGGCTGAGAGCAACCCTAGGTCATTCCTTGACCTAACCTCTACCTATAAATAGAGAGCTTAGGTTCTCATTCGGTGCATGACTTTTTCCTTAGCTTTGCGTCTGTTGAAACCTGCCTAAGAGCTAATGAATACTCTCTTTTGTATTTTGATCTCTTGGTCTCTTTTTAGCCTACACATATTCTACTCCCTATTCAAACCACATCCGAACCCGAGAACTCCATCATTCACCTTTCTACCTATCTATCTACACACAAAACTCATAAAAGCTCCTTCAATTCACCACTGTCGCATCAGCAGATTCAGATTAGCAGGTGGGACAACCCGAGGGTATCAATTCAGCCTTCAAAAATGGTTGAATTGTTTTCATACTTTTATTGCTTTCCGTATTGTGGACTCGAGATGTAATCACATTTAAATTCCTCCCCGCCCGATGTATTCCTTTTAATTTTCTCGCTTTTCTTTTCTTTTCGCTTCTGTTTCTTTACCGCTTTCCTTTTTATTTGCTTTTTATTGCTTTCGGTTATGTTGTGGTTGCTTTAATTCCGTATCACATGTTGTTTGCTTGTGTTTTGTGCATTATTCATATTCACTTTTCAAACTAGTAATGGTCTGTCTTTGGACGGGCGGAACGAAAAGGCTTATCCCTACGTTTCGTACCTTCGCCCCGAATCCGATTCTTGGTTCAAAGACCGATGGAGTCACTTTTTAGCCTTTTTAGTCTTAGTTTTCCCATAATAAGATTGGAAGAGCAAATTTTATTCTTTTGTTTTTGTTAGTTTTTCTTTCCTAAAAGCTGATCGGTGACTCCCTTCAATTTATTTCTTCTAAATCTGTCTCCGGCTATTTTCTAACTGAATAATAGAAAAACAAGTTCTGGATCCGGCAAGCCAGCCCGAGGCTGAGGCTGACTGTCTTAGCCTTGGTCCCCGGTCGGCGCCAGCCACCCCTAAGTGCGAGCTACTGCTCGCACCGAGCGGTCCGTAGGCAAGGCTTGAGTTCAAACCGGTGTTTTCACACCAATTTTCCCCTAGAGCCTCATGGTAGAAATAGAAATCCTACCTTTCTTTATTTTTCGGTTAGGAAATAATATCCCGAGACTTCGAAATTAATTTCTAAAATAAAATAATTAATAAAACCGCCATTTAAACTTTGCCTAATTCACTTTAAATCGGATTTAATAAAATTCGGAAATCTTAATAAAAGATTCATCTCCACATTTCAAAACCATCTTCAAAACCCTAAATCATTCTTTAAGCTTTTGAAACGCAAACCATTCGTGGGGAAGCTCCGTCCCGTGCGAGTCCCGCCATTCGTGGTTCCTACATAAACCAAAAGTAAATAACATTGAAATTTCAAAATTCACTAATTATTGACATAGTACACGTCCCAACATATGGTCAATCTGTAAAAAAATGTCAATTGTCAACGTTCAATAAGTCTAGATAATGAACAAAATTAAGTAAACCTGGCAATTGGGTCTCGAGTAGGTTTTGGTTTGGGTTAGTTTGGGTTAGGGTCATGTTCGATTGATTAAGATTTGGTTGAATTTCGATTTGGTTCAGCTTTAGTTTCGAGGTTGGGTTGACTTCGGAGTTAGTTGCTATTTGGTCCAATAATCTTATGTAACGAGAAAAAACATTTTCGCAGAAAATATTCAGATTGGGTTTGGGTCACCTCCATTGGGCTTTTTGAGTGTTAGGATGGGTTCAATTCAGTTTTAGATTTTTTTTTGAAAGGGTTAGTAAAACAACTATAAGTTAGCCCTTCTAGCAAAGGTTCTACCTAAGTCTGTCCTCCATGAGAATGGAAAAGAAAGAAACTAGTTGGAATAGTAAACCAACAAAGATTAGAAGAAATATAATGAGCGAATCTAGCTACCCGATCAGCTGCTCTGTTCCCTTCACTAAAGGTGTGACGAATATCAACATCGTCTGTATCTCTGTAAGTAGCATCGAGTGTCATAAACAAGGGTGTGGATCTCCCACGAATCCGAATTTCCCCTTTAATGGCTTTGATGACCGTGAGATTATCTTCTTCCAAGACAATAGAGTTATAGCCTCGCTTGAACCGCTGCTCGACATCTGTTCCTCATAGCCGTTGCTTCGATTACAAGAACCAAAACTTGCCCCAAATTAGATGTCCTAGCTTGAAGAAATCTCCTATCACACCTTCCGATGACAAAGCATGTCGCTGCAGTTGAAAAAGTTTTGGATCTATCAAAGTTGATTTTGACGAATCCCCTCAATGGTTTGTGCCAGCAAACTAAAGGAGGAAGTTTGCTAGCTTGATAAGAAGAAGAAGAAGTTATTGGACACAAAAGGTTGTCTAGCCTAGTTCTAGCTTTCCATTCAGCCCAAGCTAAGTGACAATTTATTTTTGCCTATCTTTTCATTTAAACATTCCATCTCATTAAAATCACCGATTATACACCAAGGAAGATTAATAAAACAATTAAGTTCCTGAAGGTGATTCCAAAAATCGGTTTATCAATAGATTAGGCCGAACCACAAATACCGGTAACAATGCATTCTTCCCGTATGACCTTATCGAAAATATGCAAATGTATTGATCGTTGATCTTTAAGAATCACATTCACTAAGATATTACTATTATTCCATAAGACCCACATTCCCGCACTATAAGCAAGTGGTAAAAACATGGTCAAAATGTTTAAAACCCAATGAGGGTAGAATTTAAGATGTTTTTCCTCATTAGTCATTGTTTCGGTAAGAAACAAAACATCCGGCCGTAAACTTCGATTCAAAATCAAAATTTCTTGTTTGACTTGATGCTTTTTCGCACCTTGTACATTCCAAGTAACATTTTTCATAGATAACCAATAACGAGTCCCTAATAGCTTCTACTATTGAGTTGAAAAAAAAAAAACACATGTCAAACACCATAATTCGTAGAAAAACATATCAGCTTGGATAGCAAGATTCGACCCCTTAACAGAGTTGATCGAAATAAAGCCTTGAGAATATCGAGAACAGTTCATATTCCACTCGCCAAAAGAAGACAAACATTCAATTTACGAAAGTAAAGAAATCTCAAAAACATAACGGTTAAGTTTTGAATCATACAACGAGGATAAAATTATACAATAACATGTCCGAACTGCTCCTTCCTATGTATTGTACTCTTTATTCCAATAAACCTCAACATTGCTTTCAATCATTGACCAAAGGAAAACATAAAATTGAATTAGAATATCAAAATAGTCAAATTCATAGAACCCATAAAAAGTACCAAAATCAAGAGAAATTAACCGGAAAACTTGCAAAATACTCACAAAATTATCAATAGAGAGTATCAAAATATAAGTCTCGGATATTCCAAATATGTCATCATCGACTATGAGGTTACTAGGCGGTGCGGTTAATGCTTGTTTCCAACCCATAATGGCGACAACACAACACCAGTCTAGTACCACCATAGTAAACTCATAAACAGATACAAGAGAGTATCCAATCAGTCCAAGCAACCAGTAATAACCAAATATTAACAGCTTGCATAGGAAGAAACAGGCCCTTTTCGGGGTGGTCGAAATAAGAGCCTTGGGAAATTCGGGTAATCCCGAACTTCCTCTCGCTCGAAAAGAAACATCACAAATCACAAAAATAGAGACCAATAGATGATAATCACAAATGACCTAAATCAAAGGTAACATAACAATTAAACAAGACCTTGTAATTCGCATCCCCATTAGTATCGAGCCTTCCAACAAACTTCCAAGACTGTTATGTAATCCCACCAAGGAAGCTGGTGCCTAATCAAATATGTTATGTAATCCCACCAAGCAAGCTATTGCCACCGAAGGAAAAAAAACCTAGAAAGAAATATCCATGGGCTGATGCCATTCGCGAGAAATAGAAGCACAACTAGTAAACAGCCGGACACCGGGGTCATTTAAGAGTAGATCTAAAGTAAAAAGCACAAACACACATCCAAACAAAGAGACTCGACGTAACTTCGAAGAAAATTCAATCGAAATCAAATTCCAGCCAAGAAATCAACTGAATAGATCCAGGAGAAGGGAGAGAGGGACACGAAGATTGGCCAAAGTTGTTGCAATCGGAGGGCAAACACAAAACAAACAATGGATCCGGGAGAAGGGAGGCAAGGAATTGCAAAAATTTATGTAGATTTAAGCTCTTTGCCGAGGAAGACAACAGAGTGGAAAAGCGCCAGTAATTGGAGACTGGATCTATGGGTTTGGGTTCAAGAAGATCATGCTTGAAGGTGGCGAAGGATTGCAATCACAAATTGCCTCCGAAGAAAATCGACCTGAAACCGACAATTCCGAGTGAGGAAGACCCTCATGATATTGAGTGTCGGTAGCAAAGAGGACCGAAGGAAGGTAAGAGGAGAAGTATGCAGCAAGAAATTGCCATAAGAACAAGGATCTGGAGGTTTTGGTTCAAGAAGAGGCATGAGATGGGGCAGCGAAGAAGTTAGGGTAAAGCTTTGGAGGGCCTCTCACTCACTAGTGGGACTTTCTCTCTCTAGAGAGTTCCTTTTGTTCCTTTGATCATATTGCTCCTTAGTTCAGTTTCAGATTGTCAATTTAATATGAGTCACTTTTGCTAGGTCTAAAATTAAGGAATAATTTAGCATAGGTCGATTTGTTGCAATAAAAATAATAATAAAACAATTATGTTGCATTTGGTTAGATCTAATATAATTAGGTTGTAATACAATCCACAATGTAATATAATGGAAGTGGAATGTAATACAATGATGATTATATTACCATTTTTGGTTAGTCATTGACATCAGCCGGTTTGATTGAGGGTGGCTCGGAAAGATTGAACATTCTCAAAAGGATTAGTTGGTCTTATCGTAATGTTATCACCATTCCATTACTACATGTGGTTTACTTTATTTACAACAAGTAATGGAATCAATTTTACATCCATTATCTAAACTAAAATTAATTTTTGAAGACAAGACGAACCTAATATAATTTCACATTTTTTTCTTTTTTCCTTTCTTTTTAGTTTTTCTTAATAAAGAAAAATATTTATCATTATCAATCTCTTGCTTTTTACTTTATTTTTTATAAAGAAAAATAACCTACCATTCTACTCAATATGTATTGGATTATTAGTTATACGAGTCTTCGCAAACACACAAAACATATTTTCCATCACCGTAACAAACCAATAAAATTTTTTAAAAAATAAACCGCAAAATAAAGAAATTTATAAGGAAAAAAACAATTCCTAAATTCTTCATAAGAGCCTCCATATCAAGACTAGCAAGTGGTAACCATGTCTACCTTCTTTAGCAACACGAAGATGAGAGGATTTACATTGACATAAACAAAGGAAAAAAACATAAAAATCATTGGTAGTGAACGACAACAAGATCAATAAAAAGTAACTTTATTTAAATAGCGTAGAAATTATGTAGCATATAAGTCATTAAAAGTTAAGTTAAAAATTCAAAATTTTAAATTAAGATTAATTATAATTTTTCGAGTTGAAAATGAAAACCCAAAAATGAAACCCGAACATAATTTAATTAATTGGTCCTTGTAATATTTATTGGGCCCAATTCACTTGTAAACCAAAATAGGAAGTAAATAGAAAAAGAAAACAAAGAGGGGAAGGGATTGCTGGCAATAGATAAGGTGGAAGAGTAACGATTGGCTTTTAGTGAATTTGTTGGCAAAGGATTAAGGAGGGAAAAATTAGGGTCCAACTATAATTGGGTACCAACGTTACTTAGGTGTAAGAAGGAAAAAGGAGAGAGAAAGTGGGATTGAGAATCAAAGATGGAGAACAAGGGGAACGAAAGAAGTAGAACCAGAACAAAGGGAAAGAGAGTAGAGACCGAGAGGTGAGGGACCAAAAGAGAGGAAGGAGAGCTCGGCCGGAATAGAGGAGAAGTAGCGAGAGAACGAGAGGCAAAGAGCGAAAGATCCCGAGAGGAATTAGGAGCAGAGGTAGACCGAGAGGAGAGACAGAGCAAAGAGAGTGAGAGATTGAGAGGAAGAGCGAGAGGGGTCGAGACCCGGAGCGAATGCCGGATAGTGAGAGCAAAACGAGAGATACAGAGTAGTGAGGATTCACATGTTCAAATAATCTCTCTAACACTTCTTATCCGAGTTCCGATAGTATATTTTAAAGCAAAGTGAATTACAATGTTAATTCCTATTTCTAAGTCAAGGTATTTGTTTGAGAGTTATTTGCCCGGATCAAGTCCGTATACTCGATGTTTTCAGTCTTATAACTTGATCTTTCTTAGGACTCGACTCGCATAATGAATATTAGACTCGTAAAATTATTATCTCGTGCCTAATCTTGGACCAAAGTATTTCATACTTTGAGAACCAAAATTGTTTACTTTTGTAGGTTATCAAAACGAGGTTATCTCATTTTTGAATTACCAAAGTAACCGGCTTCAAGTTGTCAATCACCAGCAGACAAGGATTTTCTACTTCGAACAAGGCTCAAAAGTCGTGTCGGGGTTATCTATTTCCAAAACTGGAAAACTTCAACGCTAAGCTCAACGATGGTTTCCACCTTACTTTTCGGACAACACCAGTTGATTGGAGCACCTTTAGGAGCCAAGAGCCGTTACCCATTGTTCACATCCCAACGGATATTTTCCGAGCGACTCGGAAGAACCATTACAACGGTGAAGAAGGCTTCAGTTCATAAACCGGACACAACGGCTAGTCCGCTTGATCATCTATAAATAGAAGCCACTCCTCAAGACTAGGAGATTGTTGGAATTATCGTTGAAACACATTACTTTAGCAAAAGTCATTGTATTCATATTCAATCTTCTGTCTTTCCGAGTAAGGTCGCTTGACCGAGCCGTAAGGGTTAACTCAGCTCGCTTGTCCCTAGCTACAAAGGTTACCTTAGTTAGGAAGTACTAGATCAAATAAGGGAATTTATGAGTCTAGGAAAACTCGTAAGGAATTGTTTAAGGGAGCAATTCTGGTTGAGTCGATCTGCTGTATTTTGTGGATTCAAAAAGTGGATTTGACTTGGTGCTTAGACTAGCACTGTCCATGGTTACCACATATCTCCGAGTTCACACTTTTCCGAGTTCAATCTAGACTTAGATTGTATTGTTCATTCTTTTCAAGCTTAAAGTTTCTAAGTTTGTTAAAATTTCCTCATTACCCTATTTACCCCTCTCTAGGGTGACTAAGACTCTCTAAGAGCAAACCTTCAATTGGTATAAGAGCCTAGCCTTTCGGAAAGGATCTAACAATCCAAAGATCTAAAGATCAGATGGCTTAGAACAACGGAGAGTTCGATGAAGGAGATCTTCCAAGTAGACCACCAAAATTAAAAGGATCAAACTTTGTGCACTAGAAGAAGCTAATGGAATGCTTTCTGCTGGACAACAATGAAGATGTTTGGAACATCATACAAGAAGGCAATTACATTCCAATGAAGATGGAAGATACAAGACTTGTGCCTAAAGCGAAGTTCGAGTACCCCAATGAAGAGTCGAAAAGTTCGGAAAGAAGTTCAAAGCGATGAACATTCCGATGTCCGCTATCAGCTCGTAAGAGTACAATAGAGTGTCGGCCGTGACACAGCCTACAAATGTGAGGGATACTCTTGTCAACACATATGAAGGAACAAGCCAAGTGTGACAAGAGAAGATAAGTCAATATCTTCATAAATATGAGCTTTTCAAGATGGAGCCGAAGAAAACATCACTCAGATTTTTATACGCTTCACCGAGATTACAAACAATCTTAAATCTCCGGGTAGAAAGATTTCCAATGAAGAAATGTGCGGAAAAATTCTAAGAAGTCTACCAAAGAGAAGATGGGGTCCCAAGGTGACAACAATCGAGGAAGCTCGGAGCCTCTCTCAACTAAAGCCAGACGAATTGATTGGGAAGTTAATCACCCATGAAATCCATTTGGAAGAAGAGGATGTCGAGGTCAGCACCAAAAAGAACATTGTGCTTGAAAGCCTTAGAAAGCGAGAGGAGAAAATCCGAGCTGCTCGGATTCGAAGAAGATCCTATGGCACTTATTGCTCGAGGCTTCAAAAGAATGATGAAACACAAGAAATGGGAGAAGAGGCCAAGGGAAGAGTTCTACAAGAAAGATAAGAAGGACATAAAAGGTAGACACTCCTCCCCTTCAAAGTTATCTTGAACTAAGAACTCTGGTTGTTTTGAATGTGGCAGAGAAAGATCATATAGTTAAAGACTGTGCAAGGAGAAAGAGGGATAGAAAGAAGAAGAAGGCTATGATGGCCATATGGAGTGATGAAGACTCATCGGAAGAAGATGAGGATTCGGATGACTCAAAGTGTCCGATGGCACTAACATACTAAGAAGTCGAATCTGAGTTAGATTATGATAACTCGGATACCGATGAGGTAAATCCTTAGGAGGTAATTGAATACTTTCTCAAGTTCTCCAAAGTTGATTTAACTAAATATATTTATATTTTGGAAGAAAAGTCTAATTCCGATTTTTCTCAATTCAACGAACAACTTGAGTCTCTTACTTCGAGAGCATTGGTTTGAAAAATGAATTGAAAAAGCTGAGATTGAATTTGAGTTACTCGAAGAGAAAATGAGCATCCGAAACAAAAGCTCAATGAGTCTCAAGAGATTGTTTTGAAATTTACTCAAGGTCGGAAAAACATTGACATGCTCTTAGGCTCTTAGTGTGTCTCCTTCAGGAAAGAAGGACTTGGTTTTAACGAAGAGGAGGAATCTAAGTCCTACTCAAATCTTTTCGAAAAGGATTCCGAACTGCGAATTTCAGGAAGGTTAAGCATGGTCTTATTCATAAAAATTAAAGGAGGACTCGAGCCCGGATCAGTTTCTAGAAGAAAACCTTCCTCACCTGTTTATAAAAAGAAAAGATTTTCAAAAGAAAGAGACACGAGACTCAGTTTTCTAAATGGAAGACTCGGAATCAGACCAAACCTAAAGTTATTCAAATCTGGGTTCCCAAGAGTCTTCTTCCTCGAAAAGGACCACGAGTAAAAGGAGCTACTGGGTTCGTTAGAGGAAGTGAGAAGGGTTAGTGTATTTCGACATGCGAGTAACTCGAAAAGGACAAAATATCATTGGTACCTAGACAGTGGATGCTCACACCACATGTTGGGAGATTCAAGGCTCTTTTCTGAGTTGGAAGATTACAAAGGAGGCAAAGTCACTTCGGACATAACAAGTAAGGACGAGATAGTTGGAATAGGGAAGATTGGGAAAGGAAATAACCTGGTCAGCCCAATCTATCTTGTCAAAGGATTAAAGTACAATCTACTCAGCATCTCTCAATTGTGTGACAAAGGTTAAGAGGTAAAATTCACTCGGGTTAGCCCAGTCTATCTTGTCAAAGGATTAAAGTACAATCTACTCAGCATCTCTCAATTGTGTGTCAAAGGTTAAAAGGTAAAATTCACTCGAGACAAATTGCTATATTTCGATGCAACTACCAAAGAGACTAAGCTCTCGGGTAAGAGATCGGGTAATACCTACACTATTCCTCTTTATGATCTAAGTCAGAATTTATCTTGATTAAAAGCATCATTGCATGATGATTCTTGGACATGGCATTGTAGACTAGGTCATGTTGGCATGCATACTATCAAAAAGCTTGTATCTCATGGTTTAGTTAGAGGTTAACCTAACTGCGCATTTAAGAAAGATAAAATTTGTGAAGCATGCACAAAAGGGAAACAACTCGGATCATCCTTCAAATCTATCAAAACTATTTCCACATCCAAAGTGCTTTAAATGTACAATATCGATTTATGCGGTTAAATCCCTATAAAGAGTCTCGAAGGTAAATCATATGTACTTGTGATTGTTGATGACTACTCTTAGTTTACCTGGGTTTGTTTTCTTAAGCACAAAAATGAAGCTTTCAAAGAGTTCAGCAAGCTCTGCAGGAAAATTCAAGTAGAGTCTCGGATTCAGATTAGAAGAATTCGAACTGCCCATGGAAGGGAGTGCGAGTACTCGGAATTTGTAGAGTTTTGCGATAAGAATGATATCTCTCACAACTTCTCAGCACCCATAACTCCTCAACATAATGGAGAAGTGGAGAGAAAGAACCGAATTCTTGAAGAAATAGGAAGGACAATGATGATTGAACATGATCCGCCTTACTATTTACGGGCCGAGGCGATCAACACAACGAAACTACACACTAAACAGATGCCTCATTAAACCCATTCTGAAGAAAACTCCATACGAGCTTTACAAGGGAAAGAAACCCAACATTTCATACTTCAAACCCTTCAAATATAAGTGCTTTGTTAAAAATAATACTCGGTCGGATGAAGGTATCTTTCTAGGCTGTTCATCTTATAGTAAAGCCTATCGTATCTTCAATAAAAAGAACTAACAAAGTGAAAGAGAGCATCCACGTTGTGTTTAATGAGATTGATCGGGGATAACCAAGCGAGTCAACGTTCTCGGATCTAAAACTCAGCCGATATGAAAATGATCTTACTGAAGCTGAGATACAATAGAATAAAAAAGCGACTCGGAATGAGACAACTCAGAACATTATGACTCAAACTCGAACCAGCTCAAGACAAATTGCTATATTTCATCTCTCAATTGTGTGACAAATGTTAAGAGGCAAAATTCACTCAGACAAATTCCAATATTTTTAATGCAACCACCAAAGAGACCAAGCTCTCGGATAAGAGATCGGTTAATATCTACACTATTCCTGTTTCGATCTAAGTCGGAATTTATCCGGATTAAAAGCATCATTACATGATAATTCTTAGACATGGCATTGTAGACTAGGTCATGTTAGCATACATACTATCAAAAAACTTGCATCTAGTGGTTTAGTTAGAGGTTTACCTAACTATGCATTTAAGAAAGATAAAATCTATGAAGCATGCACTGAAGGGAAACAACTCGGATCATCCTTCAAATCTATCAAAACTGTTTCTACATCCAAAGTGCTTTAAATGTTGCATATGGATTAATGCGATTAAATCCCTATAAAGAGTCTCAGAGGTAAATCATATGTACTTGTGATTGTTGATGACTACTCACAGTTTACCTGGGTCTGTTTTCTTAAGTACAAAAATGCAGACTTTCAAAGAGTTTAGCAAGCTCTGCTAGAAAATTCAAGTATAGTCTCATATTCGGATAAGAAGAATTCAAACTGACCATAGAAGGGAGTTTGATTACTTAGAATTTGCAGAGTTCCGCGATAAGAATGGTATCTCTCACAACTTCTCAACACCCGGAAATCCTCAACATAATGGAGTAGTGGAGAGAAAGAACCGAACTCTTGAAGAAATAGGAAGGACAATGATGATTGAACATGATCCGCCTTACTATTTCCGGGCTAAGGCAGTCAACACAGACAAACTACACACTGTACGGATGCCTCATCGGACGCATTCTGAAGAAAACTCCATACGAGCTTTACAAGGAAAAGAAACCCGACATTTCATACTTCAAACGCTTCGAATATAAGTGCTTTGTTCAAAATAATGGTAAGGATCACCTGACCAAATTTGATACTCGGCCGAGATGAAGGTGTCTTCGTTGGGTTGTTCATCTTATAGGAAAGCCTATCGTATTTTCAATAAAAGAACTAACAAAGTGGAAGAGAGCATCCACATTGTGTTTAATGAGATTGATCAGGGAAAACCAAGTGAGTCAACGTTCTCGGATCTAAAAGTCAGCTGACATAAAGATGATCTTCCCGAAGTTGAGTTCGAGATAGAATAAAAAAAAAGCGACTCCGAATGAGACAACTCGGAACATTATGACTCGAGATCGAACCAGCTCAAGACAAATTGCTATATTTCATCTCTCAATTGTGTGACAAAGGTTAAGAGCTAAAATTCACTCGGACAAATTGCTATATTTCGATGCAACCACCAAAGAGGCTAAGCTCTCGGGTAAGAGATCAAGCAATACCTACACTATTGCTCTTTTTGATCTAAGTCGAATTTATCTTGTTTAAAAGCATCATTGTATGATGATTCTTGGAAATGGCATCGTAGACTAGGTCATGTTAGCATGCATACTAGCAAAAGGTTTGTATCTCATGGTTTAGTTAGAGGTTTACCTAATCGTGCATTTAAGAAAGATTAAATCGTGAAGCATGCACAAAAAAGGAAACAAGTCAGATCATCCTTCAAATCCATCAAAACTATTTCCACATCCAAAGTGCTTTAAATGTTGCATATGGATTTATACGGTTAAATCCCTATAAAGAGTCTCGAAGTACTTGTGATTGTTGATGACTACTTACGGTTTATCCGGGTTTGTTTTCTTAAGCACAAAAATGAAGCTTTCAAAGAGTTCAGCAAGCTCTGCAAGAATATTCAAGTAGAGTCTCATATTCGGATAAGAAGAATTTGAACTCGACCATGGAAGGGAGTGCGATTACTCGGAATTTGCGGAGTTCTGCGATAAGAATGGTATCTCTCACAACTTCTCAGCACCCGGAACTCTTCAACATAATGGAGTAGTGGAGAGAAAGAACAGAACTCTTGAAGAAATAGGAAGGACAATGATGATTGAACATGATCTCGCCTTACTATTTCTGGGCCGAAGCAGTCAACACGAGCAAAGTACACACTGAATAGATGCCTCATCGGACCCATTCGAAGAAAACTTCATACGAGGTTTACAAGGGATAGAAGCCCAACATCCGATACTTCAAACCCTTTGGATGTAACTTCTTTATTCAAAATACTAGTAAGGATCACTCGACCAAGTTTGATACTCGGTTAGATGAAGGTATCTTTCGGGTTATTCATCTCATAGTAAAGCATATCGTATTTTCAATAAAAGAACTAACAAAGTGGAAGAGAGCATCCACGTTGTGTTTAATGAGATTGATAAGGGAAAACCAAGTGAGTCAACGTTCTCGGATGAAGATAATCTTACCGAAGCCGAGCTCGGATAAAATAAAAAACAAGCAGCTCGGAATGAGGCAGCTCGAGAACATTATGACTCGGATCGAACCAGCTGAAGACAAATTGCTATATTTCATCTCTCAATTGTGTGACAAAGGTTAAGAGGTGAAATTCACTCGGACAAATTGCTATATTTCGATGCAACCACCAAAGAGACTAAGCTCTATGGTAAGAGATCGAGTAATACCTACACTATTCCTCTTTCTTATCTAAGTTAGAATTTATCTTGTTTAAAAGCATCATTGCATGATGATTCTAGGAAATGGCATCGTAGACTAGGTCATGTTGGCATGCGTACTATCAAAAAGCTTGCATCTCATGGTTTAGTTAAAGGTTATCTAACTGTGCATTTAAGAAAGATAAAATGCGTGAAGCATGCGAGAAAAGGTAAACGGCTCGGATCATCCTTGAAATCTCTAAAACTCGTTTCCACATCTAAAGTGCTTGAAATGTCTCATATGGATTTATGTGGTGAAATCCCTTTAAAGAGTCTCGGAGGTAAATCACATGTACTTGTGATTGTTGATGACTACTCACGGTTTACTCGGGTTTGTTTTCCTAAGCACAAAAATGAAGCTTTTAAAGAGTTCAGCAAGCTCGTAGGAAAATTCAAGTAGAGTCTCACATTCGGATAAGAAGAATTCGAATTGACCATAGAAGGGAGTGCAAGTACTAAGAAGTTGCAGAGTTCTACGATAAGAATGGTATCTTTCACAACTTCTCAGCACCCAAAACTCGTCAACATAATGGAGTAGTGGAGAGAAAGAATCGAACTCTTGAAGAAATAGGAAGGACAATGATGATTGAACATGATCCGCCTTACTATTTACAGGTCGAGGCACTTAACACGACAAACTACACACTCAACATATGCCTCATCGGACCTATTCTAAAGAAAACTCCATACGAGCTTTACAAGGGAAGGAAGCCCAACATCTCATACTTCAAACCCTTCGGATGTAAGTGTTTTGTTCAAAATAATGGTAAGGATCACTCGACCAAGTTTGATACTTGGTCGAGATGAAGGTATCTTTCTAGGTTGTTCATCTCATAGTAAAGCATATCGTATTTTCAATAAAAGAACTAACAAAGTGGAAGAGAGCATCCACGTTGTGTTTAATGAGATTGATAAGGGAAAACCAAGTGAGTCAATGTTCTCGGATCTAAAACTCGGTCGAGATGAAGATGCTCTTACTGAACCCGAGCTCGGATAGAATAAAAAAAAAGGCGACTCGAGAATGAGACAGCTCGAACATTATGTCTCGGATCTGTACCAGCTTAAGACAAATTGCTATATTTCGTCTCTTAATTGTGTGACAAAGGTTAAGAAGGGAAATTTACTCGGACCAATTGTCTGTATTTCGATGCAACCACCAAAGAGACTAAGCTCTCGGGTAAGAGATCGAGCAATACCTACACTATTCCTCTTTCTGATCTAAGTAAGAATTTATCTTATTTAAAAGGATCATTGCATGATGATTCTTGGACATGGCATCGTAGACTAGGTCATGTTAGCATGCATGCTCTTAAAAAGCTTGTATCTCATGGTTTAGCTAGAAGTTTACCTAACTGTGCGGTTAAGAAAGACAAAATCTATGAAGCATGCACAAAAGGAAACAACTCGGATCATCCTTCAAGTCTCTCAAAGCTGTTTCCACATCCAAAATGCTTGAAATGTTGCATATGGATATACGCGGTGAAATCCCTGTAAAGAGTGTCGGAGGTAAATCATATGTACTTGTGACTGTTGATGACTACTCACGATTTACCGGGTTTGTTTTCTTAAGCACAAAAATGAAGCTTTCAAAGAGTTCGAGCAAGCGCTGCAGGAAAATTCAAGTAGAGTCTCGGATTCGGATAAGAAGAATTCGAACCGACCATGGAAAGGAGTTCGATTACTCGGAATTTGCAGAGTTCTGCGATAACAATGGTACCTCTCACAACTTCGAGCACCTAGAACTCCTCAACATAATGGAGTAGTGGAGAGAAAGAACCGAACTCTTGAAGAAATAGGAAGGACAATGATGATTGATCATGATCTGCCTTACTATTTACGAGGCCGAGACAGATCAACACAGACAAACTACACACTCGAATAGATGCCTCATCGGACCCATTCTGAAGAAAACTCCATACGAGCTTTACAAGCCTTGAGATTAAATCAAGTTGAAGATAAGCATAGCGAGAGGAACTTAAGTGATGAAGTGAGATCTAGAGTTATATAGTTGAATATGGGTAAAAGAAGTTGAGTATAAAGTAGAGACATAAAATGAGGAATTGAGGTAAAGACAATGAATTGTGAAAAGTTGAAACCTTGAATTAAGTGGTATCTACTTGTTGTTATTGTGGCTTAAAAAGGAATTAAGCTTTCTAAATTAGTGAATTGAGAAAGGGATAGTAGGAAAGGAGCCGAGAATGACTATCGGTGTTGAATTGTGGTTATCCGTGCAAGTGATTGTGTTAAGCAATGTTCAAAAATAGTTTTGAAAGGAGTTATGTATTTTACGCGAATGATTCTTGAATGCAATTTCTTGAGAAATGTCTTTCAAATGTGAATATGTTTTAAAGAAGTGAAACGTATTTGAGAAAGTGAATTTATAAGGGTGACACGTGGTGTCAAGCCTTCCTTAATGTTAAATCGATTTGAGAAAGCTATTGAAGGGAATGTGATGAATGATTATGTGCAAATTGTTTTGAATCGACCGCTACGGATCGTTTAACATACCGAAGGGTTTGAACCGAGGGACGCCCAGCTAGAAACTTCGAGGGAAGGGTTCTAACAGGTGTCTGCGGTGCCAAGATGCCCGAACTAAGACTTCCGAAGATAGGTCCCTGGAGCCTTTTGTTTAGGGTGGCGCCCTAGAAATTAAAGAAGTGCTAGTTCGAATCCCCAAAAGGCACAGAAAGTTTATTCAAATTGAAAAAGAATTGTGTTGAGTGTGAAACCGCATTTCAAATGATTAAAGTGTTATGATTCATATGTGTCAATTGATTTCAAACGATTTTATTGAAAAGTATATGGATTTGTATTATGTTACTATGATTTCATTATTATGAGTAATATGTGTAAAGAATTTCCATTTTAAAGGTATAAAACTTCCGGTGAGCCCGTGGTTTATTGCTCATCCCCTCAAATTTCCCTCTTTTCCCCTCCCGAGTGTTGTAGGTGCATTCTCGGGAGATGTGTGCGGTAGTTAGCTTATTCCGGACTCCACCGATTGTTATTTGCTCGCTTGCTTGAGTGATTAGAGTTATGGATGTGCATTTCTTATATTTCCAAGTATTGTACTTTGTAATTCAATTCATATAGTTTGTACCCAATGTACCATGAACCATTTAGATCGTTTAAGTTTGTCGCATGATTGGTTGGACTCCAGCGTGTGGCCGTTGAGTTGTATACTCCGAGCGTGTGGCTCGTTATTATGGTTTTTATATAGGTTTTTTAAGGCTCCGAGCCTAAGGGTTAGACCATATTTCAAATGGAACTCTGCCAAAATTTTTAGAAATCTTCTAAAGCTTATGGAAAATTACCTTCCTTACCTTTAAGTTAGTTTTAGACAGCCAAACCGACACCGGAAAGAGCCTTGGGAGTTCCCTTAAGGAACTCGGCGATGTAATACTCCTAGGGGTGTTTTGGGGTGTTACAATAGATTTGAATGAGAGTCCAAGATCTTTCAAGTGCTGCTTAATCCACAGAATATTAGCATAGCAAGCTCCAGCTGCAATGTACTCAGCTTCAGCAGTTGATAGAGCAACCGAGTTCTGTTTCTTTGAGTGCCAAGATATGAGGGATTGACCAAAAAATTAACATGCTCCTAATGTGCTCTTTCTATCAACTTTGTAACCAGCATAGTTAGCATTTGAGTATCCGAGTGAGGGTCGGTTTTAGTCTCTTGAATACCATAGACCAAGATTGTGAGTCCCTGCAAGATATCTCGAAAATCCTCTTCACCACAAGTGAGATTTAATTCTTTTGGATTAACTTGAAGTCTTGGACACGAGACGGACACTAAACATAATATCTTGCCTACTAGATGTGAGATCCAATCATACCTCTATAGAGTTTCGATCTACTTGCTTTATCTTTTTCGTCCGAGTCCAGTTTCATACTGCTACTCATACGTGTGGCTGCATGTTTCACATCTTGAAACTTGTATTTTTCAACAACTCCTTGGTATACTTAGATTGATAGACATAGATTCCATCTTTCTCTTGTCTGATTTGTAGACCAAGAAAGAAATTGAGCTCTCCTACCATGCTTATTTGGAACTCCTGTCTCATCAAATCCGAAAACTCTCGACATAGAGTTTCATTAGTAGCTCCAAAATAATATCATCAACATAAATCTGAGCAATAAGGGAAACTTTCCCCTTGGTTTTTATGAAAAGAGTTTTGTCAATCTGACCTCTTTTGAAATCATTTTCAACCAAGAAACTACTCGAGTCTTTCATAACAAGCTCCGGGAGCTTGTTTAATACCATATAGAGCCTTTTGCAATTTGAAAACATGATTTAAAAGTTCTGAGTTCTCAAATCCAAGGGGTTTCTTAACATAGACTTCTTCTTTAATGAAACCATTTAGAAAAGCACATTTAACATCCATTTGATACAACTTAATATTCATGCTAGATGCAAATGCCAACAGGATTCCGATTGCTTTGATCCTAGCAATTGGTGCAAAGGTTTCCCCACAATCAATTCCTTCTTCTTGATTGTAACCTTGAGCCACAAGTCTAGCCTTATTTCTGACTACCAACCTATTCTCATCTAGTTTGTTTTTGAAAACCCATTTGGTTCATATAACCGAGTGGTCGGAAGGTCGTTTGGTCGAGTCCGGACTTGGTTTCTTTCAAATTAATTGAGCTCTTCTTGTATGGCCTCGACCCATTTAGGTTCATTTAGGGCCTCTAGTACATTTTTGGGTTTAGTTAATAATATGAATGCAGTGAATGCACATAGATTTTACAAAGTAGAACGAGTTCTTACCCCATTGTTAATATTAGAAAGCATGTTCTTGAGTGGTGGCTGGATGCATATTTGAATGCTTTAAGTGTTCTCTCGGTTCACTAAGTTCGTTAGTTGAATTGGTCGACCTTCGGTTGTTTCAGCTTGTTGAGTCTCCTCATTTGCTTGTCCTTCGACGATTCCGAGCTAGCTCTTAAGCTTGTTAAGTCTAAGTTGCAGGGGTCTCGGCTACCTTATTCCGAGTTGCTTTCGTTGACTCTTTCTAAGCTCGGCTTCAAGCAAGATCATCTTCATCTCGACCGAGTTTTAGATCTAAAAAGTTAACTCACTTGTTCTTCCTTGATCTATCTCATCAAACACAACATGGATACTTTCTTCCACTTTGTTAGTTATTTTATTAAAAACACGATAAGCTTTACTTGTGAGATGAGTAACCCATAAATATACCTTCATCCGATCTAGCATCAAACTTGGTCGGGTGATCCTTACCGTTATTGTGAACAAATCACCTACATCTAAATGGTTTGAAGTATGAGATGTTGGGTTTCTTTCCCTTGTAAAGCTCGTAGGGAGTTTTCTTCAAGATGGGTCCGATGAGGCATCTGTTGAGTGTGTAATTTGCTATGTTGACTGCCTCATCCCAAAAATAGTAAGGTATATCATTTTCAATCATCATTGTCCTTCTTATTTCTTTAAGAGTTCGGTTCTTTCTGTCCACTACTCCGTTTTGTTGAGGAGTTCTTAGTGCTTGAGAAGTTGTGAGAGATACCGTTCTTGTCACTGAACTCTGTAAATTCTAAGTAGTCGAACCGCCTTCGATGGTCGGTTCGAATTCTTCTAATCTAAGTCTCGAGTCTCCACTTGATATTTCCTGCAGAGCTTACGGAACTCTTTGAAAGCTTCATTTTTGTTCTTAAGAAAACAAACCCGAGTAAATCGTGAAAGATCATCAAGAATCATAAGTACATACAATTTACCTTCAAGGCTTTTCATAGAGATTTCACCACATAAATCCATATGAAGCAATTCAAGCACTTTGGATGTGGAAACAGTTTTGAGAGGTTTGAAGGATGATCTGACTTGTCCCCCTTTTGATGCATGCTTCACGATTTTATCTTTCTTAAATGTAAAATTAGGTAAACCCCTAACAAAACCATAAGATGCGAGCTTTTTGGTAGTCTCGTATGCTAACATGACCTAGTCTACGATGTCATTGCAAGAATCATCATGCAATGATGCTTTTAAGTAAGATAAATTCTGATTTGGATCGGAAAGAGGAATGGTATAGGTGTTACATGACGTCTTACCCGAGAGCTTAGTCTCTTTTGTAGCTGCATCATAAATGTAGCAACCGGTCTGCAGTGAACCTTACCTCTTGACCTTTGTCACACAACTAAGAGATGCTTGCGAAGATTGTACTTTAATCCCTTAACAAGATAAACTGGATCGACTTGGTTGTCTCCTTTACCAATCTTGCCAATCCCAACTATTTTATTCTTACTATCATCTCCAAAAGTGACTTTGCCTCCTTTAAAATCTTCTAACTCGGAAAAGAGTCTTGAATCTCCTAACATGTGGTGTGAGCATCCACTATCTAAGTACCAATGACCTTTCATTCTTTTTTGAGTTACTTGCGAGTCGGAAACAATCTAACCCTTCTCACTTCCTCTAATGAACCTAGTAACTCCCTTTATCGTGGTCCTTTTCGAGGAAGAAGACTCTTGGAAACCTAGATTTGAATGACTTTGGATTTGGTCTGATTTCGAGTCTTCTTTCTAGAAAACCGAGTCCGTGTCTCTTTCTTTTGAAAATCTTTTCTTTTGTAAATAGGTAGACATGATTTTCTCCTGTAAACTGGTCCGGGCTTAATCCTCCTTTCATTCTTATGAATGGGACCATGCTCAGCCTTCCCGAACTTCACACTTCTGGAATCCTTTCGAAAATATTATAATAGGAATTAGATTCCTCTTCTTCATTAAAACCAAGTCATTCTTTCCTAAAGGAGACACACTCGAGACCCTAAAAGCATGTCAAGGTTTTTCTAACCTTGAGTTAATTTTAAAACAAGCTTTTGAGACTCATTGAGCTTTCTTTTCTAGTGCTCATTTTCTTTTCGAGTGACTCGGACTTAGTCTCACTAGCTTGAGTACTGGCTATGAGTTCTTTTAGAGTTAGTCTCGGTTTTCCAATTCATTTTTCAAACCATTGTTCTCGAAGTAAGAGACTCAAGTTGTTTGTTGAACCGAGAAGAATCGGAATTAGACTTTTCTTCCAAAGTGTGAATATATCTGGCTAAATCAGCTTTGGAGATCTTGAGAAAGTATTCAATTACCTCCTAAGGGCTTGTCTCCTTAGTGTCCGAGTTGTTCGCATCTAACTCATATTCAGTTTTTGAGTCCGTTAGTGCCATTAGACACTTTGAGTGATCGAGAATCATCTTCATCTTCAAATGAGTCATCATTGCTCCATGTGGCCATCATAGCTTTCTTCTTTCTGTCCTTCTTTCTCTTCGGACAGTCTTTGACTATGTTATCTTTGCTGCCACATTCAAAACAGCCAGAGTTCGTAGTTAAAGATAACTTTAAAGGAGAAGAATATTTACCTTTTTGTCCTTCTTATCTTTCTTGTAGAACTCTTCCTTTGGCCTCTTTTCCCACTTTTTATGCTTCATCATTCTTTTGAAGCCTCGGGCAATAAGTACCATCGGATCCTCTTCCGAGTCTTAGGAGTTCGGACTTTCCCTTATACTTTCCGAGGCCTACAGACGCAATGCTCTTTTTGGTGCTGACCTTAACATCCTCTTCTTCCGGATGAATCTTATGAGTAAGTAGTTTCCCAATCGGTTCGTCCGGCTTAGTTGTGAGAGGTTCCGAGCTTCCTTGATGGTTGTCACCTTGGGAACCCATCTCTTCTTCGGTAGACTTCTCGGAATCTTTCTGCACATTTCTTCATGAGAAATTTTTCTACCCAGAGATTTGAGATTGTTTATAACTCGGTGAAGCGAATAAACATCCGAGTGATGTTTTCTTCCGGCTCCATCTTGAACAGTTCATATTTGTGAAGATATTGGCTTATCTTTGTCCTGTTTCACTTAGCTTGTTCCTTCGTATGTGTTGACAAGAGTGTCCCACACATCTTTGGCTATGTCACAGGCTGACACTCTGTTGTACTCCTCCGAGCTGATAGCACACATCATTATATTCATTGCTTTGAAGTTCTTTCGAACTTCTCCGCTTCTTCATTGGTGTCCTCAAATTTTTCTTTAGGCACGGATCTTATTCCTTCCATCTTCATTGGGATGTAGATGCCTTATTGGATGATGTTCCGGACATTTTCAACGTTGTCCAACAGAAAGCACTCCATCGGTTTCTTTCAATGCACAAAGTGGATCCTTTGAACTTTGGTGGTCCGGTGGACGACCTTCCTTCATCGAACTCTCTAATATTCTAAGCCATTTGATCTTTAGACCTTCGGATTGTTAGATCCTTCTTGAAAAGCTAGGCTTTGATACCAATTGAAGGTTTGCTTCTGGAAAGTCTAAGTCACCATAGAGGGAGTTGAATAGGGTGATGAGGAAATTTAAACAAACTTAGACAGCTTTTGATTGGAAAATGATAAATTGCTTAGTCCGAGGCTAGATTGGACTAAAAAATGCAACCACTCAGAAATACATGGAAACCCTCCTGGGGCAGAAAACCACGGTCGGTGCAAATCCAAGCACTAAGTCAAATCCACTATTTTGAATCCTCAAAATACAATGGAATGACTCTACTAGAATTGCTACCTTATACAATTCCTTACAATGTTTTCCTAGACTCGAAGTTCCCTTATCTAATCTAGTACTTCTTGACTGAGGTAACCTTTATAATCGGGGACAAGCTGAGCTGAGTTAACCCTTACAGCTCGGTCAAGGGACCTTACTGAGAAAGTAAGAGAAGAATGTGATTGATTACAAGACTTTACAACTCAAAAATATTAAATACAAACTGGGAGTTGTAAATAGAAGATTGAATATGAAAACAATAACTTTTGCTCAAGTAATGTGTTTTGCAATGATGTTCAGCAATTTTGTAGTCTTGTGAGGTGGCTTCTATTTATATCCAACCAAGCAGAGCGACCGTTGAGTCTTGGTTCTGAACAAAAGTCTTCACTGGCCATTGTAACGGCTCTTCCGAGTCACTCGGAAAAGATCCGTTGGGATGTGAACATTGTGCAACAGCTCTAGGCTCCAAAAGGTGTTCCAGTCAATCGAAGATGCCCGAAAAGCAAGGTGGAGACCATCATTGAGCCTAGCGTTAGAGTTTTCCAGTTTTGGAAACAGAGAAGCTCGACAAGGTGTCCGAGCCCTGTTCGAAGTAGATAAAGCTTGTCTGCTGGTGATTGACAACAAGAAGCCGGCTACTTTTGTAATTGAAAAAATGAGTTAGCCTCGTTTGAATAACCTACAAAAGTAAACCACATTGGTTCTCAAAGTATAAAATACTTTGGTCCAAGATTAGGCGAGATAATAATTAAATTAGGATAATTAAGTGTTTAATTACCTTTGGCCTATAAGAGTGGAATTTTCTAAGTCTAATATTAAATATACTCAAATTCCATAAGAGATAATCCTAAAGATGATCAAGTAGAGAGTAAAATATTAGAGCATAACAGACTTGATTTGAACAAATAATTCCTAAGGAGATAAACTAACTTAGAATAGGGAATTAACACTATAATTCTTTTTGCGTTGAAATATGCGAGTCGAACACGGAATAAAAGTGTTAAAGAAATTATTTAAACATGCGATAGCTCTGAGTGATGTCTCAGTGAGTTAGAAACATCAGTGTAGAGGATATACAATAATGTGCTTTCGGAGTAAGTCGAAATGAATGAAAACTTATACAAGAGTTTCTATAATGCTCGGAATGACTTGAAATCAAAACTTAGGAGAGATGAGGTTTATACCGAGTCTTCATGTATTACTCGGAATGACTTAGAGTTAGAAACTGAGTCTTCACTTTGAATCTTCTCAACCAACATCATTTCATTCATATGGGGTCCACATTCCCTACCATGAATTTCATCCACGATATGCTTTGCTTCATTTTGGTTGACACAAAGTAAGCTAATCCCCGTTTTGGTTTTCTTGTATGTTTATCCTTGGTTAATGAATAACTAGGCTACTAGCATCCCGATGGCTCGCTAAACTCTAGGCGTGGAGTCCAATGGATATTCTTGTTTATCCATATACCGATAGATGTCATGGTACCAACTGGTTTGGTTAGTAGTAGACACTTCTAGTGTGTATACATGTGTAGGCTGACTCGTCGCTCTATATGGATGGGCATTGAATGAATGCCGCTAGGGATATTGATCATGGATGCTAACTTAGCGAAAGCATCCGCGAATTGGTTGTTATCCCTAGGAAGGTATACGTATGAAATGCTTTCAAATTGTTTTGATAATTCAATTAAATGTGCCTGGTAAGGTGCCAAGGTTTCACTATGTACCTTCTATATTTGTGAGATCCGATTAATGATCGGACTAGAGTCACCAAAAACCACGATGCTTTTGGCTCTAATCTCTATGGCAGCTTGAAGTCTCGTGATGCATGCTTTATATTCCGTAGCGTTGTTAGTGACCTCAAAATCTAATTTGACTAAAATGGGAGTATGTGCTCCCTTTAGTGAGACTAGAAGGATCCATACTCCAAAGCCCTTCCGATTAGAAGCACTCGTCAAAGTACATTATCCATACGTCCACCTCCACTTGTAAGATATTTTCGTCTGTGAAGTCAAGGTGTTTGAGTTGTGATTCGAGTTATAGGTAGATTAGCTAGGAATTCCGACACTACCCTTCGTTTGATCATTGAGGGACATACTTGAGTTTAAATTCCGAGAGCATTACGGTCCATCTAGGTATCTTGCTCGCTGATAGTCGAATGCTCAAGGATATACTTAATGAGATCCATCGGTGCTACCACATGTACCTCTTGAGCCAACATGTAGTGCTTGAGCTGAAGGTTTGCTCAAGGAGAGGCTAAGTCACCCTAGAAGGGGGTGAATAGGGTGATGAAAGATTTTTCCGAGAAATCAAACTCTTTTGGTTAAGGGACAGACATGAGCGATTTTGAGTCTACAATAGGGTCGGAAAAGTATGAACTCGGAATGAAGATGCAGATTGAACTAAAGCTTTAAGGAAATCCGAGTCTAGAATGAACTCGGAAAGTGAAGACACGAGTAATTACATGGAAACCCTCCTGTGGCAGAAAACTACGGACCGTGTTAGTCCAAGCACGAAGTCAAATCCACTATTTTGAGTCCACAAAATACGAGTAGACTGACCGAACCCAAGTTGCTCCCTTAGCCAACTCTTTACAAGTTTTTCCTAGACTCGAAATTCCGTTATCTAATCTAGTACTTCCTAATCGAGATAACCCTTACAGGTAGGGACAAGCGAGTTGAGTTAACCCTTACGGCTCAGTCAAGGGACCTGACTTAGAGAGTAAGAAAGAAAGTGTTTGTAACTAAGTACAAGACCTTACAAATCGGACTATAATAAATTACAGAATGGGAATTGTAAGTAGAAGATTGAGAATGAATACAATGACTATTGCTTAAGTAAGTGTATTGAGAATATGTTCGGCAATCTTCAAGTCTTGAGAGTTGGCTTCCTTTTATAGATGACCAAGCAGCTTAGCCGTTATCTCCATCTTCCGACTAAAAGACCTTTGTGACCGTTGTCAAGGATCTTTTGAGTCACTCGGAAAGTATCCGTTGAAATATGAACATTGGGCAACGGTTCTTGACTCTTTTAGAAGTCCCAAAACCACTGGTGGTGTCTTGAAAGATAAGGTGGAAACCACCGTTTAGCTTGGTCTTGCAGTTTTCTAGTTTTGGAAACGAGACGGCCACGACACGATCTTCGGGGCTAGGTCGGAGGTGGAAAAAGCCTTGTCTACTGGTGATTTAACGTTTTGAAGCCGGTTACTTTTGTATTTCAAAAGGTGTAGCCTCATTTGAATAACCTACAAAAGTAAATCAAATTGGTTTTCAAAGTATAACATACTTTGGTCCAATATTAGACACGAGATAATAACATAATTAAGATAATTAAGTGACTAATTATCCGAGTCGGAAAAGGAATAGAATTTTCCGAGTCCAATATCCATGAAACTCAAAATTCCATCCGAGTTAGTCTAGGCGAGAATCAAGTTAAATAAAGAATATCGAGTGAACAAACTTGATCTAGACTAACCATAGTTCGGATTAGAAGCGCCGACTATAACAGAATAAAACCTGTAACATGAAGTCGGACTCGAGTGCGGTTGTGGGAATACTAGTCATCCGAACATGCGATAATTCTAAGTGATGCGAGACTCAAAACTGAGTGAAACAACGTGAGTGCATATACGTTTTCTAAGTCACGTAAAGAAAAGCAAGAAAAACATGAAAAAATTGCTATATCACTTAGAGAAAATACTATATCACTCAAAAAAGTTTATAAGGTACGAGAGAATGACTTAGAATCAAAACACCTGTAAGTGAGAAGGTCTTATACCGATTCCCTTGATAGAACTCAGAAATGTGCGGAGTAAAGTTTGAGTCTTCAATCTCCCTCCTTTTTATGAAAGGCATTCCATACTTAGACGAAACTTTGTTAGTGATATCGATCTATTTTTGTATACTTGCGCGAGAAAATATGATAAGTAAAGCATACTTAAAGTATCGGATCATAAAGAATAGATACTCAGCAATTATCAATGAAATGATGCTAACTCGGAAAAATTTGCATTAAACAATAAGCTCGAGAGAATTTGAAAGGAATGCATTAATTCATTGAAGTTAAAGAAAATATATACGAGAGATAGAGAGTGAGAAACTCCCCTAAACAAGACAACAAATTTTTCTATCTATATTCATCCCCTTGCCTTTCAGTAAAAACAAAAAAAATGGGAAGAATACAATAAGTAGTACATATTTGATGTCCGGACAAAAGAGATAAGTAAAAAGAAAAGAAATTTCAGGAAGAAGAAGAATCGCGGACTTTGGAATTATGACACGAGTGCATGGTGTCTCGCATAAGAGGGAGAGGGGTTATCTCGAGTAGAAGAGGGAGGACGAGTGGTACGCCGGTGCTGATATGATCTTGACAATGTGCTTGAGCGCGGCGGAGGGAGGACGAGGATCGCCGTCAAGCGCTCGGCTCCGAGTGGTCGACCCGAAGCGAGAGGATCCGAGAGGTTCCTCCATGTGGGGCTCGGTAGGCCGGGAGTCTGCTCGGTCGACCCGCTGCGAGTTGGCCTTGTGCGGCTAGGTCTTCGACCCACTCGAGGCTGCATGTCCGAGCTGAGTACTTCCGGTTGAGCTTGAGGAGCACTTTGACACTCGGTTGTCCCTCCTTCTTCTTCTTTTGTTCCTCCCCTTGCCCGGAAGGAGCTGCCTCAGCCGCGAGCTTCTCGGCATCTGCTTCTTCTTGGTCTTCTTCTCTGTCCTCCCTGCTATTTGAGGTGGTCTTGGCTGGGCTCGATGACGCTTCGGATGTGTCTAAGTCGCCATGGTCTTGAGCTGCCTTGGACCGTCTCTCCTGGAGGAGCTCGATCAGCTCCTTCACCAAGGCCTTTATCTCAAGAAGCGAGTCTTGCTTGCTCTCGGATTTGAGGCTGGGCTGTTTTTGGTTGATGGCCATAGGCCGATAGACAGTCTTGAATGACCGGAGCATGTCCTTGAATTCCAAGGACACAGAGTTGATTTTGTCCATGAAAGCGGAGGACAAAATGGAGGAGAGAGACTTAGAAGCACCTTAGGTGGAAGCACCACCAGGTGGGGCAGGGAGAGAAAGGGGGCTTCTTTACGAGTCCGAGGCGGAGAAGGTGGCCTCGGCTACGAGTTATGTACGCGAGACACCGAGGTTGAGTTTCCTGGTATCCGTACCCTCGAAGTTCCTTTTGCCGACAACAACGGCAGCCTCGAAACAGCATTTGGGTCCGAGGGGAGAGGAACTTTAAATTGTTTGAATACAAGGGTGAGAAGAGCACCGAAAGGAAGAGGGTGTTCTTCTTGGATTGGAGTTGAGCTGGCACAGCTGCCATTTGCTCGATAATGGAAGGAAAGAGGTCTACTTCGTAGCCCTCAAGAATGTCAAAAAGAGCTTTTAAATGCTTACGAGTTGGGGTTCTCCTTGCTAGAATGCTGAGAGAAGAAAGTTCTCATCAGCAGGAAGCACGAAGACATGCTTCGACCTCGACTGAGTCACTGAAAAGTTTTTGTGTGACTTAGGGAATTCTTTTGTGTACTTTTCAAAGAAGTCGTTAGCGACTTCGAGTGAAAGGAATGAGGTTACTTGTTCAAGAAAAGAGAGGAGACCTTTAACAAGCGATGGAGAAGGGAAATGTTTATATGAACGGTTATGTTCGGAACCCCGGAGGTTAGAACACCTTCGAGCTTGTGAGGTGAGTGTAAAACTCGAGATACTACTTCGGGGTAGATGAACTCGATGAAACAAAGAAAGTTATAACACCAGTTGTTTGGATGTGGGGCAACCACAAGAATTTAGTGGTTGGGAAGAACTTGTCATCCAGCACAAGATGCTTGGGTGAAAACGAGTTTTGAGTTGGAGGAGCCTTCTTGGCTTTTTGTGCGGGGCTTCTTAAGGAAGACCCAAGAAAGTCAGGATGAGAACCTCTTTTTGGCATTTTGGATGAGAAAGAGAGAATAGTGAAACCTTGAGAGAGAGTAGAAGAGAATAGGTTGAAGAGAGTGAAAGAAAAAGAGTAGAAGAAAGAGTTGAGAGCGATCGAGCTTACTTGAGATGAGCTTCACGAAGCTTGAAAATGTCCTAAAGTCACTGTAGACGTAGAGAGCTTGTGCGCGAAGTTTTGATCTCGAGAAAGAGAGAGAGTAAATGAAATGTAAAGTAGCGAGATGAAGGAGAATAGGCGCTATTTATAGGAAAATAATCGTCCTTCAATATCCGTTCGACTCGGCTCTTTCATCAATCACCTCGGATCGGTGTGACAGTTCTCTTCTCAACGGTTAGAATTCTAGTGGTTTGTCTTCCAACGGCTAGTTGTCCGATCACAGCGCGAGAGAGAGAGAGAAAGATTTTGAAAATAAATTATGAAATTCTCCACTTATCTCGAGATGATTTCGGAGATTTGATGTCCACTTTGATCAACGATCCGAGTTTGACTCGGCTTAGTTTCGAGTGACTCGAAACTACACACAAATAATAACTATCTGCTCGGTATCACTAAATCAAGCTGAACAAATGGTTATTAAAGAATTCTAAACACTCAGCACATAATCATGCAAAGAAATTTTCACATAAGAAGCACATAATTATGCATTTATCATTCCAAGCTCATTCCTAATGAAACAAAACTGATCTTCACTAAGAGGCTTAGTAAAAATATCAGCTAATAGAAGATTAGTAGGAATGAATTCAAGTTGAATATCACCTTTCTCAGAATGGTCTCTCAAGAAATGATACCCGACCTCAATGTGTTTTGTTTTTGAGTGCTTGAACCGGATTTTTAGTGATGCTGATTGCACTTTGATTATCACACTTGATTGGAACTGATTTGAAAGAAAGTCCAAGATCTCTTAAGTGTTGCTTTATCTATAAAATCCGAGCACGAGCATGCTCCGGCTGCAATATACTCAGCTTCAGCGAGTTGATAGAGCTACTGAGTTTTGCTTCTTTGAGTGCCAAGATATTAGGGATTGACCCAGAAATTGGCAAGCTCCTGAAGTGCTCTTTCTATCAACTTTGTATCCAACGTAATCAGCATCCGAGTATCCAGTGAGGGTTAGTTACGAGTCTCTTGAGTACCATAGACCTAAGTTTTGAGTCCTCGCAAGATATCTGAATATTCTCTTCACCGCGAGTGAGATGTGATTCTTTTGGATTAGCTTGGAATCTTGCACATAGACATACACTGAACATTATATCTGGCCTACTGGAAGTAAGATATAGAAAAGATCCAATCATACCTCGATAGAGTTTCGATCTATTGCTTTACCTTTCTCGTCTAAGTCAAGTTTTATACTGCTTGCTCATAGGTGTAGCTGCGTGCTTTGCATCTGGAAGTTTGTATTTCTTGAGCAGCTCCTTGGTATACTTTGATTGATGGACATAGATTCTATCTTTGTCTTGTTTGATTTGTAGACCAAGGAAGAAGTCGAGTTCTCCCATCATACTCATTTGAAACTCCTGTTTCATTAACTCGGAAAAGTCTCGACACAGATTTTCATTAGTAGCTCCAAAAATTATATCATCGACATATATTTAAGCAATGAGGAAATCTTCCCTTCTGGTTTTTATGAAGAGAGTCTTGTCAATCTGACCTCTTCTAAAATCATTTTGAACCAAGAAATTGCTTAGTCTTTCATACCAAGCTCTGGGAGCTTGTTTAAGACCATAAAGAGCTTTTTGAAGTTTGAAAACATGATTTGGAAAATCTGAGTTTTCAAATCCAGGGGCTGCTCAACATAGACTTCCTCTTCAATAAAACCAGTAAGAAATGTACACTTCACATCCATTTGATACAACTTGATATTCATGCTAGATGCAAATGCCAACGAGGATTCTTATGGCTTCAATTCGGCAACAGGTGCAAAGGTTTCCCCACAATCAATCCCTTCTTCCTGATTGTAGCCTTGAGCCACAAGTCTAGCCTTGTTTCGACTACCAACCCACCTTCATCCAGTTTGTTCTTGAAGACCCATTTGGTTCCTATGATCTGGGTGGTCAAAAGGTCGTTTGGTCAAAGTCCGGACTTGGTTTCTTTCGAATTGATTGAGTTCCTCTTGCATGGCCTCTACCCATTCAGGTTTATTTAGGGCCTCTAGTGCATTTTTGGGTTCGGTTAATGAAATGAATGTAGTGAATGCACATAAATTTTAAAGAGAGGAACGAGTTCTTACCCCACTGTTGATATCGAGATAATATGTTTTCTAGTGGATGACTAAAAGCGTACTTGAAAGCTCTCACTGTTCTCTAACTTATAAGATCTGTAGGATGAATTGCTTGATCTTCGAGGCTTGGTTTGAGTGATCGGTTTGCTCTTCGAGCATTCCGAGTGGATTCTTGAGCTGTCTTGTTCGAGTCACTTCATTCCGAGTCACTTCATTCCGAGTCTGTTTGAGTTTGAATCTTGACACACTCGGGTTCATCACGATCTTCTTCTCTGCTGAGCTTCGAGTCCGAGAATGATGATTCCCTTGGTTTTTCCTGTTCAATCTCATCAAACACAACGTGGATGCTTTCTTCCACTTTGTTAGTTCTCTTATTGAAAATGCGATAGGCTTTACTATGAGATGAATAACCCGGAAAAATACCTTCATCCGACCGAGCATCAAACTTGGTCAAGTGATCCTTACCATTGTTATGAACAAAGCATTTGCATCCAAAGGGTTTGAAGTAGGAAATATTGGGTTTCTTCCCTTTGTAGAGCTCATACGGTGTTTTCTTCGAGTATGGATCCGATGAGGCATCTGTTCAAAGTGTAATTGGCGGTGTTGACTGCCTCAGCCTAGAAATAGTAGGGTAGATTGTGCTCAATCATCATCGTCCTTGCTATTTCTTCAAGAGTTCTGTTCTTTCTTTCCACTACTCCATTTTGTTGAGGAGTTCTTGGTGCTAAGAAGTTGTGAGAGATTCCATTCTTGTCACAAAACTCCGAGAATTCCGAGTAGTCGAACTCCCTTCCATGGTCACTTCGAATTCTCTAGATCCGAGTCCGAGACTCAACTTGGATTTTTCTGCAGAGTTTGCTAAACTCCTTGAATGCTTCATTTTTGTGCTTAAGAAAACACACCCGGGTAAATCGTGAATAATCATCAATAATAACAAGTACATATGATTTACCTCCGAGGCTCTTAACCGGGATTTCACCACATAAATCCATATGTAATAGCTCAAGTACTTTGGATGTGGAAACTGTCTTTAGTGATTTGAATGATGATCCGACTTGTTTCCCTCTTGTGCATGCTTCACAAACTTTATCTTTCTCGAAAGCATAGTTAGGTAAACCTCTAACCAAACCATGAGATGCCAATTTCTTGATAGTATGCATGATAATATGGCCTAATCTACGATGCCATGTCCATGAGTCATCATGAAGAGATGCTTTCAAATAAGATAAATTCTTATTCGAGTCGAAAGAGAAATAATGTAAGTGTTACCCGATCTCTTACCCGAGAGCTTGATCTCCTTGGTAGTATCATCGAAATGTAACAGTTGGTTTGAGTGAATCTTACCTCTTGACCTTTATCGCACGATTGAGAGATGCTAAGCAGATTGTACTTCAGTCCTTTGACAAGGTATACTGAGCTGACCAGATTGCTTCCCTTTCCAATCTTGCCTATCCCAACTATCTTGCCTTTGCTTGTCATCCCCAAAAGTGACTTTTCCTCCTTTATGCTCTTCTAACTCGGAAAAGAGTCCCGAGTCTCCGACATGTGGCGTGAGCATCCACTATCAAGATACCAGTGTCCTTTTGATCTCTTCCGAGTAACCTGCAAAACAGAGACAATTTAACCCTTCTTACTTCCTCTAATAAACCCAAGTAACACTCTTTACTCGTGGTCTTTTACGAGGAAGAAGGTTTTTCGGAACCCAGATTTGAATGACTTTGGGTTTAGTCCGATTCCGAGTCTTTCCTCTAGAGAACTAAGTCTATGTCTCTTTCTTTTTGAAAACTTTTCTTTTGGAAACTGGAGGAGATGGTTTCTTCTTGTAAACTGATATGGGCTTAGTCCTCCTTTCATTTTTATGAATGGGACCATTCTCGACTTTACCGAACTTTACAGCTTCGGAATCCTTTTGAAAAGCTCCGAGTAGGAATAAGATTCTTCCTCTTTGTTGAAACCAAGACCTTCTTTTCGAAGGAGACACACTGAGATCCTAAGAGCATGTTAAGGTTTTGTTGACCTTGAGTAAATTTTAAAACCAGTTCTTGAGACTCAATGAGCTTTTGCTTTAGTCTGCTCATTTTCTTTTCGAGTAACTCGGACTCGGTCTCATTGGATTGAGCACTCGTCTTGAGTTCTCTAAGTGTAAGTCTCGGTTTTTCCAATTCATTTTTCAAAGAAATGCTCTCGAGAGGAAATTGACTCAAGTTGTTCTTTGAAATGGGAGGAATCAGAATTGGACTTTTCTTCCAAAGGGAAAATATACTTGGCTAAATCAGCTTTGGAGAATTTGAGAAAGTATTTAATTACCTCTTGAGGATTTGTTTCCTCATTGTCCGATTCCGAGTCCGACCCTATTTCAGCTTCGAGTCGAAAGTGCCATCGAAACTTTGAGTCATCCGAGTCCTCGTCATCTTCCGATGAGTCCTCATCACTCCATGTGGCCATCATAGCCTTTTTCTTCTTTCTGTCCCTTTTTGTCTTTGGACAGTCTTTGACTATGTGATCCTTGCTGCCACATTCAAAACAGCCAGAGTTCTTAGTCAAAGATAACTTTGAAAGAGATGAGTATTTACCTTTCCTGTCCTTCTTGTCTTTCTTGTAGAACTCTTCTCTTGGCTTCTTATCCCATCTTTTGTGCTTCATCATTCTCTTGAAGCCTCTTGCAATAAGTGCCATGGGATCCTCTTCGAGTCGGAGGAACTCGGATCTCCTTCTCTCGGTTTCGAGGCTTTTAGTGCTATGTTTCTTTTGGTGCTAACCTCAGCATCCTCCTCTTCCAGGTGGATTTCATGAGTGAGAAGCTTCCCAATGAGCTCGTTAAGCTTTAGTAGTGATAGGTTCCGAGCTTCCTCGATAGCGGTTACCTTGGGACCCCATCTCTTCTTGGGTAGGCTTTTGAGTAATTTTCTGCACATTTCTTCGTGGGAAATCTTTTTACCCAGAGATTTGAGATTGTTGGTAATCTCAATAAATCGAATGAACATCCGAGTGATGTTTTGTTCTGCTCCATCTTGAATAGCTCATACTTATGGAGATATCGACTTATCTTCACTTGTCCGACCTGGCTTGTGCCTTCATAGGTGTTGACAAGTGTATCCCATACTTCTTTAGCTGTGTCACGAGCAGACACTCGGTTGTATTCTTCCGAGCTGATGGCGCACATCGGAATGTTCATTGCTTTGAAGTTCTTTCTGAACTTCTCGCTTCGATAGGAGTGAACTCGGCCTTTGTCTTGGGAACGAGTCTTGTTTCTTCTGTCTTCATAGGAATGTAGTTTCCGATTTGTATGATGTTCCATACATCCTCATCATGATCTAGTAGGAAGCATTCCATGAGTTTCTTCCAGTGTACGAAGTTGGATCCTTTGAACTTTGGTGGTCTGCTGGAAAATCTTCCTTCATGGAACTCTCCGTTGTTCCGAGCCATTTAATCGTTAGACCTTTGGATGGTTAGATCCTTTACGAAAGGCTAGGCTCGATACCAATTGAAGGTTTGCTCAAGGAGAGGCTAAGTAACCTTAGAGGGGGTAAATAGAGTGATGAAAGATTTTTCTGAGAAATCAAACTCTTTTGATTAAGGGACGACATGTAGCGATTTTGAGTCAACAATAGGGTTAGAAAAGTATGAACTCGGAATGAAGATGCAGATTGAACTGAAGCTTTAAGGAAGTCCGACTCTAGAATGAACTCGGAAAGTGAAGACACAGTAATTACATAGAAACCCTCCTGGGGCAGAAAACCACGGACCGTGCTAGTCCAAGCACGAAGTCAAATCCACTATTTTGAGTCCACAAAATACAGTAGACTGATCGAACCCAAGTTGCTCCCTTAGACAACTCTTTACAAGTTTTTCCTAGACTCAAAAATTCCCTTATCTCGATCTAGTACTTCCTAGCTGAGATAACCCTTACAGCTAGGGACAAGCTGAGCTGAGTTAACCCTTACGGCTCGGTCAAGGGACCTTATGTAGAGAGTAAGAAAGAAAGTGTTTGTAACTAAGTACAAGACCTTACAAATCATAATATAATGAATTACAGAGTGGGAGTTGTAAGTAGAAGATTAAGAATGAATACAATGACTATTGCTTAAGTAAGTGTATTGAGAATATGTTCGGCAATCTTCAAGTCTTGAGAGTTGGCTTCCTTTTATAGATGACCAAGCAGCTTAGCCGTTATCTCCATCTTCGACTAAAAGACCTTTGTGACCATTGTCAAGGATCTTCCGAGTCACTCGAAAGTATCCGTTGAAATATGAACGTTGGGCAACGGTTCTTGACTCTTTTAGAAGTCCCAAAACCACTGGTGGTGTCTTGAAAGATAAGGTGGAAACCACCGTTTAGCTTGGTCTTGCGGTTTTCAGTTTTGGAAACAGACAGCCACGACACGGTCTTACGGGGCTAGGTCGGAGGTGGAAAAAGCCTTGTCTCGCTGGTGATTTGTTGTTTTGAAGCCGGTTACTTTTGTATTTCAAAAGGTGTAGCCTCGTTTGAATAACCTATAAAAGTAAATCAAATTGGTTCTCAAAGTATAACATACTTTGGTCCAAGATTAGACACGAGATAATAACATAATTAAGATAATTAAGTGACTAATTATTTGAGTCGGAAAAGGAATGGAATTTTCCGAGTCCAATATCCATGAAACTCAAAATTCCATCCGAGTTAGTCTAGGCGAGAATCAAGTTAAATAAAGAATATCGAGTGAACAAACTTGATCTAGACTAACCATGGTTCGGACTAGAAGCGCTAACTATAACAGAATAAAACCCGTAACATGAAGTCGGACTCGAGTGCGGTTGTGCGAATACTAGTCATCCGAACATGCGATAATTCTAAGTGATGAGAGACTCAAACCGAGTGAAACAACGTGAGTGCATATATGTTTTCCGAGTCATAGAGAGACAAGCAAAAAAACATGAAAAAATTGCTATATCACTTAGAGGAAATACGATATCACTCGGAAAAGTTTCTAAGGTACGAGAGAATGACTTGGAATCAAAACTCTATAAGTGAGAAGGTCTTAGACCTGATTCCCTTGATAGAACTCAGAAATGTGCGGAGTAAAGTCTAAGTCTTCATGAGCTTCTTGGTAACCTAGACTAATTCTAATGATGTCTTCTCTAATGGCGCCTATCTAGTCTTATAATCTAAGAATTTGTTTCCTAGATAATATACCGCGTACTCTTCCTTTCCATCTCGTTGAGCTAGCATGGCTTCCATAGTGGTCTATATCGTGGCGAAGTACAAAAGTAAAAGCTTCCCTGATTGGGGTGGAACTAACACTAGAGGGTTGGCTAGATATTCGTTAACCTTCTCGAATTATTTTTAAAACTCGTCAACCCGAAATAGGCTCGATCCTTTCTTCGGTTTCTTGAAAATGAGTTCACGAGACAATAGTCGGTTTTGATATGAAAGGACTAATTTACTATAAGCGTCCTAAGAAACCCCGTATCTCTTTTTGTGTTTTGGGCGGCAAAATTTCCTTAATAGCTTTGATCTTGGATAGATCCACTTTGATTCCTCTAAGACTAACATAGCCTAGAAGTGTGGCTGAGGTTACCCCAAAGGCACACTTTTGGGGATTAAGGTGCATGTTGTAATTTCTAAGTCTTTAGAAGAATTTTCTAAGGCGAGGCAAGTGCCCTACCCTAGCTTTGGAATTAATGATCATGTCGCCTATATAAACTTTGGCTTCTTTGTGGATCATGTCATGTAATAGTGTTGTAACTATTCCCGATATGTTGCACCAAGCATTCTTGAGCCCAAATGGCATCACCACATAATAGTACACCCCCATTGAATGATGAAGGTCGTCTTCTCCATGTCTTCTTCGACCATCTTCACCTGATTGTACCTGGCATAGGCATCCATAAATGAGAGTAAGGCATGTCCCGCTATATTATCTAGAAGGATGTCGATGTGAGGTCCTGAAAAATCATCTTTTAGACTTGCCTTATCCGGATCCTTGAAGTCGATGCACATCCAAACCCCGTCGTCTTTTTGGGGACCGGTACTATGTTTGCTATCCATTGAGGGTAGTGAACTATTTTGATGAACCCAGCCTCTAACCGCTTCCGAACCTCTTCCTTGATTATCGGTGCCCATTCGGGTTTTATCCTTCTCGACTTACGCTTAACCGGCTTGGCATCTTCATAGAGTGGAATATCGTGTTTTGCTATACTCGTATCTATCACCGGCATGCCTTTATAGGACCATGCAAAGACATTTATGAATTTTGTAAGGAGTGAAGTAAATTGCTTCTACTCTTCCGGATCTAGTGAGCAATTTCCATGATCTTCCATAGCTTTGATTAATCCTTTAGGGATTTCTTATTCATCATTAGAGGCAAAACAATTAAAAACTCTACAAGGCAAGGAGTAAGCGAAAGGTTCATCTTATTCAATAAGGAAATGAGTACATCAAACTTGGAAACACAAAATATGGAATTAGAAACAATAGAATTAGAAGATGAATTAGAAGCAACACGAATTGAAATAAAAGTCGTAGCGCTAGACTCGGGGATGGGATGCTCTCCTAAGCTAACAGCGAACTCTTGGCCCTTCTCAGCATCAATGTAAGTAATATTCTTGGACTCTTTAGCTTGAACGTCGATGATGAATGTGGATGGATCAAACTGTGGGTTCGACATGGCTCGAAATAGTACCGAGACCGAATTCCCCTCTAAGTTCTTTTCCTATCCAAACGGTAGATCAAAGATGTTACTCCCAGTGAAGTTGGTCCAGCTTTGGTGTAGGACGTCCCTCTTCAAGGAGATAAGGTGCCTCCTTTTTCAGTGTGTAGCGAGTCATTAAAAATTTTCAAACCGGGTACCAAAATACCCTTCTCTTTAAGGTAATAAGGCTCGGAAAAGCTGTATCATCCTTTTCTTTTAGGAACTACCCATTTAGACTATGAGGAAAGGGCTTGACAGAACGGATCTGTGCAGGGTGGAGTCCTCCTAGTTTGAACGTCCCACTAGGTATGGGCTACTTCTTTAGTAGTAGGTTGATAGCCTAGCCCAAATTTATAATTATTAGTGGGTTGAAAGGGTGGAAATATAGGGTGATATGCCCTCCAGCCTGCAGACTAGGCCTAGAAAAATACTCTTCTTCCTAAGCATCGAATGGATGCTAGGGTTGCCATAAGAATTGAAGTTAAAAATTACTTCATCCTTATCCAAGGCGGCGACAGTCCCAAATCCGTAAAGCTCTTCATCATTAGCATCGTGTTCAATTTCAACGACTGATTCTTTGGAAGTGATAGTAGCATAGAGATTGTCCCCTTGACGGTTATGACCGAACTTTAATGATCATGTTGAATTTTTGGTGCATTGTAGAGAGAATTGCTTGATGGTCATGTAACCAAAGGTGTCCTAGAAGCGAGGTTAAATGTGGTCGGGATGTCCAGGACTTTAAAATTGATATTCTTCACTACTGGCCCTACATTAAGGGGTAGAGTTGTCTGTTTTCATGGAATTATCATAGGCTCGGAGATGATCAATCTGTTTAGAGAGTTGTTACTCTCTAATTCCTAACCTTTTGGTTGTCCTCTAAAACAAATGTTCACAGTCGATCCGTTGTCTACCAAGGTTAGGGGAATGAACTTGCTAATGCAAGTTACGGTTAAATAAAGGGTATTATTGTATGCAATTCCTTCGTTAGGGAGATCTTTTTGATCGAAGGTAATGGTTCCGTCCCCACCGTTAACCAATCCTACTACTTCCTCTGCCGTGGTTTCATGAGATACCTTAATCTTGCTAAGTTTGTCAATCAAGGCCTGCCTAGGTTATTGGGAAGCAGATATGAGGTTCCAAATAGAAATGTCGGTTTTAGCTTTTGAAGTCTGTTTCGGGATAGGGATTTCTTCTTTAGTAGCTTCGATTCTTTTGGGGCTTCCTGAGTCCGTTGTGGAACCAGGGGTGCATTATGTCGTTTGGATCCGATGAAGGAATTGGATTTCTAGACTTTTTGGTTCACCCTAAAAGTCTTCTTCTTCTAAGGATGGTATGCCCTAGAAGTCATCGTCGTTGTCACTATTGTCTTTAGTTTCGTACACGTCTTCTTCATCACTTACCCGTAATCCATGGATTTCTAGGTCTAGGAGAGGCAAGGTAGGAAGTGGTTTGGACTCATTGATGTCTTGAATAAAGACAGATGGGTCCCACTCGACCTAGAATGGGTTCGAGACAAAATAAGTAAGGTACTTTTGTTATCACTTGGTTTCTATGCGGCCTTAGGAAGAGGGAGTTCACCATTTCGAAACATACTCTCCAGTTTGTTCTTGAATGTCCAAGCATTGCTCGGTGTCGTGTCCTCGTGCACGATGGCATTTGCAAATTTTTCTTATGTTATAATTTTTAGGTTGTTTCATAGTTTCGATTCTAGCTGTTATGGGTGGCAATTGTACCTTCCCTTTAGCTAAGAGGCGGTCAAGGGCTTGAGCATATAAGGTATCGATTGGAGTATAGTCATTATACCTGTTGAGGGCATTGACATCTGCACCCCTACTTGTATTACCTTGATTGGAGGTTTCTTATCTTTAGATTGATAATTACCTCTATATCTCGTCACGACTTTTGTGGTCGTGGTAGATAACTCCTCTTCTATCAGCATAATGGCATCTCTAAGGGTTGAGAAACTCATGAAAGGTAGGAATTTGAGATGCTGATTGTAGGTAGGCTTAAGGTTCTTAACGATGATTCGTACTTGGTCCTTCTCGGAAGGTCGATCTACCATGTGGGCAGCCTTTGCCCTCCATCCGGTGAGAAAGTCCGTAAAGCTCTCTGTCTCACCTTGGTTGATCAACTCTAGATCTCTAAGTATGATCGGTAGATTAGCGTTATAGGAGTATTGGTGTAAGAATTCCTTGCAGAGATTAGTCCAGTTGGTGACCTTACGTGGGTCGACCGCATTATACCACTTAATTACGTCGGTATCGAAAGTCCATTGGAAGATGATGTGGTAAGTGTCTTCTGGTATGTTCTTAAGAGTCATTGCTCCTAAGAAGTTGCGAACATGATGATGGGGATTCTCGTAACCTCGAAACTTGATATCAAGCATGGTAAACTTAGGGGTAGTTTCCTTTGAGGATTGAAGTAAATCCCTTATGGTCAAAGTAGTGATTACTAAACATGGATGACTCGTGTTAACATTTATTCTATCCGATTTATGTGTGGATCGAGTCTTGGATTCATGCTTAGGACTGCTTAGAGGAGATGGACTAGGTGGAGGTGGAGGATCCCCTCCTCTTCTTAATCGTTCTTCTTCATCATCTCTCTTACTATCCTCAATAGCTTTTAGGATAGCCTTAAGATCGCCTTCTATGGACTCTATTTTCTTATCCTAAGCCTCACTCCTAGCTTCCATTTTGGCTGAGTTTTCATTGAGCAATGCAATGATAAGAGATGGTTCTATTGTTTCGTCCATTGGAGGGATTTCATTTTAGGTATTGTCCTACGACATAAAATAGATTGAACTGGTATGGTGTGCACCAAATTATGTCACACCGATGTAGACCGCGAGGCGGAACATGATGCGGAGCGAGGAGAAGATGTGCTAGACTCCTTTTGAGGCGTTCTAACCTTTTAGAGCTCGGATTCTAATGATACTCAATTGCAGTATACTTCCCTATTCTGCAGCCCAAAGGATGATGCTTAGGACCATGTGAAAAAATACCACTTGTGGGAGAAAGGAGCTGAGCGCGAGACCCAAAGGGATTAATAATGCTTTTTATTTGGATGCACATAAGGAATGCAAAATAGATAAATGTACGCAATGATGCTTATAACGTAACTTGGGATGATTTTAAGATTTGGCTAATGCATAAATATAATGGAAAAATGATTGTTCCTAACTGAAAATGGATTTGTTTTTTGCTAAAGGAAGAATGAAAATGTAAAATAGACTCACCTATTTTGAGATGAATTTTGTTTTGGCTAAATGAAAGAGAAAATGCAAAATCGACTCGCCTAATTTAAGATGAATTTTATTTTGGCTAAGTGAAAGAGCAAATGCAAAATAGACTCACCTAATTTGAGATGAATTTTATTTTGGCTAAATGGATTAATGAAAAAATTGCAAAATGGGAATCCAGAAAATAAAAGAGGTCAAAATCTAAAGACTAACTAATCGAAGAGATAGAAGGGACTTTGGTTAGACCCTTCATACTCGAGTGCCTTTTACTTCCTAGACTGCCTAAACTAAGAAAGATTTTAGGATGACTTGGAAATGCAATTAATGGACCGACCTAAAAGGAAAAAGTAATTTGGACTTTTGGCTACAAATGCACATAATGGACCAATTCTAGAAAATTTATTTGATATTTTATTTACACCCATGCAAGGGCTATTTAGCACTCCTCACCTATTCTCGAAGGCTCAAAAGTAGATGATTAAATCTAAAAGCAGCCACACTCATCCAAGCATGCAAATGAAGAGACAAGGTGCCACCTAACCAGCAAGGGTCTATGGTCAAAAGAGGCTTAAATCTAGGTAGGATGCATTGTGTCTCATAGTCTAAGAATTTTGTCCTACGTGGGTGGCACGGCAAGAAAAAGCATGAATCCTCGGTGCCTCTCGGTAAGCCAAGAGTGCATGCTATGAGGGAAGAGGTATCACCTACATTAACAATCAAGCCTAGTTGGGCCCGTGCTGGGACGCAGTTGAAGCCTCCTCCAAAAGTTGTTCTTAAAGGGTAAAGCCTAATGGTCCACCAACAAAAATAAACTATGTTCAAGGTTGCTTAAATGCGGGATGCCTAAATCAAATACATTATTAAAACTCATTACTCAAATTTTCAAGTTTCGCCCTCTTAATAAATGATTTGTTCCCAGTGGAGTTGCCACTATAGGAACCACAGTCTCCCCTCCCCACCCCAAGCTTCCCCACAAATTGGCGGGTTTTTAAATTTTTTCTTTTTGAAGAGATTATGGAAATGATTTGAAGATCGATTTTAGAAAGTGCGGATATACCTTTTATCAAGATTTTTGAATTTTATAAATTAAGTTAAAATGAATTAAATTGGGTTGAGTGGTGGTTTTATTAATTATTTTATTTTAGAAATTATTTTTAGAAATCCGGGATATTATTTCTTAACCGAAAAATTTTAAAAAAAGCTACGGTTTAGTGGTTCTACATTGGGGCTATAGGGCAAAACTAGTGTAAAAACATCGGTCCAAGCTCCATTAACTGACCACTCGACGCCGGCAAAGGTAGTACCAATCATTAAAAATGACATATATGTATTTGGAATCACTTTTATTATTCTATTACGTAGAATTCATTAATAAAAATACAAATATGTTTCATATAACTATAAAAATACACATTTAAATACATTAAATATTTTTATCGAATTATATATAATATTTTATATTCTTTATAACTCCTTTCAATTTCTTACAGCTCCTTATATCTTTTTACACCTCCTTACAATTTCTTGCAACTTATGCTAAATGGAACACGGTTGAAATAGTCCAAATAATTTTGTCACTTTCAACTTGACTATTCACCTATAAACTTAGACTTTAACAAAATGTCTATAATACTATTCATGATAACTTGCTTAAATGGACATGATATTTGAAATTAATTATTTGTTGGAATTTGTTTGTGAATTTCTTAAGACATAAAATTAAATTAATATATCTAATGGGTATTATTAACAAAATTCTTACACATCTATATAAATAAATCGATATACTCGAAATATCCGATGGGAGTATGACTATAAGAATGAGAAAAATAGGGTGTGAGTATAGCTATATCTGTCAGGTACATATCCCATGGCCATCCCTAGTAGACACCTTTACATACATAAATATTCACCAACAAAATATTTTCATTAGCGGTAGAAAAATAAATTCACAATATATTTCGATATAAAAAAATATGTAATTTTAAAGAGCTGTAAGGAGCTATAAGAAGATGTAAGGAGTTGTAACGAGTTGTACAGAGTTGTAAGGAGATGGAAGAAGTTGTAAGAAGTTGTAAGAAGCTCTAAAGAGCTGTAAGAAGTCTGTAAGGAAAGTTGTAAGGAGTTGTAAGGTTATAAGCTAAAAGTAAATGGAACAAGACCTTACAAACATCTTCTAAGGTTGAATAATAGGAATTTGAGTTGGATTCTAATCAAGGACGAAGTGCATCCGATGAATCTGATATTCACTACTTGGAAAAAGCTTTCTAACGACGAAAAAGTTGGTCGTTAAAAGCAAGATTTATGGTCGTTAAAAGCTCGACGACCGAAAAAATGTTTGTCGTCATCCATCATTGTTAGCCCCGTCGTTATTAGTTTTAACGACTAAATGAAAATTTTCATCATTATCACAATAACGACGAAAAATACACGTGGTCGTTATAAGTTAACTTATCAATAACCAAAAAAATATTAATAACGACCAAATTATTTGTTGTGAATTTGTAAAATTAAAAATTAAATTTTTATAATTACTATCATTAACAACGACAGCTTGTTTGTCGTGACTTTTCCTGAGCAAGGTTAATGACGAAATATTTTTGTGAAAAATCATTGCTACATACATTATTAACGACCAATTGTTTACGTCGTTAATAATGTCATTCAATATTATGATATGATTAATAAAAATAAATTCAATTATAATAAGGACAAATTTGAAATATATATAAAAACCATTAGTTTGTAAATATTCATTACAAAGTATATTTTGTCCGATGTACTCTTCAGGACCAACACATATTGAAAGACGTCGGGCCATTATTATGTGTGTGCCTAATAAGTGTTTCCTATTAGTGGGAGGCCACATGGATATGATGTCTACTGTGCTACTTGGATTTCACTAAATAGTTGAAGATCATCGCTCCCTTGCTCCTCTAATTATCGTAGAAACTATGTTAGGGTTAGACCGAGTGGAAGCAAATCCAAGTGAGGACTTAACATGCAACCCTCTGTTATTGCAGCTAAGTAGTACTAGAGTTCCGAGAACCAGCCGGTAGGGCTTGAAGGCGGCGCTAGCTAAGAGATGGTTGTCTAGCATCGGCGAGGCTAAAAGCCCTCGGCTTTTCCCGAGTTCTTGCTTTTTCCTATTATTTTATTTTGATTTCGCTCCTATTGGGCCGTAAATTAGGATGAATCTGGTCGTGTAGGACACTATTAATTTTGTTATCTATGTTGTGCGGATCTGGTTGGTGAAGCACTTTAAATTGGTGCAAGGACCTAAAACCGCATACCGAGTATCCGACTAAGCAATTATGTCGCCGGCAAAGGCTGGATCTTCTAACTAATCATGCTACTTCTTGGTGGGAGACCTGGTTTAGAGTTGGGCATCCCATTCATTGGTATATCGAGGACTAAAGGGTGTCCCAATTTAGGACACACACCAAAAGGCATCTGTGTATATGTTTGTTGGGTCTTGAAACCAATATGTACTACTTCCCTAACCGTAAAATGCGGAAAATGGGGCGAGTCCAGGATATCCCTTATCTTGATTACATCGTGCCTGCCTCTTTTTAGATTTTTAGAGGCTTTGGCATTACAAGGTGGGTACCTACATGGGTGAGTACAGGATAAACCCGCCAAGATTACTCAAATCCGTAGGCAAATGATCCATTGGAGTCCCTAGATTTTATCTAGAGTGGATAAAAGAGACCAATCCCAAACGACGCAAGGCATTGAGGGCTTAAAAATACAATCCCGGAGGAGCTATTCCTATTATACCACCTCTTTAAATTCATGAAGCGGTACCATAAATAGACGAACGAGCTCATAGGAGAGAGGCAAAAGGTAAAGAAGCGAGAAGATAGAAGGGCTCGTAGGATTTAGGGGATGAAGAAGCGAACCTAGGAGGATGCAACCGAGTCTAGCGATGCAAAAGGGGAAAAAGTTAAAATCGACTAGGGATGAGATTAGGAAAGAATTAGGAAATATTTTTTATTTTTGCCTCTTTAGAACAATTTCTTTTTGAAGTAGTATGCTTGTTATTTCCCTTTTTATTTAGCTATGTATTCGGGTAAGTAGAAGCCTAACTCATTTTATCGCTCGCTTGGAGAATTAATTAAAAAAATGCACCGTCTAATTGCACCGCCCTAAAAAAAACTAAACATTAGAAGATAAGATATCATCTAGAGGGATTTCTCGGTCTATCCATCCCACCATTGTCCGGATGGTGGTCGACACCGGTCAAGGCCGTGATCTAGTTGGGCTGGGCCTGGCAAATCATGGGAACTGTTAAGTATTATACTAAACATAATATTTCTTTAATTGATACAAGTTAATACATTGAAAATTTTCTTCTATAACAAAATCTATCGACTTAACTATTCCATCCGGTAGTATTTGACTAAGTACAAATGTGCCTTGTCGGTTGGGCCCGAATTTTCCCCTAGGGTTCGGGATTGATGCTCGACTTCTTTATGAATCAAATCTCCAATCTGTAAATTACAAGGCTTAACCCTTTTTGTTAAATGCCATTGATATACGCGCTTGGTACATTTGGACATTATGCAAGGCATACAAACGCCTTTCGTCTAGTAACACTAACTCCTGGTAGCACGCTTTAGCCCATTCCGCTTCAAGAATTTGACTTACTACAATGATTTGCAGCGAAGGGATGGCAATTTTTATTGGAAGGACTGCTTCTAAGCGTATAGTAGGGAGTAAGGGGTTCCTCCCGTTGAGGTTCTAATGGATGTTCGGTACCCCATAAAGCCAAGGCTAATTTGTCGGATCCATTGTCTACTAATGTTAAAGGGATAAACTTGTAAATGTATGTTGCAAATGGGTAAAGGGAATTGTTGTGTGTAATGCCTTCTTTAGGTAAGTCCTTATTATCAAATGTGATGGTTCTAAGTGATATACAACATATCTATCATCTCGAGGAGTGACGAGGAAGATCTTAGGAATATTGATGTAAGAACTCCTTGCATAGATCACTCAAATTAGTGACCTTGTGTGGGTGAACTTTATTATACCACTTTATCACATCACTATCGAATGTCCATGGGAAGATGAGATGGTAAGTTTCCTCGAGTACATTTTTAAGAGTCATTATTCCTAAGGTCGTTCTTTCCATGTCTTCTTCACCAATCTTTACTTGATTGTATCTAGTATAACCATCCACAAATGAAAGTAGGGCGTGACCAATGGTATTATCAATTAAAATTTCAATGTGAAGCAACGAGAAGTCATCCTTGGGGATAGCCTTATTTAGATCCCTCAAGATCACACATATCTCGGACCTTGCCATCTTTCTTTGGAGCTGGTACTATTTTTGTTACCAACCGAAGGTAGTGGACTACTTTAACGCACCGAGCTTCTAGTTGCTTCTAAACTTCTGCCTTAATCATCAGCACCCACTCGGGTTTCATCCTTCTATGTTTTTGCTTAACCGGCTTAGCGTCATCATAGAGTAGAATTTTATGTTCCACTATGCTTGGATCTATCCCCAGTATGTCTTTATAGGACCATGTAAAGACATCTATAAATTCTGTAAGGAGCGAAGTGAATTGCTTCGCTCTTTTACATTAAGTGGTTTCTTAATTTTACCTTCTTGGGGTTGATCTGGTGATCCTAAGTTAATTGTTATATTTTCCTCTCTTATTGGTGAGTTATTTTCGTCATCTTCCATAGCTTTTGTTAGTTCTTTAGGGATTTCTTGTTCATCATTAGAGGCAAAACAATTAAGAATAAGAAGAGGCAAAGTGTAAGTAGAAAGATTCATCTTATTGAATGAAGAAATGAGTACATCAAACTCGAAATGAAAATCGCAGTAGGTGATAAACTAACAAAATCAAAAATTGAAACAACGACCCTAGTGCTAGACTCAAAGATAGATTGCCCTCCTAAAGTTACAGTGAACTCTTAGCCCTCCTTGGTGTCAATCCGAGTGATATGCTTGGACCCTTCGAGTGTTGACATCGATGATGAACTTGGATGGATCAAATTGTGGGTGTAACATTGCTTGGGACGAGTAGCAAAAAGATTTCTCCTCTAGGGTTTTTGCCTTCGAATAACATACCAAAGATGTTACTCTCGGGGAGATTAGTCCAGATCTTATGTGGACTGTTCCTTCTCGAGAAGGTAGGGTGCCTTTTTTCTAACACGTGGCAGTCACCAAAGACTTTTAAACCAAGTACTTGGGATACCTTATCTTTTATATAATAAGGCTCAGGAAAACCATAGTACAAGAAGTTATCCGCTTCTTTTAGAAACTCGCTCGTTTGGAGTACGAAGATAGGGTTTGATAAAGCGAACTATGAGTAGTAGTTGTCCTGCTGATTTGTGTCTCCCACTTAGCTCCGGCTACTTCCTTAGCAGTTGGATGATAGCCTAGTTTGAACTTATAATTAATGGTGGGCTTCAAGAGGTGGAAAGATTGGGTGGTATGCCCTCGTGCCTACAACTGAGCTCGGAAAATACTCATTTTTCCTTAGCATCGAATGGACAATAGGGTTGACATAAGGATTGAAGTTTAAATGTGTTTTATCCTTTTCTACAGACAATGACAGTCTTGAATCCATAGAGTTCCTTATCATCGGCATTCCGCTTCAATTTCAACGATGGACTCTTTGGAAATGATGGTGGCTTAAAGGTTATCTCCCTTGATGGTTACTACTTGACCTTTAATAATCATTTTAACATTTTGGTCCAGTGTAGAGGGCACGTGCCTGATGGTGGTGTAACCAAGGGGATATTAGAAGAAGTTAAAAGTAGCTGGAATGTCTAGAACTTGAAAGTCAATATTTTTCACCACTAGCCCGACATTGATCGGAAGAGTTGCTTGTTCCAAAACTGTTCTTTTATAATTGTTATAGGCTAGAAGATGAATGGTTTTCTTAAAGAGTTTTTGCTCTCTAATGCTAAACCTTTTGGCGGTCTTTTAAGTTACAAATGTTTAGAGCGGATCCATTGTTTACTAATGTTAGAGGGATAAACTTGTTAATGCATGTTACAGATTAAGTAAAGGGCATTATTGTGAGCAATGCTTTCTTCGAGTAAGTTCTTATTGTCAAATGTAATGGTTCGATCCCCATTATTGACTAATCCTACCACCTCTCTAGGCGTAGTTTCGGGAGAGACCTAAATCTTACTAAGTGCATTGATCAAGACCTACCTATGCTTTTGGAAGTTAGATATAAGTTGCCGGATGGAAATGTCGACTTTGAGTTTCGAAGGTGTTTTAGGATCGAGTCTTCTTCTTTAGCAATATCTTTTTCTTTTGGGGCCTCCCGAGTCCGTTGTCGACACATTGGTGTATTATGTCATCTAGATCTAGTAAGGAATTGGATTTCGGGGCTTTTTGGTTCTCCCTAAAAGTCATCCTCTTCTAAGGCTGGTGTGTCTCGAAGTTGTAATCCCTATCATCTTTAGTTTCATATATATCTTCTTCGTCACTTACCCACAATCCATGGATTTATGGGTCTAAAGAACATAGATTAATTGGTGGTTTAAACTCGCTGATGACTTGAATGAGGACGAGATGGATCCCACTGACCTAGATTCGGTTTAGAAAAGATGGCTAAGGTACCACTCGAATGGTTTTGTTATTGTTGGCTTTCTAAGCGGTCTTATGGAGACGAAGTGGTTTTGTTAGTGTTGGCTTTCTAAGCGGGCTTATGGAGACGAAGTTGACCTTTGCGGAACATATTCTCTAGTTTGTTCTTAAATGTCCAACATTGCTCAGTATCGCGTCCTCGTGCACGATGGTACTTATAGAATTTTCCTACATCCAAATTTTTTGATTATTTCGCAATTTCTCTTTCTGCTCTCATAGGTGGTAACTCGATTTTTCCTTTTAACAACAAACGATCGAGGGCTTGAGCGTAAGTAGTATCTATAGCGAGTGTAGTCATTATACCTCTTAAAGGCATTGACATCTATATCCCTACTAGTATTGCCTATGTTAGCGATTTTCTTGTCTTTGGATTAATAATTACCTTTATATCCAGCCACTACTTTTATGGTCGTGGAAGACAATTCTTCTTCTATCGGCATGCCTACATCTCTAAGGGCTGCTAAGCTCATGAACGGTAGGAATTTCAGATGTTGATTCTAAGTAGGCCAAAGGTTTTTCACAATGATTCCGATTTGATCCTTCTCCGATGTTCGGTCTACTATATGGGCAGCCTTTGCTACCTCTTTCTTCAAGTGACTACCATAGTCACTAATCAATTCATGTGGTACTCCACATCGACGGATGATGTTATGAGTTATGAATTTCACCACATGTTTTGATGTTATCATCGTATAGGACGCCGCTTCTACCCACTTGGTAAAGTAGTCAATTGCTACTAACACAAACTCGTGACCGCTCTGTTCATTTAGGGGTCACTATACCAATGATGTTTATGCCCCAACCGAGAATGGCCAGGGTGATGCAAGTGTTGTTAAAAAGGAAGGTAGTTTGTGTTGCAAGTTTGCATACACTTGACACTTGTGACGTCTTTTAACAAACTTATGACAATCTGCTGCCATGGTTGACCAATAATATCCTAATCTCTCGAAGTTTCGAACCAATATTTTTCCGTTCATATGGGGTCCACATTCCCCATTATAAATGTCGGTCATTATGCATTCCGCTTCATGCTCGGTTGACCCAAAGTAAGCTAATTCCCATGTTGGTTTTCTTGTATAGTTGCCGTTAATTTATGAAGAAATGAAATGCTAGCGTACAAATGGCTCATTGGGCTCTAGGTGTGGAGTATTCTTGGCTTTCTAAATACTTGGTAGATATCATGGTACCAACTAGTTTGGTCATTACTAGACACATCTAGTGCGTATATATGTGCAAGTCGACTCAGTCATTCTATATTAATGGGCATTAATTGAATTCCACTAGGGATATTGGTCATGGATGCTAATTTGGATAGAGATTCCGCTAATAGGATGTCATCCCGAGGATGGTATGTATATGATATTCTGTTGAAATAATTTGCTAATTCCATCAAACGCGCTTGGTAGGCTGCCAAGGCTTCACTACGTACCTTCTACTTCTGCAAAATCTTATTAATGATCAAATTGGAGTCGCCGAAGAACCCGAAATTTTTGCTCCGATTTCTATGACGGCTTGAAGTCCCATGATACATGCCTTGTATTCTGCAGCGTTGTTGGTGACTTCAAAACCTAATTTGACGAAAATGGGAGTATGTGCTCCCTCCGGTGAGACTAAAAGAATCCCTACTTCAAAGCTCTTGTAATGGGAAGCGCCATCAAAGTACATGGTCCACATGTCGATTTCTACTTGTAAAATGTTCTCATCCGGAAAGTCGAGATGTTCGGGTTGTGCTTCGGTTATTGGTTGATCAACTAGGAATTTTGATACTACTCTTCCCTTGATTGCCTTTTGAGGGACATACTTGAGTTCAAAGTCCGATAGCATGATTGTCCATCTTGCTATCTTACTACCGATGGTTAGTTACTCAAGAATGTAGTTGATGGGATCCATTCCACTACTACACGTACCGTGTGGGCAAGCATGTAGTGTCTAAGCTTCTTTGTGGCCCAAACTAAAGCTAGTGATGTGTTCTCTAGAGGTGTATATCGAGTCTCATAATCTACGAATTTCTTGCGAAGATAATACACTACATGCTTCTCCTTCCCGTGTCGCTGAGGTAACATGGCACCCATTGCGGTTTATGTTGCAGCAAGGCGTAAGAGCAATGTGTTTCCAAGTTGGGGCAAAATCAACACTAGCGAATTATCCAAATACTCCTGAACCTCGCTCGAATGCTTTTTGGCATTCTCTATCCTAAATACGCTTAATTTCTTTTTAAGCTTCTTGAAAATGGGTTCATATACCATAGTCAATTTTGATATGAAACGATTAATGTGTTGTAAACATCCCGAGAAAACCTCGTATTTCCTTTTTTGTCCTTGGCGGTGGAATCTCCTAGATAGCTTTGATCTTGGATAGATCAACTTCAATTCCTCTAGGACTAATCACATAGTCTAATAGTTTCTTAAGGTTACCCAAAAGGCACACTTTTGTCGGTTAAGGTGCATTTTATATTTGCATAGTCTTTCCAAGAATTTTCTAAGGATAGGTAGGTGTCGTGCCCTATCCTTGGACTTGATGATCATGTCGTCCACATAAAATTCGGCTTCTTCATGTATCATGTTGTGTAGTAATGTCGTGGCTGTCCTTTGGTATATGGCTCCAGCATTCTTAAGACCAAAAGGCGTTACTAAATAACGAGTACATCCCCCATTGAGTGATGAGGGCCATTTTTTCCACGTCTTCTTCAACCATCTTCACTTCATTGTATCCGGCATAACCATCTATGAATGAAAGTAAGGTGAAGGTTTGCTCGGGGAGAGTCCGAGTCACCCTAGAGGGGGTGAATAGGGTGATAGAAAATTCTTTGCGAAAATACACTCTTTTTGACAGAAAAGAGGCAAAGACAGTTTCGAGTCTAAACACGGAGTCGAAAAAATTGGACTCGAAAGCAATGAATCAAAATAAACAAGTACGGTAAGGTCATGCCGAGTCTAGAATGAACTCGGAAAGAGAACACGAGAGATTTTACGTGGAAACCCTCCTGAGGCAGAAAACCACGGCCCGTGTCAATCCGGACACGAAGTCAAATCCACTATTTTGAGTCCACAAAATACCGTGAACTGACCGAACCCGAGTTGCTCCCTTGGAAAACTCTATACAAGTTTTCCTAGACTCGAAGTTACCTTATCCGATCTAGTACTTCCTAACTGAGATAACCCTTACAGCTAGGGACAACTAAGCTGAGTTAACCTTTACAGACTTAGTCAAGGGACCTTACAAAGAATGTAAGAAGAGTTTGTAACTAAGTACAAGACCTTACAACTCGGAGAGTAAAGATTTACAGAATGGGAGTTGTAAGTAGAAGATTGGAAGTAAATACAATGACTTTTCTCAAGTATATGTATTAACAATAGATTCGGCAATCTTCCGAGTCTTGTGAAGTGGCTTCTATTTATAGATAACCAAGCGAGTAGTCGTTATCTTTATCTGCTGACCGAGAGTCCTCTGTGACCGTTGATAATGGCTTTCCGAGTCACTCGGAAAGTATCCGTTGAAATATGGACGTTGGACAACGGTTTAACTCTCTTGGAAGTCCCAAAACCATCGGTTGTGTCTTGAAAAATGAGGTGGAAACCACCGTTAGGCTTAGCATTCCGGTTTTCCGGATATGGAAGCGACGGCTTCGACACAATCTTACGGGACTAAAGCGGGGAAGGTGAAAAGCCATATCTGCTTGGTGATTTGACGTTCGAAGCCGACTACTTTTGTAGTTTGAAAAGATATCCTCGATTGAATAACCTACAAAAGTAAAACACCTTCGGTTCTCAAAGTATAAAATACTTTGGCCCAAGGTTAGACACGAGATAATAAAATAATTATGATAATTACGCAATTGATTATCCGAGTCGGAAAAGAAATGGAATTTTACGAGTCTAATATCCATGATACTCGGAATTCCATATGACTTAGTCTTATGCGAAGAATCAAGTTCTATAACGAATATCGAGTGGGAAAAGCTTGATATAGACTAAGCATGAAATGAACTACGAATGCGACTATGCAAACAATAGAATAGATAACCACAAGTCGGATTCCGAGTGAGAAACGGCGGAATACTTGGTATATTCAAAATGCGATTAGTCCGAGTGGGAGTGGACTCGGAATAAAGAACCGGTTTTCTCGGTCGCTAACCGAAAGCGATAAAAGAGATAAGTGAGGGCCGAAACACTAAGAGAAAATACTATTTTACTCAAGTAAGTTTCTAAGACACAGAGAATGCCTTGGAATCAAAACTCTATATGTATAGAATCGTTAGACCTGATTCCTTTTGCATGACTCGGAAAGATATTGAGCGAGTGTCCGAGTCTTCATAAGGCATGATTCGCTATGCTATCAACTAAAATGTCGATGTACGACAACGAGAAGTCATCCTTGGGGCTTGCCTTATTTAGATCCCTCAAGTCAATACACATCCAAATCCTGCCATCTTTCTAGGGAACTGGTACTATTTTTGTTACCAAGCGAGGGTAGTGGACTACTTTAATGAACCCAATTTCTAATTGCTTCTAAACTTCTTCCTTAATCTTCGAGTGCCTAACCAGGTTTCATCCTTCTAAGTTTTTGCTTAACCGGCTTAGCATCTTCATAGAGTAGAATTTTATGTTCCACTATGCTTAGATCTATTCCGGTATGTCTTTGTAGGATTATGTAAAGACATATATGAATTCTTTAAGCGAAGTGAATTACTTCGCTCTTCTGGATTCAATGTTTTCTTAATTTTAACTTCTTAGGGTTGATATGTTGATCTTAAGTTAATTGTTATAGTTTCCTCTATTATTGGTCAGCGATTTTCATGATCTTCCATAGCTTTTATTAGTTCTTGAGGGATTTCTTGTTCATAATTAGAGGCAAAACAATTAAGAATATGAGGAGGCAAAGAGTAAGTGGAAAGATTCATCTTATTGAATGAAAGAAAGGAGTACATCGGACTTGGAAACAAACATTGCGAGAAGATGTACTAACGGAATTAGAAATAGAAACAACATCCCTAGTGCTAGACTTAGACATAGACCGCCCTCCTAAAGTGACAGCGAACTCTTAGCCCTCTTCGATATCAATCCAAATGATATGCATGGACCCCTCGGTGTCGACATCGGGGATAAACTTAGGCGGAAGAAACTATAGGTGTGACATAGCTTAGGATAGTATCAAAACCAAAATCCCCTCTAGGGTTTTCTTCCGTCTCGAATAACATACCAAAAATGTTCCTCTCAGCGAGATTGTTCCGATCTTGTGTGTACTTGTTCCTTCTCGATGAAGTAAGGTGCCTCTTTTCTAACACATGCAAGTCATTAAAGACATCTAAACCGGGTACAACAGATCCATTGTCTACTAAGGTTAGAGGGATAAACTTGTAAATGTAAGTTGCAAATTAGGTCAAGGGCATTGTTTTATGCAATGCCTTCTTTAGGTAAGTCCTTATTGTCAAATGTAATGGTTCCAAGTGACATACAACAGATCCATTATCTTGAGGAGTGACAGGTAGATCCGTGTTATAGGAATATTTATGTAAGAACTCCTTGCACGGATCACTCAAATTAGCGACCTTACGTGGGTCAACTTTATTATACCACTTCATTACAACACTATCGAATGTCATGGGAAGATGATGTGGTAAGTGTTCAGGTACATTTTTAAGAGTCATTGTTCCTAAGTTTGTTTTTTCCATGTCTTCTTCACCAATCTTTACTTGATTGTATCCTGTATAACCATCCATGAATGAAAGTAGGGTGTGACCAAAAGTATTATCAATTAAAATGTCGATGTGAAGTAACGAGCGAGTCATCCTTGGGGCTAGCCTTATTTAGATCCCTCAAGTCAACACACATCCGGACCTTGCCATCTTTCTTTGGAACTGGTACTATTTTTGTTACATACTGAAGATAGTGGACTACTTTAATGAACTTAGCTTCTAGTTGCTTTTAAAATTCTACGTTAATCATCAACACCCACTCAGGTTTCATCCTTCTATGTTTTTGCTTAATCGGGTTAGCATCTTCATAGAGTAGAATTTTATGTTCCACTATGCTTGGATCTATCCCCAGTATGTCTTTGTAGGACCATGTAAAGACATCTATAAATTTTATAAGGAGCGAAGTGAATTGCTTCGCTCTTCTATATTAAGTGGTTTCTCAATTTTAACTTCTTGGGGTTGATCCGGTGATCCTAAGTTAATTGTTATCGTTTCCTCTATTATTGGTGAGTTATTTTTGTCATCTTCCATAGCTTTTATTATTTTTTAAGGGATTTCTTGTTCATCATTAGAGGCAAAACAATTAAGAATAAGAGGAGGCAAAGTGTAAGTAGAAAGATTCATCTTATTGAATGAAGAAATGAGTACATCGGACTCAAAAATGAAAATCGCAATAGGCGATCAACTAACAGAATCAAAAATTGAAACAACAGCCCTAGTGCTAGACTCCAAGATAGATTGACCCCTAAAGTTACAGCGAACTCTTGGCCCTCCTTGGTGTCAATCCAAGTGATATGCTTGGACCCTTCGGTGTCGACATCGGTGATGAACTTGGATGGATCAAGCTGTGGTTGCGACATTGCTTGGGACGAGTATCAAAAAGAATTCCCTTCTAGGGTTTTCGCCATCCGAATAACGGACCAAAGATGTTACTCTCGGGAGATTAGTCCAATCTTGTGTAGACTGTTCCTTCTTGAGGAGGTAGGGTGCCTTTTTTTTAACACGTGGCGAGTCACCAAAGACTTCTAAACTAGGTACTAGGATACCTTCTCTTTTATATAATAAGGCTCGGGAAAACCATAGTATGGGAAGTTATCCGCTTCTTTTAGAAACTGCCCGTTTAGAGTACGAAGATAGGGTTTGATAGAGCGGACTATGAGTAGTAGTCTGTCCTGTTGATTTGTGTCTACAGACTAAGCCAGGAAAATACTCGTTTTTCTTAGCATCGAATGGACACTAGGGTTGACATAAGCATTGATGTTTAAACATGTTTCATCCTTTTCTATAGCAATGACGATCTTGAATCCATAAAGTTCCTCATCATCGACATTGTGCTCAATTTTAACGATGGACTCTTTGGAAGTGATGGATACTACTTTACCTTTAATAATCATTTTAACCTTCCGGTCCAGTGTAGAGGGCACCTGCCTGATGGTGGTGTAACGAAGAGGATCCTAGAAGAAGATTAAAAATGGTTGGAATGTCTAGAACTTCAAAGTCAATATTTTTCACCATTGGCCTGACATTGATCGGAAGAGTCACTGTTCCAAAAATTGTTCTTTTAGAATTGTTATAGGCTAGAAGATGAATAGTTTGCTTGGAGATTTTTGCTCTCTAATGCCTAACCTTTTGCGAGTCCTCTAAAGACAAACGTTTATAGCATATCTATAGTCTACTAAGGTTAGAGGGATAAACTTATAAATGCAAGTTACGGTTAGGTCAAGGGCATTATTGTGTGCAAGGCTTCTTCATGTAAGTCCTTTTTATCAAATATGAAGGTTCCATCCCCGTTATTGACTAATCCTACCACCTCCTTAAGCATAATTTCAAGAGAGACCTCAATCTTACTAAGTGCATCGATTATTACATGTCTATGCTTTATTGAGGTATATATAATTTGCCAAATGGAAATGTCGACTTTGGATTTCAAGGCTTTTTGGTTCTCCCCTAAAATCATCCTCTTCCGAGGGTGGTGTGCCTCGAAATTGTAATCACCATCGTCTTTAGTTTCATGTATATCTTCTTCCTCACTTACCCACAATCCATGGATTTCCGAGTCTAAACAAGGTAGATTAACCCATGGTATAGATCCGCTGATGTCTTGAATGAGGACAGGTGGATCCCACTTACCTGTATTGGGTTTAGAAAAGATGGTTAAGGTACCACTTGAATGGGTTTTCGTTATTGTTGGGTTTCTAAGCGGTCTTAGGGAGACGAAGTTGACCGTTGCGGAACACATTCTCTAATTTGTTCTTAAACATCCAACATTGCTCCGTATCGCGTCCTCGTGCATGATGGTACTTACAGAATTTTCCTACGTTCTAATTTTTTGACTTGTTTTGTAATTTCGATTCTGCTCTATCTACCATATGGGCAACCTTTGCCCTCCATTTACTCGAGGAAATTAGTGAAGCTCTCTTTCTTCCTTGTTTGATTAACTCTAAGTCTTGTTATAGGAATATTGATGTAAGAACTCCTTGCACGGATCAGTCCAATTAGTGACCTTGCATGGGTCAACTACACTATACCACTTCATTACATCACTATCGAATGTCCATGAGAAGATGATGTGGTAAGTGTCTTCGAGTACATTTTTAAGAGTCATTGCTCCTAAGAAGTTGCGAACATGATGATGGGGATTATACCACTTCATTACATCACTATCTAAATTGGAATGGATTTATTTTGGCTAAAATGCACAAATGAAATGCAAATATGCACTCATCTAATTTGAGATGAATTTTATCTTGGCTAAAAATGCAAATATGGACTCACATATTTGAAAATGAATTTATTTTGGCTAAAATGCAAAATTAAAACGCAAATATAGACTCGCCTACTTGAAGATCAATTTTATTTTGGCGAAAATACAAAATTGAAATGCAAATATGGACTTACCTATTTGGAGATAAATTTTATTTTGGCTAAATGCAAATATGAAATGAAATTATGGACTCACCTAATTGGAGATGAATTTATTTTAGCTAAACATGTAACATTGAAATGCAAATATTGATTCACCTATTTGGTGCTGAATTTTATTTTGGATAAAATATAAAATTGAAATGCAAATATGGACTCACCTAATTGGAGATGAATTTATTTTGGCTAAAATGCAAATATGAAATGCAAATATGGACTCACCTAATTAGAGATGAATTTATTATGGCTAAAATACCAATATGAAATGCAAATATGAGATGCAAGCATGGTAAAAGTCAAAATCCTAAAAAAATAAATGGATTGAAAAGAGAGAGGAAGGTCTCCGATAGGACCTTCCTAGACCAACCGGGGTGGCCACCGTCGGCTAAGCTCGATAACCAGGTGACTACAAAAATCGAGACTAAGGGAGAAAATTTTGGGATGACTAGAAATGCAATTAATGGACTGAGTTAAAAAACAAAAAAGGAAGGCAATTTCACTACTACAAAGCGTAAAATAGCAACGGAAAATAGCGACGGAAACCAATCGTCGCCGGGTAGTGACGGAATCAGCGACGGACAACGACAAAAAATGACAAGCTGGATCATACAACGACGGAATTAGCGACGGAACATAACTTCCGTCGCTGTTGTGATCTCCGCGACGGAATAGGGACGGATTATTCCGTCGGCGACATAATCAGCGACGGAATATTCCGTCGCTACTCCGTCGGCAATAATTCGTACATAAAAAAATCACGGAAAGAAAAAAAAACCAAGCTGCAGTGGTTAGCGACGGAATATTCAGTCGCCAATCCGTCGCTATCGACAATTTCGTAATTAGCGACGGACTGTTCCGTCGCTAATTACGAATAAATCCGAAGCTGGCGTCGGCCGGTTCCGGATTTCGCGAGCAACGGAGTTCGCGAGAGCGAGAGCGACACCACCGCAGCGACACCACCGCCATCGGCCGCGACCGCCGGCGACTACGCACGCCGCCGTCGCCTGTTGCCGCCGCCTCCCTTCCGCCGCCGATTCAGGACCCCCAAGGCCGAAAAACCACCGGTCTTAGCTTCATTTCGCCCGACCCCTGCACCGCGCCGCTGCCGCCTGGGTGGAGGACGCCGCCGACCAACCGCCGCCACTGCCGCCTCATGCCTAAGCTTCGCCGTCGCCGCGTGTGCCGCTGCCGATGCCGCCCATAAATTTGAGGTATGTTTGTGTTGATTTTTGTAGATTTATGGTTTTACAAAATTGATATTGAAATTGATGAATATATGTAATTTGTGGGAAATTAATGTTGTTTGTGAATGAATTTGAGAAGAAAAATGTGAAATTGTGTTGTTTAAGGAGTAAATGTTATTGAAGTTTAATTTAGGGTTTTAAAAAATATAACTTGAAATTGACGAATATACGTACTTTGGTGGGAATTAATGTTGTTTGTGAATGAATTTGAGAAGAAAAATGTGCAATTGTGTTGTTTGTGGAGTAAATGTTATGGAAGTTAAATTTAGGGTTTTGAACATTGTAACTTGAAAGTAACGTATATATGTAATTTAGTGGAAATTAATGTTGTTTGTGGATGAATTTGAATAGAAAAATGTGCAATTGGGTTCTTTATGGAGTAAATGTTATTGAAGTTAAATTTAGGGTTTAAAAAATGTAAGTTGAAATTGACGAATATATGTAATTTGGTGGAAATTAATGTTGATTGTGGATGAATTTGAATAGACAAATGCGCAATTGTGTGGGATTTGTGGGACATTATTGTTGAAGTTGAGGGAAATGGTGTTTTTGATTTATATATGTGTAATTGTTTGTTGTTTATTTGTGTGAGGTTCTTGACGCTAATTAGGTATGCTTATAGGTATGATTGCTTTACTTGTATGATTAGTGTAATTATATGTATATGAGTTTATTTATGCTAATTAGGTATGATTACTTTAATTATGAAATAAATATTTAAGAGAAAAATATAAAAATTATAGAAATCTATGTATATTAAAAAAATTTATAGATGCATAATGGCTATATATAGATTATGTTCGTTATAAAAAATATGTAATCATATACCATCTCCATGTGTTGGTATTTTTAACTAATAATGTAATAAATTGTTAAATTTCAATCAGAATATATATGGACGGGCCTACGCATCGTAGATGGATGTATCGTAGGTTATTACCCGGTAGAGTTGGGTATAGACAAGAGTTTTTAGACGGGGTTGAGGAGTTTGATGCACATGCTAGAAGCCAATCAGAATTTGTGCATAATCAACAATATAGGTGTCCATGTCGCAAATGCGAAATCGGAAGTATAAGGATCCCAATGAAGTTAAGTTGCACCTCTATCAATATGGTTTTCTTCCAAACTATTGGTATTGGACTAGTCATGGAGAAATAGATCCTCATTTACATGAGGAGCAAACAATGGTTTCTAACGTATTCAACGACGACGGTGGCGCCAATCATATGAACTACGGCGATGTCGAAACAAATATCGACCGTATGAATGATATGGTCATAGATGCCATGATCTCAAATTAAAACTCCACAAGTGAGCCTCCAAATACCCATGCCCAAAGTTTCTTTAATATGGTTGAGGCTGCATAGACGACCTTTGTAGGCGGGAAATGAAACTCACACTGAGTTGTGCGCCACTTGTTAGAATGTTGAGCATTAAGTCCGACTACAACATGCCTCAAAATGGCTTTAATGAAATTGCTCAACTTATGAAGGAGATTTGTCCGCCCGATAACCGAGTTCCTCGTGACATTCACCATGCAAAGAAGGTCATTAAAAATCTTGGGATGGATGTTCAAAAAATTGATTGTTGTCGACAAGGTTGCATGTTGTTCTACAAAGAGGACAGTGACCTTGATTCATGCAAGTTTTGTGGTCATGCGAGATGGAAGCGTCAAAGGGAAAGACATGGCAAAAGTCAAAGAACTCCATTTGCAAGGATGCATTACTTGCCGTTAATACCAAGACTTCAACGCTTGTTTGCTTCAAAAACCACGGCGAGAACACATGAGATGGCATTATGAGAATGTAAGAGAAGATGGTGTCCTCTGTCATCCTTCGGATGGTGAAGCATGGAAACATTTTGATAGAGTTCACCCCGAATTTGCTACTCGAACCTAGAAACATAAGACTTGGTTTGTGCGCGGATGGGTTTAATCCATTCAGCCAACCTGCAAGGTCTTATTCAATCTAGCCGATCGTTGTTACGCCATATAATCTACCACCGAGTTATGCATGACGACGCCTTATATGTTCTTCACATGTATCATACCAGGGCCGACGAATCCGAAAAATAAAATTGATGTGTACTTGCAGCCTCTTATTGATGAGTTGAAAACACTATGGGAAGATGGTGTTGAAACATATGATATTTCTAAAGGTGAGAACTTTCTCATGAAGGTTGCGTTGATGTGGACCATTAATGATTTCCCGGCCTATGGTATGTTGTGCGGATGGAGTATGCATGGTGCCATGTCATGCCGGTATGTATGAATAAAAAAAAGCGTTTAAACTTAGAAATGGCCGAAAATTTTCATGGTTTGATTTTCATCGGCGGTTTTGCCCCGAAGTCACGCGTTTCGAAGGAACAACACATCGTTCACAAAAGGCAAAACCGTACATTCGGGTCCTCCTCGTCGTTATACGGGGAAGAAATAAAACAATGGGTTGAAAACTTTCCCAAAGTAACGAAGTGCAGGAAATTAACATTTCGAGGTTTAAGAAGGATCATAATTGGACAAAACAAAGCATATTTTGGGAGTCTGCCATATTGGAAAGATCAATTGCTCCGCCATAACTTAGATGTGATGCACATTGAGAAGAACTTTTTGAGAATATAATTAACATTGTTATGGATATTCCTGGTAAAACAAAGGATGACATCAAGGCAAGAATGGATTTGGAAGAGTTGTCTCATCGTGTATAGTTGAATTTAAAGCATGGAGTCACTGGTAAACTTCTCAAGCCGAAGGCAAAATATGTGTTAACGTTGGAGCGAGAAGAGGGCAATATGTGAATGGGCAAGGGAGTTGAAAATGCCGGATGATTACTTGCTCTAACATTTCATACCTTGTCGATCCAAACTCCACTAAGTTCCATAGCATGAAAAGTCATGATTGTCATGTTTTCATGGAGAGCCTTCTTCCAATAGCATTTAGTGCACTCCCGGACGAGGTTTTAGCGCCTCTCATTGAAATTAGTGAGTTCTTCAAGAACCTTTGCTCATCTGTTTTACGGGATGCGGAGTTAGAGCAAATGCATCGAAATATTTCAATAACCCTTTGTAAATTGAAAACAATATTTCCTCATGGGTTCTTCGATGTGATGGAACACCTGCTAGGTTCATTTAGGGAGGAAGCAAAATTGGATGGTTCGGTACAGTATCGGTGGATGTATCCATTTGAGAGGTTCTTTGGCCGATTGAAAAGATCCATAGGAAACAAATCGAAGCCTGAAGGGAGTATCGGCTGAAAATTAGCCCGATTTGAAGAAACACATTTTGCCTCTTACTATTTCGGCTCTAACGTGCCTTGTATGCGCACTAGAAGTCGACGAAATGAGGACTGCGAAGTTCCAAACCACAATCCTACTCTTTCGGTATTCATACCAGAAGGTGCTCCAATTGGGAAGTGCGATCCGCGTTTCCTTGATGATAAGGAAAAGACGACCGCACATCTGCATGTTTTCTTGAAGCTGTGCCGAAGTTAAACCTTACCTTGAGTGAGTTTCTCTTGTCTAATGAACATTCGTTTCAATAATTTTATAGTTTAATTCAGAACGATGATGTCATCTTAATAAAATCTTTGAACTCAGCCTATTCGAACACCAAAAACGAGTTATGTATGGTGATGTTAGTGATCTTGCAATTGATGCAATGGTGGAAAGTGAGTTCGAAGAGTGGTTCAACGGAGTCTGTGAGTATCATATGTTGTTACTTATTGCTCGTGCCACAACTTTATTAGTATCGGTTGTTCCATTGTAATAAACTAAACAAACACTATGTTATTGACACGGATTCATTGTTATCAAGTATATCATGATGAAAAGCATGTTTACTTGATGCAACTAGCTCAAGGTCCTTTAAGGAGAGTGAAAACATGGACAGCGTACACGGTGAATGGAATGTTATTTCATACTAAGGCTCGAAATGAAGGGAGAATGACCTTCAATTGTGGTGTACGTGCGAAAGGAACCGATGGAGGACATGTTCAAAATAATTACTACGGCATCTTGCAAGAGGTTGTTGAAGTTGAATATGTTGGTGAACCAATAAAAGGTGTGTGCTTGTTTAAATGCGATTGGTTTGACCCTAGTCGTCCTCGGGAACTCGGTGCCATAAATTTAGTTCGTATGTCGAAGTGCATCGTACAAGGTGGTATCGTAAGTACGATCCTTTCATATTTGCTAGCACTGCAACTCAGGTGTATTATATGTCATATCCACAAGGGGTCCCTAGAGAAAAGCTGAATTGGTTCGTCGTTGTGGCATCAAAACCAAGGGCCGAGTTGATGACCAATATACTATTCCCGTGCATTCCAAGAGGATAGTATGGGTACGATCGATCCAATAATAGAAACTTTGCCAGAAACTTTGGTTGATAACTCAAGCTCAGCAGAAGAATTAGTTGATGATTTTATTTTAAACCGAGAAGATGAGATTGAGGATGTTGGTGAAGAAGAGGAAGGTGAAGAAGATGAAGAAGGGGAATGGGATGATGACAATATCACCGATGATGAAGAAGAACATACCCTATTCAATGACGCTGAAGAGAATAGTGAAGAAGATGATGATAAGACTGATGATGAGGATGATGAGTAGTTGATAATGTGCTTTTGTTGGGTTTGTTTTTTATTGTACAACTTTCATTTATGTTGTCATCGAATGAATTCTTATTAATGTAATGAAGGTGAAACCATTGAAGCGTACTTTATTCACATGCTTCGATTTATATCTAACGCTTACATGTGCATATGTTTACTATTGTTTGTATGTTGTTCTATATGAAATCACTTGAACCGTTGGATGTTTACTAATAGTGTGAATTACTTGTTTATGTACGGAAAAATGGAGAGAGGTAGAGGCGGAACCAAAAGATCGGCTACTCGGGGAAGGGCTAGAAACACCTCTACCGATGGGGAAGGTAATGATGTCGGCACTTCTACCCCCTCTCAAAACCCTCGGAACCTTCAAACTCCTGCCGGTGGAACACTATCTCCACACTCCCCTCACAACCAAACTCCATTGGGGGTCATTTATTCCCAACCCTCCCTTTTTCCAACTCCCAAATTTCCCACACATGCAAAACCCACTTGGGTGGGCCTTTCTTTCTAAACCCTCCATATTCTCGGCAACCCCATATGTACTCAAACCCGTTGAGTACATATACATATCAACAATATGGTACAAACAATGTACCACGCATCCACGTTGGTTCCGAACAACGGCCACCACAAATGCCTACAAATGAAGGACCAAGCGATACAGGGAACGAGGATCCTTGTCTTCAATCAAGTAGCGCTAGCAGCAGAGAAAAATCCGAATTGAGCCGGATGGTGAAGGGTGAGTGTGATAATAAATAATAAAATAAAATAAGCATATTAGTTATTAGTTGAACTATCTATTTTATATGTTGAATTGATTAGGTTCTACCCCATTGACAAAGTTGTGGGTACGATTTCCCACATCTTCCAAAGCAAATACGATGGAGCTTGGCCTACATTGGGTAAAGTCCCTCGATCACAACGTGATCAATGGTTTTCTCGAGTTTAAGGTAATGACACATCATTAGTTTTCTCCAGTTCGAGATAACATAATCACTTATTGTGCATGTTCGAACATTATATTTGAATTTCATAACGTATAAACGATGTTTTTATTTATATAGAAATTTTTTACGTGGTCCCCAACCGATGAAGTCCAAATCAGAAGAAATTTTGAAAAGAAAGGCGGTGATCGCTTGAAGGACTTCATGCTCAAGGCGAGGAAAACTAAGAAGAAGCCAAAATGGTTGGGTGACAACTACTGGCGCGAGTTGCTCGAATATTGGGAAGCTGCTGAGTACAAGAAATTCTGCGAGCAAGCTTAGAAAAACAGTCATGCTGATCGGGGGACTTGGTTCATCACTCCATACGTGCGGCTCAATCCCTATGACGGAGCATAAGTGGCGATTTGTACGTACCCCTTTCTTATTGATTACGCATGCAATTGTTAACATGTTCATATTGGTGAATTGATTCTCTACTAACTTGTTTTTAATTTTAGATGAAGGAGCTTAAAGGAGTTCAGCCTCTATCGACCCAACTATTTGCACGCACGCACAAAACAAAAAAGGACGAATGGGTGGACCAAAAATCCAAGGCCATTTACGTGAGTAACCGTATATATGAATTCTGCATATTTTTCTATCTATTGTTTTCGTTAACAACTCGTGATATTTACATGCCTAAAATATTTATATTATATTCGGGAGAAGTTTCAAAAGAGTGGGAAGAGTTGCAAAACACTCAACCCACTCAAACTTCCAGATGATGACCCCAACTCTTCGAGGATCATGTATCCACCCCTTCACAACAAGAGTTGTGGGTCAAAGCAAATGCGAACAAGAAAGGTCACATTTATGGATTTGGATCCGAGGCTAGAAACTTGAAACCAACAATGTCCTTCAAATCACCGAAACCTTCTACTACGAGATGACTCGGAATGGAGAGCAACGAGTGCAAAATTTAAATTCGAGGTACATCAATGGATTGAGCATTGCCGGATGCTTGAGTTATAAAATCGGCATCCGAAGGCACGAGTCGACGGTTCAGCTGAGCCAATAGCACGTATGAATGAATTTCTGCAGTCTCGGCAAGCATCCGGATCTCACCGTCGACCACCACAACCACGGGAGGAAGAGGAAGAGGAAGAGGAAGAGGAAGAGGATGAGGAAGAGGATGAGTGAATTCAAATGTGAATTTTTGTATATATTGGTGATCATCACTTTGCGAACTATTTACAAATTTGTTTTAACTATGTTATGGTTGTTGATGATGTTGAATATGTAAGTTGGATTTGTATATCCAACTTTGATGAAGTATTTGTGGCCCGCATATGTAAATGCCAAATGTAAGTGTCACATATGTGAATGGTGGATTTGTATATCCATTCACAATGTTACGTACTAGGATAACGAATAATTAGCTAATAATATATAAAATTTTTCACGAACAGCGACGGATCGGCGACGGTCACTTCCACTTAGCGACGGAACTTAGCGACGGAATTTGGGGACATTCCGTCGCTAATACGGCTCTCAGCGACGGAAATGGGGTTATTTCCGTCGCTGATTTCTATCGGCTACGGAACGAGATTCCGTCGCCGATCCGTCGCTAATTGGCGACGGACTTGAAAATTTCCGTCGCCGATGTTTAGCGACTCGCTTTTTAGCGATGGAACGGTTCCGTCGCTAATTGCGAAATTCCGTCGCTAATAACTAACATTCCGTCGCTATTTCCGTCGCTAATCTAGCTGTTTTGTAGTAGTGTTTTTTACTTTTGGCTAAAAATACACACATTGGACTTACTCAAGGAAATGAATTATTGTATTTTATCGGAACCCATGCAAGGGTTATTTAGCACTCTTACCTTAACCTAAAGGCTAATAAGTAGAAGATTATATATATTAAAACAACCACATTCATCCAAGCATGCAAATGAAGAGAAAAGGGGCCACCTAAACCACAAAGGCTCTATAGTAAAAAAAGAGGGATAAGTCTAGGTAGGATACCATGGTGCCGCATAGTCCGAGAATTTAGTCCTTCGTGGGGTGCATGGTAGGAAAAGCATGAATTGTCAATGCCTCTTGGTAAACCAAAAGAGCATGCTATGAGGGAAGAGGTACCACCTCCCTAAAAATCAAGCCTAGTTGGGCCCGTCGAGGTTAGCATTCAAACCTCCTCCAAATTCTTAAGGATAAAGCCTAATGGTCGAAATTAAAAATAACTATGTCCGAAGCTGCCTAAATGCAACAACCTAATGCAAAACACATCAAGAAAACTCACAATTCAAATTTTCAAGTCTCACCCTCTTAATAAGTGATAATCGCCAATGGAGTCGCTATTGTAGGAACCAGCAGCCCCTGCCCATCCGCCCGCAAAGAAGAGGCCCAATCAAAGAGTCGTGTTTCCCCACAAATGTCGAGTCTCTTTGGTTAATGATTTTCAAAGTTTATTAAAGATGGGGATGTACCTCTTGTTAACATTTTCGATTTTGATAATTTAATTAAAGCGACTTAAGTAGAATAATGATTGGGGATTTTATTAATCTTATTTTAGAAATTAATTTTAGAAGCCTTAGGATGCTATTTCATAATTCACGAATGTAACAAAAACTAAAATTCAATTCTTCCACAAGGCTTTAGGGCCAAAACAGATGTGAAATCACCGGTTTGAACCAAAGCCTTGCACTGTAACCGATCGACACCAGCAAGAGCCAACACCATACGGTCGGCAACGTCGGCCATGGGCCGTGGATCGAAGGGTCAATCTCGGTCCATGACTCAGGCTGTAAGAAATAAAAAAATTAACTTTAAATAAAAAATGTCGAGGTGCACTTTAGGAGAAATAAAATGGAACAGGAGAGCCGCTAGTCGGTTTTGAGAAATAAAATTAACAAAAATAAAAACAATCTCTTCCAATCTTAGTATGGGAAAACTAAGCTTGAAATAGGTTACAAATTAACTCCATTGGTCTAGAATTGAGAATGTAGTTTCAAGGGTGAAGGTAAAAAATGTAGGGATAAGCCCTTCCATTCGACGATCAAAAGACGACCTCTACTAATTTAAGTTGTGAGTTTAGGAAATGTGTTTCAAACAAACACACAACATGTGAATACGGAAATTAAATCAAATAAATATGTGAAGAAAGAGATAAACGACTAAGAAAGCAATAAAGGAAAGCGAGTAAAGAATGTAGTAAAGAAAAGCGATAAAAATAAATTAGAGCGGGCGGGGAGGAATTACAAGCAATTACATCCTTGAATCCACAATACAGAAAGTGATAAAAAGGCATAAATTTAAATAACGGTTAGACGCCGCAAAAGATTTAAACACCCTCAAGTTGTCCAATCTGCTGATCTTGATCTCGAACCGGATGTGGAAGCATGACGGTGGATGAACAAGTAGTGAAAGGAGCTTTTTGTGAATTTGGTAGAGGTAGAATAGTGTAGGGTAATGGTGAGAGTGTTGAGTGAAGTGATGATTAGTTGAAAATGAGCCAAGAGAACATAATACTTAATAGCATTCGAGTAACTCTTAGCCTAAATTCAACGATTCGTAGCTAGAGTATTGAGTTAGCGGCTTTTTAGGTTTAAAATACGGCAGCATAAGGAATTTAAATGGCCATCCTCTAAATGAGGACTAAAACTCTCTATTTATAAAGAAAATTCTAGGTCACAAAATGACCTAAAGCGCATACTGACTAGCCATCTAAAAGCATAATTAAACCGACTAGACAATAAAAAAAAAAGGATAAAACTAGCTTGAACCAGAAACCCCCTTACAAGGGCCAAGGATCACGACGCTAACCTCAAAACGGAGTCTTACGGAAAAACAAACCCTCCGTACTTTAGCTGGTCTCTAGAGAAAAATACGGCGCTTTGGTGAAAAATCCCCGAAGAGCGCCGCCAGCCTTGTACGAGTGTCATTTAGTGCGGTTGGCTTTCGTGTCTCGGTTGGACGTTTGGAGCAAACCGCGGTGCTTTGGTAGAAATAACCTTGAAGCGCGGCGCCGGCCTACATAATGTCGTACAAACATGTTTAGCTCCGTGTTACACTCGGGATGTTGAAGAAGAAATGCTTTGCGTTTAGCGAGCAACAATACATGTTGCATCGACCGACGTTGACCTAGAGTGTTGACCGGGCTTGGACTGGCCCAAAGAAAATGGGTTTGTGGGCCGACCCAAAGAAAAGAAGGCTAATTTTTGGTGCTAAAGGGTTTTTTGTGGTTTACTAGCTTATGTTTCGCCAATCGGACTCCGACCGTGATTTGAATCTATAAACAAGATTGGGATTTCATCATCGGGTTGACAAAATAAAATAACGAAATAAAGGAGATAAGAGTAACACGTTTTTGTATCTACACCACTAGTAACACCCCCTCTTAACACCACTAAACTACACTTCCTCTCTAACTTTTATTTACTCTGCCTAGCCACCAACCAGCGCGCTCCCTCTATAGCCAACGTCTACCCCCATTGCCGCTCCTTTCGCCAACCAACCACCATCTAAAATTGCCTAGCACCACCAAACCACATCCCTTACTTATCTACCATCTTCCACTCTCTCTCTCACGCTTTCCCTGTTCCACCGCCCGTTGCCCTACATCTAGAGACCAGCCATGGCCACCATCTGCAGCCAGACCAACCACCCACCGTCCAAACACCATACTTGTCTATCATCCTGTTGCGGTTTTGCAGCCCCTCAACACCACCGAAGCACATATTTCTCTCGCTACTTGCACCACTCAACTGCCAACAACACCACCAATTTTGTCACCACCTCTGTCGCGGGTCAGCCATACTTCTGCTCCCATCTGCCACCCTACTTCCACCACTCAACGTCACCAACAACCACTGGTACCACCACCACCTCTTTTTAGTTCCTCCACCCATCCTTCCCAAGGTAATTTTTAGGTTAATTACATTAAAATAAAATATTTGGGGCAAAAGATCATAAAGTTTTGATGCATACAAAAGAAACCTAAGTTAAAATTGGATACTTGAGGATGATGACCATATTTGAGCAATTAAAAAAGATGTAGGGTGAAGAAATGGTCGTGCCTGTTATGATTAATAAGGATTTAGTCATAATTAATTTGTTGGATTATTTTGCATGCGTATATTAACAAGGATTAAGCTTAAATGAATTAACAAGGATTAAGCCTAAATGTAAAGCTAGAATTTGATGTGCTGAGGACGATGCAAACTTTGATTAAATTGTGATTGTAGATTTGAGTTAATGTGGAGCATGTGTAAATTTATTAGAATTAGGACTCGATTGAGTTAATTAAATATCATACATGTGGAGGATGATATGAATTGATCATATCTTTGTAGATTAAATTATGGAGTAAGTTATGAAGATAAATAAACAAATAAATAAGTAAATGTATATATATATATATATATATATATATATATATATATATATATATATATATATATATATATATATATATATATATATATGTAACACAAAATAAAATAAATGATAATAAAATTATTTCAATGTTTTAAATAAAGTGTGAGCACCTTTTACATTTATTTGAAAGTTAAGTACTATATTGTATCAAAACAAATAATATCTATTTTTCAAAGGTGAAATAAACCCTTTTTAGGGAAAAATAAAACAAAAAATTTTGTACTTATATTATATATATATATATATATATATATATATATATATATATATATATATATATATATATATATATATATATATATTAACATTTACCTCCCTCGAGGTATTTGGAAATCATTTATAAACTCTCAAAGTATTAGTATTTATTTTTACCCACCATAACCGGAGCAGTTAGTATTTGAGTGATGCATTGACCTTTGTTGTTAATAATAAACAACATCCAAATTCGATATGTGTGCTGATGTGGCATAAAAAAAAGATGTACAATGTCATAATTGCCCTTTTATAATATGTGTACTCTTTCTAGGTGTGGGGGTAAAAAAGTCATAAGGCAAAAATGGTATTCGTTCATGGAAAGAATTGAATATAATATTCTATTCTTTACTTGGTGGACCATATTTGCTTCTGAAAATAATCTACCAGATCCTCTTGGTATTAAAGAAATTAATACTAATGAAAATCTTAATAAGAAATGGACGTTATTAAATGGAAATATATTTACTTCCATAACTCCTCCTTTACAAGAAATTTTAATCTCTACGAGATCAAGGTCATATTCATGCTACTCCATTCAAAGTAGGATGAAACGATCCAGATAATTCTAAAGTAGCTTTAGAAGATATTAAAAGGTTTATCATCAAAACAATTATACTAATCAAGTTTTACATACGAGTATCTCAACAAGTTAATATGGTTTCTACTCAAATAGAAGCAATATCCAAAAAGGAAGATATTGACTTATTATCCAAGAAATTAGAAAGTTTAGATTTAAATAAAGAGACAATAAAGCCAGGATTCCTAGATGATACTTCATCTCCTCTCATTAAATTCAATAGGAATAAAAATTTAGAAATTCCAGATAACCCATTAATAAAAAAAAATAGATGATAAATTAAAACAAGCGACTAGTTCAAGTAGTACTTGTTAATGTTTTAGATATTTCTCAAGAAGATCGAGAAATAAGTAATATCAATAAAATCTTTAATAAGAAAGAAATTCCTTATTACTCTAGAAACACTCCTCCGGATCTTCAACTGGAATCAATAAAATCGGTTATTACGAAGCCTTTGACGGTACTTCCATCTATGAATGGAATATAGATGGGAAATCCGAACATGAAGCATTAATTATTCTCCATAGAATGATGATGGCATATGATGCCTATACATCTAAAGGTGCTCCGAAACTCAAGCTTTTGATTTACTAGTTTTGGGTTTCACCGGATCATTAAAATCTTGGTGGGATAATTACATGAAAGACGAAGAACGTTTGAGTATCAAAAGTCATAAAGAAGTCTGTCTATACTCTAGTCCATACAATAGTTGTCAATCTTTTAGGTACTCCAAAAGATATGTTAAGCGGTCAAGAAATTCTATTAATGAATTTAAGACGTCCTAATCTAGAAAATTACAATTGGTATAAAGATACTTATTTCACATATCTATTAAAAAGACAAGATTGTCGTCAACCATATTGGAAAGAAAAATTCATTTCAGGATTACCAAATTTATTTTCTTAAAGGATATTCAACAAATTAAAAGAAGTTACAGGTAAAGATCCAATTCCATATGATCAAGTTACATTCGGTCAATTATTAGGATTTATTAAAAAGGAATGTATTTCTTTATGCAATGAACTAAAATTACAAGCGAGATATTCAACAAATAAAGCTGCTACATGAAAAGAGTTAGGCTCTTTTTCTGAAGCTTTCTGCCTTCCAAAAATTAAAGCTCCTTCGTTAAAAAAGAAGAGCAAATCAATTCAATAAAAAGAAACAATTTAATTGTACTAATAACAATAAAGCAAATACAACCCCTAAGAAAAGTATTTCAAAAAGAAAACTACTAATAAAGTTATTTGTTTTAAATGTGGCAAACAAGGTCATTATGCAAAAGATTGCAAAGTTAAAGAAAAATTAAATGAAATTTATGGTGATAATCAAGAAATTCAAGAAAAGATTATTTCTTTATTTGAACTCAAAGATACTCCAGTTCATTCCGAAAATTCATCCTTTGATTCCGAAGACAATGGTCTTTACGAATTAGAAAGTAATTCAAGTGATATTCATCAGGAAATGAATCAACTAGAATTTGCTACATATGTATCAATATGATTACTGTTATAAAAGTGAAAAACAATTTTTATTGGATTTAATTGAACAAATTCAAGATCCAGAATTAAAAAAGGAATATTTAAAGAAACTCAAAAGTATTTTAATAAAAAAGATTTATTAAAAGCTACTCCTCCTAATTTCAATATTAATAAAATATTTGAGAAATATGATACTCCAAATTTTTTAAAGGTAGTTAATATTCAAGATTTAAAAATGGAAGTTAATAATCTCAAAGAACAAATTAAAGAGATTAATCAAAATTTATGCTTTCTTCAAACTAAAGATTTAGAATTAGAAACAAGAATATCATTAATTGAGGATAAATCAAGTTCTTCAAATAACAATGAAGATACCCCAAGTTCTTCTAGTAATCAACAATTTATTTTCACAATTAATCATATTAATTACCAAAAATGGTATATTTATATTACTCTAAAGATTAATGATAACTTTGAACTCAATACTATTGAAACAAGAATATCATTAATTGAGGATAAATCAAGTTCTTCAAATAACAATGAAGATACCCCAAGTTCTTCTAGTAATCAACAATTTATTTCCACAATTAATCATATTAATTACCAAAAATGGTATATTTATATTATTCTAAAGATTAATGATAACTGTGAACTCAATACTATTGCTCTACTTGACAGTGGTGCAGATCAAAATTGTATTAAAGAAGGATTAATTCCATCTAAGTTTTATGAAAAAACTAAAGAACGTCTACATAGTGCTAATGGAACGGCACTACAAATTAAATATAAATTATCAAATGCTTATATTTGCAATCAAGGTTATTGGTTCAAAAATACTTTTGTTCTTATTAAAGACATAGGTCAAGAAGTCATTTTAGGTACCCCTTTCATTACTCAAATTTATCATTTCAAATTCGATCAATTTGGTGTTCTTATAGAAATTTCAGGAAAAAATATTTCTCTCAAATTTATTTCCCCTATCCATACAAAAGATCTATCTTTACTTCATGAATCCACCATAATTAAACAAATAAATTTTATTGTAAGCAAAAAACAGCAAATTAGTTTTTTACAAAAGGAAATTACCTATAAAAAAACTAAAGAAAAATTACAACAACCTTGTATTCAAAACAAAACAAAAGAATTACAAAATTTATTTCACAAAGAAGTCTGTTCCGATCTTCCCAATGCCTTCTAGGAAAGAAAAAAAGCATGTTGTTACACTTCCTTATGAAAAGGATTTTTCAAAAAGAAATATCCCTACTAAAGCTCGACCTATTCAAATGAACAAGGAACTTTTAGAATTCTGCAAAAAGGAGATTCAATCACTTTTAGATAAAAAATTAATAAGATCCTCTAAATCTACTTAGAGTCAGTGCAGCCTTCTATGTCAATAACCAAGCAGAAAAAGAACGAACAGTTCCTTGCCTTGTTATTAATTATAAACCGTTGAATAAAGTTTTATAATGGATTAGATATCCCATTCCTAATAAACGAGATTTACTTAATAGACTATATGAAGAAAAAGTATTTTCAAAATTTGATATGAAAAGTGGTTTTTGGCAAGTTCAAATTGCTGATCAAGATTCTTATAAAACAGACTTTTACCAGTCCTCTTTGGGCATTATGAATGGAATGTAATGCCTTTTGGACTAAAGAATGCTCCTTCGAGAATTTCAGCATATTATGAATGATATTTTTAATCCTTATACTCAATTTACAATAGTTTATATTGATGATGTTTTAGTCTATTCAAATAGTATTGAGCAACATTTCAAACATTTACAAACTTTTTTACATGTAATATAAAAAATGGTCTTGTTGTTTCTGCATCAAAAAAGAAATTGTTTCAAATAAAAATAAGATTTTTAGGGCATGATATTTATGAAGGAACTATAAAATCAATTACAAGAGCCATTGACTTTACGGATAAATTTCCGGATGAAATAAAAAATAAAACTCAATTACAAAGGTTTTTAGGATGTCTTAATTATGTGTTTGATTTCTTTCCAAAATTAAGACAAACCTCGTCAACCTCTTTATAAGAAATTAAGTAATAATCCACCACCATGGTCGGATGAACATACTCAAGTCGTCCGCCTTCTTAAACAAAAGGTCAAGTCTTTACCATGTCTAGGTATTCCACATCCAAATGTAGTCATGATAGTTAAAACCAAGAGGTCATCCGAGTTACGCTTGAATACTTAGTCAAGAATTATGCACATACTATTGGGACCACCGTGACCAACTCACACGGCTGACCAACGGATAACCTAGGGCTGACCAACGCTAGCTATGGCGTAAAACCAACCAAATATACAAACTTGGCTCGATACCAATTGAAGACAGGACCGATCTAGGAGCTAGGGAAGCAGCTAGGGACTAGGTATGGTTGAATAACGGGGAGGCAGAGTGACAAATTAATTTAACAAATTGATTTTCAAAACGAAAGATTAGAACTTTAAATAGGAATAACTAAATGAAGATTGAAATAATAAAGACGTTGAATCAAACTTACTTTAATTGATTGAATCAAAACTTGTACAAGAGAGTTTGGAATGTAAGCTCGAGAGAGAGAGGTTGGAGATTGAGATACAAAGGGGTTTTTGTGGCTAAGTGTTTACAAGTGATTGCTCACTAGTTCTTCTCTCTTGGTGATGATCTCTATTGAACTAAGGAATACATATTTATAGAATACAATCTTAAATTAGTAACAAACATTTGGACGGTTGAAGATGCTTGATTGAAATGGAATCATAATCTTGAAAATATCTCCCGACAATGTTGAATTATTAAAACAATATTGATTGGACCGAAAGCATGAATAGTAGGCGATGAATCACCATGTTTTGAATAGTAATCTGATGAATTATTTGTCGAGAACTTGAAAGCCAAAGAATAATAATCCTCCAAATAGTACTATCCACCGCAAAAGTGAATAGTAATATCTACCATCACTTGAATAGTAAGTGAACGAGTAATATCCACTTATATATATATATATATGTGTGTGTGTGTGTGTGTGTGTGTGTGTGTGTGTGTAAAAGATAAGATAAATAGGTTATCATTGCTGAAGTTCATAATTTGATAAGAGAAATAATAATAACATTTTAAAGTTTCATTGTATTTTACAAAAATTAAAATTAAAAGTTTACATTGTTGTCATTAACAAAAGCAAATGGATTTTAAAACTATGTACGATCATGTAGACACCTAAAAACTATCGTCCCTTATTTATTTATTTATTTTTGTTGGCCTGGTGATGAAATCCTAGTCCTGTTTGCGAACTCAAATCATTATCATAGTCTAATAGCCATGATGGAAGCCGAGTAAATTACAAAACAAAATCATTAACACCACAAAAATCAACTTTTTTACTTGGGTTGGCCGACAAACCTATTTTCTTTCAATCAAACCAAGTCGAGTTCGGGCTCCTAACCAGGAAACCCAAATCGGCATTGTGTTTTGCTCGAGTTTGTGCATCAAACTTATCATTTTGTTCTAAGCGAGTCAAGCATGACACAGATTGAATCATCTATACGGCATCGTTCAAACCGGCGCCGCGTTTTTAAGCTTAAATTCCAAAACACGCAGACATTTTGCACGCAATCGAACACGTTCATACGATGTCGTGTTGAAATTGGCACCGCGTTTCTCGGCCCTCTAAGTGGGATCCTCCTGTTCAATAGAATATCCGGTTCATTTCTATTATCCTCGCCAAGCAAATCGGGCCCGATTCAGCTGATTCCGACAACTGAAGTGATGCTTCGGTTGATTTTCTCGTGACTTAAAAACTTCTAAAAATAAAGGGCTTCCCCCTCCGTTTCTGCTGCACCATTTTCAGCTATCAAACACCCTTAAGTTGAAAATACTTTCTATCACTCTCTCTCACTCTCTACTCTCTCCATTTCATCATACCGTCACACATTTTTCCATTTCTTAAACCCCATAAATAACCTTCTATGTCCCCCATCATCACCCTACCGTTACACTCGTTGGATTTTGTTCATGATCCAAATTCAGCAAGTGGGACAACTCGAGGTGCTTGGATCCGCTAGAATATACTTTTTAACATAAATAAGTTTAATGAAAAAAATTAATTTTTAACTTTAATAAGTTCAGTTTAGTTCAATCTAACATAAATAAGTTTAATTCAATTAAAATAAGTTGGCAGGAGCATATACTTTTTTTTTTTTTTTTTTTATAGTTTTTGATACTATGTTTATTAGAGTTGTAGTATTATTGGCCCATCAATGATAGAGGTTTACTATTATACATTTTCTCCATTTAGAATGTTTTCATATAAAATCTTTTTTCAAAAGAATACATGTTAAATAACTTAAATTAATCTATATTGACAAAGAGCAAATCCTTATTAGATAAACTACGCTATTTATACGGAGTATGTTGTCATTTAAAGGAATGCCAAAAAGATAATAGCATAATCTAAATTTTCTCAATCAGTGTCCTACATGTTCAAACTTTCGTGGTCCAAAACAAATTTCATTCCCTTTGTTGCCTAGTGATCCAAATGTCTCTCATATGACACCCCTTGTCCCTGATTGCCTTCAACATCTGTTCTTCCACCTTCATCGGGAAAAAACTGCATTATTGTGGATTTTGCATTATGCTTCCCTCCTCCATCTACCCTTCAAAATCTGTTTTATGCAAGTCCCTCCATAGTCAACTCTTCCCACAACACACATTCTCACTCTTCCCTCAGAATATTCCTCGCGGAGCATGCTTTATTTCTTAATTGGGCGGCTAATCACAGGTTTGCGCACCCATTTTTGGATTAAATAAATTCACGATTAACCTATTCTACGTCAGAAATCAATATTAAATTACTTGTATCTCGCAGTGTCTCATGTGCACTGCATAGGATCCATAAAACTCTCTGTAGAAAAGATTTTTGAATATCAGAAATGATCCCAAATCTCAAGGGTTGACATCTTATCTCGGCTGGCAAATTTATTTTCCGTGAGAAAAGTAAAATTATTAGTCAAACTACCCCAACTCCCAGCCCATATACTACGCCCCATTCCCACAGTTTAAAAGGGATGATGCTCTCTCTCCCCTCTCCATCATCGAACTGCCCTGTAAGCAGTAGCAGTCAAATAAAGAGGGTCTTTTATTCCCGGTTCAACGACAAGGATCGCCGCGAATTCCCGCCGGGCGCCGGAAAATGAAGAGTTTGACGACAGAGAACCTCCGGCATGTGGAGTGCTTGGCAAATTTCCCTTCTGGCGCAGGAAAAATACCCTACTTGAACGCTGTGATCCTTGGTGAAACGCTTGCTTCTGAGGAAAACGAGGTCGTTTTCCCCAGTGAAGAATTCTCTCTCCAGGCCCACGTCCCCAACCCTGCAAAGGTCATTATTGTATTCTATCTTGATTTTTCTGAACTGGGTGTTTAACATTTTGTTGGGCAAATATCGAAAAATCGTACGTATTATGTCTGATTCTTTTTTGGGAAATCATTGACGGGTCAATTGCTAGATTTTGGAGTTTGATATCCCCTCCTTTTTTGGTGGTGGTTTAGTATTTGGAGATGTATAAGAGATCAGTGGAGGATCCAGCTGGGTTCTGGTCGGATATTGCTTCAGAGTTCTACTGGAAACATAAATGGGGAGAGCAAGTCTGCTCCGAGAATCTGGATGTGAGAAAGGGCACTGTTAATATTGAGGTATGTGATTCATATCTTTCTTGTCGTCAAGGTTGGAACCTGAAAGTGCAAATGTATTTGATCTGTCTTTCTATGTCTGTGAGAAGAATATAATATTATTCAATTATAGTTGATTATGGGATCCTCGTGATTTCGTGGGCAGTGGTTCAAAGGTGGGATCACCAACATTTGCTACAACTGTTTGGATAGAAACGTTGAAATTGGAAATGGGGATAAAGTTGCCTTGTATTGGGAAGGTAATGACCCGGGTTTTGATGGAAGCTTAACTTACAATCAGCTGCTGGAGCAAGTTTGCCAGGTACTTGTGAACATTTCTTATTCCCAGATCTGATTTGATTCGACCAAACAGAGCAAAGCTTTACTCATCAAGGTTGTTTGGCTGTGTACTCTGTTCTGTGATCTGGTCGGAATCAATCTTGTCTCCAGCTTGCGAATTACTTGAAAGATGTCGGTGTTAATAAGGGTGATGCCGTTGTTATATATCTGCCCATGCTTATGGAACTTCCTATTGCAATGCTGGCATGTGCTCGGATTGGTGCTATTCACTCGGTATTACTCAACTTTCTTTGTTCTGCCTCTGTTCAACTAGTTTATTAGGAATGTAAATCTCAATTGTGCTTTGTTTCGGTTTTTTAGGTTGTCTTTGCCGGTTTCTCTGCTGAGTCCCTTGCCCAAAGAATTGTGGATTGCAAGCCAAAGGCTGTCCTGACTAGCAATGCTGTTCGCAGAGGACCAAAGGTTATTGGACTCAAAGACATAGTGGATGCTGCTCTTGTTGAATCAGCTAAGAATGGGGTGTCCGTAGGTATACAGTGATAGATTTCCTTCTCAACTTATTAGTCCGAGTCTCGCTTTTTGCTTTGCCTGCACCCATAAGTGGAATTAAAACTAACATAAATATTCAAGGAAGAATTACATAGAATCACATTGCTGAATCATGGGAACTTTTTATAATAAATAATAGTTCGTCAGGTTCTTTATGTCAATCCTGTTTCTTTCCTGAAGTCTGATTCTGTTATTGGTTGTTAGGTGCATTTACATTATAACTCTTTCTTGAATTTGGACAGCCCATGTATTTACAGTTCATGAGTTATTTTCATCATTTGAACAGATGTATGCCTGACCTATGAAAACAAGTCAGCCATGACAAGAGAGAACACAAATTGGAAGGAAGGAAGAGATGTTTGGTGGCAGGTGGGTATTCTGTCACTATTTCATCATATTTGAAATCTTTCTTTTTTTTTTTTTCGATTGGGTAAGTTGTGGAGGTGGTGTATTCAACTGGTGATGGGTGCAGGGGCGGGGGAGGGGGACGGTGGTTGGAGAACAGCCCAAGAGGGTCCTGATTGCTTTCCCAAACTCATTCCCACCACTGGAAATAATGTGTGCTGCACAAAGAGAGCCCGGGTCTCCCCTCTGGGAGAAAGAAGCAGATGCTTGTTTCCTTTTCATTTTTGGTCTGTCTAAAGTGAATTTGTTTATGTCTTCCTGTGACTTTGCAGATTATTGCTGGTTTTTTATCAGCAGAAGTTACTGGAAGGATGAGCTGTATCTCCTTAGTGCTACTTGTAGGTTAGAGATTATCACAGTTTGTATCCACAGAATTGATTTTCCTTGTTCTTTCAGGATGTTGTTCCAAAATACCCCAGTATTTGTCATGTTGAATGGGTTGATGCAGAAGATCCTCTGTTCTTGCTTTATACCAGTGGGAGCACAGGAAAACCTAAGGTGTAAGATCATTATTAAGTTCTCTTTTTCATAACCACTTAAGCTTAATCAATTTTGGTGCATTTCTTTAGTTTTTGTAATGTACATTTGTTTTTAGGGTGTTGTGCACACAACTGGAGGATACATGGTATACACTGCAACAACATTTAAGTTTGCATTTGACTACAATCCCTCCGATGTATACTGGTAAGGTTTATAAGGCAAGCTGTTCTTCTCTTTATGTATTTATGTATATTTCTCCTGCATTTCATCATTATTTTGATCTCTGTTCTTTTTCTTTTGTCTGCTCTCTATTTTCATCTTATTAACTTTGTATCTCTGGTACGGTAGGATTGACAGTTATTTCTAATGCATGACATAGGTGCACAGCTGACTGTGGTTGGATTACTGGACACAGTTATGTGACATATGGACCTTTGCTCAATGGAGCATCTTGTCTTGTTTTTGAGGGGGTAATCACCTTCCATTGTCTTCCACCTTCTGTGATGGATTTATATATACTTCCTATCTTTAGGATCAGCATTTGAGTTACCATCTAGCAGACACATGTCAAACATGTAGAGATAGAGTATAAATACAAATAGAAGCAAATTTAAATTGTCCATACTTTGGACTCAGTTCACTTCCCTTGAGTAATATATAATAATAATGATTCCTTCCATTCTTTCATGACTGTCCTTTGGTGCCTTCGATTGTTTCAAACCTATACAAAATTATTTTAGTGAATGATCTGTGTGCTTCTCATTTAAGCAGTAGCTCTTTTTACTGGCATGTACTGGTTTTGAGTATCTGGCTGTCCAAGTTTTTAACTTTTTATACTAGCTCAGATGCACCAGTTCGATGACCTTATTGAGGATTTAGAATCTCTAAATTCTCTACTGCTCATCAGAAGTTGCATAACATTTGCAAACATATTCTTCATTCTCTAAATTGTGCTTAACAGCTACAGTTAGCTGCTTGTGGTGACCCATTTTTTTTTTTTTTTTTGGTGCATGTTTGTGGTGACAATTAGAGTGCTTCGGAAATCTGTTTGTTTACATTCTGCAATATATGAAACAGAAAATATAATTTGTGATTGCTTTTTAGACTCCAACATATCCAGATGCTGGGCGCTGCTGGGAAATTGTTGACAAGTACAAAGTGACTATATTCTACACTGCTCCTACACTGGTCAGATCACTCATGCGTGCGGGTGATGAGGTCAGCTATATCTCCTATTCCTCCTTTATTAAGACACTCTTTCATGTTTTACTTGAGGTCACCCTTTTTCAATCAAAAAGGGCAAATGTTGCTGCATTTTGTTTTGTTTTTTTGGTGCTTCTCTTTCAGTTTCTGAACAAAGGAAGGAGGCTTTTCTTGAAAAGTTATTGGTGTGAAACTTGTATCAGTGTGTATTTACTTTTTTGTTTAAACATGATACTGCAGTATGTTGCCCGTTATTCACGGAAGTCTTTGAGGATTTTAGGAAGTGTGGGCGAACCAATCAATCCAAGCGCATGGAGGTTCACCAATTTTGACTCTTTTCTATGTACAGCGTTGCGATTAAAACTCCTATAATTCATACTTGGCATGTCCTCTACAGGTGGTTCTTCAATGTTGTTGGAGAATCTCGGTGTCCTATATCTGACACTTGGTGGCAGACTGAAACAGGCGGTTTTATGGTATGTATATCGTTCTCATTACATCTTGTTTTCTGTTTGTTTTGCCAACGACTAGGTATGCTTAGACAAGCCATCGTGAGCACAACCTACTCAGAGGAAGCTCAGCACCACAGGCTTGGGTGACTTCTCCATTACCCCCTTCTCTATGCCTTTCTCCTTCCAGACTGCCCCCATAATAGGTTGGGTTCTTAGATTGGTCGTCTTAGCTCCCCCTTTTTTTTGGGGGGAAGGGAGGTAGCTTAACAAACTGAGACAGAACTGGTCCACACTACATTTCATAAAGACTGCCACTTATGGTTCATGTTGTCACATTGCAGATAACTCCATTACCAGGTGCCTGGCCACAAAAGCCAGGTTCTGCCACCTATCCTTTCTTTGGAGTCCAGGTTGTGCTTCCAGAGTCCAATATTTTGCATAATGCTTCCATACATCTTTCAGTTTCATTAATCACAGGGCTTATGGTCATTCTCATTTTGCATGTTTCTAAATGCAGCCCTTAATTGTGGACGAGAAGGGAAATGAGATTGATGGTGAGTGCAGTGGATATCTTTGTATAAAAAACTCCTGGCCTTCAGCCTTCCGTACTCTATATGGTGACCATGAAAGATATGAGACCACATATTTCAAGCCATTCCCTGGCTATTATTTTACTGGCGATGGCTGTAGCAGGTATGATGCCATTGATTGTATTATTTTTTTTTTTTCCATCAGAATGCAATATTTTTTTGCTCCAAGTATTTAATCTCTTCCTCTGTGAATGTCCTTATTTTTGTTCTGAGTTTAAGAAATTAGACTAGGCCTTTCAAGATACTCCTCATTGGTTCCCCCCTCTGCCCAACCAAAAAAAAAAACATATTGCATGCAAGAGAGCTGATATTATAGTGGATTTCGTTAATAGAAAGGGGACATTAATTAGGACATGCCAAATAAGAACAGTGATAGTCTTTTTGTCCATAATGCGACAGTGCTCATTGCTTCCGTGTTCTCTAGGAATTTATTCCCTCCCCTTGACCATCTCCCCCCCAAAAAAAAAAAAAAAGTTTTGCTTTGCTGAAGTTATCTTTGTGTATCCCAGGGACAAAGATGGTTACTACTGGCTTACTGGAAGAGTTGATGATGTCATCAATGTCAGGTATCTCCCACTATCACATTTCTTGTAATGGACATTCGTATTTTTGTCGATAATTTTCCTGGAAAAGCTGACCCCCTACCCAGGTATGTAGCCCAAAGAACCTGACACCATATTTTACTGGGGACCTCACAAAGGCAACCTGATATTGAGCTAAACCAAAATTATAGCAAATCCAAAACCAAAGCTGAGTTAACTGAAGATTTCCCTAACTGATATTGCTTGTATTTTGAAGGCAAACTTACTAGGTCAAGTGATAGTGAACTTGAACTTGGACTGAACTTGTAATGGTGCAACCTAAATTTCCATCAACTTGAACCCAAACCAACCTGAAATTACCCTACTTCAAAAAAAAAAACCCTAAAATTAACCCACCTAGATCTGCCGTGAGTGACCCTAGGTTGTTGATATGCAGGCACTTGAACTGTTAAAATATGTACGCAAATGCATTCATCCTCTTGTTGCACTTGAATTTGTATTGACTTTGTATTTTATGTAGTGGTCACCGTATTGGTACAGCTGAGGTGGAATCAGCCCTAGTTTCACATCCCCAATGTGCTGAAGCTGCTGTGGTTGGTGTGGAGCATGAGGTACTAAGTGTTGTCTTCTTACTCCTAAACAGTAGTACTGGTAATACTTGTGAACATTTTGTTTTGCATCTATATTTAACTAAATATTCTTTATTTCTTTTCAGGTCAAAGGACAGGGGATATATGCATTTGTTACCTTGGTGGAGGGTGTTCCTTACAGTGAAGAACTTCGTAAAAGCCTTATCCTAACTGTGCGCAACCAGGTTAGTTCCTCTTTCTTTTTAGAGTTGCTGCAGGACTTTTTCTGTAGAGCAGAAGCTATCTTACCCACCATTTGTTCAAGGTCATATGCTTTACAAAAGCTCCCTGCCCCTTAGTTTTCGTAGATCGAGGAGTGACTTCTGTTGAACTCCACACAGTCTGAAGGACATGTCAAAGAAAATTTACTTTTTAAATAACCAACCATAAAATGACAGGTAAAATTTGTTCTTATGGCCATGAAATAGACAAACTTTGCTCCCCTTTTGAGATGAATGGCCATTATGATTTTAGGTTGTCCAAGTTCATTCTGATGTAGACAACCTCTCTTCCAGCATTGCTTGAAGTTGTAACAAAGTTTTTTATTCAATATTGTATCTTTAGGTAAACAGACTAGTAGGATTGCACGATTTTCTTATTTCCTCTCTTTTGGGTGTAAATGGAGACAAAACGGCTGAGGTAGGCAAGAGATGAACCTAAATGCCTAATGTTCTACTGGCTAAACTAGCCAACACCGACAGGATTCTAGGATTTTATCTATGTTTATTACAACACACTTTCGCTTGCTTTCTATGATTTGTGTTAACATCCTTTTGCTTTATAAGTTGGCTAATGATACTTAGGTAAGTCATGGATGAATTATGCATTAAATACCTTGGTACGAATTTCAGATTGGAGCATTTGCTGCCCCTGACAAGATTCACTGGGCACCTGGGCTACCTAAAACAAGGAGTGGAAAGATCATGAGGAGGATTTTGAGGAAGATTGCTGCGGGGCAACTTGACGAGCTTGGTGACACAAGCACTCTAGCGGATCCAAATGTTGTTGACCAGCTCATAGACCTTGCTGACAAATAGAACGTCCAAATAGAAATAATGTGAAACATGATAGTTCCATTGTAGGCTTTTTTTCGCTTCTACAAGATTCTTTGTTCTGGCTTCCACAAAGCAGTCTGGCAGAAGTTCTTGCCACTCAACCTACTTTGCCATACGAGCTGATTCAGTTCTCTACGTTTTCTTGTTTATGTTTTCTGTTTTACTTTATCTGTAATTTTATTGCATTATTAGTCGTGACGAGGATATGAGAATAAGCTAGAGGAAGAGACCGATTCAAATTGTTTTTGATGGAGGTATTGAATTTCGGATTATGATGTACCAGTTTTTCCTTTCTTGTTTTTATTATTTTTTTAAAAAATGGAGTTGGAGGGGTGTTGTGAATGTGATGTACCAGTTTTGTAACAAAATTTTCACTATTAGGTAATTAGGAGGACTGCATTTACTTTTTGTTTATATCTTGAATTCTTGATATGATGCATGTTTAGTTAGAATCTAAAGAGAGTTGTTGAACAGGAAGAAAATAATGAACAAACGATGATATATTTCAAAAAAATAAAAGGGAAAATGGTAATTTTGATCGACGAGTTCTGCACAGGTGTAATGGTTACAGAACTCAAGAATGAATATCTTGCCAACGCATAAGTAACAAGTTGACGGGACACAACTTAACCGGTCATGTCTTTTGGAGATTACTAGGTGTAGAAGCCGTGAAAATTATTTTCTACACGCATGGGTATAATATTCATGTGCACACTCTGCCTCCCCCATGCGTCTTGTACCTCATGAGCGTTTCCATTCCTCCTTGCTAATTTATTTATGTGCTGTCAAACAAAATTCTTTGGCTACTATTTTCGTTCGTTTTTAGGGTTTCGAGCAATGACCAACCTCATCAACAAACAAGACACTATCACCATCCTCTCTCTCACCCTACTCATTGTTGCACCGGATCAGAAGTTTCACCCATGTCTTCTTCGTTGATTTATGCTATTTCGGTCATTGACGAGCCATAACAAAAAAACAAAGCTGGGAACATAATTCGGAGTTGCATGCATAATTTAGATGAAAGCCAAGTTCTAATAATAAATGGTGCTCATGCTGCTAGTCGATTTTTAGGTATTTTAATTTTGTTTTCTTCTCTTATTTTCACTCGTTAATCGTTTGAGATTAATGTAAATGTTTGTGTTTTTGAGTTGATGAAGCTTTTATGTTTGTCTAGTTTATTTTCAAAATTTTGATGATTCTCAAAGTTGGTTGTTGAAGTTTTGATTATTGTTGATGAATTCCAATTATTTTTGCTTTGTTTTATTTGTCCTTGGTTGGTTGTTAAACTTATTCTATTTTCAATAAGTTGCATTGTGTTTAGTGTTTAACAGGACAATCTTTAGTGTTTCCTAGATATTTGCTGTGTTTGATAATATATGAAGTAGTGGAGATGTTTGTTGTTCATTGTTTTATGTTTTAAATAAATTTTAATGATTTTTGATTTTTTTATATTTGGAGTTAAGACTTATTCTATTTTTAATGAGCTTCATGTTTAGTGTATACTACAATAGTATTTAGTGTATCACAGGACAATATTCAATGTTTTCGATATTATATAAGTTTGTCTTCCTCTTAAGTTTAATAAGTTCTACCAACTACTAATGTTACATCGTCTTCAAATATTAACCCTATAGAAGTGGCTAAGTCGAGTTGCTTGGTATGGATGTTAATTCACCGGAGGATATCGAAGATTTATACACTCAATATTCATTCGAATTGGGTTGGTGTTTGTCTTGGGATGTCAAGTATAAAGGAAAAACTGCTGTTGTAAAAGAGAGAAATGTATTACTCTAGGCGAGGAGTTAAGAGAACCACAAATAAAGAAGAGGAAAAAAATATTCAAAGAGAAATACACAAAGTAATTGTGAAGCACATGTTATTTTTTGCCTTGATAAGTTTGATAATTGGTTATGCACCCATCATGTGATGAACCATAACCATGCTTTCATGTCAAGTGAGGAAATCTTTTTGTATAGATATCATAGAATGATGGAGAAAGCTCATTTCGATCATTTTGAAAAATCAGGAAGAGTGTGTTGAAATCGGCACAAGTTTTCCATGTTTACAAAGATTAGGAAGACTTTGGGAGGTGGAGGAGATGCCAAATGTTTGTGAGATACTTTCTTTGAAATATTTCTTAAGGATAAATGTATAGTTGAGAAAAACTAAGTACAAAGTTGAAAGTTAGAAAGATTGAGTATATAAGTTGAGAGTTGTGTTCCAGACAATCTTCTAAGTCTTGTGAATTAGCTTCTATTTATAATCAATACGAGAGATAGCCGTTGTCTCTCAGTCTTGATCGAAGAGAGCCACTAGCCATTGTAACGGATAGTTTGAGTTTCTTAGAAAAAGAACCGTTGTGGAGATAGGTGTTGTGCATTGGACATTGGCTCAAAAAGTAATCCAACCCACTTGTTGTGACTGAAAACTAGGGTGGAAACAACCGTTGGACTCAAAGTTAAAATTTACCTGAAATGGTAACAACAAACCTGACAAGGTGTCCGAGCCTTCTTGAAAATATGGCTTTTATGTCTCGTTGATGTTTAACGGTATGAATTTGATTGTTTTTTCTTTTCAAATTAAGATTAATCAACTTTTATCAACCTACAAAAACAAACTAAAGTGGTACTCAAAGTATAAAAATACTTTGGTCCAAGATGAGTCAAGGATATAAATTACTTCAAATAATTAACATTTAAATATCCTTAATATAATCAAATTGATTTTTTAAAATCTAATATTCAATAAGTTTCAATTTCATCCGGTAATATCTTTTGATGATAAAAGAGTTCAGAAATATATAGAAACAATTCATCATTTACCATAAAATAACTTTAGTTAATTAAAATTGGCTTAAGCTATATTAATGGAGTAATTTTGATTCCAATTTTGAAATGAGCTACTTGAAAATACAAGTTGAACTCAAGAAATTATTTAGGCAAGATTTACTGTCGAGTTGCATCCGAATTAGAAACCCAAAACTAAGTGGTCACTCAAGCGAGCTTTACGAGTGGGTCAAATAGAGATGACAACTTAAAGATAATGTTTCTAAAGTATGAGAATGACTTGAACTCAAAACTATTAAGAGAGATAAGTTTGTACCTGCGTTTTCAATCTCCCCCTTTTTGATAAAAGACATTCAACACTTAGAAATATGAGTTAGTCTCATGAAATGACAAGTTTTAGACAGAAAAATAATCTAGTGCTCAAAGAGTGTTAAGTATTAGAGATGTGTTGTGACTGATTGAGCTAACCGAGTTATCATGATGTTAGCAACGATCAATTATGTCCGAGTATGAGAATATCGTAGCAAATTATTTTCAGAACAAGATAGAATCAAAGCAAGTTATGTTTGCAATGAACATATGTATCAAAATATGTATTATAGAAGTGATAGACAAATAGCATTGAGATAAAGAAATACTTGAAATTTGCATTGGATTAAAGAAGTGGGAGCTTACAATCAATAAAAAAGAACATAAAACATACTCCCCTAAACTATACAACTATCTTTGCCCCTATGCATTTCATCAAAAGCAATAAGCGAGGCGGGGATAAATAGAATGTTGGACAAAATAAAATAAAATAAAGAGTGGGGTGGAGGAGTTCGATGAAGGAAGATGACCGGGGTGCCCTACGCTTATGCTCGATAGAGATGAGATGATGTAGTTGGTTGCACATTTGACAATGGTGGAGGAAGAGGCAGCGATGAAGTTCCAGTTTAAGCGATCCGAGCTAGGCTGGACTGGTGTGCAATGGGCGAAAGGCTGCTCTTCCTCTTTTTCCACATATGAGCCGTCACCTTGAACAGAGTTGAATGGGTTGTGAAGATGGTTGGGCTTGAGATTGGCCAACTTTTCCTACTTTCTCGGAAGCCGATTCTCTGCCCTCGAAGAGATGACTTAGGCTTTAGCTTCTTTTTCTCCTCGGCCTTCTCATTGGCCTTCTTCGTCTAAGTCCGAGTCATCCGCAACTTTTGACCGACGTTCTTAGAGGCGATTGATCCGCTCCACTTGCCTTCCGATGACCTCTTTAAGCTCGTTAATTAGAGTTTGACTCTAATCTATCTCGCTTTGAGCTTTGCTCTAAAGTTGGGTCGGAATAGTCATGAAAGCTCTGTAGGGCACCAAGAGTTAACTATAACTCTTTGGCTAGAGATACAAACCGAGAAGCCACCTTTTGAAGGAGTTCGAGTAGAAAGGGCTGATTGATGTGAAGGACCAACTGTCGAAGGAGAGGATCTTGTGTACTCTTCTTGGGTGGAGATGGAGGAGTAGGAATCTCGAAGGGTGAATCCACACACTAGCTTCCATGTTTTGGTATCAAAGGTTCAAAAGCTCATATTTACCAACAAAAATGGGTGGCTTGAGAAATTTTGAGTGATGATCGGGGAGAGAAACTTTAAATAAGCGAAAATTTTGGAGAGAAAAGCTCCAAAAGGAAGGGGGGTTTCTTCCGATCTAGGGAATAGAAGAAATCTGCTCAATAATAAAAGGGAAGAGGTCAACCTCATACCCTTCTAGAATATCAAATAAAACTTTGAGAAATCTCCTATTAGGGTTCTCTTTGGAGGGAAATTGTTCTCATAAGAAAAGACACATAGAAGTCCGGCCTTAGACTTTAGTTATGTTAATGAGAAATTTTTGTAAGCCTTAGGAGGGGCTCAAGCATAAGAAAAGAATTCCTTTGAAGTAAAAGGAATGGGATTAGTGTTTAAGAATAAACACTTAACGTCGAAAAGCTTGTGAAGGAAAAGAAGATTGATGGTAATTCTCTTGTCCTGAACGAGTCGAGTAAAGGATGTTTTCTTTAGAAGCTAAGTTATGATAGAATTCCGAGACTAGATGGGGGTAGATGTAGTCACAAAAGCAGAGATAATTGAAGATAATCCAAGACAACTTTGTGGTAAGAAAGAACTTGTCATCCACGAAGTAGTGTTGGCGATGATTGTGTGTTTTGGATCTTCAACAACTAAGTCTTTGCCCTTCAAAGTTTCTTTTTGCGGCTCGTCAAGTTCAGCGGCTTGAGTCGAAGTTCTTGCCTCTTTGGTGGTAGAACCTCCTTTAGCAACAATGCCTCTTTTCTGCATGTTGTGAGAGATGGAAAGAGAACAACAAGAAAAGTAGAAGTTTGAAGAGTGAGTGAGAGAGAGAGAGAGAGAGAGTAAGAGTCCGAGTGTGAAAGTTGAAAGTGTGTGAGTGAGAGAAGCTGATTTTGAGTTAAAGCTTGAGAGTGTGAGAGAAAGAATAACAAAGTGAAACAATGATGGTGAAGAAGAGCTATTTAAAGATAAAGGCTCTCAACGAATAGAATGCTCAATTGACCCAATTTCCAATGTAAAGACTAGTGGAACCATTTGGCGTTCCAAGCGTCCTTTTAACGATTATCTTCTAAAATCTATTGAATTAGAGATGATCCTAGAAGTTTGAAGTCCATTTTCTCTTAACCGAGTTTCACTCAATAACCTATCCGAGTTGCTTAGAACGCACTTAGAAACTTATAACTATAGCTCGGTCTCATAAATTATCAAGCTGCAGACACTAGTTATTCGGACAATGCTTGGATAAGACAATATAACTACATAGTATGTCATGCAACAAAGCAAGTAATCATGCATTTAACATACCAAGTTCATTCCTAATAAAATCGAATTTATCCTCACTTAGTGGTTTAGTGAAGATATTAGTTAATTGAAATTTAGTAGGAATAAATTCAAGTTCAATATCACCTTTTACATAATAATATCTCGGAAAATGGTATCCAAACTCGGTGTTCTTTGTTATTGAGTGTTGAAATGTTGATAGTCTTTTCACTACTACAGGAACCACCTTTTACTACGGTTGAAAATGACTTTTTACTATGGTTACTCGGGTTTCGTGTATGAGGGCGTAATGGTAGATGGGCATCTTTTACTACGGTTCAAAACCGTAGTAAAAGACAACTTATTATTACGGTTCATTTTGCGGAACTATCGTAGAAGACAATTTATTAGTACGGTTCTAGATAATGAATTGTAGTAATAGGTTCATCTATTACTACGGTTCTTAATCCGGAACCGTAGTAATAGATCTGGGCCCAAAAGCCCCTTTTTGGCTAAAATTTTGGGGTGGTCCACTTTTTACTATGGTTCTTACTTAAGAATCGTAGTCATATGTTGTTTTTCATACCTATTACGACGGTTTTTGTATTAGTATCGTAGTTAAAGGTCTGAATTTTTTAGAAATTATTTTTTTGTTTTCTTACCCCTGTACTTTTATACAATTTAACATGTACAACCATTTACACAAACTCTTTTAAAATTTATACAAACCAGAATTATTCCTACGAGTCTCACACAAAGTAGTATGGTACACAATTACAAAATCACAAACTTGACCAATCTAATAATGAAGAAAAAAGTGTAAATATATACCTTTGTAATCTGTCTTTATATGGTTATATACAAATTGTGCCTAACCTTGTCTTACCTCATCGAGCACATCATATGTATAGGGAGTGGAGGGCTTCTTTCCTGGAAAATATTATGATCAATATTGTAAAAAATATATTAATTACATCAAGTGCAAGTATCAATTAAGTTGAAAAGAACATAACCATTATTAAAATTTTAAAATTTTCATAATCAAATACAAGTGCAAGTGCAAGTATCTCTTTGGGATTAGATTCGGGATCATTGAAATCGACATGGGTCATAATCGTTTTCATATACTCGGAGAATGTAGAAGTCACACTCCACATTCCCCTTTTGTTTGACACTATATATAGTTTCCAACACTAATTAGTACTTATGTAGCAAGTAATATCAAATGAATTTCACGCTAAGTAAGAGAAACTCACCTTTACGGGGACAATAGTTGGGATTGATACGTAAGCCTCTCGAGCCTCCCGTGCAATAATAAATTACGAGAGCACTATTTTTCAATCGAAAAATAAAATTCAAATGAACATAAAATTGAAAAGAATACTTAACGAAAAACTATAAAATGATTAAGGTCATGTTCCATTTAACTTTATCTTACAACCTTACAGACTTCTTATAGCTTTCCTACAACTTCTTACAACTTCATACAACTTCTTGCAACTTCTTACAACTTCTTACAGCTCCTTACAACTTCTTACACTTCCTTAAAACTCCTTACAAATACATATTTTTCATATTGAAATTTATTGTGAATTTATTTTTCTACCATTAATGAAAATTTTTTGTTGGTAAATATTTATGTATGTAAAGGTGTTTACTAGGGATAGTCGTGGGATATGTACGTGATGAATATAGTTATACCCATACCCTAGTTTCCCCATTCCTATACTCATACTCCCATCGGATATTTCGATTATATCGGATTTATTTGTATAGATGTGTAAGGATTTTGATAATTAATATCCATTACATACATTAATTTAATTTTATGTCTTAGAAATTCACAAACAAATTCCAACGAATAATTAATTTCAAAAGTATCATCTCCATTTAAGTTAGTTATCATGAATAATATTATAGACATTTTGTTAAAGTTTAAGTTTATAGGTGAATATGACGAAATCATTTGTGCTATTTCATCCATGTTCCATTTAACATAAGTTGTAAGGAGTTGTAAAGACGCGTAGAAAGATATAAGGAACTCTAAGAAGTTGAAAGGAGTTAGGCCCTGTTCCATTTAGCATTAGCTTACAACCTTACAACTCCTTATAACTTTCCTTACAACTTCTTATAGGTCCTTACAGCTCCTTACGAGGTTCTTACACCTCCTTACAGCCTTCTTACAACTTCTTACCACTTCTTACAACTGCTTACAACTTCTTATAACTCCTTACAGATTGTTACAGACTCCTTACAACTCCTTTCAACTACATATTATTTTTCATATTGAAATTTATTGTGAATTTATTTTTTACCATTCATGAAATTTTTTTATTGGTGAATATTTATGTATCTAAAGGTGTCTACTAGGGATGGCCGTGGGATATATACGTGACGGATATAGCTATACCCACACCCTATTTTCCCCATTTCTATACTCATACTTCCATCGGATATTTCGAGTATATTAGATTTTTTGTATAGATGTGTAAGGATTTGATAATTAATACCCATTAGATACATTAATTTAATTTTATATCTTAAGAAATTCATAAACAAATTCTAACGAATAGTTAAATTCAAAAGTATCATGTCCATTTAAGCTAGTTATCATGAATAATATTACAAATATTTTGTTAAAGTTTAAGTTTATAGGTGAATAGTCAAGTTGAATGTGACAAAATCATTGAGCTATTTCATCCTTGTTTCATTTAGCATAAGTTGTTAGGAGTTGTAAGGAGTCGTAAAAGATATTAGGAGCTGTAAAAAATTGAAAAGAGTTAGAAGGAATATAAAATATTATATATGATTCGATAAAAATGTTTAATGTATTCATATGTGTATTTTTATAGTTATGTGCAACATATTTGTATTTTTATTTATGAATTCTACATAATAGAATAATAAAATTTTTATATTTGTGATGCCAAATATATGTATGTCATGTTAAATGATTGTTTTTTAAGAAAAAAAGAAATTATATTTTATATTAATGAAAAGAGTTTTTATAGGTGCAGAAATAATTTTCATGTAATAGGCAGTTGAAAATGACCTTAATTTTGTATGTTTGAAATAAATGTCCCCAACTACTAATTTTAGTAGTCGAGAACAATTAATATTTGAGAACATTTATTTCAAACTTGTAAAATTAAAGTCATTTTTAACTATCTATTATATGAAAGTATTTTATGCATCTATAAAAACTCTTTTCATAAGTATCAAACATAATTTTTTTTCTAAAAATAAAAAAAGAAGAAAATAAATCATCAAACTGATACATATGCATTTAGCATTACAAATATATAGATTTTATAATTTACATTAAATTCATAAATAAAAATACAAATATGTTGTACATAAATATAAAAATATATTAAACATTTTTATCAAGTCATGTGAAACATTTTATATTCCTTACAATTTCTTACAGCTCTTTACAACTTTTTACTCGCTCCTTACAACCGCTTACAACTCCTTACGGCTTCTTACAACTCCTTACGCTTGCTTACAGCTCCTTACAACTTCTTACGCTTGCTTGCAACTCCTTACAATTGCTTATAACCTCTTACAACCGCTTACGGCTCCTTATAGATTTCCTTACAGCCTTCTTACAACCTTATAGCAACTTACAACTAAATGGAATAGGGCCTAAGTTATGAACTCACGAGTCGAGTACGTTCTTGATATCTTTTCTCATAGGATGACCCGGAGGATCGAGCTAGTATGTGACATTGCTCATCGGAAATATGGCTGCAAGCATCTAATGTTGGCTACAGCTGACACAAATAACATATTGATAAATATGTAACATCGTTAAAACTCCATTTAAGTTATTTGTACACTTACCCCTTAATGAACGACGCCAAGTAACATTTTTTTGTGCACATTATTTTTCATGATTCTCAAGATATAATTGGATCAGTCCTTAGTTTCTTTCTTATTGCTTGAATGGAATGAGGTTTAAGAAACTAAACCTAGTATTTTCTTGTCTCGTGGAGCCACCTATTACATAAAAAATCATACATATAGCTAGAAAAGGAAACTAACAATTAAAAAAACTTATATATATCGTAATTCACATCATGTCGAGCATAATAGTGGATGTGTCGATCTCTTGCATCTGAAGAAATTGCACTATGTCATCCAAGAAGACATGTATGGTCATCTCCTCATCGTCCCTGTCCAATACCCCAAACACGTGACAATGAGCTTTCATATCCAACATTGTTTCTTCCGACAAAGTCTTCACAAAACTTTGCAGAATAGAACACCAATCCGGATATGACTCGTGAATGGGTAGGAGAAGGGATTGCTTTGGATGACAATCGTGCGCTCGTCGAATACTTGCTTGTGCCAATTGAGGGAGTTGGAGTGTCCTTCATCCCACTCTCAAATCTGTTCTCGACATCCTAGTTTAGGGAGAAAAATAATATAGGAATTAGAAATATATATACGTGATATTAACCATTACATCTAAATTTTCAAATGAATTACCGTTAAGAGGATGACCAAACTCTTGAGCCAAGGAACAAAGCCGTTGACAACGTCGTTAATAGTGTGGTGGTTCGATGACTAGATCGACAATTAATAGTTGCCTTTCCCTTGCACGGCTTCTCTCACACTCACCTTCACCTCATCAGCTGAAGCAGTGCCTCGTGAACGACAACACCCGACTTCCCGAGGTAAATAACACCCGTTGTGTAAGACCCAGAATTTTGGGTTAGGTAGCTATATGAGTTAAGTTTATTATTAAGTCTTAATTAAATAGAATAGGTCAAATGACGAAGTTATGTTCGTGGTTAGATATTCATAAAATTATTTGAGCGAATTATTATTATCGCATAACTATAATTAGTAGAGCGTATTAATCCCTTCGTTCGAATTTTTCAGCTCGGACTAGCTAAATAAAAACTCAAGATCGCTTATACTCGTATGTGTTTTTAATTGTTTTGAGAGTTAGCAAGAGGAAAAAGGGAAGAGCAATATAACAAGGAGTATTAAGGAAGAGGACAATTAGGTGTTAAGAACAAAAAGGGAGTTAAGTGGTAAATTGGGAACATAATTAGTGTGAATTAGAGGGATGTGCTTGGCGTGCCCGGTGAAGCCACACAGCAAAAAAAGAAAATTAAAGGGTAAAGAGAGGAAGAAGGCTCGGTGGAGGAAAAAGAAAGGGAGCCCGAGTAGGGGAAAAGTGAGAGGGAGAACCGGGAACAGGGGAAGAGAGAGCGCGAGAGACCGAGATTGACATTCGGTAAAGAGGGGCGAAAGAAAGAAGGAGCAGAACTCGAACAGGAGAAAGCGAGAAAACCGAGGGCGAGTGAGAGAAGGTCGGAGGCTGGCGTGGCGAGCAAGAGAACAAGCAATCGGCGAGTGAGGGTACACGGGGAACGAAAAGGGTCCGACGATGAGACATTGATAGCAGCAGCGAGAAACGGGAGGGCAACCCGAACAAAACCCGAGCAAAGGCGAGAGGAGGTGAGAACTAGAGGCAAAGGGGACGTCGGCGAGGGTGAAATACCGGCGGCGAGCACTCGAGGACCCGACCGAGGGGTAGTGGGAACCGAAACGTTGAACCGAGAGGCAAGAGGAAGCGAGAGTCCCCGAAACCAAACACAACCGAACGAAGAACACGGACATCAAGCAATTCAATCAATCCTAAACCCTAGAATTCAAGGTGGGTAGTCTTATACCCTAAACTATTAGTAATTTTGAAATCCAAATGAGTTTATTGTGATTGTTGAATATGATTGTAAATATTGAACATGTATGCTATTGAACAAGTTTAGTAGTTGCTGAAAGTTGAACTAGGAGTCGTGAAGGGATTTGGTGGTCGTTTAAGCTTGAATTGAAAACCTAGGAATAACGAATAGTATCGAGATTTCAGTCAAGTTAGGGTTGAATATGTTGTGGTTAGGGTATAAATTATGAATTAATATTTCATATTGACCCTTAAAAACTATTGAATTTACGATATTAAGAGATGACTGCTAATTTCGGGAACTAATGAGTAAAGTATAGAGAGGAGTATGAATTCATGTTGATGGATGCACAATTGAGACATGGGAGTGAGAAATGGGTGATTGTCGGGGTGATTGAGTTCGAAGTATATTTAAATCCTCGAGGTTGAACTAAACATGAAGGTAAATGAAGCTAACAGAAATTGAGTAATGAAAAGTGATTAAGAGTTATACAACTAAGGATGGGCGAACAAGAGTTGATTAATAAGGTAGAGATATTAAATGGAAATTTGAGGTTGGGAAACGGCAAGTCTGGGGACGGTGAGGTTAAACTAAGTCGAAGGTGTGTCTAAGATCTTTGAGAATGAACTGAACTAAAAGATGAATTGAGCTAAAGGAAACTCGATAAAGTAAGTTTAAGAGTGTATTGTTGAATGTGGGCGAAAGAGGTTGGTTTATAAAGTAGAGACATAAATTGAGGAATTGAGGTAAAGACAAGTAAATTGTGAAGAAGTTGAAACGTTGAATTAAGAGGTATCTACTTGTGGTTATTGTGGCTCGGAAAGTGGAATTAATCTTGCTAAATTGATGGATTGAGATAGGCATAGTTGGAAAAGAGTTGAGAATAACTGCTTGAATTAAATGATGGCTATTCGTGTTAATTGACTTCCTTACGTCATGCTCAAAAGTAGTTTGAAAGGCATTTTGTATTTTACGTGAAATGATCCTTCAATGCAACTTCTTGTGAATTACCTTTCAAACGTGATTCTATTTTAAAGAAGCAAATCTGATTGAGAAATTGAATTTGGAGGGATGGCACGTAGTGCTATGCCTTCCATTGTGTCAAAATGATTTGAGAAAGTGAATTTATAAGGGTGACACGTGGTGTCATGCCTTCCTTAATATTAAATCGATTTGAGAAAGTCTGTGAAGTGAATGTGATGAATGAATATGTGCAAATTGTTTTGAATTGACTGGCTACGGATCATTTAGCATATCGAAGGGTTCGAACCGGGGACGCCTAGCTAGAAACTTCGAGAGAAGGGTTCTAACAGGGGTCCTGCAGAGGCAGGATGCCTGCTCCGAGACTTCTTGAAGATAGTTCCCAGGAGCCTTTTGTTCGGGGTCGCGCCCGGAATTAAAGAAATGCTAGTTTGAGTCCTCGAAGGCCAAGAAAGTTGATTAAGTTGGAAAAAGAGAATTGTGATGAATGTGAAATTGTGCTTTTAAATGATTAAAGAGTTCCGATCTTTACGTTGCACGAGATTTCATTGAAAGTATATAGATTTGTATTATGTTATTATGTTTTCACTAATTTCTTTATTATGAGTAGTATGTGTAAAGAATTTTCATTTTAAGGCTATAAGACTCCGGTGAGCCCGTGGTTTATTGCTCACCCCCACAAATTTCCCCCTTTTCCCCTAGTGTTGCAGGTGCATTCCCTTGAGATGTGTGCGGTACTTAGCTTATTCTGGACTCCGTTGATTGTCGTTTGTTGGTTACTGAGCGATTCAAATCGCGAATGTGCATTTCTTATGTTTCTAAATATTGTACTTGTAATTTAGTTCATGTAGTTTGTACCGGATCTATAGTAAACCATTTAGATCGTTTTAAGTTTTATCGCATGATCGGTTGGACTCCGGTGTGTGGCCGCTTATATACTCCGAGCGTGTGGGTCGTTGAGTTATGTTATGCTTTTATGCAGGGTTTTCGTGCTTTAAGCCTAAAGGATAGTCCACATTACAAATAGAACTATGCCGAAATTTTTAGGAAATCTTAGATTCTTTTGGAAAGCCACCTTTATTATCTTTAAGTTGAGTTTAGACAGCCAAATTGACACCGTAAAGAGCCTTAGGAGTTCCTTTAAGGAACTCTGGTGATGAAATCCTCCAAGGGGTGTTTTGGGGTGTTACACGTTGCCACAACATGATTTAGGGAGGTGATAAGAGTCTAGCTTGCACTCGCGCCGACGACATAAGAATTAGCATAAAAATTAGAATCATGGGATAACCCTTGAGAGACAAGTTAAACTATATGAGAATCCTAGAAAGCAACAGATAGAGTTTCCCTTAAAAGTAGACATGTTCTTGAGATAACTGGCCCTCATCCAAAACAACAAAAACAAACTATAACTAATTACTTAATAGCCACTCACGGAGTTCTACAACAACCACACTATATACACCATTTATTCAAGAATTACACACCAATAATTATTCAAAATATAAACATGCATGTAAATCTAATTAGGTAACAAAATCTTAATTACCTCCACTGAAGGTTTGCTCTTGAGAGTCCGAATCACCCTAGGGGGTGAATAGGATGTGAAGGAAATTTTGTGGAATAATAAAGTTTTCTATATAGAATGAACTTAAAAAACTATTCCGATTCTAGATTGGACTCGAAATCCATAACTCGAAGTTACGTGGAAACTCTGCTGGGCGTAAAACCACAGAAAGTGTCAATCCAAACACCAAGTCAAATCCACTATTTTGAATCCATAAAATACAAGAACCGACTCTTAAAAAATTTCTCGCTTAGATAATTCAATACAAGTTTTTCCTATACACATGAAAATCCCTTATCTATTCTAGTACTTCCTAACCGAGATAACCCCGACAGGTAGGCACAACCGAACTAAGTTAACCCTTACAGCTCGGTCAAGGGACTTTACAGAGAGTTGAAATAAATAATAGTGATTAAAAGACTTTCTCTTTACAACTCGAAAGTAGAAACTTAAGTATAGAGTTTGAAAGTTAGAGAAGATTGAGAGAGAATATATTTTATTTTGTTCCAACAATCTTTAAGTCTTGTAGGATGGCTTCTATTTATACACAAGTAAGGCAAAGTAGCCGTTGTGACCGATTCTGGACTCGGGAAGATTCACTAGCCGTTGTAACGGGTAGTCCGAGTCCCTCGAAAAGGAGCCGTTGCAAATGTGAACATTGTGCTTTGGTCCTTGGCTTAAAAGGTGGTCCAACCCACTAGTTGTGACCGAGATCCGGGGTGGAAACAACCGTTAGACTCAAAGTTGAATTTTACCAGATTGGAAACAAACAACCTTGACACGGTGTCCGAGCCTTGTCCCGAAACAAGTGCTTTTCCGTCTGCTGGTGTTTAATGATTAGAAGTTGGTTGCTTTTGCGTTTTAAAAGGAGATTAAAATACTTTAATCAACATGGAAAAAAATGAAATTGGTACTCAAAGTGTAAAAATACTTTGGTCCAAGATTACGTAGGGATAGTAATTAATTCATAATAATTAAGCACGTAATTATCCTTAACATGAGAGAATGAAATTTTCTAAGTTTAATATTTGAAGGTTTGCTCTTGAAGAAGTTAAGTCACCCTAGAGGGGGTGAATAGGCTGATGGAAGACTTTTTGAAAATCAAACTCTTTCGCATAGAATAGAGACAGAAATGCATTCCGAGTCTAGATTGGACTCGTAAAAGTATGAACTCGCATTTACGTGGAAACCCTCCCGGGCGGAAAACCACGGATAGTGTCAATCCGGACACCAAGTCAAATCCACTAATTGAATCCTCAATTATAATGAATATGACTACCCAGATTTGTTCCCAAACAAATCTATTACAATTTTCCCGTGCTAAGAATTTACCTTATCCGGTCGACCTAGTACTTCTAAGTTGAAGTTACCTTATCAACTTGGGATCCTCCAATTTTCCCAGGGTTAGAAGTTCCCTTATCTAACCTGGTACTTCCAAACCGAGGTAACCTTTACAGTTTGGGACAACCGAGTTCGAGTAACCTTTACAACTCGGTTAGAGAGAAAGAGTAGAAGAGTAGTAAGAATTGCAATACAACCGACTCGAAAAATACAACTCGGAATATTAGAATTACAATTTGGGAGTTGTATGCTAGAGAAGATGTTCAATATGGTCTCTCTTTTTCTTCCCTTCGTCGGTTGAAATCTTGTGCTAAGGCTTTTATAAATAGTCTGCCTTGAAGAGATAGCCGTTGAGCCTCCAACGTCTTTCTCGTTGAAGCTGTCTCGAGTCAACTAGCCATTGTGACGGATAGTCCGAGTCACTCAAATTTCTGGACCACCTAGAAATAGTCTGTTGTGCCTTGGTCCTAGCTTCCAACAACTCTTTTTCCAACTTTTGTAAACCGAAAAAGCAAAACAAAAAGACCGTTAGACTCGAAATAAAATATTACCCAAAACAAGTAATAGACAAGGTCGTCAGTAAGTTCCGAGCTTTTCTAGAAATTCCAGCTTTTTGTCCGGCAGGTGCTTTAACGGTCGAAGCCTTTTGTTTTTGCTTTTTCTTCAAATAATTGACATTAGAAAAACCTGCAAAAACATTAAGCACAATGGTTCTCAAAGTATAAATATACTTTGGTCCATAATTAGATAAGGATTAGTCTAAATAAAGCATTTAATGACTAATTACCTTAATCTATTAATCTGGAATATTTCAAGTCTAATATTTAATATACTCATATTCCCGATATGCCAAAACTCATAAATAAATCATTCAATCTTAATGGGCACATGAGTTATATAGAAATTTTATAATTACGCATGATTAAATAGATAATAGCGTAGGCAAACTAAATGTCCGAGTCTCGACTAAGTGGGTCGAATTTGAGTTCCGAGTGGGTCAGATCCGAGTGGGTCGAATCTGGTTCCGTGTGGGTCAGATCCGAGTCTAAGTTCCGAATGGGTCGAACCGAGTGGGTTAGAATCTAGTTCCGAGTGGGTCGATCTAAGTCCGAGTTCCGAGTAGGTCGGATATGAGTCCGAGTTCCGAGTGGGTTAGACTTACTCGATCCGTCATAACTAACTTAGATTCTACTTTCTAAGTCCGAGTCCGACTTAGTGGGTCGACTTAGTCGGATAATCGTAATATACTTAAGTCCGAGTTCGGTTAAGAATAAGTCATATTGAAATGATGAATTATAAAGCATATGACTTAGTTAAATGAAATTCTTTTAGGATGCTTCTTGCTTTATCCTAAATTTAGATGAATGCATGAAATCAAAACACATTCAAGGGGTTAGTCATTCATACCGAGTCTTCAATATTCAATAAGTTCTAATTCCATTTTGTGTCTATCTTTTAGATGATCAAGAGATTAAGATTAAACAGACACAATGCATCAAATTGATCAAGTAAATAATTTCTTGTTAATAACACCGACTTAGAAATAGAAATTAACGCATTAATTCATTTTCGGTTAACGCATAAAGTCAATGCTCAAAATAATATGTGCATGTGAAAATATTTACTCATGACAACCGTCTAAGTTGCTTTTGAGTGGGTCAAAACCCAAGTGTTGCGTGTGTTTACTCAAAATATGCTTTTGAGTAAGTCAGACAAGTAATGAAAACTTAAAGATGAGCTTCGTAAAGAGCGAGAATGACTTCAATTCAAAACCATAGAGAGATAGAGAGTCTACCCGAGTCTTCAACTCCCCTTTGTGATGAAAGGCATTCAACACTTAGAATAAGAACTAGAAGTTCAGTTAGTTAAGTTTTCATGGCTCGAAATGAATGACTATAAGATGTTCTAAGTGAAAATAAGGCGTAGTTCATTATTAAAGCAAATTGATGCAAAATTATAAGAGATAAGATATATATCAGAATATTTATCGAGTAAATAAAATAAATATGAGCAAAGTATCCGATCATAAAATCGGAGCAAAAAAATATGAATAACACAAGTTAATGATGCTCGAAGTAGCAAAATTTCATTGCTCAAAAGATAAGTACAAAGACATAAAATAAACTCCCCTAAACCAAACATCTATCTATTCTTTCTCTCCCCTATGCAATTCATCAAAATAAACTAAGGAAGGAGGAAAAAGAGATACAAAAATGTTGGACAAAAGAAATTTGAAAATCGAAGCGAGGGTGGAGCAAGTGTGCGTGGAGGAGGAAGAACGAGGACCCCTTCTTTTGTGACGGTAGCCTTGAGTCAAAATTGTTGGGCGAGGAAGAGGTGGCAAGAGGAGAGGTAGTTCTTGAACTTGAAGTCTAGTCCTTCGAACTAGAGGTTCCGCTTCCTCTATTTCCTCTTCGAGCCCTCAACTTCTATAGCTTGAGATGGTTGTGCGAAGGTTGAGCTCGGGGTTGACTAACATCCCCAACCTCTTCTAAGGCAGACTTGGTGTGCTATGAGGAGATTACCTTAGGTTCTTTCTTTCCTTGGCCTTCAGCTTAAGTCTGCTCCAACTTTTTCGGAATCGGAAGAGCTAGAGGACTCTAAGGATAATTCTTCTTTAGAGTGAGATTCCGAGTCCTCAACAACCTTGGATCTACGGCGTTGAAGACGGCTGATCTAGACCGGCTATTGCTTAATAACTCCTTCAATTCAGAGACCAGAGCTTGACTTTGATCTATCTACTTCTATGCTGAGTCAAGATAGGCATGAAAGCCTGGAAAGCACCAAGAGTTGATTGTAACTCTTTGGCAAGAGCAAGCAAATTGAGAGGCCGACTTCAAGTAAATCGTAGAAGAGGTGGGTTAGGAAGAAGATGGACCAGCTATCAAAAAAGGAGTTTAAGTAATCTTTTGAGTTTTAGGAGGAGGAGGTGGAAGCTTAGAAAAATGAACCCGGACACCAAATAATATTTCCTGGTAGCCTAGGCCAACTAGCTCGACCACGCTTATACAGCACGGTTGGCTCAAGGACTTTGAGTGGATCATTAGGAAGATCCACTTCGAAATGAGTAAAAACAGCAGTGAGCAAAGCTCCGAAAGGAAGAGGAGCTTTCTTTTGATCGGTATTAACATAAGCTATTTGCTCGAGGATAAAAGGGAAAAGGTTAACCACATACCCTTTAAGAATATCATATAAAACTTTGAGAACCTTGCTATTGGGGTTCTCTTGGATGGATAGAATGAACACTGTTCTCATCGGAATAAAGTAAAGAAGTCGGGCTTCAGATGTCATTTGAGTCACGAAAAGTTCTTTCCGGACATAGGAATAATTTTAGCATACTTGTTAAAGAAGTCGTCAGCGATTTCATTGAAAGGAATGGGATTTGAGTTCGAAAGAGAGTTTGATAGGCTGCAAGTGCACCATGTATGGTTGTAGCAAGTAAATGTCGATCCCACAAGGACTCGATCTAATAACGCAAGTAAAATAGCCCTCTACTTAATTGCTAAGAAAATCAGATTTTTGAGTTGGTTACTTCTCTAAACTAATTCTAAATGTTAAAATCAAGAAAATTTATCTAAGATTAAATCAATGGATAAAAGCATCTATGGATTTGATTTCCTTACAATGAGTTTGATTACTAAAACCTAATTTGTGCAATCATTCTTTCAATTGGACTAAGGATCAATAATTAAATAATTCTACCGCTCTTTCGATGCTTAATAGAATTTCTCTAATTAACCTATCAAACAACTTTGGTATGCCTTTTAAGTTAATCAAAGTCAAAGATTTTAAATTATCAAAGTGATCCCCTAATTTACTAATCTTTTCTCAAATTTCATAAAATAGGTAGAATAGTTGGTTGTCGAATTATTCCATTTCACTTTTTAGTATTTCATAGACTAATCTCAATTCACAACTATTCTAGGTCTTAAAAATACTCCTAAACATGAAAAACACAACCAGAATGCACCAAGATGCGATATTTAACAAATCAAAGGAAAAAAAGAAGTCGCCAGTTAGTTTTTAGGAGAAGAAAAACTAACAAAAACAAAGTTTGCTCTTTCAATCTTATATGGGAAAACTAAGACAAGAAGAGGCTAAATGATTGAATTCATCGATCTTGAGCCGAGAATCGGATTCGGGGCGAGGGTATGAAATGTAGGGATAAATCCCTCCGTTCCGTCCGTCCTAAGACGGCCATTACTAATTTGAGTAGTGTGCTTAAAATAATGTAAGCAATTAAGCAAATAACATCATGTGAAGCAAAACCAAACAACCAAAACATAATAAGGAAAGCAATAAAGAAAAGCGGTAAAGAAATTGGTAAAGGAAAGCGGGAAATAAAAATTACATCGGTCAAGGAGGAAATTAAAATGATTACATCTCTTAAACCATAATGCAGAAAGAAAATAAAACTGAAATAAATATAACCATTCAAAGTTTGAAATACGGCCATCGGATGGTCCCACCTTGCTAATCTGGATATCCTCGTCGGATCTCTCGGTGAAATGGTGACAATCCAAAGAAAAAGGCTAGTTTTGTGAATGGTTTTAGGGTGGTAGTGATCAGTTGAATGAGTGCCAAGAGTTAAGAATAAGTGATTATTCTTTAGCTCTTTACACGGATTCAAATGAAAGATGAAAATTTGACTGAGTAACTTAGATGAAAGTACTCGAGGTTGGCTTTCGGCAGCGTAACGCTAAGGCAGGAAGTCTGTATGCCAAATGAGAGCCGAGGCTCTCTATTTATAGGAGAGGACCTAAGTCATAAATGACCCGGGGTTTGCTTTCATTCAGCTCGTTCAAACAGACTAAACAAAAATCGGACCATTCCTTAAGAGATAGAAGCTGGATCGAAGAAGATTGAACCGGATAGAACCAGTCCAAAGAGGGAGGCAGGCGCCGGCCACCCATACTCACCTAGGGTTTCGTTCCCTAGTTGTACTTTTGAAGGTTTGCTCTTACAGAGGCTTAGTCACCCTAGAGGGGGTGAATAGGGTAATCAGGAAATTTGAACAATAAATGGAAGATTAAAGTTTAAAGCAAACTTTAAGACTGTCCGAGTCTAGATTGGACTAAGAAAAGTATGAACTCAAATTTTACGTGGAAACCCTCCCGGGGCAGAAAACCACGGCCAGTGCTAATGCAAGCACCAAGTCAAATCCACTATTTTGAATCCACAAAATACGAGTAGAAAGAATTCACCGAATTGCTCCATTAAACAATTCCTTACAAAGTTTTCCTAGACTTAGAAGTTCCCTTATTTAATCTAGTACTTCCTAACCGAGGTAACCTTTACAGCTAGGGACAACCGAGCTAAGTTAACCCTTACAGCTCAGTCAAGGGACCTTACTCGAAAGTAAGAATGAAAGTTTGTGACTGATTACAAGACCTTACAACTTAGAAAGATGTTAAGTATAGAGTTAGAGTTGTAAGAAGAAGATTGAGTATGAATACAAAGACTTTTGCTTAAGTATGTGTATTGACAATTGATTTCAGCAATGGGTTCAGCAAGCTTCAAGTCTTTTGAAATGGCTTCTATTTATAAATGACCAAGTAGATTAGCCGTTGTGACTAGCTTATGATTAGATGTCCTTTGTGACCATTGTAATGGTTCTTTTGAGTTGCTCGGAAAAGATCCATTGAGATGTGATCGTTGTGCAACGACTCTTGACTCATTAGGATGTCCCAATCCACTGGTGGTGTCTGAAAAGTAAGGTGGAAACCACCGTTGAGTTTAGTGTTGAAGATTTCCAGCTTTGGAAACAGACAACCCCGACACGAGTGTCCGGGCTTGGTTAGAAGTAGAAAAAGCCTTGTCTGTTGGTGATTTGACATCTTGAAGCTGGTTACTTTTGTAATTCAAAAGTAGGATAACCTCATTTAGATAACCTATAAAAGTAAATGAATTTTGGTTCTTAAAGTATAAAATACTTTGGTCCAAGATTAGACACGAGATAATAATTTTATTAAGATAATTAAGTGCATAATTATCCGAGTCTTGGAAGAATGGAATTTTTGAGTCTAATATTCATTATACTCAAGTTCCTTCTTAGAGAAAGATCAAGTTGGATAAAGAATATCAGAGTAAGAATACTTGATCTAGACAAATATATTTCAAACGAAACATGCCGACTTAACGAGATGAATTAACACCATAATTCACTTGAACTTAGAATATGAAGTCAAACCCGAGTTTAAACGTGTTAGAGCGAAATGTTTGAACATGTGATAAATCTGAGTGTTGTCTAAGTGACTCAGAACTATAAGTGTGAAATGATGAGCACGAGTATGCTTTCTAAGTCAAGTCGAATCAAATGAAAACATATGTAATAGTTTCTATAACACTTAGAAAAGGTTCTATACCACTCGAAAAGTTTCTATAGCACATAGAAAGACTTGAAACCGAAACTTACAAGAGATGAAGTTTATACCTGATTCCTTGATAGCACTCGGGATGTTATACATGCAAAGTCCGAGTCTTTCAATCTCCCCTTTTTGATGAAAGGCATTCCATTCTTCGATAGAAACTTTGTCAATGTTATAGACCTGATTTTTCATTCTTTCTCAAAGAATATGTCGGAGTATAGTGATAGAATCACATAAAATATCTAGAATGATTCAAACTTTAGATTTTATCGGAGCAATTAAGCTTAGAGTGCATCGAGCTAAAAAGTGAAATATCGCATAGAAATGAAGTGAATCGAGCTTAGAGTATTGCTTATCAAAACAACCGAGTTGATAGATCGTAGTAAAAAATATGTAATCGAGTTAATATATTAGGGCAAGATGAACTAAGAAAGCACATTGAAACTCGAAAGCAATTACATTGTGTAACACCCCGAAATTTAATCGTATTTAATTAATTTAAATTTATATTTTATCGTCTTAATATTGTATAAGAGATGTGAGTCGCGCATAAAAAAAAATGTATATACTTTCAAATAATGCAAAATTTTATTCCGAACCCGAATAATTTAAAATAATAAGCCAAAAATAAATTAACCTATAAATTATTATAACAACAAATAAAATTTAGCCAAATGTGTGAGTAAACATTTAAGTATGTGGTAAAACTAATAGTAAAAAGATAGAAAGTTAATTAAAATTTTCAAGACAAAAAAAAAAAAAAGAGGAAAACAAGGGGGAAGAGTTTACTAGAAGTATCGGGACACCGAAAATTTATAACACAAGCCTAACACATTCAACATCTATCTCTCTCCCACCTCTCCTTCCTCTCGCCCTCCCTCTCGCCCCTCGCTGCTGTTGTCTGTGTCGCCGACAGCCACCGACCGGACTCGTAGCCGCCAACAGCCACCTCCGGCACCTCGGCCACTACCCTTGCTGCGCCAACAGCCTCTGTCCTCCTTCTTTTGGCTCGTCTCGCGCCAACAGGGCGGAACCGCCCCGCTCGCTGCTGCCACCTCTCGAACCGGCTACCGCTGTTGTTTTCTCGGTCGTCGCCATCGCTCGACGCCATCGACCAACATCCTACGTTGTCGCTCGGGCCACCGGATCTCCACTATCGAACTTCCAACACAGAATTCCACCTCTAGCCCTTTTGAGGTATATCTCTAATCCTAAATTTTTAAGTAAATTGTATCACAAATTTATGTTATAATTGAATAATTAGATAAGTAGTTGTTGTAATTCAAGTTGTAATTGAGTTGGAATTGATTTGTGGTTGAATTGGAAGAACATTTGGAGCAATTGAAATTGTACTTAGGGTTTATTGTGTGTTGATTTGGAATAGGAAATTAATATGGGGATGCTCATATTGTGAATATATTTCTTTGATTTTCTATGGAGCTTGAGTGAATTACCTTGTTGTGTGAAGGATGATTGAGTTAAAATTAGGTTATGTTAAGTCTTAAAAAAAAAAAAAAAGAGAGAAAGAGAGAAAGGAAGGACAAAAACTCATTTGAAAAGTGTAACTGGAATTAGTAATGCTTCTTGTGGATTGGAATTTGTAAGTGACTTCGCGCTTAATACAACTCCCCTTTGGTTTCGTGAGATGGCTAGGTTCCACCCCGACTTATTACTTAGCTGAATCTACTTATACCTACCTCATTTGTCTGTTGATGGGCACTATGACAATGTTGGACTTTGGAATGAGATTATAGTTTGCGACGATTTGGTGATTTCTATACTTCAATGTCATTTCCTTTTGTTAAGGAAATAAATATGTGTATATTTAGTTATTTTTATGAGGGTTGTGTTGTTTGGACTGTATTTGATAGCATTGCTAGCCGAATTTTAATGGCATTTATTTATTAATAGTTTTAGTAGTGGAAGTTCAAGTAATTTAAGTAAAAGCTGTGAGGTTGGGTATATCATTTTGTCCTAGGAAATACCTCCATTATTAAGTTTTGTTTTGTTAGTTGACTTGTTTGGGACTTAGCGAACACTCTAGTACCGAATTTTTCAAGTTTAACGTATGTGTGAGTTATAGTTGAGAACTTGAAATTTCTAGTGAATTTCTAAAAGATTTGATGGAGTATAAATCGGGAAGCTAACTTCACTTGCTGGTTTTGTTAGGTAGAGGGAAGTATTTGAATTTTGATTTGGTTTATCTTGTGGCCAACTCCTAATCCTCAACTCGTGGATTTGTCCCGATTGGGGTTAATATCAAGGGGAAATTAAAAAGTTAAACCAGCTTAACGAGTTAAACAATTGGTAAGTGTGAGGTAAATAAAATAGTTCATTAGACTTTGCAGCTTATTTAGATAATACATGAGGAGTTAAAAGAGATGAATGTAAAAACTTATCAAATAAATAAATAAATAAATAAATAAATACAAGAAAGTCTAGTAAGTTTATTAATGCAAAGATTGAATTTATGTTTGAAGACAGAAAATCTCTAGGAACGACTATTCTAGGAACGACTATTCAAGGAAGCAAAGAAAATCAAAGTTAAAAGGAAATGATCGATCGAGGTACGTTATTGCTTGTACCTTTTCCAAAGTGTTCATCTTTATTATTGAGTTCCTGTTTTAATAATATAAATAATTTGGACCCACTTCACGATCCACAGTTCACAGTTCACGCTTACAGTACATTTATCACAATTACAGCTTACGCATACGCTTAAAGTTCACGATTACAGCTTACGAGATATAGTTAAAGTTCACGACTATGAGCTTACGGACATAGTTACAGTTCACGGGGCCCTCCCCGATCGATTAGGATAAATGAATGAATTGTTTATACAATCACAGCTTGCATATATGACGATCTCACGTAATCACCATGGCATCCATATGTACGTAAATGGGTCCTAAACTATTCCAATGATTAATGCATAGTGAAATTACTTTAGTTTTACGCATAAATAGCTTTTGAAATTGATTTTAATTATCTGCGTCCGCTCACCGACTTTTATAATATATTTTTACAGTACAAGGGTAACGTATCTGGGCCTATGGCTCATTCTTGTTTTTATGTTTTCTTAAATGTTTTTAGGGAAAGAAAAGATTGTTAATGTTGGGGAGGAAGTGACAAAAGCACGGAATCAAGAAGTGTTGACTCGGATCCGTGATCGAGCTATTCTTGAAACGTTTTGTGGTTGGCTTTGATGGTTGTGTTTTCTTTTGGTTAAGGAAATCCTTGTGGATTTGATTTTCTTGTGGAGTTATTCCTGTTGATGGTAAAATTGTGAAATGTCATAATGTATTTTCGGAAGAGTAAACTCATGTTTGGTGGTTTAAATTATGTACGTATTGGGTTTGATGCTACGAGACTCTAATTGTAGGTGTTTGGGTAAATTAAAAGATTATCGTGTGTCTTGTTGTAGTGTTAGCCTAGTCTCTCAAGGAGGGACTGCAGTAACGCCCTAATGTGACAGCGTTTTACGTAGCTTGGTTATATTATATTTATTCAATGAGTGTGTTTTATATAGTGATTATATTAGGGCGTTACACATTGAGAGATAAATAAGCTCGAAATAAAAACTTCATTAATATTCACATAGACAGAATATGTACGCAAAAGGGTGAGAGAAAAACTCCCCTAAACAAGACAACAAATTTTTCTAACTATTCTCCCCTTTGCCTTTCAAAGAAAAACAAAAAAGGAAGAATGTATCAAGAAGATACAATTTGTTTGTCCGGACAACAAAAAAAAAAAGAAAAAAACAAAAGAAATTTTAAGAAGGTGGAGAGGGGGCAGCTCGAGTCGAGGTGGATGGACGAGCAGTGCGCCTTCGTTGATAAGAGCAGGATGATGTTGAGGAACGAGGCGGGGCAGCACTGGATCTCCGAAATGGGCTCAGCTCGAGTGGCTGGCCCGGAACTAGGTCGTCCAGGGTTTCATCCTCTTGGAACTCGACCGAGGGAGGTGCTTTCTCGGATCGGACAGCTGCCGACTAACCTTTGTTAGCAGGGCCTTCGACCCACTCGGACTCACTGTCCGAGTTGATCGGTCCCGGTTGGAGGGCGGGAGCACCTTGTCCCTCTCGCGCTTCTGCTCCTTCTTTTGCCTTTTCTTCTCCTTCCTTCTCCCCTTCCTCCTTTTCCTCGAGAGGGAGTTGCCTCAGCTACAGCCTCCTCTTCTTCTTATTCTTCTTCTTCCTCCCTAGAGGGGATTTGGCTAGGCTCGAGGACTCCTCGGATGTATCCGAGTTGCCCGGGTCCCGAGCGGCTTTTGAGCGCCTTTCTTGGAGGAGCTCAAGCATCTCCTTCTGCTCCTTGACTAGTGCCTTCATCTCAAGAAGCACATCTTGCTGCTCTTCGATTTGGGACTCGAGTAGTCTTTCGATTGATGGTCATTGAGTGTAGGACAGTCTTGAATGGCCGAAGTGTGTCCTTGAGTTTAGTGGACACAGAGAAGATCTTGTCCATGATTGCGGTGGACAAGGTAGAAGAAAGGACCCGAGAAACACCTGAAGTGAAGGCACTACCAGATGGAGGAGGTAGAGAAAGAGGGGCTTGAGTCCGAGTTTGAGGCGGAGATGGTGGCCTTAGTTCGAGCTATGAACCCGGACACCCGGTTGGGTTTCTTGGTATCCATACCCAAGGAGTTCTTTTCGCCAACAACAATGGCAGCCTCACAAACCGCATTCGGATCCGAGGGGAGGGGAACTTTGAATTATTTGAAAATAAAAGTGAGAAGGGCCCCGAAAGGAAGAGGGGTGGATTTTTAGTCCGAGCTGGCACAACGGCCATCTACTCGATTATGGTTGGAAAGAGGTCTACTTCGTAGCCCTCGAGAATGTCAAAGAGAGCTTTGAGATATTTGGAGTTAGGATTTTCTTTGCTTGAATGCTTGAGAGAAGAAGGTTCTCATTATCAAGAAACAGAGAAGACGGGCTTCGACTTTAGTTGAGTCACTGAAAAGTTTTTACGTGACTCAGGAAATTCTTTTGCGTACTTCTCAAAGAATTCATCAGCAACCTCATTGAAAGGTATAGGGTTGCTATTGAGGAAAAGAGAAGATACTTTGAAAAGACGGTGGAGGACAGAGACGTTGATACGAACAACAACATCTTGAACTTTGGAGGTGAGGATACCCTCGGAGCTAGAGAGGTTTGAGTAGAACTCGAAACGAGTTCGGGTAGATGAACTCGCTAAAACAGAGAAAATTGTAAATCCCTGTTGTCTTGATGTTATTCAACCACAAAAACTTGGTGGTTGGGAAGAATTTGTCATCTAATGTTAGGTGTTGGGTGACAATGATTTTAGAGGGGCTGGAAGGACCCTCTTGGATTTTTGTACGAGGTTTCTTGGTTGTAAAACCAACAAAGTCCAGGTGGGAACCTCTTTTCGGCATGTTTGAGTGTGAAAAGAGAGAGAATATGAACTTTAAGAGAGAGAGAGAGTATAGAAGGTTGCTCGAAGAGAGAGAGAGAGCGGGAAAAGAGTGAAAAGAGAAATAAAAGAGTAGAGAGAGAGCCGAGAGCAATAGGTGCTTACTTGAGATAACCTTCACTTAGCTTGAGAGAGACGGTTCGTTCTTCATAAATAGTGAACTTGCTCGAGATGTAGTAAGCGAAATAGAGAGGGAGTATGTAGAGAGTAAAGTAGCGAAATGAAGGAAAAAGGATGCTATTTATAGAGAAAGAATTTTCCCTCGGTGTTCGTTCGACCTAACTCTCCAACGGTCGCCTCGGACCGGTGTGATTGTTCTGCTCTCCAACGGTTAGAATTCCGAGTGATTGTCCGCCAATGGCTAGTTCTCTAATCGATGCGTGAGAGAGAGAGAGAGAGAGAGAGAGAGAGAGAGAAGAGAGATTTTAAAAGAAATTTCCGAAACTCTCCACCGATCTAGAGATAATTTCGAAGTTTGATGTCCATTTTTCTCAAAATTTGAGTCCGACTCAGTAAAGTTTCCGAGTGACTCGAAACTACAAACAAGCAATAACTCATAGCTCAGTATCACTGGCTTAACTGAACTCATTGTTATTAAAGCATAAAAATGGAACATTTAACACATAATCATGCAAAGTAATTCCACTCGAACGGCATATAATTATGCATTAATAATGCCAAGCTCATTCCTAATAAAGCAAAACTGATCTTGACTAAGTGGCTTAGTAAAGATATCAGCTAATTGAAGTTTGGTAGGAATGAAATCAAGTATAATATCACCTTTCTCAGAATGGTCTCTTAGAAAATGATACCGACCTCAATATGCTTTGTTTTTTAGTGCTGAACTGGATTCTTAGTGATGCTAATTGCACTTTGGTTGTCACACTTGATTGGAATTGATTTGAATGTAAGTCCAAGATCTCTTAAGTGTTGCTTTATCCATAAAATTTGAGCACGAGCATGCTTCAGCTGCAATGTATTCAACTTCGAGCAATTGATAGAGCTACCGAGTTCTGTTTCTTTGAGTGCCAAGATATAAGGGATTGACCCAGAAATTGGCGGGCTCTCGAGGTGCTCTTTCTATCAACTTTCTATCCAGCATAGTCAGGATCCGAGTATCCAGTGAGAGTCAATTCTAAGTCTCTTAAGTACCATAGACCTAGATTTTGAGTCCCTGCAAGATATCTGAAAATTCTCTTCACCGCAGTGAGATGTGATTCCTTTGGATTAACTTGAAATCTTGCACACAAACATACACTAAACATTATGTTTGGCCTACTGGAAGTAAGATATAGCAGAGATCCAATCATACCTCGATAGAGTTTCGATCTACTTGCTTTACCTTTTTCGTTTGAGTCTAGTTTTATACTTGCTTGCTCATAGGTGTTGTTGCATGCTTTGCATCTTGAAGTTTGTACTTCTTCAGTAGCTCCTTAGTATACTTTGATTGATGGACATAGATGCCATCTTTGTCTTGCTTTATTTGTAGACCAAGGAAGAAATTGAGTTCTCCCATCATGCTTATTTGAAATTCCTGTCTCATTAACTCGGAAAAATCTCGACATAGAATTTCATTAGTAGCTCTAAATATTATATCATCAATATAGATCTGATCAATAAGAAAGTCTTTCCCCTTGGTTTTTATAAAGAGAGTCTTGTTAATCTGACCTCTTCTAAAATCATTTTCAACCAAGAAATTACTCAATCTTTCATACCAAGCTCTGGGAGCTTGTTTAAGACCATAAAGAGCTTTTTGCAATTTGAAAATATGATTTGGAAATTCCGAGTTTTCAAATCAAGGGGTTGCTCAACATAGACTTCCTCTTCAATGAAACCATTAAGGAAAGCACATTTAACATCCATTTGATATAGTTTGATATTCATGCTTGATGCAAATGCTAATAAGATTCTAATGGCTTCAATTCTAGCAACAGTGCAAGGTTTCCCCACAATCAATCCCTTCTTCTTGATTGTAACCTTGAGCCACAAGTCTAGCCTTATTTCGACTACCAACCCACCTTCATCCAGTTTGTTCTTGAAGACCCATTTGGTTCCTATGAGTGGGTGCTCGGAAGGTCGTTTGGTCGGAGTCCGGACTTGGTTTCTTTCAAATTGATTTAGTTCCTCTTGCATGGCCTCTACCCATTCAGGTTCATTTAGGGCCTCTAGTGCATTTCTGGGTTCAATTAATGAAATGAATGCAGTGAATGCACATAGATTTTGTAGAGAGGAATGAGTTCTTACCCCACTGTTGATATCGGACAAGATGTTTTCGAGTGGATGACTCGAAGCGTATTTGAAAGCTCTACCTGTTCTTTGGTTCATCAGATTTGTAGGTTGAATTGGTTGATCTTCAGATGTTTGTTCCGAGTGAGCTTGCTCATCTGTTTGGCCTCCAACATTTTGAGTTCGTTCTTGAGTTGTCTCATTTTGAGTCATGTTATTCCGAGTCACTTTTTTCGAGTGACTTTTCCTTAACTCTTTACGAGCTCGTTTTCACTAAGATCATCATCTCGGTTGAGCTTCAGATCCGAGAATGTTGACTCACTTGGTTTTCTATGTTTAATCTCATCAAAAACAATGTGGATGCTTTCTTCCACTTTGTTAGGTCTTTTATTAATAATGTGATATGCTTTACTATGAGATGAATAACCAAGAAAAATATCTTCATCCGACCGAGTGTCAAACTTGGTCAGGTGATGTCCATGAATCATCATGTAGAGATGCTTTTAAACAAGATAAATTCTGACTCGGGTCGAGAGAGGAATAGTGTAGGTATTACCCGATCTATTACCCGAGAGCTTAGTCTCCTTGGTCTAAGTGAATATTACCTCTTGACCTTTGTCACACAGTTGAGAGATGCTAAGTAGATTGTACTTCAATCCCTTGACAAGGTAGACAAGGCTGACCAGATTGTCTCCTTTTTTAATCTTGCCTATCCCAATTATTTTGCCCTTGCTATCATCTCCAAATGTGACTTTGCCTCCCTTGTAATCTTCTAACTCGTAAAAGAGTCTTGAGTTTCCCGACATGTGGTGTGAGCATCCACTGTCCAGTACTAATGCCATTTTCTTCTTTTCCGAGCCACCTGCAAGTCGAAACAAACTAACCTTTCTCACTTCCTCTAATGAACCTAGTAACTTCCTTTACTTGTGGTCCTTTTCGAGGAAGAAAACTCTTGGGAACCCAAATTTTAATAACTTTGGGTTTGGTCCGATTCTCGAGTCTTTCTTTTAGAAAACAGAGTCTGTGTCTCTTTCTTTTGAAAATTTTTTCTTTTATAAACTGGTGGAGAGGGTTTTCTCCTGTAGGCTGGTCGGGGCTCAGTCCTCTTTTTGTTCTTATGAATGGGACCATGCTCAGCCTTCCTAAACCTTACAGCTTCGGAATCATTTTTGAAAAGCTCGAGTTGGAATTAGATTCCTCCTTCTTGTTAAAACCAAGTCCTTCTTTTCGAAGGAGACACATTGAGACCCTAAGAGCATGTCAAGGTTTTCCTGACCTTGAGTAAACTTCGAAACAAGTTCTTGAGACTCATTGAGCTTTTGCTTCGGATGCTCCTCTTCCGAGTGACTCGGACTCAATCTCATTAGATTGAGCACTAGTCTTGAGTTCTCTTAGAGTAAGTCTCGGTTTCTCTAAATCATTTTTCAAAGAAATGCTCTCGAAGTGATACACTCAAGTTGTTCTTTAAACTAAAAAGAATCGAATTGGACTTCTCTTCCAAAGCATAAATATATTTAGCTAAATCAACTTTGGAAAACTTGAGGAAATATTCATTTACCTCCTGAGGATTCGTTTCCTCATTGTCCGAGTGATATGAGTCCGATTCGGATTCGGGTTCTATGTTTTTTAGTGCCATAAGACACTTTGAGTTATCCGAGTCTTCTTTTTCTTCGATGAATCTTCATCACTCCATGTGGCCATCATAGCCTTCTTCTTCTTTTTGTCCCTCTTTCTCCTTGGACGAGTCTTTGACTATGTGTTCTTTGCTGCCACATTCAAAATAGCCGAGTTTTTAGTTAAAGATAATTTTGAAGGGGAAGAATGTTTACCTTTTCTATCCTTCTTGTCTTCCTTGTAGAACTCTTCTCTTGGCTGTTTATCCCATCTTTTGTGCTTCATCATTCGTTTGAAGCCTCCGACAATAAGTGCCAAGGGATCTTCCTCCGAGTCCGATGAACTCGGATTTTCTTCTCTGCTTTCTAAGGCCTTTAGTACAATATTCTTTTTAGTGTTGACCTCAATGTCCTCTTCTTCCAGATGAATCTTATGGGTGAGTAGCTTTCCAATGAGTTCGTCCGGCTTTAATAGAGAGAAGTTATGAGCTTCCTCGATGGCTGTCACCTTGGGACTCCATCTTCTATTGGGTAGACTTCGAGTATCTTTCTGCATATTTCCTCATGGGAAATCTTTCTACCCAGATATTTGAGATTTTTAGTAATCTCAGTGAAGAGGATGAACATCTGAGTGATGTTTTCTTCGACTCCATCTTGAACAGACTCATACTTGTGAAGATATTGGCTTATGTTCGGTAGTCCGACTTGGCGTGTGCCTTCATATGTGTTTACAAGAGTGTCCCACACTTCTTTGGCTGTATCACAAGCTGACACTCTGTTGTATTCTTCCGAGCTGATGGCACACATCAGAATGTTCATCACCTTAAAGTTCTTTCTAAACTTTTCCGCCTCTTCGATGGTGTACTCGATCTTTGCTTTAGGCACAAGTCTTGTTTCGTCCGTCTTCATTTGAATGTAGTTGCCTTTTTGTATGATGTTCCATTCATTTTCATCGTGATCCAGTAAAAAGCATTCCATGAGCTTCTTCCCGTGTACGAAATTTGATCCTTTACACTTTGGTGGTCCGCTTGAGGATCTTCCTTCATCGAACTCTCCATTGTTCCGAGCCATTTGATCTTTAGACCTTTGGATGGTTAGATCCTTTCGAAAGACGAAGCTCGATACCAATTGAAGGTTTGCTCTTACAGAGGCTTAGTCACCCTAGAGGGGGTGAATAGGGTGATCAAGAAATTTGAACAATAAATGGAAGATTAAAGTTTAAAGCAAACTTTAAGACTGCTCGAGTCTATATTGGACTCGGAAAAGTATGAACTCAAATTTTACGTGGAAACCCTCCTGGGGCAGAAAACCACGGCCAGTGCTAATGCAAGCACCAAGTCAAATCCACTATTTTGAATCCACAAAATACAGTAGAAAGAATTCACCAGAATTGCTCCCTTAGACAATTCCTTACAAAGTTTTCCTAGACTCACAAGTTCCCTTATTTGATCTAGTACTTCCTAACCGAGGTAACCTTTACAGCTAGGGACAACCGAGCTGAGATAACCCTTACAAATTAGTCAAGGGACCTTACTCAGAAAGTAAGAATGAAAGTTTGTGACTGATTACAAGACCTTACAACTCGGAAAGATGTTAAGTATAGAGTTGGAGTTGTAAGAAGAAGATTGAGTATGAATACAAAGACTTTTACTTAAGTATGTGTATTGACAATTGATTTCAGCAATGGGTTCAGCAAGCTTCAAGTCTTTTGAAGTGGCTTCTATTTATAGATGACCAAGTAGATTAGCCGTTGTGACTAGCTTATGATTAGAAGTCCTCTGTGACCATTGTAATGGTTCTTTTGAGTTGCTAAAAAGATCTGTTGAGATGTGATCGTTGTGCAACGGCTCTTGACTCATTAGAATGTCCCAATCCACTGGTGGTATCTGAAAAGTAAGGTGGAAACCACCGTTGAGCTTAGTGTTGAAGATTTCCAGCTTTGGAAACAGACAACCCCGACACGGTGTCTAGGCCTTGGTCGAAGTAGAAAAAGCCTTGTCTCTTGGTGATTTGACATCTTGAAGCCGGTTACTTTTGTAATTCAAAAGTAGGATAACCTTGTTTAGATAACCTATAAAAGTAAATCAATTTTAATTCTCAAATTATAAAATACTTTGGTCCAAGATTAGACACGAGATAATAATTTAATTAAGATAATTAAGTGCATAATTATCTCGAGTCTTGGAAAAATGAAATTTTCCGAGTCTAATATTCATTATACTCAAATTCCTTCTTAGAGAAAGATCAAGTTGTATAGAGAATATCGAGTAAGAATACTTGATCTAGACAAATATATTTCAAATAAAACATGTTGACTTAAGGAGATGAATTAACACCATAATTCACTTGAACTTAGAATATGAAGTCAAACATGAGTTTAAACGTGTTAGAGCAAAATGTTTGAACATGCGAGAAATCTGAGTGTTGTCCGAGTGACTCGGAACTATAAGTGTGAAATGATGAGCAAGAGTATGCTTTCCGAGTCGATCGGAATTAAATGAAAATATATGTAAGAGTTTCTTTAACACTTAGAAAAGGTTCTATACCACTCAGAAAAGTTTCTATATCACTTAGAATGACTTGAAATCAAAACTTACAAGAGATGAAGTTTATAGCTGATTCCTTGATAGCACTCGGAATGTACCCTGCCTTATCCTCGGACTTTATGATCATGTCATCCACAACTTCGGCTTCCTTGTGGATCATGTCATGCAATAGTGTTGTAGTCGTCCTCTCGGTATGTTGCACCAGTGTTCTTAAGCCCAAATGGCATCACCACGTAACAGTATGGTCACCATTGAGTGATAAAGGTCGTCTTCTCTATGTCTCCTTTAGCCATCTTCACCTGATTGTAGCCAGCATAGCCGTCCATGAACGAAAGCAAAGCATGTCCTGCTATGTTATCTACAAGGATGTCGATATGGGGCTATGGGAAATCGTCTTTCAACTTGCTTTATTCAAGTCTCTAAAGTTGACGCACATCCTCTACCTTGCCGCTTTTCTTTGGAACCAGGTACTATGTTTGCTACCCACCGAGGATACTTAACTACCTTGATGAACCCAACCTCTAATTGTTTCTGGACCTCTTCCTTAATTTTCAATTCCCACTCAGGTTTCATCTTCTTAGCTTCGTTTAACTGGATTGGCGTCTTCGGAAAGTAGAATTTTATGTTTCACTATACTTGGATCTATCCCCGGCATGTCTTTGTAGGACCATGAAAAGCATCTATGAACTCTGTAAGGACTGAAGTAAGCTGCTTCTGCTCTTCTATATCTAGTGTTTTTTCGATCTTAACCTCTTGGGGTTGATCAATTGATCCTAAATTAATTGTTATTGTTTCCTCTATTATTATTGAGAGATTTTTGTGATCTTCTGTAGCTTTTATTAATTCTTTAGGGATTTTTAATTCATCATTAGAGGCAAAACAATTGAAAATAAGAGGAGGCAAAGAGTAAGAAGAAAGGTTCATCTTATTGAATGAAGAAATGAGTACATCATACTCGAAAAACAGAAGATGTAGTACTAGAAACAACTAAATTAGAAAAAGAAGAACTAGAAACAAGAGGAGGAGAAACAAAGGCTCTAGTACTAGACCGAGGAAGGGGATATGCTCCTAACCTAATGGCGAATTCTTGGCCCACCTCGGCGTCAATCCAAGTAAGGTGCTTGGACACTTCATCGTCGGCGTCGGTGATGAATCTAGATGGATCAAACTATTGGTGGGACATGGTTCATGACAAGTACTATGACCGAATTCCCCTCTAAATTCTTCTCCTATCCAAATAGTAGACCCAAGATATTATTCCCAACTAGGTTGGTCCAGTTTGGTCTGGACTGTCCCTCTTCGAGGAGATAGGGTTCCTCTTTTTCTAATATACAACAATCATTGAAAATCTCTAAGCTAGGTACTAGAAATCCCTTCTCTTTCGGGTAGTAGGGCTCAGGAAAACCATAATAGGGAAAGTTATCCCCTTCTCTCGAAATTGTCTGTTTAAAGTAAAAGGAAAAGGCTTGATAGAGTGGATTGTGTGGAGTATAGTGAAGACTCGGACTTTTTATGTATAACATTTTGAGTACTATTAAGGAATCAGGTACAAACTTCATTTCTTGTAAGTTTTTATTACAAGTCATTCTAAGTGCTATAGAAACTTTTCCGAGTGATACGGAACCTTCTCTCGAGTGTTACGAAACTATTGCATATGTCTTCATTTGATTCTGATTGACTCAAAAGCATACTCTTGCTCATCATTTCACACATATAGTTTTGAGTCACTCGGACAACACTCGGACTTATCGCATGTTCAAACATTCGCTCTAACATGTTAAACTCGAGTCCGACTTCATATTCCAAGTTCAAGTGAATTATAACGTTAATTCATTTCTTTAAGTCAGCTTGTTTTGTTTGAACTATATTTGTCTAGATCAAGTACTCATACTCGATATTCTTTATCTAACTTGATCTTTCTCCAAACCGACTCGGATGTAATTTGAGTGTAATGGATATTAGATTCAGAAAATTCCACTCTTCCGGGATTCGAGATAATTATGCACTTAATTATCTTAATTAAATTATTCTCTCGTGTCTAATATTGGACCAAAGTATTTTATACTTTGAGAACCAAAATTGATTTACTTTTGTAGGTTATCTAAACGAGGTTATCCTATTTTTTAATTACAAAAGTAACCGACTTCAAGATATCAAATCACCAGCGAGACAAGGCATTTTCTACTTCGACCAAGGCCTAGATTGGGACATCCTAAGGAGTCAAGAGCCGTTGCACAGCGTTTACATCCCAACGGATCTTTTCCGAGCCACTCGGAAGAATCATTACAATGGTCTCGAGAGGACTTCTAATCAGAAGATAGTCACAACGGCTAATCTGCTTGGTCATCTATAAATAGAAGCCAACTCTCAAGACTTGAAGATTGCTAGAATCATTGTCAATACACATACTTAAGAAAAAGTCTTTGTATTCATACTCAATCTTCTACTTACGACTCCAACACTCGTACTTAACATCTTTCCGAGTTGTAAGGTCTTGTAATCAATTACAAATTCTCTTTCTTACTTTCTGAGTAAGGTCCCTTGACTGAGCGGTAAGGTTTAACTTAGCTCGGTTGTCCCTAGCTGTAAAGGTTACCTCGGTTAGGAAGTACTAGATCGGATAAGGGAACTTCGAGTCTAAGAAAATCTAGTAAGGAATTGTTTAAGGGAGCAATTCTGGTGAAGTCTTTCTACGTATTTTTGGATTCAAAATAGTGGATTTGACTTGATGCTTGGATTAGCATTAGCCATGGTTTTCTACCCCAAGAAGGTTTCCACGTAATTTCGAGGTAACACTTTTCCGAGTCCAATCTAGACTCGGACAGTCTCAAAGTCTGTTTTAGACTTTAATCTTCCATTTATTGATTAAATTTCCTCATCACCCTATTCACCCCCTCTAAGGTGATTAAGTCTCTCCAAGAGCAAACCTTCAATTGGTATCAGATCCTAGCCTTTCAAAAGGGATCTAACCATCCAAAGGTCTAAAGATCAAATGGCTCGGAACAATGGAGAGTTCAATAAAGGAAGATCTTCCGGCATACTACCAAAGTTTAAAGGATCAAATTTCGTACACTAAAAGAAGCTCATAGAATGCTTTCTATTGGATCATGATGAAGATGTATGGAACATCATACAAGAAGGCAACTACATTCCAATGAGGATGGAAGAAATAAGACTCGTGGCTAAAACAAAACTCAAGTACACCATTGAAGAGGCAGAGAAGTTCGGAAAGAACTTCAAGGCGATGAACATTCCGATGTGCGCCATCAGCTCGGAAAGTACAACAGAGTGTCGGCTTGTGACACAGCTAAAGAAGTTTGGGACACTCTTGTCAACACATATGAAGGCACAAGCCAAGTCGGATAAGCGAAGATAAGCCAATATCTTCACAAGTATGAGCTGTTCAAGATAGAGCCATAAGAAAACATCGCTCAAATGTTCATCCTCTTCACCGAGATTACTAACAATCTCAAATCTCTGGGTAGAAAGATTTCCCATGAGGAAATGTGCGTAAAGATACTTAGAAGTCTACCTAAGAGAAGATGGGGTCCGAAGGTGACAGCCATCGAGGAAGCTTAGAACCTCTCTCTATTAAAGCCGGACGAACTCATTGGGAAGCTACTCACCCATGAGATACATCCGGAAGAAGAGGATGCCGAGGTCAGCACTAAGAAGAATATTGCGTTGAAGGCCTCGAAAGCAGAGAAGAAAATTTGAGTTCATCGGACTCGGAAGAAGATCCTATCACACTTATCGCCGGAGGCTTCAAAAGAATGACAAGGCACAAGAGATGGGACAAACAACCAAGAGAAGAGTTCTACAAGAAAGATAAGAAGGATAGAAAATGTAAACACTTTTCCCCTTTAAAGTTATCTTTAATTAAGAACTCAGGTCGTTTTGAATGTGGCAGCAAAGAACACATAGTCAAAGACTGTCCAAGGAGAAAGAGGGATAGAAAGAAGAAGAAGGCTATGATGGCCACATGGAGTGATAAAGATTCATCAGAAGAAGATGAAGACTCAAATGACTCAAAGTGTCTAATGGCACTATCGGACTCGAAGCTGAATCTAAGTCGGACTTAGATCACTCGGACAATGAGGAAACGAATCCTTAGGATGTAATTGAATATTTGCTCGAAGTTTTCTAAAGTTGATTTAGCTAAATATATTTATACTTTGGAAGAGAAGTCTAATTCTGATTCTTCTCATTTTAAAGAACAACTTAAGTCTATCACTTTTGAGAGCATTTCTTTGAAAAATGAATTAGAAAAGCTGAGACTTGCTCTAAGAGAACTCAAGACTAGTGCTCAATCTAATGAGGCTGAGTCTAAGTCACTCAAAAGAGAAAATGAGTATTTGAAGAAAAAGCTCAATGAGTCTCAAGAACTTGTTCTGAAGTTTACTCAAGGTCGAAAAACCTTGACATGCTCTTAGAGTCTCAATGTGTCTTCTTTAGAAAAGAAGGACTTGGTTTTAACAAGGAGGAAGAATCTAATTCCTATTTAGAGCTTTTCAAAAATGATTTCGAACTGTGAAGTTCGGGAAGGCTGAGCATGGTCCCATTCATAAGAATGAAAAGAGGACTGAGCCCGGACCAGCCTACAGGAGAAATCCTTCTCCACCAGTTTATAAAAGAAAAGATTTTGAAAAGAAAGAGACACCGACTCAGTTTTCTAAAAGGAAAACTTAGAATCGGACCAAACCCAAAGTTATTCAAATCTAGGTTCCCAAGAGTCTTCTTTCTCGGAAAAGGACCACGAGTAAAGGAGTTACTGGGTTCGTTAGAGAAAGTGAGAAAGGTTAGTTTGTTTCGACTTGCAGGTGGCTCGGAAAAGAAGAAAAGGGCATTGGTACCTGGACAATGGATGCTCATGCCACATGTCGGGAAATTCAAGACTCTTTTCCGAGTTAGATGATTACAAGGGAGGCAAAGTCACATTTGGAGATGACAGCAAAGGCAAGATAATTGGGATAAGCAAGATTGGAAAAGGAGACAATCCGGTCAGCCCGATCTACCTTGTCAATGTAACAACCCGACCCTAAACCACATTATTTATTTTACTCATTACAAAATTTACATAATCGAACGCGCGCACTTCAATTCGATATTTTATATTTAAATTATTTTTTATATGTGTGTTATGCAGCTAAGGCGCCGAAGTGGCCTCCAATAAAATTTCATATTAATAATTGTAAATTTACACATATGTAAAAAAACATTTAGAAATTTGTATAAATATATAACAAGTATAAATGTGAAAATGCATGGTTATAAAATTATTAAAGGTTATATTTTAAGCGAAGCGTTACATTTAAAACAGATTGTATAATCTATTTACAACATTATTAGAACAAAATAATAATAATAATATAAATTAGATACATGAAATAAGATAAGTAAAATAAAATAAAATAAAATAATAATAATAATAATAATAATAATAATAATAATAATAATAATAATAATAATAATAATAATAATAATAATAATAATAATAATAATAATAAAAATGAGAGATTTTTATGAGGAAGGATCCAGATTAAATTATCCGGAACTCACCGGGATTATTTCACTTTCCCTTCGCTATTCTCTCTCCATCTTCGGTTCCTCGCTTTTCCTCTCCCTGCCTCTCTACCCCTCTCTGTTGCGTTGTTTTCCGGCAATCGGACGCCGCCAACACCGGTCGGAAGTCCGTGCTAGCACCGCCGAAGGCCACCTTCATCTCTCTCTCTCTCTCTGTCTCGTTCGCGCTCCCTCTCTCCCCGCGGTGCGCCTGCCCTACTCCTGCCGCGGCCCAACTATTGGTCAGCCACCGCAGCCCCATCCACTAAAGCCCGTCGTTGGTCGTCCCAGTGAGTCGTCGGAGCAACAGTTGCGCGCCACCATCCCTCCTTCCTCTCCTTGGTTCCACTCTTGGGTTTGAAGGTAAAAGCCTAAACCCTAGTTCATCTCCCTTAATGATTGAATTGGGAAAAATTTGAATTAATTAATCATTCAATTAATTCAAATTTTCCCATTCAATCATTAATTCACACCATAAACACCTTTCTAAATCATATAATTCAAATTGTAGTTGAAAATTGAATTATATGATTTAGAAAGGTGTTTATGGTGTGAATTTAATGATTGAATTGGGAAAAATTTGAATTAATTGAATGATTATAAGGGATATCCGAAACCTAGCCCATCTGTCTCGTAGCGTGGTATTGGAAGTAATAGATACTCGAATGGAGACATAACATACACGTGTAAGGATGACGGGGAATACGTCCTAAACCGATGCGTGGCGGTAGGCATACACTACACAAGGAACCAGGTACCGAAGATAAGGCATGTGGGAAAGCTTGACTGTCTACCGAGAATGGAGAACAAGGCAACAACTAACATAAATGGGGAAAATCAGCGCTGGACAATATCTACCGAGGAGCCGGACAGCGAAAGAGAAGCATTGTGATGACGACGCTAGTTGCCGAAGACAATGGCAAGTGCTAGCATGTAGCACTCGGACGTTGATTATTGTGCTAGGAAAAGATAGGTGCTGGATACGTTATGCGTGGGCGACAAGGACAATGCGGATAACAACTCAATTGCTTACGATGACTTTTGTTAACCTTTGCGATTGCTTACGGATAGTATGAAAGGCTTGCGAGTGGTGAGTAATTAACTCAAGCATCAACTAGCGAAAGTAAGGGAATGATATGAATGAGTGAAAGGCTTAATAGCAAAACTCAATCTAAGGCGAAGTCAAAGTCTAAATCAACACTCAACCAAGAAAAACACCTTCAATTACTTAAAGGCCTCAACTACCAATAGATTCAATAAAGTTTTCCACTCTAAAACAACTCCAACATGATGGAAAAACCTAAGAGATTTAGGGGTTTCGAAAATCTCACGACTCTTTCTTAAAAGTTCAACGAAAACTAAGTACACGATCGAAAAGGGAGGCTTTTATATGCCAACCCCTAAGCATCATCAGCAACTAAAATAAAAACTAAGCTAAATTACATTATACAAAAAAGAAATAAGGAAGCTTGCAAGAAATTCCCAAGGGATCTAATAATGTACAATTTGTTGCAAAGCTTCCAATTGTGGTCGATACTTTTCTAGCAGAGGCGAGTGGTAAATTGGCGTTTGATTTTGACTTGAATTATTTTCCCTCCTCTCTAAGGAAACCTTCTGGAAGGGAAAGGCAAGCACACATGTATTTGAACCATCAAGTATGGCCCAAAAATAGCACCTTGAGTAGAGGAACCAAGTGCAAAAGTTGTTTTCCGTAACACGTAGGTTTACCCTGTTTTGCAACTCCTTTGCTATGTAGTGAAGATCTCCAAATTAACTATGCTAAATATTGTTGTTATTCTTTAAGATCTTTCCTTCAATTCCCAATTAGAAAAATCTCGCAAAGAATAGGTTAATTTGCTAAATCAACCCATTTAACAAAACTGCACAGTCGGAGCCTAATTTGCGCTAGGCACACTTATGGCATAATCAGTCAAAATGCAAAGCGAATTTAACTAATCTAACTTTTGTGCATTAAATTAAACTCAACAAGGAATCATTCCATGTATTACATGCCCCAAAACTCTTTTAGGAACTCACCCAAATAATCAGTCCAAAACAACATAAAGTTTCATGCCAAAACTGTAACAAGGCTGGAAATTTGAGTTGTTCTCTTCTTACCATTTAGGCATTGGTCACCTTCGGACATGAGCTGCCTCGCCACGTATCAAAATTCCTCTTCTTGAAGACTTGCCCTCAAATCCTCGAGCTTCAAATTTATATTCGTTTAACTTTATTGCTCGATCGGACTTGAAAAGATAACCCAATTAAAATGAGCATATCTTTTAACTCGCGGTTGTTTTGTAAGAAAACTTATATGAATGGAAAGCTTGATGAATAAGCTTTCGTACATATGCTAATCACTTGAAAATTCCTTGTGAATCAAAAGTTACATAGTAAACAATCAAGAAAGGTCAAGACTGGCGGAAAACTATTGGGTCTATTGACTTTTTACATAATTTATTTTCTCCGTAGAAATGAAAATTCCAATAATTCCCTCAGCTAGAGGACATTCCGAGGCAATCCCCTGCAAAAGTTGGTGGACAAAATCTGTTCTATGTGATATTGATTGCTTATACAACTAGCCCTTTCCAGCTGCTATGGAGGAGTTACTCTTCCCCGACCCCGCAAGCGTTGCTCAAATACGTGGAAGCCAACACGGACATGTTTTGGATGGCTATCTCCATAAAGTATATCACCAATAAGGCATACACCTAGACCTCTCTCCTATTTGGAACCTTTACCAAAAACAGAAACTTGATCAAAGCAACAAGAAACAAACAGACAAGAAAGTGGTTTGGATAACTATTTGGTTGTTGGGCTTAAGGGTGTCACTACCTTTCCTTTTCTTCTTGTTAATAAAGAAAAATTGTGTCTTACCCATGCTAACAAGGCTTTCATCCCATGTTTTACTCAATAATCAAGCTCTTTTCCCTATGTTTCCCACCCGGCTGAATGTTTTTAGCTTGGATGGAGCTAGCACTTAAAGGAAATCAAGGTGTAACATTTGTCTTTCAATTTAAGGTAGTAAGTGTTGTCCCTTCCATGATGAACTACCTCTCTATCATACTGCCATGGCCTACCTAGCATCAAGTGACAAGAATCCATGAGTAAAATGTCACACACAACTTCATCCACTAAACTACCAACGGAAAACGCTGTATAGGCTTTCTTACTAACATGTACCTTATTCCTTTTGTTTAACCATTCAATGTGTAGGGCTTAGGGTGTGGGGTAGTGAACAGATTTAGCTTATCAACCATATACTTAGAAGCCACATTAGTGCAACTACCATTATCGAGAATGAAATTGCATACCTTATATTTAATAATGCACCGAGAATGAAAAATGGCTTCTTTGGTTATCCCACTCGGAATTTCAAGCAACATGAAGAACTCTTTGTAAGGTCAAGAGCTCACCATGGGTTGGCATAAAGAAGTTAGTTGGTTTCTCCTTTTCGGTCTCATCTTTTCTTGCTTTAAAAGGGATGTGATTCGTCTCCTTGGTGGCTAAGGGCTCCACGTTTAGACAACTAGTTTGATAGCGTCCATACCTTATTTAAAAAGCCCAAGGCGCAAAAAGCGCACAAGGTCCCGGAGCCCGGGGCGAGCTTCAAGGTGAAGGCGCGGGCTTTTTGGAGCGAGGCGCACTTTTTACATAAAAATACTTAAAATTCATTCCCAACCTATATTTTTTGATAAATAAGTAAGATAGCACATCAAAATAATGTTTAGACAACATTTTACCTACTAAAAGAACCACATAGTCTTAAAAATTGAATCGACATTCAAATATCTCAAAACACACATTTAAAAGTCTTAAAAACAAACAAGCAAGCATAGTCATAGAAAACAACACACAAAGCATAGTTTGTAAGCCCTCTCCCCCATAGGTGAACTAAGCATCATCATTATCATCTAACACCATATGCTCTACCTCCACATCATCATCATCATCATCATCATCTAATTCCAAATCCAAATCCTCTTCATCCTTTTCCTCTTCCTCTTCCTCTTGAAATTCCTCTTCCTCATCTTCATCAATCAATTCCAATCGAACTCGAGAAGATTTAGAACCGGAGGCTCGGGCAGGAGCTTTCCCTTTGTCCTTCGCTGATACTCTAATGGTACTAGATGATCCTCTACCCCTCCTCGTACCATAACGAGACTCATTTGCCCCAAAAGCTTGAGCAACAGTTGCCAAGTCAAACTATCCCCCTCAAATACAAAATCATCACCATCTGAATCATCTTCCATCCTTCCCAACAACCATTCATTACTCTCATCAATATCTCTCAAGAGAATGGGATCTTTGGAATTTTCTTGGCGTCTGCGCTTCAATGCCCAATTTGATTTGACAAATACGAAATCATTCAATCCGGATTGTGCCAATCTATTTCTCTTCTTGGTGTGAAGTTGTTAACAAAGTAAGTAGGCATAATTATTCACTAATAAACTAATTTATTTAATATCCTCATATAAAAATTTTGAAAGTTATAACTTACGTGCTAAAAAACACCCCAATTCCTCTCGCATCCCGTTGCACTACAAGTGAGGCTAAGAATCCTAATGGCAAACTTCCTCAAATTTGGTGTCGATGATCTATATTAAGCCCACCTTTCACCTGTTCACAAAAACATTAGTTTAATTAACAACTTTGTAAGGTTGGTTAGTTGTGAAGATTAGCTTTGGCAATAAAATTTCTTACCGAAAGGTATTATATTCCTTTGCCTTATAGCCAATGGCTTTCCAAAGAGACCCTCGACATTTCGTATGATTGCAATTCCGAAGTCACCTTATTTTGGATTGTGATATCCGGAATCATCCTTAAAATGCAATCAAACAAACCATCTTTAACTTCATGACTCTCTTCAATAGCACTTGCATTTGGATAATAGATCTCTGAATTCAAATAGTGGCCCGCCACATGTAAAGGTTGATGAAGTTGACATTCCCATCTTTTATCAATATACTTGAATGCCTCCTCATAGTTCTCCTCCTTGTGTTGAAAGCTATTAGCAATAGCTTCCTTAGCTCTATCCATAGCCTCATATATATAACCCATGGGTGGTTTTTTCTCTCCATCAACTATGCGAAGAACCTTGACAAGAGGCCCCGCCAATTTAAGAGCATAAAGGACATTCTTCCAATAGTTATCTTGCAAGATATAACTTGCTATCTTCTTTCCTCCAGCATCCTTTGCTTATTTGCTTATGCTCCACTCTTGAGAAGTTACCAGCTTCCTCAAATTATTTTTTTGTTCGTGAATAGAGGAAAGAGTGATAAATGATGTTGCAAATCTAGTTACGGCAGGCATATGTAGGTTCCTTTGATTAGTGAATCGCCTCATCAAATTCACAGGGGCAACATAGCTATGGATATAGGCATTGATGGCCATACTCTTCTTTATAGCACTCTTGACATTTCCAATATGTTCTCCAATATCTTCCAACATTAGATCAATGCAATGTGTGGCGCATGAAGTCCAAAAGAGATGTTTCCTCTAAGCCATCAATAATTTTCCTAAAATAAAATTATAATAGAAATTATAATTTTAAAAATTTATATTAAGTAGCTAAGTAATAGAAATTATATATTATAACATTGGGGAACAATTTTTCTTACCTCGCCTTACATAATTTGATGCATTGTCGGTCACCACTGGACCACGTTCTCCTCTCCAATATCTTCCACCATCCGATCAAGAACGTTGAACAAAAGATTTGAATGTTTTACAACTTCAAAATATCCATTGATCTAATGAAGACCGACCCTTTTGGAGAGTTCACAAGAACGTTGATAATATCCTTTTGGACGGTGGTATCACGCCATCTATCGGATAAGATAGAACAACCTACTTCTGCCCATTCTTTCTTATGCTCATTCATTACCTTATGAGTGTCCTCCACTTCTTTCTTGAGGAATGGAACTCTTAACTCATACATAGAAGGTGGTTTTAATCCAGGACCAAATTAACCAATTGATTCCATGGTAATAGCAAAGCTGTCAAGTGTGGCCGCATGGAAAGGAATGCCAAGCATCATAAAACCACCTAGCTAAGTCTCTGCAAGCCTTTTCTCTCACCTCTTTCTTGCATAGCTTATTAAGTGTTATTTGCCTCCCTTGATCCTTTTTGCCCTTCACATTGGTTGGCTTAGGAGCAAAGTACATATCCATTGGACCTTTTTGCTTTGGTATCTTATGAGGCATGTTATTACTTCCTTCTTTGCCCCATTCCCATCACTTCTAGGATTCATCTCAATACATTCATCATCTTCATCATCATCAACATCGTAGCTTTGTTGCATTTTCCTCGACATTTCAAAACTCTCTTTCAATGATTTCTTTTTATCCATGAATTCTTGAATTTCTTCCCTAACATGCTCGGGGACCTTCATACAACCCAATGTATTTCGATATCCACCAACCAAATGTTGTTTAAGTCGAAACACTCCCTCCATGGTCTTAACTCCAAAAAAGTTGCAAAAGAAACTATTTTTATTGCTCTCATCTTGTGTGTCATACTTTCTTCCGCGGTCTAACGATCTAGAGGAGATTGAACCCGAACCCAAACGCATATCCGATTGATCCTCCATTCAAATGAAAATAATGAACACAATTCACTCACTACAAACAATTATAACAATGAAAAACAACTAAAATCTAACACAAAAACACCTAAGATTATAAGGCTGAAAGAAAAATAAAAATTGGAGTCAGTCGGTGAAGACTGGCATGCCTTATATTAAGGCTGGGAAAAAGGAAAAAACAGAGAGCTGTAAGAGGAAGAGGAAAACCGTGAAAAGAAAAATGGAGTCATGTGAGGTCTCACCGACTCGCAGTAGAGTAAGAGGAAGAGGAAAACAATGAAAAAAAAATGGAGTGGACCTCGCCTTATATTATAAGGTCTGGAAAAGGTAAAAACAGAGAGGAGTGAAACCAGAGGAAGAAAGAGCAGAGCCCAAGGAAGAGGAAAAAAGGAGGAAGAGGAAAACGGAACCGAAGAACGATAAGAAGAGAAGAAGGGAAAGGAAAGAAAGAAGGACAAGGAAAAAGGAAGAAGAAGAAGAAGAAGGAGAAGGAAAGAAGAAGAAGAAGAAGAAGAAGGAAAAGTACTTGGTAGTCAGGCGGAAGGGTGGAGCCGTAATCGCCGGAAAACACCAAGCTTGGTGTCGGAAATGTCCAAGAAGTAGCCGGAAGGGTGTAGGTGGAGCAGAGGGGGAGGGGAGGGCGAAACAACGAGAGCTAGAGCTAGGGTTTTTGCAAGGAAGTATCGGGGCTTCCCTTCACGCGATTCCCAGCCAGTCAGTAAGTGAACGTTTTTTTATAATTTTTTTAAAAACCCATATCCGAAAGCGCGCGTCCCGGCAAAGCGCGCCCTGAAAAAGCACGTGAAGCGCGCGCTTTCCGGGCTTTTTGAGGGATCGCGCCCGACACTTAAGCATACTCGACACTTAAGCATTTCCTACTTGCCATCTTTGCCAAGGGATCACAAACAATTCCTTTGCCCTTCCCTAAACCTTTGGATGTTGGGGTTGCCTTGGTCTTATGTGTAGAAGGTGTTGTAGATAGTGGGCTTGAATCAAAATTTGAGCTAGAATAAGTTGTTCTAGCTTCGGCATGAGGACGTCTAGTAGACATTGAAACCTCTTATCCATATACTTCTTAAGCTTAGACCAAGTGTTGGTCTTAGCCTTATGCTCTTTAGCTTGTTGTTTCTTGTGGTTACCAACACAAGTTTAGTACAACCACCTTGAAACATTTCTCATTGGTGTAGGCATTGACGTCAAAAATTCGCTCCATGCTTGTACCCACTCCATGTAAACATTCTTGTTGGAGTAACCATCAAACATTGGAGGCTTAATCTCCATAGGTTACCTTCTTAACCCATCCGAGGCGTAAGAAGAGAAAAAACAGCTAAAAGTTGAACGCCTTCACCAGGTGTCACAGTCACTCCCTTCTCTATAAACATTTCGGAGCCTAGACAAGGCTTCTTTCAGTTGTGTTGTGATATGGCCTATGTCCCTTGAAACGGTTTTAACGCCTTTCCGTAGTGGCTCTCTCGGCCATGGGAAAAGGAGTGTTTGTGTTTTGCATTTTTGTGGGATTCATAGGTTCTTTGTAGCTAAGATGTGTTTAGGCTTTAGGGATTTTCGTAACTACCAAAGATGGGGCAAACGTAAAATAACTCACTAAAATAATCACACAACCAGTTTGTGCTCCGACACCAATTTGATGCTTGGTGGTAGTCAAGCACCACCCAAGGAACCTAGTACCAAAGACAAGGCTTGTGGGCAAGTTTGAATGTCTACCGAGAATGGAAAACAAGGCAACAATTAGCATAAATGGGGAAAAATCAGTGCTGGACAGTACCTATCAAGGAGCTGGACAGCGGAAGACAAGCATTGTGATGACGACGCAAATTACTAAAGACAATGGCGAGCGCTAGCGTATACTTGACGTTGGTGCTAGCGATGGGCAAAGACCGGTGCTTGACAGCGGTAGGCGTGGGCAACAAGGACAATGCGGACAACAACTGAATTGCATACAATGACTAATGATAACCTTTGACATTACTGAGCGATTAATTCAAGCGTCAACGAGTGGAAGTAAGGGAATGATAGAATTTTCATTCAAAAACCATTACACAATCTCAGTTTCACACATCAAACAAGTTAGGTTCAAAAGCTGCAGATTTAGTTTGTTTCAAGTTCTAATTGTTTCAGATTAATTTTATTTTAATTCAAGTTTCTAACAACATATAATCTGTCACCAAAGACATTAAAAAGGAAAAATCCTCCGACTAAATAATTTACGAACATGATTTGAGAACAGAACCTGAATCTGCAGCAACTCCTTTTCCATTTTCTGTTTCACTAATGCCTCGCAATAGCAACAACAATAATCTTTTATCCTAATTCATCTATTACTATACTAAATTAAACCCCAAATCACAGTCATCACTGTAACCCAATCTATACCAGCTCCAAACATATGAATTCATGAAACATGCTACAACCTCACGATAACAAGGAATTAAACACACATGTTTTCAAGTCTACACTTGTTTCTTCCCAATTCATTTACGTGGTTGACACCCAATTCATACACGTAAATCAAACCAATACGCAACCTTAGAAAATTCAATGACAAATTCATTTGTCTTTGAAAGAACTATTAATTAAGAGTTTGAACTGCCCAACTCAAATTTTGGAGTTTTATCAATTGATTTTGAAGAGAATCAATTTTGAACTCTTGACTTCCCCTATCTTCTTTTTTAATCTTGTTGTACCCCTTCTCTGTCTCGCTTGTTGTTGCTCCTTCCTCCTCCTCTTACTTTATCTTCTTTTTCAATCTTGTTGTACCCCCTTCTCTGTGTCGCTTGTTGTTGCTCCTTCCTCCTCCTCTTACTTTATGCCTCGAAGTGTCGCGCTCTCCCGTTCTCTGCTCAGTCTCGCTCTCGCTCTCTCTGTATCTCTCAGTCGGCCTCCCGCTGTCTCTGTCTCTACGTCCGTCTTTCGCTCAATCTCTCGCCCTCGCTATCCATCCCTATTTCACTCACTCTCACTATTCCTCTGCTCTCTGTTTCTCTCACTCTGTTGTCCTCTCTATCTCGTTATGAGTCTCCTGCTCCCCTTTCTTACTTTTTTACTCTCTCTCTCTCTCACTTCCCTTCTAGTTCTTGGTAACTCGTGTGAGCAATCAATTGGACCCCAAATTTTCATTCCCTCTAATATCTCGCATGAACAAAAATTCACCTCTTCCCTTTTTCTTCTTGTGTTTTTTTTTTTAAAATTATTTACTACGCTCATTTTAATAAATAAAATTGGTTCTAATATTTTGAAGTTATGAATTTCTCTATGTATTTTACCAAAAATAATAACGCATAAAAACATATGAACGTAAAATCATAGATATTTAGCTAGTCAATATAATTTCTTTAAATTAAACTAATTAATTAATTTAACTCATATAACTATCTCAAATAAAATTATACTTATTGTGCATAGTGGTCTATAATTATATTAAACATATATTTATGATATAAGTACTTAGATTATAATAATCAATACAAGTAGTTATAAAAAGTTTAATCGGTTAGAACAAAATATTCTCTTAAAAGACCCAAAAAAAATTTTTATTTTACATCTTACTCAACTAGGAAGTCAGTATAGAATTTCCGAAAGTTATGGGTCAAAGTCATTAATATTGAAGGTAAGGAAAGTATTAAAAACGAAGGTTGGAAACCTCAACGTATACAAAAATAAAATAAAATAAATTAAAGGCTCAGGTGTGAAACTGACCCTTTGAAGTCGTTCATCTAAACATAGGACTAATCAACATTATACCTGCAATCGGGTCATTGGGTTCGGGTTCGGTTCGGGTTAATTCGGTTCGGGTTAACTTCGGGTCGATCTTGTTCGGGTCCGTTTGGTTTTGGGTTCGAGTCAACTTCGGTTCGGGTCAACTTCGGGTCGATCTCGTTCGGGTTCGATTCGGTTTCGGTTCGGGTCAACTTCGGCTCGGTTCAACTTCGGGTCAATCTTGTTCGGGTTCGACTCGGGTTAATTTCGGATCTAGTCGTAATCGGGTCACTTTTTAGGTCAAAATCGATTCAAAATTGTACCACTATAGGCACAAAAGTCCATCCCGAGAGACCCAACAAAAAAATGTGGGTTGGGTCACTTTTATTCGGGTTAAATCGATTCACATCCGATTCTGTTCGGGTTATTTCGGTTTCGGTTCGGTTTCGATTCGGGTCATTTTGCATTCGGATTGGTTTCGGTTCGGATCATTTCGGTCGGTTCGGTTCGAGTCGGTTCATTTCGGTTTTCGGGTCAAAATCGGTTCAACTGCTTTCGGATGGTTCGGTTTGGGTTTCGGTCGTTCGGGTTGACCCGTTCGGTTCGGTCGGCTTTGCTAGGTCTAATCAACATGCATCCTAAAAAGAAATTGACAACATGAAGTCCACTACTAGATGACTTACCTATGACTTTGTACGTAAAAGATTCTCTCTTAGAAGTCTAAGGACTTAATTCTACGTCGAAAGTAGAAACTTACCCAGTCACTAAACCGAGCTTGATTGAGTCACTTACTTTTGGGAGAAAAGTCGTAAATCTTGTATCAAAGTATTTTTATATTTTAGATACCATTCTCTAATTGTTTTTTCAGGTTTTCCAAAGAAGATTAATCGCTAAAAAAGTAAAAACAATGACTTCTTTACCGTTGGATGACTACAAACAAAAAGTCGTAAATTACAAGTAGACTCATACTAAACTAACGAGCTTGTTTGTTATTGTTTTGGATAACTTCTTGTTTCGAATCTAACGTATTTTCTACCTTATCTTTTAGAAACTTCGAGTTGGTAGAACAGATTTTCCAAGGTAGGACCTAAACTCAACGGCTACACCAAATCGGTCCCGAAACCGAGTCCTTAGACTGTAGACACTAAAAATGTGTCATTGTTATCTCTTTATTTTAGTTATTTATTTTTGTTGGTCCGGTAATGAAATCCCGATCCTGTTTGTAACTCGGATCATGATCGAATTTTAATCGGCATGAAAGAAGCCGAGAAACCACAAAAAACCACTACCACTATAAAATCAGCCTTTTTGCTTAGGCTGGCCCACAAACCCTTTGCTTCTTTGTCCGAACTAAGCTAAGTTTGGATTCCTAACTAGGAACCCAAACTGGTGCCATTTTACTTAAACTTGCACACAAAACCCAACTATTTGTTTTCTTTCAATGGCCAAGTGAGGCATGGAACTCGAAGCGTCCGTATGACATCGTGTAAATGAACGCAAGCATTTCCGGACTCTACAAATGGTGTCAATTGGTCCGAGCGAATATATGATTTTTTGAATTATCCAAATTCGGAAATCTAGGGCAGGATTTAAGCCTAAGCCGACAGTACGTTTGGTATTTTAGAGTTTCATTTCAACCCTAGTTTTTACTATAAATAGACGGTTTTACCCTCGTTTTTGTTGCACCATTTTCAGCTAGCTAAACCCCCATAAGCTGAAAATCCTTCCTTTCCTTCTCTCCCACTCTTTACTCTCTCCATTTACCATATCGTCACTTACTTTTTCCCTTTCTAAAACTTCACAAAAGGCCTTTTTTGTCCTCTGTTCGTTCCCTAGTCATTATGTCGCCGAAATCGGCTCCTAATCTAGGATCAGCAGGTGGGACAACCTATGAGTACCAAATCTATTTTCCAGCTTGCTTTTTTATAGTTCTTTTTATTTTTTACCACTTTCTTATTGTGGTTTTGGAGATGTAATCGCTTATAATTCCTCCCCACCGGATGTAACTTTTAATTTTCCTTTTGCTTTCTTTTAACTTTCGTTGTGGCTTTCTTTATCGCTTTACTATTCGGTTGTATATCTCTTTCCTAACATGTTTTGTCTTCTTTAATTTTGGTATATCGCATGCTGATTGCTTGATCTGTTCAAACACAATTTTTAACTCACAATTTTGATAGTAAATGTCGTTTGTTGACAGGCGGGATGGAGAGCATCCCTCTTCATCTCGTACCTTCAACCCCTGTAGACAACTAAAAACTGTCATCCCTTTTCTAGTTATTTATTTTGTTCGGCCGGTGATGAAATCCTAGTCCTATTTGCGAATTAGGATCATGGTCGGAGTCCGATTGGCCCGAGAGAAGCCAGTAAATCATAAAAACCCATTAGCACCACGAAAAACAACTTTTTGCTTGGGTCGGCCCACAAACCCATTTTCTTTCGGCCGAACCAAGCCTAGGTCGGGATCCCAACCAGGACACCCAAACTCGCACAAGAAATAAATCCTCCTAAAAACATAAACCTACCAAAAATAGAAACTTTCAAAAAATAGAAAGTTTCCAAAAATGTAAACTTGTCATGGCCGGCACCACAGTCCTCCACATTGTGCGAAAATGCAAGTGTTTCACTTTTTCACTCAGCGACCAAGTGAGGCATAGAACTCGACACGTCCGTACAACAAAGTATAAGGTCGGCGCCGCGTTTTCGTATTAGTTCCCAAAAGCACTACATTTTATTCCCAATGACCAACCGAGTTACGGAACGCGAGATGTCCGTCCGACACTTTATGATGTCGACGTCGCGTTTCCAGCATCATTTTACCAAAACGCCGCATTTGGTCCCATCATTCAAGTGAGACATGGAAGCCAACTTCACCAAACGACATCGTATAAAGCCAACGTCGGGCTTCAAGACTTATTTTGCCAAATCGCTACGTTTTGCTCCAAAGACCAGTTGAAACACGTGAAAGTCAAATTCCCAAATGATGTCGTCTCGAGGCCTCGCAACGACCTTTTCCGGTGCTCCATGGAATTCTCGGTTCAAGAGGATTTTATCCGGTTTTTTCCTTTATCCTCGCCGGGAAATTCAGCTTGGTTCAGTCAATTTTCAGCGGCTAAAATGCTTCTTTTAGGTCATTTGTGACCTAGATTTTCTTCTATAAATAGAGGCCTAACTCCTCATTCTACTAGTGGCCATTTCCTATGCCACATGCTACTGAAACCTAACTACACACTCGCTGAATTTTGGCTAAGAGCTACCGAATGTTATTCGATATTGTGATCTCTTGGCTCATTTTAAGCTAATTATTACTCCTCTAAGCATCCTTATCATTTCTCTACACTACTCTACTCGCCACAAATTCCACAAAAAGCCTTCTTCAGTCTTGTTCATCCACTATCACACTTTTAGATCCGTTCGCGATTCAACATCAACAAGTGGGACAACATGAGGGTGCACATTTCATTCTCAATCCCGATTACAGCTTTATCTAATTTATGTTTTTTTATCACTTTCCGCATTATGTACAAAGAAGTAATCATTTTTATTTCCTCCTTGCCCGATGTAATTTTATTTTTCGTGTTTTCGTTTCCGCTTTCTTTTCCGCTTTTTATTGCTTTCTCCATTGCTTTCTTAATTACTTTTACCGCTTTCTTAGCATGCTTTGTTTGATTTAATTTTTTCACTTTATAAGTTGTACGCTTGCCTATTTTAACACATTTTTTTAACTCACAATTCAAATTAGTAGAGGTCGTCTGTTGAAGGGCGGAATGCGGGGCTTATCCCTACATTTCATACCTTCGCCCCGAACTCTGGATCCTCAATTCTAGCTCAATGGAGTCATTTTTAAACCTCTTTCAAGCTTAGTTTTCCCACGATAAGATTAGAAGAGTAGTCTTTTTATTTTTGTTAGTTTTTATTCCTAAAACAGATCGGCGACTCCTTTTTCCTATTTTATTTGCCTTTGATTGCTTCTTGGTGTCACTTAAGAGGTCAAACTTGAAAATTTGGGTTGTGAGTTTTCTTAATGTGTTTTGCATTAGACATGTTGCATTTAGGCATCCTCGAACATACTTGCTTTTATTTTGACCTCGACGGGCCCAACTAGGCTTGATTGTTAGGGATGTGGTACTTCTTTCCTCATAGCACACTCTTTTAATTTACCAAGAGTCACCGAGAATTCATGCTTTTTTCTCGTCGTGCACCCCTGGAGGACTAAATGCTCGACTATGAGACACCATGTATCCGACCTAGAATTATCCGTCTTTTTGACCATAGATCCTTGGTTGTTTAGTGGTCCTATTCTCCTCATTTGCAAGCTTCAATTTAGTGTGATTGTTTTTAGTATTTAACCTTTTTCTTATGAGCTTAGTCATTTAGATTAGGTTTGCTAAATAAATCCTTGTATGGGTTAAAAAATAAAATAAAATAATGAACCTTCTTGAGTTGGTCCAAAGTGTGCATTTTAGCCAAAAGTCCAAAATTGCCTTTCCCGTTTTAGATGAGTCCATTTTACATTAACCAAATTTTAAATTTATCTCAAATAGGAGAGTCCATTTTGCATGAGCCAGTGATTTCATTTTTGCATTAGGAAAATTTTAAATTCATCTCAAATAAGTGAGTCCTAGTATAAGGTACAATGCTATCAACCCATAAAGGTCACAACCGGCAGGATCTTTGTAGAGAGTTCTCACATTAATACTTCTACAATACTAATCTACCAGTCACTCTTTGGAACCTAGGGTTGATCAAGCAAGGAGACTCGGTGAGCTTGACCGAGTTCCTCACTTGCTGGAGGGCAAAGGCCGCCTATATGGAAAATCGACCATCCGAAAAGGATTAGGTTAGATTAATCATAAAAAACCCGAAACCTACCTATCAATTGCAGTTGAAGTTCTTGCCTTTCATGGACTTCAAAACACTTCGAGATGCCGACATGCGTATAAAAGAGGAACAACCATCTACAAAAACTTCAACTAGCTAGAAGATCACCCAATGAGCCCATCACTCATCAAACATGCCAATAAAGTGTGCATTTCCCTTTCGGATCCATTCTATATATTTTTTTTTCATGCTTTCTAAAAAAAAACCAAATCAGTATTCCTTTTGAACTACAAAGGCCTGATTTAAGCTATAACAAATACGTAGGAAGCCTATGAGGTGCGACCTCAATCCTAATAAAAGAATGAATTTCCAAACTCGAAGCCCCTTTGCCATAGCCAAGTGAGAAGAAATCAATCAAGAAACATGCCATTCTAATCTAGCACTAAACCGTCAGGACCACGGTTCACCATTCAAGCAATAGTACATTAAAGTTCAAGCGACCCACTATTCTTTAGGTCTGTACTTTGGGGAGTGGGGGCTAAAACTGCAATTTTGTCTTTGTCTTTTTTAACTTTTTACATTATCTTAATAAAAGAATGAATTTTTTTAGAATAGAGTCTTGTGTTCATTCCCTTTGCTAAAACTCCTAAAACTACAAAACTTAGTAACAAAGCACCCTACAAGGAATTATTCTGCAAGCATCATTCATCAAGTCAAGCATCAAGAAGGTCACGGGCATTGCGACCTTCAAAGAAATTTAACTAAGAATATCAAAGCTCACTAACTCTCCGACATTCAAGAAGAGCTTGACACAAGCTCCCGAGAAGAACATGGGGGCTTATTATCGAAAGGGTCATACAACAACTACAAGAATACTTAGGGGAAGCCCCAAATCTTTGACCATACAAACAAAGGAGCTATTAGCTCACAAACTAAAAGCTCAAAGCTAAAATGAGCACATAACCTCATAAACATCAAATTCTCAAGTAAGTCATGTTCATCTCGTCCCTATTCCGACTAAAATGGATAGAATTCGAGCTTTAGACCCAACATTGCTCAAGGTTTAGAGATCCCCTATCGAGCTTCAAGCCTAATAGCGGTCAAGGTTCGGACACCTCTATTGAGCTTCGGGCCCAACGAATGGTCATGGTTAAGACTACCTCGTTGAGCTTCGGACCCGACAGCTATCAAAGGTCGGACACCTTAGTCGAGTCTCGGATCGAGGAGCGGTCGAGGTTCGAGCACCCCCAATCAAACTTCAGGCTTAATAGTGGTCAAGGTTCGGATTGCCCATCGAGCTTTAGGCCTAACAGGTGGTCAAGGTTCGGACATCCCTCCATCGAACTTTAGGCCCAACAACGGTCAAAGGTTCGGATACTAAACTAAGACTTTAGGACCACCCTATGGCCAAGTCATGGAAGCACGTTTGAAACATGATCTAGCTACGGATAATTTTTAGGTAACACTTGAAACTATTTACATTTGATTATTAGCTAACAAAACTGTTAATTCGGAAAGTTCCGAGCTTGATACCAAGAATAGTCAAGTTTAGGCCCCTCATCCTAGCTTCAGGATGATAATCAAGCCAAGCTTAGGATACTCCATCGAACTTCGGATATAAGAATTGGTCAAGTTCGGGCACTCCCGTTGGACTTCGGACTTTACTACACGAGTCAAGTTCAAGCTTCCCGCCAAGCTTCAGTGCTAAGTACGTGGTCAAGTTTAAGCACACCAATCCGAGTTTCAGGTCTTTAAGTAGCCAAGTTCAGGAATCGAGAACCCGGACTTCAAACTCCATTTGTCAAGACCAGGCTCCTCCGTTAAAGTTCAAGTCAAAAGACAATTAATTCTAAATGTATTGATTCAATAGGCATCCGAAGCAACAGGTAAGTACCCTTTAGTATCTACTTTAACCTTTGTCTTTCATACTCGGTCAAAATGGGGCTAACTATAGACACGTAAAAAGTGTTATCCCTTTTTAGTTATTTATTATGTAAGCTTGATGATGAAATCCCAGTCCTATTTGCGGATTCGAATCATGGTCAAAGTCCGATTAGCGTGACGAAAGCCGCAAACCGAAAAAACCCATTAGCACCACAAAAAGTAACTTTTTGCTTGGGTAGACCCACAAACAAATTTTCTTTCGGTCGAATCAAGCCCAGGTTAGGCTCCCAACCAGGAAACCCAAACTCGCACCTAAAATAAAACATGCCAAAAATAGAAACATGCTAAACATAAAAACTTTCCAAAAATGGAAAATTATCATGGCCGTGCGCTGGACTCCTCCATATTGTGCAAAAATGTAGCATTTCACGACCAAGCGAGGCACAAAACTCGAGACGTCCATACAACACCGTATTGTGGACAAAGAGGTAATCGTTTTTATTTCCTACCCACGTGGTGTAATTTTATTTTCCGTACTTTCCTTTCCTCTTTATTGCTTTTTATTGCTTTCTTTATTGCTTTCTTAATTCTTTTACCGCTTTTTAAGCATGATTTGTTTGATTTAATTTATGCACTTCACATATTGTATGCTTGCCTGTTTTAACACATTTTTTTAACTCAATATTCAAATTAGTAGAGGTCGTTTGTTGACAGGTGGAATGGAGGGCTTATCCCTACATTTCGTACCTTCGCCCCGAAATCTGGATTCTCGGTTCTAGACCGATGGAATCATTTTTAAACCTCTTTCAAGCTTAGTTTTCCCATACTAAACTTGAAAATGTATTCTTTTATTTTTGTTAGTTTGTATTCCTAAAATAGATTGGTGACTCCCCTTTTCCTATTTTATTTCTCTTTGATCGCATCTCGGCATTTCTAATTTAAATTAGACAAAATTTTTTTATTTTCTAATAGCCAAGGCCACGGACTGAGACTCATTTTTTCATTCTCACCCTATGGCCAGTCAAGCATTGTCTCTTACCGATGCCAGCTAGTGGCCTGGCTTGGCTTTAGTCCAAGCCAATGTTATCCACTATTTTGGCCCAAAAGCATTGTTGCAAAATATAGACTGTATTTTTTCCTTTTTCTTAAATTATAAAATAATATGCAGAGACCTTCTAAAATTAAATTATAAAACAAATGACTAATAAAATCATAAATCACTACTTTACTTAAACTATTGGAAATTAAATTACAAAAATCGGAAATCTCAATAAGATACACACCCCCACTTTCTAAATCCATTTTCAAAAATCAAATTTCAAAAAGAATCTTCAAAAACCAAAGAGAGCCAACATTAGTGGGGAAACTCGGTCCTAATCTGGTTCTCTCTTACAGGGAAACACGTCGTGGTTCCTACACCCCTGAACACCAAATTTTTGATGTGTGACCGATTGAGTCTCTTTCATAACCTCGTTTCAAGCTTGGTCTTTCTATACTAAGATTGGAAGAGTATTTTTCTGTATTTTTGTTAATTTTTATCTCCTAAAACTAATTAGTGACTCCTTATTTTTTTCTTTTATTTATTCTTATTTGCTTTCGGCACTTCAGGCTAAAAAATGGTAAAATTGAAAATTGGGTTTCATTTTGACAGCTGAAGCTATAGGGCCAAGATCGAGTCCTCGGTCACAGCCTCTATAGTCGGTGCAGCTAACGCCGACACCGGCTAATAGCCGAGCTTAGCTCTCGGCCCAACCAGGTTTCTCCATTTCATCCAAGAGCTTTAGAGCAAAATGTAGCTTTTAATTTTTCTATTTTCATTAACCTCGAAATAACATCCCAAGATCCTCTCTAAAATTAATTCCTAAAATAAAATGATTAATAAAAATTTCCAATCACAGCTTCACCTAAACTGTTTTGACACACTATTCTAAAAAGAAATAATCTTGATAAGAGGCGTAATCCCACTTTAAAAATGAACTTTCAAAAGAATTAAAAAAAAATAATCAAGAGAATCTATGTTTTGTGGGGAAACTCAGGTTCGCATCTGTCGCCATCCTCCACTGGAGGAAGGCATGCGGGAGCCGCCGATTCCTATAGTGGCGACTCCACTACGAACATCACTTATTAAGGGGTGAGACTTAAAAATCAAAATTATGAGTTTTCTTATTGTATTTTGCATTAGACATATTACATTTAAGCAGCCTTGGAGTTTACTTGCTTTTAAGTTCAAACTTTAGGCTATACCTTTAGGTGAACATTTTCGGAGAGGTTGATCCATTACCTCATTGGACCCACCTAGGCTTCACATTAGGAGGTGGTTATTCTCCACTTACATCATGCTTTTCTTAATTCCTGATCGAGAGGGACTGATTATTCAATCATACTATGCATCCATAAGGGACAAAATTTTTAAACTATGAGCCACCATGTATCCGACCTAGAATTATCCCTCTTTTCACCATAAAACCTTGGCAGTCTAGGTTGTATCTTATCTTCATTTGCTTGCTTGAAATGAGTGTGGATGCTTTTAGTATTTAACCTTTTTTCTTGTGAGCCTTTAGTTTAGGTTAGGTTTTCTAAATAACCCTTGCATGAGTGAAAAATAAATACAATAATTAACCTTCTCGAATCGAGTCCTTTTTATGTGCATTTTTAGCCTAAAGTCAAAATCGTCGTTCCCTTTTAGGTCGGTCCAATAATTGCCTTTTTGAGTCGAGTCTAAATATCTTTAGTCTTGGTGTTTTTTAGACAATCACCAGCTACGGGCATAGCCGGCACCGATTTCCATCAGCCTGGCGAGGTAGGTCCCACCATGAGCCTCCTCCTCTCTCTTGTAGGTTTTAGGTTTTGGTCTTCGTTTTTTAGCATACTTGAATCTTTGACCGTCATCTAAATTCATCTCTATTTAGAAGAGTCTTTTATTTGTATTAGCCAAATTAAAATTCATCACAAATAGGTGAGTCTTTATTCAGAGTTAAAGTGGGTGACTTCATTGTTTTTGCATTAGCCAAATTTAAATTCATCTTAAATAAGTGAGTCTTTATTTACATTTTAGTATAATTTAAGTTCATCTCAAATAAGGGAGTCTTATTTACATTTTAGCCAAATTAAAATTAATCTCAAATTAGGTGTGTTTGCTTGCATTAATTTTATTTCATTCTAGGTAAGTTAATGCATTAGCCAAATCAAATTCATTCTAATCTAAGTGATTCCATTTGCATCATTGCATTTCATTTCGATCAATTTGCATTCTTAATGTGCATCCAAATGAAAGTGCATTCTTCCTTTTCTTAGTCTCTCCTCCGGTGTAGTGCTTAAGTCCTTTCTCCACAAAGCATGTTTCCTTTGTGTTTGAAAAGTTTAGAAAGGTTCAATAGGGAGTCCAGATCTGCATATTTGCATTCAACACGTCAATTAACTCCATTGTGACCAACCCGTTGCACTTGACACCGTTCCAATCAATATTTCTTCGTCTAAAAGTACCTAAAAACAATTCCCCTTCAATGGATGAAGAACCACAACCTTCTCCCATCATCTCTTTGATTAATGAATCCTTAACTAAAATGGAAGACTAGATTAAGGCTCAAGATTAAAAAATAGAATCAATATCTAAAACTCTTGCTCTTATCCTAAAGACTATAGAAAAATAAGGAAAAGGAAAAAATGAGGAAAAGAAATATAAGAAAAACAAAGAGGGAGGCGAGAAATAAGAAGAAGCTCAACCACCACCAAATGGTTCACAACCTCCTGCACAAACCGACACTCGAACCTAAGTCCGATCCACCTGTAGATCGGATAGAGTCGATGCTAATAGGGTCCGTCATGTTCGAAGTCACTATTTTGACCTCATAAGCCCTAAAGGAAAACTACCTCCAAAATTTACCATGCCGGACATCAAGTTTCATGGTTTTGAAAATCCCCATCTCTATGTTTGTAATTTCATAGGAGTAATGAATCTAAAGAATGTGCATGAGGACACATACCACATCGTTTTTCCTTAGACGTTCGATCAAGATGTTATAAAGTGGTACGATGCAATTAACCCTCAAAAAGTCACTAATTGGACTGGTATATGTAAGGAGTTCTTACATCAATACTTCTACAACACTAACCCACCTGTCACTCTTTGTGATTTAGAGCCAAAAAGGGGGAGAAAGAAAGTTTCACGGACTTTCTCACTAGATAGTGGGAAAAGGCTGCCCATATGCTCGATCGACCTTCCGATAAAGATCAAGTTAGGATCATTGTGAAGAACTTTAACCCACCGATATTCAACATCTGAAGTTCTTACCTTTTATAAGCTTTACTACTCTTAGAGTTGTAAGTATACTAATTAAAGAAGAATTGTCCGCCACGAGCTCAAAATTTGTGGCAAATTACGGAGGTGGTTACCAAAATAAGGGCAAGAAGACCTCTAATACGAGCACTACTAGTACGGGTGAAGATGTCGGTGCCCTTAACAAGTATACTAACTACACTTCCATAGATACTAGTTATATATATGCTCAAGCTTTTGGCTGCTTACTATCCAAAGGAAAGATCGAGCTTTTGCCCATTAGAGCGTAATCGAAACTCCGAAATAGTTAAAAAATTAGGACGCCTGGAAAATTTTGTAAATACCATTATGCACGAGGACACAATATAGAATAGTGTTAGACCTTCAAAAACAAGTTAGAAAGCGTGTTCGCAATGGTCAACCTCTTCTCCCTAAAGTTGCTCGAAACCCAATAATAACAAAAACTCATTTAGCGGAACCTTAGCCATCTTTTCCGAACCTATTCGCGTCGGTGGGATTTTTTTGTCTTCATTCAAGTCATAAATGATCCCAAGTCACAAATCAGCTTACCTTTATTAGACTTAGCAAGTATGTCGACTATGGGTAAGTGATGAAGAACATGTTTATGAGACTAAGGATCGCAACGATGACGGCTTTTAGGGTACAAAACCCTTAGTAGTTGACGACTTTTGGGGAGAACCAAAGACTTTTGACGTTCGGTTCCTAACAAGATCTGGATGACATAACGTACCAATGGGTCCACAAAAGACTCAAAAAGCCTCAAAAGAAAAAGAAGCTATTAGAGAAGAAGACACAATCCTCAAACAACTCCAAAACTCAATGCCGACGTATCTATTTGGCAGCTACTATCCACGTCTCCAAACCACTAGCAAGCTTTGATTAATGCACTTAGTAAGATCGAGGTATCGCCTAAAGTCACACCTCGAAGAGGTGGTGGGATTGGTTAATACTGGGCATGGAACCATTACTTTTGATAAGAAGGACTTATCTAAAGAAGGCATTGCACACAACAATGCCCTTTATGTAACTTTGAGTGCTATTAACAAGTTCATACCTTTGACCCTGGTAGACAACAATTCAGTTACTAATGTCTCGCGCTTGAAGGATCTGCTAAGAGGTTAGGCATTAGAGAGCAAAATGTTCATTTAAGAGTTTATGACAATTTTGAAAGAATAGTTTTAGGAACAATAACTCTCCCCATCAACGTTGGGCTAGTCGTAAAGAATATTGAATTTCGGGTCTAAGACATCTCTCGCCACTTTAACCTTCTTCTAGGATGCTTTGACTACATAACCATCAAGCAATGCCCTTTACACTACACCAAAAGGTTAAAATGACTATCAAAGGACAACTGGGGATTGTGAAGGTTTGCTCTGGGAGAGTCCGAGTCACCCTAGAGGGGGTGAATAGGGCGATAGGAAGTTCTCTGCGGAATCACACTCTTTTGCACGAAGTAGAAAGGTAGATAGATTCCGAGTCTATTAACTGGGTCGAAAAGATTGGACTCGAAAGCAATCAATCGGAAAGAACAAGAGCAGTAAAGGCATGTCCGAGTCTAGAATGAACTCGGAAAGATAACACTTAGATTTTACGTGGAAACCCTCCCAGGGCGAGAAAACCACGGACCGTGTCAATCCAGCACACGAACTCAAATCCACTATTTTGAGTCCACAAAATACCGTGACTGATCGAACCCGAGTTGCTCCCTTAGACAACTCTATACAAGTTTTCCTAGACTCGAAATTCCCTTATCCGATCTAGTACTTCCTAGCTGAGATAACCCTTACAGCTAGGGACAACTAAGCCGAGTTAACCCTTACAGCTTAGTCAAGGGACCTTACAAAGAATGTAAGAAAGAGTTTGTAATCGAGTACAAGACCTTACAACTCAAAAAGTAATGAATTATAGAGTGGGAGTTGTAAGTAGAAGATTGAAAGTAAATACAATGACTTTTCTCAAGTATGTGTATTAACAATAGATTCGGCAATCTTCGGGTCTTGTGAGGTGGCTTCAATTTATAGGTAACCGGGCGAGTAGCCGTTATCTTCATCTCGCTGACCGAGAGTCTTCCGTGACCGTTGATAAAAGCTTTCCGAGTCACTCGAAAGTATCCGTTACAATGTGAACGTTGGACAACGGTTTATCTCTCTTGGAAGTCCCAAAACCGTTGGTAGTGTCTTGAAAGATAAGGTGGAAACCACCGTTAAGCTTGGTGTTTCAGTTTTCCAGATTTGGAAACAGACAACTTTTGACACAATCTTCCGGGACTCGAAGCGAGGAAGGTGAAAAGCCATATCTCGCTGGTGATTTGACGTTCGAAGCCGGCTACTTTTGTGGTTTGAAAAAGGTGTATCCTCGAATGAATAACCTACAAAAGTAAATTAATTCTGGTTCTCAAAGTATAAAATACTTTGGTCCAAAGTTAGATACGAGATAATAAAATAATTATGATAATTAAGCAACCGATTATCCGAGTCGAAATGAAATGGAATTTTCGAGTCCAATATCCATGATACTCGGAATTCCATCCGACTTAGTCTAAGCGATAGAACAAGTTCCATAAAGAATATCGAGTGAGATAACTTGATATAGACTAAGTGTGAAACAGACTAAAGATATTGACTCTAACGAAAATAAAGCTTGTAATCGGAAGTAAGATTCCGAGTGAGAGAAAGACGAAACACTAGTCTATTTAAACTGCGATAAATGCGAGTGAAGATGGACTCGGAACAAAGAACCACTTTTCCGAGTCTCAAACAGATAAGCAATAAATGTAATAAGTGGAAGCCGTATCACTCAGAAAAGATACTATTTTACTAAAAGAGGTTTCTACGAAACCGAGAATGCTTTGGAATCAAAACTCTAAAAGCATGGGATTGTTATACTCGACTCGTTTAGTGCAACTCGAAGTGCGTTGAGAAATGTCCGAGTCTTCAATCTCCCCTTTTGATGAAAGGCATTCCATACTTAAACAGAAATTTTGTTAGAGAAAAATGATTCTAAGTGGTTTGCGCATGAGTAAGACATACTCAATAGTTCGGAGCAAGAAGTATATAGTCGAGCATAAGGTAAAGATACTTAGCAATGAAATAATGTAAGCTCGAAACATTTTAAACATAGAAATTATTATGTAAGAGAAAGCATTACTTCATTGATCTTAATAAAAATTACAAGAGTTAAAAAAACGAAAACTCCCTTAAACAAGACAACAATTTTTCTGACTCTATTTCTCCCCTTGCCTTTCAGAAAAAAAAAAAAATTAACAAGAAGAAGGGAGAAAAGAACAAGTAATATAAATTAGTTGTCCGGACAAAACAAAAAAATGAGAAAGAGGAAAAATTAGGGGACATTGAGGGAATGTGACTCACTGCATGGCACCTACGAGGGAAGGGGGATTTCGAGTGGAGGCCGAGGTTCACCGGCGCCGATATGATCTTGACGATGTGCTTGAGCGTGGCGAGGGAGAACCGGGATAATCGTCGGGGCTCGGCTCCGAGTGGTTGAACCGGAGAAAGTAGATCGAGGGTTCTTCCCTTGGGACCTCGGTGGCTGGAGGGGCTGCTCTGTCGACCCGTTGGAGAGGCTAGGTCGCTCGACCCACCCGGATCTGCCGTCCGAGCCGAGTACAGCCTATTTGAGCTTGGGGAGCGACTCGATCCTCGGCAGTTGCCACGGCCTCTTCTTCCCTTTGCCCGGAATGGCCTCGCCTCGGCCGCGGGTTCCTCAAGCATCTTCTACTGCATCTGCAGCTTCTTCCTCTTCTTCCTCATCCCCACTCGTCCAAGGAGGCCGGACACTGGGCTCGAAGACGCTTCGGACGCGTCCGAGTCATCCCGGTCTCGAGCCGCCTTGGACCGTCTCTCTCGAAGAGCTCGACCAGCTCCTTCGCTCCTTGACCAGCTCCCTCATCTCAAGAACTAGAGACTGCTTGCTCTCGGATTTGGGATTGACCGGTCTTTTGGTTGATGGTCGGACCTTGGAGGGTAGATTTGAAAGCTCCGAGCATGTCTCCGAATTCGAAGACACGGAGCCGATCTTGTCCATGAAAGCAGGGGACAAGAGGGTAGAGAGAGATTTGGAGGCACTTGAGGTGGAGGCACCACCAGGTGTAGAGGGAAGAGGGAGAGGGGTTGATTTCCGAGTTTAACGAGGAGAGGGAGGCCTCGGCTCCGAGTTGTGAACCCGGACACCGTGGTCGGTTTCCGGTATCCGTACCCTGTAGTTCCCGGTATCCGTACCCTCGTAGTTCCTTCTTGCCAACCACAATGGTAGCCTCAAACACCGCGTTTGGGTCCGAGGGGAGAGGAACTTGGAATTGTTTGAAGACAAGGGTCGAAGAGCACCGAAAGGAAGGGAGGTGTTCTTCTTGGATTGGAGTTGAGCTGGCACAGCGGCCATCCGCTCAATGATGGAGGGAAGAGGTCTACTTCGTATCCCTCAAGGATGTCGAAGAGAGCTTTAAGGTGCTTGGAGTTGGGGTTCTCCTTGCTCGGAATGCTCGTGAGAAGAAGGTTCTCATCGACGAAAGCTACGTAAGGCGAGCTTCGACTTCAACCGAGTCACGAAAAGTTTTTCCTGGACTCGGGGAATTCTTTGGCGTATTTTTCAAAGAAGTCGTCGGCGACTTCGAGTGAAAGGAATAGGATTGCTATTCAAGAAAAGAGAAGAGACTTTGAACAGGCGGTGGAGGACGAGAGGTGTTGATGCGAACGGTAACGTTCGAACCCTAGAGGTTAGAACATTTTCGGAGTGGGTGAGGTGAGCATAGAACTCGAAACGAGTTCAGGATAGATGAACTCGCTGAAACACAGGAAGTGATATACTCCGGTGATTTGTATGTTGGACAACCAAGAAAATCTGGTTGTTGGAAAGAATTTGTCATCCAGCGCAAGGTGCCTGGGTGACAACGGGTTTGGAAGGGGTTGAGCTTTCGGCTTATTGGAGCGAGGCTTTTGGAAGAGGGAGAAACCCGGAAGTCGGGATGGTTTCCTCTTTTAGGCATTGAGAGAGAAGGAGAGAAAAGATGAAACTTTTCGAATAGGAGAGAGAAGGAGGTGTAGAAGAGAAGAAAACGAAAATGTAGAAGAAAGAGATGAGAGCAGATTGTAACTTACGAGAGAGAGAGAGAGAGAGAGCTTCTTCGATGCTTGCGGACGATCAAGAGTGACTCGTTCACGTAGTAATCTTCCGCGAGAAGTTTCTTTTGAGAGAGATGGAGTTTAGAATGCCGAGATGAAGATGGATAGACATTATTTATAGAAAATAAGCGCGCCGTCAACTATCTCGTTAAGTATAACTCCGTTCGACTCGGCTTGTCCATCAGTCACCAAAGACCGGTGTGACGGTTCTCTTCAACGGTTGAGATACCAGCGGTTAGAAATCCACGACTAAGATCCGATCTCGGGGATCGAGAGAGAGAGAGAAAAGATTTTGAAAATATAATCCGAAACTCTCCACTGTTCTAGAGATAGTTTCGAAAATTTGATGTCCAAGTTTTTCTACGTATGAGTTTGACTCGAAAGGTTTCGAGTGACTCGAAACACGAAATAACTATCAGCCCAGTATCAATGAATCAATCGAACTAATTGTTATTAACAGAGAAAGCACATAGCACGTAATTATGCAACAAAGGTAGTACGGAATTAAGCATTTAACATACCAAGCTCATTCCGAATAAAACAAAACCGATCTTCACCGAGAGGCTTAGTAAAGATATCAGCTAATTGAAGATTAGTAGGAATGAACTCAAGTACAATATCACCCTTTTACGAGTGATCGCGTAAGAAGTGATACCGACCTCAATATGCTTTGTTTTTGAGTGTTGGACAGGATTCTTGGTGATACTGATTGCGCTTTGGTTGTCACACTTGATTGGAACCGAGTTGAGAAATAGTCCAAGATCCTTCAAGTGTTGTTTTATCCAAAGAATCCGAGCGCAACAAGCTCCAGCTGGCAATATATTCAGCCTTCGCAGTCTATAGAGCTACCGAGTTCTACTTCTTTGAGTGCCAAGATATTAGGGATTGACCCGAAATTGGCAAGCTAGAGATGTGCTCTTTCGATCAACTTTGTATCCTGCGTAGTCCGCGTCCGAGTATCCAGATCGAGTTAGTTCCGAGTCTCCGGAATACCATATACCTAAATTCCGAGTACCTGCAAGATATCTAAATATTTTCTTCATCGCAGTGAGATGTGATTCTTTTGGATTAGCTTGAAATCTTGCGCATAAACAAACACCGAACATTATATCCGGCTCTGCTTGAAGTAAGATATAGCAAAGATCCAATCATACCTCGATAGAGTTTCGATCTATTGCTTTACCTTTGTCATCCGAGTCAAGCTTTATACTCGCTCGCTCATAGGGGTTGATGCGTGCTTTGCATCTTGAAGTTTGTATTTCTTCAACAGTTCCTTGGTGTACTTTGATTGATGAACAAAGATTCCATCTTTGTCTTGTTTGATTTGCAATCCAAGGAAGAAATTGAGTTCTCCCATCATACTCATTTGGAATTCTTGACTCATCAACTCGGAAAATTCTCGGCACGTAAATTCATTAGTAGCACCGAAAATAATATCATCAACATAGATTTGAACAATAAGGAAATCTTTCCCTTTGGTCTTTATGAAGAGAGTCTTGTCAATCTGACCTCTTTTGAAATCATTTTGAACCAAGAAGCTACTCGAGTCTTTCATACCAAGCTCGAGGTGCTTGCTTAAGACCATAGAGAGCCTTTTGAAGTTTGAAAACATGATTTGGAAATTCTGAGTTTTCAAAACCAGCGAGGTCGCTCGACATAAACTTCTTCTTCAATAAAAACATTGAGAAAAGCACACTTAACATCCATTTGATATAATTTAATATGCATGCTGGATGCATATGCCAATAATATTCTAATGGCCTCAATTCAGCTACTCGGTGCAAAGGTTTCCCCACAATCAATTCCTTCTTCTTGATTATATCCCCGAGCCACAAGTCTAGCCTTGTTTCGACTACCACTCCACCCTCATCTAGTTTGTTTTTGAAAACCCATTTGGTTCCTATAACTGGGTGGTAAGAAGGTCGGTTGGTCGGAGTCCGGACATGGTTTCTCTCGAATTGATTAAGTTCTTCTTGCATGGCCTCTACCCATTTAGGTTTATTAAGAGCCTCTAGTGTATTTTTGGGTTCGATTAATGAAATGAATGCAGTGAATGCACATAGATTGTGTAAAGAGGAACGAGTTCTTACCCCACTGTTGATATCGAAATGATGTTTTCTTGGGGATGACTCGGAAGTAAATTTGAATGCTTTACCAGTTCTTTGATTCACTAGGTTTGTGGATCGAATCGCTTCATCTTCGAAGCTTGTTCGAGTGATTAACTTGTTCGTTCTAAGCGAACTCTTGAACTGTCTCATTCCGAGTTTCCTCGTTCGATTGACTTCGTTCGAGCAGGTTGGGTCTTCGTTTTTGTAGGCTCAACTTCGTCATCATCCTTTCGAGCTTCGGTTCGAGTATGAAGACTCACTTGGCTTCTCCTGTTCGAGCTCATCAAATACTATGTGGATGCTTTCTTCCACTTTGTTAGTTTGATTATTGAAGATGCGATAAGCTTTGCTATGAGAAGAGTAACCTAGAAAAATACCTTCGCTCGACCGAGCATCAAACTTGGTCGGATGATCCTTACCATTGTTGTGAACGAAGCACTTACATCCGAATGGTCCGAAATAGGAAATATTTGGCTTCTTCCCTTTGTAGAGCTCATAAGGTGTTTTCTTCAGAATGGGTTTGATGAGGCATCTATTTAGAGTGTAGTTGGCTGTGTTCACTGCCTCTCGCCCGGAAATAGTAAGGCAAGTTGTGTTCAATCATCATCGTCCTTGCTATTTCTTCAAGGGTTCTATTCTTTCTCTCTACTACTACATTCCGTTGAGGAGTTCTGGGTGCTCGAGAAGTTGTGAGAGATTCCATTTTTGTCACAAAACTCCGAGAATTCGAGTAATCGAACTCCCTTCCATGGTCGGTTCGAATCCTCTGGATCTAAGTCTCGAGACAACTTGAATTTTTCTGCAGAGCTTGCTGAACTCCTTGAAAGCTTCATTTTTGTGCTTAAGAAAACACACCCAGGTACACCGTGAAAAATCATCAATAATTACAAGTATGTACGATTTACCTCCGAGACTCTTCACAGGGATTTTACCACATAAGTCCATATGCGATAATTCAAGTACTTTGGATGTGGAAACTGTCTTCAGAGATTTGAATCAAGATCCGACTTGTTTCCTCTCGGTGCATGCTTCACATACTTTGTCTTTCTCAAAAGCACAGTTGGGTAAACCCCTAACTAAACCATTAGAAGCCAATTTCTTGATAGTATGCATGCTAATATGACCTAATCTACCATGCCAAGTCCAAGAATCATCATGGAGAGATGCTTTTAAACAAGATAACTTCGACTTGGGTCGAAAGAGGGATGATGTATGTATTACCCGATCTCTTACCCGAAAGCTGGATCTCTTTGGTAGAACCATCGGAAATAGTGCAATTGGTCCGAGTGAATCTTACCTCTTGACCTTTGTCACATAGTTGAGAGATGCTGAGCAGATTATATTTCAATCCCTTGACAAGATAGATCGGATCGACCAGATTGCTTCCTTTTCTAATCTTGCCAATCCCCACGATCTTGCCCTTGCTATCATCTCCAAATGTGACTTTTCCTCCTTTATGTCTGTTCAACTCGGAAAAGAGTCCTGCATCTCCCGACATATAGCGTGAACATCCACTGTCAAGGTACCGAGTGTCCTTTTGATCTCTTCCGAGTGACCTGCAAAACAAAGAGAATCTAACCCTTCTCACTTCCTCTAACGAACCCAGTAACATTTTTTACTGTGGTTCTTTTCGAGGAAGAAGGTGTTTTGGAACCCAGATTTGAATGACTTTGGGTTTTGTCCGATTCCGAGTCTTCCTCTCGGAGAACCGAGTCCGTGTCTCTTTCTTTTTGAAAACCTTTCCTTTTGAAACAGGAGAGTATGGTTTCTTTTTGTAAACAGATCTGGGCTTAGTCCTTCTTTCATTTCGGTGAATGGGACCATGCTCGGCTTTCCCGAACTTCACAGTTCGGAGTCATTTTTAAATAGTTCCGAGTAGGAATTTGATTCCTCTTCTCCATTGAAACCAAGACCTTCTTTTCAAAAGGAGACACATTGTGATCCTAAGAGCATGTCAAGGTTTTTCGACCTTGAGTAAATTTTAAAATCAGATCTTGAGACTCGGTGAGCTTCGTTTTAGTTGCTCATTTTCTTTCTGAGTAACTCGGACTCGGTCTCATTAGCTTGAGCACTAGTCTTGAGTTCTCTCGAGTGTGAGTCTTAATTTTTCTAATTCGTTTTTAAAGAATTGCTCTCGGATGAAATTGACTCAAGTTGGTTTTTGAAATGAGAAGAATCGAATTGGACTTTTCTTCCAAAGTAAAAATGTATTTAGCTAAATCAACTTTGGAGAATTTGAGGAAGTAATTTATTACCTCTTGAGGATCGGTTTCCTCATTGTTCGACTCGAGTCCGACTCTCTTTCGGCTTCGAGTCGAGATTGCCATCGGACACTTTGAGTCATCCGAGTCCTCGTCATCTTCCGATGAGTCCTCATCGCTCCATGTTGCCATCATGGCTTTTTTCTTCTTCCTGTCCCTTTTCCGTTTTGGACAGTCCTTGACTATGTGGTCTTTGCTGCCACATTCAAAACATCCGGAATTCTTAGATAAGGATAACTTTGAAGGAGAAGAAAACTTACCTTTTCTATCTCTCTTATCTTTCTTGTGGAATTCTTCTTTTGGCCTTTTGTCCCATCTTTTGTGCTTCATCATTCTCTTGAAGCCTCTTGCAATGAGTGCCATGGGATCGTCTTCGAGTCGGAAGAGCTCGGATTTGCTTCCTTGGATTCTCGAGGCTTTAAGTGTAATGTTCCTTTTGGTACTACCCTCAGCATCCTCCTCCTCTAGATGGATTTCATGTGTTAGAAGCTTTCCAATGAGCTCGTCCGGCTTTAAGAATGAGAGGTTCCGAGTTTCCTCTATGGCGGTCACTTTGGGACCCCATCTTTTCTTGGGTAGGCTTCGAGAATTTTCCGGCACATTTCTTCGTGGGAGATATTCTTTCCCGAGTGATTTGAGATTGTTTGTAATCTCGATAAACCGAATGAACATCCGAGTGATGTTCTCCTCCGGCTCCATCTTGAAAAGCTCATATTTGTGAAGATATTGACTTATCTTTGCTTATCTGACCTGGCTTGTGCCTTCATAAGTGTTGACAAGGGTGTCCCACACTTCTTTTGCTGAATCACAGGCAGACACTTGGTTATATTCTTCCGAGCTTATGGCGCACATAAGGATGTTCATGGCTTTGAAATTCTTTACGAACTTCTCTGCTTCGCTGGTGTGAACTCAGCCTTTGTCTTGGGAAGAATTCTGAATTCATCTGTCTTTGTTGGAATATAGTTTCCTTGTTGTATGATTTCCCATACCTCTTCATCATGATCCATGAGGAAACATTCCATAAGCTTCTTCCAAGTGCCCAAAGTTTGAACCTTTGAATTTTGGAGGCCTGTTCGAAGATCTTCCTTCGTCGAACTCTCCGGTGTTCCGAGCCATTTGATCTTTAAACCTTTGGATTGTTAGATCCTTTCCGAAAGGCTAGGCTCGATACCAATTGAAGGTTTGCTCGGGGAGAGTCCGAGTCACCCTTGAGGGGGTGAATAGGGCGATAGGAAATTCTCTGCGGAATCACACTCTTTTGCACGAAGTAGAAAGGTAGATAGATTCCGAGTCTATTAACCGGGTCGAAAAGATTGGACTCGAAAGCAATCAATCGGAAAGAACAAGAGCGAGTAAGGCCGTCCGAGTCTAGAATGAACTCGGAAAGATAACACTTAGATTTTACGTGGAAACCCTCCCGGGGCAGAAAACCACGGACCGTGTCAATCCGGACACGAACTCAAATCCACTATTTTGAGTCCACAAAATATCGTGAATCGATCGAACCCGAGTTGCTCCCTTAGACAACTCTATACAAGTTTTCCTAGACTCAGAAATTCCCTTATCTCGATCTAGTACTTCCTAACCGAGATAACCCTTATAGCTAGGGACAACTAAGCTGAGTTAACCCTTAGAGCTTAGTCAAGGGACCTTACAAAGAATGTAAGAAAGAGTTTGTAATCGAGTACAAGACCTTACAACTCAGCAAGTAATGAATTACAGAGTGGGAGTTGTAAGTAGAAGATTGAAAGTAAATACAATGACTTTTCTCAAGTATGTGTATTAACAATAGATTAGGCAATCTTCGGGTCTTGTGAGGTGGCTTCAATTTATAGGTAACCGGGCAGAGTAGCCGTTATCTTCATCTCGCTGACCGAGAGTCTTCCGTGACCATTGATAAAAGCTTTCGAGTCACTCGGAAAGTATCCGTTACAATGTGAACGTTGGACAACGGTTTATCTCTCTTGGAAGTCCCAAAACCATTGGTAGTGTCTTGAAAGATAAGGTGGAAACCACCGTTAAGCTTGGTGTTTCAGTTTTCCAGATTTGGAAACAGGACAACTTCGACACAATCTTCCGGGACTGAAGCGAGGAAGGTGAAAAGCCATATCTCGCTGGTGATTTGACGTTCGAAGCTCGGCTACTTTTGTGGTTTGAAAAGGTGTATCCTCGAATGAATAACCTACAAAAGTAAATTAATTCTGGTTCTCAAAGTATAAAATACTTTGGTCCAAAGTTAGACACGGATAATAAAATAATTATGATAATTAAGCAACCGATTATCCGATTCGTAAATGAAATGGAATTTTCCGAGTCCAATATCCATGATACTCGAATTCCATTTGACTTAGTCTAAGCGATAGAACAAGTTCCATAAAGAATATCGGAGTGAGATAACTTGATATAGACTAAGTGTGAAACAGACTAAAGATATTGACTCTAACGAAAATAGAGCTTGTAATCGGAAGTAAGATTCCGAGTGAGAGAAAGACGAAACACTAGTCTATTTAAACTGCGATAAATCTGAGTGAAGATGGACTCGGAACAAAGAACCACTTTTTGAGTCTCAAACGGATAAGCAATAAATGTAATAAGTGGAAGCCGTATCACTCGTAAAAGATACTATTTTACTAAAAGAGGTTTCGCGAAACCGAGAATGCCTTGGAATCAAAACTCTAAAAGCATGGGATTGTTATACTCGACTCATTTAGTGCAACTCGGAAGTGCGTTGAGAAATGTCCGAGTCTTCGATTGTTACGGGAGGTGACCTTTATGCTAGAGTAACTTCTAAAGAGTCTCGCCGTTGAAATCGAGCATGAAGCCACCGACGAAGAGCTCGTATGGATTAGAAACTATAGCTGCTATAGAAAATGAAGAAGCATCTCTAAACTTCAATCCTTATACTAACCCTAGCATCCATTCGATGCTAAGGAAGAAGGGGTATTTTCCTGGTCTAGCTAGGGGATGAAGGGCATGCCACTAATTTATCAACCCTTGCACCCAGTAATAACTACAAGTTTGGTCTAGGGTACCACCCAACTGCTCTCAGAAGTAGCCCAAGCTAAGTGGGAAACACAAGCTAAGAGGACAACATTATTAACAGTCTACTCTATTAAGCCTTATGCTCACACCTTGAATGGGCAATTTCGAAAGAAGGGGATGACTTCCCTTATTATGGTTTTCCTGAGCCATATTATTTAAAGAAGAAGAGCATACTAGTCCCAGGACTATAAATTTTCAATGGCTGCCGGATGTTAGAAATGGAGGAACCCTACCCACATAAAAAGAAAAGTTCACTCTAGACTCGAACCAATTTGGCGTGAAAGCAATATCTTCAATCTACTATTCGGACAAGAGAACCACCCGGAGGAGAATTCGGTTTCGATATCGTACGAAGCCATGTCGCACCTATAGTTTTATCCATCGAGGTTCATCGAGTGACATAGACAAGGAAGGGTCCAAGCATATCACTTAAATCGACATTGAAGAGGGTCAAGAGTTTGTTGTAATCCTTGGAGAGCAATCGCTTCGAAGTCTAAGGTAGGGCTAATTTTTCTATTTCTAATTCTCGTTTGTTCTTCTTTTAGTTCTATAATTTCTATTTCGGGTCCGATGTACTCCTTTCCTCATTCAATAAAATGAATCTTTCTGCTTACTCCTTGCCTCCTCCTATTCTAAATTGTTTTTCCTCTAATGATGAATAAGAAATCCCTAAAGAATTAATAAAAGCTAGGGAACATCATGAAAATCCCTCACTAATCATAGAGGAAACAATAACTATTACTAGGATCTTCAAATCAACCCCAAGAAGTTAAGACTGGGAAAACTCTAACTCTAGAAGAGAAGAAGCACTTTGTTTTACTCCGTACATAGTTTATGGATGTTTTTGCTTGGTCCTACAGAGACATGAAGGGGATAGATCCTAGTATAACAGAATATAAAATTCCACCCTATGAAGATATCAAGGCGAGTTACGTAGAAGCTTAGCAGGATGAAACCCGAGTGGGCCTTAAAGATCAAAGAAAAGGTCAAAAAGCATCTAGACGTTGGGTTCATTAGAATAGCCCACTACCCTCAATGGGTAGTAAATGTTGTGCCGAGTCCCAAGAAAGACGGAAGGGTTAGGATGTGTGTTGATTTCGGGGATCCGAATAAGTCGAGCCCTAAAGACAACATTCCTCTACCCCACATAGACATCTTAGTTGACAACACAGTGGCCCATGCTTTACTTTTCTTTATGGTTGGTTATGCAAGGTATAACCAAGTTAAGATGGCCTAGAAAGATATGGAGAAAGTGACCAACATACAATGGGGGATGTATTTCTACATAGTCATGCCATTCAGATTGATATATGTCGAAGCCACGTATCCGGAGACATCTAAAGCGTGTCATCCTTATCTTTGTTATTTGTGTATTTTATTTTCTTAGCCTAGTGATGAAATCCAAATCTCGTTTGCGGATTCGGATTACGATCGAAGTCCGATTGGCGTGATGGAAACCAAGTGAACCACAAAAACACATTAGCACCAAAAAATAAACCTTATTTGCTTTGGGTTGGTTCAAAAACCCATTTCCGTATTTTATTTTCCTAGCCTAGTGATGAAATCCAAGTCCTGTTTGCGGATTCGGATCACGGTCGAAGTTTGATTAGTGTGATGGAAGCCAGTGAACCACAAAAACCCATTAGCACCAAAAAATAAACCTTATTTGCTTTGGGCCGGTCCAAAACCCATTTCTTTTGGCCGGTCCAAGCCCAGGTCAATGCTCCAGAGTCAACATTGGTGGGTGTCGCGCACAATGCTCTACTACACTCAAAATTCTGTGTTTCATCTTCAACGTCCAACTAAGACACGAAGCTAGCTTCGTCCGTACGATGTCGTATTAACTAGCATCGCGTTTCATAGCAAACATCGCCAAAACACGGAGCTCACTTTCACAAAATGACGCTATTCTTGACCGTCGCCGCGTTTCAAGGGTGTTTTCCCCAAATGTCGTGTTTTGCTCTAGAGTTCAGCTATAATATAGAAGGAGGCTGAGACCGTACGACTTTGTTTCTTGACCGGCGATGCATATCTCGACAGTGTTCTCGCGATCTCGGTTTAAGGTGGATTTGGTTTGATTCTTTATGATTTTGCTGGCCGGTTTGTCGCTTGATTTGGATGGCTGATTAAGCTAAACCCTAGGTCATTTTATAACCTAATATTTCCCTATAAATAGAGAGCTTAGGCTCTCATTTTTGCAATGACCATTTCCTATGCGTTACGCTACTAAACTTTGTTGAAACTTGACTAAGAGCTACTCGAATACTTCACGTATTTTAATCTCTTGGATTCCTTTTCAGCTAATCCTCACTATATTACCAACATTCGATCCCTAATCCTTCATCGCTTGCATACATCTTTCCACCTTCACAAAAGTTCACAAAAATGCCTCTTCTAGTTTACCATAGTCACGCTTACAAATCCGGTTCGAGACCCGGATTAGCGAGTGGGACAACCAGAGGGTGCCAAACTTGTCTTCGACTATTACAATTTATTTAATTTGTGTTATTTATTGAATTCAATATTATAGAGAAAGAATGTAATCGCCTTTAAATTCCTCTCCGCCCGATGTAATTTTTTATTTTCTTTTCGCTTTCTTTCGCTTTTCTTTTTCCTTTTTTATAGCTTTTATTTAATGCTTTCATATCTGCTTGTATTAGTTTGTTTAGCATGCCTTGATTGATTTAAATTATGCATTTAATATGTTGTGTGCTTGCCTTTGACACATTTCTTCAACTCACTTCTCGAATTACTAAAGGCGATCTGTTAACGGGCGGAAGGAATGGCTTATCCTTACGTTTGGCGCTTTCACTCCCGAATCTAGATTCTCGGTTTTAGATTGATGGAGTCAAGTTTTAAATATTTTTTCAAGATTAATTTTCCAATACTAAGATTAAAAGAGTCTTTAATTTTATTTTTGTTAGTTTTTATTCCTAAAAGTGATTGGCGACTCTTTTTCCTTTTTTATTTCTTCTTAATTCTCTCCTTGGCATTGCTCACTAAAAATAACAAAAAAAAAAATTTAATTTTTTGACAGCCAAGCCATGGAACGAGACTCGACCACCTCGGCTCATGACCCATGGCCGGCGTTGGCGATCGTACGGCGCTGGCTCTTGCCGGCACTGGATGGTCACCGAGTAAGCTTCGATCAAAGTTGATATTTTTACACCAGTTTGGCCCAAAAGCTTTGTGAGAGAAATAAATTCATTTTGTTTTTTTAAGTTGTGAAATAACATTCCGAGGCTTTTAAAAATAATTCCTAAAATAAAATGATTAATAAAAATTGCTAGTCCCCTTTGCTTCAATTTATTTTAAATCAAATTATAAAAATCGAAAATCCTAATAAGAGATACATCCCCATTTCTAAAATCGTCATTTTTTAAAAATCATTTTCAAACAAAACATCCCCACCATTCGTGGGGAAGGTCGGTCCGAATCCGGTCCCACTTCCCGACAAAGGTCGGGCCACGGGGCCGTGGTTCCTAATGTATTAGAGGACAACTATGACTTTGCTGCATGACATGATACACAAGGAAGCTGAAGTCTATGTTGACGATATGATCATCAAGTTCAAAAATGGCACTTCGCTAGCCTTAGGAAATTCTTCGAAAGACTATGAAAGTACAACATGCGCCTTAATTCTCGAAGTGTGCCTTTGGGGTGACGTCAAGTAAACTATTAGGCTATGTAGGATGTCTTAGAGGAATCAAAATTGATGCATCCAGGATCAAAGCCATTCAGGAGATGCCACCATTGAAGGCCGAGAAGGAAGTACTATGTTTTCTAGGGTGTTCGCAATACATTAGTCGTTTCATGTTAAAACCGACTATGGTCTACTAATCGATCTTCAAAAAGCTCAAGAAGGGAGCCAAACCTATCTCGGGATGATGAGTGCCAAGCAACATTCGAAAAGGTTAAGATGTACTTAGAAAATCCACTTGTTTTAGTTCCACCACAACCCGGAAAACAATTGCTTTCGTATCTAGCCACCATAGAGACTGCAATAGGAGCCATGATAGCTTAACTGGATGGAAAAGAGGAACTTTCCATGTACTATCTAAGCAAGAAATTCTTATAGTACAAAACATGATATACTCCCCTAGAAAAACGTCCTTGGGTTTAGTTTGGGCAACCAAGAAGCTCGGACACTACATTCTAGCCTATTCATTACAAGTAGTAGTGCCAATGGACCCCATCAAGTATATTCTGGAACAATAAACTATTCGTAACAAGATAGCCCGATAGACGGTTATGTTATTAGAATTCAAATTTAAAATACGTCTCATAAAATGCGATTAAGGGAGAGTTGTGTTAGAATTCGTAGCCGATTTACCAATAATCGAAGCACAACTCGGAATAGTTCGATTTTCCAAATGAGGGTAGTCTACAGGTAGAGGTTGGCATGTAGACAATGTACTTCAATGACGCTTCCAATCATAAGGGCTTTACGGTAGGAATCCTTTTAGTCCAACATTTCTTAATCGTTTTTTCTTTTCTCGAACATTTCTCTTTGTCTCTACTTGATTATTTTGGTGCAATGCATAGGGAGAGAAGAATAAGTTTAGTTTTTATTTTTCTTAGCAAACTTAAAGAGAGTTCACTAGTTTAAGGGAGTTTAATAATTTTTCTGGTAAATTTTATTTTCTATAATTTTTCTTTAATGAATGAAATTCTAAGTTTCACTTTTTGTCACAATTGCTCATTTACAAACTTATGACATTTGTTCTAATACTCAATTTCATTCATTGTGCTCACATGATTAGTTTTCTAATATTTAGACTATGTATATCTTGCATCCAATTTTCGCTCCAATACTTAGAATTGCAAAAATACTCGGACTTAAATTAATTATTCTCTAATATTCAAAATTATTCTTGATGCCTACTACTTGATGAATTTCTCTAAGTTATGAATGCCTTTCGTAAAAAGTGGAAGATTGAAAACTCAGGTATGAACTAATCCCTTAATTGATTTTTAGTTATTCATATAAATTTAGGACTAATCGAGATGCATTCTAAAAGAAATTCACAAGACGATAACTAATAGATGATTGACCTATGAATTTGAACCTAGAAGATTATCTCTTCAAAAGTCTAAGGACTTAGTTCTACTTAAAAGAGTAGAAACTAACCCAGCCAATAAACCGAGCTTGATTGAGCCCCTCGGCTTTGGGAAACTCACCAACTCAATATAAATGAGACGATAAGTTTGCCTCAATGATTTCACTATTAAAACTCATATTTTAAACTAGCTTGCTTCATCAATTGAATCAGAATTACTTATGTTAATTCCATTTTGCTCAAATTTATCACGGTTAAACGTAATCACTTTGACGAACACCGAAATATATCTAAATAACTCTTTGAACTTATCTCTACTAACTCTATCCTTTGACTTAAGACATATATGGAATTTGATCATATTGAATATTAGATTTGAAAAACTCCAATCTAATAGATTAAGGAAATATACTCAATAAATGTTTTATTTAGACTAATCTTGATCTAATCTTGGACCAAAAGCATTCTTATACTTTGAGTATCATTTTCTAATTTATTTTTATGAGATTATTAAAGAAGATTAATCATAGATAAAATTAAAAATAAATACTTCTTTACCATTTTAGTGACTATAGACATAAAAGTCGCATTTCATGGCAGAGTCAAACTAGGGTGACAAGCCTATTTGTTGCCGTTTTAGGTAACCCTTCATTTCGAGTCTAACGAATGTTTCTACCTTATATTTTAGATACATGGAGTTGGTGGAACTGTTTTTGGAAGCTAGGACCTAAGCTTAATTGTTAAATCAACAATGATCCCGAACCGAATCCTTAAGCTATTTGTTGCAACGGCTAGCCGACCCAAGTGTATCCATCCCTAGACTTAACGGCTCTCTTCATTGGACCCTATAAATAGAAGCCCTAAATCAAATCTTACAAGATTGCTAGAACCTTAACATACTCATTCTCATTTCTAGCTTAGAAACCTCTTTTATACTCTCATAATTTTTTTTAGTTGTAAATCTTGTAAAGAAAAGTCTTGTAATCTCTCTTTTCATTCAAACAATTTTCTCAGTTATCCCTTGATCGAGTTGAGAAGATTACTTCAACTTAGTTGTCCCAAGTTGTAAAGCATACTTTAACTTGAAAGTACTACGACAAATAAAGGATCTTCTATGCCTAGGAAAAACTTGTAAAGGAATTGTCTAAGGGAGAAATTCTAGGTAGTGAGCTACTATATATTTGTGGATTCAAATAATAGAGTTTTGACTTTGTGCTTGGATTTACATAGTCCGTGATTTTCTCGCCCCTGGGAGGGTTTCCACGTAAAATACCTGTCTTCTTTATTTCTTGCATCCGAGTCAGTCTAGACTTAATTTTTGTTTCTAAGCTCTTATCGCAATTTGAGAATTTATTTTTTCGCAAGTGGTTGTCATCACCCTATTCAACCCCCACCCTTTAGGGTGATTAGCCTCTACAAGTGAACTTTCACCCTTATTTTACTCTCATATAGACCTTCTAAGCCAGGACTTTCTTATTAGAATTTTGAGTAACTTGCCTCTCAATTCTCCTTATTAGCAAAAGACTTCAAAGAAACTCTAGTTACCTTTTAAAGATTCATTCCTCTTCTTCTCCATATGAAATTCTCTTTTGGTCGAATACAAAATTTATATTTTTCTCCGATATTTCATTTTATCTTTAGTACATTAATACTCGAACTTATTTATATTTTTCCCCGATATTAGTGCTCTATACTCGAATTATTCTTATGTTGCTCGATATTTACATTTAACTTTAATTTCTACTACTTGATGAATTTCTCTAAGTCATTATTTTAGAATAAATGTCTTTCATAAAAAAGGGGAGATTAAAGACTCATGTATAAAACTAACCCATTAACTATTTTTGAGTTATAATCATTCATCTAAATTTAGGACTAATCAAGATGCATCCTAAAAAGAAATTCACAAGATGAAGTTAGCTATTGGATGACTCGACCTAAGACTTTATACTTAAAAGATTCTCTCCTAAAAGTCTAAGGACTCAATTCTACTTTAGAAAGTAGAAACCGACCTAGTCGCTAATATTGAGCATGATTGAGCCACTCGGCTTTGGGAAACTAAACAACGTAGTATGACTCAAACAACAAATTGGCCTAAATAATATCACATTTATAACGTCTCTTTTAAACTGGCATGCTTCATGAATTGAACTAGAATTACTTGTCTTAATTCTACTTCGTTAGATTTTATTATGCGAATTTAGTTAAGATGATAAATATTGAAATATGTCTAAATAACTCTTTGAACTCATTTTCACTAAGTGCATTCTTTGAGTTTAGACTTGAAAAGTTCAAAATTAATAGATTAAAGAAATTTAGTTTTTCAATTATTTATTTGGACTAATCCTTATCTAATCTTGGACTAAAGTATTTTTATACTTTGACTACCATTCTCTAATTTATTTTCTCAAGCGCATTAATCGCTAACAAAAGCAAAAACAATGGATTCTTTACCGATAGATGACTATAGACAAAAAGCCCAAAATTAGGAACAAACTCAAAGTATAAGCTAATAGGCTTATTTATTGCCATTTCGTAACTTCTTGTTTCGAGTCTAACGTGTTTTTCTACCTTATCTTTCAAATACTTGGAGTTGGTAGAATAACTTTTGGAATTTAGGACTTAAGCTCAACCGCTAAATTAATAACAATCCCAAAACCGAGTCCTCAAACTATCCGTTACAACGACTAGCCGACACGCTTTTCTAGCTCAAGACATAACGACTATCTTCCTTGTAGCCTATAAATAGAAGCCTTGATTCAAGACTTACAAGATTGCTCGGAACTAAGAGTTGAGCCTACTCATTCTCTCTTCTAACTTATATCTCTCACTTGTACTCGCATATCTTTCCGAATTATAACTCTTGTAAAGAAAAGTCTTGTAATCTCTTTTCACACTACTAAGAAACCACTTTTGACGATAGGTCTTTAACGACATTTAAAAGGACAAACCGTCATCGAAATGGACCGGTGACACTTTTGTAAATAAACGACATTGTGTAACACATATGTATTGCTGAAAACATTTGACAACGGTTCTTTCAAATGAATCATCGTCAAATGTCTTTCGGATACAATATAAAAACCCGAACATACCTGCTATTATTTCCATTCCCACTTCATCTATTATTTACTCTAGGTCTTATCTCGTCTCCACAGTTCACTCTCGTCCATTACTACTCGGATCTCGATAGCTCGAAGTAATCCTTGCCGGTAAGTTATCCTCGCCGTTGTTCTTCTTATAATTTAATGGTTTCATTTTGCTCACTACAGACCTCTCGTCTCTCCTCTTTCTTGCAGATATCTTCTCTTATAAATTGGGTCGGTGGTCGTGTGTGTTTCACCGTGAATCCTCCCGCTCACTCTCGCCGTTGTTTTCCTCGTTCTTACAATATGAATATCTATCCTTTCTTCCTTTCGCTTTAAGTTATTTACAATATTTATATAGTTAAATGTTGAATATATTTGGGGTAATTATGTGAATGTTGAAAATGTGGGTAATGTTTGAGATTGTTGAAAAGTTGAATCTTTGTTGAAATGTTGAATATTGAGAATGTGGGTAACATTTGTTTAGTTTATTAAGTTGGTAATTCATGAAATGTTTGAGATTTTCAAAAATGGGTTTAGGTAGTTTAGAATTTAATTATAAGGAAAAAGAATGATAGCTAAGGATGGTAAATCAAAAAATTGCGTTCAAATTTGTTTAGGATTTTAGAGAAATAGAAAGATAATTTGGATATAGGGTCATCCCGAAAAACTTGTCATAAAGACAAATTTGTATCCAAATTTGTTTATTTTGATGAGGTGATATTGGGGTTGACTCGTTTATATATATTCAATTATCGAAATTAGCATCTAAATATATTTAGAGTTTAGAGAAATAGAAATATTTATTGTTTAGGGTTTGGAGAAATAGAAAAATTGTGGTTTAGGGTTTAAGATGAAAAGGGAGAAAATATAAATGTGAAAATGTAAAACATTGGAAAGGTATTTGGTCCGTGTTAGGAATATATACTAAGTAACATCAATTTTTTTGTTTTTCATATAAATTAATGGCATGCTTAATTGTGTATAATTGTTCTTAGTTTGCTTACCAATATATTCTTTTCATAAACATATCGTATGCATTTCATAAGCTTAGAGAACCCATTCAAAAATCTTTACATAATAAGTTATCCTAGGTCGCGATACGTGCATAAATGTGCGTATAGCGCTTAGGATATTAGCTTGGTATGTATAGGTTTTTGAATTGTCCGTATTGGATAGTTTTAGATTAATATGATAATAGCTTGTATGGCTATTATAATCTTATCATAAATTTGACAAGATATCATGGTGCTCATTTCCCCTCTCGTTCTTCAGGTGCAATTATGATCACGATGGGTTTGATGTGTGTATCTTTACTTACCACACAATTAAGTAAGGATATACACATTAGCCGATTCGTTTTCATATGTTGCACGTAAAGGACTAAGGGAAAATGCAGCCAGAATTTTGACAAATGTATGATATGATTTTGCTACATGGTCTAGGGTCAAATTATTCTTGAATGGGTTTAGGACCGTAGATCCTTGTAGAAGGATCTTAGGCTTATGTCATATTATTTTTGCGTAAGTACGTATTTCTCGAACTATATGTGGTGAATTGCTTCTTGTGTTTATGGGTAAGGTATGGATCGTGCGTCGGTTTATAGCGATAGCAGGAGTATAGAATATCATGATGGTGTTAACAACTTTCTAGAGATTGTCGTCAAACATGCCACCAAATTCGGAGAATAGTCCATATTTTGTCTATGTTTAAGGTGTTTTAACTCCATAAGATTGCCCTCTAAGGTTGTAAAAGGTCACTTATATCAGCATGGGTTTGGCATAACTTATAAGGTGCGGGTATGGCATGGGGAAGATGAGTCCTCTGTGAATATACCCGTACGAGAGGAAGATAAAGGGTATGATGAACATGAAGACAAAGCAGTAGTATGGAATTAGAAGATCGACTCGAAGATCTAGTTCGTGGGGTAGAACGTGATTTAATCGATCAATCACACTTATTGGAGCAATTGTTAGCCGATTTGGAGAAGCCTCTTTACCTGGGGTGTGATAAATATACCCGTTTATCAGCTGTGTTGAGGTTGATGAACTTGAAAACAACTAACGGCTGGAGTGACAAAAGTTTCACGGACTTGCTAGGTGTGGTCAATGATATACTCCTAAAAGGCAATGTCCTTCTCAACCATATGTATGAGGCGAAGAGGATGTTGTGTCCAATGGGCATGGGGTATAAGAAAATACACTCCTGCCCCAACAATTGCATATTGTACTGAAAAGAACATGCACATAGACATGAATGTCCTAAGTGTGGTGTAACTTGATACAAAATGAAAAACATCAACGGAGAGAGTGTTAAGGGACCTCCCGCAAAGATGTTGTGGTAGTTGCCAATAATATCGAGGTTTAAGTGCTTGTTTTCAAGTATAACTCATGCCAAGAACTTACCGTGACATGCCGACATAAGAGTCTCGTGATGACAAGCTACGTCACCCTGCCGATTCTCCTCGGTGGAAGAGGGCCGATTCATTGTTCCCGGAATTTGGTAGGGAAGCACGGAATCTACATTTGGGTCTTTGTACGGATGGAATAAAACCCCACGGTGACCTCGGTAGCAAGCACAACAGCTTGGCCTGTTCTTTAGGTTATCTATAACCTACCGTCGTCATTGTGTATGAAGCGCACGTAGATTATGTTGTGAATGCTCATTTCTGGGCCTAAACAGCCAAGAAATGGTATAGATGTGTACTCGGCACCTCTTGTTGAAGATTTCAAGCTTTTATGGGATGAAGGTGTTTTAGTTTATGATGCATACCGTCAAGAGCAATTTACATTGTGTTCTATGATCTTCACCATAATCAATGACTTCCCCAAGTACGAAAACTTGTCCGGATACACTCTCAAACGCCACAAGGCATGCCCCATTTGTGGAGAGGGTACTTGCTCCTATCAAATTAACCATGGAAAAAGACGGCCTATCTCGGACGAAAGCTTCTTCCCTTTTCCCATCAATGTTGTAAGAAAAAGAAGGCTTTTAATGGTAAAAGCGAGATGGATTTTGCTCCAACTCCATTAACAGGACATCAAATATATGAGCAAGATAAGGATCTTGATGTTGAGTTCGGCAAGCCATACCGACGTCAATTCGAAACGGTGTGTGGAAGAAGAGATCAATATTTTTTGATCTTCCATATTGGAAAGAGTTGTATGTGAGACATATCTTGATGTAATACATATTGAGAAAAGCATCTATGAAAGTCTTATTGGCACTCTTCCGAATATACCAAGGAAGACCAAGGATGGAGAGAAAGCACGACTCGATATGTGTGAAATGGAAATACATGAGGAATTAGCACCACAACCAAAGGGGATGAGAACATATTTGCCTCCGGTGTCTTACACGTTGAGTAGAAGGGAAAAACAATGTTTGTGTGAGACCTTGAAGAAGCTTAAAGTGCCATAAGGATATTCTTCAAACATTAGTAGACCCGTTTTGATGTCTTATTATAGACTAATCGGTCTTAAATGTCACGATTGTCATGCTTTGATGCAACAAATGATGTCGATTGCTATCCGAGCGTCGTGATACCGAAACATGTTGGGCGGGTGATCGGATGAATTTACTTCTTCTTCAATGCCGTATGCAAGCAAAGTCGTTGATTTGGACTAATTGGATGATCTTCGAGTGCAGCGTGATCGTTACATTGTGCCAACTAGAGATGTACTTCCCACCTTCTTTTTTGATATCATGGTGCAGCTAGTTGTCCATTTGGTGAGAGAAGTGCGATTACGTGGCCTGGGTTTTTGCCTATGGATATACCCTTTTGAACGTTTTATGAAAATTCCCAATGGGTATGCTAGAAATTGGTACCAATCGAAAGCATGCATTGTTGAGGCATATACAGGCGAGGAGTGTGTCGAGTTCTATTGTGAATACCACCCCCAAATGAAAGAAGTTGGTATTCCAAAACATCGATTTATAGGGAAGATAGGTGGGTAAGGGAAACTGGGGCCGATGATTCTAACAATCAGTCGAGATATGATGAATCAAGCACATCTTTATATTCTACAAAACAAGAATGAAGTACGATCGTTTATTGACGAGCACAAATCCTCATAAGGAGATAGTACCGTGGAAAAAATGAGACGAGGGTACTGACCCATCATAATCGCACATTTGTCAACCGGTTCGGAGATAGAATTATCACTAGCCAATTAGAAGAATCACAAGAACATATCTCGCAGACATTAGTAAGCTTGGCTAGAGGGCCGTAGTTGGAAGTCATATCTTACCGTGGGTATGACATCAATGGATACTCTTTCTACACAAAGAGCTAGGACAATAGGAGCACCTCGTAAAATAGTAGGGTCACATTGGAGGCTCATGCACTTCATGTTTCCAGCTCAAATGAAAAAATCCCATTAAAGCTAAAATGTCATATTACGAAATGATTGAGGACATATGGGAGCTAGACTATGTTGACTTCCGTGAGCCCCGTTTTCGGTGCAAATGGGTTGACAATAACAACGAGTGTCCGAGGTTATAAGATGGGATTAATGATGGTCGACCTCACAAAAGAAGGGCCTAAAGGGGATCAATTCGTTATGGCATCCCAAGCAAGACAAGTATTCTACGTTGAGGACCCGACCAACGATAAGTGGTCTATTATTCTTCAAGGGAAGAGGCATGTTGCTGGTGGGGATGGTGAAGATGTGTGTGAGTTTGTTCATGAAACCCCACCCTTGTCCTTGAGAATGGTTGTTGAAAATGAGGATCCCAATTTTGAAGATTTATATTTAAGGGTTGACCATTAAGAGGGAATATATATTGAAGATAAGTCCAAAGGAGGGGGAAAAAGGGCATAAACCATATAATTATATCAACTCGAGTAAGACCATTAATTTTATTCTGAATGATATCCAATATTATTGCTTATTTTAGAAACTGCAGGTTGTTTTTCATTATTTTTGACTTGTAGTATTCATATAACAGATCATTATTGGATGAGGATCAAAAGAAGGAGTAAGATGTCCAACGGAAGGGTAGAAGATCATCATTTGATGAGGGCCATCATTCGGTAATGTTTCTTGTGGATAATTGTTGCTTAACACTTTTCTCGAGTTTTAGTTGCTAATCTCGGCTCCTGCTTAATGTTTTTCTCGCTTTTATGTTCTCCACCTTTACCCCTACACGAACTCCAAGCAAGCAAAAAATGGACTAAGCTCTCCAATGGTGGACTAGAAGATCATCATTTGATGAAGGTAAAAAGACTAAGCTCCTTAATGTTACCTTCGTCCCTGGTTTCCTCATTGCATTTTCTCGGTTGAGATAGTTTGCCTTGTAGGAGCATCACATTAGGATAATGACAAAGGAAGTAAAGATTGCTAGTGAAATGTCCTGTTTGTGTATTCCTTTTTCAGTACTTATGTGAAAACGTCCATCTTTTCTCTTGAAATTTTGTGGTTTAAATGATTTCAATATTTATGCCAAAAGATTTATCTCTATTTTCCTAATGTGATACTTTTTAGTATATCGAGTTATGTGCTTTTCTTTATGACTATATTGCTTTCTTGGAGTTCGTGTAGAGGTACCGTGGATTGCAAATATGATGTATATATGTTGTCCAAGCAACCTCTACAACAACTCCAAGTAAGCAATATCGACATAAAGACAATCACATAACTAAATTTACTACAAAAGCATAACTTTTGGAAAATAAAGATTTTCTTGAGGGCAAAAGCATTGAAATCGGTTCATACCACAAAGTTTCAAGAGGAGAGTTGAACTTCTTCACATTAAATATTGAAAGAAGAGTACTCTTTGTATTATATTTTACATCATTTGTAAATATTCTTTGCTGAAACTTATTGTGAAATATGAAATTGTGCGGCGAACTTATTGAAGATGGAACTTTCGTTGTGGTTGTAGTAAGTTGAAATTTTTGTATATATTAGAAAATTGAGGCTATTGGTTGTTACAGAGTGTAAGTTGTGATGTTTTTGGACTGTATTTTGTACAGGGGAACGGAAAAATAAAAAAACTATAAAAAAATACAGACCTATGACGACGGGTCTTAGGTTAGAACCGTCGTCATATGCCCTTGCCTAAATGTTTTGGCAATTCTTCAGTGCAAGATCTATGACGACGGTCCTAATGTAAGAACCGTCGTCATAGATAACTATATGACGACGGTATTTTTGGAGAACCGTGGTCATATAGTCACCTATGACGATGGTTTTTACATTAGAATTGTCTTCATAGGCTATCTTTTATCCTACTATAGGAACCACTTTTAACTACGGTTAAAAACGGCATTTAACTACGGTCAACCAAGCATCGTGTATATAGTTGTCGTTGTATGTAGCATCTTTTACTATGATTCAAAACCATTGTAATAGGTCACTCTATGAAGGTTTGCTTCGGAGAGTCTAAGTAGCCCTAGAGGGGGTAAATAGGGTGATACGGAAATTTTAACAAAATGGAAGGGTTAAAGTTTAAACAGAATAATCAAGATGATTTGAGTCTAGATTGGACACGGAAAAGTGTAAACTCATAATTACGTGGAAACCCTCCTGGGGTAGGAAACCAAGGCCAGTGGTAATCCAAGCACCAAGTAAAATCCACTTTTTGAATCTACAAAATACAGTAGATTGACTCAACTAGAATTGCTCCCTTAAACAATTCCTAGCAGAGTTTTCCTAGACTTAAAAGTTCCCTTATCCGATCTAGTACTTCCTAACCGAGGTAACCTTTACAGCTAAGGACAACCGAGCTGAGTTAACCCTTACAGCTCAGTCAAGGGACCTTACTCGTAAAGTAAGAAAGCGTTTCGACTTATTAAAAGACTTTACAACTAAGAAAAGTGTTAAGTACAAACTTGGAGTTGTAAAAAGGAAGATTGAATGAGTATTATACAAAGAGATATAATTTCAAGCAATCTTCAAGTCTTGTGAACCGGCTTCTATTTATAGATGACCAAGTAGATTAGTCTGTTGTGACTATCTTCTTATTAAAAGTCCTTTGTGACCGTTGTAACGATTCTTCCGAGTCACTCGGAAAAGATGCGTTGAAATGTGAACGTTGTGCAACAGACTCTTGACTCCTTAGGATGTCCCAATCCATTGGTGGTATCCGAAAAGAAGGGTGGAAACCAACGTTGAGCTTAGCATTGAAGATTTCCAGTGTTTGGAAATAGACAACCCCGACACAGTTGTCCGGGCCTGGTTCGAAGTAGAAAAGCCATGTCGACTAGTGATTGACGACTTGAAGCCGGTTACTTTTGTAATTCAAAAATAGGATAACCTCGTTTGGATAACCTACAAAAGTAAACAAATTTTGGTTCTCAAAGTATAAAATACTTTGGTCTAGGATTAGGCACGAGATAATAATTTAATTAAGATAATTAAGTGCATAATTATCCAACTCTTAGAAGAGTGGAATTTTCGAGTCTAATATTCATTATACTCAAATTTCATCCGAGTCGGTCTAAGAAAAGATCAAGTTATAAAGAGAATATCGAGTATGAGTACTTGATCTAGACAAAAGCAGTTCAAATAAACATGTTGAATTAGAGAGTTGAATTAACGCTTTAATTCACTTTAACTTGGAATATGAAGTCGAACTTAGTTTGAAAGTGTTAGTGAGATTGTTTGAATATACGATAAGTCCGAGTTATGTCCGAGAGGCTCGGAACCATTAATGTGAATTGATGACCAAAAGTATGCTTTTGAGTCGGTCGGAATCGAATGAAAACATATGCAATAGTTTCTATATTATTCAGAATAGTTTTTATAACTCTCATAATAGTTTCTATAACACTCGGAATATCTTGTAATCAAAACCTAGAAAGGATGAGGTTTGTACCGATTCCTGGAAAGTACTCGAACGATATAAATGCAGAATCTGAGTCTTCAATCTCCTCCTTTTTAATGAAAGGCATTCCATACTCGAGATAGAAACATTGTTAGTGACACAATCTAAAGTTTTCATTCTTACTCGGAGAGTATATCGAGTTTAGAATAAAAATCACGAAAAGATAACCGAAGTGTTTCGGACTTAAACCGTATCGAGCTATCGGACTTAGATTGTATCGGAGCTAAGCATAGAAAATCGCATAGAAATAAATGAAGTCATTCGGACTTAGAATGTTCCTTATATCGGAGCAGAGATAAATAAATGAGCGGATATATCGGAGCAAGATACATTAAGAAAGTGAAACTCGAAAGGAGTTAAACTTAGAAGTAAATAAACACGAAATCAAAAACTTCATTCATATTTGCATAAACACGTAAAATATATACGAAAGGGTGGGAAAACTCCCCTAAACAAGACAACAAATTTTCTAAATATTCTCCCTCTTGCCTTTCAGCAAAAACAAAAGGAGGAAGAATGTATCAAGTAGATATAATTTGTTTTTCCGGACAAAAAAATACTTAAAACAGAAAAAAAAATTAAGATGGTGGAGTGGGAGCTATCTCGGATTGAAGTAGATGAACGTGTAGTGCGCTCGCGCTAGTACGAGCGTGAAGATGTAGATGATTTTGGCGGTGGCAGCATCGGTATCTTTGGGATGGGCTCGGCTCTAAGTGGTCGACCCGGAACAAGGTCATGCAGAGGTTCATTCTCTTGGAATTCGATGGAGGGTGGTGCTTCCTCGGGCTTGACTCGCTGCCGACCGACCTATGTCGGCAGGGTCTTCCGACTCACTTAGACTATTGTCTCAGCTTATAAGTTCCGGTTGAGGGGTGGGAGCACCTTGTCCCTCGGCTTCTTTCTTTTCTCCTCCTTCTTCCTCCGTTTCTTCTTCTTCCTTCTCTCCTTCTTCCTTCTCCTCGAAAGTGCTTGCTTCGACCGCAGACCTCCTCTTCTTCTTCTTCTACCTCTGTAAAGGGAGATTTGGCATGGCTCGAGGATTCTTCCGATGTGTCCGAGCTAACCGGGTCTTGAGCCGCTTTGGAACGTCTTTCTTAGAGGAGCTTGATTAATTCCTTCTGCTCCTTAACTGGAGCCTTCATCTCAAGGAGCACATTCTCGCTGCTCTCGGATTTGAGATTGGACGGTCTTTTGGCTAATGGTCATAGACTAAAGGACGAGTCTTAAATGACTCGGAGAGTGTCTTTTATCCCAATGGACACGGAGGAGAGCTTTTCTAACATTGTGTTAGAGAACGCAGACTAGAGAACGTGAGAAGCACCTGAGGTGGAAGCACCGCCGGTGTCGGAGGTAGAGAGAGTGGAGTCCGAGTCCGAGGTGGAGGAGAAGGTTGCCTCAGTCTCGAGCCGGGGACCCGGACACCCGGTTGGGTTTCCCGGTATCCATAGCCTAAAAGCTCTTTTCCGCCAACTACTATGGCAGCCTCGGATACCGCGTTAGGATCCGAGGGGAGCGGGACTTTGAATTATTTGAAGATGAAGGTGAGGAGAGGCCCAAAAGGAAGAGGGGTGGTTTTCTTTGTCCGAGCTAGCATAGAGGCCATCCGCTCGATGATAGCTGGGAATAGGTCTACTTCGTAGCCCTCAAGAATGTCAAAAAGAGCCTTAAGAATCTTTGAGTTCGGATTCTCTTTGCTTGAGTGCTCGAGAGAAAAAGGTTCTCATCAACAAGAACCGGACAAGACGAGCTTCCATCTTTATCTCGAGTCATGGAGAAGTTTTTGCGTGACTCGGGGATTTCTTTGGCATATTTCTCGAAGAATTGATCAAGCAACCTCGTTAAATGGAATACGGTTGTTGTTAAGGAAAAGAGAAGAAACTTTGAATAAGCGATGGAGGAGGGAGACATTAAAACAAACGACTACATCTTAAACTCTGGAGGTGAGGTTACCCTTAGAGCTAGAAAGGTTGGAATAGAACTCGGTGACGAGTTACGGATTGATAAACTCGCCGAAACAGAGGAAATTGTATACCCCTGTAGATTTGATATTATTCAACCACGAAAACTTTGTGGTTGGGAAGAATTTGTCATCCAATGTCATATGTTAGTTGACAAGGATTTTAGAGGGGTTGGAAGGACCCTCTTGACTTTTGGTTCGGGGCTTCTTGGTTGCGGAACCAAGAAAATGCTGGGGCGGAACCTCTGTTAGGCATAGTTAGGGAGTTTCTTTGAGAAGAAAAGAGATGAACTTTGAGAGAGAGCGAAGAGATAGCTTGAAGAGAGAGAAAAAAATAAAGTAAAGGGAGTATTGAGAGCTTAAGATTTGCTTACTTGAGATGTTTCTTGCTTGCTTGAGAGTAAAGGTTCGCTCTTGAGAACACCGAACTTGCTTGAGAGCTAGTATTCGAGAGTGTGAGTGAGTAGAGAGTAAAGTAGCAAAATGAAGGAAAATAGATGCTATTTATAGAGAAAAAGATGTCCTTCAATATCCGTTCGACCCTACTCTCCAACGGTTGCCTCGCACTGTGTGACTATCCTGTTCTCCAATAGAAAGATAACTGAAGTGTTTCGGACTTAAACCGTATCGAGCTATCGGACTTATATTGTATCGAGCTAAGCATAGAAAATCGCAAAGAAATAAATGAAGTCATTCGGACTTAGAATGTTCCTTATATCGGAGCAGAGATAAATAAATGAGCGGATATATCGGAGCAAGATACGTGAAGAAAGTGAAACTCGTAAAGGAGTTAAACTTAGAAGTAAATAAACACGAAATCAAAAACTTCATTCATATTTGCATAAACACGTAAAATATATACGAAAGGGTGGGAAAACTCCCCCAAACAAGACAACAAATTTTCTAAATATTCTCCCTCTTGCCTTTCAAGCAAAAACAAAAGGAGGAAGAATGTATCAAGTAGATATAATTTGTTTTTTGGACAAAAAATACTTAAAACAGAAAAAAAAAATTAAGATGGTGGAGTGGGAGCTATCTCGGATTGAAGTAGATGAAAGTGTAGTGCGCCTGCGCTAGTACGAGCGTGAAGATGTAGATGATTTTGGCGGTGGCGGCATCGGTATCTTTGGGATGGGCTCGGCTCTAAGTGGTCGACCCGGAACAAGGTCATGCAGAGGTTCATTCTCTTGGAATTCGATGGAGGGTGGTGCTTCCTCGGGCTTGACTCGCTGCCGACCGACCTATGTCGACAGGGTCTTCCGACTCACTCGGACTATTGTCGCAGCTTATCGGTTCCGGTTGAGGGGTGGGAGCACCTTGTCCCTCGGCTTCTTCCTTTTCTCCTCCTTCTTCCTCGGTTTCTTCTTCTTCCTTCTTCCTTCTCTCCTTCTTCCTTCTCCTCGTAAAGAGCCGCTTCAGCCGCAGCCTCCTCTTCTTCTTCTTCTACCTCTCGTAAAGGGAGATTTGGCATGGCTCGAGGATTCTTCCGATGTGTCCGAGCTAACCGGGTCTTGAGCTGCTTTGGAACGTCTTTTTAGAGGAGCTTGATCAATTCCTTCGCTCCTTAACTGGAGCCTTCATCTCAAGGAGCACATTCTCGCTGCTCTCGGATTTGAGATTGGGCGGTCTTTTGGCTAATGGTCATAGACTAAAGGACGAGTCCTAAATGACCGGAGAGTGTCTTTTATCCCGAGTGGACACGGAGGAGAGCTTTTCTAACATTGTGTTAGAGAACGCAGACTACTGTAACGTGAGAAGCACCTGAGGTGGAAGCACCGCCGGTGTCGGAGGTAGAGAGAGTGGAGTCCGAGTCCGAGGCGGAGGAGAAGGTTGCCTCACTTCGAGCTGTGGACCCGGACACCCGGTTGGGTTTCCCGGTATCCATAGCCTAAAAGCTCTTTTCTCGCCAACTACTATGGCAGCCTCGGATACCGCGTTAGGATCCGAGGGGAGCGGGACTTTGAATTGTTTGAAGATGAAGGTGAGGAGAGGCCCAAAAGGAAGAGGGGTGGTTTTCTTTGTCCGAGCTAGCATAGAGGTCATCCGCTCGATGATAGCTGGGAATAGGTCTACTTCGTAGCCCTCGAGAATGTCAAAAAGAGCCTTGAGAATCTTTGAGTTCGGATTCTCTTTGCTTAAGTGCTCGAGAGAAAAAGGTTCTAATCAACAAGAACAAGACAAGACGAGCTTCGTCTTCATCCGAGTCACGGAGAAGTTTTTACGTGACTCGGGGATTTCTTTGGCATATTTCTCAAAGAGATCATCAGCAACCTCATTAAATGGAATACGGTTGTTGTTTTTAAGAAAAGAGAAGAAACTTTGAATAAGCGATGGAGGAGGGAGACATTAAAACGAATGACTACATCTTGAACTCGGATGTGAGGTTCCACTCGGAGCTAGAAAGGTTTGAATAGAACTCGGAGACGAGTTCCGGATAGATTAACTCGCTGAAACAGAGGAAATTGTATACCCCTATAGATTTGATGTGATTCAACCACGAAAACTTTGTGGTTGGGAAGAATTTTTCATCCAACGTCGGATGTTAGGTGATAAGGCTTTTAGAGGGGTTGGAAGGACTCTCTTGGCTTTTGGTTCGGGGCTTCTTGGTTGCGTAACCAAGAAAATCCGGGCGGAACCTCTTTTAGGCATAGTTAGGGAGTTTCTTTGAGAAGAAAAGAGATGAACTTTGAGAGAACACCGGTCCTTCCAACCCCTCGAACCAAGAGATGAACTAGGCACGATCACACCGGTCTTGAGAACACCGAACTTGCTTGAGAGCTAGTATTCGAGAGTGTGAGTGAGTACAGAGTAAAGTAGCGAAATGAAGGAAAATGGATGCTATTTATAGAGAAAAAGATGTCCTTCAATATCCGTTCGACCCAACTCTCCAACGGTTGCCTTAGACCGGTGTGACTGCTTCCGATCTCCAACGGTTAGAATTCTAATGTTTGTCTTCTAATGGCTAGTTCTATTATTTATACGTGAGAGAGAGAGAAAGAGAAATTTTCAAAGAAATTTCTGAAATTCTCCACTAATCTAGAGATGATTTCGTAAGTTTGAAGTCCATTTTTCTCAAAACCGAGTCCGACTCGAGTAGAATTTCCGAGTCACTCGAAACTAAAAGCAAATAATAACTTCTACCTTAGTATCACTGGGTCAAATTAACAAATTGTTATTAAGACACATAAATGAGACATAAAACACATAATCATGCAAGGTAATTTCACTTAGAAAAGCACATTGAAGACTCGGACAACGATCTATATCTCTCCGAGTCATGCAAAAGGAATCGGGTATAACGATGTTACTTATATAGAGTTTTGATTCTAAGGCATTCTCTCGTGACTTAGAAACTTACTTGAGTAAAATAGTATTTTTCTCTAAGTGTTTCGGCCTTCAATTATTGCTTTTCGCTAGCGACTCGAAAACTCGGTTCTTTATTCTAAGTCCACTCTCACTCGGACTATTCGCATTTTGAGTGTATCGTATTCCGCCGCTTCTCACTCGGAATCCGACTTGTGGTTATCTAATCTATTGTTCGCATAGTCGGCATTCGTAGTTCATATCATGCTTAGTCTATATCAAGTTTTTCCCACTCGATATTCGTTATAGAACTTGATTCTTTACCTAAGACTAAGCCATATGGAATTCCGAGAATCATGGATATTAGACTCGTAAAATTCCATTTCTTTTCCGACTCGGATAATCAATTGCGTAATTTTCATAATTATTTTATTATCTCGTGTCTAACCTTGGACCAAAGTATTTTATACTTTGAGAACCAAAGGTGTTTTTACTTTTGTAGGTTATTCAATCGAGGATATCTTTTCAAACTACAAAAGTAGCCGGCTTCGTAACGTCAAATCACCAGCGAGATATGGCTTTTCACCTTCCCCGCTTTAGTCTCGGAAGATTGTGTCGAAGCCGCTCGCTTCCATATCCGGAAAACCGGAACGCCAAGCTTAACGGTGGTTTCCACCACATTTATCAAGACACAACCGATGATCTTTGGGACTTCCAAGAGAGTTAAACCGTTGTCCAACGTCCATATTTCAACGGATACTTTCCGAGTGACTCGTAAAGCCTTTCACAACGGTCACAGAGGACTCTCGGTCAGCAGATGAAGATAACGGCTACTCGCTTGGTTATCTATAAATACAAGCCACTTCACAAGACTTGAAGGTTGCCGAACATATTGTCTATACTCTTACTTGATCAAAGTTATTGTATTTACTCACAATCTTCAACTTACAACTCCCACTTTGTAATTCATTACTTTCGAGTTGTAAGGTCTTGTACTTAGTTACAAACTCTTCTTACATTCTTTGTAAGGTCCCTCGACTAAGCCGTAAAGGTTAACTCAGCTTAGTTGTCCCTAGCTGTAAGGGTTATCTCAGCTAGGAAGTACTAGATCGGATAAGGTAACTTCGAGTCTAGGAAAACTTATATAGAGTTGTCCAAGGGAGCAGCTCGTGTTCGCCGCTCACGGTATTTTGTGGACTCAAAATAGTGGATTTGACTTCGTGTCCGGATTGACACGGGCCGTGGTTTTCTCGCCCCGGGAGGGTTTCCACGTAAAATCTCTCGTGTTCTCTTTCCGAGTTCATTCTAGACTCGCATGCACCTCGCTATACTTGTTTACTCGATTCATTGCATTCTATGTCCAAGATTTTCTGACCCCGTGCTTAGACTCGTAAACCGTCTTTGCCTCGTTTTCGTCAAAAGTGTGTGTTTTCGCAAAGAATTTTCCATCACCCTATTCACCCCACCTCTAGGGTGACTCGGACTCTCCCCGAGCAAACCTTCAATTGGTATCGAGCCTAGCCTTTCGTAAAGGATCTAACAGTCCAAAGGTTTAAAGATCGATGGCTCGTAACACCGGAGAGTTCGACGAAGGTAGATCTTCCAACGAGCCACCAAAATTCAAAGGTTCAAACTTCGGTCACTGGAAGAAGCTTATGGAATGTTTCCTCATGGATCACGATGAAGAAGTATGGGAAATCATACAACAAGGAAATTACATTCCGACAAAGACAGATGAATTCAGTAATCCTTCCCAAGACAAAGGCCGAGTTCACGCCAGCAGGCGAGAGAAGTTCGTAAAGAACTTCAAAGCCATGAACATCCTCATGTGCGCCATAAGCTCGTAAGAATATAATCGAGTCTCCGCCTCGTGACTCTGCTAAAGAGGTGTGGGACACTCGGTCAACACCTACGAAGGTACAAGTCGAGTGAGATAAGCAAAGATCGGCCAAGTATCTTCACAAATATGAGCTTTTCAAAATGGAGCCGAAGAGAACATTACTCGGATGTTCATACGTTTCACCGAGATCACCAACAATCTCAAATCTCTCGGGAAAGAAAATCTCCCATGAAGAAATGTGTCGAAAAATTCTCGTAAGCCTACCCAAGAGACGATGGGGTCCTAAGGTGACCGCCATAGAAGAGGCTCGGAACCTCTCACTCTTGAAGCCAAACGAGCTCATCGGAAAGCTTCGACTCATGAGATACACTTGGAAGAAGAAGATGCCGAGGGTACCTCCAAAAGGAACATTGTGCTTAAAGCCTCGTAATCCAAAGAAGCAATTCCGAGCTCCTCCGAATCGAAGATGATCCCATGGCACTCATTGCAAGAGGCTTCAAGAAAATGATGAACCACAAAAGATGGGACAAAAGACCAAAAGAAGAATTCTACAAGAAAGACTAGAGAGATAGAAAAGGTAAGTTTTCTTCTCCTTCAAAGTTATCTTTGTCTAAGAATTCCGGATGTTTTGAATGTGGCAAGCAAAGACCACATAGTCAAGGACTCGTCCAAAACGAAGACGGGACAGGAAGAAGAAAAAGGCCATGATGGCAACATGGAGCGATGAGGATTCATCCGAAGACGACGAGGATTCGGATGACTCAAAGTGTCCGATGGCAATCGCCGACTCGTAAGCCGAAAAGAGTCGACTCGCATCACGTACTCGGATAATGAGGAAACCGATCCTCAAGAGGTAATAAACTACTTCCTCAAATTCTCCAAAGTTGATTTAGCTAAATATATCTTTACTTTGGAAGAAAAGTCCAATCTCGATTCTTCTCATTTCAAGGAACAACTTGAGTCAATCACTTCGAGAGCACTTCTTTAAAAAACGAATTGGAAAACCGAGACTCACACTCGGAGAACTCAAGACAAGTGCTCAAACTAATGAGACCGAGTCCGAGTTACTCGAAAAGAAAATGAGCAACCGAAACGTAAGCTCACCGAGTCTCAAGATCTTGTTTTAAAGTTTACTCAAGGACGTAAGAACCTTGATATGCTTTTAGGATCACAATGTGTCTCTTTTAGAAAAGAAGGTCTTGGTTTCAACAAGGAGGAAGAATCTAATTCTTACTCGAATTGTTCAAAAAGGATTCCGTAACCGTGAAGTTCAAAAAGGCCGAGCATGGTCCCATTCACAAGAATGAAAGGAGGACTAAGCCCAGACTTATTTACAAAAAGAAACCATTTTCCTCTCGTTTCAAAAGGAAAGGTTTTTAAAAGGAAAGAGACACAGTACTCGCTTCTCGAGAAGAAGAAGACTTAGAATCGACTAAACCCAAAGTCATTCAAATCTGGGTTCCGAAGCACCTTCTTCCTCGTAAAAGGACCACAAGTAAGGAATGTTACCGGGTTCGTTAGAGGAAGTAAGAAGGGTTAGATTCTCTCTGCTTTGCAGGTCTCTCGTAAAAGATCAAAGGACACCGGTACTGGACAGCGGATGTTCTCGACATATGTCAGTGACCAAGGACTCTTTTCGAGCCGGAGTCATATAAAGGAGGAAAGGTGACCTTTGGTGATGACAAAGAAAGGCAAGATAGTGGGCATTGGGAAGATTGGTAATGAAAACAATCTGGTGAGCCCAGCCTACCTTATCAAAGGACTAAAGTACAACCTACTTAGCATATCCCAACTATGTGACAAAGGTCAAGAGGTAAAATTCACTCAATCCAAGTGCTACATCACGTATGAGATCACCAAAGAGGTAAAACTCTCGGTAAGAGATCGGTAATACCTACATCATCCCTCTTTCGACCCAAGTCGAATTTATCCTCGTTTGAAAGCATCTCTTCAAGATGACTCTTGGACTTGGCATCGTAGATTAGGTCATATTAGCATGCATACTATCAAAAAGCTTGCATCTCATCATCTCGGTTAGAGGATTACCTAACCGTGCGTTTGAGAAGGATAAAGTATGTGAAGCATGCACCGTAGGGAAACAAGTCGATCTTCATTCAAATCTCTCGAAGACAGCTTCCACATCCAATGTGCTTGAATTACCGCATATGGACCTATGTGGCGAGATTCCCGTGAAGAGTCTCGGAGGTAAATCTTACATACTTGTTATCATTGATGATTTTTCAAGATTTACCTCGGGTGTGTTTTCTCAAGCATAAGAATGGAGCCTTCAAGGAGTTCAGCAAGCTCGTAGAAAGATTCAAGTGGAGTCCTGCACTCGCATTCAAAAGATTCGAACCGACCATGGAAGGGAGTTCGATTACTCGTAATTCTCGTAGTTTTGTGACAAGAATGAAATTTCTCACAACTTCTCAAGCACCCGTAACTCCTCAACAGAATGGAGTAGTTGAGAGAAAGAACAGAACCCTTGAAGAGATAGCAAGGACGATGATGATTGAACACAACTTGCCTTACTATTTTCGGCGTAGGCAAGAAACACAACCTAACTACACTCTCAATCGATGCCTCATCGGACCCATTCTCAAGAAAACACCTTATGAGCTCTACAAAGGGAGGAAGCCAAATATTTCCTATTTCGCATCTTTCTGACGTAAGTGCTTTGTCCACAACAATGGTAAGGATCATCCGACCAAGTTTGATGCTCTGGTCGACGAAGGTATTTTTCTAGGTTACTCCTCTCATAGCAAAGCTTACCGTATCTTCAACAAGAGAACTAACAAAGTGGAAGAAAGTATCCACGTAGTGTTCGATGAGCTTGAACAGAAAAACCAAGTGAATCTTCATACTCGTAACCGAAGCTCGTAAAGGATGATGACGAAGATGAGCTTACAAAGACTCGTAAGGAGATCACTCGTAACGAGGAAGCTCAAAATGAAATAGCTCAAGAGTTCACTCGTAACGAACAAGTCAATGAAGAGGATGACTCGTAACAAGCTGTCGAATATCAAGCAATTCAACCCACAAACCTGGTGAATCAAAGAACTGGTAAAGCATTCAAATTTACTCCCAGCCATCCCCAAGAAAACATCATCTCTGATATCAATAGTGGGGTAAGAACTCGTTCTTCTCTTCATAATCTATGTGCATTCACCGCATTCATTTCATTAACCGAGCCCAAAAATGCACTAGAAGCCCTTAATGAACCCGAATGGGTAGAGGCCATGCAAGAAGAGCTGAATCAATTCGAAAGAAACCAAGTCTCGGACTCCGACCAACCGACCTTCCGACCACCCAGCTATAGGAACCAAATGGGTTTTCAAAAACAAACTGGATGAGGGTGGAGTAGTAGTCGAAACAAGGCTAGACTTGTAGCTCAAGGTTACAATCAAGAAGAAGGAATTGATTATGGGGAAACCTTTGCACCAAGTAGCTAGAATAGAAGCCATTAGAATACTCGTTGGCATTTGCATCCCGCATGCATATTAAATTATATCAAATGGATGTTAAGTGTGCCTTTCTCAATGGTTTTATTGAAGAAGAAGTTTATGTCGAGCAACCTCCTGGTTTTGAAAACTCGAATTTCCAAATCACGTTTTCAAACTTCAAAAGGCTCTCTATGGTCTTAAGCAAGCCCCTAGCGCTTGGTATGAAAGACTCGAGCAGACTTCCCGGTTCAAAATGATTTCAAAAGAGGTCGATCGACAAGACTCTATTCATAAAGACCAAAGGGAAAGATTTTCTCATTGTTCAAATATATGTTAATGATATTATTTTCGGTGCTACTAATGAATTTCTGTGCCGAGAATTTTCTCGAGTTGATGAGTCAAGAGTTCCAAATGAGTATGATGGGAGAACTCAATTTCTTCCTTGGGTTGCAAATCAAACAAGACAAAGATGGAATCTTTGTTCATCAATCAAAATACACCAAGGAACTCGCTGAAGAAATACAAACTTCAAGATGCAAAGCACGCATCTACTCCTATGAGCAAGCAGTATAAAGCTTCGACTCGGATGAGACAGTAAAGCAAGAGATCGAAACTCTATCGAGGTATGATTGGAGCACCGCTATATCTTACTTCAAGCAAGCCGATATAATGTTCAGTGTTTGCTTATGCGCACGATTTCAAGCTAATCCAAAAGAATCACATCTCACTCGCGGTGAAGAGAGTATTCGGATATCTTGCAGCACTCGTAATCTAGGACTCGTGGTACTCCGTAGACTCGTAACCGACTCGACCGGGTACTCGGACGCAGTACTATGCAGGATACAAAGTTGATCGAAAGAGCACATCTAGAGCTTGCCAATTTCGGGTCAATCCCTAATATCCTCGGCACTCAAAGAAGCAAAACTCAGCAGCTCTATCAACCGCGTAAGCTGAATATATTGCCGCTGAGCTTGTTGCGCTCGTATTCTCTCGGATAAAACAACACTTGAAGGATCTTGGACTATTTCTCAACTCGGCCCAATCAAGTGTGACAATCAAAGCGCAATCAGTATCACTAAGAATCCTGTCCAAGCACTCAAAAACAAAGCATATTGAGGTCGGTATCACTTCTTACGCGATCACTCGTAAAAGGGTGATATTACACTTGAGTTCATTCCTACTAATCTTCAATTAGCTGATATCTTTACTAAGCCTCTTGGTGAAGATCAATTCTACTTTATTCTGAATGAGCTTGGTATGTTAAATGCTTAGTTTTGTGTTATGATTCTTGAATATTTCGTACTATGTGCTTTCGTTGTTAATAACCATTAGTTCAGTTGATCACGTGATACTAGGGCCGATAGTTATTTCGTGTTTCGAGTCACTCGTAATTCTTTCGAGTCAAACTCGGACGTAGAGAAAGTTGGACATCAAATTTTCTGAAGCTATCTCTAGAACAAGTGGAGAGTTTCGGATTATAATTTCAAAATCTTTTCCTTCTCTTTCTCAAGCGCCGTGATCGGATCTTAGCCGCAGATTTCAAACCGCCGATATCTCAACCGTTGAAGAAGAACCGTCACACCGGGCATTAATGACCGATGGACAAGCTAAGTCGAACGGAGTTACTTAACGGATAGTGAACGGGCGCGCGTATTCTCTATAAATAACGACTATCCATCTTCATCTCGATATTCTAAAACTCCTTCCCTCTCAAACGAAACTCTTCTCGCGGAAGCTCTCTACGTGAACAAGTGTTCCCCGATCGTCCGCGGACGTCGAAGAAGCTCTCTCTCACTCTCTCGTAAGTTTCGACCGCTCTCATCTCTTTTCTTCTACCATTTTCGTTATCTTCTCTTCTACACCTCCTTCTCTTTCTCTTTCGAAAAGTTTCATCTTTTCATCTCTCACCATGCCTAAAAGAGGAAACCATCCCGATTTTCGTGTTTCTTCATCCTCTAAAAAGCCTCGCACCAATAAGCCGTAAAGCTCAACCCCTTCTAAACCCATTGTCACCCAAAGACCTTGCGCTAGACGACAAGTTCTTCCCAACAACCCAATTCTCCCGGTTGTCCAACATTCAAACCACCGGAGTCTACCCTTTCTTGTGTTTCAGCGAGTTTATCTATCCCGAACTCGTTTCGAGTTTTATACTCATCTCTCCCACTCCGAAAATGTTCTAACCTCTCGGGTTCGTAACATTACTATTCGTATCAATACCTCCCTCCTTCACCGACTGTTCAAAGTTTCTTCTCTCTTCTTGAACAAGTAACCCTATCCCTTTCACCGAAGTCACCGACGACTTCTTTGAAAAGTATGCTAAAGAATTCCCCGGGTCCGGAAAGAACTTTTCCGTGACTCAGTTGAAGTCGAAGCCAGGCTTCGTGTTTCCTACCGATGAGAACCTTCTTCTCACAAAGCATTCCAGCAAGGAGAACCCCAACTCCAAGCACCTCAAAGCCCTCTTCGATATCTTGGAGGGATACGAAGTCGACCTCTTCCCCTCCATCATTGAGCGGATGGCCGCTGTGCCGCTCAACTCCAAACCAAGAAAAACACCTCCCTTCCTTTCGGTGCTCTTCTCACCCTTGTCTTCAAACAATTCCAAGTTCCTCTTCCCTCTCGACCCTAACGCGGTGTCCGAGGCGGCCATTGTGGTCGGCAAGAAGGAACTCCGAGGGTACGGATACCGGAAACTAACCCCGGTGTCCGGGTTCACAACTCGTAGCCGAGGCTTCCTTCTCCACCTCGGACTCATAAATCAACCCCTCTTCCTCTTCCCTCTTCACCTGGTGGTGCCTCCACCTCCAGTGCTTCCAAAACTCTCTCCGCCCTCTTGTCCCCTGTTTTCATGGACAAGATCGCCTCTGTGTCTTCCGAACTCGGAGACATGGCCAGTGGCTTTCAAGTTCTGTTCTTCGTGGTCCGACCATCAACCAAAAGACCGGTCGGTCCCAAATCCGAGAGCAAGCAGCCTCTCGTTCTTGAGATGAGAGAGCTGGTTAAGGACCGGAAGGAGCTGGCCGAGCTCCTCGAGAGAGAAGGTCCAAGGCGCCTCAGGACCCGGATGACTTAGACACATCCGAGGCGTCTTCGACCCCAGCCTAACCTCCTCGGACAGCGAGGAAGCCGAGGAAGTAGAGGAAGAAGCCGCAGATGCAGCGGAGGATGCCGAGGAACCCGCGGCTAAAGCAGGCCCTTCCGGCAAAGGGAAGAAGAGGCCGTGGCGACCGCTCTCCAAGCTCAAATTGTCAGTACTCAGCTCGGACGGCAGCCTCGAGTGGGTCGAAGATCTCGCTCCTCCAGCCGAGTCGCCCACAGCAGCCCCTCCAGCCCCCGAGGTCCCAAGGGAAGAACCCCTCGATCCACTCTCTCCGGGTCGCCCACTCGTAGCCGAGCCCCGAGAACTATTCCGGTTCTCCCTTCGCCGCGCTCCAAGCACATCGTCAAGATCGTATCAGCGCCGGCGCACCTCCGCCTCCACTCGAAATCCCCTTCTTCCTAGTTGGAGCCATGCACCGAGTCACAATTCCTCGCTGTCTCCGCAATTTCTTCTTTCAAATTTTCTTTTTGTCCAGTACAACTTATGTGTATTACTCGTACTTTTCTTCCTTCTTTTTATTTCTTGTTTTTGCTAAAAGGCAAGGGGGAGAAATGTAGAAACTGGTTGTCTTGTTTAGGGGAGTTTATTCCCTTGAAATTTCTTTTTAATGAAGTGATGCATTTCATTACTAATTTCTGAGTTCTTTATATTTCGAGTTATTGTTAAAGCATACTGTATTTCAGTTTTGCTCGATATATTATATACTCGCTCCGATCTGCTCACTATGCCTCTTCATAAGCAAACTACTCGGAATCAATCTATTTTTCCTCTAACAAAAGTTTCGTTTAAGTATGGAATGCCTTTCATCAAAAAGGGGAGATTGAAGACTCGGACACCGATCTATATCTCTCTCGAGTCATGCAAAAGGAATCAGGTATAACGATGTTACTTATATAGAGTTTTGATTCCAAGGCATTCTCTCGTGACTTAGAAACTTACTTGAGTAAAATAGTATTTTTCTCTAAGTGTTTCGGCCTTCAATTATTGCTTTTCGGCTAGCGACTCGTAAAACCGGTTCTTTATTCCGAGTCCATTCTCACTCGGACTATTCGCATTTTGAGTGTATCGCATTCCGCCGCTTCTCACTCGAATCTGACTTGTGGTTATCTAATCTATTGTTTGCATAGTCAGCATTCGTAGTTCATTTCATGCTTAGTCTATATCAAGTTTTTCCCACTCGATATTCGTTATAGAACTTGATTCTTTACCTAAGACTAAGCCATATGGAATTCCGAGTATCATGGATATTAGACTCGTAAAATTCCATTTCTTTTCGACTCGGATAATCAATTGCGTAATTTTCATAATTATTTTATTATCTCGTGTCTAACCTTGGACCAAAGTATATTATACTTTGAGAACCAAAGGTGTTTTTACTTTTGTAGGTTATTCAATCGAGGATATCTTTTCAAACTACAAAAGTAGCCGACTTCGTAACGTCAAATCACCAAGCAGATATGGCTTTTCACCTTCCCCGCTTTAGTCTCGTAAGATTGTGTTAGAAGCCGTCCGCTTCCATATCCGGAAAACCGGAACGCTAAGCTTAACGGTGGTTTCCACCACATTTATCAAGACACAACCGATGATCTTTGGGACTTCCAAGAGAGTTAAACCGTTGTCCAATGTCCATATTTCAATGGATACTTTCCGAGTGACTCGTAAAGCCTTTCACAACGGTCACAGAGGACTCTCGGTCAGCAGATGAAGATAACGGCTACTCGCTTGGTTATCTATAAATACAAGCCACTTCACAAGACTTGAAGGTTGCCGAACATATTGTCTATACTCTTACTTGATCAAAGTTATTGTATTTACTCACAATCTTCAACTTACAACTCCCACTTTGTAATTCATTACTTTCGAGTTGTAAGGTCTTGTACTTAGTCACAAACTCTTCTTACATTCTTTGTAAGGTCCCTTGACTAAGCTTTAAAGGTTAACTCAGCTTAGTTGTCCCTAACTCGTAAGGGTTATCTCAGCTAGGAAGTACTAGATCGGATAAGGTAACTTCGAGTCTAGGAAAACTTGTATAGAGTTGCCCAAGGGAGCAGCTCGGGTTCGATCAGTTCACGGTATTTTGTGGACTCAAAATAGTGGATTTGACTTCGTGTCCGGATTGACATGGGCCGTGGTTTTCTGCCCCGGGAGGGTTTCCACGTAAAATCTTTGTGTTCTCTTTTCGAGTTTATTCTAGACTCGACATGCCCTCGCTGTACTTGTTTACTCCGATTCATTGCATTCTATGTCCAAGATTTTCCGACCCCGTGCTTAGACTCGAAACTGTCTTTGCCTCTTTTCCGTCAAAAGTGTGTGTTTTCGTAAAGAATTTTCCATCACCCTATTCACCCCCTCTAGGGTGACTCGGACTCTCCCCGAGCAAACCTTCACACATAATCATGCATTAATCATTCCAAGTTCATTCCTAATAAAGCAAAACTGATCCTCACTAAGTGGTTTAATAAAGATATCAGCTAGTTGAAGTTTCATAGGAATGAATTCAAGTTCAATATCACCTTTCTCATAATGGTCTCTTAAAAAATGATACCTGATCTCAATATGCTTTATTTTTTAGTGCTTGAACTGGATTCTTAGTGATACTGATTGCACTTTGATTGGAATCGATTTGAATGAAAGTCCAAGATCTCTTAAGTGTCGTTTGATCCATAGAATCTTAGCACAACATGCTCCAGCTGCAATGTACTCGGCTTCAGCAGTTGATAGAGCTACTGAGTTCTACTTCTTTGAGTGCCAAGATATAAGGGATTGACCCGAAATTGGCATGCTCCCGAGGTGCTCTTTCTATCAACCTTGTATCCAGGCATAGTCGGCATCCGAGTATCCAGGTGAGAGTCGGTTCCGAGTCTCTTGAGAACCATAAACCTAGATTCCGAGTCCCTGCAAGATATCTAAAGATTCTCTTCACCACGAGTGAGATGTGATTCTTTTGGATTAGCTTGAAATCTTACACACAGTACATACACTAAACATTATGTCCGGCCTTCGAAAGTAAGATATAGCAGAGATCCAATCATACCTCAATAGAGTTTCGATCTATTGCTTTACCTTTTTCGTTTGAGTCCAGTTTTATGCTCTGCTACTTATTGGTGTTGCTTGCATGTTTTGCATCTTGAAGTTTGTACTTCGTTAGCAACTCCTTAGTTTACTTTAATTGATGGATATAGATGCCATCTTTGTCTTGCTTGATTTGTAGACCAAGGAAGAAATTGAGTTCTCCCATCATGCTCTTTTGGAATTCATGTCTCATTAACTCGGAAAAATCTCCAAAGAGATTTTCATTAGTAGCTCCAAAAATTATGTCATCTACATAGAACCGAGCGATAAGAAAGTCTTTCCCCTTGGTTTTTATGAAAAGAGTTTTGTCAATCTGACCTCTTTTAAAATCATTTTCAACCAAGAAACTGCTTAGACTTTCCTACCAAGCTCTAGGAGCTTGTTTAAGACCATAAAGAGTTTTTGCAATTTCAAAACATGATTTTGAAATTCCGAGTTTTCAAATCCAGGGGTTGCTGAACATAGACTTCCTCTTGAATGAAACCATTAAGAAAAGCACATTTAAAATCCATTTGATATAATTTGATATTCATGCTTGATGCAAATGCTAATAGGATTCTAATTGCTTCAATCCTAGCCACCGGTGCAAAGGTTTCCCCACAATCAATTCATTCTTCTTGATTGTATCCTTGAGCCACAATTCTAGCCTTATTTCTAACTACCAGCCCACCTTCATCCAGTTTGTTCTTGAAAACCCATTTGGTTCCTATGACTGGGTGGTCGGAAGGTTCTTTGGTCGGAGTCTAGACTTGGTTTCTTTTAAATTGATTAAGTTCCTCTTGCATGGCCTCTACCCATTCAGGTTCATTTAAGGCCTCTAGTGCGTTTCGGGTTTAGTTAATGATATGAATGCAGTGAATGCACATAGATTTTGCAAAGAAGAACGAGTTCTTACCCCATTGTTGATGTCGGACAAGATGTTTTCGAGTGGGTGACTCGAGGCATATTTGAATGCTCTACTCGTTGTTTGGTTCACCAGGTTAGTAGGCTAAATTGGTTGATCTTAAGTGGTCCGATATGATTGAGCTTGCTCATCTAATTGACCTTCAGCATTTTGAGCTGGCTCTTGAGCTGATTCATGGTATTTTGAGTTACCTCATTTTGAGTTCTTTTTCCTTGACTCTATTTGAGCTTATTTTCAGCAAGCTCATCATCTCGACCGAGCTTCGGATCCGAGAATGTTAATTCACTTGGTTTTCCCCGATCAATCTCATCAAAAACAACGTGGATGCTTTCTTCCACTTGGTTAGTTCTTTTATTGAAAATGCAATATGCTTTACTATGATATGAATAACCAAGAAAGATACCTTCATTTGACCGAGCGTCAAACTTGGTCGAGTGATCCTTACCATTGTTGTGAACATAACATTTACATCCAAAGGGTTTTTTCCCTTTGTAGAGCTCGTATAGAGTTTTCTTCGGGATGGGTCCGATGAGGCATCCGTTCGGAGTGTAATTTGCTATGTTGATCGCCTCAGCCTAGAAATAGTAAGGTAGATCATGTTCAATCATCATTGTCCTTCCTATTTCTTCAAGAGTTCGGTTCTTTCTCTCCACTACTCCATTCTGTGGAGGGGTTCTTGGTGCTCGAGAAATTGTGGGAGATACCATTCTTATCACGGAACTCTGCAAATTCTAAGTAATCGAACTCCCTTCCATGGTTAGTTCAAATTCTTTTGATCCGAGTCCGAGACTCAACTTGAATTTTCCTTCGAGCTCGCTGAACTCTTTGAAAGCTTCATTTTTGCTCTTAAGAAAACAAACCCAAGTAAATCGTGAGTAGTCATCAACAATCACAAGTACTTATGATTTACCTCCAAGACTCTTGACGAGTGATTTCACCACATAGGTCCATATGCAACATTTCAAGCACTTTGGATGTAGAAACTGTTTTGAGAGATTTAAAAGATTATCCGACTCGTTTCCCATTTGTCCATGCTTCACATATTTTATCTTTCTTAAATGCACAGTTAGGCAATCCTCTAACTAAACCATAAAAGGCAAGCTTTTTATGGTGTGCATGCTAACATGACCTAGTCTACAATGCCATGTCCAAGATTCATCATGTAGCGATGCTTTTAAACAAGACAAATTCCGACTTGGGTCGAGAGTGGAATAGTGTAGGTATTATCCGATCTCTTACCCGAGAGCTTAGTCACCTTGGTAGTTTCATCAGAAATGTAGCAATTTGTCCGAGTGAATCTTACCTCTTGACCTTTGTCACACAGTTGAGAGATGCTTGAGTAGATTGTACTTTAATCCCTTGACAAGGTAGACTGGGCCGACCAGATTGTCTCCTTTTCTAATCTTGCCTATCCCAACTATCTTGCCTTTACAGTTATCTCCAAAGGTGACTTTGCCTCCCTTGTAATCTTCTAACTCGGAAAAGAGTCCCGAATCTCCCGACATGTGGCATGAGCATCCACTATCTAGGTACCAATGACCTCCTGTCCTTTCTCGAGTTACCTACAAGTCAAAAACACACTAACCCTTCTCACTTCCTCTAACGAACCCAATAATTCCTTGCACTATGGTCCTTTTTAAGGAATAAGACTCTTAGAAACCTAGATTTGAATAACTTTGGGTTTAGTCTAATTCCGAGTCTTCCTTTTCGAAAACCGAATCTGTGTCTCTTTCTTTTGAAAATCTTTTCTTTTGTAAACCTAGGTGGAGAAGGCTTTCCCCGTAAGCTGGTCCGGGCTCAGTCTTCCTTTCATTTTTATGAATGGGACCGTGCTCAGCCTTCCCGAACTTTATAATTCTGGAATCCTTTTTGAAAACATCCGAGTAGGAATTAGATTCTTACTCTTTGTTAAAACCAAGTCCTTCTTTCCTGAATGAGACACATTGAGAGCCTAAGAGCATGTCAAGTTTTTTTGACCTTAAGTGAACTTCAAGACAAGTTCTTGAGACTCATTGAGTTTTTGTTTCGGATGCTCATTTTCTCTTCTAAGTGTCTCGGACTTAGTCTCATTGGCTCGAGTACTAGTCTTGAGCTCTCTTAGAGTAAGTCTTAGTTTTTCCAATTTATTTTTCAAAACAATGCTCTCGAAGTGAGTGACTCAAGTTGTTCTTTAAATTGGGAAGAATCATAATTGGACTTTTCTTCCAAAGTATAAATATATTTAGCTAAATCAACTTTGGAAAACTTTGGAAAGCTTTTCTTCCAAAGTCTCCTTGTTGTCCGAGTTGTTAGAGTCCGACTACGGATTCAGCTTCTAAGTCCGATAGTGTCATCGGACACTTTGAGTCATCCGAGTCTTCATATTCTTCAAATGAATCTTCATCACTCCATGTGGCCATCATAGCCTTCTTCTTCTTTCTTTCCCTCTTTCTCCTTGGACGAGTCTTTAACTATGTGATCTTTACTGCCACATTCAAAATAGCCGAGTTCTTAGTTAAAGATAACTTTGAAGGGGAAGAGTGTTTACCTTTTCTATCCTTCTTGTCTTTCTTGTAGAACTCTTCTCTTGGATTTTTCTCCCATCTCTTGTGCTTCATCATTTTTTGAAGCCTCGAGCGATGAGTGCCATGGGATCTTCTTCCGAGTTTGAGGAACTCAAATTCTCTTCTTTGCTTTCCGAGGCCTTCAGTCGTAATATTCCTTTTAGTGTTGACCTCGGCATCCTCTTCTTCTAGATGGATTTCATGGGTAAGTAGCTTCCCAATCAGTTCATTTGGCTTTAGAAGAGAGAGTTTCGAGCTTCCTCGATGGCGGTTACCTTTGGACCCCATCTTCTCTTAGGTAGATTCAGGATTTTTCTGCACATTTCTTTATGACATATCTTTCTACCCAAAGACTTGAGATTATTTGTAATCTCGGTGAAGCGTATGAACATCTAGTGATGTTTTCATCCGGCTCCATCTTGAACAGCTCGTATTTGTGAAGATATTGGCTTATCTTCTCTTGTCTTACTTGGTTGGTTCCTTCATATGTGCTGACAAGAGCGTCCCACACATCTTTTGTTGTGTCACATGCCGACACTCTGTTGTATTCTTACGAGCCGATGGCGCACATCGGTTTATTCATCGCCTTAAAGTTCTTTCCGAACTTTTATACCTCTTCGATGGTGTACTCAAACTTTGCTTCAGGCACGGGTCTTGCATCTTCCATCTTCATTAGAATGTAGTTGCCTTCTTGTATGATGTTTCATACATCTTCATCGTGATCTAGTAGAAAGCATTCCATGAGCTTCTTCCAATATACAAAATTTGATCCTTTAAACTTTGGTGGTCTCTTGGAAGATCTTCCTTCATCGAACTCTCCATTGTTCCGAGCCATTTGATCTTTAGACCTTTGGATTGTTAGATCCTTTCCGAAAGGCTAGGCTCGATACCAATTGAAGGTTTGCTCCTGGAGAGTCTAAGTCACCCTAGAGGAAGGGTGAATACGGTGATGAGGAAATTTTAACAAAATGAAAGGGTTAAAGTTTAAACCGAATAATCAAGATAATTTGAGTCTAGATTGGACACGGAAAAGTGTACACTCGAATTACGTGGAAACCCTCCCGGGGCAGAAAACCACGGCCGGTGCTAATCCAAGCACCAAGTCAAATCCACTATTTTGAATCCACAAAATACGGTAGATTGATTCAACCGAATTGCTCCCTTAAACAATTACTAACGAGTTTTACTAGACTTTGAAATTCCCTTATCCGATCTAGTACTTCCTAACTAAGGTAACCTTTACAGCTAGGGACAACCGAGCTGAGTTAACCCTTACAGCTCGGTCAAGGGACCTTACTCAGAAAGTAAGAAAGAGTTTATAACTTATTAAGAGACTTTACAACTCGGAAAAGTGTTAAGTACGAGACTTGGAGTTGTAAAAAGGAAGATTGAATGTGTATTATACAAAGAGATATAATTTCAGCAATCTTCAAGTCTTGTGAAGTGGCTTCTATTTATATATGACCAATCATATTAGTTGTTGTGACTATCTTCTTATTAGAAGTCCTTTGTGACCGTTGTAACGGTTCTTCCGAGTCACTCGGAAAAGATGCGTTGAAATGTGAACGTTGTGCAACGGCTCTTGACTCCTTAGGATGTCCCAATCCACTGGTGGTATCTAAAAAGAAGGGTGGAAACCACCGTTGAGTTTAGCATTGAAGATTTTCAGGTTTGGAAACGGACAACCCCGACACAATGTCCGGGCCTGGTTCGAAGTAGAAAAGCCATGTCACTGGTGATTGACGACTTGAAGCCGGTTACTTTTGTAATTCAAAAGTAGGATAACCTCGTTTGGATAACCTACAAAAGTAAACAAATTTTGGTTCTCAAAGTATAAAATACTTTGGTCTAGGATTAGGCACGGATAATAATTTAATTAAGATAATTAAGTGCATAATTATCTAACTCTTAGAAGAGTGGAATTTTCCGAGTCTAATATTCATTATACTCAAATTCCATCCGAGTCGGTCTAAGGAAAGATCAAGTTATAAAGAGAATATCGAGTATGAGTACTTGATCTAGACAAAAGCGAGTTCAAATAAACATGCCGACTTAGAGAGTTGAATTAACGCTATAATTCACTTTAACTTGGAATATGAAGTCCGAACTTAGTTTGAAAATGTTAGTAAGATTGTTTGAACATACGATAAGTCCGAGTGATGTCCGAGTGGCTCGGAACCATTAGTGTGAATTGATGACCAAGAGTATGCCTTTTGAGTCGATCAAAATCGAATGAAAACATATGCAATAGTTTACGTAATATTCGGAATAGTTTTTATAACTCTCATAATAGTTTCTATAACACTCAAAATGACTTGTAATCAAAACCTAGAAGGGATGAGGTTTGTACCGATTCCTTGATAGTACTCAGAATGATATAAATGCAGAGTCCGAGTCTTAACTCTATAACGACAGTTCTTACATTACAACCGTCGTCATGGGTACTACACGAAAAGTGAAAAAATTGTTCTAAGCGGGGCATATGATGACGGTTTTAATGTAAGAACCGTCGTCATAGGTTAGAACTTTTTTGTAGTTTTTTCTTTGTTTTTCCATAACCCGTGTACAAAATACGAGTACAAAATACATCATAACTTACAACAACCAACAGCCGCAATTTTCCAATATAAATTACAAAAATTTTCCACTTACTACAACCACAACAAGTTTCATCTTGAAAGTTCGACAACACTTCCATATTTTACAATAAATTCCAATAATGAATATATTATAATGATGTGAAGTTATAATACAAAGAGTACTCTTTCGAGTATTTTATGTGAAAAAGTTCATCTCTATTTACCCAAAGTGATGCTTTTGTAGTAGATTTGGTTATATCATTGTCTTTATGATGATATTGCTTGCATGGAGTTGTTACAAAGGTAGCTCTGGACAATATATATACACTATATTTGTTGTTCACGCTACCTCTGCATGAACTCCAAACAAGCAATATAGTCATAAACACAAGCACATAACTCAATCTACTAAAAGCATCTCTTTAGGAAAATAGAGATAAACCCTTTGGCATAAATATTGAAATCATTTAAACCACAAAGTTTTAAGAGAAAGAGATGGAATTTTTACATAAGTACTCGAAAAGAAATACACAAAGAGGTGGACAACATAGAAACTCAATGATCTTGCCCACGAACCTGTCAAGAGTAAGCTCATTACTCCTCCAAGGCAAACTGTCTCAACTATCAGAAAATGTAATGAGAAAATCGGGGACGAAGGTAACATTCGGGAGCGTAGTTCTTTTGATCCTCGTCGAATGATGATCTTCTAGCCCGCCGTTAGACAGGCTTAGTCCTTGGTTTTCTTGCTTGGAGGTCGTGTAGGGGTAGAGGTGGACAACCTCACTTCTTCTTAGTGAGGTTCCTCTTCTTTTCCTTAGGGAGGTTCCTCCCCTTCTCCTTCGGACCGAAAAGAAAGAGAGAAAGGGCCTTCTACCAATTCACTGCTCTCCGGGGGGACCGGACGATGAGCCCATGCTTGAAGTGGCGTCTCCACCCGCCATGTCACTTACCGATGAGTACAAATTGCTTGCTTGGATTTCTACAAGATGGTCAAAGTGGTGCTCTACCTAGGCTTTAAGGAGGTCACAGTCGAAACACAACACAGCTTGTTTGAGAGCATGAGCTTCGTCAAAGTCTACAAAATCCAACTCCATGGCATCATCAATCAAAAGGTTGTAGAATGTCTTCGCAACGAGGGATGGGCAGCAATTGGCAACAACAGCTTGCTCGGCACGGTCCCTCTTAAAGTGTGGAACAATTTCTCGTAACCAACAGGAAGTCCTTTGTAACTCATTTTCACTATGATTGAAGGGGAGAGTTAAGTCAAAGAATTATTCTTACCAACTCCCTCAATAAAGCCTCTACCTCTCTTCACATTCAAAGAATTTTTTTGCTTCCAATTGTTTACATATACATTATATAATAATATTATATATATATGTGTGTGTGTGTGTGTGTGTGTGTGTGTGTGCGGTTTTCTTTTGCTTCCAATTTCGATGTATTATACATTATCATAAACTAGACATGATTTTATTTGAAATTTTACATAATGGATAGGACAAATTAATATGAATAAAATATTGAGTTCATCCTTTTAATTCACTTTAACGAACCCAAGACATAACCACAACCGAAGTTCCTATAACACTTGTTATCTTTAACAATGAGATCGGGTTCACAAGGCCGGACATAGAGTATATGTGTAGCGTGGGTCGGTAAACAAAGAAAGGGAAAATGGAAAAAGGTTTTATGGGAGAAAAAGGTGGTTAACAATCACAAAACTAATAATAATTCCCTATTATTTATCACATTTTTTCCAATAAAACCTTTATCCCTTTTCTTTATATTCGTGGACCGACCTAAGTTGTACATATACTTTATGTCTTGCCTAGTGAATTTGACCTCATTGCTAAAGTCAACAAGAGTTGTGGGGACTCCCATTCTAGTTATGTCTTGGGTTGTTAAAGTAAACTAAATGGATGGCCTCAACATTTAATTGATATTCATTATTGTCTTATTCATTACGCAAACTTCAAAAAAATCATGTACTCTAGTTTACAATCATGTATAACATAACAAATTTACATCCAAAAAGAAAATCGGAAATTTAGGTAATTGAATAAATTAGCCCATCCCCAACTTTAACTCATCAAAATAAATAACTTTAATAACAAATTTATCTTTATGACAAGTATTTAGGTACATCCCTATATCCAAATTTCTTTCCAATTTGTTACATTTTGACATTTATATTTTCTCCCTTTTCATCCTTAAACCCTATATATATATATATATATATATATATATATAACTCTTTCCCTCTATACTTTGTGTAAAAGAATTGTTTACTTATATATATATATACATATATATATATATACGTATATATATATATATATACGTATATATATATATATATACGTATATATATATATATATACGTATATATATATATATATATATATATACGTATATATATATATATATATATATATATATATATATAGTCCTTTTTGGTTCCAATTTTGATGTATTATACATTTATTATAAACTAAATATGATTTTTTTAAAAAAATTTTACATAATGCATAAGACAATAATGAAGTTATGAATGCAATGTTGAGGTCACCCCTTTAATTTCCTTTAACAACCCAACACATAACAGAAGCAGAATTCTCTTGTTGTGATTAACAATAAGATCAGCTTTACAAGACAAAACATGGAATATACATGCAACATAGGCCGATGCACAAATAATGGTAGAAGGATCGAAGAGTCAAATAGAAACAAAAGGTCTTAAACAATAGTCATTGTTTATCACCTTTTGTTTTCATTTAACTCATCGGCCTTTGTTGCAAAGTATACTTCATATGTTATCTTGTAAAACCTACCTCATTATTAATCACAAGGGAATTTTGGTTCCTATTATGTCTTCGGTCATTAAAGCAAACTAAATGGATTGCCTCAACATTTCATTCATATTTCATTATTGTCTTATGAATTATGTAAACTTCAAAAATTCATGGCCTCTAGTTTACGGTCATGTATAATACAACAAATTCGCAACCAAAAAGGAAATCGAAAATTTAGATAATTGGATAAATTAGTACACCCCCAACTTCAACTTATCAAAATAAATAAATTTGATAACAAATTTATCCTTATGATAAGTATTTGGGGAGATCCCTATATCCAAATACATTTCCAATTTTTTACATTTTCACATTTATATTTTCTCTCTATTGATCCTTAAACATATAACCACAAATTTTTCTATTTCCTCAAACCCTCAACCATTAATATTTTTATTTCCTTAAACTTTAACCATATTTGGATATCAATTTCGATAATTGGATAAATGAGTTCACGCCAACATCACCACATCAAAATAAATAAATTTGGATACAAATTTATCTTTATGAGAAGGTTTTGGGGATAACCCTATATCCAAATTATCTTTCTATTTGTCTACCACCCTTAACTACCATTCTATTTCGCTATAATTACCACAAATCCTACACTCCTAAACCCATTGCTCAAAAGCTCAAACATTTCACGAATTTCCAACTTAAACAAATGTTACCACATTCTCAATATTCAACATTTCAACAAGGATTCAACATTTCAACAATCTCAACCATTACCCATATTCTCAACATTCACATAATTACCGTAAATACATTCAACATTTAATTATAATACAATTTTGTAAATAACTTAAAGCAAAAAATAAGAGAGGATAGATATTCATACCTAAGAACCGACAACGATGAGGGTGAGGAGAGGTTTGACAACGAGAATTAGTTTGAGGAGATCTACACTTAAAAGAGACGAGAGGAAACTATGAAGAAATGAAAGATTAAGAGAGAGGAGATCTAAACAACGAGGGTGACGAGAGGCTTACCAATTCAAGTCAACCAGCAAGTAAGTTACGAATTCTAGATCCGAGGAGGTATGTGGAGGAGAGAAAACTGTAGAAAGTGATAAGACCGAGAGTAGACGTGAGTGGGCGTGGAAACAACGAGTATGTTCTCACGTGTTTTAAGCCGATCCGAAAGTGTTAGCTTGTCGTACGAGCAACAAATTAAACCACTACTTAAACTTATAATAAACAATATAGCAAGAGCAAGTAGGGATCGAATCCACGTGGAAAGATATAATAACATGCAAGTTTTAATCTAATTAAATTTACTACTCTTAAAAACAAAACAGAAAATATAAATTAAAATCAATAACTAAAATTCATAGAAAATTATCTAATAACTAAATAAATAATTTATACAAAATAATAAAACTACAATAACCCAGAAATATTTTTGTATATTTTTTAGAATAATTAAAACAGAAAACAAAGCAGAAAATAAATAAATTCTAAAACAGAAAATTAAATAAATAATATTCTGCACTAAATTAATTACGAAAATAAATACTAAAATTATCCAAAATAATAATACTAATTTTCTAAACCTAAGCAGACCCTAAAAATATAAAAATAAAATTTAAAACCAAATTTACAAATTTATTTTATTAAAAACCTGCAATAATTAAATTCAAGAATTAAATCTGAAAAAATATCAAATTAATTCCAAAAGTTCTAAAATTTAATCACAGAAAACTAGGACTCTATCTAAACCCTAAAAGAAAATAAAACACGAAAAATAACAAAAGAAACTATTTTTAAACTAATTTCTAACAAACTGACTCAAAAATAATAAAAACTAACAGAAAATTAAATCTGAAAATTAAAATATATAATGACTCAAAGTTAAATTAAAATAAAATTACTAAAACTAACCTAAAATACTGATCTTAGGGGGTTTAATGAAATTGATAATAAAAGACTATAACTTTATAAGTAAAAATTAATAAACTCAAGAAAATAACTAAAAGCAAACAAATAATTATCAAAGATATAAAATTTATAAAAACACTTAGTATAATCTATATCCACCATGCAAATTATTATTTATCATTAACACACAAATTGTTCTACCCATGAGCTAAACCGTAGAAGACAACCACTAGCGGATCTTCGCTATTTTTCCTTAGTTATTAGTTTACTTAGGCCTAGCCCTAATATAAATCCTACTAATATTGATAACCCTAGCACTAGCACTAGAATTTAATCAAATTAGAGCATTAAGTATTAGAAAAACATGATCTGGCACCTAATAATCAATCTACTAGCAAATGGATTTAAGAAGGATCTATGATAATTTCCTAATTAAAAGAGATGGGTATGAGCCATCCATGATTAGTTAGGGTGATACTTATGTCTAAAAGATCAAGCAATTACGTACTTAAACCCTTTAAACTATCACATGAATTTATATAAAACTAAATAGCGTGCACTCTAATTAATTAGACATAAATTCATAAACATTAAACACAAATTATCATAGAATCATGGATTGAATCAATAAGACAATAAAAATCGAAACTTTGTTTCAAAATAACTAATTTAACATGGCTTCAAGTAGATTATACTATGTATAAAAAGACTACTCACACATAATGTAATTTAAAACATGTAAACTAAATAAAACTAGCATCTTTAATATTAATCTAACAATAAAAATTCAATCTTTTCTAGTAAAAATTACAAAACTAAATTATACTACCGATATTAGTTTCTTTGACCCGAGAAGATGAAGAAGATGATGATGGTTGGTAGCTGGTCGGGCAGCGGATAGCAGCAGCCAGCAAGGAGCAAGCAGCAGCAGTACGGTGCAGCCAGGAACAAGCAGCAGCGGCAGCAAGCAGTGGTGGCTAGGCGGCGGACAGCAGGTAAGTGTGGGTGTCGTGGACAGGAAAGGAAAGAGGTGGTGATTGTGTGTGGGTGCTAGCTCTCCCTCTCCATGATGATAATAAGTAGTATATATAGGGTGAAAGAGTTAGGGTTTATTTCTCTTTCTTTATTTCTCTTTCTTCTCTTCTAAGTTTCCTTTTCTATTCCAATTAGGATTTCCTAAAATATAATATCCTAAAATAAATATTTTATTACATATTATATTTATGGACCGACTTCATATATTTTCTTGGATGCATGTCGGTAGCTAAAAATCCACTTTTAACGACTTTTCTTCTCTTCCCCACTTTATTCGATAATTACCTATAAATAGACAAAATAGGATAATTTAGATAAAATAAACTATATAATATAAACTAAATAGCTACTAAAAATACGTATAAAATGCGACTTAACGGAAAGACATATGACGACGATTCTTTCATAGAACCGTCATCATATGTTACATTTCACGACGGTTCCGTTAAAGAACCGTCGTCAAATGTTTCAAAATATATATGACGATGGTTCATATTAAAGAATCATCGTCATATGTGTTAAACAATGCCTCGTTATTTACAAAAATGTCACCAATTCACTTTTCATGATGGTTTGTTCTTTAATCGTCGTTAAAGACCCGTTGTTAAAAGTGGTTCCTGTATTAGTGTTACTACGGTTGTTGAACCGTTGTTAAAAATGCTACATACAACAACGGTCACATACATAACGCTGGTTAACCGTAGTTAAAGGTCATTTTTAACCGTAGTTAAAAGTAATTTTTAACCGTAGTTATAACGCCCCCAATCACCATTACTTAATAATCCCCTAGTTAGAGAATATTAGGTATGGTCACACCGGAAGTTGACGACTAAAGGCGTTACCGCGCCCTAATAAAAGGACCAGAGCTAAAATAAAATACAATAAAAACCTATGTCCATCGGTTATGCTATAGTAAGTCCCGATAGCACTAAATATTATGTCCCAATGAGCTAAACCGTACAACATAATTAAACCAACCCCAAAATACGGCTTCGATACATTTATATTATACAAAGCCCATATAATTGTCTACAGTGAAGAAATAAGCAACATGTAATACACTATAGGGTCAAACCCAAAAGAAGATAAGGACATAGTCCCCGTGAGCGTCTACACCCATCATAGATCTATGGAAACAACACATCCAGCTAGGTCTTGCTTCGTCAGGCTTCTTAGGCAATGGGCTGTTGACGTAACCTTTTCCTAAAAACAAAAATAGTAAAATAATTTAAAGAATGAGTTGAAATTCAATGCGAACATTCCCGCACAGTCAAATATCTTTGAAAGCATTTTAATTGAGTGCGCGCATTTCAATTCGTTTTAGTTCGAAATCGAGGAAAGAGAATATGAGTCAAACTTAGTTGCTGGTTATTATCTAAAAGTGGAACCCCTTGTATAATTAATGCGATCTTTGAATAAGGTGAAAACCTCCCGGCCAACCAAGAACTCGAGTTGAAGCCGCGCAGTGGAATTGAAGGGCATAAGCCCCGATAATTAATAATTGATCGGGGACCACTTAACTATGTGACAAAACTTGATTTGTGAATGATTCATAATTAGTTATATATATATAAGAAATATTGAGATTTGCTTGAAACATGTGAATTTTCCAAAGGTACGAGCAATGAACATACTCGGACTGAAAATCTTTGTTTCCCTCATTTACGTAAATTTAAATTACCAGCTTAGTCGGCAACGAAGTGACCTCAATTCTGTTTCAAATAGGTTTTTGTTGTTAATAACGTTTCTCTTGAGTTTCAATAATCGAATTCATATAAGTGCTTTCAATTTGTTTCATTTCCTTTATTTCATACATAACCAGTTGAAATAAGATTTTTATTACTCTATTCTATTGCGTTTGTTTTATTTGAAATCTTGTCTACAACACATATTCATCAAAGAAGTTGATCGGGCTATATTTATGTGATTTTATTCATTAGTCGAATCGGATTAAAGATATATATGTATATATATTCAAACATTTATCTTAATTATTAATATCTGTTTGACAAGCGTAAAATATGCTCCTAATGGTTATTATTATTATTATTATTATTATTATTATTATTATTATTATTATTATTATTATTATTATTATTATTATTATTACACCATTAACTCAATTAATTATATCGAACCAAAATTTCACTTTCAATTCCATCTTTAAGTCACCTTTCACCTCATCTTATCATCTATTCCACAAATTAATCAATTTACTCCACAAATTAACTAATTTACTAAAATTCCATATACATCAAGACACACTAATTCAAACTTGTATGCATCTTTTCCTCAACAAAATTCACATCTACATATAAAATTAAGTATACTAAATTTCTCAAAGTTTTACATACTTTCAACTCACTTATTTTCCAACTTCAATCTCTATATACACATTCTCTTTCTTTTACTCAAATATATCCAATTCCGAAATACAACGAAAACCATCAAATTCACTCAAAATCTGTATCAAAACATCCCCAATTTAATTCACTAACTCATAATTTTACAAATTCACCAACTCACAATTTTACAAGAGCAATATATTTGTTCACTTTCACAATAATCATTCCACCAAAATCCCAACTCACAATTATTCACAATAACTCAATTTTTCTAATTCAACCTTTAAATCTACACCACAAACATCTTTCAAAACCATATAATTCAATTTACAACTATAATTATTAAGTAGATAATGAAGTATGATAATTTAGAATTTAGGATTTTACCTTCAAACCAAGAGTGGAATCCATGAAGGGGAAGGAGTGGTGGTGGTGTAGCACAGCTGGGCTCGACAACTACTGGTAGCATCGGCGTCGATTTCGGTGGCCGGGCTCCGACCGGTGGGCTGGGGAGTGGGTGGCGAGGAAGGGCACTCGCCGAGAGAGAGAGAGAGAGAGAGAGAGAGAGAGAGAGAGAGAGAGTGCGAGAGGGCGAGAGGGCGCAGCGGCGCCGGTGCCGGCTTTTGGCTCGTGTTGGTGGCCGGAATCGAGGCGGCAGTAGGGTGGTGAGGCAGGGGAGGCGAGAGAGGAAGCACGGGAGAGAGGAGGAGTATGAAGAATGAAATGGGTTTTTGAAGTCGTGTATCTATTTCTAGAGAAATCCCTTCGGATTTTTCTCTCAAAAAATCGATGTTTCTTATTTTTATTTTGTTTTTATTTATTTCTTATTTTATTATCTATCTAGTTTTATATAACTTGCATTGTTATTATTATTATTCCTTAACTTGGGTTATTAATTCATTTTAAGTAAATATACTTTAATAATATCACCTTTATCTTCCTTAAATGATAATTTAACCTTTTATTTTATTATGTTTATCGTATAATAGTTTTGTAAATAAGTTATTCGATCTGTTTTAAATGTAATGGTTCGTTTAAGATATAATTTCTAATAAATTTATAATTATGTAACTTTACATTTATACGCGTTATATATATTCATATAAGTTTCTAATTTTTATTTTAAACATATATGTAGATTTACCATCATTATTATGAAATTTATTTGTTGGAGACCACTTCGTAGCCTTAATCGCATAACTCACATATAAAAATAATTTAAATATAAAATATCTAATTGAAGTGCGCACGCTCGATTATAGAGATTTTGTAATTAGTAAGATAAGTAATATGGTTTAGGGTCGGGTTGTTACAGTCTTTCCCCTTAAAATAAGTTTCGTCCTCGAAACTTACATATTTGGAAATAAAATTTGTAGACTTACCTTAAAACAAGTGAGGATATTTATTTCTCATGTCTTCTTGAGTTTCCCATGTTAATTCATAGGAGGTATGATACCACAACCGTAACGCCACTAGGACCTCAACCAACAAAATGCTCTTATAATAGAGTTTTTGATCCTATGAACGAAATTTCCCCTCTTTTTTTTTCCACTTGGACGCTCGTTATATATTAAATTTCTAAGTAATTTCTAGGGCTCTGTCACAAATCACAATATTATAGCTTGGATGGTGTACATACTTTCCGAGTTGTGAAATACGGAAGATGTTGTTGACGTGTTTTAGTTCGGATCGCAAAGCTAACTTGCAAACCACTAGATTTAACTTCTCTATGATCTCATACGGTCCAATATATATATGACTTAATTTTCCCTTAACATTGAACTATCTAATCTGACCCCTTTCACTGGGGATACTTTCAAAAGTACTTTTATCTCGTATACCTCTTTTGTCGACTTTGAATTACCTTGATATGTTCTTGAATCTTCCCGATATTTTCGGTCTCATAATCAACGCTTCTCCATTTCAAGTGCAATGCAACACGATTCTCGCATTTCCTTCCATATAACGCTTTTAAATAAAGCCACTTTAATAGTGACTCGATAATTGTTATTATAGGGGAATTCCACCAAACGTAAATTATTTTCTCGTTCCCCGAATGTCGAGTACGGATACTCCGAGTATATCTCTTAATATTTGATTTACTTTTTCAGTTTGCTCGTTTAGTTCGGATGATACAAACTACTAAAACTCAATTTAGTCCTAAAATCTCGCTATAGAGCTTCCCGAAATTCACATGAAACCTCTTGTCACTATCTCGATATGATGTCCTTCAGTATTCCATGTAACCTACAACTTCTTTAATGTATAATTGTGTCAGTATCTCTATATTCCATGTGTCATGTGTTGGTACAAAATGCACAGATTTAGAAAATCGGTCGACAATCACCCATATAGCATTTTTCTTTGAAAAATTAAGAAGTAATTCCCGAGATAGTCCATTGAAATTGAACCCCTTTCCGGATAGGAATCTCCAAGGATCTCAACTTACTAACAACACGTTCATGTCCTTTTTCATATTATACTCTCAAAGTTCGACTTTAATCATTTCAAGTCAAGCCTTTGTTTGTATATTATGTGATATCTTCGTTCACATTATTCTACCAAAAACAAAAATATGGCTTCAAATCTTTATAAATTTTGTTCCTCCTGGATATACCAACTATTGTGTATGGTGTGCTTCCTCAAGAATTATCCTTTTCAATTCCTCTTTCTTCAAGTACATAAAATTGATTCTGAAACCTTAAGGTTCCATCCTCATGTATTCCTCGAAACTAGGAGATTTTTCCCTTTTAATATTCCGCTTAATCCTTTTTAACCCAGACTTTATCGTTTTGGCCTAACTGGATTTCTTTCATTATAATAAGTTGTACCTTTATTGCTATTAAAAATCCACTCGTTTTTATATGTGAGACTAACTCAATACCCAAATTGTGGAAATCTCGCAAAATGACAAGTTGAGTTACTATTATGCATTCAAACTGTGTTGCATTTTCCTACTTTATATGTCAGCCACAACATTCGGTTTTCTGGGTGATATTGTATTTGTAATTCATAATCCTTAAGTAACTCCAATAAGCGACATTATCTCGATTAATCTCTTTTTTGGGTAAAAATATACCTCAAACTATGATGGTTGGTATAAATATTACATGGTTCCTCACATAGGTAATGTCTCTCAATTTTTTTAAAGCGAACATAATGGCAGCCAACTCAAAATCATGAATAAGATAGTTTTTTTCCCACTTAGTTTGAGATATCGGGATGCATAAGCTATGACCTCATCATCCCGCATCAGCACATATCCTAACCCATTTTTAGAGGCATCGCTATAGATGGTATACTCTTTACCTTCTATTAGTAAGATAAGAATAGGGGTTGTGGTTAACCTTTTCTTCAACTCTTGAAAACCCTCACATTTATCCGACCACTTAAATTTCTTTAACTAATTGGTTAATGGTGATGCTATTTTTGAAAAATCATGTACAAAGTTCCAATAATAACTTGCCAACCTAAGAAAACTCTTCATTTCTATAATATTAGTTGGTCTCGGCCATTCAATTTCTACTTTTACCTTATACGGGCAGCCCTTAATCTCTTCCTTAGAAACAACATACCATAAAAATGTCACTTCTTCCAACCGAAATTCAGACTTTTGTAATTTGACAAGCGATTGATGTTCTCTTAATATTTGTAGTGTTATTCTTAGATACTCGACATGTTCTCCCTTATCCTTAGAGTATGTAAGAATATCATCAATAAATATCACCGCAAACTTATCCAAATAAGTCCTCAAAATTTTTTCCCGAGGTCCATGAATGCAGCAGGTGCATTGGTAAGTCTAGAGGGCAATTTCATAAATTCATAATGCCCATATGTGATTCTAAGCGTAATTTTGAAAATATCTTCTTGTTCAATTCTAAGTTGGTAAAACATGCTAACTCCTTGTAATTGATCGGACCAATCATTAATTCGAAATAGATGATACTTATTCTTGACATTTATCTTATTTACCTTGCTATAAGTCGTATAGAGTCTCAAAGTGCAATCCTTCTTCTTTAGAAACAAGACTGAAGCTCCCCATGGTGACACATTTGACCTAATAATTCCTTTTTGTAATAACTTATCAAGCTGACCTTTAGTTCTCTTTAAGTTCGATTGAGGTCATCCTATATGGCACTTTCGAAATAGGTTTTACACCAGGAACTACTTCAAATTTTAAGATGAATCTTCCTTCGAAGAAGTAGGTTAAGTAAGTCATTAGGAATTACTTTTGGAAATTCACACACCATAGGTATATCATCTATATCTCGTTCTTTCTTTACATCCTCACCGACATAAATACCCTTTACAACCCTGTCTTGCTAGCCTTTATGACTGAAATTATGGAATACTCCTTTTTATCTTTTTCACCCTAAAACACACTCGTTTCATTCTCTCGGCCTTTTAAAATAACCTTTCAACCTCTACAATCTATGTTCACCTCATGAGTTGCTAATCAATCTATTCCTAATATTACATCAAATTCCAACAGATTAAATTGGATTAAATCTACGAAAAATAACTCCCCCATATGACCTTGGCAAATGCCGATGAAGAATTGGGTCTTTTACCATTTTTCCATTTGGCAACTCGATTTGGTACTCTATTCGCCCTTATGATCTTCTGAATTTAATTGAGGCAACTTGAGTAAATATAAATGAATGGGTGGCGCTCGAATCAAATAAAACATAAAAGACTTTGAGTTTAGAAAAAGATTACCAATGACAACCGTCCCGTCCCTAAAATTACGGCTTTTTTTTTTTTTATCATGTATGCTCATCCTATAGTCACAGGTTTGGAAGATGGTGTAGGTCTTTGACGAGGTGCCATAAGGGCTTCACAACTCCCTTCTTTACAATTTTCTCGTCTTCTTGGGCAAGCGTTTACTAAATGGTTAGGGCTACCACACCATATACATTTATTACTACTCATTGGTGTGCTATGATTTGTTCGGCTTATTTCCTACAGTGGTTTAGAAGTATTCGATGAGTGACCCTTGTTTAAACTAGTAATATGTTTATTTTGAACTACACTCTTACTTATATTATCCCACTTCCTTTTTGAGTTTTTAGGATTTAAGGCCCTTAGTTCACTCTTTACTCGTTACACTTCGTTGCTCTCTCATATAATTTTTGATAATTTTTGATAGGTTGACCAAGGGGTTAATGTCGAAGGTAATAAGACAAGCCCTCCTCAAACCTTATCATTTTCATTCTATCAAGTAGCGACAAAGTCTGGGCAAATCTAGATAGCTCCATAAATTTAGTAGCACACTCGCATTACCTTCATGTTGTTGTCCATTTTCAACTCCAAGAACTCTTTGTCTTTTTGTCGTTGAACTATAGTTGAGTAAAATTTAGCGGTAAGCTCTTCTAAAAATTTCCCCACAAGTGAACTCGCAACCTCGAAATTTGTTTTTCATCGTACTCCACCAAATGTCCGCTTCATCGGTTACGTAATATGTCCCTATGTTCACCCTTTTTTTTTCTTCAAGTACCTCACAACTAATATATATATATATATATTTCATTCCCTAATCCATTCTTCTAATTCCACTAGATCAATCTTTCCATCATAAGTCTTAGGATTACGACGAGTCACTCGTTGGCTAACTTGGTAGGCTTAGAAGTGGATTCAATAGGTGTAGGAGGAATCCTTTTCACTAACTCTATCACCAAGTTCCTCCAATAGTTTGGGTCCATGGTATCGGTGAAAATCTCTAAGGGTATAAGTTTAGTTTCACTAGGGATTTGTTGCGAGTTGGGAGGAGTTTCTAACACCTATTCGACAAGTCCTCAATCATTGCCCAACTCTACAGTTACATTCGAAATTACATTATTCCTTTCTAGCCGAGACATGCCAAATCATATAAATATAAATTTTCCTAATTAATTTCTTTTCCCTCTCCTACGAAACAAATTGTTAACAACTTCTAACATAAAACATACTTAGTTAGCTCCTACTTTCATTGCGTTTATATAATAAGTAACACCAAATTGTATGTTAGATTAACATTCTCTGGAAATTTTCATCGGTTGAGGAATCCTCAATCAGGAACTCCCAAAGCTTATTCAGTGTCGGTTTTGCTTTCTAAATTTCTAAAAGAGTTTGATATTTTCTAAAACTTTCGGCAGAGTTCCGTTTGTAATATTGTATATTCCCTAGGCTTGAAGCCTTAAAACCTTGCATAAAGACCACAATATCACTCAACAAGCCGCACACTCGAAGTACATAACTCAACGGCCACACGCCGTAGTCCAACCAATATACATTAAGGCTTAAAACAACCTAAATGGTTCATGATACATATAATACAAACTATATGAACTTAATTACAAGCTACCACACTTAGAAGCATATGGAATGTACGCCAGCAACTTGAGTCATTACGTACATTGTGTATACCAACATACCCAAAAGTATATATATCAACCCAACATTAACTACACTATATACACAAATCCCAATTAAAACGACAACTTAAGGAAATAATAGCCGCGTAATTTTCCTAAAGTTCAAATCGGGACACCTTATAACCCTATTGCTCAAAGTGATTTCTAAACTTGGCTCTAATACCACAACTATAACGCCCCCAATTACCATTACTTAATAATCCCTTAATTAGAGAATATTAGGTATGGTCGCAGCAAAAGTTGACAACCGAAGGCGTTACCGCCACCCTAATAATAGGACCGAGGTTAAAATAAAATACAATAAAAATCAATGTCCATCGGCTTATGCTATAGTAAGTCCCGATAGCACTAAATATTATTTCCCAATGAGCTAAACCGTACAACATAATTAAACCAACCCCAAAATACAATTCCGATACATTTATATTATACAAAGCCCATATAATCATCTGCAGTAAGAAATAAGCAACATGTAATACACCGCAGGGTCAAACCCAAAAGCGGATAAGGACATAATCATTGTGAGCGTCTAGACCCCTCATAGATCTATGGAAACGACACATCCAGCTAGGCCTTGCTTCCGTCGAGCTTCTTAGGCAATGGGCTGTTGACTGGAACCTTTCCCTAAAAACAAAAATAGTAAAATAATTCAAAGAATGAGTTGAAACCGAGTAAGAACATTCCCGCACGCTTAAATATCTTTGAAAGCATTTTAATTGAGCGTGCGCATTTCAATCCATTTTAGTTCGAAATCGGAGGAGAGAGAATATGAGTCAAACTTGCTTGCCGATTATTATCCGAAAGTAGAACCCCTTGTATAATTGATGCGATTTTTGAATAAGGTGCACACCTCTCTGGCCGACCGAGAACCCGAGTTGAAGCAGCGCGGGTGGAATTGAAAGGTGGAAGCCCCGATAATTGATCGGGGACCACTTAATTATGTGAAAAAACTTGATTTGCAAATTATTCATAATTAGTTATATATATATATATATATAAGAAATATTGAGATTTGCTTGAAACATGTGAATTTTCCAAAGGTACAGTGCAATGAACGTACTCGAACCGAAAATCTTTGTTTCCCGTTTATAGAAATTTAAATTACCGGCTAGTCGGCAACGAAGTGGCCTCAATTCTGTTTCAAATAGATTTTTGTTGTTAATAACGTTTCTCTTGAGTTTCAATAATTGAATTCGTATAAGTGCTTGCAATTTGTTTCATTTCCTTTATTTAATACATAACCAGTTGAAATAAGATTTTTATTACTCAATTTTATTGCGTTAGTTTCGTTTGAAATCTTGTCTACAATACATATTCATCAAAGAAATTGATCGGACCATATTTATGTGATTTTATTCATTAGTCCATTTGGATTAAAGATATATATGTATATATATTCAAACATTTATCTTAATTATTAATATCTCGTTTGACAAGCGTAAAATATGCTCCTAATAGTTATTATTATCATTACTATCATTGTTATTGTCACTATTATTATTATTATTATTATGATTATTATTATTATTATTATTATTATTATTATTATTACACCATTAACTCAATTAATTATATCGAACCAAAATTTCACTTTCAATCCTATCTTTAAGTCACCTTTCACCTCATCTTATCATCTATTCCACAAATTAATCAATTTACTCCACAAATTAACTAATTTAATAAAATTCCACATACATCTAGACACACTAATTCAAACTTGTATGCATCTTTTTCTCAACAAAATCCACATCTACATATACAATTAAGTACACTAAATTTCTCAAAGTTTTACATACTTTCAACTCTACTTATTATCCAACTTCAATCTCTATATACACATTCTCTTTCTTTTACTCAAACATATCCAATTCCAAAATACAACGAAAACCATCAAATTCACTCAAAATCTATATCAAAACATCCCCAATTTAATTCACTAACTCATAATTTTACAAATTCACCAACTCACAATTTTACAAGAGCAATATATTCGTTCACTTTCACAACAACCATTCCACCAAAATCCCAAATCACAATTATTCACAATAACTCAAAATTTTCTAATTCAACCTTTAATCTACACCACAAACATCTTTCAAAACCATATAATTCAATTTACAACTATAATCATTAAGTAGATAATGAAGTGTGATAATTTAGGATTTAGGGTTTTACCTTCAAACCAAGAGTGGAAGCCAAGAACGGGAAGGAGTGGTGGTGGTGTAGTATAGCTGGGCTCTCGCGGCTACTGGTAGCACCGGCGTCGATTTCCGGTGGCCGGGCTCGGGCTGGTTGGTCGGGGAGTGGGCGGCAAGGCGGGGCACTCGCCGAGAGAGTGAGAGAGAGAGAGAGAGAGATATGGAGAGGGCGTAGGCGGCGCTGGCGCCGACTTTTAGCCGGTGTTGGTGGTGTCCGAGTGGCCGCAATCAAGGCGGCAGTAAGGTGGTGAGGAAGGGCGAGCGAGAGAGGAAGCGCAGGAGAGAGAAGGAGTGTGAAGAATGAAATGGGTTTTTGAAGTCGTGTATTTATTTCTAGAGAAATCCCTTTTGGATTTTTCTCTCAAAAAAATCGAGTGTTTCTTATTTTTATTTTGTTTTTATTTACTTATTATTTTATTATTTGTCTAATTTTATATAACGTACTTACATTGTTATTATTATTATTCCTTAACTGGAGTTATTAATTCATTTTAAGTAAATATACTTTAATAATATCACCTTTATCTTCCTTAAATGATAATTTAACCTTTTATTTTATTACATTTATCGTATAATAGTGTTGTAAATAAGTTATTCAATCTGTTTTAAATGTAATGGTTCGTTTAGGATATAATTTCTTCTAACTTTATAATTATGTACCTTTACATTTATACACGTTATATATATTCATATAAATTTTTAAATTTTTATTTTAAACATATATGTAGATTTACCATCATTATTATGAAATTTATTTGTTGGAGGCCACTTCATCGCCTTAACCGCATAACTCACATATAAAAATAATTTAAATATAAAATATCGAATTGAAGTGTGTGCGCTCGATTATAGAAATTTTGTAATTAGTAAGATAAGTAATATGGTTTAGGGTCGAGTTGTTACAGTAGTTAAAAGTGGTTCATATAGTAGTGTCATTCCAAAGACTTTTCTAAGGTATCCCTTGACTCGAATCGAGAAGGTTAGTTTAGCTCACTTGTCCCAAGTTTTAAAGGGTATCTTAATTTGGAAGTATTTGGACGAGATAAAGGATTTTCTCGAGTGCTGGGAAAAATTGTAAGAGATTTGTCTAGGGCAGCAGATCTCGGGTAGTTAGTAACTCTACATTTTTGAATTCAAATAGTGGAGTTTTGATCTTGTATTTGGGTTAGCACAGTTCGAGATTTTTGTCTTAAGGGGTTTCCTCGAAAAATAATTGTCTTCAGTCTTTCTTGTTTCGAGTTAATCTAGATTTAATTTCTTTGTCCGAGTTGTTGTCTCAATTTTGAACTTTAATTTTTGTATTTTTCTTTCATCACTTTATTCATCCCTTTATAGTGATTAGCCTCTATAAATGAACTTTCAAAAATAAAAGCAAATAATTAAAGGTAAAAAATAATTTGTTCCAAAGTGTTTATTAATTAAATAAATTGACACCCACAATAAATTAATTATCACTTTCGTTAGATAAGATTTATTACGTCTACCCAATGCATACACTAATTAAATAAAATTTTTTGATTGCATTTATTAAGTAATTGAGAAAAAGCGAAAAACACAAAAACAACTGTAACTTTTTTTTAAATGGAAAAAAAAAAACAAGGCATGAACCTGCATTTAAGGTTCAAAGAAAAATGATTATTATCCTAGATGATCCACGTGAATGATTGGTTGCTCGAATCAAATCGACAGCCATAAAGGCCTAACTTACGATTATTATTAGGTTAATACGCTACGCAGCTCGCTATCTACCAATATTTCACCCCTCAACCACGTGGTTCTTATCTGCCCGTCCACTCAACCTAACACCTTACATGTTATGTATAAATTCTCTCCTCTACCCTGCTTTCCCCTTCAAGGCTTCAACATCATACTCTCCTCTCCCTCGGCTCTGTCTAGTCTACCCCCACCCTCTCTCTCTCTCTCTCTCTTCATTATAGCCTCTCGAGAGCGAGTGTGCAAGTGCTTTTTATTTTTTGTGCTCTCCAACTGAACTTTGCATATTGTACCTAGCTAGGTCCATCCCTTCATTATAGTGTACTTCCTCCTCAGCCTTTGAGGAGAAGTTGGACGTGTGTTTTGTTGATTGATATTTTTCTTCTAAGACTTTTCTTTTTCAGATAAAAATGGCTCTCACCGTTCAAGAGATCCGTATGTCCCAACGGGCTGAAGGGCCAGCCACCATCCTCGCCATTGGGACGGCTACCCCTCCCAACTGTGTCTACCAGGCTGATTACCCCGACTACTACTTTCGTGTTACCAAGAGCGAGCATATGACTGAGTTGAAGGAGAAATTTAAACGCATGTGTATGTAAATTTCATTTCATTCCTAATTGCAACTGCCTTGATCTCTGTGTGCTTTTTTTTTCTTTTTTTTTCACGAGTGATGTCGATAATTTTATGCCTCTTGATACTATTACCAGATTTGACTTTATATGTGAGATTCTTTCTGCGGTTAGCATTGATATGGTGTCATCCTTTGTTACCATACATGCATGTGCAGTAATTATATAAACACTGTTATGGTCCTTTTGGGTATACCATCAAAAGAGCTAATGCGGTAAAGAGGGTATAAAATGTTGCTAGTTTTGGCCTGTAAGTCCATTAGTGTATTGGCTTGTCAAGAAACACTGACTGCTTCAATGCTATCTCAAGATCCTTCTATATAGGAACTCTTATCAACTAATTAAAGATTGGAAGACATGTTCAAGCAGGCCACGCTGCTTATTAGGCTTGACAAGCTGGAGTTTGGAATGACCTCTGCTTGATATCCTTTTAAGGCCGAGTTATCTGTAAATAGCCTGAGCTTAGAGGCAGAATTTTGAATGCGTTATTGTCTTTTGCTAAATTGTTCATAATATAAATCAATATATTGTAATTAGGTTTTTTATACCACAAGCCACCACGATAATAAAACGCGATCTTCAGCGAATATATGTTTATTGCTTTAAGGGTGAAACGCCCACTGAGGTGTAAATAAGTGTTTTCACATTGAACATAACCAATGATATTCAATTATTATATTTGGTAGTTAGAATAACAAGGATGATTTTTCAAATATTTTTTAAAAGAATAGTTAAATTCATGCCCTCACAAAAAGTTATATATATATATATATATATTTTTTTTTTTGAAATCATGAAATACATATGATGTAACAGGCGATAAGTCGATGATAAAGAAGCGTTACATGTACTTAACGGAAGAGATCCTGAAGGAGAAGCCTAATTTGTGTGAGTACATGGGCCCATCACTGGACGTCCGCCAAGACATCGTGGTGTCGGAAGTTCCAAGATTGGGCAAAGAGGCAGCTGTAAAGGCCATCAAGGAGTGGGGGCAGCCCAAGTCCAAGATCACCCATGTCATCATGTGCACGACCTCCGGAGTAGACATGCCTGGGGCGGACTACCAGCTCACCAAGCTCCTTGGCCTCCGCCCCTCTGTCCGTCGCTTCATGCTCTACCAGCAGGGCTGCTTTGCCGGTGGGACGGTTCTTCGCCTTGCCAAGGACCTTGCTGAGAACAACCGCGGGGCTCGGATCTTGGTTGTTTGCTCTGAAATTACCGCCATCTGTTTCCGAGGGCCAACTGATACCCACTTGGACTCCATGGTGGGCCAAGCACTCTTTGGGGACGGTGCTGGAGCTCTGATAGTCGGTGCTGATCCCAATGAATCAATTGAAAGGCCCTTATTTCAGATGGTTTGGACTGGCCAAACCCTTCTCCCCGACTCTGAGGGCGCTATTGATGGGCACTTGCGTGAAGTGGGCCTCACATTTCATTTGCTGAAAGATGTTCCTGGGCTTATTGCCAAGAACATTGATAAGGCCCTAGATGAGGCCTTTACCCCACTGGGTATCAGTGACTGGAACTCAATCTTTTGGATAGCCCACCCTGGTGGTCCGGCCATCCTCGACCAGGTCGAGGCGAAACTCAGGCTCAAGGAGGAGAAACTCTCCGCCACGCGTAACGTGCTCAGCGAGTTTGGAAACATGTCGAGTGCTTGTGTCCTGTTCATCCTCGATGAGATGAGGAAGAAGTCCCTCGAGGAAGGCTACTCCACCACTGGCGAAGGCCTCGACTGGGGGTCTTGTTCGGGTTTGGGCCAGGCCTTACTGTCGAGACCGTTGTGCTCCACAGCGTGCCCGTGAACAACTGAATCGGAGCTACCGACATTAGCAGTTATCGTTTGGTTTTGTGTTGTTTTATTTGGGAAGGAAATCAACCGAATTCAATGGGTTTGGTAGGTTCTCTTCATAGATAAATGTATCAATGAACTAGTAACAGCAATTGAATTTCTTGTGCGTTAATTGGAGTAATTAAATTACTTGTGTGTGAATTAGACCGTTTAATTAGTATGTACGTTGCACCGTTGTCAAGTGCTTGGGCATCTTTATGTTCTCTTGTGCTTGTCCATCTGCTTGGTTTCATGCATTTATTAAGTGATTTAACGTTCCCGTCTCAAATGACGACGTGGACCATGTCAATAATGTGTATTTTTTATCTCTTTGCCCAAAAAAATTAGTGTATTATTTTTTATCAAAGAACAGTGCAATTTCAGGATATTCTACCTTTAAAAATTTTCTATTTATTTTAGTTAATCATTTTTTAATGCTTTTTCAGTTAAAATTGGGAGGATAATTTTTATTGTATGATACATCTCTAAAAGATCAATTCTTAGACTTAAACATGGATATTTCTTAATAAACATATGCAATAGTTCTACCGAGCTCAAATCTACATAATCACGTGTATTTTAAGAGGAAGAGAAGACAAAAGAAAGGCAGAGCATAAAGACCACGCAAATATAGCACTCTCTATTAGTTGTCCCTTTCATAATTGTGCGCACTCAAATCCTCATCTCGTGTGCGCAGAATGTTACCTTGTGTTCATTATTACAAGAATGACTTTTAATTACGGACCTTTAACAATGGTTATAAAGAAAATTATTGTAAAACACGAGAGGATAACATTTTTGTAATAATTTGAAAAAGTAACCGACTTTTAACTACGGTTCCGAGAAAGAACCATAGTTAAAAGTCACATCTTGGCCTATGACTACAATTCTTTGTAGGAACTGTTGTCATAGATCTTCATGGCCTTGGAATGGGTACGGTTCTTTACAAGAACCGTTGTCGAGTCCAATTTGACCTATTATAATGGTTCTTTATAGTAACCGTTGTCATAGGTCCTATTACTACGATGTATAAATTTTTATTAATCATTTCAGGCTTAGTTTTTCCATACTATGATTGGAAGAGTTATTTTTTTATTTTGTTATTTTTTATTTTAAAAATTGACTCACAACTCCCTATTTTCTCGTGATCTATAATACGGAAAGAATTAAAAAACATAAATAAATAAAAACGATAAGAAGAACTAAAAGCCGATCCGGTGTACTCATGTTGTCCCACCAGCTGAATTTGGATCGAGAATTGAATCCGGTAGCGTAACAACAGGGTAGTGAGCTCAAAAGGAGGATAAAAGAAGGCTCTTTATAGGTTCTAAGAAAGGGAAATGTATGTGATGGTATGGAAAAATGGAGAGAGTAGAGAGCGGGAGAGAATCATAGAAGTATTTTTAGCTTAGGGGTGTTTGGTAGCTAAATATTGAGCAGTCGAAAATGAGGGGAGTAGCCCCTATTTATAGTGGAAAATTAGGGTAGAAAATCAACCCAAAAATACTTTCGGTCGCTGGAAATCAGCTCAACCGATCACGGATTTGCCGGCGTTGATAAAGGGGTGAATCGGATAAAATTTTGTTGGACCGGAGAATCCCGCCACGGGAGGCGAGAAGATCGGCGCCGGTCTCATACTACATTGTACGAATGTTTTGGGTTTTGTGCCCTGGTTGGCTTATAGGAACAAAACAGAGCTTCTTGGCAAATTCAACCTAAAAACATGAAGTCGGTCTTGACGACGTTGTATAGACGCTTGTGTTCCGTTTCATGCTTGAACACTCGGGAGTAAAACGCTGCATTCAATGCATATGTTTGATTGAAACGTGGTGCCTGTTTGCGTTTCCTAATTAGGAGCCCAAACCAGGCTTGGTTCACGTGAAAGAAAATGAGTTTGTGGGCCGACCCAAGTAAAAAGCTAATTTTTGTGGTGCTAATGAGTTTTACGTGGTTTACTCGGCTTGCGTCACACCAATTAGACTCCAACCATGATCCGAGTTCACAAACAAGACCGAGATTTCATCATCGAGCCAATAAAATCAATCACGAAATACAAAGATAGGGGCAACAAGTTTTCGGTGTCTACGGTTAGCCCCCACATTAAGTGACTTTGAAAGATGAAGGTCAAAGTAGACACTAAAGGGTACTTATCTCGTTGCTTCGTGTGCCGATTGAATCAATGCTTCCGAACTAGTTGTCTTTTAACTTAAATTTTAATGGGGAGCCGGAGTCCGAGGTCGAGGAGTCCGAGGTCGAGGTGGCTGATTCTTGAACTTGGATAATTAAGGTCCTGAAGCCCATTGGTATGTCTAAACATTACCACATGCTTAGTCCGAAGCTTGGTGGGGAGCTTGAACTTGACCACTTTTTGGATCCGAAGTTCGGCAAAGTATCCCGACCTTGGCTTGAGTATCATCTTGAGGTTCGGATGATGGGCCTAAACTTTAATTGAGAAAATTTTAATTTTAACTAATGAAACAATGAAATGAATGGACTCACCTTAATTGAGATGATTTTTAATTTTGGCTAATGAAATGAAATGAATAGATCACCTTAATTGAAATCATTTTTAATTTTGACTAATGAAATTAATGGACTCACCTTAATTGAGATGCCTAAATGTGACATAATGGACTAATCCTAAATTGAGATGTGAAAATTGATGGACAAAATACAATTATGCAAATGAAAATGCAAAGAAGAAGACTAGAACCTAAGACTGACTGGATCATAGAATGGGCCCATCGAAAAGAATAACCCAAGGGAAGGACAAAAATTGGGTGTCGGTTAGGCCCGTTCCTGATTTTTTTTTCTTGGATCGAGACTAGAAGAAAATGGACTGACTTGGAAATGCAATTAATGGAATGACCTAAAAGGGGAAGGAAATTTTGGACTTTTGGCTAAAATGCACAATATGGACCGACTCAAGAAGGTTTATTATTGTATTTTATTTTGCACACATGCAAGGATTATTTAGCATACCTAACCTAAACTACTAGGCTCACAAGAAAAAGGTTAAATACTAAAAACAACCATACTCATTTCAAGCATGCAAATGAAGAGAAAATGTACAACCTAGACTGCCAAAGTTCTATGGACAAAAGAGGGATACTTCTAGGTTGGATGCATGGTGGCTCATAGTCTAAAAATTTAGTCCACCATGGGGTGCGGAACGAGGAACATGAAGAATCATTGACTCATGATCGGGAACCGAGAAAAAGCGTGCTATGAGTGGAGAGTAACCATCTTCCCGAGTAATCAAGCCTAAGTGGACCCACCCAATTGATTGTTCAACTCTGTCCCAAAAAATGTTCACTTAAGGGTAAAACCTATGGTTGAAACCAAAACAGACTATTTCCAAGTTCACCTAAATGCGATATGCCTAATGCAAAGCACAATAAGAAAACTTACAACTCAAATTTTCAAGTCTTACCTTGTTAATAAGTGATACATCCCTAGTGGAGTCACTATAGGAACCAGCGCCCCCGCTCATTGCTCATAGGAGCAAGTGGGACCGAGTTTCCTCACGAATATCGGCTCTCTTAATTTTATTTTGAATATTCTTTTTAAAAGTTAGGTTTTGAAAGTGGGGTGTGCTTCTTATTAAGATTATATTTTTAGAATCTGGTTTTAAAACTGTTTAAGTGAAATGTTGATTGGCGATTTTTATTAATCATTTTTATTTTAGAAATCGATTTTAGGAGAAATCCCGATATGTTATTTCGAGGTTAGAAAAACATAAAAATTAAGATCTCATTTTGACGCAAAGCTCCTGTGCTAAATAGATAAATCTGTCCGGGCCGAGAGCTAAGCCCGGTCCTTGGCCGGCTCCGGTGTTAGCCCACACCAACCGGAGACCGCCGACGGCTATAGGGCTAAGGGTGAGAAATCGATCACGGCTCTATAGCCTCGGCTATCAAAATAAAAACCAAATTTAGCTATTTTCAACCTAAAATGTAGAGAAGCAAATAAAGAGAAATAAAACAGAAAATAGGGAGTCGCGAGTCGGTTTGAGGAATAAAAACTAACAAAATAAAAAAGGGACTTTGTAATTTTAGTATGGAAAAACTAACGTGAGAGAGGTTTTAAAAAAGACTCCATCGATCTATAACCAAGAATCCAATATTCGGGGTAAAGGTACAAAATAAAGAACAGGGCTCTCCATCCCGCCCGTGAACGAGACGACCTTTACTAATTTGAGTTGTGAGTTAAAAAACGTGTTTATTAGTCAAGCAAACATCATGGGAAGTGTGAAAATTAAATCAACCAAAGCATGCTAAGAAAAGCGATAAATAAGCAAATAGGAAAGCAGTGATGGAAAGCAAAAAGGAGAGCGGGAAATTAAAAGTTACAACGTGCGGGAAGGAATTAAAAACGATTACATCTTTGATCCAAAATACGAAAGCATTAAAAACATAAATAAATAAAAACTAAAAGAAGAATTAAAAGCCGATCTCGGTGCCGTGAGGTTGTCCATCTGTTGAACTTGGATCACAAACTGAATCCGGCAGCAGTAACGGTAGGGTAGTGAGATCAAAAGGAGGACAAAATAAGGTTGTTTGTTAGTTATAACAAAGGGAAATGTGTGTGACGGTATGGCAAAATGGAGAGCGTAGAGAATGATAGAAGTATTTTCAGCTTAGGGGTTTTTGCTAGCTGAAAATTGAGCAGCAGAAAATGAGGGTTGTAGTTCCTATTTATAGTGGAAAATTAGGGTAGAAAATCAACCAAAAATTCTTTCGATCACCGAAAATAAGCTCAACCTGGTCACGGATTTGCCGACGCGGATAAAGGGGTGAATTGGATAAAATCTTGCTTGACCGAGAGAATCACACCTCGAGAGTCGAGAAGACTAGCACCGGTCTCATACGGCCTTGTACGAATGTCTTGGGTTTCATGCCCCGCTTGGCTTCTAGGAACAAAACGTAGCATTTTAGTAAGTTCAGCTGAAAACACGGCGTCGGTCTTGATGATGTCGTACGGTTGCTTGTGTTCCATGTCATGCTTGAACACTAGGAGTGCAACACTCGCATCCGATGCACATGTTTGATCGAAACTCGTGCCGATTTGGGTTTTCGATTGGAAGCCCGAACTAGGCTTGGTTCATCCGAGATAAAATGGGTTTGTGGGCCATTCCAATCAAAAAGGCTAATTTGTACGGTGCTAATTGGTTTTTTGTGGTTTACTCGGTGTAGACACCGAAAACGTGTCACCCTTATCTCTTTGATTTCGTTGTTTTATTTTGTCAGCTCGGTGATGAAATCGCAGTCTTGTTTACAAACTCGGATCATGATCGGAGTCTAATTTGTGTGACGAAAGCTAGCAAACCACAAAGAACCCATTAGCACCAAGAAATTAGCCTTTTTGCTTGGGCTGGCCCACAAACCCATTTTCTTTTGGTTGAAGCAAGCCAGGGTCGGGCTCCTAATTAGAAGAGAAAGCCGGCACCGCATTCTAGTCCAAACTGCTCATTAAAGATAACATTTTAATCTCGGCGTTCTGTGAGACCCCGAATTTCGAGTGCTTGCTCGGTAGTGAATTATTAGAATTTTTCCGAGTCGGAATTAAGAGCCGAGAACCGAAACCGAGCATGGGCTAGCTTATTGGGCCTATTGAAATTGAAGTTGGGCCCAATTAGAATAAAAAGAAAGGAAATGAGAAATGAAGAAGGATGGTCGGCAGTTGAGAGTAGGAGTGCTGCGTAAAACCGAAGTTTGGGAATTAAGGGTCCAATTGGAATGGAACAGCAGCCCATTATGTGTAATTAGCTAAAGAGGAGAGAGAAATTAGGATTGAGAACAAAAGGGGAGGAACGAAGACGCAGAAGCGAAGCAAGGAAAGAAAAGAAGAGGCGGAAGCGAGAGAGAGAGTAGAGGGAGACCGAGAGGAAGCGAACGTAACGAGAGAGGGAGCGAATGGGAGAAACCGGTGGCCGCCTGAATGGCAAGGACGCCGCCGCCGGTGGGCAAGGGAGAGCGAGAGCTCGGGAGGCTGAGCAGAGCAGAAGAAGAAAGGGGAACGAAAGAACGCGGAAGCGGGGAAAGCGAGAGGGAGCGAACGCACGGAGAGTGAGGAAGAACGAGCGGGAGCGAGAGGAACGCCGGAAACCGGTAGCCGGCGGGCACGGCAGGCCCGAGGACAGGCAGCGGACGAAGGAGAAAGGAAAGAGAAGCAGAGGGCGAAAGAAGGAGAGACGAAGCGGAGAGCAACGAGGGCAGCGAAAGGAGGAAGAAGAGAAAGCAAAACCCAAATCGAAACCCACTTCGAAACCTTCCAAAACCGAAATTCTTAGAACCTCTAAGAATTTAAGGTGAGTAATTCGAATTCATCCTCAAAAAATAAAATAAATTAGGTGGATTGAACTTGAATTTCAAGTATGAAATTGGAAACCCTAAGTTAATTGAAGAAGTTAGAGGCCTAAATTCACGAAACTAGCAACTCACGAATCAAAGAGCATGTTGTGATTATGTGATAATTAGTTCTGAATTTGTGATGTTTAAGTACTATTGAGCATCATTATTGAGAATTGGATGAGATTAGCTTGAGCAGAATTAGGGAGAAAAATCAAAAAGTTAATTTCATGATTCATGTGCAGATTTCTATGAATTAAGCATGCTTGTCCGAATTTCTGTGAATTCATGTGTAGCCTGAATTTCCTGAAATTTTTACTGCAGCTTCTTGATAATTTATGAGAATTTCCTGTAAAACTTGGTATGCATTGGATGAGTAGATTGGGAGATATGCAATTTTAAGTGAAAATGTGTTGTTTTGGGCTAAATCGGAACTAAGTGAGTAACTGAATTAAGAGCTGAGATTTAAGAAGCTATATGGCTAGATTAAGAGATACTTAATGATTAAGAAAAGTTATAGAACCATAAATTACTTATACGCGATAATACGCGATCATGAAAACGATGAGTTCATTGATTAGAAATCCTAGTTGGCATGGTTATGTGATTATGTGTTTATCCTGAATTACATTGATGATAAATGACATAAGCATGCGTATGTGAAATGAATTGATTATGCTTGAGTTGGAACATGCTTATGTGAATTGCTTGTTTTGAAGAAGTTACGTATGAACGTGTTGAGCATGAATTATATGAATTAAGTTTATCTTATGTATAAGTAATAAGAAGATAATAAGAAGATAAGAAACATAAAGAACTAAAGAAGGGAGAAAGGATTGTGTTATTGATCTAAGACCTCACGAATTAAAGAACCCTCTGAAGCTATGGCCATAGAAGTGTCTCGTCAACTCGAAGCCACGAATTGAATTGCTTCCAAGAATTATTGACGATATGCGTCCTTCGGGGATGGGAGGCTGCCTCGAGGCCACGAATTGTTTTGCCTCGAGGCCACGAATTGTATGCCTCCGTGAACCGAGCCCACGAATTATTCTGGCTCCAAGAACTGGGTCTTTAGAGCGAGTGCATAAATCTTCTTTCCATTCGAACTAAGAAGACTTAAAAGAATTACGATATGAAGAAACGAATGATCGTGCATATCGAATAAAAAAGAAAGAACCAATGATTTATGAAATGCATGATTGAACCGAAGAAGAAGAATAAGAAGATGAACGAATTATGATTTCATAAGGAATGAATACGATAAGAAGCAAGATATGATTTATGTGATGAATGCCTTGCATGATGAATGATTTACTCGATGAATAACTTACTTGATGAATGAATTACGTGCATGATGAACGATTCTATGACTTACTTGCGTAGAAAGATGAATGAAGTATGTTTGATTGAATTCATGAGCAAGTGATGTCATTATGTTTCTCGGCAAGTTGGTAAGTTTAGAATCTCGCATGTCTTAAGCATGTATGATCCGAATCACATGTTATGAATGAGTTATGAACTTACGTGTGGTTGTTAATGAATTAATGTGCAAAGTGAAACCCGGGGTTGGGTTTGGATTATTCACTGGGCTAGTGAGCTCATGACATCACCAACATTTCAGGTACAAAAGTTAAGACCGGCAGGAGTTGCCTTTGGCTTTTGGAAATAACAGACGAATAGGAGATGCCGGACTTACTGCATGTTTTTCTGTCGTTTGTTTGTAAAGATGTTATAAAGACCGGTTGTATGTGAGCTTACGTTTGATTATGAATGTAAATCCCTATGTGAATACTCCGAGCGTGTGGCTCGTTGAGTTGTGTTGTGTTTCTCCGAGCGTGTGGCTCGTTGAGTTTAAGATTGTATTTCGTGCGGGGTTAGGGCTTTAAGCTTATGGGTTTAACCCGTTTACGGAGGAAACTCTGCCGAAATTTCCGAAAAACCTTTGAAAACCTAGAATTACGCTTCCGCCAATCCAAGAAAGGGTTATTAACCCCAAGTTCAGATCTTAAGCAGCCTTAGGGGTTCCTCCCGGGAACCCCGGCATGGAATACTCCTAGGGTGGGTCTAGGGGTGTTACGGTTCCAGCGTAAACGGAGCTCAAGTGACTCGTATGACACCATTTTAACCGAAGCCATTTACTTACACAGCCAAAATTTCGTGTTTTGATCTTAGTGACCAACCAAGGCATAGAACTCTAAGGCGTCCGTACCACACCGTTTTGACCAGGTGCCGCATTTTATGGCCCAAACCGCCAAAACGCTGCACATTGTTCCAGCTCCCAACTAAGGCACGAAGTCAAGATCCTCAAACGATGTCGGTTGGAGGTAGGTGTCGTGTATCTCGGCCTACTTAGTGGGATTTTCAGTCCAGCCTGATTTGATCCGGATTTTTCTCCTTGATTCTCGTCGTAGTTCACTTGGTTCAGCTGCTTGGACTACTGAATTGGTCCTTTTAGGTCATTTTTGTGACTACTTTTGCTTCTATAAATAGAGGGCCTAACCCCTCATTTAAGCAATGGATGATTTCTAAGCTACATCTCTGTTAAAATTAGCTAAAAGTTATTGAATACTAAACCGAGTATTCGATCTCTTGGCTACTTTTTAGTTAATCACTAATACACTCTCAAACACATTCACTATTCTCTTCCATTTCTTAATCCTCTCATTTTCACCATACCACCGCTCACATTTCATACTACCTTGCCTCACAAATTCCATAAAATAGCCTCTCTTTGTCTCACTACCTTGTCGTCACGCTTCCATATTCGGTTCGTGAACTAAGTCGGCAAGTGGGACAACTTGAGGGCATCCGATCAGCCTTTGCTCCCTTTATGATTTTATTTATTTTATGCTTTTAATGCTTTCCGTATTGTGGATCAAAATGTAATCGCATTTAATTCCTCCCCGCCCGTTATAACTTTTATTTTCGCTTTCTTTTATTAGTTTCTTTATCACTTTCCTACCTGCTTTTACCACTTCCATCTCATGTTTTGAATGACTTAATTTTTGCCCTCATGTGTTGTATGATTGATTGATAACACTTTTTTTACTCATAATTAAAATTAGTAAAGACCGTTTGTTAACAAGTGGAATGGAAAGGCTTATCCCTACATTTAGTACCTTTACCTCCGAACACTAGATTCTCGGTTCTAAATCGATGGAGTCACTTTTTAAATGTTTTTCTAGCTTAATTTTCCCATACTAAGTTCGGAAAAATTTTCTTTTTTGTTTTTGATAGTTTTAATTTTCCCTTTTCTGTTTTATTTCTACTAATCGCATCTCCGCATTTCTGATTTAAAGATGGATAACATTGATTTATTTTCTGACAATCATGGCTATGGATGAGACTAACTCTTCGAGTCTTGGTCTATGGCCGGTGTCGGTGACCGGGCGACGCTGGCGAGAGCCACTGGGCTTTACTCTTAGTCCAAACTAGTGTTATTTCACCTTTTTGGCCTAAAAGCTTTGTAGCATAAGGTAATTGTATTCTTTTCTATTTTCCTAAATTACAAAATAATATCTCAAGACATTCTAAACTTAATATCTAAATATAAATGATTAATAAAATAGATAATAACCACTTGTGCCTTAATTGTTTTAAATTAAATTACAAAAATAAAAAATCTCCCCACTTTTAAAAATCATCATTTCCAAAACCAAAAAAGAGCCGACGTCATTCCGTGGGAAACTTCGGCTTGGGTCCACCTTCCCTTACATAGGGGAGGCAGGGGCCGTTGATTCATACGAGTGGCGACTCCACTCGTGGATGTATCACTTATTAAATGGGCAAGACTGGAAAATTTAGATTGTGAATTTTCTTAATGTGTTTTCCATTAGGCATGTTGCATTTAAGCGACCTTGGACATAGTTGCTTTTAATTTCAATTATAGGCTTTACCCTTATGTTAACACTTTTTAGGATATATTGAACTACCGACCTAGTGGGCCCACTAGGTCTTGATTATTGGGAAAATGGTTACTCCCCACTTATAGCACGCTTTTCTTGGTTTTTACCAAGAGGCACCGAAAATTCATACTCTTTCCTGCCATGCACGCCGTGGATGACTGAATTCTTGGACCATTAGACACCATGTATCCGACCTAGATTTATCATTCTTTTTATCGTGGATCCTTGGTTGTTTAGGTGGTCCTTTTCTGTCTATTTGCATGCTTGAAATGAATGTGGATGTTTTAGTATTTAATATTTTTCTTGTGAGCCGTTAGATTAGGTTGAATGTGCTAAATAATCCTTGCATGGGTGCAAAATAAAATTGAATAATTAATGTTCTTGAGTCGGTCCAATGTGTGCATTTTTAGCCAAAAGTCTATATTGCCTTTTCCGTTTTAGGTTGGTCCATTAAGTGCATTTCCGAGTCGGTTTTAAAAAATTTCTTCGGTCTCCGCCTTTTTAGCCACCGGTCGTAGGGCATAGCGGGCGCCAACCTCCTCTAGCCAGCCATGGAGGGTCCTGCTAAGGGCCCTTCTCTTTTTAATAGTTAGTTTTAGGTATTTTTTTTTAGGTTTTAACTTTCAGCATGCTTGCATTTTTGCATTAGCTAAAAATAAATTTAATCTCAAATTATGTGAGTTCAAATTACATTTAGCTAAAAAAAAAAAATTTCATCTCAAATTAGGTGAGTCTATTTTTTCATTTATCCAAAAAAATAAATTTAATCTCAAATTAGGTGAGTCCAAATTTGCATTTAGCTAAAAAAAATTTCATCTCAAATTAGGTGAGTTTATTTTTTTATTTAGCCAAAAAATAAATTTCATTTCAAATTACGTGAGTTAATTTCTTGCATTAGCTAAAAATAAAATTCATCTCAAAAATTAGGTGAGTCCATTTTTTTGCATTTAGCCAAAAATAAATTCCATCTCAAATTAGGAGAGTCCATTTTTGCATTTAGCAAAAAATAAATTCATCTCAAAATTGAGTCTATTTTTTGCACTATCCAAAAATAAAATCCATCTCAAATCAGGTGTGTTAGTGTCATATTCATCTTTGGATTAAGGAAGTCTTTTCTTTTCCTTTTTGGTATTAGCCAAATAAAATTCATCCCTATCTAACTCATTGGCATCATTACATCTCCCTTTGATCATTTTGCATTCCTTACGTGTATTCAAATAAAGAGCTTTTTTCTTTCCTTTTTCTAGTCTCTTCGGGTCTAGCGCTTGAGTCCCTTCTCCCAAGCTGGTTTTTCTTAGTATGGTTCGAAGAAATTATCCTTTGGGATGTAGAATAAGGAAGTCTACCTCAACCGTGTTTCGTCGGAATCCGAGCTTGAAAAGGTTAGAGCGCTTCGAGTAAAAAGTCCGATGATCGCATCTCCTTGTTTTACACCTCGGTCAACGCCGATGCGACCAACTTCGGTGCACATAACACCAGTTCAATCAATCAATCTCCCATCATAGCCCAAAAACAATTCCCTTCCAATGGATGAACAATCATAGCCATCTTCTATTACCACCTTGCTCAACGAATCCTCGGTTAAGATGGAAGCTAGGATTGAGGCTCAAGATCAAAAAGTAGAAACCATATCTAAAACTCTTCTAAAGACTACATAAAAATGAAGAGAAAAAGAAAGAAAAGGAGAAATAGAAAAATGAGGAGAAAGAAAGGGAAAAGGAGAAAGCGAGAGAAAAGGAGAAAAAAGAAGAGGAACGGAAAGAAAAAGGAGTTCTATCACCACCTCCAAAAACTTATCCTGAACCTAAGACTGATCCACATGTAGATCGAGATAGAAAGAATGTTAAGAGAGTCCTCAATGTTCAAAAGTCACTACCTGGACCTCAGGGATTCACTTTAATCCCCAAAGGAAACTACCTCCTAAATTTACTATGCGAGATATTAAGTTTCATGGTTCGAGAATCCCCATCATCATGTTCGCAACTTCATAGGAGTATTACTCTTAAGAACGTACCTGAAGATACGCACCACGTCATCTTGCCGTGGATGTTCACCAATGATGTGAGGAAGTGGTATAATGGAGTTGAGCCATGCAAGGTCACTAATTGATCGATCTATGAAAGGAATTCGTACACCAATACTCCTACAACACAAATCTTCCTGTCCCTTCAAAATTTAGAACTAATCAAACAAGGGGAGAAAGAAAGTGTTACTAACTTGCTCTCCAGTTGGAGGGCAAAAGTTGCCCACATGGTAGACCAACGTTATGATAAAAATCAGGCTAGAATCATTGTGAAGAACCTTTGGCCAACCTATAATCAATATTTGAACTTTCTATAATTCATGAGCTTTAGCGCCCTTACGGATGCGGGTATGCTAATAGAAGAAGAGTTGTTTGCCGCGACCACAAAAACCATAGCTGGTTATATAGATAACTACTAATCTAAAGACAAGAAAACTGAAGGTTTGCTCTTGGAGAGACTAAGTCACCCTAGAGGGGGATGAATAGGGTGATGGGGAAATTTAAACAAGTAATGGAAGAATAAAACTAGAGATGACTCTATGGAGAGTTTGAATCTAGATTGGACTCGAAAAGTACTAACTTAGAAAGTTACGTGGAAACCCTCATGGGGCAGAAAACCACGGCCAGTGCTAATCCAAGCACCAAGTCAAATCCACTATTTTGAATCCACAAAATACGGTAGAAAGACTCAACCGAATTGCTCCCTTAGACAATTCCTTACAAGATTTTCCTAGACTTAGAAATTACCTTATCCGATCTAATACTTCCTAACCGAGGTAACCTTTACAGTTAGCGACAACCGACTTGAGTTAACCCTTACAGCTCAGTCAAGGGACCTTACGCAAAAAGTAAGAATGAGTGTTTGTAAACCGATTACAAGACCTTACAACTCGGAAAGATATTAAGTACGAGTTGGAGTTGTAAGTAGAAGATTGAGTATGAATACAATGACTTTTTCTTAAGTGCGTGTATTGACGGTTCGTTCGAAATCTTCAAGTCCCGAGACTTGGCTTCTATTTATAGATAACCAAGCGGATTAGCTGTTGTGATTATCTTCTGACTGGAAGTCCTTTGTGACAGATTGCAATGAATTTTTAAGTCACTCGGAACATATCCATTGAGGTGTGAACATTGGGCAACGGCTCTTGACTCCTTTGGAAGTCCCTATCCACTTGGTGGTGTCCGAAAAGTAGGGTGGAAACCACCGTTGAGCTTAGTGTTGCGGATTTCCAGTTTTGGAAACAGACAACCCCGACATAATTTCTAGGCCTTGGTCGGAGGTCGAAAAAGCCTTGTCTGCTGGTGATTTGATGTTTTGAAGCCGGGTACTTTTATAATTCAAAAATATGATAGCCTCGTTTGAATAACCTACAAAAGTAAATCAATTTAGTTCTCAAAGTGTAAAATATTTTGGTCCAAGATTAGACACGAGATAGTAATGGTAATTAAGATAATTAAGTGCATAATTATACTGAGTCGGAAAGAAATGGAATTTTCGAGTCTAATATCCATTATACTCAAATTCCATCCGAGTCGATCTAGAAGTAAAGCAAGTCGGATAAATAATATCGAGTGGAAAGACTTGATCTAGACTCCCAATGTTCAAACCAAGCATGCTGACTTAGAAAGATGAATTAACATAGTAATCCAATTAAACTTAGATCATGAAGTCGGACATGAGTTTATGCAAAATAGAACAAGTGTTTGAACATGCAATATATCCGAGTGTTGTCTCGAGTGAGTCGAAGCTGTGTGTGAAATGATAAACAAGAATATGATTTCGAGTCGGTCGAGTCAAAAGAGAACATATGCGATAGTTTACGTAACACTCGAAAAGATGCTATATCACTCAAAAAAGCTCATAAAACAGATAGAATGATTTTTAATCAATACCTTGTAAGAGATGAAGTCCTATACGTGGTTCCTTGATGGAACTCAGAATGATGTATATGACAGTCCGAGTCTTTAATCTCCCTCTTTTTGATGAACGACATTCCATACATGGACGAAACTTTGTTAGTGATATAGATATGGGTTGTCATCCTTTCTCAAAGGATAAGACAGAAAAACATGATAGAATTGTGTAGAGAAAATACGAGTGAATGAAACTTATATTGTATCGGAGCAAATAAGCTGAGATTGCATAAAAAGAACTAAAGTATTAGAGCTAGAAAAGAATAACCGAGTATTAGAGCAATGATAGATAGAGTTGTCGAATCGGAGCGAGAGAAAAGAAATACTGAGCAAGACATTGAAACTCAAAAATAATTGCTTTAAGTACTAAACTCGGAGATATGTGCCACTCGGAAGGCATTAACGATGATATAGCAGGATTATTAATGAAATTTTATTGTAATTTAAACTAACGAGTTTACACAAAAGAGGGTGAGAGAAACTCCCCTAAACAAGACAACAAATTTTTCTAACTATTCTCCCCCTTGCCTTTCAGCAAAAACAAAAAAAGGAAGAATGTATCATGTAGATACAGATTTGATGTCCGGACGAGAAAAAAAAATTAAGCGAGAAAAAAATTAAGATGGAGGAGATGGAGTAGTCTAAGTCGAGGTTGGGGACGAGCGGTGCGCCTTCGCCGATAAGATCCGGAAGATGTTGACGAGCAAGGCGGAGGCAGCACCGGGATCTCCGGAATGGGCTCGGCTCCGAGTGGGCGACCCGGAACTAGGTCGTCCAGAGGCTCATCCTCCCGGAACTCGATTGACGGAGGGGTGTGCTTAGGCCGACCAGCTCGCGGCCGACCATGGTCCGCGGGGTCTTCGACCCACCGAGACTACTGTTTGAGCTGATCATTTTCGGTTGACATTCCGGAGCACTTGGGCCCTGTCTTTGGTCTTCTGCTTCGTTGCTTGTTCGCTTCTTCCTTCTCCCTTTCCTCGGATGGAGCTGCCTCGGCCGCAGGCTCTTCTTCTTCTTCTTTTTCTTCTTCTCCCCCTTCTAAGGAGGATTGGGCCGGACTCGAGGATTCTTTAGAAGTTTTTAAGTCGATGGGATCCTCAGCCGCTTTAGATAGCCTCTCCTGAAGGAGCTCGATCAGCTCTCTCTGCTCCTTAACCGGGGCCTTCATCTCGAGAAGCACATCTTGCTGCTCTTGGATTTGGGATTGGGCGGTTTTCCGGTTAATAGTCATAGGCGAAGGACGAGTCTTGAATGACCAAAGGGTGTCCTTGAACTCGGTGGACACCAAGGAAAGCTTGTCCATGATAGCGGAGGACAAGGCGGAAGAAAGAATCGAGAAACACCTGGGGTGGAGGCACCACCGGGTAGAGGAGGTAGAGGAAGAGGGGATTGAGTCCGAGTTTGAGGCGGAGAAGGTGGCCTCGGTTCGAGCTATGGACCCGGACACTCGGTTGGGTCTCTTGGTATCCATACCCAAGGAGTTCTTTTTGCCAACAACAATGGTAGCCTTAGAAACCGCATTAGGATATGAGGGAAGAGGAATTTGAACTGCTTGAAGATGAGGGAAAGAAGAGCCCCGAAAAGAAGTGGGGTGGTCTTCTTGTTTTAAGTTTGAGCAGGCACAACTACCATTTGCTCGACTATAGTGAGAAAGAGCTCTACTTCGTAGCCCTTTAGAATGTCGTAAAGAGCTTTGAGGTGCTTGGAGTTGGGGTTCTCCTTGCTAGAATGCTGTGAGAAGAAGGTTCTCATCGACGAAAAACAAGAAGGCGGACTTCGATTTGAGTTGGATCACAAAGAAGTTTTTGCGTGACCCGGGGAATTCTTTAGCGTACTTCTCAAAGAAATCATCGGCAACCTCGTTGAAAGGTATGGGGTTGCTATTCAAAAACATACAAGATACTTTGAAAAGAAGGTGGAGAAGAGAAGTGTTAATGCGAACAGTGATGTTACGAACTCCGGAGGTGAGGATACCCTCGGAGCTAGAAAGATTGGAATAAAACTCGAAACGAGTTACGGGTAAATGAAATCACTAAAACAAGGAAAATTGTAGACCCCTGTTGATTTTATGTGAGCCAACCACGAAAACTTAGTGGTCGGGAAGAATTTGTCATCCAACATTAGGTATTGGGTGACAAGAGGTTTGAAGGGATTGGAGGGGCCTTCCTGGCCTTTTGTATGAGGTTTCTTGGTGGCGAGAACCAAGAAAATCGGGGTGGGAACCTTTTTTGGCATGTTTGATGTTGAAAAGAGAGAAAGATGAATTCTTGTGAAAAGGGAAAGAGAGATAGCTCGACGAGAGTGAGTGAAGAGGAAAAGAAAAGTGAAGGAGTAGAAAGTGAGAGTGCTGAGAGCAACGAGTGCTTACTTGAGGTGTTCTTCTCTTAGCTTAAGAGCGACATACGTTTCTTCAAAAGTAGAGAGCTTGTTTCGAGTTAGAGTAAGCACGAGAGCGAGAGTAAGTAGAGAGCAAATTAACGAAATTAAGGAAAATAGACGCTATTTATAAAGGAATAATCGTCCTTCGGTATTGATTCCGACTCGGCTTCTTCAACGGTCACCTCGGATCGGTGTGACTGTTCATCACTCCAATGGTTAGAATTTCAGCAACTGTCTCCCAACGGCTAGTTGTCCGATCAAAGCGCGCGAGAGATAGAGAGAGAAAAAGAGATTTAAAAATAGAATTATGAAATTCTCCACTTGTCTAAAGATGATTTCGAAGTTTTATGTCCAGTTTTCTCAAAGTCCGAGTCCGACTCGATTAAGTTTATGAGTGACTCGAAGCTGCAAACAACTAATAACTATCAACTCAATATCACTGGTTCAACTGAACTAATGGTTATTAAGGAAAGTAAGCACACAACACATAATCATGCGAAAAAAAAATTAATTATGCAATAATCATGCCAAGCTCATTCCTAATAAAACAAAACTGATCCTCACTAAGGGGCTTAGTAAAGACATCAGCTAATTGAAGATTGGTAGGAATGAATTTAAGTTCAATATCACCCTTTTCAGAATGATCTCTCGGAAAATGATACCGACCTCAATATGTTTAGTCTTTGAGTGCTGAACTGGATTCTTGGTGATGCTGATTGCACTTTGATTATCACACTTGATTGGAACATATTTGAATGAAAGGCCAAGATCTTTCAAGTGTTGCTTTAACCATAAGATCTCGAGCATAGGATGCCCCAGCCACAATATACTCAGCTTCAACAGTTGATAGAGCTACTAACTTTTTCTTCTTTGAGTGCCAAGACATCGGGGATTGACCCGCAAGCCGGCACGCTCTCGAGGTGCTCTTTCTATCAACTTTTTACCCAGCATAGTCGGCATCCGAGTATCCAGTAAGATTCCGTTCGTCTCTCGGAGTACCATAGACCTAAATTCTCGGTCCCTGCAAGATATCTAAATATTCTCATCACCGTAGTGAGATGTGATTCTTTTGGATTAGTCGGAAATCTTGCATGAAGGTTTGCTCAGGGAGAGGCTAAGTCACCCTAGAGGGGGTGAATAGGGTGATGATGAAACTTGCTTGAAATTTGAAATAGATATGACTCTAAGGAGAGTGAGAGTCAAAGGTGACCTCGAGAAAATGAGCTAACTCGGAATTCGAGAGATGATTGAAGAAACAAATTAAACAGAATTCGAAACAGTTTGAGTCTAGAATGTACTCGGAAAAGTAATAACTCGGAAAGTACGTGGAAACCCTCCTGGGGCGAGAAAACCACGGACCGTGCTAATCCAAGCATGAAGTCAAATCCACTATTTTGAGTCCACAAAATACAGTAGATCGACTTAACCCTGAGTTGCTTGCCTTAGACAACTCCTTACAAGTTTTCCTAGACTCGAAATTCCCTTATCCGATCTAGTACTTCCTAGTCGAGATACTCCTTATAGCTAGAGACAAGCTGAGTTGAGTTAAACCTTACAACTCATTCAAGGGACCTTACTTAGAGAATAAGAAAGAGAGTGTTTGTAACTGAGTACAAGACCTTACAACTCGGAATATAATGAATTACGGAATGGGAGTTGTAAGTAGAAGATTGAGAATGAATACAATGACTCTTGATCAAGTATGTATATTAATAATAGATTCGACAATCTTCAAGTCTTGAAAGTTGGCTTCTATTTATAGATGACCAAGCACCTTAGCCGTTGTGTCCATCTTTTGACTGGAAGTCCTTTGTGACCGTTGTGTAGGATTTTCCGAGTCACTCGGAAAATATCCGTTGAAATATGAGCGTTAGATAAAGGCTCTTGACTCCCTTGGAAGTGCCTAAAACCACTGGCGGTGTCTTGAAAAGTAAGGTGGAAACCAACATTGAGCTTAGTGTTGTAGATTTCCATTTACGGAAACAGACAACCCTTACACGATGTCCGAGGCTAGGTCGAGGTGGAAAAAGCCTTGTCTGCTTGGTGATTTGACGTTTTGAAGCCGATTACTTTTGTATTTCAAATTTAGGATAGCCTCATTTGAATCAACTACAAAAGTAAATCAATTTGATTCTCAAAGTATAAAATACTTTGGTCCAAGGTTAGACAAAGATAATGATATAAATAAGATAATTAAGTTACTAATTATCCGGGTCGGAAAAGGAATGGAGTTTTTGAGTTTAATATCCATGATACTCAAAATTCCATCCGAGTCGAGTCTAACAGAAATTCAAATTAACTAAAGAATATCGGAGGAAATAAACTTGATCTAGGCTGAGCATGAGTCCAAACTAAGATACCGAGTTTGAGCACGAAAAAGATAGTGTTTGAATCATGCGATATTTTTGAGTATTGGGTGACTCAAAACTGAGTGGAACATAGAGAGTGCGAGAGATGCTTTCTAAGTCACACGAGTCATGCATAAATGCATAAGATAATTTCTATAACACTCGGAGAAAATACCATATTACTCGGAAAAGTTTCTAAGACACAAGGAATGACTTGGAATCAAAACTTTATAAATAAGAAAGCCTTATACCTGATTCTCTTGATAGAACTCGGAAAGGTGAGATGTAAAGTCCGAGTCTTCAATCTCCCCTTTTTATGAAAGGCATTCCATACTTAGACGAAACTTTTTAGTGATATCGGTCGGTTTTGCATACTTGTACGTAAACGTGAAGTATCCGAACATGAAGCAACAAAATAGATATTCAAGCAATTATCGATGAAAAGCATATAAGATGGAAATTCGGAAATGCTTGCATTTAAGATTGTACTCGAGAGAGTTGGAACAAAATGCATATATTCATTGAATTGAAAGATATGTACGAGTGAGAGAGAGAGACTCCCCTAGACAAGACAACAAATTTTCTAATTATTCTCCCCTTTGCCTTTCAACAAAAACAAAAAAAAATGGGAAGAATACAAGATATACAAGTTTGATGTCCGGACAAAAAAAAAAAAAAAACGTAAATAAAAGATGAAGAAATTAAGAGGGGGATGGGTTTGTCCGAGTGGAAGAAGAAGGACGAGCGGAACGCCGCGCCGATAGGATCTTGACGATGTGCTTGAGCACGGCGGAGGAAGGACAGGGATCTCCGGCAGAGGCTCGGTTCGAGTGGCCGACCCGAACGAGGGGATCCAGAGGTTCTTCCTCGGCAGCTGGAGGGGACTGCTCGGACCGACCCGCGGCTAATTGTCCTTGTGCGGCAAGGTCTTCGACCCACTCGAGGCTGCTGTCCGAGCTGAGCACTTCCATTTGAGCTTTAGGAGCACTTGTACCCTCAGCTGTTACTCCTTGTTCTTCCTTATGTTCCTCCCCGTGGCCGGAGGGAGCTGCCTCGGCCGTAGGCTCCTAGGCTTCTGCTTCTTCTTGATCTTCTTCTTCCTCCTCGCCTCTATCCGAGGATGTCTTGGCTGGGCTCGGGGACTCTTCGGATGTGTCCGAGTCGCCTCGGTCCTGAGCTGCCTTGGACAGTTTCTCCTGGAGGAGCTCTATTAGCTCCCTCTGCTCCTTCACCGGGGCCTTCATCTCAATTAGCGGGTTCTACTTGCTCTCGGATTTGAGGCTGGGCGGTTTTCGGTTTATGGTCATAGGTCGATAGACAGTCTTAAAAGACCGGAGTATGTCCTTGAATTCCAAGGACACGGAGCTGATTTTGTCCATGAAGGCGGAGGACAAAATGGAAGTAAGAGACTTAGAAGCAACCGAGGTGGAGGCACCACTAGGTGGGGCGGGAAGAGAAAGGGGGTATCTTTACGAGTCCGAGAGGGCCTCAACTCCGAGCTATGTACCCATATACCGGGTTCGGCTTCCTGGTACTGTACCCCAGAAGCTCCTTTTGCCGACAACAAAGGCAGCCTCGAAACAGCGTTTGGATCCGAGGGAAGAGGAACTTTGAATTGTTTGAACATAAGGGTGAGAAGAGCACCCAAAAGGAAGAGGGGTGTTCTTCTTGTTTTAGAGTTGAGCTAGCACAGTTGTCATTTGCTCAATGATGGAGGGGAAGAGGTCTACTTCGTAGCCTTCGAGAATGTCAAAGAGAGCTTTGAGGTGTTTGGAGTTAGGATTCTCTTTGCTGGAGTGCTGAGAGAAGAAGGTTCTCATCAGCAAGAAACATAGAAGACGTGCTTCGACCTCAGCTGAGTCACGGAAAAATTTTACGTGACCCGGGGAACTCTTTGGCATACTTTTCAAAGAAGTCCTCGGCGACCTCGGTGAAAGGAATAGGATTGCTGTTCAAGAAGAGGGAAGAGACCTTGAACAGACGATGGAGAAGAGAGGTGTTAATGCGAACTGTGATGTTCCGAACCCTGGAGGTTAGAACACCTTCGAGCTGGTGAGATGAGTGTAAAACTCGGATACGAGTTCGGGGTATATAAACTCGCTGAAACAAAGAAAATTATACACCCTGTTGATTAGATGTGAGGCAACCACGAAAATTTGGTGGTTGGGAAGAACTTATCATCCAGCGTAAGATGCTTGGGTGATAAAAGGTTTAGAATTTGAAGGGCCTTCTTGGCTTTTTGTGCGGGGCTTCTTTGTAGCGAGCCAAGAAAGTCGTGGTGGGAACCTCTTTTTGTCATTTTTGAAGAAAAAGAGAGAGTATGAAAGCTTGAGAAGGATGAGGGAAGAAGAACTCGAAGAGAGAAAAAGTAAAAGAGTAGAAGAAAGAGTTAAGAGCAGGTGAGCTTACTTGAGATGATCTTCATGAAGCTTAAAATAACCGAGAAATCGTTGTAGATGCAGAGAGCTTTGTGCACGAAGTTTGTTAATGCTTGTCGTATAGCAACAAATTAAACCACTACTTAAACTTATAATAAACAATATAGCAAGGGCAAGTAGGGATCGAATCCACGAGGAAAGATATAATAACATGCAAGTTTTAATCTAATTAAATTTACTACTCTTAAAAACAAAACAGAAAATATAAATTAAAATCAATAACTAAAATTCATAGAAAATTATCTAATAACTAAATAAATAATTTATACAGAATAATAAAACTACAATAACCCAGAAATATTTTTGTATATTTTTTAGAATAATTAAAACAGAAAACTAAAGCAGAAAATAAACAAATTCTAAAACAGAAAATTAAATAAGTAAAATTCTGCACTAAAATAATTACGAAAATAAATACTAAAATTACCCAGAATAGTAATACTAATTTTCTAAACCTAACCAGACCCTAAAAATATAAAAACAAAATTTAAAATCTAATTTATGAATTTATTTTATTAAAAACCTGCAGTAATTAAATTCAAGAATTAAATCTGAAAAAATATCAAATTAATTCCAAAAATTCTAAAATTTAATCACAGCAAACTAGGACTCTATCTAAACCCTAAAAGAAAATAAAACATGAAAAATAACAAAAGAAACTATTTTAAAACTAATTTCTAACAAACTGACTCAAAAATAATAAACACTAACAGAAAATTAATTCTGAAAATTAAAATATATAAAGACTCAAAATTAAATTAAAATAAAATTACTAAAACTAACCTAAAATACTGATCTTTAGGGGGTAACGAAATTAATAATAAAAGACTATATATTTATAAATAAAAATTGACAAACTAAAGAAAATAACTAAAAAGCAAACAAATAATTATCAAAGATAGCAAATTTATAAAAACACTTAGTATAATCTATATCCACCATGCAAATTATTATTTATCATTAACACACAAATTGATCTACCCATGAGCTAAAGCTGTAGAAGACAACCACTAGCGGATCTTCCCGTTTTTCCTTAGTTATTAGTTTACTTAGGCCTAGCCCTAATATAAACCCTACTAATATTGATAACCCTAGCACTAGCACTAGAATTTAATCAAATTAGAGCATTAAGTATTAGAAAAATATCATCTAGCACCTAATAACCAATCTACTAGCAAATTGATTTAAGAAGGATCTATGATAATTTCCTAATTAAAAGGGATGGGTATGAGCCATCCATGATTAACTAGGGTGATACTTATGTCTAAAAGATCAAGCAATTACGTACTTAAACCCTTTAAACTATCACATGAATTTATATAAAACTAAGTAGCGTGCACTCTAATTAATTAGACATAAATTCATAAACATTAAACACAAATTATCATAAAATCATGGATTGAATCAATAAGACAATAAAAATCGAAACTTTGTTTCAAAATAAATAATTTAACATGGCTTCAAGTAGATTATACCAAGTATAAGAAAAACTACTCACACATAATGTAATTTAAAACATGTAAACTAAATAAAACTAGCATCTTTAATATTAATCTAACAATAAAAACTCGATCTTTTCTAATAAAAATTACAAAACTAAATTATACTACCGATATTAGTTTCTTTGACCGGGAAGATGGAGAAGATGATGATGGATGGTGGCTGGCTGGGCAGCGGACAACAGCAGCCAGCAAGGAGCGGCAGCAGCAGTGCGGTGCAGCCGGGAGCAGCGGCAGACAGCAAGCGGTAGGTGCAACAAGGAGCAGCGGCAGCGAGTGCAGCAAGAGAACGTGAGGTGGTCTGGGTAGCTAGGTGGCTGGCTGCTTGTGTGGGCAGTGGACGTGAGCAAGCAGCAGGTGCAGGCGGCTGGGATGTATGTGGCTGGCTTCCCGGTCTCTCTCCATGATGATAATAAGTAGTATATATAGGGTGAAAGAGTTAGGGTTTATTTCTCTTTCTTCTCTTCTAAGTTTCCCTTTTCTATTCCACTTAGGATTTCCTAAAATATAATATCCTAAAATAAATATTTTATTACATATTATATTTATGGACCGACTTCATATATTTTCTTGGATGCTTGTCGGTAGCTAAAAATCCACTTTTAACGACTTTTCTTCTCTTCCCCACTTTATTCGATAATTACCTATAAATAGACAAAATAGAATAAATTAGATAAAATAAACTATATAATATAAACTCAATAACTACTAAAAATACGTATAAAATACGACTTAACAAATCCCCCACACTTAGACTTTGGACGTCCTCGTGCAAAGAAATCTAAGACTCGATCTAATAATACGCTTTCTTATAAAGATATACATAAAACATAAAATATATACTAAGTTTGCCTTGCTTTCAAAAATACTTTGATGAAATTTTTGTCTTTCCCAAGCAAGTGAAGAACTAAACATTTTCATTGCCATCGGAGAGTTTATTCATCGGCCTCACAATATCTCTTTTAATTAAGCAACAATCAAAAATTTATCCATATTTTTCAAACATGTACATTCCGGTCAAGAGGTCTAAAACTTTTTAGGATGGGAAAAATTAAGGTGCGGTATGGTTATAGACACCTTGAATCGACGAGATAACTCACTAAAAATCGATAATAAACTTGTTTTGCAAACTTCTTTTTTTTTTTTTTTCAATTATATATATATATATATATAACTCCATTCAAGCACATATTCGAGGCCCATATAGGGTCTTAGAAATATAACACTCCCTGTCTCCCACTCACCCAAACAGAGGTGCTTGGAGTTAATACTCTATTTTTTTCTTTTTTTTTTTTTTTTTTTTTGTTAGTATGGTTCGAGCCATTGATCGGCCTAAAAGGGGCATGACTCTCCCAGCATGGGTTACTCCATTCATAAGGCTCAACTTGAGACCTAAACTTAAGGGAAATGGCGCCGAGCCACCAACTCCGACCCATGTTGGTAAACTAACAATTTTTTTTATTTTATTTATTTTATTTATTATTATTATTATTATTTTTTTTTGTAGGCAAAACAAGAAAAATCAAAATTTTAGTGAGTCAATCTGCTAAGTTCAGTAGTCTAGGTGAACGGTTTAAGTCAATTTATTGCCTCTATCACGATCATATAACATGATCAAATCGACGAGAAAAATTATGATTGTCACTAATTGAAGAAATATATGAAGATCAACTCAAACAACTCCGAATGACAATTAACATGTTCAAATTTCTCACTTTCAAAGGGAAAGAAAAATTAGAAACAGAAAAATTTAAGCAAGTTAACCTAGCATATATTCATGTTCATGCATTTCTTTACAAGAATATTTTTTTTTCAAAAAATAAGATAAAGATAAATGCATAAAATTAAAATGTAATAAAGATAAATGCATAAAATTAAAATGCAGGATGCACTCCCCACTCTTAATTCATGCATTGTCCCTAATGCATGCTAAATAAAAATAAAAATTAAATTAAAGTAAAAATTATAGAAACTTCCCTGAAAATGTTGGGTTGCCTCCCAACCAGCGCCTTTGTTTACCGTCTTTGGCTCGACACCTTTGTAGCTCAAGGATCATTCGGTTGCATTTCCCACACTAAATTGATCTGGTCTTCTGTATACTTGCAATTAGTTAGAGATTTCTTTTGGAAAAGAGCAGATGTATTCTCCCCACACTTATCTTGTTGTTCCTTTTCAATTTTAATTTGTTCGTGAATAGATCTTTAAGGAACTTAGCATAACGAGGTTCCCGTTTCATGGTATCTAGAAGAGGAATGTTGATTTCTGCCTTCCTAGATATTTCTATGATATCTTCAATTGCCTCATCTATTGTAGGAGTTGTGCTTATTAGTCTACTAGGGAAAGGTGGGATAGGCTTGTAAAGATCTTTCTTATTTTCACCTATTTCCTTAGCATTAGAGGCGTCATCTTTGTTTTGGTCAAGTTCAGATTCCTTGACCTCTAATTCTAGCTCTACCTCTATGTTTTTCCTAGGTTCCTCTAACTCTTTCCCATTATTAAGTGTTATGACACTCACATTTTCTTTTGGATCTTGGAAAGGTTGAGATTGCATTTGGGCTTGCGGGTTACTAAGCATGTTATCATTGGCAATCTGTTTCTCTTGTACCGCTTTATGGTCATCTCTAAGTTTTGGAACCTAAGGTTAGTCTCCTTTTTCTGGTCATCCATCTTCTTAATGATTTGCTCTAAAAGATAATTAGTTTTGTCATGAGCAATGGATTGATCAAATTCTAGGGGTTTTCTTCAAATTCATACCTAAGGTTAGAGTAATCACTCCATTCTTCATAAGTGTTTGAGAATATGTTATAATTCATTCGACCTTGGTTGGAAAAAATAGCATTCACATGCCCTCTTTGTTGTGTAGGGCATGAATTAGCAACATGACCCTCTAAATAGCAAATACTACAAACTACTACTTCTTCTCTGTGGACCAATTTATTCAACATAACGGTAATTTGGGACAATTGGGTCTCTACGAGATGGACCTAAATTGAACTCATTAACATTCCTAAATTGGGTATCTCCCATTCCAAATTGTTGAGTATTTTGGGCCATAATATTTAACAATTCTCTAGCACTGAGTTGGAGTCTTATTAAACAAGGTCCCTCCACTAGCAACATCTACCATATTTCTACCTATTGGCAATAAACCTTCATAAAAATATTGAATCAATAAATGCTCGGGAATTTGATGTTGGGGACAACTAGCACATAATTTATTAAAACGCTCCCAATATTCAGAAAAACTCTCCCCAATCATCTGTTTAATACCACAAATTTCCTTTCTAATGGACCCTATCCTAGATGCAGGAAAAAATTTCTCTAAAAATGCTTTATGAACTTCGGTCCATGTAGTGAATGTTGCAGGTGGTAAGTAATAAAACCAATCTTTAGCCTTATCCTGAAGCGAAAAGGGAAAGGCTCTCAACTTAATTTGGTCTTGGGTGATTCCCTCAAGTTGCATAGTGGAACATGTAATAATAAACTCATTGATATGACGATATGGGTCCTCACCGAGCGAGTCCATGAAATTTAGGTAACATATTTAAAAATCCGGAGTTCGGTTTTAGAGGTTGGTCCAATGCGGGATATGAGATAGGTAAAAGTTGTGTATCCAAGTTAGGTGCAGCAAGTTCACGTAAGGTAGTCATCTCAATAATTTTAGAACTTACGAAACAGAATCGAAACACTTACTTGGCTTTCAACTTCGTCAAATGTATACTCCTTTTCAAAATAAAAAAAAACACTAAAAAAAAACAAAACTATGAAAACAAACTATTAAAGTTACAAAGAAGTAATAAAAGTAGTAAATCTAAAATAAATAAAACTAACAACTATTATTTTCTTTCCCCGACAACGGCGCCAAAATTTGTTAATGCTTGTCGTACAGCAACAAATTAAACCACTACTTAAACTTATAATAAACAATATAGCAAGGGCAAGTAGGGATCGAATCCACGAGGAAAGATATAATAACATGCAAGTTTTAATCTAATTAAATTTACTACTCTTAAAAACAAAACAGAAAATATAAATTAAAATCAATAACTAAAATTCATAGAAAATTATCTAATAACTAAATAAATAATTTATACAGAATAATAAAACTACAATAACCCAGAAATATTTTTGTATATTTTTTAGAATAATTAAAACAGAAAACTAAAGCAGAAAATAAACAAATTCTAAAACAGAAAATTAAATAAGTAAAATTCTGCACTAAAATAATTACGAAAATAAATACTAAAATTACCCAGAATAGTAATACTAATTTTCTAAACCTAACCAGACCCTAAAAATATAAAAACAAAATTTAAAATCTAATTTACGAATTTATTTTATTAAAAACCTGCAGTAATTAAATTCAAGAATTAAATCTGAAAAAATATCAAATTAATTCCAAAAATTCTAAAATTTAATCACAGCAAACTAGGACTCTATCTAAACCCTAAAAGAAAATAAAACACGAAAAATAACAAAAGAAACTATTTTAAAACTAATTTCTAACAAACTGACTCAAAAATAATAAATACTAACAGAAAATTAATTCTGAAAATTAAAATATATAAAGACTCAAAATTAAATTAAAATAAAATTACTAAAACTAACCTAAAATACTGATCTTTAGGGGGTAACGAAATTAATAATAAAAGACTATATATTTATAAATAAAAATTGACAAACTAAAGAAAATAACTAAAAAGCAAACAAATAATTATCAAAGATAGCAAATTTATAAAAACACTTAGTATAATCTATATCCACCATACAAATTATTATTTATCATTAACACACAAATTGATCTACCCATGAGCTAAAGCTGTAGAAGACAACCACTAGCGGATCTTCCCGTTTTTCCTTAGTTATTAGTTTACTTAGGCCTAGCCCTAATATAAACCCTACTAATATTGATAACCCTAGCACTAGCACTAGAATTTAATCAAATTAGAGCATTAAGTATTAGAAAAACATCATCTAGCACCTAATAACCAATCTACTAGCAAATTGATTTAAGAAGGATCTATGATAATTTCCTAATTAAAAGGGATGGGTATGAGCCATCCATGATTAACTAGGGTGATACTTATGTCTAAAAGATCAAGCAATTACGTACTTAAACCCTTTAAACTATCACATGAATTTATATAAAACTAAGTAGCGTGCACTCTAATTAATTAGACATAAATTCATAAACATTAAACACAAATTATCATAAAATCATGGATTGAATCAATAAGACAATAAAAATCGAAACTTTGTTTCAAAATAAATAATTTAACATGGCTTCAAGTAGATTATACCAAGTATAAGAAAAACTACTCACACATAATGTAATTTAAAACATGTAAACTAAATAAAACTAGCATCTTTAATATTAATCTAACAATAAAAACTCGATCTTTTCTAATAAAAATTACAAAACTAAATTATACTACCGATATTAGTTTCTTTGACCCGGGAAGATGGAGAAGATGATGATGGATGGTGGCTGGCTGGGCAGCGGACAGTAGCAGCCAGCAAGGAGCAGCAGCAGACGATGCGGTGCAGCCAGGAGCAGCGGCGGACAGCAAGCGGCGGAGTGCAACAAGGAGCAGCGGCAGCGAGTGCAGCAAGAGAACGTGAGGTGGTCCGGGTAGCTAGGTGGCTGGCTGCTTGTGTGGGCAGTGGACGTGAGCAAGCAGCGAGTGCAGGCGGTCGGGATGTATGTGGCTGGCTTCCCGGTCTCTCTCCATGATGATAATAAGTAGTATATATAGGGTGAAAGAGTTAGGGTTTATTTCTCTTTCTTCTCTTCTAAGTTTCCCTTTTCTATTCCACTTAGGATTTCCTAAAATATAATATCCTAAAATAAATATTTTATTACATATTATATTTATGGACCGACTTCATATATTTTCTTGGATGCTTGTCGGTAGCTAAAAATCCACTTTTAACGACTTTTCTTCTCTTCCCCACTTTATTCGATAATTACCTATAAATAGACAAAATAGAATAAATTAGATAAAATAAACTATATAATATAAACTCAATAACTACTAAAAATACGTATAAAATACGACTTAACAAAGTTTGGATTTCGAGATAGAGAGTATGTGAAAAGTAAAGTAACGAAATGAAGGAGAATAGTCGCTATTTAGAGGAAAAATAATCGTCCTTCGATATCCGTTCGACTCAGCTCTTTCAACAGTCACCTCGGACCGGTGTGACGGTTCTCTCCTTCAACAGTTAGAATTCTAGCGGTTGCCTTCCAACGGCTAGTAGTCCGATCACGGCGAGAGAGAGAGAGAGAGAAAAGATTTTGAAAATAAATTATGAAATTCTCCACTTATCTAGAGGCTTAGTAAAGATATCGGCTAATTGAAGATTAGTAGGAATGAATTCGAGTTCAATATCACCTTTCTCGGAATGGTCTCTTAAGAAATGATACCGACCTCAATATGCTTTATCTTTGAGTGCTTGAACTCGGATTTTTGGTGATGTTGATTGCACTCGATTGTCGCACTTGATTGGAACCGATTTGAAAGTAAGTCCAAGATCTCTCAAGTGTTGCTTTATCCATAAGATGTGAGCGCAGCATGCTCCAACTGCAATATACTCAACCTCGGCAGTTGATAGAGCTACCGAGTTTTGCTTCTTTGAGTGCCAAGATATTAGGGATTGACCCAGAAATTGGCAAGCTCCTGAAGTGCTCTTTCTATCAACTTTGTATCAAGCGTAATCAGCATCCGAGTATCCAGGTGAGAGTCGGTTCCGAGTCTCTTGAGTGCCACATACCTAAATTCTAAGTCCCTGCAAGATATCTAAATATTATCTTCACCGTGAGTGAGTCATGATTCTTTAGGATTAGCTTGAAATCTTGCACATAGACAGACACTAAACATTATGTCTGGTCTACTTAAAGTAAGATATAGTAAAGATCCAATCATACCTCGATAAAGTTTAGGATCTATTGCTTTATCTTTCTCGTCTGAGTTAAGTTTTAAGTCTGCTTGCTCATAGGTGTAGCTGCGTGCTTTGCATCTTGGACTTTATATTTTTCAGCAGCTCCTTGGTGTACTTTGATTGATGGACATAGATTCCACCTTTGTCTTGCTTGATTTGTAGACCAAGGAAGAAATTAAGTTCTCCCATCATTCTCATTTGAAATTCTTGACTCATTAACTCGGAAAAGTCTCGACATAGATTTTCATTAGTAGCTCCAAAAATTATATCATCAACATAAATCTAAGCGATAAGGAAATCTTTCCCCTTGGTTTTTATAAAGAGAGTCTTGTCAATCTGACCTCTTCTAAAATCATTTTGAACCAAGAAGTTGCTAAGTCTTTTGTACCAAGCTCGTGGGAGCTTGTTTAAGACTATAAAGAGCTTTTTGAAGTTTGAAAACATGATTTGGGAAATTTGAGTTTTCAAAACCAGGAGGTTGCTCAACATAGACTTCTTCTTCAATAAAACCATTGAGAAAGGCACACTTAACATCCATTTGATATAACTTGATATTCATGCTAGATGCAAATGCCACTAGGATTCTAATGGCTTCAATTCGGCAACAGGTGTAAAGGTTTCCCCACAATCAATCCCTTCTTCCCGATTGTAACCTTGAGCCACAAGTCTAGCCTTGTTTCGACTACCAACCCACCTTCATCCAGCTTTGTTCTTGAAAACCCATTTGGTTCCTACGACTGGGTGGTCAAAAGGTTGTTTGGTCAAAGTCCAAACTTGGTTTCTTTCGAATTGATTGAGTTCCTCTTGCATGGCCTCTACCCATTCAGGTTCATTTAGGGCCTCTAGTGCATTTTTGGGTTTAGTTAATGATATTAATGTAGTGAATTCACATAGATTTTGAAGAGAGGAATGAGTTCTTACCTCACTTGTTGATATCGGATAATATGTTTTCTAGTGGATGACTAGAAGCATACTTGAATGCTCTACCTGTTCTCCGATTCACCGGATCCGTAGGCTGAATAGCTTGATCTTCGAAGCTTGTTCCGAGTGATCTTGTTCATCAGATTGTTCATCAACATTACGAGCAGCCTCTTGAGTTATCTCATTCCGAGTCACTTCGTTCCGAGTGACTTCATTCCGAGCTGGTTGGATTTGATTCTCGATAGGCTCACTTTTGTCAAGGTCATCATCTCTGCTGAGCTTCGGAAATGAGAATGACGATTCACTTGGCCTTTCCTGTCCAAGGTCGTCAAACACAACGTGGATACTTTCTTCCACTTTGTTAGTTGTCTTATTAAAAATGCGATAAGCTTTACTATGAGATGAGTAACCCGAGAAAAATACCTTCATCCGACCGAGCATCAAACTTGGTCAGGTGATCCTTACCATTGTTGTGAACGAAACACTTACATCCAAAGGGTTTGAAATAAGAGATGTTGGGTTTCTTCCCTTTGTAGAGTTCGTATGGTGTTTTCTTCAGAATGGGTCCGATGAGGCACTCGTTCAACGTGTAGTTGGCTATGTTGATTGCCTCGGCCTAGAAATAGTACGGTAGATTGTGCTCAATCATCATTGTCCTAGCTATTTCTTCAAGAGTCCTGTTCTTTCTCTCCACTACTCCATTTTGTTGAGGAGTTCTTGGTGCTTGAGAAGTTATGAGAGATACCATTCTTGTCACAAAACTCGAGAATTGCGAGTAGTCGAACTCCCTTCCATGGTCGGTTCGAATTCTCCGGATCCGAGTCCGAGACTCAACTTGAATTTTTCTACAGAGCTTGCTTGAACTCCTTGAATGCTTCATTTTTATGCTTAAGAAAACACACCCAGGTAAATCGTGAATAATCATCAATAATAACAAGTACATATGATTTACCTCCGAGGCTCTTAACAAGGATTTCACCACATAAATCCATATGCAGCAGTTCAAGCACTTTGGATGTGGAAACTGTCTTTAGTGATTTGAATGATGAACCGACTTGTTTCCCTCTTGTGCAAGCTTCACAAACTTTGTCTTTCTTGAAAACACAGTTAGGCAAACCTCTAACTAAACCATGAGATGCCAATTTCTTAATAGTATGCATGCTAACAAGGCCAAATCTACGATGTCATTTCCATGAGTCATCATGAAGTGATGCTTTTAAACAAGATAGATTTTGACTAGGTTCGGAAAGAGGAATAGTGTAAGTGTTACCTGATCTCTTACCCGGGAGTTTGATATCCTTGGTAGTGTCATCGGAAATGTAACATTTGGTTTGAGTGAATCTTACCTCTTGACCTTTATCACATAATTGAGAAATGCTGAGCAGATTGCACTTTAATCCTCTGACAAGGTAAACCGGGCTGACCAGATTGCTTCCCTTTCTAATCCTGGCTATCCCAATTATCTTGCCTTTGCTTGTCATCTCCAAAAGTGACCTTTCCTCCTTTGTACTCTACTAACTCGGAAAAGAGTCCCGAGTCTCATGACATGTGGCGTGAGCATCCACTGTCAAGGTACCAATGTCCTGTTGATCTTTTCCGAGTAACCTGCAAACAGAGACAAACTAACCCTTCTCACTTCCTCTAACGAACCCAGTAACACTCTTTACTGTGGTCCTTTTCTAAGGAAGAAGGTTTTTCGGAACCCAGATTTGAATGACTTTGGGTTTGGTCCGATTCCGAGTCTTCCGTTTAGAAAACTGAGTCCGTGTCTGCTTTTTCTTGAAAAGCTTTCCTTCTAAAAGCTGGGGAAATTGTTTTCTCTTGTAAACTGGTTTGGGCTCAGTCTTTTTTCTTTCTTATGAGTAGGACCGTGCTCATCTTTCCCGAACTTTACAGTTCGGAATCCTTTTGAAAAGTTCTGAGTAGGAATTGGATTCCTCCTCTTTGTTAAAACCAAGACCTTCCTTTACGAAGGAGACACATTGAGATCCCAAGAGCATGTCAAGATTTTTCTGACCTTGAGAAAACTTTAAAACAAGATCTTGAGACTCATTGAGCTTTTGCTTTAGCTACTCATTTTCTCTTCGAGTAACTCGGACTCGGTCTCATTGATTTGAGCACTAGTCTTGAGTTCTCTAAAGGTGAGTCTCGGTTTTTCCTACTCATTTTTTAAAGAGATGCTCTCGAGAGGAAATTAACTCAAGTTGTTTTTTAAAGTGAGAGGAATCGGAATTGGACTTTTCTTCCAAAGTGAAAATATATTTAGCTAAATCAACTTAGGAGAATTTGAGAAAATACTCAATTACCTCTTGAGGATTAGCTTCCTCATTGTCCGATTGATCCGAATCGACTCTACTTTTGCTTCGAGTCGAAAGTGCCATCGGACACTTTGAGTCATCTAAGTCCTCGTCATCTTCCGATGAGTCCTCGTCACTCCACGTGGCCATCACAGTCTTTTTCTTTCTTTTGTCCCTTTTTCTCTTGGGACAGTCCTTGATTATGTGTTCCTTGCTTGCCACATTCAAAGCATCCAGAGTTCTTAGTCAAAGATAACATTGAAGGAAGAGTATTTACCTTTTCTATCCTTCTTGTCTTTCTTATAGTACTCATCTTTTGGCTTCTTATCCCATCTCTTGTGCTTCATCATTCTCTTGAAGCCTCTAGCAATTAGTGCCATGGGATCCTCTTCCGAGTCGGAGGAACTCGGACTTTCTTCTCTCGGTTTCGAGGCCTTTAGCGCAATGTTCTTTTTGGTGCTCGACCTCTGTATCCTCCTCATCCAGGTGGATCTCATGGGTGAGAAGCTTCCCAATGAGTTCGTCTGGCTTTAGTAGAGATAAGTTCTAAGCCTCTTCGATAGGTGTTACCTTGGGACCACATCTTTTCTTGGGTAGGCTTCTCAGTATCTTTCTGCACATTTCCTCGTGGGAGATCTTTTTACCCAGAGATTTCATATTATTGGTAATCTCTGTAAATTGAATAAACATCCGAGTGATGTTTTCTTCGGCTCCATCTTGAATAGCTCATATTTGTGAAGATATTGGCTTATCTTCGCTTGTCCGACCCGGCTTGTACCTTCATAAGTGTTGACTAGAGTGTCCCATACTTCTTTGGTTGTGTCACGGTAGACACTCGGTTCTATTCTTACGAGCTGATGGCGCACATAAGAATGTTCATAGCCTTGAAGTTCTTTACGAACTTTTCAGCTTTATCACTGTAAACTCAGCCTTTGATTTGGGCACGATTCTTATTTCTTCTGTCTTCATGGGAATGTAGTTTCCTTGTTCTATGATGTTCCGGACATCTTCATCATGTTCCAGGAGGAAACATTCCATGAGTTTCTTCCGAGTGCACGAAGTTGGATCCTTTGAACTTTGGTGGTCTGCTGGATGATCTTCCTTTATCGAACTCTCCATTGTTCCGAGCCATTTGATCCTTAGACCTTTAGATGGTTAGATCCTTTTCTGAAAGGCTAGGCTCTGATACCAATTGAAGGTTTGCTTAGGGAGAGGCTAATTCACCCTAGAGGGGTGGTGAATAGGGTGATGATGAAACTTGCTTGAAATTTGAAATAGATATGACTCTAAGGAGAGTGAGAGTCAAAGGTGAACTTAGAAAATGAGCTAACTCGGAATTCGAGAGATGATTGAAGAAACAAATTAAACAGAATTCGAAACAGTCTAAGTCTAGAATGTACTCGGAAAAGTAATAACTCGAAAGTACGTGGAAACCCTCCCGGGACGAGAAAACCACGGACCGTGCTAATCCAAGCACGAAGTCAAATCCACTATTTTGAGTCCACAAAATACATTAGACCGACTCAATCCTGAGTTGCTCCCTTAGACAACTCCTTACAAGTTTTCCTAGACTCGAAATTCCCTTATCCGATCTAGTACTTCCTAACCGAGATACCCCTTACAGCTAGAGACAATTGAGTTGAGTTAAACCTTACAGCTCGGTCAAGGGACCTTACTTAGAGAATAAGAAAGAAAGTGTTTGTAATCGAGTACAAGACCTTACAACTTAGAATGTAATGAATTACAGAATGAGAGTTGTAAGTAGAAGATTGAGAATGAATACAATGACTCTTGATCAAGTATGTATATTAATAATAGATTCGGCAATCTTCAAGTCTTAAAAGTTGGCTTCTATTTATAGATGACCAAGCAGCTTAGCTGTTGTGTCCATCTTCGACTGGAAGTCCTTTGTGACCGTTGTGTAGGATTTTCCGAGTCACTCGGAAAATATCCGTTGAAATATGAGTGTTAGATAACGGCTCTTGACTCCCTTGGAAGTGCCTAAAACCATTGGCGGTGTCTTGAAAAGTAAGGTGGAAACCACCATTGAGCTTAGTGTTGCAGATTTTCATTTCGGAAACAGACAAGCCTCGACACGAGTGTGTGAGGCTAGGTCGGAGGTGGAAAAAGCCTTGTCTGCTGGTGATTTGACATTTTGAAGCCGATTACTTTTGTGTTTCAAATTTAGGATAGCCTCGTTTGAATCACCAACAAAAGTAAATCAATTTGGTTCTCAAAGTATAAAATACTTTGGTCCAAGATTAGACACAGATAATGATATAAATAAGATAATTAAGTTACTAATTATCTGGGTCGGAAAAGGAATGGAGTTTTTTGAGTTTAATATCCATGATACTCAAATTCCATCCGAGTCGAGTCTAACGTAAATTCAAGTTAACTAAATAATATCGGAGGAAATAAACTTGATCAAGACCGAGTATGAGTCCGAACTAAGATACCGGAGTTTGAGCACGTAAAAGATAATGTTTGAATCATGCGATATTTTTTAGTGTTGGGTGACTCAAAACTAAGTGGAACATAGAGAGTGCAGAGATGCTTTCTAAGTCACAGAGAGTCATGTATAAATGCATAAGATAATTTCTATAACACTCGGAGAAAATACCATATTACTCGGAAAAGTTTCTAAGACACAGGGAATGACTTGGAATCAAAACTTTATAAATGAGAAAGCCTTATACCTGATTCTCTTCATAGAACTCGGAAAGGTGAGATGTAAAGTTTGAGTCTTTATTGCACACGTAAAAACACTAAACATGATGTGTGGCTTACTGGAAGTAAGATAGAGCAAAGATCTAATCATACCTCGGTAGAGTTTTTGATCTCGTTGCTTTACCTTTGTCGTCCGAGTCTAGTTTTATGCTCTGCAGCTCATAGGTGTTGCTGCATGTTTCGCATCTTGGAGTTTATACTTCTTTAGCAGCTCCTTGGTATACTTTGATTGATGGACATAGATGCCATCTTTGTCTTGGTTGATTTGTAGACCAAGGAAGAAATTGAGTTCTCCCATCATACTCATTTGAAATTCCTGTCTTATTAACTCGAAAAATCTTGACATATAATTTCATTAGTAGCTCCAAAAATTATGTCATGAACATATATCCGAGCAATAAGAAAGTCTTTCCCCTTAGTTTTTATAAAAAGAGTTTTGTCAATCTGACCTCTTCGAAAATCATTTTCAACCAAGAAATTGCTTAGTCTTTCATACCAAGCTCTGGGAGCTTGTTTAAGACCATAGAGAGCTTTTTGCAATTTGAAAACATGATTTGGAAGTTCTGAGTTTTCAAATCCAGGGGTTGCTCAACGTAGACTTCCTCTTTAGTGAAACCATTGAGAAAAGCACATTTAACATCCATTTGATATAACTTGATATTCATGCTAGATGCAAATGCCAACAAGATTCTAATAACTACAATTCTGGCAACAGTGTAAAGGTTTCCCCACAATCAATCCCTTCTTCTTGACTGTAACCTTGAGCCACAAATCTAGCCTTATTTCTTACTACCAACCCACCTTCATCCAGTTTGTTTTTGAAAACCCATTTGGTTCTTATGACTGGGTGGTCGAGGTCAGAATCCGGACTTGGTTTCTTTCGAATTGATTGAGTTCCTCTTGCATGACCTCTACCCATTCAGGTTCATTTAAGGTCTCTAGTGCATTTCAGGGTTCCGTTAATGAAATGAATGTAGTGAATGCACATAGATTATGAAGAGAGGAACGAGTTCTTACCCCACTATTGATGTTAGATATGATGTTTTCTAGTGGGTGACTAGAAGCATACTTGAAAGCTCTACCTGTTCTTTGGTTCACTAGATCTCGTAGGTTGAATTGGTTGATCTTCGATAGTACTGTTCCGAGTGAGCTTTTTCATCGACTCGACCTTCAACATTCCGAGCTGGCTCTTGAGTCGTCTAATTCCGAGTCCGAGTGACTTCATTCTGAGTGACATGGATTTGATTCTTGATGAGCTCATTTTCATTAAGATCATCATTTCTACTGAGCTTCAGATCTTAGAATGTTGACTAACTTGGTTTTTCGTGTTCAATCTCATCAAACACAACGTGGATGCTCTCTTCCACTTTTTAGTTTTTTTAATTGAAAATAAGATATGCTTTGCTATGAGATGAATAACCAAGAAAAATACCTTCATTTGACCTAGCATCAAACTTGGTTAGATGATCCTTACCATTATTGTGAATGAAGCACTTACATCCAAAGGGTTTGAAGTATGAAATATTGGGTTTCTTCCCTTTGTAGAGCTCGTATGGAGTTTTCTTCATTATGGGTCCGATGAGACATCTGTTCAATGTGTAGTTGGTTGTGTTGACTACCTCGACCCAGAAATAATAGGGTAGATTATATTCAATCGTCATTGTCCTAGTTATTTCTTCAAGAGTTCGGTTCTTCCTCTCCACCACTCCATTTTGTTGAGGAGTTCTTAGCACTAAGAAGTTGTGAGAGATGCCATTCTTGTCACGGAACTCTTCAAATTCCGAGTAGTCGAACTCCCTTCCATGGTAAGTTCAAATCCTCCGGATCCGAGTCCGAGACTCAACTTGGATTTTCCTGCAGAGCTTGCTGAACTCTTTGAATGCTTCATTTTTGTGCTTAGGAAAACACACCCAGGTAAATCGTGAGTAGTCATCAACAATAACAAGCACATATGATTTACCTCCGAGACTCTCGACAGGGATTTCACCACATAAATTCATACGCAACATTTCAAGCACCTTGGATGTTGAAACAGATTTCAGAGATTTGAAAGATGACTCGACTTGTTTCCCTTTTGTGCATGCTTCATAAATTTTATCTTTCTTAAATGCACAGTTAGGCAAACCTTTGAATAAACCATGAGATGCAAGTTTCTTAATGGTATGCATGCTAACATGACCTAGTCTACGATGCCATGTCCATGAATCATCATGAAGAGATACTTTTAAGCATGATAAATTCTAACTCGGGTTAGAAAGAGGAATAATATAAGTGTTACCTGATCTCTTACATGAGAGCTTGATTTCCTTGGTAACATCATCCGAGATATAACAATTGGTCCGAGTGAATCTTACCTCTTGACATTTATCACACAGTTGAGAGATGCTGAGCGGATTGTACTTTAACCCTTTGACAAGGTATACTTGGGCTGACCAGATTGCTTCTTTTTCCAATCTTGCCTATCCCAATTATCTTGCCCTTGCTGTCATCTCCAAACATGACTTTTCCTCCCTTGTAATCTTCCAACTCGGAAAAGAGTCTTGAATCTCCGACATGTGGCGTGAGCATCCACTATCTAGGTACCAATGCCCTTTTATTCTTTTCTGAGCTACCTGTAAGTCAGAAACAAACTAACCTTTCACACTTCCTCTAATGAACCCAGTAACTCCCTTTACTATGGTCTTTTCTGAGGAAGTAGTCTCTTGGGAACCTAGATTTGAATAACTTTAGGTTTGGTCCGATTCCGAGTCTTTCTTTTAGAGAACCGAGGTCGTGCCTCTTTCTTTTGAAAAACTTTTCTTTTGTACACTGGTGGAGAAGGTTTTCTCCTGTAAGCTGATCCGGGCTCAGTCCTCCTTTTCATTCTTATGAATGGGACTGTGCTCAGCCTTCCTGAACTTCACCGTTTTGGAATCCTTTTTGAAAAGTTCTTAGTAGGAATGGGATTCCTCCTCTTTGTTAAAACCAAGACCTTCTTTTACGAAGGAGACACATTGCAATCCTAAGAGCATATCAAGGTTTTTTAACCTTGAGTAAATTTTAGAACAAGCTCTTGAGACTTGTTAAGCTTTTGCTTCAGTTGCTCATTTTCTCTTTTGAGTGACTCGGACTCGGTCTCATTAGATTGAGCACTAGTCTTGAGTTCTCTTAGAGTAAGTCTCGGCTTTTCCAATTCATTTTTCAAAGAGATGCTCTCGGAACTAACAGAGTCAAGTTGTTCTTTAAACTGAGAAGAATCGAATTGGACTTCTCTTCCAAAGTGAAAATATACTTGGCTAAATCAACTTTGGAAAATTTGAGAAAGTATTCAATTACCTCTTGAGGATTTGCTTCCTCATTGTCCGATTGATCCGTGTTTGACTTTGTTTCCACTTCGAGTCGGAAAGTGCCATCGGACACTTTGAGTCATCCGAGTCCTCATCATCTTCGATGAGTCCTCGTCACTCCATGTGGCCATCATAGCCTTTTTCTTTCTTCTGTCCCTTTTTCTCTTGGGACAATCCTTGCCTATGTGTTCCTTGCTGCCACATTCGGAACGAGCCAGAGTTCTTAGTCGAAGATAACTTTGAAGGAGAAGGGTGCTTACCTTTTGTATCCTACTTGTCTTTCTTATAGAACTCTTCTGTTGGCTTCTTATCCCATCTCTTGTGCTTCATCATTCTCTTGAAGCCTCTAGCGATGAGTGACATCCTTGCCTATGTGTTCCTTGCTGCCACATTCGAACGGCCTGAGTTCTTAGTCGAAGATAACTTTGAAGGAGAAGGGTGCTTACCTTTTCTATCCTACTTGTCTTTCTTATAGAACTCTTACGTTGGCTTCTTATCCCATCTCTTGTGCTTCATCATTCTCTTGAAGCCTCTAGCGATGAGTGCCACGGAATCCTCTTCGAGTCCGATGAACTCATATTTGCTTCTCTGGTTTTTGAGGCTTTCAGCGCAATGTTCTTTTTGGTTTGACCTCTGCGTCCTCCTCTTCCGGATGGATCTCATGGGTGAGCAGACTTCCAAATGAGTTCGTCCGGCTTGAGTTGGGACAGGTTCCGAGCCTCTTCAATGGTTGTTACCTTGGGACCCCATCTTCTCTTGGGTAGGCTTCGAGTATCTTTCTGCACATTTCCTCGTGTGAAATCTTTCTACCTAGAGATTTGAAATTGTTAGTAATCTCGAGTAAAGCGAGATGAACATCCGAGTGATGTTCTCTTCGGCTCCATCTTAAACAGCTCGTACTTGTGAAGATATTGACTTATTTTTGCCTGGCTGACTTGGTTGGTGCCTTCATAAGTGTTGACCAGAGTGTCCCACACTTCTTTAGCCGTGTCGCAAGTTCACACTCGGTTGTATTCTTTTGAGCTGATGGCGCACATCGAATGTTCATCGCCTTGAAGGTCTTTACGAACTTCTCTCGCTTCCTAAGTAGTGAACTCGACCTTTGTCTTGGGCACGAGTCTTATTTCTTCCTTCTTTATGGGAATGTAGTTTCCTACTTGTATGATGTTCCGGACATCCTCATCGTGATCCAGACAGAAACTTTCCATGAGGTTCTTCCATTGCACGAAGTTAGATCCTTTGAACTTTGGTGGTTTCGTTGGAAGATCTTCCCTCATCGAACTCTCCATTGTTCTGAGCCATTTGATCTTTAAACCATTGTATGGTTAAATCCTTTCCGAAAGGCTAGGCTCGATATCAACTAAAGGTTTTCTCTTGGAGAGACTAAGTCACCTTAGAGGGGAGGTGAATAGGGTGATGGGGAAATTTAAACAAGTAGTGGAAGAATAAAACTAGAGATGATCTGTATGGAGAGTCCGAGTCTAGATTGGACTCGAGAAAAGTACTAAGTCAAAAAGTTATGTGGAAGCCCTCCTGGGGCAGAAAACTACGGCCGATGCTAATCCAAGCACCAAGTTAAATCCATTATTTTGAATCCACAAAATACGGTAGAAGGACTCAACCAGAATTGCTCCCTTAGACAATTCCTTATAAGATTTTCCTAGACTCGAAATTACTTTATTTGATCTAGTACTTCCTAACCGAGGTAACCTTTACAGTGAAGGACAACTGAGTTGAGTTAACCCTTACGGCTCAGTCAAGGGACCTTACTCAGAAAGTAAGAATGAGCATTTGTAAAGTGATTATAAGACCTTATAACTCGAGAAAGATATTAAGTACGAGTTGGAGTTGTAATTAGAAGATTGAGTATGAATACAATGACTTTTTCTTAAGTTGAAAGTTGGTTCAGCAATCTTCAAGTCTTGAGACTTGGCTTCTATTTATAAATGACCAAGCAGATTAGCCGTTGTGACTATCTTCCGACTGGAAGTCCTTTGTGACCGTTACAATGGATTTTCCGAGTCACTCAAAAATATCCGTTGAGGTGTGAACGTTGGGCAACGGCTCTTGACATCTTTGGAAGTCCCAATCCACTGGTGGTGTCTGAAAAGTAGGGTGGAAACCACCGTCGAGCTTAGCGTTGCGGATTTTCGGTTTGGAAATGCAACAACCCCGACACATTGTCCGGGCCTTGGTCGATGGTGGAAAAAGCCTTATCTCGCTGGTGATTTGACGTTTTGAAGTCGGTTACTTTTGTAATTCAAAAATATGATAGCCTCGTTTGAATAACCTACAAAAGTAAATCAATTGAGTTCTCAAAGTATAAAATACTTTGGTCCAAGATTAGACACATATAATAATTTTAATTAAGCTAATTAAGTGCATAATTATTTGAGTCGGAAAGAAATGGAATTTTCTGAGTCTAATATCCATTATACTCAAATTCCATATGAGTCGAGTCTAGAAGTAAAGCAAGTCGGATAAATAACATCGAGTGGAAAGATATGATCTAGACTGCTAATGTTCAAACCAAGCATGCTGACTTAGAAAGATGAATTAACATAGTAATCCAATCAAACTTAGATCATGAAGTCGGACTCGAGTTTATGCAAAACGGAACAAGTGTTTGAACATGTAATATATCCGAGTGTTGTCCGAGTGACTCAGAACGTGTGTGAAATGATAAACAAGAATATGATTTACGAGTCGATCGAGCCAAAAGAGAACATATGCGATAGTTTACGTAACACTCGTAAAAGATGCTATATCACTCAGAAAAGCTTATAAAATAGATAGAATGACTTTTAATCAAAACCTTATAAGAGATGAAGTCCTATACCTGATTCCTTGATGGAACTCAGAATGATGTATATGACAGGTCTAAGTCTTCAAAAACCTCTAATACGAGCAATACCAGTAGGGGTGCGAGATGTTAATTCCCTTAATAAGTATACCGACTACACGCCTATAGATACAACCTACGCTCAAACCCTCGATCGCTTATTAGCGAAAGGAAAAATTAAGTTACCACCCGTAAGGGAAGAATCGAAACCGTAAAACAATAAAAAAAAGTGGGACGCAGGAAAATTCTGTAAGTTCCATGATGCATGAGGACATGTTAAAGAAAAATTAGAGAGCATGTTCCGTAATGGTCAACTTCCTCTCCCTCGAGTCGCCTGAAACCTAATAACAATAAGAACCCGTTCAACGGAACCTTAGCCATTTTTTATGAACCCATTCTAGGCCAGTAAGATCTTTCTATCTTCATTCAAGACATTGATGAACCCAAACCACAAATGAGCTTACCCTTCTTAGACCGAGAAGCCCATGGATTGTGGGTAAGTGAAAAGGAAGATGCCTACATGACTAAGGATGATAGTGATGACAACTTCGGGGCACACCACTCTTTCAAGATGATGACTTTTGGGGTGAGTCAAAAACTCTTGAAATCTAGTTCCTCACTAGATTCGGACGACGGAACATACTAGCGAGTCCATAATAGACATAGGAAGTACCAAAAGATAAAGAAGCTGAAGGTTTGCTCTAGGAGAGGCTAAGTCACCCTAGAGGGGGTGAATAAGGTGATGATGAAATTTGCTTGAGATTTAAAATAGATATGAATCTGAGGTGAGAGAGAGTCAAGGATGAACTCGGAAAAGTACTAACTCGTAATTCGAGTGAAGAGTGAAGATATAGAGTAAGCGGAACTTTGAAACCTGTCCGAGTCTAGAATGTACTCGGAAAAGTAATAACTTAGAAAGTACGTGGAAACCCTCCTGGGGCAGAAAACCACGGACCGTGCTAATCCAAGCACGAAGTCAAATCCAATATTTTGAGTCCACAAAATTCAGTAGACCGACTCAACCCAAGTTGCTCCCTTAGACAACTCCTTACAAGTTTTTCCTAGACTCGGAAATTACATTATCTCGATCTAGTACTTCCTAACCGAGATCACCCTTACAGTTGCGGACAACTAAGCTGAGTTAACCCTTACAGCCCAGTCAAGGGACCTTACTTAAACAGTAAGAAAGAGAGTGTTTGTAATCGAGTACAAGACCTTACAACTCGGAGAAATATTAAATACGGAATTGGAGTTGTAAGTTGAAGATTGAGAATGAATACAATAACCTTTGCTCAAGTATGTGTATTAACAATTGGTTCAGCAATCTCCTTGTCTTGAAGGATGGCTTCTATTTATAGATGACCAAGCAACTTAGCCGTTGTGTCCATCTTTTGACTAGAAGTCCATTGTGACCGTTGTAATGAATTTTCCGAGTCACTCGGAAAATATCCGTTGAGATATGAACGTTGGGCAACGGCTCTTGACTCCTTTGGAAGTCCCAAAACCACTTGGTGGTGTCTTGAAGAATAAGGTGGAAACCACCGTTGTGCTTAGTGTTGCGGATTTCCAGTTTTGGAAACGAGACAACCCCGACACGATGTCCGAGGCTAGGTCGGAGGTGGAAAAAGCCTTGTCTATTGGTGATTTGATGTTTTGAAGCCGGTTACTTTTGCAATTCAAAAATAGGATAGCCTCGTTTGAATAACCTACAAAAGTAAATCAATTTGGTTCTCAAAGTATAAAATACTTTGGTCCAAGGTTAGACACAGATAATAATATAATTAAGATAATTAAGTGACTAATTATCTCGAGTCAAAAAAGGAATGGAATTTTCTGAGTCTAATATCCATGATACTCCAAATTCCATCTTAGTCGAGTCTAGGTGATAATCAAGTCATAAGGAGAAGATCGGAGTAGACAAACTTGATCTAGACTAAACAAAGTTCAAACTAAATATGCTCGACTTGGAATTGTAAATTAACAATGTAATTCCTGGAACATGAAGTCGGACCTGAGTTTATGTGCGTGAAATAAATTATTTGAACATGCGATATATCCGAGTGTTGAGTGACTCGGAACCGAGTGTGAAGTGGCAAGTAGAAGTATGCTTTCCGAGTCGGTCGAGTCACGCATAAACATATATAATAGTTTCTATAACACTCAGAGAAAATGTTATATCACTCGAAAGGCTTCTAAGGCACATGGAATGGCTTGAAATCAAAACCCTATACGACATGAAGTCTTATACCCGATTCCTTGATGGAACTCGTAAAAGTGTAAGCTTAAAGTGTAAGTCTTCAATCTCCCCTTTTTGATGAAAGGCATTCCATATTTAAACAAAAACTTTGTTAGTGATATAAATCTGATTTTGCAAACTTGCTCAAGCAAATAATTTAAGATTTCATAGCTATCGGAGCAAGAAAAGAAATAAATCTAGATAGACAACAATTATTAATGAAATGCAATTACTTCATTAATGTCAAAGAAAATATTTACAGAGGGTGAGAGAGACTCCCCTAAACAAGATAACAAATTTTTTCTATCTATTCTCCCCTTGTCTTTCAAAGCAAAAACAAAAAACGGGAAGAACACAACGAGAAGTACATATTTGATGTCCGGTCAAAAGAGAAAAACATGAAATACTATAAATAAAACACTAAGAAACTAAGGAGGGGATGGATTAGTCGAGGTTGAGGAGGAAGAACGAGTGGTGCGCCGGCGCTGATAAGATCTTGACGATGTGCTTGAGCACGGCGGAGGAAGTACAGGAATCTCCGGTATCGGCTCGGTTATGAGTGGCTGACCCAGAACTAGGTCATCCAGAGGCTCTTCCTCTTGGAACTCAACGACCTGGAGGGGTGTGCTTAGGCTGATGTGCTCCTGATCGGCCTTGATCAGCGAGGTTCTTCGACCTACTCGGACTATTGTCCGAGTTGATCACTTCTGGTTGCATTTTAGAAGCACCCGGACCCTCGGTTGCTCCTCCTTGTGCTTCTTTCTCTCCTTGTCCTTCTGGCTCTCCTTAATCGGAAGGAGCTGCCTCAGCCAGCAGCTCCTCTCGCTTCTTCTTCTTTTTCTTCTTCTTCTTGTCCTCTCGTCCGAGGAGGACTTGGCAGGGCTTGAGGATTCCTCGGAGGTGTCCGAGTTACCCGGATCCTGAGCTACCTTAGATCTTCTCTCCTGAAGGAGCTCGAGAAGCTCCCTTTGCTCCTTTACTGAGCCTTCATCTCAAGGAGCACGTCTTGCTGCACTCGTATTTGAGATTGTACGGTTTTCTGGTTGATGGTCATAGACTGGAAAACAGTCTTGAATGACTAGAGAAGGTCCTTCGGTTCCAAGGACACAGAAGAAATTTTGTCCATGAAAGTGGTGGACAAAATGGAAGAAACAGTTTTGGAAGAACTCGAAGTGGAGGCACCACCAGGTGGAGCAGGAAGAGAAAGAGGTGTTTCAGTCTCGAGTCCGAGGTAGAGAGGGTGGCCTCGGCTCCGAGCTGTGGATCCGGACACCAGGTTTGATTTCTTGGTATCCGTACCCAAGAAGTTCCTTCTTGCCGACTACAATGGCAGCCTCGAAACGGCGTTCGGATCCGAGGGAAAAGGAACTTTGAACTGTTTGAAAATGAGAGTGAGAAGAGCACCGAAAGGAAGAGGGGTGTTCTTCTTGTTCGAGTCCGAGCTGGCACAACGGCTATTTGCTCAATGATAGCGGGAAAGAGGTCTACTTCGTAGCCCTCTAGGATATCAAAAAGAGCTTTAAGATGCTTGGAGTTGGGGTTCTCCTTGCTGGAATGCTGTGAGAAGAAGGTTCTCATCAGCAAGAAACACGAAGGCGAGCTTTTGACTTTAGTTGGGTCACGGAAAAGTTTTTACGTGACCCGTGGAACTCTTTAGCGTACTTTTCAAAGAAGTCGTCAGCGACCTCATTGAAAGGTATTGGATTCCTGTTGAAGAAAAGGGAAGATACTTTGAACAGACGATGGAGAAGGGAAGTGTTTATTAGAACAGTGATGTTCTGAACTCCGGAGGTTAGAATACCCTCGGAGCTGGAAAAGTGAGTGTAAAAGTCGAGACGAATTCGGGATAAATGAACTCGCTGAAATACAAAAAGTTGTAGACCCCGGTCGATTATATGTGAGGCAACCACGAAAATTTTGTGGTTGGGAAGAATTTATCATCCAGCGCAAGGTGTCTGGGTGACAAGAGGTTTCGAATTTGAGGGGCCTTCCCGGCTTTTTGTACGGGGTTTCTTTGTGGCGAGCCAAGAATGTCGTGGTGAGAACCTCTTTTCGACATTTTGATGGAGAAAAAGAGAGTAGATAAGCTTAAGAGAGAGAAGGAAGAAGGAGCTTGAAGAGAGTGAAAGAGAAAAATAAAAGAGTAGAAGAAGAAAGAGTGTGAGAGCAACAGAGCTTACTTGAGATGTTCTTCACGAAGCTTGAGATCACCGGGTGTTGCTTTAATCACAGAGCACTTGTTTACGAGGATTTGATTTCAAGAGAGAGAGTAACCGAGGAGTAAAGTAAAGAAATGAAGGAGAATATGCGCTATTGATAAGAAAATAAACGCCCTTCAATATCCGTTTTGACTCAGCTCTTTCAGCGGTCACCTCGCACCAGTGTGACTGTTCTCTTCTACAACGGTTAGAATTCCAGCGGTTTATCTCCCAACGGCTAGTTGTCCGATCACGGCGCACGAGAGAGAGATAGAAAAAGAAAGATTTTAAAAATAAATTACGAAATTCTCCACTTGTCTAGAGATGATTTCGAAGTTTGATGTCCATTTTTCTCAAAGTCCGAGTCCGACTCAGCTTAGTTTCTAAGTGACTCATAAACTAGAAGTAGGTAATAACTATCGACTCGAGTATCACCGAATCAACCGAACTAATGGTTATTAAAGAATCGTAAGCACAAATCACATAATCATGCAATGAAATTTTCACATAGAAAATACATAAGCATGCATTTAACAAACCAAGCTCATTCATAATGAAGCAAAACTGATCCTCACTAAGTGGCTTAGTAAAGATATCAGCTAATTGATGATTGGTAGGAATGAATTCGAGTTCAATATCACCTTTTTAGAATGGTCTCTTAAGAAATGATACCTGACCTCAATGTGTTTCGTCTTTGAGTGCTGAACTGGATTTTTGGTGATGCTGATTGTACTTTGATTATCACACTTGATTGGGACTCGATTTGAAAGAAAGTCCAAGATCTCTCAAGTGTTGCTTTATCCATAAAATTTGAGCACAACATGCTCCAGCTGCAATATACTCAGCCTCGGCAGTTGATAGAGCTACTGAGTTTTGCTTTTTGAGTGTCAAGATATTAAGGATTGACCCGTAAATTGGCAAGCTCCTGAGGTGCTATTTCTATCAACTTTGTATCTAGCGTAATCAGCATTTGAGTATCCAAGGAGAGTCGGTTCCGAGTCTCCGGAGTACCATAGACCTAAATTTTGAGTCCCTGCAAGATATCTCGAATATTCTCTTCACCGCAAGTGAGATGTGATTCTTTTGGATTAGCTTGGAATCTTTCACATAGACAGACACTAAACATTATATCCGGCCTACTGGAAGTAAGATATAGCAAAGATCTAATCATACCTCGATAGAGCTTCGATCTATTGCTTTACCTTTTCAGTCTCGAGTCCAATTTTATGCTATCGCTCATAGGTGTTCGCTGCATGCTTCGCATCTTGAAGTTTATACTTTTTCAGCAGCTCCTTGGTGTACTTTCATTGATGGACATAGATTCCATCTTTGTCGTTCTTGATTTGTAGACCATGGAAGAAATTGAGTTCTCCCATCATGCTCATTTAAAATTCATGTCTCACTAACTTAGAAAAATCTCGACACGTAAATTCATTAGTAGTTCCAAAAATTATGTCATCAACATATATCCGAGCGATAAGGAAGTCTTTCCCCTTGGTTTTTATAAAGAGAGTCTTGTCGATCCGACCTCTTCTAAAATCATTTTGAACCAAGAAATTGCTCAGTCTTTCATACCAAGCTTTGGGTGCCTGTTTAAGACCAAAAGAGCTTTTTGCAGTTTGAAAACATGATTTGGAAATTCTGAGTTTTCAAAACCAGGAGGCTGTTCGACATAGACTTCTTCTTCAATAAAACCATTGAGAAATGCACATTTAACATCCATTTGATATAATTTAATATGCATGCTGGATGCAAATGCCAAGAGTATTCTAATAGCTTTGATTCTAGCTACAGGTGCAAAGGTTTCCCCACAATCAATCCCTTCTTCCTGATTGTAACCTTGAGCCACAAGTCTAGCCTTGTTTCGACTACCAACCCACCGTCATCCAGTTTGTTCTTGAAAACCCATTTGGTACCTATGACTGGGTAGTCGAAGGTCGTTTTGTCGAGTCCGGACTTGGTTTCTTTCGAATTGACCGAGTTCCTCTTGCATGGCCTCTACCCATTCAGGTTCATTTAGGGCCTCTAGTGCATTTATAGGTTCAGTTAATGAAATGAATGTAATGAATGCACATAGATTTTGAAGAGAGGAACGAGTTCTTACCCCACTCGTTGATATCGGATAATATGTTTTCTAGTGGATGACTAGAAGCATATTTGAATGCTCTACCTGTTCTTTGGTTCACAATCATCATCTGTTCGAGTGGGCTTGTTCAGCGATTCCGAGTGGGCTTGTTCAGCATTGTGAGCGTGTTCTTGAGTTGTCTCGATCCGAGTCACTTCATTATGAGTTTCTTCATTATGAGTGTCATGGATTTGATTATTAATGAACTCATTTTCATCACAATCATCATCTCTCGCTGAGCTTCAAGTCTAAGAATGATGATACACTAGGTTTTTCCTGTTCAATCTCATCAAACACAACGTGGATGCTTTCTTTAACTTTGTTAGTTCTCTTATCGAAAATGTGATACGCCTTACTATGAGATGAATAACCCATAAAAATACCTTCATCTCGACCGAGCATCAAACTTGGTCAGTGCTCCTTGACATTGTTGTGAACAAAACACTTACATCCAAAGGGTTTGAAGTCTGAGATATTGGGGTTCTTCCCTTTGTAGAGCTCATATGGTGTTTTCTTCGAATGGGTCCGATGAGACATCTGTTCAAGGTGTAATTTATGGTGTTTATCGCCTCGACCCTGAAATAATAGGGTAGATTGTGTTCAATCATCATTGTCCTAACTATTTCTTCAAGAGTTCTATTCTTTCTCTCCACCACTCCATTTTGTTGAGGAGTTTTTGGTGCTGAGAAGTTGTGAGAGATGCCATTTTTGTCATAAAACTCGTGCGAATTCCGAGTAGTCGAACTCCCTTCCATGGTCGGCTTGAATTCTCTCGGATCTCGAGTCCGAGACTCAACTTGGATTTTTCTGCAGAGCTTGTTGAACTCTTTGAATGCTTCATTCTTGTGCTTAAGAAAACATAGCCAGGTAAATCGTGAGTACTCATCAACAATAACAAGTACATATGATTTACCTCTAACACTCTTAACGAGAATTTCACCACATAAGTCCATATGTAGCATTTCAAGCACCTTGGATGTGGAAACTTTCTTCAGAGATTTGAAAGAAGATCTGACTTGTTTCCCTTTTGTGCATGCTTCACAAATTTTATGTTTCTTGAAAGCACAATAAGGCAATCCTCCGACTAAACCATGAGATGCCAGTTTCTTAATAGTATGCATGCTAACATGACCTAATCTATGATGCCATGTCCATGAGTTATCAAGAAGTGATGCTTTTAAATAAGATGAATTCTAACTCGGGTCGAAAGAGGAATAATGTAAGTGTTACCCGATCTCTTACTAGAGAGCTTGATCTGTTTGGTAGCATCATTAGAGATATAACAGTTGGTCTAAGTGAATCTTACCTCTTGACCTTTATCACACAATTGAGAGATGCTAAGCAGGTTGTACTTTAACCCTTTGACAAGGTATACTGGGTTGACCGGATTGCTTCCTTTTCCAATCTTACCAATCCCAATTATCTTCCCTTTCCTATCATCTCCAAACGTGACTTTTCCTCCTTTGTACTCTTCAAACTCGTAAAAGAGTCTTGAGTCTCTTGACATGTGGCGTGAGCATCCACCGGCCAGGTACCAATGCCCTTTTGATCTTTTCTCGAGTGGCCCGCAAAACAGAGACAAACTAACCCTTCTCACTTCCTCTAATGAACCCAAGTAACACCCTTTACTCGTGATCCTTTTATGAGGAAGAAGGTTTTTCGGAACCCAGATTTGAATGACTTTGGGTTTGGTCCGATTCTGAGTCTTCCACTTAGAGAACTGAGTTTGTGTCTCTTTCTTTTGAAAAACTTTTCTCTTATGAACTGGTGGAGATGATTTTCTCTTGTAAGCTGGTCTGGGGTCAATCCTCCTTTCATTTTTATGAATAGGACCGTGCTCAGCCTTCCCGAACTTTACAGTTCCGGAATACTTTTTGAAAAATCTGAGTAGGAATTAGATTCCTACTCTTTGTTAAAACCAAGACCTTCTTTTCTGAAGGAGACACATTGAAATCCCAAGAGCATATCAAGGTTCTTCCGACCTTGGGTAAACTTTAAAACAAGATCTTGAGACTCGTTGAGCTTTTGCTTTAGTTGCTCATTTTCTTTTGTGAGTAACTCGGACTCAATCTCATTGGATTGGGCATTAGTCTTGAGTTCTCTAAGTGTAAGTCTTAGTTTTTCCAACTCATTTTTTAAAGAAATGCTCTCGAAGAAATTGACTCAAGTTGTTCTTTAAAATGAGAAGAATCAGAATTGGACTTCTCTTCCAAAGTGAAAATATACTTGGCTAAATCAACTTTGGAAAATTTGAGAAAGTGTTCAATTACCTCTTGAGGATTTGCTTCCTCATTGTCTCGATTGATCCGTGTCCGACTCTGTTTCCACTTCGAGTCGGAAAGTGCCATCGGACACTTTGAGTCATGTGAGTCCTCTTCATCTTCCGATGAGTCCTCGTCACTCTATATGGCCATCATAGCCTTTTTCTTTCTTCTCGTACCTTTTTCTCTTAGGACAATCCTTGACTATGTGTTCCTTGCTACCACATTCAAAATAGCCAAAGTTCTTAGTCAAAGATAACTTTGAAGGGGAGGAATATTTACCTTTTCTATCCTACTTGTCTTTCTTATAGAACTCTTCTGTTGGCTTCTTATCCCATCTCTTGAAGCCTCTAACGATAAGTGCCATGGGATCCTCTTGTGAGTCGGATGAACTCAGATCTGCTTTTTGGTTTCGAGGCTTTAGTGCAATGTTCTTTTTGGTGTTGACCTCTGTATCCTCCTCTTCCAGGTGGATCTCATGGGTGAGAAGCTTCCCAATGAGTTTGTCCGGCTTTAGTACGAGACAAGTTCTCGAGCCTCTTCGATAGCTATCACTTTGGGACCCCATCTTTTCTTGGGTAGGTTTCTAAGTATCTTTCTCGCACATTTCCTCGTGGGAAATCTTTTTACCCAGAGAGTTGAGATTGTTGGTAATCTCAGTAAAGCGAATGAACATCCGAGTGATGTTTTCTTCTGCTCCATCTTAAATAGCTTATACTTATGAAGATATTGGCTTATCTTTGCCGTGACACTCTGGTTGTATTCTTACCGAGCTGATGGCGCACATCAGAATGTTCATTACCTTGAAGTTGTTTTCGAACCGTTTCGCTTCATCAGCAGTGACCTCGGCCTTTGTCTTGGGTACGAGTCTTGTTCCTTCCATCTTCATGGGAATGTAGTTGCCTACTTGTATAATGTTCCGGACATCCTCATCGTGATCCAAGTAGGAAACATTCCATGAGTTTCTTCCAAGTGCACGAAGTTAGATCCTTTGAACTTTGGAGGTCTGCTGGAAGATCTTCCTTCATCGAACTCTCCGTTGATCCGAGCCATTTGATCTTTAAATCTTTGGATGGTTAGATCCTTTCTAAAAGGCTAGGCTCGATACCAATTGAAGGTTTGCTCTGGGAGAGGCTAAGTCACCCTAGAGGGGGTGAATAGGGTGATGATGAAATTTGCTTGATATTTAAAATAGATATGAATCCGAGGTGAGCGAGAGTCAAGGATGAACTCGTAAAAGTACTAACTTAGAATTCAAGTAAAGAGTGAAGAAACAGATTAAGCGTAACTTTGAAATTGTCTGAGTCTAGAATGCACTTAGAAAAGTAATAACTCAGAAAGTACGTAGAAACCCTCTTGGGGCAGAAAAACACGGACCGTGCTAATCCAAGCACGAAGTCAAATCCACTATTTGAGTCCACAAAATTCAATAGATCGACTCAACCCGAGTTGCTCCCTTAGACAACTCCTTACAAGTTTTTCCTAGACTCGTAAATTACCTTATCTCGATCTAGTACTTCCTAACCGAGATCACCCTTACAGTTAGGGATAACCGAGCTGAGTTAACCCTTATAGCCCAGTCAAGGGACCTTACTTAAATAGTAAGAAAGAGAGTGTTTAGTAATCGAGTACAAGACCTTACAACTCGGAGAAATATTAAATACAGAATTGGAGTTGTAAGTTGAAGATTGAGAATGAATACAATAACTTTTGCTCAAGTATGTGTATTAACAATTGGTTTAGCAATCTCCTTGTCTTGAAGGATGGCTTCTATTTATAGATGACCAAGCAGCTTAGCCGTTGTGTCTATCTTCCGACTAGAAGTCCATTGTGACCGTTGTAATGAATTTTTTGAGTCACTTAGAAAATATTCGTTGAGATATGAACTTTGGGCAACGGCTCTTGACTTCTTTGGAAGTCCCAAAACCACTGGTGGTGTCTTGAAGAATAATATGTGGAAACCACCGTTGTGCTTAGTGTTGCAGATTTCCGCTTTTGGAAACGGACAACCCTCACACAGATGTCCGGGGCTAGGTCGGAGGTGGAAAAAGTCTTGTCTCGTTGGTGATTTGACGTTTTCAACCCGGTTACTTTTGCAATTCGAAAATAGGATAGCCTCGTTTGAATAACCTACAAAAGTAAATCAATTTGGTTCTCAAAGCATAAAATAATTTGGTCTATGGTTAGACACAGATAATAATAGAATTAAGATAATTAAGTGACTAATTATCCGAGTCAAAAAGGAATGGAATTTTCCGAGTCTAATATCCATGATACTCAAAATTCCATCTAAGTCGATCTAGAAGATAAATAAGTTAAAGGATCGGAGTAAACAAACTTGATCTAGACTAAACAAAGTTCAAACTAAATATGCTGACTTGGAATAGTAAATTAGCAATTTAATTCATGAAACATGAAGTCGGACTCGAGTTTATGTGCGTGAAATAAAGTGTTTGAACATGCGATATATCTCGAGTGTTGAGTGACTCGGAACCGAGTGTGAAGTGGTAAGTACAAGTATGCTTTCCGAGTCGATCGAGTCACGCATAAACATATATAATAGTTTCTATAACACTCAGAGAAAATGTTATATCCCTCCGAAAGGCTTCTAAGGCACATGGAATGGCTTGAAATCAAAACCCTATAAGAGATGAAGTCTTATACCCGATTCCTTGATAGAACTCGAAAAGTGTAAGCTTAAAGTCCGAGTCTTCGAAGCTGCAAAAGAAGAAGACCCAATCTGTAGATGACTTCAAAAACTCAAAGTTGACATTTCCATCTCGCTACCGATATCTCGCCTCCTAAAAGCATAAAGAAACCTTGATCGATGCACTTAGTGAGATTAAGGTCCGTCCCGTAGTCACGCTCGAGGAGGTGGTAGGATTGGTCGACGCTGGGTATGGAACCATTACATTCGATAAAAAGGATTTACTCGAAGAATGCATTGCACACAACAATGCTCTTTATTTGATCTGTAACTTGCATCAACAAGTTTGTCCCTTTGACCTTAGTAGACAATGGAGTCCATTGTAAATGTCTACCTTAAAGGATTACTAAAAAGTTAGGCATCGGAGAGCAATAACTCTCCAAGAAAACTATTCATCTCTGCGCTTATGAGAATATCAAGAGGACAATTTTGGGAACAATGACTCTTCCAATCAAAGTCGGGCCAATCGTGAAGAACATTGATTTCTAAGTCCTAGACATTCCCATTACTTTTCATCTTTTCTAGGACATCCTTGGTTACATGACCACTAGGTAGTGCTTTCCATAATACACCAGCTGGTTCAAATGATTGTCAAGTGGTAACCGTTCAGGGGATAATCTTTGTGCCACTTTCACTTCTAAAGAGCCTATCATCAAAATCGAGCATGATGTCGATGACGAAGAACTTTATGGATTGGGGATTGTAGCTGCTGTGGAAAAGGATGAAGCATTTAATTTCAATATTTATGTTAATTCTAGTTTCAATTTGATGCTAAAGAAGAAGTATTTTTTGGTTTAGCTATGGGTAGGAGGGTGTACCACCGAATCTTTCCACCCCTTGAACCCACCAAAATTACAAGTTTGTTCTACGTTACCATCGAACTGTTAAGGAAGTGGCCCAAGCTATTTTGGAAACTCAAACTAGGAGGATTACATCACTCACAGTCCGTTCTATTAAGCTTTATCCTTGCACCTGAAATGGATAATCCAGAAAGAAGGGGATATATTTCCTTACTATGGTTTTCCTGAACCATATCATCTAAAGGAGAAGGGCATCCTAGTCCCCGGTTTAGAAATATTCAATGACTTTCATATACTAGAAATTCCTAGACTTGACCAATCTGGCAGAGAGAAACATCTTTGGTTTGTTGTTTGGACAAGAGAAATGCCTAGAGGGGAATTCAATTTCGATCTTGTCTTAAGGCATGTCGCACCCGAAGTTTGACCCATCCAGGTTAATCACCGACGTCGACGAAGAAGGGTCCAAGCGTAACACTTGGATTAACGTTGAAGAGGACCAATAATTCATCGTCATCTTAGGAGAGCCGACTCTTTATGAGTCTAGGGCTAGGGCTGATTTTTCTTTTTTTAATTTTGTCGGTTCATGTTCTAATTCTACAATTTCTATTTCTAAGTGTGATGTACTCCTTTCTTCATTCAATAAGATGAATCTTTCCGCTTGCTCTTTGCCTCCTCGTATTATTAATTGATTTGTCTCTAATGATGAACAAGAAATGCCTAAAAACTAAGAAAAGCTATGGAAGATCATGAAAATCACTCACCAATTATAGAGGAAACAATAACTACTAACTTAGGATCTCCAAATCAACCCCAGGAGGTTAATATTGGGAAAACTCTAAATCCGGAACAGCAGAAGCACTTTAGTTCACTCCTTATAAAGTTTATAGATGTCTTTGCGTGGTCCAACAGAGACATGCTAGGGATAGATCAAAGCATAGCAGAATATAAAATTCCACTCTATGAAAATCCTAAGCTAGTTAAGCGGAAGAAACTTAGGAGGGTAAAACCAGAGTGGACCTAAAAATCAAAGAAGAGGTTCAAAAGCAACTAGAAGTGGGGTTCATTAGAGTAGTTAACTACCCTTAGTGGGTAGCAAATGCGAGTGCTAGTCTTGAAGAAAGTTGAAAGGGTTAGGATATGCGTCAACTTAGGGATTTTAATAAGACAAGCCCCAAAGACGACTTTCCACTACCTCGCATAGACATTTTAGTTGACAACATAGCTGGTCATACTCTACTTTTGTTCATGGATGGTTATGCCGGGTATAACTAGATGAAAATGGTTGAAGAAGACATGGAAAAAATGACCTTCATCACTTAATGGGGACGTATTGCTATGTCATGATGCCTTTTGGACTCAAGAATGTTGGAGCCATATATCGGAGAACAACCACCACTTTGTTGCACGACATGATACACTAAAGAGCCCGAAGTCTACATCAACAACATGATCATCAACTCCAAGGATAGGGCAAGTGTAACACCCTAAAGCCAACCCTATGAGTATTACATCGCCGGAGTTCCCAAGAGGAACTCCCAAAGCTACTTTTGATCTTAACTTAGTTTGGCGAAGCGTGTTTCTAGGTTTTCAAAGGTTTTCCTGAAAATTTCGGCAGAGTTTCCTCCGTAATATGGCTAATCCCATTAGCTCAAAGCCTTAACCCCGCACATAGCACATTTATAAACTCAACGAGCCACACGCTCGGAGTGAAGGTTTGCTCGGGGAGAGTCTCGAGTCACCCTAGAGGGGGGTGAATAGGGTGATAGAAAATTCTTTCTTGAAGTCAAACTCTTTTTCACAGAATAGGGACGGAGACAGATTCCGAGTCTATCAACAGGGTTAGAAAAGATTGGACTCGAAGGCGATCAATCGGAAAGAGCAAGAGTAGTAAAGCCGTCTCGAGTCTAGAATGAACTCGGAATGATAACACTTAGAATTTACGTGGAAACCCTCCTGGGGTAGAAAACCATGGACCGTGTCAATCCGGACACGAAGTCAAATTCACTATTTTGAGTCCACAAAATACCGTGAACCGATCGAACCCGAGTTGCTCCCTTAGATAACTCTATACAGGTTTTCCTAGACTCGTAAATTCCCTTATCCGATCTAGTACTTCCTAGCTGAGTTAACCCTTACAGCTTAGTCAAGGGACCTTACAAAGAATGTAAGAAAGAGTTTGTAATCGAGTACAAGACCTTACAACTCCGAAAGTAATGAATTACAGAGTGGGAGTTGTAAGTTGAAGATTGAAAGTAAATACAATAACTTTGAGCAAGTATGTGTATAAACAATCTGTTCGGCAACCCTCAAGTCTTGTGAGATGGCTTCTATTTATAGATGACCAGGCAGAGTAGCCGTTATCTTCATCTCGCGACCGAGAGTCCTCTCGTGACCGTTGATAGAAGCTTTCGAGTCACTCGAAAGTATCCGTTGTAATATGAACGTTGGACAACGGTTTAACTCTCTTGGAAGTCCCAAAACCATTAGCGGTGTCTTGAAAGACAAGGTAGAAACCACCGTTAAGCTTGGCGTTCCAGTTTTCCAGATTTGGAAACAGCATGCACCCGACACAATCTACTGGGATTGGAGCAGAGAAGGTGAAGAGTCATGTCTGCTGGTGATTTGACGTTCGAAGCCGGTTACTTTTGTAGTTTGAAAAGTGTATCCTCGATTGAATGACCTAGAAAAGTAAATCAATTTTGGTTCTCAAAGTATAAAATACTTTGGCCCAAGATTAGACACAGATAATAAAATAATTACGATAAATAAACCAACCGATTATCTCGAGTCGAAATGAAATGGAATTTTCGAGTCCAATATCCATGATACTCGGAATTCCATCCGACTTAGTCTAAGTGAAGAATCAAGTTCAATAAAGAATATCGGAGAGGATTAACTTGATATAGACTAAGCATGAAATAAACTAAGAATACCGACTATAACAAGATAGGACTTATAACCACAAGTCGATTCTCGAGTGAGAAAAGACGAAATACTCGGTATATTCAATCTGCAATTAATCTGAGTGAAGCTGGACTCGTAACAAAGAACCGCTTTTCGAGTCGCTTACGGATAAGCAATAAATATAATAAGTAAGAGCTGTGACACTTAGAGAAGATACTATTTTACTCAAATAAGTTTCGAGATACGGAGAATGCCTTGGAATCAAAACTCTATATGTATGAAATTGTTATGCCCGATTCCTTTTATATAACTCGGAAAAATATTGAGCAAGTGTTTGAGTCTTCAATCTCCCCTTTTGATGAAAGGCATTCCATACTTAAACAGAAACTTTGTTAGAGGAAAAATTGATTCTCGAGTAGTTTGCGCATGAGTAAGACATACTCAATGGATCGGAGCAATACTTAATATATCGTAGCAAAAAAATAAAGTATGCTTTAAGTTATTAGCATTAACTCGTAAAAGACATGCTAGCAATAATGAGCTCGAAGTTAATAATGAAATGCATTAATCCATTAAAATTCAAAAGGGTGGAAAAACTCCCCTAAACAAGACAACAAGTTTCGAATCTATTTCTCCCCCTTGCCTTTCAGCAAAAAAAAAAGAAGAAGGGAAGAAAATAGCAAATAGTACAACTTAGATGTCCGGACAAAAAAAAATTTCGTAAAGAAGAAAATTCTGGCAGATCGAGGAATTGTGACTCAAGTGCATGGCTCCTACGAGGGAGAGGGAGATTTCGAGTGGAGGCGGAGGGAGCGGAGGTGCGCCGGCGCCGATATGACCTTGAAGATGTGCTTGAGCGCGGCGAAGGGAGAACCGGGATTATCGTCGGGGCTCGGCTCCGAGTGGCCGACCCGGAGTGAGTGGATCGAGGGTTCTTCCCTTGGAACCTCGCAGGCTGGAGGGGGCTGCTCTGTCTTGCCCGCCGGAGTAGCTAGGTCGTCCGACCCACCTGCATCGCTATCTCGAATTGAGTACAACTATTTGAGCTTGTGGAGCAGCTCGACCTCAGCAGCTTCCCATCGCTTCTTCTTTGTGTTCCTCCCTTGCCCGGAAGGACTCGCCTCAGCCGCGCAGTTCCTCGGCGTCTGCGGCTTCTTCTTCTTCTTCTTCTCCGCTGTCCGAGGAGGTCGGACTCGGGCTCGAAGACGCTTTAGACGCATCCGAGTCATCATGGTCCTGAGCCGCCTTGGACCGTCTCTCTCCGAGGAGCTCGACCAGCTCCTTCGCTCCTTGACCAGTTCCCTCATCTCAAGAACTAGAGACTCGCTGCTCTCGGATTTGGGATTGACCAGTCTTTTGGTTGATGGTCGATTTTGGAGAACAGATTTGAAAGCTCTGAGCATGTCTCCGAAATTAGAAGACACGAAGCCGATCTTGTCCATAAAAACAGGGGACAAGAGAGCAGAGAGAGATTTTGAGGCACCACCAGGTGGAGAGGGGAGAGAAAGAGGGGTTGATTTCCGAGTTTGAGGCGGAAAAGGAGGCCTCGGCTCGAAGTTGTGAACCCGCACACCAGGATCGGTTTCCGGTATCCGTACTCCGTAGTTCCGGTATCCGTACCCCGTAGTTCCTTCTTGCCAACCACAATGGCAGCCTCAAACACCGCGTTTGGGTCCGAGGGGAGAGGAACTTGGAATTGTTTGAAGACAAGGGTCGAAGAGCACCGAAAGGAAGGGAGGTGTTCTTCTTGGATTGGAGTTGAGCTGGCACAGCAGCCATCTCGCTCAATGATGGAGGGGAAGAGGTCTACTTCGTATCCCTCAAGGATGTCGAAGAAAGCTTTGAGATGCTTGGAGTTAGGGTTCTCCTTGCTGGAATGCTGTGAGAAAAAGGTTCTCATCGGCAGAAAGCATAGAAGGCGAGCTTCGACTTCAACTTAGTCACGTAAAAGTTTTTCCGGGACTCGGGGAATTCTTTGGCATATTTTTCAAAGAAGTCATCGGTGACTTCAAGTGAACGGAATGGGGTTGTTGTTCAGGAAGAGAGAGGAGACCTTGAACAGGCGGTGGAGGAGAGAGGTGTTTAGATCGAACAGTGATGTTCCGAACCCTAGAGGTTAGAACATTTTCGGAGTGAGTGAGGTAAGTGTAGAACTCGAAACGAGTTCGGGATAGATGAACTCGCTGAAGCACATAAAGTTGTATGCTCCGGTGGTTTGAATATGGGACAACCAAGAAAATTTGGTTGTAGGAAAGAACTTGTCGTCCAACACAAGGTGCTCGGGTGACAATGGGTTTGGAAGGGGTTGAGCTTTCTAGCTTATTGGTGTGAGGCTTTTGGAAGATGAAGAGACCTGGAAGTCGGGATGGTTTCCTCTTTTAGGCATTTTGAGAGAAGGAAGAAAAGATGAAACTTTCGAGTAGAAAAGAGAAGGAGATGTAGAAGAAAGAGATGAGAGCAGATCGAAACTTACGAGAGAGGGCTTCTTCGACGCTTGCGAGCGATCAAGGGTGACTGTTCATGTAGAAATCTTCCGCGAAAAGTTTCGTTTGAGAGAGATGGAATGTAGAGTGCCAAGACGAAGATGAATAGACACTATTTATAGAAAATAAGCACTCCCGTCAACTATCCGTTAAATATAACTCCGTTCCGACTCGGCTTGTCCATCAGTCACCAAAGACCGGTGTGACGGTTCTCTTCAACGGTTTAGATTCCAGCGGTTAGAAATCCACGGCTAATATCCGATCACAGCGCTCGAGAGAGAGAGAGAAGAAGATTTTGAAAATATGATCCGAAACTCTCCACTCGCTCTAGAGATAGTTTCGGAAAATTTGAAGTCCAAGTTTCTCTACGACCGAGTTTTACTCAAAATGGTTTCGAGTGACTCGAAACACTAAGTAACTATTAGCCCAAGTATCACCGAATCAACCGAACTAATGGTTATTAAAGATGAAAGCACAGAGCACGTAATTATGCAACAAGAGTAGCACATAATTAAGCATTTAACATACCAAGCTCATTCCGAATAAAACAAAACCGATCTTCACCAAGAGGCTTAGTAAAGATATCAGCTAGTTGAAGATTAGTAGGAATGAACCGAAGTTCAATATCACCTTTTTCCGAGTGATCGCGTAAGAAGTTATACCCGACCTCGATATGCTTTGTTTTTGAGTGCTTGACAGGATTCTTGGTGATAGTGATTGCGCTTTGGTTGTCACACTTGATTGGAACCGAGTTGAGGAATAGTCCAAGATCCTTCAAGTGTTGTTTAATCCATAGAATCTCGAGCGCAACATGCTCCAGCTTGCAATATATTCAGCTTCAGCAGTTGATAGAGCTACTGAGTTCTCGCTTCTTTGAGTGCCAAGATATTAGGGATTGACCCGTAAATTGGCAAGCTCCGGATGTGCTCTTTCGATCAACTTTGTATCCTCGCGTAGTCCGCATCCGAGTATCCAAGTAGAGTCGGCTTTGAGTCTCCGGAATACCATAGACCTAAATTCCGAGTACCTTCAAGATATCTCGAATATTCTCTTCACCGCAGTTAGATGTGATTCTTTTGGATTAGCTTGAAATCTTGCGCATAGGCAAACACCGAACATTATATCTAGCCTCGCTGGAAGTAAGATATAGCAAAGATCCAATCATACCTCGATAGAGTTTCGATCTATTGCTTTACCTTTCTCATCCGAGTCAAGCTTTATACTCGTCGCTCATAGGGGTTGATGCGTGCTTTGCATCTTGAAGTTTGTATTTCTTCAGCAGTTCCTTGGTGTACTTTGATTGATGAACAAAGATTCCATCTTTGTCTTGTTTGATTTGTAACCCAAGGAAGAAATTGAGTTCTCCCATCATACTCATTTGGAATTCTTGACTCATCAACTCGTAAAATTCTCAGCACGTAAACTCATTAGTAGCACCGAAAATAATATCATCAACATAGATTTGAACAATAAGGAAATCTTTCTCCTTGGTCTTTATGAAGAGGGTCTTGTCGATCCGACCTCTTTTAAAATCATTTTCAACCAAGAAGCTACTCGGTCTTTCATACCAAGCTCGAGGTGCTTGTTTAAGACCATAGAGAGCCTTTTGAAGTTTGAAAACATGATTTGGAAATTCCGAGTTTTCAAAACCAGGAGGCCGCTCGACATAGACTTCTTCTTCAATAAAACCATTGAGAAATGCACATTTAACATCCATTTGATATAATTTAATATGCATGCCGGATGCAAATGCCAACAGTATTCTAATAGCTTCGATTCTCGCTACAGTGCAAAGGTTTCCCCACAATCAATTCCTTCTTCTTGATTGTAACCTTAAGCCACAAGTCTAGCCTTGTTTCGACTACCACTCCACCCTCATCCAGTTTGTTCATGAAAACCCATTTGGTTCCTATAACCGGGTGGTCGAAGGTCGGTTGGTCGAGTCCGGACTTGGTTTCTCTCGAATTGATTAAGTTCCTCTTGCATGGCCTCTACCTATTGAGGTTCATTAAGGGCCGCTAGTGCATTTTTGGGTTCAGTTAATGAAATGAATGCAGTGAATGCACATAGATTGTGTAGAGAGGAACGAGTTCTTACCCCACTGTTGATATCGAAATGATGTTTTCTTGAGGATGACTCGGAAGTAAATTTGAAAGCTTTACCAGCTTCTTTGATTCACCAGGTTTATGGGCTGAGCCGCTTCATCTTCGTAAGCTTGTTCCGAGTGATCCTCTTCATTAACTTGTTCGTTCCGAGCGAGCTCTTGAACTGTCTCATTCTGAGTTTCCTCGTTCCGAGTGACTTCATTTTAAGCAAGTTGGGTCCGAGTCTTTGTAGGCTCGCTTCGTCATCATCTTTTCTGAGCTTCAGCTTCCGAGCATGAAGACTCACTTGACTTCTCCTCGTTCAAGCTCATCAAATACTACGTGGATGCTTTCTTCCACTTTGTTAGTTCACTTATTGAAGATGCGATAAGCTTTGCTATGAGAGGAGTAACCTAGAAAAATACCTTCGTCTAACCGAGCATCAAACATGGTCAGATGATCCTTACCATTGTTGTGAACGAAGCACTTACATTCGAATGGTCTCGAAATAGGAAATATTTGGCTTCTTCCCTTTGTAGAGCTCATAAGGTGTCTTCTTCAGAATGGGTCCGATAAGGCATCTATTTAGAGTGTAGTTGGTTGTGTTCATCGCCTTCGCCCGTAAATAGTAAGGCAAGTTGTGCTCAATCATCATCGTCCTTGGCTATTTCTTCAAGGGTTTTGTTCTTTCGCTCTACTACCCCATTCTCGTTGAGGAGTTATGGGTGCTGAGAAGTTGTGAGAGATTCCATTTTTGTCACGTAACTCGAGAATTCTCGAGTAATCGAACTCCCTTCCATGGTCGGCTCGAATCCTCCGGATCCGAGTCCGAGACTCAACTTGAATTTTTCTGCAGAGCTTGCTGAACTCCTTGAAAGCTTCATTTTTGTGCTTAAGAAAACACACCCAGGTAAATCGTGAATAATCATCAATAATAACAAGTATGTAAGATTTACCTCCGAGACTCTTCATAGGGATTTCACCACATAAGTCCATATGCAGTAATTCAAGCACGTTTGATGTGGAAACTGTCTTCGGAGATTTGAATGAAGATCTCGACTTGTTTCCTCTCGGTGCATGCTTCACATACTTTGTCTTTCTCAAAAACACAGTTAGGTAAACCCCTAACTAGACCATTAGATGCCAATTTCTTGATAGTAGGCATGCTAATATGGCCTAGTCTCCGATGCCAAGTCCATGAATCATCATGAAGAGATGCTTTTAAGCAAGATAAATTCTGACTTGGGTCGAAAGTGGGATGATGTAAGTATTACCCGATCTCTTACCCGAAAGCTTGATCTCTTTGGTAGAGACATCGAAATAGTGCAATTGGTCCGAGTGAATCTTACCTGTTGACCTTTGTCACATAGTTGAGAGATGCTGAGCAAATTATAGTTTAACCCCTTGACAAGATAGACTGGACTCGACCAGATTACTTCCTTTTCCAATCTTGCCAATCCCTACGATCTTGCCTTTGCTATCATCTCCAAATGTGACTTTTCCTCGTTTATGTCTATTCAACTCGTAAAAGAGTCCCGCATCTCCCGACATATGGCGTGAACATCCACCGTCAAGGTACCAGTGTCCTTTGATCTCTTTTGAGTGACCCGCAAAACAAAGAGAATCTAACCCTTCTCACTTCCTCTAACGTACCCAAGTAGCATTCCTTACTCGTGGTCCTTTTCGAGGAAGAAGGTGTTTTGGAACCCGGATTTGAATGACTTTGGATTTTGTCTCGATTCTGAGTCTTCCTCTCGGAGAACCGAGTCTCGTGTCTCTTTCTTTTTGAAAACCTTTCCTTTTGAAACAGGAGAGAATGGTTTCTTTTTGTAAACAGTTCCGGGCTTAGTCCTTCTTTCAGTTATATGAATGGGACCTTGCTCAACTTTCCCGAACTTCACAGCTTCGGAGTCATTTTTAAACAGCTTCCGAGTAGGAATTTGATTCCTCTTCTCTCGTTGAAACCAAGACCTTCTTTTCGAAAGGAGACACATTGTGATCCTAAGAGCATGTCAAGGTTTTTCCGACCTTGAGTAAATTTTAAAATCGGATCTTGAGACTCAGTGAGCTTCGTTTTAGTTGCTCATTTTCTTTCTCGAGTAACTCGGACTCAGCCTCATTAGCTTGAGCACTAGTCTTGAGTTCTCTCAAGTGTGAGTCTCGCTTTCTCCAATTCGTTTTTCAAAGAATTGCTCTCAGATGAAATTGACTCAAGTTGTTCTTTGAAATGGGAAGAATCGAATTGGACTTTTATTCCAAAGTAAAAATGTATTTAGCTAAATCAACTTTGGAGAATTTGAGGAAGTAATTTATTACCTCTTGAGGATTAGTTTCCTCATTGTTCGAGTCCGAGTCCGACTCTCTTTCAGCTTATGAGTCGGAGATTGCCATCGGACACTTTAAGTCATCTCGAGTCCTCGTCATCTTCTCGATGAGTCCTCATCGCTCCATGTTGCCATCATGGCCTTTTTCTTCTTCCAGTCCCTTTTCCTTTTTGGACAGTCCTTGACTATGTGGTTTTTGCTGCCACATTCAAAACATCCAGAATTCTTAGATAAGGATAACATTGAAGGAGAGGAAAACTTACCTTTTCTATCTCTCTTATCTTTCTTGTAGAATTCTTCTTTTGGCCTTTTGTCCCATCTTTTGTGCTTCATCATTCTCTTGAAGCCTCTTGCAATGAGTGCCATGGGATCGTCTTCCGAGTCGAAGAGCTCGGATTTGCTTCTTTGGATTCTCGAGGCTTTCGGTGCTAAGTTTCTTTTGGTACTGCCCTCAGCATCCTCTTCTTCTAGATGTATCTCATGAGTTAGAAGCTTTCCGATGAGCTCGCCTCGGCTTTAAGAGTGAAAGGTTCCGAGCCTCTTCTATGGCAGTCACCTTCGGACCCCATCGTCTCTTGGGTAGGCTTCGAGAATTTTCCAGGCACATTTCTTCATGGGAAATTTTCTTTCCCGGAGATTTGAGATTGTTGGTAATCTCAGTGACGCGAATGAACATTTGAGTAATGTTATCCTCCGGCTCCATTTTGAAAAGCTCATATTTATGAAGATACTCGACCGATCTTCGCTTGTCTTACCCGACTTGTACCTTCGTAGGTGTTGACTAAAGTATCCCACACCTCTTTAGTAGAATCACGAGCAGAGACTCGATTATATTCTTCTCGAGCTTATGGCGCACATAAGGATGTTCATTGCTATGAAATTCTTTCCGAACTTCTCTCGCTTCTCCCGGTGTGAACTCAGCCTTTGTCTTGGGAAGGATTCTCAAATCATCTGTCTTCATTGGAATGTAGTTTCCTTGTTGTATGATTTCCCATACCTCTTCATCATGATCCATAAGAAAACATTCCATAAGCTTCTTCCAAGTGCCCAAAGTTTGATCCTTTGAATTTTGGTGGCCTGTTGGAAGATCTTCCTTCGTCGAACTCTCCGGTGTTCTCGATCCATTTGATCTTTAAACCTTTGGATTGTTAGATCCTTTCCGAAAGGCTAGGCTCGATACCAATTGAAGGTTTGCTCGGGAGAGTCTCGAGTCACCCTAAAGGGGGTGAATAGGGTGATAGAAAATTCTTTCCTGAAGTCAAACTCTTTTGCATGGAATAGGGACGGAGACAGATTCCGAGTCTATCAACGAGGTCGAAAAGATTGGACTCGAAGGCGATCAATCGGAAAGAGCAAGAGCAAGAAAGCCGTCTAAGTCTAGAATGAACTCGGAATGATAACACTTAAAATTTACGTGGAAATCCTCCCGGGGCAGAAAACCACGGACCGTGTCAATCCGCACACGAAGTCAAATTCACTATTTTGAGTCCACAAAATACCGTGAACTCGATCGAACCCGAGTTGCTCCCTTAGACAACTCTATACGAGTTTTCCTAGACTCGAAATTCCCTTATCTCGATCTAGTACTTCCTAGCCGAGATAACCCTTACAGCTTAGGTACAACTAAGCTGAGTTAACCCTTACAGCTTAGTCAAGGGACCTTACAAAGAATGTAAGAAAGAGTTTGTAATCGAGTACAAGACCTTACAACTCGTAAAGTAATGAATTACAAAGTGGGAGTTGTAAGTTGAAGATTGAAAGTAAATACAATAACTTTGAGCAAGTATGTGTATAAACAATCTGTTCGGCAACCTCAAGTCTTGTGAATTTATAGATGACCAGGCAGAGTAGCCGTTATCTTCATCTCGCTGACCGAGAGTCCTCTCGTGACCGTTGATAGAAGCTTTCCGAGTCACTCAGAAAGTATCCGTTGTAACATGAATGTTGGACAACAGTTTAACTCTCTTGGAAGTCCCAAAACCATTAGCGGTGTCTTGAAAGATAAGGTAGAAACCACCGTTAAGCTTGGCGTTCCAGCTTTTCCAGATTTGGAAACAGACATGCCCGACACAATCCATCGGGATTGGAGCACGGAAGGTGAAGAGTCATGTCTCGCTGGTGATTTGACGTTCGAAGCCGGTTACTTTTATAGTTTGAAAAGTGTATCCTCGATTGAATGACCTACAAAAGTAAATCAATTTTGGTTCTCAAAGTATAAAATACTTTGGCCCAAGATTAGACACGAGATAATAAAATAATTACGATAAATAAACCAACCGATTATCTCGAGTCGAAATGAAATGGAATTTTCCGAGTCCAATATCCATGATACTCGAATTCCATCTAACTTAGTCTAAGCGAAGAATCAAGTTCAATAAAGAATATCGGAGAGGATTAACTTGATATAGACTAAGCATGAAATAAACTAAGAATACCGACTATAACAAGATAGGACTTATAACCACAAGTCGATTCTCGAGTGAGAAAAGACGAAATACTTGTATATTCAATATGCGATTAACTGCGAGTGAAGTCGGACTCGTAACAAAGAACCAGCTTTTCGAGTCACTTACATATAAGCAATAAATATAATAAGTAAGAGCTATGACACTTAGAGAAGATACTATTTTACTCAAATAAGTTTCGAGATACGAGAGAATACCTTGGAAGCAAAACTCTATATGTATGAAATTGTTATGCTCGATTCCTTTCATATAACTCGAAAAGTACTCGAGCAAGTGTCCGAGTCTTCACGGAGTATATATAACACAAACTCAATGAGCCACATGCTCGGAGCAAGCACATGGATCTTTTATTATACATAGTTAAAAATTCAGTCCAACATACAAAGGATCTTTACAAGCATAAAAGCATAAAGCACCTAACTAGTCCGGAGATATCTTACTTTTGATCGTATTAGTTTCTTATGAAATCAGCGTTCATTCTTCTTCTCATTCTTCTTCTTGAGTTCATTCATGCATTTCATAAATCATTTCTTCTTTCTTTCTTGTTCATCATGCATAATCATTCGTTTCTTCATATCGTAATTCTTTAAGTCTTCTTAGTTTCGAATGGAAAGAAGATTTATATCCTGCTCTAAAGACCTAGTTCTAAGACCCAAAACAATTCTTCGACTCAATTCATGAAGGCATAACAATTTGTGGCCTCGAGGCAAAACAATTTGTGGCCTTGAGGCAAGCCTCAAACTCGAAGGACGCATACCGTCGAGAATTCGTGGAAATAATTCAATTCGTGGCTTCAGTTTGAAAGACACTTCTATGGCCATAGCTTAAGGGTTCTTTAATTTGAGGGGTCTTAGATCAATAACACAATCCTTTTCCCCTTCTTTAGTTATTTATATTTCTTATATTCTTACTATTTTCTTATTACGTCGAAGAGATACACTTAGTTTGTATAATTCATGCTCAATACCTTCTTAAGTAAAATCTTCATAACTAACAATTCACATAAGCAAGTTCCAACTCAAGTTTGATAAATATAGCTCATATAGACATGCTTATATCAATTAGAATCAATGAACTTTAAGATAAACGCATTATACATAAACATATCAACTACGATTTCTAATTAATGAACCTATCCTTTCATGATTGCGTATTATCACACATAGGTGGTTTATAGTTCTATAACTTTCCTTAATCATTATATATCTCTTAATCTATCCATAAAGCTTCTTAAATTTCAGTTCTTAACTCAATTACTCAATTAGTTTCGATTTTGCCCAAAACAACACATTTTCACTCACAAATTCATATCTTCTAATCTACTTATCCAACACATACCACAATTTACAGGAAATTCTAATATATTATCGGGAAGCTACGAGTAAAAGTTTGAGAAATTCAGATAGCAACATAATTAGGGCAAAAATCGCATTTTTGTGATTCCTTTATCTTTGATGATTTTACCTTCTAATATACTTCAAGTCAAGTTCATGGAGATTTCAAACATATAGCTCAATGATCGGACTTAATAACACTCAAATATTCACGAATCATATCACATAAATCACATAATTCACATCATGAATCACAATTAGCGAGTTTCTTAATTAAGTGAATTGGGCCTCTAAGTTCTTCAATTAAGTCTAGGCTTTCCAATTTCATGAATTGATTTCAAGTTTAACCCACTTGATTCATTTTTACTTTAGAGGATGAATTCGAATTACTCACCTTAGATCCTTAGTGGTTCTAAGAATTTCGGTTTTGGATTGAATTTCGAATTGGGCATCCGCTTTCCTTTTCCTCTCGTTACGTTTCTAGGCTCTCAAGCCCTCATTTTCACTTTGTCTGTCTTATACCTTTTTCCTGATTTCCTCTTTTCCCGACTCAACCCCGCTATTCTCTCACTCTCGCTCTTTGGCTCAATCTCTCAACCTCTCACCATTTTTACTCGAAATGGTTCCGATTCGGTTTGGTTCTTTCAATCTTTGGCTCTCTCACTTCTTATTTCTCTCGTTTTCAATTGCGGCTCCCAATTTCTTGCTCCCTTCACCTTGGTTTCGAATTCCTTCTCAATCTCTTTCGCTCTTCTTCTCTAGCGCTATTTATTTGCCATTTTTGCTCTGTTTGCTCTTGGGCTCTTGCTTTCATATCCCTCTCGTTTTCCTTTGCTTCGGTTCCGCCATGCTCTCCCTCTCTCCCTGTTTCATTCTCTTGGTCTCTTTGCTCTGTCTCTGCTCCATCATTCTCTCGTCCCTTTCGTTCCCCCTTTCTTCCTTTGCTTGCTCCGGCTCTCCCTCATACTCTCTTTCCGTGTGTCATTCTCAGCTTCGTTTTTCAATTCCTACTTTTCTTTGTCCTTCTTTTTACCCTTACATTCAATCTCTCTCCCTTCTTTTCCTTTTTACATCTAATGGACTTTGTTGTTTTAATATAATCGGACCCCGATTTATCTCCTCACCGATTTCCACAAATTGCGACTAATCTCCAATGCCATTAATCTTCTTTAAATGCCAGCCGCCTTCCTTTTTCCTATTTTCTTTCAATTATTTTTATTTTCTTATAGTTTATGCTTTGGGTTTTTACCAAATTGGGCGCAAATTTAATTTCAATGAGCCCATTTAAGTTAACCCATGCTCGGGTTTCAATTTTTGGTGTTTTAATTTCGAATCGGGAAAATTATAATTCAACTAAGTCAACCATTTAACATTTAATAACTTAATTCCTTACTAAGCAAGCACCTGAAATTTTCAAGTATTACAGCAAGGCACCTGCTTAGCTTTAGAAAATTCTTCAAAATACTACGAAAATACAACATGTTCCTTAACCCTTAGACGTGTGCCTTTGGGGTAACCTTAGGCAAATTATCAGGCTATGTCGTTAGTCTTAGAGGAATTGAAGTTGATTCATCCAAGATCAAAGCCATCCAAGAGATGCCACTACTAAAGACAGAGAAGGAGATATGGGGTTTTCTAGGACACATGCGAGTATATTAGTCGTTTCATATCAAAACCGACGATATTCCGTGAACAGATTTTTAAGAAGCTCAAAAGGGAGCTAAGCCTATTTGGGACAATGAGTGCCAAGTAACATTTGAAAAGTTAAGGGATACTTGGCCAATCCACCAGTTTTAATTCCACCACAACCTAGGAAACCATTGCTCTTATACCTCGTAACAATAAGGACTTAGCTCAAAAAGATGGGAAAGAAGAACACACGGTGTATTATCTAAGCAAGAAATTCTTATACCTCGTAACAATAAGGACTAAGCTCAAAAAGATGGGAAAGAAGAACACACGAGTGTATTATCTAAGCAAGAAATTCTTAGATTACAAGACTCAATATACTCCTCTAGAGAAGACGTCATTGGCTTTAGTCCGGGCCACCAAGAAGCTTAGACAAGTACATGCCGGCACACATGGTATAAAAGCGCCAATGGACCCTATTAAATATATTCTGGAATAACCAACTATCAGCACTAAGATAGCTAGATGGACGATCATGTTATCGAATTTGAACTCAAATATGTCCCACAAAAGGCAATTAAGGGGAGGGTAGTATCGGAATTCCTAGTTGATATGCTAACGGTTGAAGCACAATCGAAGCACTTCAATTTTCAAAACAAAGGCATTTTATAGGTAAAAGTCCATGTGTGGAAAATGTATTTTGATGACGCTTCTAATCGAAGGGCTTTGAAGTAGTAATCATTTTAGTCTTGTCGGAGGAATCACAAACTCCTGTTTCAGCTAAATTGGATTTCGAAGTCACCATTAACGCTATCGAATACGAAGCATGCATCATGGGACTACAAGTTGCTATAGAGATAGGAGTTGAGAACATAAGGGTTTACGACAAATCAACTCGATCATCAATCGATTTCTCAAAAATCAAAAGTACGCAGTGAAGCCTTGACACCTTACCAAGTGCACCTAATGGAACTAGCAAAGCTCTTTCACAACATATCATACACCTACCTTCCTAGGGATAATAATTAGCTTGTAAATGCCTTAGCCAAATTGGCTTCCATGATCAATATGCCTAGTGGCATTCATTCAACGCCCATTAATATAGAATGAAGAAATCCGCCCGAGCACGTGTACACATTAGAAGTGTGTCTAGTACCGACCAAACCAATTGGTACCATGACATCTATTAATACTTAGAAAGCCAAGAATACCCACCAGACTCTACAACTTGAGCCCAATAAGTGATTCACATGTTAGCAGCGTAATTTTTCATCAATCAAGGACAATTATATAAGAAAACCGATATGGGCATTAGCTTCCTTTGTGTCAATCAACATGAAGCGGAATGCATAATGACCAACCTTCATGGTGGAGAATGTGGAAGTCACATGAACGAAGCATGTTAGTCCATAAAATTCAGCGATTACAGTATTATTGGTCTACCATGGTAACGCCTTGTCCTAAGTTTGTTAAGAGATGTCAAAAGTGTCAAGTTTACCCGGATTTGCAACACCAACCACCCTTGTTTCTAACAAAACTTGCATCACCCTGGCCATTCTCGGTTTAGGGCATAACTATCATCGGTAAAGTGACCCCTAAAGGAATAGGCGGTCACCAAATGGATAGAAGCAGCATCATACGTGATAATAACGTTGAAGCATATGACTAAATTCATTACCCATAACATCATTTCTCGGTATGGGGTACTACACGAGTTAATTAGTGACCATGACAGTCACTTCAACAAAGAGGTAATAGATCTATTGAACAAGTATAAGATCAAGCTTCATAAGTATTCTCCCTGTCGTCCTCATACGAATGGAGCAGTCGAGGCCGCTAACAAGAATGTTACAAAATAGTTGAGAAAATGGCCATCAACTACAAGGACTAGCCTCACAAATTGGCTTTCGCTTTATGGGGCTATCGACCCTCGATTAAAATCTCGACGGGAGCAACCCCTTACTTCCGAGTATATGGCATAAAAGTAGTCCTTCCAATAGAAATTGTCATGCCTTCTTTGTGAATCTTGGCAGAAAGTAAGATTTCGAAGTAGAATGGGCCAAACCGCATTATAAGGAGTTCGTTTTACTAGATGAAAAGCGTTTGTGCACTTTACGTAATGTCCAAACATACCGGGCACGTATATCAAGGGAATTTAACAAGAAGGTCAAACCTCACCACTTTCAATTTGGTAATTTAGTACATAAGGGAATCGTAACACCAATTCGAGACCCAATAGGGAAATTTAGACCCAATTGGCGGGGCCTATACATACTTAGTCAAATACCGTAAGGAGGAGCAATCGAATTGATGGATTTAGATAGAGAAGAAATATTTTAGTACACTAATCTGGATCAGTTGAAGAAATATTATGTTTAGCATAAAAACAGTTTCAGCTACTCCCGAGCCAAGCCCAACCCAATCGAGCAACTCTAGCAGGTGTCGACCACCTCCCGATCAATGACGGGACGACCTAATCAAGTCCATCCGCTCGCTACTTGCTTTTCGGTGTCGGATTATTTTTGGGTGGTCCATTTTGGACGATCCATTGTAATTATTAATTCCTTTTCCATTAGTTCAGTGGGAATAAATAATAAAATTAATAAAGCATAGAAGTGAGGATAAAACTTACTTTTTCTTTATTAATAAGGGTAAGTGTTGAGTCCAGAACTTTGACATTTTTAATGCCTATTTACACCTTATTTTCACAATAATTATTAAGTTAGAAATTTAATTTACTCTTTTTTATTTTTGTAGGAATGTGGAAAAATACAAGAAATATAAAAATAGCCGAAAAATTGGATCTTCCATGTACATTTGGCCTAAACCAAGCCCAAAACCCTTGACTTTATTGCTGTACATGTGACCCGTTGCCCACTCAAACTCTCCCTCTTTTTCCTCCTCTTCTTCGGGCCTACACTCCCCGGAGCCCACTCAAACCCTCCCTCTCTACTCTTTCTCCTTCACCACATCAAAATCCAAAGCAAATCCTTTCTCCTTCTTTGACTAGCTATCTAACCTCAACTAAAACCGTAGCCCCATTTCAGCCCAGACGACCATAGTGTTCCCCCTTCCTCTCCTCTTCATGCTGCCCCTACCACCACAAAACCCAGTCATCGGTGTCCTCTCCTTCTTCCTAACGCTACTTCCTCTATGCCCTAAACCCTAGCCATACAAGAAGACCTCTCCCATGCCATCTCTAACTTTCCCTCTTTCCCTCTTCGGCCTCTCCTCTAAGGAAGAAGATTCACGAAGAACTCCATCTAAGCCCAACTCCTCGTTCCCCTCTTCGGCCTGCATTCCCGAGTAACAACTAAAAACCTAAACCTTCATGCCATCCGTGAAGAGGACCCCTCCTACACTCGAACTCCTTCAGCCAAAGTCCCCTTCAAGCTCCAGCTCTATCCTTACCACGATACCCGATTTTATCGGGTTCTATCCATAATAAAGCATGAGGATGGATGAGAGCATAGAGAGGGGAGCATAAAAGGAAGCAGCGAGATAGAGCAACGAGAGGACGGACTGACGGGCGAATGCTCGTGATAGGCCGAAGCTCCGATTCCGAAGTCTTAGGTTTAATGTTCTTCTTCAACTTTTAGTTCTAATTCCTCAAATTTTAGTTTCCTAGTTTTAAGTTTTCAGTTCGTAATTTTCAATTTAACTCTCCAATTCTGAATTCAATTGTGTAGTTAAAGCTCGAGGTCTGTTAGTGTTGATTTGTGCTATTAATTCCGAGTTGTTATTTGAACCGAGTTACTTGGTATAATTTCGTAACTTTTGCACTTTCAATTCTATTAGTTTGATTCTGATTTTGTTATAGGTTTACTTTGTTTAGTTTTCAAATATGGTTTGTTTGGTTCTGGTTTAATTATAATTCCCTTTCGTCTACTCGGTATTTACTATTGTCGAAATTTGTTCCTGTGATTTTCCGATCATGGAAGTTCGGTTAATTTGTTTTGAGTTAGTTTAGGTTAGTTTAAATTTAATCTCTTGGATAGTAAACTAGTTTCTTTTAAGTTAATTTTTTGAGTTATTGTTAGTTTATGTCTGTTTTGAGTTAACGTTAGTTTAGTTTAGGTTAATTTAGGTTAATATGTTTTGAGTTAATCCCAAGTACTAATCCTTCAACTCGCATCCGAAACATCATTTTAATTTGGTCCATCTCTATGGTCTGAAAAATCTTGCACTTCCCCAAAAATCACTCCAACAAGTATGCCTACAACTTACCCAAATACATAACTAAAAAGGGTTAAGACTCACGTATAACTCTCTATCTCTCTATAGTTTTGATTCAAAGTCATTCTAAGCTTGTAAGAAACTCATATCTAAGTTTTCATTATTTTTTGACCTGCTCGAAACCATTAATCAAGAATATCACTCTTATCTAAGTTTCTAACTCACTTAGAAATAACTCGAATAAGGACATCAGTAAATAATTTCATAAACACTTTTATTCTAAGCATTGACTTCATTGTTCTAACTGAAAATGAATTACAGCGTTAATTCCACTTTCTAAATTAGCATAATTAATAAAATTATTTACTTGATCAAGTTTATGTATTGTAATTCTTTATTCTTACTAACTTGATCATTTAAAGGATTGACTTAAGAAGGAATTTGAATCTAATGAATATTAGACTTAGAAAATTCCATTCGTTTCGGTTGAAGATAATGAAGTGCTTAATTACTTTGAATAAATTATTATATTTACCTAATCTTGGACCAAAGTATTTTTATACTTTGAGTACCACTTTGATTTGCTTTTGCAGGTTGATTAAAGTAGTTTAATATATTTTTGAAAAGCAAAAGCAACCGGTTCTAGTCATTAAACACTAGCAAACGAAATAAGCCATTTTTGGACATGGCTCGGACACCGTGTTAGGGTTGTTTTTTCCAAATCCGGTAAACATAAACTTTGATTCCAATGGTTGCTTCCACCCCAAAATTCAGTCACAACCAGATGGATGGACCACTTTTTGAGCTAAGGACCACCACACAACGTTCATATTATAACAGATCCTTTTCTAAGTGACTCGGACTAGCTGTTACAATGGCTATAGAACAAGTCTCAAGGACTAATCCGCCCTACCGTGTATAAATAGAAGTCACTCTACAAATCTTGAAGATTGCTGAACACATTGCTTAACACTTACTTAATGCATACTTTCTTAGAACTCCAATTTTGTAATTCATACTTTCGAGTTCTAAAGGGAAAGTCTTGTAATCACTTCTACTCTTTCTACTTTCTGCTAAATCCCTTGACTCGACCTATAAGGGTTAAATCAGCTCGGTTGTCCGTAACTCGTAAAAGGTATCTTAGTTAGGAAGTAATACATCGGATAAGAGAATTTTTTAGTCTAGGAAAACTTGTAATTTAATTTTATAAGGGAACAATTAAAGAGTCAGTCCTTGTATTTTGTGGATTCAAAAAGTGGATTTGACTTGGTGCTTGGATTAGCAATGTTCGTGGTTTTCTCGCCCTAGGAGGATTTCCACGTATTTATATGTTTGACTTGTTTCTTAGTTCATTCTAGACTTAGAATTATTTTCTAAGTCTATTCTCATGCGAGCTACTTGTATTTTCTTAAAAATCTTCCATTACCCTATTCACCCCTCGAGGGTAACTTAGCCTCTCCAAGAGAAAACCTTTAATTGGTATCGAGCCTAGCCTTTCAAGAGAATCTCACAATCCAAAGGTCTAAAGATCAGATGGCTCGGAACAATAGAGAGTTTAATGAAGGAAGATCTTTCACTGCACCACCCAAGTTCAAAGGTTCAAACTTTGCACACTGGAAGAACATAATGGAATGCTTCATCCAGGACTGTGATGTATGGAACATCATTAAGCATCGAAACTACACTCTTATGAAAATGGAAGGAATAAGAGTTGTACACAAAGAGAAGTATGAGTACACCACTGAAGAGAATGAAAAATTCACGAAGAACTTCAAAGCCATGAACACTCGATGTGCGCAATCAACTCGAAGAATACAACAGAGTGTGTGCATGTGACACAGCTAAAGAGGTGTGGGATACATTAGTCAACACCTATGAAGGAACCGGACAAATGAAGCGAGCAAAGATAAGCCGGTTTCTTCACAAGTATGAGCTACTCAAAATGGACCCTAAGGAGAACGTCACTCGGATGTACATTCGTTTCACCGAGATTGTCCACAATCTCAAATCTCTGGGTAGAAAGATCTCTCATGAAGAAGTTGTCAGAAAAATTATGAGATGTTTACCAAAAAGACGATGGGGTCCCAAGGTGATAGCAATTGAAGAAGCTCAAGATCTTTCCAAGCTAAAACCATATGAGCTTATTGGGAAGCTACTCACTCATGAGCTGCATCTAGAAGAAGAGGAAGCTTAGGTCAGCACCAAAAGAAACATTGCACTCAAAGCCTTAGAAGACAGACGATAAAGTTTGAGATCCTTAAACTCTTAAGAGGATCCCATAGCACTCATTGCTCGAGGTTTCAAGAAGACGATGAAATACAAAAGGTGGCAAAAGAGGCCAAAGCGGGAGTTCTACAAGAAAGACAAGAAAGGTAAATACTCATCCTCTTCCAATTTGTCTTTAACTAAGAACTCTAGTCTGTTTTGAGTGTGGTAGTAAGGAGCACATAGTCAAGGATTGTCCAAAGAGAAAGAAGGACAAAAAAAGGCTATGGTGGCTACCTGGAGCGATGATGACTCTTTTAAAGATGATGACTCGATGACTCAAAGTGTCTAATGGCACTGGTTGTGTCTTGAAAAATAAGGTGGAAACCACCGTAGAGTTTAGTGTTACAGTTTTCCAGTTTTGGAAATAGACAACCCCGACATAGTGTCCGGGGATAGGTCAAAGGTGGAAAAAGCCTTGTCTCGTTGGTGATTTCACGTTTTGAAGCTAGGTTACTTTTGCAATTCAAAAATAGGATAACCTCGTTTGAATAACTCTGTAAAAGTAAATCAATTTGGTTCTCAAAGTATAAAATACTTTGGTCAAAGATTAGCAGATAATAACGTAATTAATATAATTAAGTGACTAATTATCCGAGTCGAAAAGGAATGGAATTTTCGGAGTCTAATATCTATGAGACTCAAATTCCATATGAGTCATTCTAAAAGAGAATCAAGTTAGATAAAGAATATCAGAGTAAACAAACTTGATCTAGTCTAAACAATGTTCAAACAAAATATGCTGACTTAGAAGAATGAATTAACATGGTAATTCTTGGAACACGAAGTCGACTCGAGTTTATGTGCGTGAAATAAAGTGTTTCAACATGTGATATATCTCGAGTGTTGAGTGACTCGGAACTAAGTGTGAAGTGGCATGTAGAAGTATGCTTTATGAGTCGGTTAGAGTCAAGCGTAAACATATATAATAGTTTCTATAACACTCGAGAAAATGTTATATCACTTAGAAAAGTTTCTAAGGCATATGGAATGACTTGAAATCAAAACCCTATAAGAGATGAAATCTTATACCCGATTCCTTGATGGAACTCAAAAACCGTAAGTATAAAGTCTGAGTCTTCACTAATGATCAAGTTGAAGATGTTCAAGAAATTGAACCAGATAAAGATCAGACCATTCAACCAATAAACCTGGTAAATCGGAGGACAGGTAGAGCTTTCAAATATGCATCGAGCCACTCACGTGAGAATATACTTTCTAATATCAACAAGTGGGGTAAGAACTCATTCTTCTTTGCAAAATCTATGTGCATTTTCCACATTTATTTCATTATTTAAACCTAAAAATGTACGAGAACCCTTAGTTGAACCCGAATGGGTAAAGGCCATGCAAGATGAATTAACTCAATTTGAAAGAATCTAAGTCTCGGACTCGACTAAATGACCTTCCGACCACCCGAGTAATAGGAACCAAATGGGTTTTCAAGAACAAACTGCATGAGGGAGGGTTGGTAGTCGAAATAAGGCCAGATTAGATGCTTAGTGATATAACCAAGAAGTGGAATTGATTGTGGGGAAACCTTTGCACCTATTGCTAGGATTGAGACAATCGGAATTCTCTTATTATTTGCACCTATCATGAACATTAAGCTTTATCTAATGGATGTTAAGTGTGCATTTCTTAATGGTTCTATTCAAAAAGAAGTTTATGTCGAGCAACCCCTAGATTTGAAAACTCTTAATTTCCAAATCATGTTTCAAATTGTAAAAAGGCTTTATACGGTCCGAAACAAGCTCCCAAAGCTTGGTATGAAAGACTAAGCGGTTTCTTGGTTGAGAATGATTTCGAAGGAGGACTTATTGACAAAACTCTTTTTACAAAAACTAAGGGGAATGATTTTCTTATCATTCAGATTTATGTTGATGACATTATATTTGGAGCTACTAATGAAACTCTATGCCAAGATTTTTCCGACTTAATGAGACAGGAGTTCCAAATGAGCATGATGGGAGAACTCAATTTCTCTTTTAGATTGCAAATCAAGCAAGAAAAGGATGGCATCTTTGTTTATCAATCAAACTACACCAAGGAGTTATTGAAGAACTACAAGCTACAAGATGTGAATCATGCAGCAACACTTATGAGTAGCAAGTACAAAACCGGACTCGGATGAGAAAGGTAAAATTGTAGATAAGAAATTCTACAAAGGTATGATTGGATCTCTACTTTATCTCACATCTAGTAGGGTAGATATCATGTTTAGTGTCTGCCTTTGTGCAAGATTTTAAACTAATCTTAAGGAATCAGATCTCACTGCTTTGAAGAGAATTTTTAGATATTTTCCGTAACTAAGACACTTGGTCTCTAGTATTCAAAAGACTCGGATCCGACCCTCACTGGATACTCCGATGCTAACTCTGCTGAATGCAAAGTTGATAAAAAGAGAATATCGGGAGCATGCCGGTTTCTAGGACAATCACTCATCTCCTGGCATTCAAAGAAGCTAAACTTAGTTGCTATATCAACCGCTGAGGTTGAGTATATTGCGAGTGGAGCTTACTGTGCTCAGATTCTCTCGGATAAAGAAACACTTGAAGGATCTAGGTTTGTCATTTACTTCTATCCTAATCAAGTGTAATAATCAAAGTACGATCTCATCACTAAGAATCCAATTCAGCACTAAAAAATGAAACATATTGAGGTCGGTATCGTTTTCCGAGAGACCATTATGAAAAAGGTGATATTGAACTTGAGTTTATTACTAAAAAATTTCAATTAGCTGATATTTTCACTAAACCTCTAAGTGAAGATAAGTTTTGCTTTATTAGGAATGAACTTGGCATGTTAATTGCATAAATATCTAAGTTAATACATGATTTATTATTGTTTACCCTTTGAGTGAATAAAAAATGGATTAGTTGACACATAATGAGATTGAGCTATGAGTTATTAATTTTTGAATGTGTTATAAGTCACTTAGACACATCACTAAGTGAGACTCGGTTTATGAGAAAAATGGATATTAAAATTCTTGGATCATTTCAAGATCAATGGAGAACCTTAGAAATGTTTTCGAAAATCTTTTATTCTCTCTCTATCATGTGAGCAGTCAAAATAATTAGCTGTTATAAGAAAGCTACTTCAAAACTAGGCGTTACTCACTAGGAGACTCAACGGTATGATAACCGTTGCTTGGTACATTGAGTCGAAAGGCGGTTGTTCAATGAAAGTCTTTATTCTATAAATAGCACTCGCTTCGATTTCACTCATTCACTTTGCCGACGTATTGCTCATACTCTCGCTTTCTTTGCGCTTGTACTCAATCACTCTCGTAGTCAAATTTTCTCTCGGGTTTTCACTCATTTGTGCTCTTCGCTCTCATTCTTTTTACTCTCAAACTCTCTCTATATCTTTCAATATTCTTAAGAAAGGTTTAGATATGGAGGGAGGTTCAGCCACAAAGAAGGCCCGAAATCGAACAACTCAATCCGAGGGTGCCCAAGCCAAGGGAAAAGCCCCTACCTCGGATGATTCAGAGGTATTGGTCGCTCAACATTTCTTTCTTGATGACAAATTCTTCACCAAAACCTCTTTTTCTTGGTTGAAATCCACCATCAAAACTGGTGCATTCAATTACTTTTGTTTTTGTGAGTACATCTACCCGGAACTCATTATCGAGCTCTATACTCACATGATAGCAAGAGATAATGTGATCTCTTCTATTGTCCAAGGCAAGGTGATTCGTATCAATCTTGCTCTACTCCACAAGCTCTTTGATGTGAAGTGTCTTTTTATCGGTTCTAACCCTATCTCCTTCAATGAAGTGGCTGATGACTTCTTTGACAAATACTTTAAAGAAATCCCTCATTCTAGAAAAAAACTTTCTGTGACTCAGATGACTTTTGAAGTTAGAGATCTATGCTTCATTTTAATGAGAACCTTCTTCTCCTACTATCACTCAAAAGAGAACCTTAATAGCAAAGTTCTTAAGGTTCTCTTCGACATGTTGGAAAGGTATGAGGTTGACCTCCTCCCTTTTATTCTGGAATAGATTGCTTCTATTCTATCTTATCGAAGAAGTCTCCTTATCCCTTTGGGGCTCTCCTTTCAGCTGTTTTTACTCAATTTGAGGTTGATCTCCCTTCTGACCCAAATAAGTTCTTAGAGCATGTCGTCTGTTCTAGCAGAGGTGAACTCATTAGTCTTAGATACCAGGAAATCCAAACCGGCATCTAGGTTCACTATTCGAACTAGCTCCTCCTCCCGTACCTCGGAATCAGACTGGTTCATAGGTCCCACTTCTTGGTGATGGACCTTCCACTTCTCAACTTGCCCCTTCACTTGATTTACTTCGAAGGTAGCCACTCGGTTTGTCTCTCCGGCTAAAGAGTTGCAAATAACCGTAAGAAGGTCCAAGGAAACACAGGACTCAAAATCGAAGAAGCACAACCTTCGGAGTCCTCCAGTTCTTCCGAGTCCGACTTAGAAGAAGCTGAACAAGAAGAAGAAGAAGAACGACAAAGAGAAGCTAAAGGCGAAGCCGAAGGGGAAGGAGAAAACGAGACTAAACAGTTCATTCCGAGGGTAAAGGCGACAAAGAACTTGAGGTGATCTCTTTAGATCACACTCAATCTACCTTAGAAGATGCTGCCAATGTAGGCTAGTCTAAGCCTCTTAACTCAGAAACATAGTCTACAACAGCACTCGCTGAGGGCTCGATAGAAGAAGAAACAGACGAAACTCTTTATGTGTCTCACAAGTGTATAATTCCACTGCCCGATCCGCCTTTGTTATTGCCTCCTCGCCAAGTTATCTCTACTCAAGGCTATAGGAGCGGACTAGTTTTGAGGTCCCACTTTTTACTGCTAGACATTCCACTTATCAACTTGCTCCTTCACTTGATTTACTTTGGAATGTGGTACTCAATTTGTCTCTTTGGCTAAAGAGTTGCGAATAACTCTAGGAGCCTTCCAGGGCTTTCATGCCACTTATGACTTTGTTCCAAAGCCGAGCTCAAACTTAAATTGAGTAGAGTTAAGCCTCCATTGCTGAGCTCAAGGAGGTTATTCAGCAATAACAACAAAAATTCATCACCTCCTAGAAAAAGGTCCAAGGCGATAGAGGACACAAAATCGAAGAAGCACAACCTTTAGAGTCCTCTTATTCTTTTGAGTCCGAGTCAAAAGAAGAGGAAGAAGGAGAAAGAGAATCTTAAGGAGAAGAAGAAAATGAGACTAAAGTAGTTCATTCTGAGGGTAAGGGCGACAAAGAACCTAAGGTCTGCGGATCACACTTAGTCTACCTCGAAGTGGTCGGCGATGTAGGCTAGTCTAAGGCTCCTACCTCAAAACCAAATCCTACATCAGTAGGTGCTGAGGGCTTAGAAGAAGAAGAAGCTAAGGAAACTCTTCATGTGTCACATAGGCGTGTAATTCCATTACCCGATCTACGTCCGTTATTGCCTCCTTGCTAACTTGTCTCTACTCAAGGCTACAGGCGCATGTGCAATCCTCGCTCTTCTACTGCTCGCCGGACTCGTCCTCATCCCTCTTGATTTCAAATTTTTTTATTTTTGTCCAACATCTTTGTATTTAGTTGTTCTTTCCTCCATCTTTTTGTTATTTTTGCTTGAAAGAAGGAGAGAAAAATAGAAAATAGAGATGTTTGGTTTAGGGGAGTTTTGCTTAGCTTGTTTCTCTATTTGTTTAAGTGTCTATATAATTGCTTCGAATGATTCATGAAATTTGCTTATTTATGAGTATATCTATTTTTGAGCATATTTCTTATTTACTTTGATATAATTTTCACTATTTTGTGACAAGTATGCTCTGTTTACTTCAAGAATCATGTTCTAAGTTGTATATGATCTAAGCTCGAGCTGTTCAATACGCTTTATTATTTTTCTTGCTCTCATCAACATATAATGAAAACTTAACTTTTTTAACTGATTAGTTTCTATCTTAAGTATGGAATGCTTTTCATCAAAAGGGGAGATTGAAGACTCGGTTATAACTCTCTATCTCTCTATAGTTTTTATTCAAAGTCATTCTAAACTTTTAAGAAAATCATATCTAAGTTTTCATTATTTTCCGACCCACTCAGAAACCATTTAGCAAGCATATCACTCTTAACCGAGTTTTTGACTTAGAAATAACTCAAAACAATGGCATTAGTACATAATTTCACAAACACTTTTATTCCGAGCATCGACATACTGTTCTAACTAAAAATGAATTACAACGTTAATTCCACTTTCTAAGTCAGCATACTTAATGAAATTATTTACTTGATCAAGTTTATGTATTCTTTTATTCTTACTAAATTGATCACTTAAAGGATTGACTCAAGATGGAATTTGAACCTGATGAATATTAGACTAAGAAAACTTCATTCTTTTAGGTTGAAGGTAATTAAGTGCTAATTCATTTGAATTAATTATTATTATTGCCTAATCTTGGACCAAAGTATTTTTATAGTTTGAGTACTACTTTGATTTTGTTTTGGAGGTTGATTAAAGTAGTTTAATATATTTTTGAAAAGCAAAGGCAACGGGTTTCTAGCCCTTAAACATCAACGTGACGTAAATAAGCCATTTGTGGACATGGCTCGGACACCATGTTAGGGTAGTTTGTTTCCAAATCCGATAAACTTCAAATTTGAGCCAACGGTTGTTTCCAGCCTAGAATTCAGTCATAGCCAAAGGGATGGAAAACTTTTTGAGCCAAGGACCTCCACACAACGTTCATATTACAACGGATCCTTTTCGAGTGACTTAGACTAGCCATTATAGCTCACTAGTCCAAAACCAAACTCAATGGCTGATCTCGCACTGTTGTGAATAAATAGAAGCCACTCTACAACTTACACTCTGTCACACACCGCATTTTGTTCCCGGTGACCAACCAAGGCACAAAACTCCATGGTGGCGGTATGACATCGATGTCGGGATCCCTAAATGATGTCGTTTAGAGGCGAGCGCCGCGTATTTCTGCCCTCTCTGTGGGATTTCCGGTCCGACTGACATTGTCCACATTTTTCTCGGTCATTCTCGCCGTAGTCCATTCTGGTTCAGTTGCTTGAATGACTTAATTACTTCTTTTAGGTCATTTTATGACCTAGCTTTGCTTTTATAAATACGGGGCCTAACCCCTCATTTATGCAATAGCCGACTCCAAAGCTACATGCTTGCTGAATTTGAGCTAAGAGCTATGGAATGCTAAACCTAAATTTTGATCTCTTAGCTAATTTTCAGCTAATCACTACTACACTATCAAACACTCTCACTATTCTCTTCAATTTGATAATACCTTACCTTATAAATTCGACATAACATCCTCTCTCGATCTCACTACCCTGTCTGTCATGCTTTCATGTTTGGTTTGTGAACCAAGTGAGCAGGTGGGAAAACTTGAGGACGTTCGATGATCCTTTGCTCCTTTACGATTTTATTTATTTTATGCTTTTCGTATTCGGATCAAACCATTATCGCATTTAATTCCTCCCCGCCCGCTATAACTTTTATCTTCGATTTCTTTTATCGATTTCTTTATGGCTTTCTTTTATCGGTTTCTTTATCGGTTTCCTACCCGCTTTTACTGCTTTCCTTGCATGTTTTGAGTGATTTAATTTTTACATTCACATGTTGTATGCTTGATCTGCTAACACGTTCTTTTAACGCGCAATTTAAACTAGTAAAGGCTATTTGTTGACGGGTGGAATGGAAGGCTTATCCCTACATTTCATACCTTCACCCCCAAGCACTTAATTCTTGGTTCTAGACCGATGGAGTTAGTTTCTAAACATTTTTCAAGATTAGTTTTCCCATACTATGTTTATAAGAGTTTTCCTTTTTATTTTTGTTAGTTTTAATCTTCCAAAACTTATCGACGACTCTCTCTTTTTTGTTTTTATTTCCCCTAATCGCATCACGACATTTCTGGTTTAAAGATGGAAAAAATTAATTTAAGTTATGACAACCAAGGCTATGGACTGAGACTAACTCTTCAGTCATAGCCTATAACCTGCGCCGTCCAGATGTCGGGCTTGGCTTATAGTCCGGACCGGTGTTATTTCACCTTTATGGCCCAAAAGCCTCGCGAGACAATGTAAATTGTATTTTTTATATTTTCCTAAATTATGAAATACTATACAGAGAACTTCTAAAATTAATTTGTAAAAATAAATGATTAGTAAAATCACTAATCACCACTTTTCCTAAATTATTTTAAATTAAATTACAAAAATCGGAAATCTCAATAAGAGAGACACCCGACTTTCAAAAATCACCGTTTCCAAAACCAAAAAGAGCCAACACCGCTCCATGGGGAAACTTTGGCCCAGGTCCGCCACCTCCTACGTGGGGCGGACGGGGCCGCTGGTTCCTACAACTAGCTTCCTTCATGCCGATCGGACTCTAACCATGATCCGAGCTCACGAGATAGGACTCGGGATTTCATCACCGAGACAAAAAAATAAATAACGGAAATAAAAAGATAAGGTGACACGTTTTTGGTGCCTACGATTATGAACTTTTGAAGGAAATTGTTTTATTTTGCAAGCGGAAAGTTGAAATTAGGGCGTGAGACATATGACAACGATTGGCTTGACCAGCCATAATAATAGGTCACTTATGAAAATGTTTATTTATAGGAACCATTGTCATAATTCATGTGTGTAGATTCCTCCCGTTTTGGTGTCTATAATTATGAATTTTTCTCATTGTTTTAATTTTTGTGACTCCATGGATGATTTAAAATTTTTAAAGTTTTAGTATAGATTCATACGAATTTATCGTAATTTTCTATATTTTTGGTAAATTTTGAATGAGTAGATTGTGTGTTATGAATTTTTGAAAGAAAGTCTTCTATTTTGCATGTAGAAAGTTTTGTTGAGGTGTAGACATGACCTATAACCATGGTTCTTTCTAGGAACTGTCGTAATAGGTAATTTGGTTTTTATAAAAACAATCTCTCGCTCGTTTGCTCATACCTATCCTCTGTCTCATTTTTCTGCTGTGTTTGCCCATCTCCCGCTTTTGAAAACAATATCTCTTTGTCTCTCTCCTTAGATGTGTACCTTATTCCCCATCAATAGATCAAGCATCCCATTTTCTCTCGCTCGTTCTCTCGTCTATTTGTTTTCCAAGTCTCTCTCTCCTCTTCATCTCCATCTCCTTCCTTCTTCATCTTCTTCATCCTTACTAGCCCTTCTTCCAGCTGATCCGTTTAGATCTGGCTTTAAATGTTAACCCGCAAGATTTAAAGAGTTCTACAAAATTCTTAGCCTCTTCCATAAGTTTTTTCAGATTTGTAAAATCCATTTTTCTTCATTTTGTATACATTTTGCTTCTATTTTTTGATATATAAAAAGTTGACCTCTTGTTTTAGATTTAGCTTATCATTGGAACCATCATCGGCATTAGGCATGCATTTTAGGGTTCATGTAAGGATTTTAAAGAGGAAAAGGCAGACAATGAAAATGAGACAGAGAGCATACGGTTAGAAGGAGACTCTATAAGAAAATTATATTTTGTAGCAAATGTTTTGTGGCAAATTTAAAGTCCCCACAATATTTTTAAAATTCTTAAAATATTTGTGGGAATACAAAATTTTTCACAAAATAGGCATCTTATAGTGGCAGTTATCTAAAATTGCTACTACAAACAATAATCTTCTAATTTTCATCGGCGGTGATAAATTTTGAGATGGAAATTTTTAGCTTATTAAATTAGAATTTCCCTCCTCTTTATTAATTAAAATAATTGTAAATTTTTCTTCCTTCCTTTTCGTTACTAAGTATTTTTCTCGGATGCGAATCCTCACAATTTCTCTCTCTCACAAAACCCAATTCTTATCTCGCTTCTTCCTCGTTCCTTATCTTTCCTAATTCCACTCCAATTGCACGTGATCCTAACTGAAGGCAAATCGCTTCTTCCCGTTCCTTATCATCCCTAATTTTACTCCAATTGGGCATGAGATTAACCTAAGCCATATAAATTCCTTCTCTACGTTTAATCTTGAAATGAATTCCTCCTCTAAGACTACGTCTATTAACTCGACAAGTTTAATTCCTTCTCCAATTGTTGTTGTTTATGCATTCTTAATTTATTTGGGATTCAATTATGTTGTAGGTGTGCTATCTAATGGGGAACCACCAAAGACAGAGGAGAGAGAGAGAGAGCGGTGGGATATTGAGGCACCTGTAGCCACCACCCCTACGTGAACCACTCGCCATTTACTCGGAACTACAAGAAATACTTCATTTTGTGACCCCAATTTTTCGACCGTTTAAAAACAGCTTATAATTTGTGATCAATTTTGTGACCATTTATAAGCTATAAGAATTTATAATCAAATTATAAGTTGTGAGAAATTCGGTAATATTTTGTGACTAATTTTCCTTCCGCTTCAAAATCAGCCACAAAATTAAAATTATAAAATTTTGAGACTAATTTTGTTACTTGTAAAAATAGCTTATTAGTTGATCACAAAAATTGGTTAAGCAATGTGTTCCCTTTTATTTTCAATTCACTTCCTTCAAGAAACAAACGTTCACTACCTTTCCTCCTAGTAGTCACCACAACCATCGGTTTCTCACGCTATCTCTCAATTAGCCAATCCGAAACACAACAGTGGTGACCGATGACTAGCGACCGACGACTCTAGCAGAGGGCAAGCAATCTTAAGGGCCATTGCGAGTAGTTTTTGATCTCTTTCTGCCTCCTCCCTCCCTCCCTCCCTCTCTCATTCTGAATCTAAATCTCGATCTAAATTGAAGGTTTCACAAATTGTTCACCACAACTCTCTCTCTCTCTAAAGTAACCACTTGTGACAACGCGAGTGCTAGCATCGCCGTTAAAGATAGTTTTCGATCTGAATATTAGGTTTTCGTAGACCGCTTACTCTCAAAACTCCAAACCCCGACCACCATCGTTGTAAGAACCATGGACCCCGTCGGAAAAACAGAATCGAGCCCCGCGTTTCCCCACAAATTGGCGGGATTTTCTCTCTTTTGAAGATGAAAATGATTTTTAAAAGGTGATAGATTTTGAAAGTGCGGATGTATCCCTTGTTAAGATTCTCAATTTTTATAATATGATTTAGAATAATTTACGCGATGGTGAATGGTGATTTTATTAATCATTTTATTTTAAGAACTAATTTTAGAAACCTTAGGATATTATTTCAAAACTAAAATAAAAAAACTAGAATTAATTTAGTTCTTCCATAGGGCTTTTGGGCCTAGCCGAGTGTGAAAACACGGTCTTAGGCTCGAGCCCCACCCGTTAACCGTCCGGTATCGGTGAGAGCTAGTGCAGCCCCTGGGCCATAAGGCTCAATCCATAGCCGGACTGTCGGATCTAAAATCCTTTTCGTCATTTTTAGCCGAAATATCGAGGAGCTAATTAGGAGAAATAAATAGGAAAACAGAGTCGCTACTCGGTTTAAAAAAAAAACTAATAAAAATAAAATAAAGAAATACTCTTCCATTCTTAGTATGAGAAAACTAAGCTTGAAAGTGGTTTAATTGACACCATTGGTCTAGAACGGAGTATCCAGATTCGGGGCGAATGTACGAAACGTACGAGATAAGCCATTCCGTTACGCCCGTCAAAAGACGACCTTCACTAATTTGAGAGGTGAGTTTAGATAATTTATTAAAGATAGGCATACAACATATTAAAATGCAAATTTTTAAAAAATTATGCATGCTAATGAAAGCGACAAAAACAAATATGAAGGCAATAACTTAAAGTGATAAAGAAAAAAAAAAGCAAAAAAAAGCGAAAACGAAAACAAAAAGGTTACATCAAGCGAGGAAGAATTAAATGCGATTATATCTTTCTCCATAATATTGAAAATGATAAATAACAAAAATTTAATAAGTAAACCATAATTTAAAGGCCAACTTGGTGCCCTCATGTTGTCCCACTTGTTTATATAGATCTCAAACCGGATCTAAAAGCGTGACGGCCGTGACTTGATGGGGCTTTTGTGAGTTTTGCGAAGGTAAGTAGGAATATGTGTGTGACTGATGGAGTATTAGGGTTCAAATGTTGTTCGTTACGTAGGGAAGATTAGTTGAAAGGAGACCAAGAGATTAGAATGAGCGAATATTCGGTAGCTCTTAATCAAACATCAATAGCATAATGCATAGGAAAAAGCCATCTCCCAAATGAGAGCCTAAGCTCTCTATTTATAGGAAATGATTAGGTCACAAATGACCTAGCGTTTTAGTTGAAGCATCCAACTGAAATGAGAAAAAAACCGGCTGATAAAATCACAAAAACGTGACCAAATTAGGTTTGGACTGAATCCCGAGAATGATGTCGTGGTGTATGGCGCCGGACAAATGACGTCATATGTTCCCCATCTTCTTTCTATGTTGTAGCTAAATTCCGAGGTGAAACGCAGTGTTTGGGGGCAAAATCCCCGAAATACTTGCACCGGTCATGAGTGACGTCATTTTGTGAAAATAAGCTTCGTGTCTCGGTTGGACGTTTTGGAGAAAAACACAACATTTTGGAGGAAAACACAGCCTTTTCGTGATGTTTACCATGAAACGTGGCGCCGGCAAATGCAATGTCATGCGGACGAGTTTAGTTCCCTATCTTGGTTGGATGCTTGGTGATGAAACATGGAGTTTTCAGCGTTGAAGGGCTCTGTGTGCGGTGCCGGCTTGTAGTTGACTCTAGAGGGTTGACCTGGGCTTGGACCGTCCGAGGAAAATGATTTTTCGACCAACCCAAGGCAAAAAGGTTTTTTTTTTTTCATGCTAAAGGGTTTTCTGTGGTTTTCTTTCTTCCTTCACGCCAATACGATATTGATAATTATCCAAATCCAAAAATAGGACTGGGATTTCATCATCCGGTTGACAAAATAAAATATATAAATAAAAAAGATAAGGATGACACGTTTTAGGTGTTTATAGTTAGACCCCACTTTGGCCCAGTCTGAAAGATGAAGGGTCAAAGTAGACACTAAAGGATACTTATCTCGCTTTTGGACATTGTCTCAAATGTTGATTGACTTGTGTTGTCCGGAATTGGTTGCTATCGAACCTCAAGTTCGTGATAGGTCGTGGACTTAGTCGCGATGCATGCGTTCGAAGTCTAGTAAGAGTGTCCCGAGCTTGGCTTAATCGAGCCTTGAAGCTTGGTGAATTTTTCTTCTAAAACTTCGATGGTTTCTTGATCTGAAGCTTGGCCTAATAATCTATTGTACTAACATGCTTGTTAGTAGATAATCATATTTACGAAAGTTTAGTATCTTACCTGAATAATCGAGTTGAAAATAGATTGAAAATCTTATCTAAAAAGCCGACGTGGTGGGTCTAAGGATCCACTTGCTTGCACATAGTTCCAAGAATCAACTTGCCACGCTTGATTAGACTTCGCAAGCTATCCACTAGCTATAGCTGCAAGGGTGCCTCCGATGGGACGCCGGTCGGTCCTTGTTTTTGCGCTGACCAACTTTGGGCAGGCCTTATCACAACGTGCTTGTCGGATTCCTCTCTTGGTCTCCTCTTGCTTTTTGCATTTTTCTATGCACTTGTCATGCCTTGGCCAAATTTTCCTATAAAAGGAGGGGTTAGTGTGTTCATTTTGCACACTTTACTTACTCCTCTCTTGCTTACTCTAGCTTTGCTCCTTCTTTGGTTCTTCTTGTCTTGAGAAAAGTAGTTCGTTATCAAAAACACAACTCCTCAAAAATGTCTAGGAGAAGAGCTCATCCAGTTAGGAGAACAAGGGCTGAGAGATTAGTCCACCATAATTTCTTAGAAAGAGAGTGGCGTCCTCACGAGCCATATTTCTTCGCTTGCCATTTCTCCTTTGGTAAGCTTGTTGGCTTAAAACATCTTTGTTTGTTCATTTGGAGTAATACTTCTACTAAATCTTGTTGGATTTTTATTTTGTAGAAGGGTTCCATTTGGAGTAGTGGGGATATCCAAAAACTCATAGAGACGTTCGGGCAAAGGAACTACCCCTAGAGAGAATCATGAATAGCGTTGAGTTTGGTTCTTTTTATATTGCTTTAAACCATCTATGTGATAAGAAAGAGCATAACCCTATCCGGGCCATTAGCGAACGCTTTTGGACACTACCAACACATTTCATCTTCCTTTTGGGGAGATGACTATTACTCCCTTTAAGATTTTCGTTCTCTCGGGTTTGGCCTTATTGAGGGAGCCTCTAGTTTATAACATAAATTTGTACAAAAATCGTGACTACTTACATCACCTCTTTGGTCTTGTGGCTAGTAGGTTTCTTTGGGAAAATTTCTTTTTAAGTATACTCTCCTTTTTGAGACCTTTGAGAATGTTGAGTTTTGGGCTCAACATACCCCACAACAATAAGTCCGAGTCGTTCTTTCTTTTATGCGAAGCATATCCATCTTCTCGGATCAAGCTTCCAAGGTGTATGTTTCACTTTGTTGTGAACCTAGCGGACTTAGACAAGGTTAAAGACCTTAACTAGGGTGCGCCCGCGTACACTTGCTTCATAAGGGGTTTATGCTCCGAGTGTGAGGCATACGGAAAAGGGTTTTGACGAACTATCTCCCTTTATGTGGCTTGTGGAAGATCATTGAGGTATGCTCCCTAATACCAAAATAATTTATTTTGCATGGATGAAAGTCTCACTTGTCTTGCAAAATTGCAGCAATGGCTATATGAGTACTTTCCTCACCTATACCCGGTTCAAGGAATCATCCTTCGTTTCCGACCTCGGTATCATGGGCCAAGGTTTATCTTCGACGGCCCAAAGCACGGAATCCAGGCTTTTTGAGGTCTGCCCTCAACCATGTAACTTAGGTATGTGACCTTCAAACTTTAAATTTTGACCTTAAAAATCCAGGAATTTTTCTCTCTTTCTACCCAGTCTATTGCCTTAGCATAGGGCTTGTGGGCATGACCGTGGTGGTCGACGGCAGCCGAAGCCGAGCGTTTGGTGCCCATATTTTGCCCTTTTTTCTTGTCTCCTCATGGGTCCTATGTATGCAGGCCAACTTCATCCATGGGACAAACTTCAACTCCCTCCAAGCTTAGGTGTGGCGTGAAAATAGAGTGAGAGGAAAATCTGATTTAAAGGACCTTTTAAATATTGTTGGTATCTTGAAGAACGAGTCACATCTCAAATCTATTATAACACAAGGACTCCATTCGTTCCCTATGATCCACCCTAAAACATGTTTTATTTCCCTCCATTACTCAAGAGAAGCAGGAAGAAGTAACTAGCGGGTATCCTTATGCCCAATTTAGAAACATGTACTTATCCTATGCTCAACACTTAGGGTAGATTATGATTCGACTGGTGAGTCTTCATCTGTCCCTTTTGTGTAGTTGAATTTCTTGTGTATAAATTAACTTCATCTTTTATAGCTTCTTCCGGAGGATGTTTATATCCCAAACCTTGATGTTGGTGTGTCACAACCGGAAGAACCCCCATGTTACGTTAGAATTCCCGAAATACCGAAAGATTAGTGTGTGGGGCACCCTTTTCCTAAAAACTGCCAAGGGTAAGAGTTTTATACTCTTTAGTTTTAGTTGTATGCTAAAATTGTCTTCCTAACATAATAAATTTTGTAGTATGATTGGGAGCAATCTCAAACTGTGTTTATCGGGTTCTAGTCCGCCCTTAGAGGTTTTGAGGGTTACTAGAAAGACCTTCCAAACATTTTGGGTGAGTCTTAATTATTGTAAGTGTTAACTTTATTGAGCTTTTAGTAAATGTGCTAATTGCTCCATTATTTTTGTAGAGTCGTCGGTCTAGATCTTCTTCATAAAGAGGATTCCTTGATGGCTCGAGGACTCAAGTGCGCCCATCTAGCCAACTAATGACATCCGGTGGTACGGCTGGAGCGGTTACTTCTCGATGCTCTACATGGTGTTCACATCATCGTAATGCTTCCGTAGCGGAGCCTTGAACATCCACACTTGGGCCTAGTTCTTCTAGGGTTGGACCTAGCTTTTCCGAGGATTGTTTGGATATCATGCCCCTCCAAGCACTTGACTGTCATGGTAAGCCATTTGATTTCTATGGGATGTCTTATAGCGGGCCTTCTTATAGAGCTTCTCAATGTTCTTGGGACTACGCGGCTAGCTCTTCACAAGCTGGTAGCGACAGACAAGTTTTCACGTCCATCTTGGAGGATTTTGATAGCTACGTATTTGATGATGCCTCTTATGATGAAGATTGATCGCCACCACGAGACTCTATGCAAATAGGACGAATGAAAAGACTCAATTCTAAAAATTTATTCCTTTATATATGATGTCAAAAATTGTAAGGAAAATCACAAAGACAAATAAAAAAACCGCACTAGCCCTATTCCCGCCAAAAGAAAATAATAAAATAAAAAATAGGAGATTGTAAGCACGATCCAAAAATAATAGGGCTTGACCAAAATGGGCCAAAAGCAGAAAACTAAGATTGGCGTAACGATTGCTTAGATGGAAAAAATAAAAAAAAAACAAACCGACCGATCTTACAGGTGCTAGCCAAGCGTGTGTCCGAGATTCCGGCATGCTTCACTGGTGTGGCAAGGTAGGACTCCGAACCCGCATACAACTATAAAAGAAACCCTTAGCCGCTTGCCAAAAATCACACCTTTTAAACCTTCCTTCGAAACTTTTGAGAAAAACAATTCCTAAGAAATTTTCTCGGTGCCATTAATTTCTTCCCCACTTTGAAGATGAATTTCAATACTGAATTGTCCCATTGGATGCACGAGATTACGAATGTTTATAGGGTACGGCTGGCCTTCTATGGACTGAACATCCTTTTTAGCATTCGAGTAGGTGAAAGTCTATTTGACTTTCTTAAGGGCTGTTGTGGCTTTTTGGGATCCACACTATCATGTCTTTACGTTTGGGGATAAGGAGTTATATCCCCTTTCGGACGAATTTGATGCCATTGTGGGCATTCAATGTTGAATTAATCTCGTAATGTCAATGCCTAGGGACGAAACATTCAAGCGCTTGCTAAAGCAAACCAATAGGAATATGAGTTAGATTGTTATTAGGGATGAGGTGCACCTAATGAACCTCATCGAAGCATTACCGCCCAATGCACTCTTCGGGGCCTACCCATATTCCGAGACGTCGAGCTATAATCCCCTTCCCGATAGGTGGCTTATTATTAGTGGGAGGCCATAGGGACATGGCGCCTGCTTGCATTACCAAGTTTCGTTGAGTAATTAGAGGACCATTACTCGCTAACTCCATTGATCGTTGTTGAAACTATCATAAGGCTGGATCGGGTCGAAGGAAATCTCGACGAGGACTTCGCAGGGAGCCCCTATTATTATAGGTAAATAGAAAACAATATCCGGGACCTAGCCGGTGAGACTCGGGTAGGTGGCGCCAGCCAAGAGCCGATTGTTCGGCGCCGATGAGCTCGAAAAGCCTCCGGATTCTTCCAAAGACTCGGCTTTTCGGTCTTTTTTTTTTTTTTAACTTTGCTCTTGTTGTTCCATGAATAAGGATGAATTTGGCCGTGCATGACTCTTAATAATTGTTCTATCTATTGTGTGCATATCTAGTTGGTAGAGCATTTCTAACTAGTGCGAGCTCTAGTGGACGTAGACCTGTACTTAACTACACAATTCCGCCAGTAGAAGTGAAGGAGTGTTTTGACTGATGAAGACTCGGACATCGCTCTATATCTTTCCGAGTCATGCAAAAGGAATCAGGTATAACGATGTCATTCATATAGAGTTTTGATTCCAAGGCATTCTCTCGTGTCTTAGAAACTTACTTGAGTTAAATAAGTATCTTCTCATGCGATTCGACCTTCACATATCTCTTTCATCGCTTTTCGGTTAGCGCCTCGTAAAACCTGGTTCTTTATTCCGAGTCCACTCTCACTCGGATTAATCGCATTTTGAATATACCGGTTTCTCACTCAGAATCTGACTTGTGGTTATTTACTCTATTGTTTGCATAGTCAGCATTCATAGTTCATTTCATGCTTAGTCTATATCAAGTTCTTTCTCACTCGATATTCGCTATAGAACGTGTTTCTTTACTTAAGACTAACTCATATGGAATTCCGAGTATCATGGATATTAGACTCGGAAAATTCCATTTCTTTTCCGACTCATATAATCAATTGCGTAATTTTTTCAAAATTATTTTGTTATCTCGTGTCTAACCTTGGACCAAAGTATTTTATACTTTGAGAACCAAAGGTGTTTTACTTTTGTAGGTTATTTAATCGAGGATATCTTTTCAAACTACAAAAGTAGCCGGCTTCGAACGTCCAATCACCAGCAGATATGGCTTTTCACCTTCCCTCGCTTTAGTCTCGGAAGATTGTGTCGAAGCCGTCCGCTTCCATATCCGGAAAACCGGAACGCTAAGCCTAACGGTGGTTTCCACCTCATTTTTCAAGACACAACCGATGGTTTTGGGACTTCCAAGAGAGTTAAACCGTTGTCCAACGTCCATATTTCAACGGATACTTTCCGAGTGACTCGAAAGCCTTTCACAACGGTCACAGAAGACTCTCGGTCAGCGAGATGAAGATAACGGCTACTCGCTTGGTTATCTATAAATAGAAGCCACTTCACAAGACTTGAAGGTTGCCGAACATATTGTCTATACACTTACTTGATCAAAGTTATTGTATTTACTCTCAATCTTCAACTTACAACTCCCACTCTGTAATTCATTACATTCCGAGTTGTAAGGTCTTGTACTTAGTTACAAACACTTCTTACATTCTTTGTAAGGTCCCTTGACTAAGTCGTAAAGGTTAACTCAGCTTAGTTGTCCCTAGCTGTAAGGGTTATCTCAGCTAGGAAGTACTAGATCGGATAAGGTAACTTCGAGTCTAGGAAAATCTGTATAGAGTTGTCTAAGGGAGCAACTTGGGTTCTCGTCAAGTTCACGGTATTTTGTGGACTCAAAATAGTGGATTTGACTTCGTGTCTGGATTGACACGGGCCGTGGTTTTCTGCCCCGGGAGGGTTTCGCGTAAAATCTCTCGTGTTCTTTTTCGAGTTTATTCTAGACTCGAGACGGCCTTAGTGCTCTTGCTTCTTCCGATTCATTGCTTTACGAGTCCAATCTTTTCGACTCGTTATTAGACTCGGATTCTGTCTTTGCCCCTTTTACGCGCAAAAGTGTGTATTTTCGTAAAGAATTTTCTATCACCCTATTCACCCCCTCTAGGGTGACTCGGACTCTCCTTGAGCAAACCTTCAACCGACCATCTCGCTTCTTGGTGGGAGGTCCGGTTTAGAGTCGGGAATTCCATTGAATGGTACATCAAGAACTGGAAAGTGTCCGAATTTAGGCCACACAGTGAGCAGCAGCCTTTTGTACATTTATTGGGTCCGAAAACGAGTACGTACTACTTCCCGACCGTGTATTAAAGCAAATGGAATGAGAACAGGTCATCCCTTACTTAGATTGTATTTGGCATACTACTTTTGAACTATTGGCGGGTTTTGGCGAGCATAAGACAGGTTTTGACATGGCTTGATTAGTGGATGAAACTACGAAGTTGTTGACACTTGTAGATAAATGAACTACTACAGCTTTTGAATATTATCCGAAATGGATAAAAGAAGTTTACCCCAAACGTCGTAAGACACCGAGGACTCGAGAACGGGGTCCCAAAGGATTTTTCCTGTTGCAACATCGCTTCAGATTGGAGAAGTGAACCCACGGATGAACGAACAAGCCTCGCATGATGGAGGTAGAAGCTAAAGAAGCTGAAGAGAGGAGGGCTTGTAGGTTTGAAGAGCTGAAGAAACACATTCGGAAGGATGCGGCTAAGTCTAGCGATCCAAAAGGAAAGAAAGTAAAGATTGACTTGGGCTGAAATTTTAGAGAGAATTTTAGGGAGAAATAAAAATTTAGGGAATTTTAGTTTTGCCTATTTAGAACAATTTACTTTTCCAAGTAGTATACTTGTTAAGTTCCCTTTTATTAGCTATGTACTTAGGTAAGTAGTTGGCTTACCTTTTATTAATAAAAGTAAAAAGTTAGTTTTATGCTTCATTTATTTTTATCGCTCACTTAGAAAAATAACTAATAAATTTGGATTGCCTAATTGGACCGTCTTTAATTAGAGAAGTAATTAATTAAATGGACTGTCTCGATTGGACCGCAAAAATAACAATTAAACACAGATTATTCCAAGTGGGATTGTTTGGCCTCGGCAGTCGCCATTGTCCGCACGGCGCCCGGCGCCGTCTCGTGATATAACTTGGTTGGGCTGCGTTGATCCCATCACCTGATCTACTTAGAGTCATGCTAAACATAATATTTCTTTAATTGATCCAAGTTTGTATACGTAAAAATCTCTTTACCGTCCAAATCGAGACAATTTAACTAGTCATCCCGGCAAGCACTTCACTAAGTATGAATAGGCCTTGCTAGTTAGGCCTAAATTTTCCTCGAGGATCTTGAATTCGCGCTATAATTTCCTTAAGACCAGCACAATCTGCAGGTTACGAGGCTTCACTTTCTTATTAAATGCCCTTGATATACGTGCTTGGTATATTTGGACATTATGTAAAGCGTTTAAGCGTCTTTCATCTAGCAACACTAACTCTTCATAGCGTGCTTTAGCCCATTCTACTTTAGGAATCTGACTTTCTGTAATGATTCGTAATGAAGGAATAGAAATTTCTATTAGAAGGACTGCTTCCATACCATACGGTAGGGAATACGGCTTTGCTCCCGTTAAGGTCCTAATGGAGGTTCGATCCTTATAGTAGACGACCATCTTCTCCATTGTTTTACGAATATTCTTATTAGTGGCCTTAACTATTCCGTTGGTCTTAGGGCGATAGGGTGGAGATTTTTGATGTTTAATCTTGTATTTGTCCAATAAATCTGCTACTTCCTTTTGAAGTGGCTACCGTGGGTACTAATCACTTTATGGGGTACCCCATATCGACAAATAATATTTCGAGTGATGAACTTTGCTTCGTGCTTCAACCTTAAGGTTACATAGGAGGCTGCTTCAAACCTCTTGGTAAAGTAGTCAATTGGTACTAACACAAATTTGTGACCACCCGTTCCTTTAGGAGTCATCTTACCAATGATATCGATGCCTTAAGTTAAAAATAGCCGAGGTCGATGTAAGGGTCGTGAGGAAAGATGACCGTTGGCATTACAAGTTTGCATATACTTGACACTTGTGACATTTCATGAAAAATTTGAGGCACTCTGCTGCCATGGTCGACCAAGTAGTATCCCAGCCTTTACATTTTCTAAACCAGACATTCTTCTATTCATATAGGGCCCACATTCCTCATCATGAATATAAGTCATGATGCGCTCTACTTCATGTTCATTGACACAAAGTAAGCTAATTCATGTGTTGGTTTTCTTGTACAGCTGTGTAGATAGCTAAAACGCGTCATCTTTATCTCTTTTATTTACGTAATTTATATTGTTGGCCCGATGATGAGATCCCGAGCCCTATTTGAGGATTTGGATCATGAATCGTATTTGATTGGTGTGACGGAAGCCAATAAACCATAAAAACCCTTAGCACCAAATAAATAGCCTTTTTACCTTAGGTAGGTCCAAAATCCCTATTCTTTTGGACGGTCCAAGCCCGTGTCAAACCTCCAAAGTCGGCGGAAGTCCGATGCCACATACGAGGAGATTCTAGGGTCAAAAACACCAAGTTTCATTTTCGTTCAACCTAGACACGAAACTTAAGACATCAAAAAAATGTTCGGTGCCTCGTTTCAAGATCGAAGTATCAAAACACCGCATTTTGCTCTAAGACAGCCTGCTCAAGACACGGAGCTTCCTCCTCAAAATGACGTCATGTCCGACGCCCTTACCAGGTCTATTTTCACTTTATATGCTACTTTTTGCCCAAGAATCTCATTGCAGCATGGAAGGAGCTTAAGACAACAAAATGGCACCATATGGTTGGGGCCCCTACCCCGATTCTATCTCGGTTCTATCCGGTCATTTTTGGCCCAGCTTTTTATGATTCTGCAAAGCACGTTCACACCTTGCTTTGGATGGCTGACCGAAACCTAAACCTATGTCATCTTGTGACCTAGCCTCTCCCTATAAATAGAGAACTTAGGCTCTCATTTTGCGTATGGCTTATTCCTTAGCGTCACGCTGCTTGGATACTAAGCCGATACGACTTTTCCCTATGCGTCACGCTGCCCAAGAGTAACCCCAAACATATTTTCTTCTAAACACTACGCCGCTGAATTGTGACTAAGACGTATTGAATATTTAATTATTTTGATCTCTTGGCCTCCTTTTAGCTGATCTTTCTAACTCTTTATGCATCCTTTTATTCATCTCCACGAAAAGTCACAATAAAGCCTTCCCGATTCGTCATCTGTCGCATCACCGGATCTAGATTCGAGATCCATATCAGTAGGTGGGACAACCTCGACGACACCAATTTGGCCTTCACAACGGTTATTACTTTTATGTTTCATTATTTTCCATATTGTGGAGAAAGAGTTGGATCATTTTTTAATTCATCCTCGCCCGTTGTAATCCGTTTAGTTTTTGCTTTTACTCTTCCTTTTCCTTTCTTTACCGCTTTTTCATAATTGCTTTTTATTGCTTTTTATCGCTTTTGAGCGTGCTTTGGTTGCTTTTAGTTCCGTATCGCATGATATTTGCTTGTGTTTATATGTTATTTAGATTCACTCGCTCAAAGTAGTAATGGCCTTCATTTGAAGGGCGGAATGGAAGGGCTTATCCCAACATTTCGTACCCTCGCCCCATAATCCGATTCCGGGTTCTAGACCAATGGAGTCACTTTTTTAGCTTCTTTTAACTTAGTTTTCCCATACTAAGATTGAAAGAGCATTTATATTTTGTTTTATTAGTATTTCATTCCTAAAAACTAACTCATGACTCCTGTTTTCAATGTATTTCTTCTATACTACCTTTCAGCTATTTCTGAATAAACAATAAAAAAAAGAGGTTCCGGATCCGCCAACCGGACTAGAGGCTGAAGCCGACCACCTCAGCCACAACCCCCGGCGAGCGTCGCCCGATAGCAAGTGCTCGTGAAAGCCAACACCGAGTGGTCGGCAGGGAGACTTAGGTCCAAATAAGTGTTTTCACACGAGTTTGGCCCTAGAGCCTCACGGAAGATTCAAAACCCTAGTTTATCTTTATTTTTCGGTTAAGAAATAATATCATGGGATTTCTGAAAATAATTTATAAACTAAAATAATTAACAAAACCGTTACTCAATCTGATTTAATTTATTTTAACTTGATTTATAAAATTTGGAAATCTAAATAAGAGGTTCATCCCTACTTTCAAAAATTAATCTTCAAAACCCTAAAATCATTTTTATCTTAGAAACCAAAAAGATAAAATTTTAAAACCCATCGCTAATTCGTAGGGAAGTTGGGGTCACCCCTCGGGGCGGGGATCATGGTTCCTACGGTGGCGACTTCATTAGGGACAAATTACTTCTTAAGAGAGCGAAACTTGAAAATTTAAGTTGTGAGTTTTAAAAATGTATTTGCATTATGCATCCCGCATTTTAGGCGACCTTGAACATAGTTTATATTTGTTGGTGGACCATTAGGCTTTCCCCTCTAAAACCATTTTTAGAAGAGGCACCCGCTGCGTCCCAGACGGGGCTCTACTAGGCTTGATTGTCAACGAAGGCGATACCTCTTTCCCATAGCACACGCTCTTGGCTTACTGAGACGCACCGAGGATTCAATGCTATATCTTGTTGTGCACCCAACAGAGGACTCAATTCTCGGACTATGAGACACCATGTATCCTACCTAGTTTTAAACCTTTTTGACCATGCACCCTTGGTCTCTAGGTGGTACATTGTCTATTCATTTTCATGCTTGGATGAGTATGATTGTTTTAGATTTAATCTTCTACTTGTGAGCCTTTAGGGATAGGTGAGAAGTGCTAATTAGCCCTTGCATAGGTGCAAATAAAAATACCATAATAAAATTTCTTAGAGTCGGTCCATAATGTGCATTTTTAGCAAAAAGTCAAATTACCTTTTCTATTTAGTTTGGTCCATTAATTGCATTTCCAAGTCAATCTAAAACAATTTTTGTAGGTAGTCCAGGTAGTTATCGCCGGTTAGTCCGGAAGAGTTCCACCAAGAACTCCTTTATCTCTTTAGTTAGTTAGTCTTTAGACCTTCATCTTTCTGCAAGTCCATTTTCCATTTTCCACTCATCATTTAGCCAAAATAAGATTCATCTCAATTAGATGAGTCCATTTTTCATTTATCCAAAATAAAATTCATCTCAAATTAGGTGAGTCCATGTTTCATTTAGCTAAAATAAAATTCATCTCGGTTAGGTAACGCCATTTTGTATTTTTATCTCTCACTTAAACAAAATAAAGATCATCTCAATTAGGTGATTCCATTTTACATTTAGCCAAAACAAATCCATCTTCAGTTAGGAAAAATGATTTATGCATCTAATTATGCATTCTAATTAGGCATTAGCAAAATCATAAACTCATCATATGTTAAGTCATAAAGCATCATCATACAGTTCATCTATTTTGTATTCCTTATATACATCCAAGTAAAAAACATTCTTAGTCTCTTCGGGTCTCACGCTTAAGCCCCTTCCTCCCAAAAGTGGTATTCTTTCACATGGTCCTAAGCATCATCCTTTGGGCTGCAGAATAGGAATGTCTACTACAATTGAGTATCATCGGAATCCGAGTTCCAAAAGGTTAGAACACCTCAACAAGGAGTCCGACACATCTTCTTCTAACTCTGCACCATGTTGTACCCTGCGGCCTACACCCGTGCGACATACTCCGGTGCACATCACACTCGTTCGGTCTATTTTTTGTCGTAGGACAGTACTTAAAAAGAATTCCCTCCAATGGAAGGAACACCAGAACAATCTCCTATCCTTGCCTTGCTCAATGAAAACTCAGCCAAAATGGAAACTAGGATAAGAAAATCGAGTCCATAGCAAGTGATCTTAAGGGCATCCTAAAAGCTATTGAGGATAATAAGAGAAATGAGGAAGAAAACGATTAAGAAGATAAGGAGGTCCTCTACCTTTACCTAGTCCATCTCCTCCAGGCAGTCCAGGCATGAATCCAAGCCTAATCCATGTATAGATGAGATAGAATAAATGTTAAAGGAGTCATCCATGTTCAGTAATCACTGCTTTCACCATAAGGGATTCACTTCAATCCCTAAAGGGAAGCTACCCCTAAGTTCACCATGCTCGATATCACATTTTGAGGTTTTGAGAATCCCCATCATCATCATCGCAACTTCTTAGGAGCAATGACTCGAAGAACATACCGGAAGACACTTACCATATCATCTTCCCATGGACTTTCAATACTGACTTAATGAAGTGGTATAACGCGGTCGACCCTTGCAAGGTCATCAATTGGACTGATCTATGTAAGGAGTTCTTACACCAATACTCCTATAACACTCGATCTACTAGTCACACTTAGAGACTTTGAGTTGATCAAGCAAGGTGAGAAAGAGAGCTTTACACACTTTCGCACTGAGATGGAGGAAAAGGCTTCCCACATGGTAGACCGACCTTTCGGAAGGACCATGTACGGATCATCGTGAAGAATCTTCAGCCTGCCTATAATCAACATCTCAAATTTCTACCAATTATGAGCTTCTCAACCCTTTCGGATGTCGGTATGCTGATAGAAGAGGAATCGTCTATCACGAGAGGGTAATTATCAGCCCAAAGATTAGAAAACCTCCAATCAAGGCAATACTAGTAGGGTTGCAGATGTCAATGCCCTCAATAGGTGTAATGACTACACTCTAATTGACACCACATACTCGAAGCCCTTTATTGCCTATTGGCCAAAAGCGAAAATAGAATTGCCCCCATCATAGAAGAATCGAAACTACAAAACAAGTATAAAACTGGGACGTAGGAAAATTCTACAAATACCATCGTGGATGAGGACAAGACATTGAGCAATGTTGGACATTGAAGAACAAACTGGAGAGTATGTTACGCAATCGCCAACTTCCTCTTCCTAAGGTCGCTCGGACACCAAGCAATAACAAAAATCCTTTCAGCGACATTTTAACTATTTTGTCCGAACCCATTCCAGGTCGAGTGGGACCCATATGTCTTTATTCAAGACATTGATGAGTCCAAACCATTTCCTAGCTTGCCTCCTTTAGACCTTGAAGCCCATAGATTGTGGCTAAGTGATGAAGAAGACGTGTACGAAACTAAAGACAATAGTGACAATGACAATGACTTCGGGGCACACCACCCTTAGAAGAAGAACACTTTTAGGAAGAGCTACAAGGTCAAGAAATCCAATTCCTTAGTAGATCCGGATGACGTAATGCACCAGTGGGTCCACAACGGACTCGAGAAGCCCCCAAAAGAACTTCAAGCCATTAAAGAAGAAGACCTAATCCTAAAACAGACTTTAAAAGCTAAAAGTTGACATCTCTATATGACAACTCATATCTGTTTCCCTAGAAACATAGGCAAGCATTAATTCATGCACTTAGCAAGATCAAGGTCTCTCTTGAAACCACGCCTGAGGAAGTAGTAGGATTGGTCAATAGTGGGGATATAACCATTACATTTGATAAAAAGATCTCCCTGAAAAGGCGTTCCACACAACAATGCCTTTTGTTTAACTATAACTTCCACTAACAAGTTCATTCCTCTAACTTTGATGGACAATGGATCCGTTATAAATGTTTGTCCTTGGAGAACCAACAAATGGTTAGGAATCGGAGAGCAACAACTTCTAAATAGACTATTCATCCCCATGCTTACTATAATTCTAAGAGAACGAGTCTAGGGAACGTTGACCTTATGAATCAATGTAGGGCCAGTGGTGAAGAACATTGACTTACAAGTCCTACATATCCCAACTACATTCAATCTGCATCTAGAACGCCCTTGGTTACATGACCATCAAGCGAGTGCCCTTTACACTTGCACCGGAAAGTTAGGATGATTATCAAAGGTCAGGTCGTAACCATGAACGGGGACAATCTATGTGCTAGTATCACCTATAAAGACTCGAGTCATGGAAATTGAACACGACACTTAGGAAGAAGTGGTATTTTCCAAGCCTAGTTACAGGAAGAAGGGCATACAACCTGTACCTTTCCACCCCTTTGAACCCACTAACAATTATAAATTGAGGCTAGGTTATCAACCTACTGCTATAGAAATAACCCAAACCAAGTGGGAAGTTCGGACCAGGAGGGCATCACCTCACACAGTCCGTTCCATCAAGCCCTTTCCTCGTACTCTAAACGGGCAATTCCTGAAAGAAAGGGATGACTTCCCCTACTACGGTTTTCCTAAGCCTTACTACCTCAAAGAGAAGGGAATTCTGGTACCTGGCTTGGAGATCTTTAATGACTGCTATATACTTGGAAAAGGAGGCAACATATCTCCTTAAAGAGGGATAGTCCACACTAGACCGAACCAACTTGGCTGGGAATAATATCTTTGGTCCGCTATTTAGAGAGGAGAAGAACCTAGAGAGGAATTCGATCTCGGTATCGTCTCGAGCCTTATGGTACCCATAGTTTGATTCGTCAAGATTCATCACCGATGTTGACAATGAAGGGTCCAAGCATATTACTTGGATCGACACGGAGGAAGGCTAAGATTTGTTGTTAGCTTAGGAGAGCATCCCATTCCCGAGTCTAGCACTAGGGTTTTGATTTTTGTTCCTGTTGCTTCAAGTTCATATTCTAGTTTTATTATCTCAAATTCTGCATCTTCTTTTCCGATTCTTATGTACTGATTTGGTCATTCAATAAGGAACCTTTCGCTTACTCTTTTCCTCCTCCATTTTCAATTGTGTTTGCCTCTAATGATGAATAAGAAATCCCTAAACAACTAATAAAAGTTATGCAACACCATGAAAATTGCTCACTCGGTAATAGAGGAAATAAGAAGAATTAATCTAGGATCGGTTAATCAACCCCAAGAGGTTAAAATTGAGAAAACGTTAAGTCTACAAGAGCAGAAGAAATTTGCTTCGCTCCTTACAGAGTTCATAAATGTCTTTGCATGGTCCTACAAACACATGTCGGGGTAGATCCAAGTATAGAAGAACATAGAATTCCACTTTATGAGGACACCAAGCCGGTTAAGCGAAGCTCAAAAAGATGAAACATGAATGGGCAATAAAGATTAAGGAAAAAGACAAGAAAAATTAGAGGTTGGGTTCATCAAAGTAGTCCCTACCCTTAGTGGGTAGCAAACATAGTACCGATTTTGAATAAGGATGGTAGGTTTCATATGTGTGTAGACTTCAGGTATTTGAATAAAGCATGCCCCAAAGATGATTCTTCGCTGCCTTAGATCAACATCCTTGTGGATAACATAGCAGGGTGTAGTTTGCTCTCATTTTATGGATGGCTATGTTGGGTACTATCATGTGAAGATGGTCAAAGAAGACATAGAGAGTCGACCTTCATCACTCAATGGGGGATGTACTTGTTATGTGGTGATGTGATTTAGACTCAAGAACGCTGCCGCAACATATTAGAGAACAACTACAACGCTATTGCATGACATGATTCACAAAGAAGCCGAGATCTACGTGGACGACATGATCATTAACTCCAAGGATAAGGTAGGGAACTTACTAAGCTCGATAAAGTTCTTCAAAAGACTAAAAAGTACAACATGGGCCTTAATCCTCGAAGTGTGCCTTCGGGGTAACCTCGAGCAAGTTGTTAGGCTATGTTGTCGAGTCTTAGAGGAATAGAAGATGATCCATCCCGGATCAAAGCTATTTAGGAAATTTCACCGCCGAAAATAGAGAAGGAGAAATGGGGTTTTTCTTAGGACGTTTATAGTACATTAGTCATTTTATATCAAAACTGACTATGGTCTATGAACCCATTTTCAAAGAAGTGGAAGAAAGGGTCTGAGCCTATTTGGATGACAAGTACTAAAAATATTCAAAAAGGTTATAGAATATCTAGCCAACCCTCTAGTCCTAGTTCCACCCCAACCGAGGAAGCCTTTACTTTTATACCTTGCCACGATAGAGACAACTATGGTAGTCATTTAAGCTAAAAGGGATGAAAATAAGAGTACGTAGTATATTAGCTAAGCAAGAGGTTCTCAGATTATGATACTAGATACACGCAATGAGAAAAGACATCTTTGGCATTAGTCTGCGCTAACAAGCGGCTAAGGCACTACATGTTGGCCCACACGGAAAATGTGGTAGCATTGATAGATCCCATGAAGTATATCCTTAGGCAACCAACCATCGGTAGTAAGATAACTAGATGGACATTAGTGCTATCCGAATTTGAGCTCAAGTATGTCCCTCAAAAAGTGACGAAAGGAAGGGTAGTGTCGGAATTCCTAGCCGATCTACCCATGAATCGAATCGCAACCCGAACGCCTCGACTTTTTAGACGAAAATATCTTACAAGTGCAGGTGGACATATGGACAATGTACTTTGACAGCGCTTCCAATCGAAGGGCTTTGGAGTAGGGATCCTTCTAGTCTCACCCGAGGGAGCACATACTCTTATTTCAGTCAAATTGGATTTTGAGGTCACCAACAACGTCTGGGAATATAAAGGATGTATCATGGGATTTCAAGCCGCTATAGAGATTGGAGCCAACAGCATCAAGGTTTTCGATGGCTCCAATATAATCATTAATCAGATTTTGAAAAAGGGAAGGTACGCATTGAAGCATTGGCACCCTACTAGGAACATCCGATTGAATTATCAAAACATTTTGAAACCATTTCATACACATACCTTCCTAGGGATGATAACCAGTTCGCAGATGCTTTAGCTAAGTTTGCATCCATGATCAATATCCCTAGCTACATTCATTCAAAGCCTATCTAGATGGAGCAACTCCACGCCTAAAGCCTAGCGAGCCATCAGGATGTTAATAGCCTAGTTTTCTCATTAACTAAGGATAGTTGTAACAGAAAACCAGCACAAGGATCAACTTACATTGTGTCAACTAACATGAACCAAAGCGCATGATGGACAAAATTCATGGTGGGGAATGTAGGCCCCATATAAATGGAAAGATGTTGGTCCGGAAGATTCGGAGGCTAGGATGAAGACTCGGACTCGAGACTAGATCATTCTAAGTATCACATAAAGACTCGAGTACAAACCTTATCCCTCATAAGTGTTGATTACATGTCATTCCGAGTGTTATAGAAACTCTTGTATAAGTTTTTATTCGATTCGGACTGACTCGTAAAACACATTCTTGTTTATCTTCGCACATTGATGTTTCGAGTCACTCGGACATCACTTAGATTTATCGCATGTTCAAATAATCTCTCTAACAGTTCTTATCTAAGTTCTAACTGCATATTTCAAATTAAAGTAAATTATAGTGTTAATTCCTATTTCTATGTGAGTATGTTTGTTTGATAATTATTTATCCAGATCAAGTCCGTATACTCGATGTTTTCACTCTTATAACTTGATCTTTCTTAGGACTCGACATTGATTGAATTTGAGTATAATGAATATTAGACTAAGAAAATTCCACACTTCTAAGCCTAAGATAATTATGGACTTAATTATCTTAATTAAATTATTATCTATGCCTAATCTTGGACTAAAGTATTTTATACTTTGAGAACCAAAACTGTTTACTTTTGTAGGTTATCTAACCGAGGTTATCTCATTTTTGAATTACAAAAGTAACGGGCTTCAAGTCGTCAATCACCAGTAGATAAGGCTTTTCTACTTCGAATAAGGCTCGGACGCTATGTCAAGGTTGTCTGTTTCCAAAATTGGAAAACATCAACTCTAAGCTTAATGGTGGTTGCCACCTTACTTTTCGGACAACACCAATTGACTGGAGCTCCTTAGGAGCTAAGAGTCGTTGCGCAACGTTCACATCCCAACGAATATTTTCTAAGCGACTCGGAAGAACCGTTACAACGGTCAAGAAGGCTTCAGTTTAGCAATCGGTTACAATGGCTAGTCCGCTTGGTCATCTATAAATAGAAGCCACCTCTCAAGACTTGAAGATTGCTAGAATTATTGTTGAAACACATTATTTAATCAAAAGTCATTGTATTCATATTCAATCTTTTACTTACAACTCCTAGCTTGTACTTCATACTTTCCGAGTTGTAAAGTCTTGTAATCAGTTACATATTCTTTTTACTTTCTGAGTAAGGTTCTTTGACTGAGTTGTAAGGGTTACCTCAGCTCAGCTTGTCCTTAGCAATAAAGGTTACCTTAGATCGGAAGTATTATATCAGATTAGGGAATTTCTAAGTGTAGGAAAACTCGTACGGAATTGTTTAAGGGAGCAATTCTGGTTGAGTGAGTCTGCTGTATTTTGTGGATTCAAAATAGTGGATTTGACTTGTGCTTAGACTAGCACCGTCCGTGGTTTTCTACCCTAGGAGGGTTTCCATGTATCTCTAAGTTTACACTTTTCCGAGTCTAATCTAGACTCGGATTGTCTTGTTAATTCCTTTCAAGCTTAAAGTTTCTAAGTCTCGCTAAAATTTCCGCACCTATTCACCTACCTGTAGGATGATTAAGACTCTCCAAGAGCAAACCTTCAATTGGTATCGAGCCTAGCCTTTCAGAAAGGATCTAACAATCCAAAGGTCTCAAGATCAAATAGCTCGGAACAATGGAGAGTTTGATGAAGGAAGATCTTCCAGCAGACCACCTAATTTCAAAGGATCAAATTTTGTGCACTCGGAAGAAGCTAATGGAATGCTTTCGTTGGACAACCGAAGATGTTTGGAACATCATACAAGAAGAAAATTGAGTGCTCCGATTAAATTACCCTTCAACTATCTAGAATTGTCAAAAATACTACTAATTAAATCGATGGTAATCGTCCGCCACTAAACTAGTTATTAAGCAAAAAAATGCCACTCTGTAGGTAAAGGTGACTCGCTAAGGTCGGTAAAAACCCACGTAACCGGTTAACAAAACTAATTTTTCTTTTCTTTTGTGAACTATTAAGAGCTCTAAATATATTGCAATGTATTCCCTTCAAATCATTGTTCATTTGCAACTTCTATCCCCAAATTGACAAGTTAGGGTTTGAGGAAGAAAACCCTAGAAAACGAAATTGAGTGAAATTCGCTACATTGAGAGAGGAATTAGGGCTTGTGATCGAATTTGATCAGAAAAAGGTGATTCAGGTGAAGCATTTGAAGTGGAAATTCAGGGAAGTGAGAGAATCGAGGTAGATGGCAGCCAATTAAGCTCTCTTGGGATGTTTACAACTAGTTATTTGAAGTTGAAAATTGTAATCAAGACGATGGGTGTGCTCTGTTCACATTCCGGTTCGAGAAATAGGGGAATGAAGAAGTGTTTGGTGATGAAGAGAGGGAGATAGGGGAAGAGAGGAGGAGGAGTGACAAATGAGAGGCGTCGACATGGTTGCGGGACTCTTATGGGCGGAATTACGAGAGGAAGAAAATGAAGGAAAAACTCATGGTGAAGAGCAGAAGCCCTTCGTTTTCTTCTTCTTCTATCTCCTCTCGTTTCTTCCGGGTGTAGGAGCTCTGTTATGGCGTGGGAAAGTGTTGAGGAGAATGAACTAAAAGGTCCAATTAGGTTTTCTCTGCTTATTTATGCTTGGAAAGGTTGAAATCCATAGAAATTTGTCGAAAAATTCTCTCCCTCTTCATAAACTAACCCAAATTTGTTAAAGATTTTAGTAGGTAGCTTGTACACAGATATATATATATTAAATGACTAACACATAATTTTTCCGGGTTGTAACATGTGAAATTCATACTTGATGGAGAAAGTTTGATGATAATTATTGATGATGTTTCCCATCTCTCGTTTCATAATTTGGGGGTTTTTGAATGTCAAGACAGAAAATTTTGGGATTGCAACTTAAAGCTCTTAATAGATCACAAAAAAACAGAAAAATTAGTTTTGTTAAACGGTTGAGTGGATTTTTACTGGCCTCGAGCAAGTCACCTTTACCTACAATGGCATTTTTTTCACTTAATACCTAGCTTAGTGGCAGACGATTACTATCGATTTAATTAGTGACATTTTTGACAATTGTAGATAGTTAAAGGGTAATTTAATCCGATCACTCAAAGGCAATTACATTCCAATGAAGATGGAAGATTCAAGACCCGTACCTAAAGCAAAGTTCGAGTACACCAATGAAGAGTCATAAAAGTTCGAAAGAACTTCGGAGCGATGAACATTCCGATGTGTGCTATCAGCTCGTAAGAGTACAACAGAGTGTCGACCTATGACACAGCCTAAAGATGTATGGGACACTCTTGTCATCACATATGAAGGAGCAAGCCAGGTGACACAAGCGAAGATAAGTTAATATCTTTTCAAGATGGAGCCGAAGAAAACATCACTCGGATGATCATATGCTTAACCGAGATTACAAACAATCTCAAATCTCTAGGTAGAAAGATTTCCCACGAAGAAATGTGTACAGAAATTCTAAGAAGTCTACCAAAGAGAAGATGGGGTCCCAAGGTGATAGCTTTTGAGGAAGCTTAGAACCTCTCTTAACTAAAGGCAAACGAACTAATTGGGAAGTTACTTACCCATTAAATCCATATGGAAGAAGAGGATGCCGAGGTCAGCACCAAAAAGAACATTACACCGAAAACCTCGTAAAGTAGAGGAGAAAGTCTAAGTTCATCTGACTCGAAGAAGATCCCATGGCACTCTTTGCACGAGGCTTTAAAAGGATGATGAAGCACAAGAAGTGGGAGAAAAGGCCAAGGGAAAAGTTCTACAAGAAAGATAAGAAGGATAGAAAAGGTAAACACTCCTCCCTTTCAAAGTTATCTTTAACTAAGAACTCGCGAGCTTTGAATGTGACAAAGAAAGATCATATAGTCAAAGATTGTTCAAGGAGAAAGAGGGACAGAAAGAAGAAGAAGGCTATGATGGCCACATGGAGTGATGAAGACTCATCGAAGCAAATGAGGATTCAAACGACTCAAAGTGCCTCATGGCACTAACAGACTCGGAAGATGAATCCGAGTCAAATTTTGACAATTCGGACACTAAGGAGACAAATCATCAAAAGGTAATTGAATACTTTCTTAAGTTCTCCAAAGTTGTTTTAGCAAAATATATCTATACTTTGGAAGAAAAGTCCAATTATGATTCTTCTTAATTCAAAGAACAACTTGAGTCTCTTACTTCGAGAGCATTGGTTTGAAAAATGAATTGGAAAACCGAGATTTACTCTAAGAGAACTCAAGTCTAGTACTCAAGCTAATCGGACCGAGTTTGAGTTACTCGGAAGAGAAAATAAGCATCCGAAACAAATGCTCAAAGAGTCTCAAGAGCTTGTTTTGAAATTTACTCAAGGTCAAAAAACCTTGACATGCTCTTAGGCTCTCGGTGTGTCTCCTTCCGAAAGAAGGACTTGGTTTTAACAAAGAGGAGGAATTTAACTCCTACTCAAATCTTTTCAAAAAGGATTCCACTGGTTTATAAAAGAAAAGATTTTCAAAAGAAAGAGACACAGACTCGGCTTTCTAAATGGAAGACTTAAAATCAGATCAAACCTAAAGTTATTCAAATCTGGGTTCCCAAGAGTCTTCTTCCACGAAAAAGACCACAGTAAAGGGAGTTACTGGGTTCGTTAAAGGAATTGAGAAGGGTTAGTGTGTTTCGACTTGCAGGTAACTCGGAAAAGGACAAAAGGTCATTAGTACTCAAGACAGTGGATGCTTACGCTACATGTCGGAGATTCAAGACTATTTTTTGAGTTGGAAGATTAAAAAGGATGCAAAGTCACTTTTGGAGATGACGAGTAAGGGCAAGATAGTTAGAATGGGCAAGATTGAGAAAGGAGATAACCTGGTCAGCCTAGTCTATCTTATCAAGGGATTAAAATACAATCTTCTCAACGATCTCTTTATTTTGTGACAAAGGTCAAGAGGTAAGGTTCACTCGGACAAATTGCTATATTTTCCGATGCAACCACGAAAGAGACTAAGCTCTCGGGTAAGAGATCGGGTAATACCCTCTCTTTATGATCCAAGTTAGAATTTATCTTGTTGAAAAGCATCTCTGCATGATGATTCTTGGACATGGCACCATAGACTAGGTCATGTTAGCATGCATACTATCAAAAACTTACATCTCATGGTTTAGTTAGAGGTTTACTATAACACCGCAAAACACCCCCTTGGAGTATTACATCGCTGAGTTCCTTAAAGGAACTCCCAAGGCTCTTTTCGGTGTTGGTTTGGCTGTCTAAACTCAACTTAAAAGTAATACCGGTGGTTTTCCCAAAAGAATATGAGATTCTCTCGAAAATTTCTGCAGAGTTCCGTTTGTAACACTGGCTTACCCATAGGCTTAAAGCCTTAAAATCCTGCATAAAAAGCATAATAAAACTCCGACGAGCCACACGCTCGGAGTATACAACTCAACGGCCACACGCCGGAGTTCAACCAATCATGCGGTAAAACTTAAAACAATCTAACTTGGTTACTATACATTTGGTACAACTATATGCACTAAATTACAAGTACAATCATTTAGAAATAAACAATGCATGACAGCCACTTGAGTCGCCGCAACCGTCAACAATCAGCAGGAGTCCGAGCGTGTTAAGTGTGGATTATGCTTCGAAAGTGTACCTGCAACACCGGGTGGGGACGGGGCAATTTGTGGGGAGAGCAATAATCAACGGGCTCACCAGAGTCTTATACCCTTAAATTGGAAATTCTTTATACATAATACTCAAAATAATGGAATCTGCGAAAGCATAATAATGTACTACAAATCTATATACTTTCAATAAAATCACTTGCAGTGGAAAGATCAAAACTCTTTTAATCATTCAAAAGCACGGTTTCACATTCATAAACAATTCTTTTCGGGTTGAATCAACTTTTCGGGCCTTCGAGGACTCGAACTAGCACTTCTTTCATCTTAGGGCGCGACCCCGACAAAAAGGCTCCCGGGACCTATCTTCTAGGAAGTCTTAGGGCGGGCATCCCGTCTCTCCAGGACCCCTATTAGAACCCTTCCCTCAAAGTTTCTAGCTGGGCGTTCCCGGTTCGAACACTTCGGCATGCTAAACGATCCGTAGCTCTGTCGATTCAAAACTCTTTGCACATTCTCATTCATCACATTCACTTCACAACTTTCTCAATCGATTTGGTATTAAGGAAGGCATGACACCACGTGTCACCCTTATAAATTCACTTTCTCAAATTAGCTTTGCTTCTTTAAAACATAATCACGTTCGAAAGGCGAGTTCTCAAGAAGTTGCATTCAAGAATCATTCACGTAAAATACAAAACTCCTTTCGAAACTATTTTTGAGTATCACGTAAGCAATCACATAACACGAATAACCACCAATCAAGCAAGCAGTCATTCTCCACTCTTTCCAACTATACCTTTCTCAATCTACCATTCTAGTACAATTAATTTCCATTTTCTAGGCCACAATAACCATAAGTAGATATTACCTAATTCAACGTTCTCACTTTTCACATTTCATTGTCTTCACCTCAATTCCTCTTTTACGCCTTTACTTAATAACTTAACTCTTCCCAATTACCATCTTTGTTTCAATACTTTTCGATTACGCTTCCACATTACATATCAATCTCTTCTTAATCATGCTTAGTCGGGTAATTCCCATTCTTACTTCACTACTAAACTCTTCTAATTCCTTTCTTCTCCAAGTGTAATTTGTTCTCATCTTAGGTTTCTATCTCATTAATCATTCTTTCTTGACCAACTCAATCATACACCTCTTAATCCCTTTTTCATTGCTCCACTTTCGCTAGCTCTGCTCATCTTCGCATTTAGTTCAACCTTAAGGATTTAATTATCTTTTGAACTCAATTATCCCAATACTCATCCACTTCTCACTCCTATGTCTCGATTGTGTACCACTCAATACAATTTCACATTCTTCTTCACACCTCCCTCGTTATTTCCCGATTTTAGTACTCGTTTCTTAACGCCGCAAATTCAGTAAATCTCTAGGACTCAATCTGAATATTAATTCATAACTTATGCCCAACCATACGTACTTATCCCCAACCGACCCGACTCCCGACACTACTCATTTTACCCAAGCAACTCAACTCTGTCCGAATTTCCCGATTTCATCTTTAGGCCTTAACAACTCACATTCCCTTCACAACTCCTAATTCAACTTCCAGCAACTACTAACTCATTCAATAGCATACATATTCAATATTTCACAATCACATTCAACAATCACGATAAACTCATTTAGATTTCGAATATACTAATAGTTTAGAGTATAAGACTACCCACCTCGATTCGGGGATTGAAGGTTTGTTGGTTCGCTGAGATTCAAACTCCCCGGTCTAGTTCCTCCTTTCCTCGCCACCAGCCGTGGTTCCGCCACCTCCCTCCACGCCCGACGCCGTCGCCGGCCACTCGTCCTCGCGCGCACTGGCTGCCGACCTTTCGCCTTCGCGTTCGTGCCCTTTTTCTAGCCTCGGTCTCGCCCTTCTTCGCGCTTGACCGATTCCCGCGCTCGCCGACCGCTTCACTGCCGCTCGCCGTTCGACACACCGGTCTCCGGCCTATCTTCCTCACCTTTGCTCTTGCTCGCCCGCTCGGTGTCACTCTAACTCTCCCGCTCGGCCTCTCTCTCTCGCACTATCTCCCTCTTCCCTTCTTCCTTCGCTCGGTTTCTTTTCCTTCTTGCCTTCCCGAGCCCTTACTCGACCTTTGCCCACCGGCCGCTCGCCGTTCAGGCGGCCCACCGGCCTCTGCTCCGGCTCCGCGCTCTCTCTCTCGTTTCACTCCCTCTTTCCTCCTCTCGTCGCTCGGGCAAACCCCCCGAGTCCTCTTTCCTTTCCTCTTTTCCCCACCGCGTAATTGGGTCGGTTAATGATCCTAATTGGAGCCCCAAATTGATTTCTATCTCATTTCTCCACTTAAACAAAAAAACCACCTCTTCATTAAACCTCAATTATCTTTTCATAACCAAAGTAATCTTTTCTACATAAAACAAATCCACGCCTCTGCCTTTCTTCGTCCCCTTATGCCTCTGCATCTTAACTTATTTTAATACGTCGGCCACGACAATTCCTAACCGTGCAAAGGTTCGAGCACACAAAAGGAAGGCAATTTCCTTGATTTAATTAATTGAACACCAGCCTCCAAAGGGATTCTAACGTAATATGTCCGGCCGTAAATAAAATCGGTTACTCAACCCCCTTAGCTGCGAGGAAAAAATACTCAATAATCCTATCATTTCCAGCTATTTTCTTTAAAATTCCGGGTATTACATTTACCTAACTGTGCATTTAAGTAAGATAAAATCTATGAAGCTCGCACAAAAAGGAAACAGGTTATATCATCCTTCAAATATTTCAAAACTGTTTCCACATCGTACTTGAAGTTTTGCATATGGATTTGTGTGGTGAAATTCCTATAAAGAATCTTGGAGGTAAATCATATATGCATGTGATTGTTGATGACTACTCCTGATTTACCCGAGTTTGTTTTCTTAAGCATAACAATGAAGTTTTCAAAGAGTTCAGCAAGCTCTGCAGAAAAATTCCAGATGCGATCTAAGACTTACATTAGAAGAATTCGAACTTACCATGGAGGGAGTTCAATTACTCAAAATTTGCATAGTTCCGCATTAAGAATGGTATCTCTCACAACTTCTTGGCACCCAAAACACCTCAATAGAATGGAGTCATGGAGAGAAAGAGTCGAACTCTTGAAGAAATAGGAAGTACAATAATGATTGAACATGATCCGCCTTACTATTTCTGGGCTGAGGCAGTCAACACGAGCAAACTATACACTTAACAAATGCCTCATCGGACCTATTTTGAAGAAAACTCCATACTAGCTCGACAAGGGAAAGAAGCTGAACATCTCATACTTCAAACCCTTCGGATGAAAGTGCTATGTTCACAACAATGGTAAGGATCACCCGACCAAGTTTGATGCTTTGTCAAATGAAGGTATCTTTCCGGGTTATTCATCTCATAGTAAAGCATATTGTGTTTTCAATAAAAGAACTAACAAAGTGGAAGAAAGCATCCACATTGTGTTTGATGAGATTGATCGGGAAAACCAAGTGGGTTAACGTTCTCATATCCGAAACTCATCCGAGATGAATATGATCTTTTTGAAGCCGAGCTTAGACGGAATTAAAAGAAAGCAGCTTAGAATGAGACAGCTTAAAACATCATGACTCGGATCGAACCAGCTCAAGAGCCAGCTCGAATGCTGAAGATCAAATAGATGAGCAAGCTTAGTCGGATCATATCATCGAAGATCAACCAATTCAACCAACAAATCTGGTGAACCGAGAGAACAGGTAAAGCATTCACATATGCTTCGAGGCACCCACTTGAGAACATCTTGTCGACATCAACGAGTGGGGTAGAAACTCGTTCTTCTTTGCAAAATCTATGTGCATTCACTGCATTCATATCATTAATCGAACCCATAAATGCACTACAGGCCCTAAATTAATCCGAATGGGTGGAGGCCATGCAAGAGAAACTTAATCAATTTGAGAGAAACCAAGTCTAAACTTTGACCAAACGACCTTCCGACCACCCAGTCATGGGAACCAAATAGGTTTTCAAGAACAAACTGGATGAGGATGGGTTGGTAGTCGAAATAAGGCTAGACTTGTCGCTCAAGGTTACAATCAAGAAGAAGGGATTGATTGTGGGGAAGCCTTTGCACCAATTCCTAGGATTGAAGCAATTAGACTCCTATTGGCATTTTCATCAAGCATGAATATTAAATTGTATCAAATGGATGTCAAATGTGCTTTCCTAAATGGTTTCATTCAAGAGGAGGTCTATGTTGAGCAACCTCTTTGATTTGAAAACTCAGAATTTCCAAATCATGTTTTTAAGTTGCAAAAGGCTCTTTATGGTCTTAAACAAGCTCCTAGAGCTTGGTATAAGAGACTGAGCAGTTTCTTGGTTGAAAGTGATTTCAAAAGAGGTCAGATTGACAAAAATATTTTCATAAAAACCAAGGGGAAAGACTTTCTTATTGTTCGATTTATGTTGACGATATAATCTTTGGAGCTACTAATGAAAATCTATGTCGAGATTTTTCCGAGATAGGAATTCCAAATGAGTATGATGGGAGAGTCCAATTTCTTTCTTGGTCTACAAATCAAACAAGATAAAGATGGCATCTATGTCCATCAATCTAAGTATATCAAGGAGTTGTTGAAGAAGTACAAGCTTCAAGATGCAAAACATGCAAGCAACACCAATGAGTAACAGAGACAAAACTGGACTCATATGAAAAAGGTAAAGTAGTAGATGAGAAACTCTATCGAGGTATGATTGGATCTCCGATATATCTTACATCCAAGTAGACCAGACATTATGTTTAGTGCATGTATGTGTGCAAGATTCCAAGCTAATCCAAAGGAATCACATCTCACTACGGTGAAGAGAAATTTCAAATATCTTGCAGGGACTCGGAATCTAGGTCTATGGTTCTCAAGAGACTTAGAATTGACCCTCACTTGGATACTCGGATGCTGACTATGCTGGATACAAGGTTGATAGAAAAAGCACATAAGGAGCATGCCAGTTTCAGGCCAATCCCTTATATCTTCGCAATCAAAGAAGCGTAACTCGGTTACTCTATTAACTGCTGAAGCTAAGTACATCACAACTGGAGCATGTTGTGCTAAGATTCTATGGATCAAGCAACATTTGAAAGATCTTGGACTTTTATTCAAATCAATTCCAATCAAGTGTGATAATCATAATTCAATCAGCATCACTAAGAATCCAGTTCAACACTAAAAAACAAAGCATATTGAGGTCGGATATCATTTTCTGAGAGATCATTCTGAAAAAGGTGATATTAAACTTGAATTCATTCCTATGAAATTTCAGTTAACTATGTCTTCACTAAGCCACTTGGTGAAGATCAATTTTGTTTTATTAGGAATGAGCTTGGCATGATTAATACATGATTATATAATTTTCTAAGTGAAATTTGAAGGTTTGCTCTTGGAGAGTCTTAGTCACCCTAGAAGGGGGTGAATAAAGTGATGAGCAAATTTTAACAACAATGGGACGGTTTGTAAACTTAATAATCAAGACAATCGGAGTCTAGATTGGACTAGACTCGAGAAAAGTATCAACTCGAAATTACGTGGAAACCCTCCTAGGGCGTGAAAACCACGGCAAGTGCTAATCCAAGCACCAAGTCAAATCCACTATTTTGAATCCACAAAATACATTAGACTCGACTCAACTAGAATTGGTCCCTTAGATAATTTCTTACAAAGTTTTCCTAGACGTAGAAGTTCCCTTATCTCGATCTAGTACTACCTAACTAAGGTAACCTTTACACCTAGGGACAACTAGGCTGAGTTAACCCTTACAGCTCGGTTAAGGTACCTTACTTAGAGAGTAAGAAAGAGATTGTGACTGATTAAAAAACTTTAAAACTCAAAAAAGTGTTCGAGTACAGACATGGAGTTGTAAGGTGAAGATTGAATGAGTATTATACAAACGAGATATAATTTCAAGCAATGGGTTCAAGCAATCTTCAAGTCTTGTGAAATGGCTTCTATTTATAGGTGACCAAGTAGATTAGCCGTTGTGACTATCTTCTTATTAGAAGTCCTCTCGTGACCATTATAACAGCTTTTTGAGTCACTCGAAAAGATCCGCTGAGATGTGAATGTTGTGCAATGGCTCTTGACTCCTTAGGATGTTCCAATCTACTAGTAGTGCTCGAAAAGTAGGGTGGAAACCACCGTTGAGCTTAGCGTTGAAGATTTCTAGTTTTGGAAACAGGACAACCTTCACACAATGTCCGGACCTTGGTCCGAAGTAGAAAAAGCCTTGTTTGTCTGGTGATTGACGACTTAAAGCTGATTACTTTTGTAATTCAAAAGTAGGATAACTTCGTTTAGATAACCTACAAAAGTAAACCAATTTTGGTTCTCAAAGTATAAAATACTTTGGTCCAAGATTAGGCACAGATAATAATTTCATTAAGATCATTAAGTGTATAATTATCCGAGTCCTAGAAGAGGGAATTTTCTCGAGTCTAATATTCATTATACTCAAACTGCATCTGAGTCACTTTAGAGAAAGATCAAGTTATAGAAGAGAATATTAGAGTATGAGTACTTGATCTAGACAAATATATTTCACTCAAAACATGCTCACTTAGAAAGTTGAATTAATGCTCGTAATTCACTTTATCTTAGAATATGAAGTCGAACTTAGTTTGAAAGAGTTCGAGTGAATGTTTGATCATGCGATAAATCCGAGTGATGTCCGAGTAACTCGGAACCATCGAGTGAATTGATAAACAAGAGTGTGCTTTCCGAGTTAGTCGAATCGAATGAAAACATATGCGGTAGTTTCGTAACACTCAGAAAAGTTTTTATAACACTCAGAATGACTTGTAATCAAAACATAGAAGGGATGAAGTTTGTACCTAATTCCTTCATAGGACTCGGAATGATATAAATTTAGAATCCGAGTCTTTAATGTCCCCCTTTTTATGAAAGGCATTCCATACTCGGATAGAAACTTTGTTAGTGAAACAATCCCGAGGTTTCATTCTTTCTCAAAGAGTATATCGAGTTTAGTGATAGAATTGCATAAATAGCTAAAGTGGTTCGGACTTAGATTGGATTAGAGCTATTATATTTAGATTGCATCGAGCTAAGAATGAAATATCGCATAGAATAAAGTGATTCGAACTTAGAGTATTGCTTATAGCAGAGCAAAGATACATAACCGAGTTGACATATCGGAGCAAGATATACTAGGAAATTGAAACTCGAAAGGAGTTACGAGTTAGAGGCAAATAAGCATGAAACGAAACTTCATTCATATTCACTTAAGCATAGAAAATATGTACAAGAACGGTGAGAAAAACACCCCTAAACAAGACAATAACTTTTCTAAATATTCTCCCCTTGCCTTTTAGCAAAAACAAAATAGAGAAGAATGTGTCAAGTAGATACAATTTGTTTGTCTCGACAAAAAAAAAGCCAAAACAGAGAAAAAAAATTAGGATGGTGGAGTGGGAGCGATCGAGCTGAAGTGGATGAATGGGCACTATGCCTATGCTGGTATGAGCGAGAAGATGTTAAAGATCTTGGCGGGGCAACACTGGTAACTCCGGGATGGGCTCAACTCCGAGTGGCCGACCAAGAACAAGGTCGTCCGGAGGTTAATCCTCTTGGAACTCGATGGAGGGTGGTGCTTCCTCCGGCTTGACTGCCGCTGACCGACCTTTGTCGGCGAGGTCTTCGACTTACTCGGACTCACTGTCTAAGCTAATCAGCTCCAGTTGAGGGGCGGGAGCACCTTGTCCCTCGGCTTCTTCCCTTTCTGCTCCTTCTTCTTCCTCTTTCTCCTCGTAAAGAGCTGTCTCAACCGCAACCTCCTCTTCTTCTTCTTCTACCTCTTCGGAAGGAGATTTGGCGAGGCTCGAGGACTCTTCTAATGTGTTAGAGCTGACCGGGTCCTTAGCCGCTTTGGAGCAACATTCTTTGAGGAGTTCGATCGGTTCATTATGCTCCTTAACCAGTGCCTTCATCTCAAGGAGCACGTCCTGCTACTCTCGGATTTAAGACTCGGGTTATCTTTTGGTTTATGGTCATACATTGAAGGACGAGTCTTCAATGACTGGAGACTGTCCTTGATCTCGGTGGACACGAGAGGAGAGCTTGTCCAACATTGTGTTACATAAAGAAGAAGAGAGAACATAAGAAGCACATGAGGTGGAAGCACCTCCAGGTGGAGCAGGTAGAGAGAGTGGAGTCCGAGGCCGAGGACAAGGTTGCCTCGGTTTTGATCTGTGAACCCGGACACCCGGTTTGGTTTCTTGGTATCTATAGCCTAGAAGCTCTTTTCGCCAACTACTATGGCAGCCTCGAAACCGCGTTAGGATTTGAGGGAGCGGGACTTTGAATTGTTTGAAGATGAAGGTGAGGAGAGCCCCAAAAGGAAGAGGGGTGGATTTCTTTGTCCGAGATGGCAAAGAGGCCATCTCGCTCAATTATTGTTGGGAAGAGGTATACTTCGTAGCCCTCTAGAATGTCAAAAAGAGCCTTGAGAATCTTGGATTCGGAATCTCTTTGCTTGAATGCTAAGAGAAAAAGATTCTCATCAACCGAAAACAAAGAAGATGAGCTTCGACTTCATCCGAGTCACTAAAAAGTTTTTACGTGACTCGGGGATTTCTTTGCGTACTTCTCAAAGAATTCATCAGCAACCTTGTTGAAAGGTATAGGGTTGTTGTTGAGGAAAAGAGATGATACTTTGAATAAGCGGGAGAGAGACGTTGACTCGAACAACGACATTTTGGACTCTAGAGGTGAGGATCCCCTCACAGCTAGAGAGATTTGAATAGAACTCAAAAACAAATTCCGGGTAGATAAACTCGCTAAAACAGAGGAAATTGCAAACCCTGTAGTTTTGATGTCGTTCAACCACGAAAAGTTTTTGGTTGGGAAGAAGTTATCATCCAACGTCAGGTGTTGGGTGACAAGGATTTTAGAGGGGTTGGAAGGACCCTCTTGGCTTTTGGTTCGGGGCTTCTTGGTTGCAAAACCAAGAAAGTCCGGGTGAGAACCTCTTTTGGCATAGTTGAGGAGTTTCGAGAAGAGAGGAGATGAATTTTGAGAGATAGAGAAGATAGCTCCATGAGAGAAAGAGAGAAAAATAAAGTAGAGAGAGAGCTGAGAGCGTTCGGTGCTTACTTGAGATGTTTCTTGCTTTGTTGAGAGAGAACGTTTGCTCCTCGAAAACACTAAACTTTCTTGAGAGGTAGTACGTGAGAGAGTGAGTGAGTAGAGAGTAATGTAACGAAATGAAGGAAAATGGACCCAACTCTCCACCGGTCGCCTCGAGACCGGTGTGACTGTTTCGCTCTCTAACGGTTAGAATTCCAGTGTTTGTCTTCTAACGGCTAGTTCTTTAATTGATACACGTGAGAGAAAGAGAGAAAAAGGGAAATTTTTGAAAGACATATTTGAAATTCTCCACTATTCTAGAGATGATTTTAGAAGTTTGATGTCCATTTTTCTCAAAAGCTGAGTCCGACTCGAGTAAAGTTTCTAAGTCACTCGAAACTACAAGCAAACAATAATTCATAACTCAGTATCACTGGATCAACTGAATTAATTGTTATTAAAGCAAAAAACGAAACATGTAACACATAATCATGCAAAGTCAATTCATATAGAAAAGCACATAATCATGCATTTATCACACCAAGTTCATTCCTAATAAAGCAAAACTAATCCTCACTAAGTGGCTTAGGAAAGATATCAGCTAGTTGAAGTTTGGTAGGAATGAATTCAAATTCTATATCACCTTTCTCAGAATGATCTCTTAGAAAATGATACCTGACCTCAATATGATTTGTCTTTGAGTGTTGAACTAGATTCTTAGTGATACTCGGTTGCACTTTCATTGCCACACTTGATTGGAATTGATTTGAATGAAAGTCCAAGATCTCTCAAGTGTTGCTTGATCCATAGAATCTAAGTACAGCATGCTCCTCGCTACAATGTACTAAGCTTCAACAGTTGACGAGCTACTGAGTTCCGCTTCTTTGAGTGTCAAGATATGAGGATTGACCCAAAATTGGCATGCCCCTGAGGTGCTATTTCTATCAACGTTGTATCAAGCATAATCAGCATCTCAGTATCCGATGAGATTTAATTCTAAGTCTCTTGAGTACCGTAGACCAAGATTCCGATTCCTTGCAAGATATCTAAAGATTCTCTTCATCGCAGGGAGGTGTTATTCTTTTGGATTACCTTAAAATCTTGCACACGGACATACACTAAACATTATGTCCGGTCTACTTGGAAGTAAGATACGGTAAAGATCCAATCATACGTCGATAGAGTTTCGATCTACTCGCTTTACCTTTTTCATCTTAGTCCAGTTTTATATCGCTACTCATTGGGCTTGCTGCATGTTTTGCATCTTAGAGGGTGTATTTCTTCAAGCAACTCCTTGGTATACTTTGATTGATGGACATAGATGCCATCTTTGTTTTCCTTGATTTGTAGGCCAAGGAAGAAGTTGAGTTCTCCCATCATACTCATTAGGAATTCATGTCTCATCAACTCGGAAAAATCTCGACAGGGAATTTCATTAGTAGTTCAAAATACTATCTTTTGATTAGAAGTCCTCTCGTGACCGTTGTAACGGTTCTTTTGAGTCACTCGAAAAGATCCATTGAGATGTGAACGTTGTGCAACGACTCTTGACTCCTTATGATGTCCGAATCCAGTGGCGCTGCTTGAAAAGTAGGGTTGAAACCACTGTTGAGCTTAGCGTTGAAGATTTCCAATTTTAAAATAGACAACCCCGACACGATTGTCCGGACCTTGGTCATAAGTAGAAAAAGCCTTATCTCGTCGGTGATTGACGACTTGAAGCCGGTTACTTTTGTAATTCAAAAAGTAGGATAACCTCGTTTAGATAGCCTACACATGTAAACCAATTTTAGTTCTCAAAGTATAAAATACTTTGGTCCAAGATTAGGCACAAATAATAATTTAATTAAGATCATTAAGTGCATAATTATCTAAGTCCTAGAAGAGTGGAATTTTCCGAGTCTAATATTCATTATACTCAAATTCCATCCGAGTTACTCTAGAGAAAGATCAACTTATAGAAGAGAATATCATAGTATGAGCACTTGATCTAGACAAATATATTTCACTCAAAACATACTCACTTAGAAAGTTGAATTAGTGCTGTAATTCACTTTATCTTAGAATATGAAGTCGGACTTAGTTTGAAAGAGTTAGAGTGAATGTTTGATCATGCGATAAATCCGAGTGATGTCTTAGTGACTCGGAACCATCGGAGTGAATTTATGAACAAGAGTGTGCTTTCCGAGTTAGTGAGAATCGAATGAAAACATATGCAATAGTTTACGTAACACTCGGAAAAGTTTCTATAACACTCAAAATGACTTGTAATCAAAACTTAGAAGGTATGAAGTTTGTACCGATTCCTTGATAGTACTCGAATGATATAAATGTAGAATTTGAGTCTTCAAAATTGTCTTGCATGATTATGTGATATATGTTTCCTTCCTTTGTCTTAATAACAATTGGTTCGATTGACCTAGTGATATTGAGTTAATGTTATTATGTGTTTGCGCTTTCTAAGTCACTCGAAACCTTAGTGAGTCATACTCAGCTTTTGAGAAAAATGGACTTCAAACTTCGAAATCATCTCTAGATTAGTGGAGAATTTCAGAAATTTCATTTAAAATTTCTCTTTTCTCTCTCTCTACCGCGCGCATCGATCGGTGAACTAGCCGTTGAGAGAAAGCCGCTGGAATTCTAACTGTTAGAGACGGAATTATCACACTGTCCGAGGCAACCATTGGAGGTTTAGGTCGGAAAAATACTAAAGAACATTCCTTTCGCTATAAATAACATCCCTTTTCCTTCATTTCGCTACTTTACTCTCTCCTAACGTAATCTCTCGCATACTCACTCTCGCACTCAAAGTTCTCGGCACTTTCAACACTCAAAGCTCACTCTCTTTCACCTCAAAATCTTTAGACACGCCTAAAAGAAGTTCAGCTCAAGACTTTCTAGGGTCCGTAACTAAGAAACCTAGAACCAAGCAAACATAAGAGGGTCCTTCTAACCCCTCCAAAATCTTCGTCACCCAACATCTCTTGTTGGATGACAAGTTCTATCCAACCACTTCCTTTTCGTGGTTGAAGCATATCAAAACCACTAGAGTCTATAACGTCCTATGCTTCGATGAGTTTATTTACCCGGAACTCGTTGCTAAGTTCTACTCAAATCTTTTTGCTCCGAGGGTGTCATCATCTCCGGAGTTTACAACACTCGTTATTTGCATAAATCTCTCTCTCCTCCATCATCTTTTCAAAGTTTCATCTATCTTTCTCAAATACAATCCCATCCCCTTCAATGAGATTGCAGATGAATTCTTCAAAAATATGCCAAGGAAGTCCCTAAGTTACGCAAGAATTTCTCTATGACTTAGATGAAGACCGAGGTCGAGACTTCTCTGTTTCCTTTTGATGAGAACTTTCTTCTCTCATCATTTCAAGCAAAGAGAATCACAACTCAAAGATTCTCAAATCGCTTTTTATATCCTTGAGGGCTACGGTGTAGACCTCTTTCGAACTATCATTGAGCAAATGGCCACCTTGCCAGCTCGATCAAAGAAATCCACCCCTCTCCCCTTCGGAGCTCTTCTCACCTTAATTTTCAAACAATTTAAGGTTCCCTTCCCCTCAAACCCGAATGTTGTGTATGAGGCTGCCATCGTTGGCGGGAAGGAGCTTCTTGGATACGGGTACCAGGAAACCTAGCCCGGTGTCCGGATCCACGGTCGAACCGAGGCAACATTCACCTCCACCTCAAACTCAAACTTATACTCACCTTTCACTCGCTCCTCCACTTGGTGGTGCTTTCACCTCAAGTCCTCCTCCTCAAGCCTCTGCAGCTTTGTCTACAAGACTGCTAGACAAGCTCACCTCTATGTCCGCAGAATATCGAGGACACCCTCGGCTCCTTCAAAACCGTCCTTTAGAACATGACCATCAACCGGAAGACGGTCCAATCTCGGATTCGAGAGCAATAGGATGCGTTCCTCGAAATAAAGAATCTAGTCGGGAGCAACTTAAACTCCTCGGATAAAGGCACACTAAAGCGGCTTAGGACCCGGAGAGCTCGGATACATCCGAGGAGTCCTCGAGCCCTGCCATGTCTCCCTCCGGAGGGACAACAAAAGAAGAAGAGGAAGGCTGCGGTCGAGGCAGCTCATTCCGAGGAGAAGGAGGAAGAGAAGGAAGAGGAGAAGGAGAAAGAAGGAAGAGGAGAAGGAGAAAGAAGGAGAGAAGGAGAAAGAAGCCAAGGGATAAGGTGTTGTTGTTCTTCAACTCGAACTTATCAGCTCGGACAGCGAGTCTAAGTAGTTCGAAGACCCTGCGGACGTAAGTCGATCCACAGCGAGTCAAGCCGGAAGAAGCACCCACAGGATGAGCCTCTAAATGACTTAGTTCCGGGTCAGCCACTCAGAGTTAAGCCATTAATGGAGATCCTAGTGTTACCGCCACCCGGATCTTCAACGTCCTCGCAAGCATACTAGTGCAAGCGCACGACACGCTCATCCACCTCAAAACAAATCGCCCCAACACCACCATCTTAATTTTTTTTATTTTTCTTTATTGTTTTTGTCCGGACATCAATTGTATCAACTTGATACGTTCTTCCCTATTTTTGTTTGTTTTGTTTTTTATGAAAGGCAAGGGGAGAACACAAGAAAAATTGTTGTCTTGTTTAACGGGAGTTTTCTCACCCTCTCTCTTTGTATGTTTCTTTTGTTTTTTTGTGAATATATGAATGGAGTTTTTATTTTAGAGCATAATTATTTCTAAGTTCACTCTTTTTGAGTTTGACTCTCTTATTCTTTATTTTTGCTCCGATATATATACTCTCATTATTTATTTTGGTTTGCTCTAATATATATGTTCACATTATGTTCTTTCCTTTTCTAAGTAGTGATACTATCCGAAATGTTCTAAGTATGACCTCGCTTCATTCACTACTTCGTACTCGATATGTTCTACCGAGGAAGAATGAAAACTCCTGACTTTTACTAACAAAGTTTCTAAGTATGGAATGTCTTTCACCAAAAAGGGGAGATTGAAGACTTAGACTCGAGACTAGATCATTCCGAGTATCACATAAAGACTCGGGTACAAACTTCATCCCTCCTAAGTTTTGATTACAAGTCATTCTGAGTATTATAGAAACTCTTGTATAAGTTTTCATTCGATTCTTACCGACTCGGAAAACACATTCTTATTTATCTTCTCACATTGATGTTTTTGAGTCACTTAGACATCACTCAGATTTATCGCATGTTCAAATAATCTCTCTAACACTTCTTATCCGAGTTCGACTACATATTTCAAAGTAAAGTGAATTACAATGTTAATTCCTATTTCTAAGTCGAGTATGTTTGTTTGAGAATTATTTCTCCAGATTAAGTCCGTATACTCTAATGTTTTCACTCTTATAACTTTATCTTTCTTAGGACTAACTCTTATGGAATTTGAGTATAATGAATATTAGACTCAGAAAATTCCACACTTCTAGGCCTAAGATAATTATGCACTTAATTATCTTAATTAAATAATTATCTATGCCTAATCTTGGACCAAAGTATTTTATACTTTGAGAACCAAAAATGTTTACTTTTATAGGTTATCTAAACGAGGTTATCTCATTTTTTACTTACAAAAGTAACCGGACGCAACTCGTCAATCACCGACGAGACAAGGCTTTTCTACTTGTAAATAAGGCTCGGACGCCGTGTCGTGGTTTTCGGTTTCCAAAACTAGAAAACTTTAACACTAAGCTCAACGGTGGTTTCCATCTTACTTTTTAGGGAGCACCAATTTACTTGGAGCACCTTAGGAGCCAAGAGCTGTTGCCCAACAATCAAATCCCAATGGATATTTTCCGAGCGACTCGAAAAACCGTTCCAACAGATCAAGAAGGCTTCAATTTAGAAATCAAACACAACGGCTAGTCTGCTAGGTCATCTATAAATAGAAGCCACCTCTCAAGACTTGAAGATTGTTGGAATTATTGTTGAAACACATTACTTAACCAAAAGTCATAGTATTCATATTCAATCTTCTACTTACAACTCCCGACTTGTAATTCATACTTTTTGAGTGGTAAAGTCTTGTAATCGGTTACATACTCTTCTTACTTTCTGAGTAAGGTCCCTTGACTGAGCTGTAGGGGTTAACTCAGGTTAGTTGTCTCTAGCTGTAAAGGTTACCTTAGTTAGGAAGTACTAGATTAGATAAGGGAATTTTTGAGTCTAGGAAAACTCGTAATGAATTGTTTAAGGGAGCAATTCTAGTTGAGTTAGTCTGCTTGTATTTTGTGGATTCAAAATAGTGGATTTGACTTGGTGCTTGGACTAGCACTATCCGTGGTTTTCTCGCCCTAGGAAGGTTTCCATATATCTCCGAGTGTAAGACCCGTAATTTTGGGTTAGGTAGTCTTACGAGCTAGAGTTAATTATTTAGTTTTAAATAAATAGAGTAGGTCAAATGACCAAGTTATGTTCGTGCTTAGGTATTCGTAAATTTATTTGAGCGAATTATTATTAGTTCACGTAACTAAAATTAGTAACGTGTATTAATTCCTCCCTACGAATTGTCCGCCCGAATGACCTAAATAAAAACCCGAGACCTCTTGTACTACATATGTGGTTTTAGTTGTTATGAGGATTAATGAATGAAAAGAAAAAGGGAAATAACAAGGAGGATTAAGTGGATTGCTAGGGACTTGATTAGTGTGAAATTAAGGGAATGTTGGCAATTTGTGAAGGGGCAACATCAAAGGAAGGAGGAAAGAAATTAAAGGTAAAAGAAAAGAAGAAAGGGTCGGGGAAAACGAAGAAAAGAAACAGAGCCGGAGGAGGAAGAAAGAGGGAGCACCGAACGGAGAGAGAGAGAGAGGAGGCGAGCGAGTGAGCGAGGGTTAGGGAGATCGAGGGGACCGGACACCATCGCAGAACCGAAGGCATCAGCCGGCGATGCAAAAAGGTGGCGAGGGAACAGAAGAGAGCGAGAGACGGGGGCAGAGCGAGGGCGAAAGAAAGATCCGGAGTCGAGCAAGAGAACACGAGAGACTAAGACCAACCCCAACGGACGGCAAGAACGGCGAACCGGCACGGTGAGAGGCAAGGAAAGGGAGGGAAAGCAAGCACGGAGAGCGAGAGGAAGCAAGAAACGAGAATCGAGGCGGAATCGCTCGAGCAACCAGCAAATGGCTATTAACGGAATCCGGAATAAGCTATGTATTGCACACATCTCCCGAGAAGGCACCTGCAACATTGGGGGAAAAGGGGAAATTTGTGGGGGTGAGCAATAAACCACGGGCTCGCCGGAGACTTATACCCTTAAAATGGAAATTCTTCACACATACGACTCATAATAATGAAATTGGTGAAAACATAATAATATAATACAAATCTATATACTTTCAATGAAATCTCTTGTAATGTAAAGATCGGAACTCTTTAATCATTTAAAAGCACGATTTGACATTCATCACAATTCTCTTTTTCCAACTGAATCAACTTTCTAGGTCTTCTAAGGATTCGAACTAGCACTTCTTAATTCCAGGGTGCAACCCCGAACAAAAAGGCTCTTGGGACCTATCTTCTAGGAAGTCTCGGATCGCGCATCCCGCCACTGCAGGACCCCTATTACAACCCTTCCCTCAAAGTTTCTAGCTGGGAGTCTCCCGGTTCGAACCCTTTGGTATGCTAAACGATCCGTAGCAGTCGATTCAAAACTCTTTGCACATAATCATTCATCACATCTATTTCAAATAGCTTTCTCAAGTTGGTTTAATATCAAGGAAGGCATAACACCACGTGTCACCCTCATAAATTCACTTTCGTAAATAAGTTTTGCTTTCTTTAAAACATAATCACGTATGAAAGGTAGTTCACAAGAAGTTGCATTCAAGGATCATTTCACGTAAAATACAAAACTCGTTTCAAAACTACTTCTAAACATCACGTAAAGCAATCACTTAACACGAATAGCCACCATTCAATGCAAGCAGTCATTCTCAGCTCTTTTCTAACTATGCATTTCTCAACTCATCAAATTAATAAGATTAATTCCATTTTCCGAGCCACAATAATCACAAGTAGGTGCCACCTAAGTCAACGTCTCAACTTCTCATAATTCTTTGTCTTTACTTCAATTCCTCTTCCTAGGTCTCAACTTTATAAATCAAGTTCCTTTGCTCATACTTGGCCATATAACTCCTAATCTCGGTTTATCACAAAAGTTCCTTTTTCTAAGCTCATCTTCCAACGTAATTTCATCTCAAAGCTTAGGTAGATCCAAACACAACTTAACCTTACGATTCGCAGCTTGTCATTTCCCGCCTCAAATTTCCATTGTATGTCTCTATCTCATTACTCAACTCTTGTTCGTCCATCCTTAGTTATACAACTCTTAATCACTTTTCATTATTCAACTTTCGTTAGCTTAGCTTACCTTCACATTCGGTTCAACCTCGAGGATTTAAATATACTTCGAACTCAATTAATCCGACAATCACCCATTTCTCACTCCCATGCCTCAACTGTGCATCATCAATATGAATCACAACTATACCCAAACCACAACGTACTTGTCCCCAAATCTTAATATTACTCACTAGACCCAAACAATCTAACTTTATCGGAATCATCAAGTTTCGGATTCAACTTTAAGTAACTACTAAATTTCTTCAATGTTCCCAATTCAACTCTACTATTTAACCAAGTAAATCCCTTCATGTCCATATTCAGCCCTAACAATTCCCTAACTCCATTCGAAGCTCTTATTTCAATCTTAAACAACTACTAGGGCTGTTCCGCAATACATGAAGACTCGGACTTTACTCAAGCACAATTTTGAGTTATATAAAAGGAATCGGGTACAAGAATTTCTCACTTATAGAGTTTTGATTCCCAAGGCATTCTCTCGTATCTTAGAAACTTTTATGAGTGATATAGTATTTTCTCTAAGTGATATGGCATTTACTTCATGTATTTTTCTTGTCTCTAAGTGACATAGAAAACAGACTATGCACTCACGCTGTCTCACTCGGTTCTAAGTCCCTCATCACTTAGAATTATGGCATGTTGAAATGACTAGTATTTTACCTAACCGCACTCAGGTCCGACTTCATACTATAAGTCTTATTTTGTTATTAGTCGGCGCTTCTAGTCTAAACCATGCTTAGTCTAGATCAAGTTTGTTTCACTCGATATTCGTTGTACAACTTGATTCTCGCTTAGACTAACTCGGATGGAATTTTGAGTTTCATGGATATTAGACTCAAAATATTCCATTCTTTTTCCGACTCGGATAATTAGTCACTTAATTATCTTAATTATATTATTATCTCGTGTCTAATCTTGAACCAAAGTATTTTATACTTTGAGAACCAATTTGATTTACTTTTGTAGGTTATTCAAACGAGGATACACTTTTTGAAATACAAAAGTAACCAAGCTTCAAAACGTCAAATCACTAGCGGACATGGCTTTTCCCATTCTCCGACCTAGCCCCAAAAGATTGTGTCGAGGCCGTCTGTTTCCAAATCGGAAAACCGAAACGCCAAGCTTAACGAGTGGTTTTCACCTTACTTTTGATGACACCGCCAGTGGTTTTAGACACGTTCAAGGAAGTCAAGAGCCGTTGTCTAACGTTCATATATCAACGGATATTTTCCGAGTGACTCGGAAAATCCTACACAACGGTCATACAGGGACTTCCAGTCGGAAGATGGAGATAACGGCTACTCTGCCTGGTCATCTATAAAAGGAAGCCAACTCTCAAGACTTGAAGATTGCCGAACCTATTGTTAATACATACTTAAGCAAAAGTCATTGTATTCACTCACAATCTTCTACTTACAACTCCACTCTGTAATTCATTATATTCCGAGTTGTAAGGTCTTGTACTTAGATACAAACACTCTCTTCGTACTTTCTAAGTTAGGTCCCTTGAATGAGCTGTAAAGGTTAACTCGACTTAGTTGTCCCTAACTGTAAGGGTTATCTCGGCTAGGAAGTACTAGATCGGATAAGGGAAATTCGAGTCTAGGAAAAACTTGTAAAGAGTTGTTTAAGGGAGCAACTCGGGTTCGATCGATCTACGGTATTTTATGGACTCGGAATAGTGGATTTGACTTCGTGCTTGGATTAGCATGGTCCGTGGTTTTCCGCCCCAGGAGGGTTTCCACGTACTTGTTGTGTTTTCACTTTCCGAGTAGTAAACCATTTAAATCGTTTTAAGTTTTATCGCATTATTGGTTTAACTCCGAGTGTGTGGCCGTTGAGTTGTATACTCCGAGCATGTGGCTCGTTGAGTTATGTTATCCTTTTATGCAGGGTTTTAGGGCTTTAAGCCTAAGGGATAGTCCACATTGCAAACAGAACTCTGCCGAAATTTTTAGGAAATCTCAAATTCTTTTGGAAAACAACCTTTCTTGCCTTTAAGTTGGATTTAGATTACCAAACCAATACCAGAAAGAGCCTTGGGAGTTCCTTTAAGGAACTCCGGCGATGTAATACTCCTAGAGGGTGTTTTGGGGTGTTATAAAATGGTATTAGAATATAGATTTTGGTGACCTTAAGTTTGCATTGCATATAGCCGTCTAGCATTCTTGTTATGTGACTATGTGTTTTGTTTGTGGCCGACATATGTGTGCCCTTAAGTTCAACCTCTGCCTTATAATTGACTACCTCGTTGACTTAGTTAAATTAGTCGATTGTAAACCGTCCATTTGGGTGATGTGTGAGTGACTTGTGTGTGCTAACTGTGTAAGTAGGTGTGGCCTTAAGTTCAACCTTTCTTCCGGTCCATTACTCATTGATTTCGTTGAGTCCTTAATTAGAAACCTCTATCTTTAGGACCTCCTTGATTTGAATTCTTACGTGATTAGTCTGGAGGATGAGTTCAACAATCTGAATCGTGAACTTATGTGCTTATATTTGTGAGTGATTTATGCGTGCTAAGTATGTGATTGAGTGCGGTTGAATTTTTATTTGTGTTCCGGTAGTCACCGGTTTCGTGCTTGTGACTTCGAATTGTTACTTGACTTAGGAATCCTACCTCTAAGAAGAACCATACGAGTATTCAATTACGTATTGATTGTTTATATGCTTATTTCCAAGGAGTTTAGAAAGTGTATAGTCGATCTTAGGTGGGAAAAGAAAAGACATACGATGCACTAGCATACGTGAAACATTTGTTGGAGATTCCTGATCCAGTTTATTGATTTAGTCATAGAGGCTGCCTTTTGGGAGTTGTTACTAAGAAATGAATGGAAATGCCACACTATTAAATAGGGTAGGGCTGAGTAACCCGAGTATTGAGAAATACTTGCATATATTTACGGGAATACTTACATATTTCTAAGTATTATACTTGTAATTTAGTTCATGCAGTTTGTGCCGGATGTATAATAAACCATTTAGATTGTTTTGAGTTTTATCACATAATTAGTTTCACTCCGGTGTGTGGCCGTTGAGTTGTATACTTCAAGCGTGTGACTCGTTGAGTTATGTTATACTTTTTATGCAGGGTTTTAGGGCTTTAAGCCAAAGGGATAGTCCACATTACAAACAATACTCTGCCGAAATTTTTAGGAAATCTCAAATTCTTTTGGAAAACCACCTTTATTACATTTAAGTTGGATTTAGATTACCAAACCAATACCGGAAAGAGCCTTGGGAGTTCCTTTAAGGAACTCTGGTGATGTAATACTCCTAAGGGGTGTTTTGGGGTGTTACACCGAGTTTACACTTTTTGAGTCCAATCTAAACTCAGATTGTCTTGTTCATTCCTTTCTAGCTTAAAGTTTCTAAGTTTGCTAAAATTTCCTCATCACCCTATTCACCCCTCTAGGGTGACTATGACTCTCCAAGAGTAAACCTTCATAGGATACTACTGGTTAACCATGGCAGCGGATTGCCATGAAATTGTTAAGAACTTCCACAAGTGTCATGTGTATGCAAATTTACAACACCAACCACATCGTTTCTCACAACAATTGCATCACTCAGGCCATTCTCGGTTCGGGAATTGTTATTATTGCAAAAGTGACCCCTAAAGGAACGCGTGGTAACGAATTTATGTTACCTGCAATTGACTACTTCCCAAGTGGAAAGAAGTAGCCTCTTACGCCACCTTGACGTCAAAACAGGTAGCCAAATTCATTACTCACAATATGATTTGTCGATATGGGGTACCCTATGAATTGATCGGTGACTATGGTAGTCACCTGAAGAAAGAAGTAGCGGACTCTACTGGAGAAGTACAAGATCAAACATCTTTCAATGATGATTCATGGACATAGCATCGTAGACTTGGTCATATCAGCGTGCATACCATCAAAAAGCTTGCATCTCATTGATTAGTTAGGGGTTTACCTAACTCTACATTTAAGAAAGATAAAATATGTGAAGCATGCACAAAAGGAAAGCAAGTTAGATTATCCTTCAAACCACTCAACACTATATCTACATCCAAATTACATGAATTGATTCATATGGATTTGTGTGGGAAAATTCCTATGAAAGGCTTAGGAGGTGAATCATATGTGCTGGTTATTATTGATGATTATTCACGATTTACCCGGGTATATTTTCTGAAGAACAAGAATGAAACCTTCAAAGAGTTCACTAAGATATGAAGGAAAATCTATGTGAAGTCCGAGACTTAGATCGAAGAATTCCAACTAACCATGAAAGGGAGTTCAATTACTTAGAGTTTACAAACTTTTGTGACAAGAATGACATCTCCTGCAATTTCTCAACACCAAGAACTCCTCAACAAAATTGCAGGAGCTTCTAACCACCCAAAAAGAATTAAATCAATTTGAAAGAAACAAAGTCCGGAATCGACCAAATGACCTTCTAACCACCCAATAATAAGAACCAAATAGGTTTTCAAGAACCAATTGGATGAGGGAGGGTTGGTAGTCGAAATAACGCCGGAGTAGTTGCTTAGGGATATAACCAAGAAGAGAGAATTGATTGTATGGAAACCTTTACACCTATTGCTAGGATTGAGGCCATAAGAATTCTCTTAATATTTGCATCTAGCATGAGCATTAAGTTTTATCAAATAGATGTTAAGTGTGCATATTTTAATGATTATATTCAAAAAGAAGTTCATGTTGAGCAACCCTCTTGATTTGAAAACTCTCAATTTCCAAATCACGTTTTCAAGTTGCAAAAGGCTTTATATGGTTAGAAATAAGCTCCCAGAGCTTGGTATGAAAGGCTAATAAGTTTCTTGGTTAAATGACTTCAAAAGAGGTCAGATTGACAAAACTCTTTTTACAAAAACCAAGGGGAATGATTTTCTTATCATTCAGATCTATGTTGATGACATTATATTTGGAGCTAGTTAATGAAACTCTATGCTAGAGTTTTCCGAGTTAATGAGACAGGAGTTTTAAATGAGTATGATGGGAGAACTCAATTTCTTCCTTGGATTGCAAATCAAGTCAGAAAAGGATGGCTTCTATGTCCATCAATCAAAGTGCACCAAGGAGTTATTAAAGAAGTACAAGCTATAAGATGTAAAGCATGTAGCAATACCTATGAGTGGCGAGTACAAAATTAAACTTAGATGAGAAAGGTAAAGTTATAGATTAGAAGCTTTACAAAGGTATGATTAGATCTCTAGTTTATCTCACTTCTGGTAGGCTAGATATCATGTTTAGTGTTTTGCTTTGTGCAAGATTTCAAGCTAATCCTAAGTAATCATATCTCACTACAGTGAAGATAATTTTTAGATATCTTGCGGGGCCTCAAACACTTGGTCTTGGTACTCGAAAGACCGAGATCCGACCCACACTTGGATACTCGGATGCTGACTATGATAGGTACAAAGTTGATACAAAGAGAACATCAGGAGCATGCCAATTTCTGGGTCAATCACTCATCTCCTAGCATTTAAAGAAGCACAACTCGGTTGCTTTATCAACTCCCGAGGCTGAGTTCGGTGCAGTTGGAGCTTTTCCGCTCATATTCTCTAGATCAAACAACACTTGAAGGATCTTGGACTATCATTCACATCAATCCCTATTAAGTGTGACAATCAAAGTGCAATTAGCATCACTAAGAATCCAGTTCAAGACTATAAAGCGAAACACATAGAGGTCGGGTATCATTTTCCGAGAGACCATTATGAGAAAGGTGATATTGAACTTGAGTTTATTCCTATAAAATTTCAATTAGCTGTTATATTCACTAAACCTCTGGGTGAAGATTAGTTTTGCTTTATTAAGAATGAACTTGGCATGTTAAATGAATGATTATCCGAGTTATTACATAAGTTATTCTACTCGATTGATTGTTACATGCTTTGAGTGAATAACCAATGGATCGGGAGACATAGAATGAGGCCGAGCTATGAGTTATAAATTTTCCGAGTGTGTTCTGAGTCACTTAGAACTTTATTGAGTCGGACTCAAATTTTTTGCAAAATAGACATGAAAATTTTGGGATCATCTCTTGATAAATGGAGAATCTCATAAATGTTTTCAAAAATCCTTTCTTCTCTCTCTCTTTGTCACGCAAACAGTTAGAAGAACTAGCCATTATAAGAAAGACGCTTGGGAAACTAGTCGTTACTCGTAGGGAGACTCAACGGTCCGATAACCGTTGCTTGGTAGGCTGGGTAAGAAAGGCGGTTATTCAATGAAAGCATTTATTCTATAAATAGCACCACTTCATTTTCACTTATTCACTTTGCCTACTTATTGCTCATATTCTTGCTCTCTTTAGTCTCTTTTTCTCTTTACTCTTAAACTCTCTCTACCTCTTCCATTATCCGTTAGAGAGGTTTAGCTATGGAGGGAGGTTCAGCCATGAAGAAGGCCGGAACCAAGTCAACTCGTTATGAGGCTGCTCAAACAAAGGGTAAAGCCCCCGCCTCGGAAGAATCAAAGGTACTTGTTGCTCAACACTTCTATATTGATGATAAGTTTTTCTCCAAAACTTCTTCACTACTACAAAGCTGTTAATTAGTGACAAAAATTAGCGAAGGATACGGTTCCATCACCAAACAACGATGGAATCAACGACGAAACTAACAAAAACGAGTAAGTGCGTCGGACAGCGACGGAATTAGTGACGGATACCCATTTCTATTGCTATTTTTGAATTAGCGATGGAAATGTCCGTCATTATTCCGTCATTGTCAAGAGTAGTGACGAACTATTCTGTCGCTAAGCCGTAGTCTGTAGGAATTAAAATTTTCGGATCTAGAAAAAAAACTATAATAAAATTAATTTTGTAAGTAGCGACGAATTTTTCTATTGGTGTAAGAAAATTTAAGTTAGCGACGGACTATTCCATCGCTAACCTATTATAAATTTCAAATCCGGCCTATCGGCCGGACCGAGTGACGCGAAGCCGAGAGAGAGAGAGAGTGAGTGTGAGCGATAGTGAGCGAGAGTACCCAACCGCCACCGTGCTCTACCGCCACCGGCCGTCGGCCGTCCGCTGCCCCCATTCGCCGCCCGCGCCGACGTTGCCGCCGCTACTTCTAGTCTGCTGCCCTTCTACTCGTGAAGTTTGGCCCAAGGGTTCAAGGCTGGAGGAGGAGACCTTGGTTATTGTCGCCGCTATCGCCACCTAGAGGAGACCGTCGCGGTCGTGCCACCGCCACTTCCACCGCCGCCAAACAAGTGTTTTCTTGATTTGTTATTAGATTTAGGGTTTTGAATAATTTAGTACAAATTGATGATTTTATATAATTTGATGCAAATTGTTGTTGTTTGTGAATTAATTTGAAAAGAAAAATGTGTAATTGTGTGATATATGTATATATGTTTTGTTGTTTAAAGTATGTGAGGTTAGATTTGTTGAAAATAATTGTTGAAGTTGAAGTAAATGTTATTTGTGATTTATATATGTGTAATTTTTTGTAGTTTATTTATAAATTTATTGAACTCTTGACAATTTATCAATAGATAGTGGTTAATTGTGTGAAATTAGAAATAACATTATTGTTCTAAATTTTGAAATAATTTTACAAATTATATTTGTGTGTGAGTTAATTTATACTAATTCTGTAGAAATAATGTAATGAATTTTATTTGTGTAAGTTTATTTATGCTAATTAGATATGGTTAGTTTAATGATGAAATAAATAATTAAGAGTAAAATATAGAAATTAAAGAAATTTATGTATAAAAAAAGTATATGTTCAATGCATGATGGTTATATATTATGTTAATTATAGACTAAAGAAAGGTAATCACAACATCTCCATCTATTGATTAATAACTAATAATTGAATAAATTGTTAAATGTTAATTAGAATATATATGGACGGGCCTATGCATCGTAGATGGATGTATCGTAGGTTATTACCTAGTAGAGTTGGGTATAGACAAGAGTTTTTAGACGGGGTTGAGGAGTTTGATGCACATGCTAAAAGTTAATCGAGAATCTGTATAGAATCAAGAATATAGTTGTCCATGTCGCAAATGCAAAAATCGGAAGTATAAGGATCCCGAAAAGTTAAGTTACACCTTTATCAATATGGTTTTCTTCCAAACTATTGGTATTGGACAAGTCATGGAGAAATAGATCCTCGGTTAAATTGAGTAAGGTGTAGTTTCTTAATAAAAGAATATTTATATCTAATGCTTACGTGTTTTTTGCTAACGTGTACTTTCTTAATGCTTATTTGAAGGTGCAACAATTTTATTTAATCTTTCTTGACCGTTGGATGTTTACTAATGTTTATATGTTGTTTATGTTGGGAATTATGGAACGAGGTAGAGGCGGGTTGAAAAGATCAGCAACTCGAGGAAGGGCTAGAAACAACGTCAATACCGATGGTGAAGGTGACAATGTAAACACTTCTAGCCCCCTCAAAACCCTCCTCACATTCGGTCTCCTGTAGGTGGAGCACTCTCTCCACACTCCCCTTACAACCAAGCTCTAATGGGTGGGTCATTCATCCCAAACCCTCCTTATTTCCTACCTCCATTGGGTACAACTCCAAACATCCCACACATCCCGACATGCAAACTCCAATGGGTGGGTCATTCATCCCACACCCACCTTTTTCTCACCATGCTCATCTGTCTTGGAACCCGCCCCATACGTACTCATATAACCAATATGGTATGACACTTATACCACTCATCAACTTTGGTGCCGAACAAAGGCCACCACAAAGACCTATGAATGATAGTGCAGCCGATGCAGGCGATGAGCATGCCGGTGAGCATGAATCAAGCAATGCTAATAGCCGATTAAAGATTCGGATTGAGCCGGATGGTGAAGGGTAAGTGTGATAATAAGTAATAAAATGAAATAAGCTTAATAGTAGAAGTCTATAACTAACTATTTTATATGTTTCTTGATTAGGTTCTTTCCCATTGATAAAGTAGTGGGCACAATTTCCCACATCTTCCAAAGCAAGTATGATGGAGCATGGCCTACATGGGGTAAAGTTCCTCGATCACAACGAGATTTTATAACTTTATGTATGTTTGAGCATTATATTATAATTTTATAACTTATAAACTACTTTTTCATTTATACGAAGTTTTACTCTGGTCTCCAACCGATGAAGTCCAAATCAAAAGAAATTTTGAGAAGAAAGGAAGTGATCGATTGAAGGACTTCTTGTTGAAAGCAAGGAAAACTAAAAAGAAGCCGAAATGGTTGAGTGACAACTACTAGAGAGAGTTGTTAGAATACTTGGGAAACTGCTGAGTATAAGAAGTTACGTGAGCGAGGCTAAAAAAACCGCAATGCTTGATCAAGGTGGACTTTGTTCATCGCTTTATACTTGTGGCTCAATCCCTATGACGGAGCATAAGCGGCGATTGGTACATAACCTTTTAGTGATTACGCATGTAACTACTAACATGTTCAAATTAGCAAATTGAATGTCTACTAACATTTTTTGTATTTAGATGAAGGAGCTTAAAGGAGTTCTTCATCTACCAACCCAACTGTTTTCACGAACCCACAAGACCAAAAAGGACCAATGGGTTGACCGGAAAACCAAGGCCATTTATGTGAGTTATCTTAGATATGCAATTTTCACATTTTTCAATATCAGGTCTTCTTTGACAACCTTTAATAGTTACATGCCTCAAAAATTTATATATTTTTCAGGAAAAGTTTGAAAAAGAGGGGAAAAGTTGCAAAACACTCAACCCACTCAACCTTCTACTGATGATCCCAACTCTTCTAAGGATTGTGTGTCCACCCCTTCACAACATGAGTTGTGGGTAAAAGCCAATGCGAACAAGAAAGGTCGCATTTATGGACTTGGATCCGAGGCAAAAATATAAAATCCACCATGTCGTTCAAATCACTTGAAAGCCAATACTCCGGATGACTCGGATTTGAGAGCAATAGTGCATAACTTAACTTCGTGTTACATCAATGGATTGAGTATGCTCATGTGCTTGGGTTGAAAAATAGGGAGCTCAAAGAAAAGGTTGAGCGTTTCGCTGAGCCAATAGCACACTTCATTGAATTTATGAAATCTCGGTAAGCATCCGAATCTCACCGTAGACCGAGTACAAGGACAAGAGGAAGAGGAAGAGGAAGAGGAAGTGTGAGGACCCTAAATTCTTTATGATCAGAACTTGTGTGTATTGGTGAACATTTTGTGAACTTTTGGATAATGTGTTTATGGTTGGTTGTGAACTTTTGCATGGTTGTTTTTGTGAACTTGTGAATTGGTTGTAAATGTGTTTGGATTGTTTATGATTGTGAAATGTATGTTGGATTTGTATATCCAACTTGGAGTTGTTTGTAGTGTACGTTGTGGCATATGTAAATGTCAAATGTAATTGTGACATATATGAATGTTGGGTTTGTATATCCATTCACATATTTTTGTACTAGGTTGCCAAAAAATAGAAAAAACTAATGTCGAATTCTCGTAATACAGACAACGGAATAGCTAATCCCCGACGGAATAACGACATATTAGTGATGGAACAGCGACGAAATAGCGACGGGACGATGACGGAACGAGCGACGAGACAGCGACGGAATAGCAACGGATTAGTGACGGAAATCAACGACGGCTTTTTGGATTTTCCGTCGCTGAAATCGATGACGGAAAGTGATATTCTATCGCTAATGTTCAGCAGCTATGGAATGCTATCCCGTCATTGTTCCATCGCTAAATAGCGACAGATTCGGAAATTTCCGTCGCTAATTTAAGCGACTCGGTATTTACCGACGAATGTTTTCCATCGCTAATTTGAAAATTCCGTCGCTATTTCACATGTTTTCATCGCTATTTTCGTCGCTATACGTCGGTTTTCTAGTAGTAATTTTTCCTGGATCAAACCCTCTATACAAATAGGTATCTTCAATTACCTGTGTTTCTTTGACTATATATACCCATAACTCGTTACTAAGTTCTATTTCCATATGGCAATTAGAGATGACGTGATTCCTTACGTCGTCCAAGGCAAGGTAGTCTGTATCAACCTTGCTCTCCTTCACAAACTCATTGTTGTGAAGTCTCTCTTTCTCAATTCTAACCCTATTCCTTTCAATGAAGTCACGAGATGACTTGTTTGATAACTATGCTAAAGAAACTCCTAAGTCTAGAAAGAACTTTTACGTGACTTACATGACATCTAAAGCTAGTCTTTTGTGCTTCATTCTCATGAGAACTTTCGTTTCTTACTTTCCTTCACAAGAGAACCCTAATAGTAAAGTTTTCAAGGTTCTCTTTGATATTCTGGAGGGTATGATGTTAGCCACTTTCCATTCATTACGGAACATATTGCTTCGTTCCATCTCATGAAAAGAAGAATCCTTATCCCTTTGGAGCTCTTCTTTCAACTACATTCAACCGGTTTGGGGTCGAATCTCCTTCGACCCAAACAAGTGCTTAGAACCTACCGTTTGTTTTGGTAGAGATGAAATCATAGGCCTTCGATATCGGGAAATCCAACCTGGTCTCTAGGTTCACTCCTCAAAACGCACTCCTCCTCCTCCATCTCGGACTCAAACTAGTCCCGAGGTCCCACTTCTTACAGTTGGATCATCTACTTCTCTGCCTGCCCCTTCTATTGAACTCCTTTAGAAGGTGGCTACTCGGTTTGTCTCTCTAGCTAAAGAGTTACAAGTAACTCTAGGAGCCTTCTAAGCTTTCTTGCCATTGTTGGCTCGGTACTAAAGTCGAGGCTCGGACTCGGATCGACCGAGTCAAGAAATGATTGCAAAATTCAAGGAGGTTATCAAGAAACAACAAGAAAAAATCTGCCACCTTCGGGAGCGAAGGTCCATCGCAGATAGAGGACTCAAAATCTAAGGAAGAACAGCCTGTAGAGTCCTCCAGGTTCTTCGAATCGACTCGAGAATAAGCTTAAGAGGAAGTAGAAGAAGGATAAGGAGAGGCTGAAAGAGAAGGCTGAAGAAGGAGAAAAGGAGCGTGAAGTAGTTCAATCCGAGGGAAAGGGCACCAAAGAACCTAAGGTGATCTCATCCGATTATACTCGGTCTACCTCAAAAGAGGCTGGTGATGTCGGCCAATCTAAGGCCTCTACCTCGGAACCACGACTCGTAGCGAGCATTTGCTAAGGAAGAAGAAGAAGGCGAGGAATATCTACCTCCGAGTCACGGACAAGTCATCCCACTGCCTGATCTACAACTGTTGTTGCCCCCTTGCCAAGTTGTTTCTACATAAGGGTACAAGCGAGAGGCCCAATTCTCGCTCTTCCACTTCTCACCGGATCTGCTCTACTTGCTCTTAATTTCAAAATTTTGTTCTACTTTTGTCCAACATCTTTTGTACTTAGTTGTTCTTTACTCCCTCCTTTTGTTATTTTTTGCTAAAATGCATAGAGGGAGAGATAAGATAGAAAAGAGATGTTTGGTTTAGGGGAGTTTTTCCTTAGCGGCTTCTATGTTTGTTTACATTTACGTACAATTGCTTCTATTGATGAATGAAATTTACTTATTTCGACCATATTTTTTTCGAGTAGAACTACTTACTTACTCGATGTATTTTTCTTTAACAAGTATGCTCTTATTATTCCAAGAAGCATGTTATGAGTTGTATATGATTTGAGTTGTTCAATATCTGTTATTATTCTTTCTTGCTCCGATCAACGAGACAATGAAAACTTAACTCTCTCAACTAATTAGTTTCTATGTTAATTATGGAATGCCTTTCAAAAAGGGGAGACTGAAGACTCGGGTATAACTCTCTATCTCTGTATAGCTTTGATTCTAAGTCATTCTAAGCTTTTAAGAAACTCATATCTAAGTTTTTGTTCTTTTCGACCCACTCGGAAACCATAACACTCGAATCGGGTTTCGACTCACTCAAATATAATTCGAACAATGTCATGAGTAAATAATTTCACAAACACTTTAAATTCGAGTATGGACTTGATGTTCAAGCTGAAAATGAATTACAACGTTAATTCTACTTTCTAAGTCAACATACTTAATGAAATTGTTTACTTGATAAAGTTTATATTTTCTAATTCTTTATTCTTACTAACTTGATCATTTTATGCATTGACTCAAGACGGAATTTGAACCTAATTAATATTATACTCATAAAATTTCATTCCTTTAGGCTAAGGATAATTAAGAGCTTAATAACATTGGATTAATTATTATCTTTGGCTAATCTTGGACCAAAGTATTAGTATACTTTGAGCACCACTTTGATTTACTTTTACAGGAAGATTAAAGAAGTTTAATCTGATTTTGAAAAGTAAAAGCAACCGGTTTCTAGCCGATAAACACCGGAAGACATAAATAAGTCATTTACGGACATGACTCATACACCGTGTCAAGGTTGTTTGTTGACAAATCAAGTAAACTTCAACTTTGTGTCCAATGGTTGTTTCCACCCCAAAATTTAGTCACAACCAAAGGGATGGACCACTTTTTGAGCCAAGGACCACCACTCAACGTTTATATTACAATAGATCCTTTTTGGAGTGACTCAAACTAGTCGTTACAATGGCTATTGAAGATCACCGAGTCCAGAACATGTCTTAATGGTTATTCCGCCCTGCTATGTATAAATAGAAGCCACTCCCTAAGACATCAAGATTGTTAAACACGTTGCTTAACACTTACTTAATGCATAGTTACCTAATCATCGGCTTATAACTCCAATTTTGTAATTCTTACTTTTTGAGTTGTAAGGGAAAGTCTTGTAGTCACTTCTACTATTACTACATTCTTCTAAGTCCCTTGACTAAAACGTAACGGTTAACTTAGCTCGGTTGTCCCTAACTCGTAAAGGGTATCTTTGTTAGGAAGTACTAAATCGAGATAAGGGAATTTACGAGTGTAGAAAAACTTGTAATTGAATTGTTTAAGGGAGCAATTCTATAAAGAGTCGAGTCTACTATATTTTGTGGATTCAAAATAGGGGATTTGACTTGGTGCTTGGACGAGCACCTGTCCATGGATTTCTGCCCTATGAGGGTTACAACGTATTTCTCTGTGTATTGGACTTTACGAGTTCATTCTAGACTCATAATTATTTTATATGTCTGTTTTGTCCAAAAGCAGTTTGTGTTTTCTGAAAAATCTTCCATCACCCTATTCACCCCACCTCTAGGATGACTTAGTCTCTCCAAGAGCAAACCTTCAACAAACAGAGATAACGTGCTCTCTTACTGTTGTCCAAGGCAAGGTTATTCCTATCAATCTTGCTCTACTTCACAAACTCTTTGATGTGAAGCGTCTTTTTCTCAATTCCAATACTATCCCCTTCAATGAAGTCACTGATGACTTCTTTGATAAATATGCAAAAGAGATCCCTCGGTCCGGAAAGAATTTTTCTATGGCTCACATGACATATCAAGCAAGACTCTCTTCTTTATTCCGATGCAAACTTTCTTTTCCTATTATCCATCCAAAGAGAACCCTAATAGCAAAGTGCTTAAGGTTCTCCATAATACTATTGAAGGGATTTAAGGTTGACCTCTTCCTTTCCATTTGGGAACAGGTTACTTCTATTCCTTCGACCCGAAGAAGCTTCCATACCCCCTTTAGAGCTCTTCTTTCTACTATCCTCGCTCGGTTCAAGGTAACTACGGGAGCATTATCCCCTCGGCCTACCCCTTCTATTGAGCTCCTTTAGAAGGTGGCTACTCAATTTGTTGCTCGGGCCAAAGAGTTGCAATCAACTCTAAGAGCCTTTTAGGCTTTCATGCCTATTGTGTCTCGGTTCCAAAGTAAGGCTTAGACTTATATTGATTAGAGTCAAGCCTTAAGTGCTAAACTCAAGGTGGTGATCAAGTGCCAAGAAGATCAGATTTTGCACCTCCGGGAGAGACGATCCAAGGATGCTGAGGACTCAAAAGCTTCTAAAGAAGTACAACTTTCAGAGTCCTTAAGCTCTTCCCGGACTAAGTTAGGACGAGGAGGAGGAGGAGAAGGACAAGGACAAGGAGAAGCAGAAGGAGAAGAAGAAAAAGAAATTGGAGCGACCCTAGCTAGGGCACAAGCAACAAAGAACCTGAGGTGAACTCCTCATATCACACTCATTTTGCTTCGAAGAGGCTGGAGATGTAGCCGAGTCTAAGGCCCCCTCATCGGTTCAACAATCACCAATTGAAGTGGCTGAGGGCTCATAAGAAAAAGGAAGTAGAGGAAGAGCTTCATCCGTCCTACGAGACATGTCATTCCACTTTCTAATCTGCCTCTACTCTTCCCTCCTCACCCAGCTGCATCAACTTAGGGCTACGAGGCATCGGGACAAGGAGAAGTAGAAGGAGAAGAAGAAAAAGAAATTGGAGCAGCCCTAGCTAGGGCACAAGCAACAAAGAACCTAAGGTGAACTCCTCATATCACACTCATTCCGCCTCGAGAAAAGGCTGGAGATGTAGCCGAGTCTACGACCCCCTCATCGGTTCAACAATCACCAATTGAAGTGGCTAAGGGCTCATAAGAAAAGAAAGCAGAGGAAGAACTTCATCTGTCTTATAGACATGTCATTCCACTTTCTAATCTGCCTCTACTTTTCCCTCCTCGCCCAGTCGCATCAACTTAGGGCTACATGCATAGGTGTGGTCTCATCGTAACACCCCAAAACCTCTCCTAAGAGTATTACATTGCCGAGTTCCTCACGGGAATTCCCAAGGCTCTGTCAGGTGTCGGTTTGGCTCTCTAATCCCAACTTAGAGGTAATAAAGGTGGTTTCCCAAAGGAATTTGATATTTTCTAAAAATTTCGGCGAGTTCTATTTGTAATATGGATTATCTCATAAGCGTAAAGCCTTAAACCCTACATAAAAACATAATATAACTCAACAAACCACACGCTCGGAGTATATAACTCAATGGCCACAAGCCGGAGTCCAACCAGATTATGCGATAAAACTTAAAACAATCTAAATGATTTACGGTACATCAGGTACAACTATATGAATTAAATTACAAGTACAACATTTAAAAACATAAGAATGCATGTCAACCACTTGAGTCACTTCAACAGTCAACAATCGGCAGTCAGCAAGAGTCCGGAGTATGCTAAGTGTAGATCATTCTCCTGAAAGGGTACCTACAACACTAGGGACGGAAATGGGGGAAATTTGTGGGGTGAGCAATAAACCACGGACTCATCGGAGTCTTACACCCTAAAAATGGAAATTCTTTACACATAATACTTATAATAATGAAATTGGTGAAAACATAATACCATAATTGAAATCTAGATATTTTCAATGAAATCTCTTGCAATGAAAAGATCATAACTCTTCAATCACTTAAAAGCACGATTTCACATTCATGAACAATTCTTTTAGGGTTGAATCAACTAACACTTCTTTATTTCGGGCGCGACCCGAACAAAAGGCTCCCGGGACCTATCTTCGGGAAGTCTCGGAGCGAGTATTCTGTCTCTGCAGGACCCACGTTAGAACCCTTCCCTCGAAGTTTCTAGCTGGGCGTCCCCTAGTTCGAACCCTTCGGTATGCTAAACAATCCGTAGCTTGTCGATTCAAAATTCTTTGCACATACTCATTCATCACATTCACTTCACAGCTTTCTCAATCGGTTTAGCATCAAGGAAGGCATGACATCACATGTCACCCTTACAAATTCACTTTCTCAAATCAATTTAACACACTTGAAGACATAGCACTACGTGCCATCCCTCCAAATTCAATTTCTCAATCAGATTTGCTTCTTTAAAACAGAATCACGTTCAAAAGGCAATTCACAAGAAGTTGCATTCAAGTATCATCTCACTAAAATACAAAATGCGTTTCAAAACTACTTTTGAGCATCACGCAAGGAAATCACTTAACACGAATAGCCACTATTCAATACAAGCGATCGAGTCTTAGCTCTTTTCGAGCTACATCTTTCTCAATCCACCATTCTAGTACGATTAATTTCCATTTTCCGAGGCATAATAACCACAAGCGGACACCACCCGATTCAACGTGTCAACTTCTCACAATTCTCTTTTTTTTTTTTTTTTTTTTACTTCAATTCCTCATTCTATATCTCTATTCACTCAATTCACTTCGTTTGCTTACATCTCAACGTCTCACAACTCCCTGTCTTTGCTTCAATCCTTCATTCTAGATCTCTATTTTATAAATCAACTTCCTTTGCTCATATTCAGCCATATAACTCTTAATCTCACTTTATGACTTAAGTTCCTTGTTGCTAAGCTTATCTTCCAACTTATTTTCAGCTTAAGGCTTAAATAGATTCCAAACTCAACTTAATCTTATCATTGCTAGCTCGTTATTTCCCTGCCTCAAATTCCCATTGTGTGTCTTTATCTCATTACTCGACTCTTGTTCATTCGTCCTTAGTTATATAGCTCTTAATCACTTTTCATTATTCTATTTCCATCAGCTTTGCTTATTTTCACGCTTAGTTCAACCTCGAGAATTTAATTATCTTTTGAACTCAATTATCCCAATACTCACCCACTTCTCACTTCCATGCCTCAATTATACATCACTCAATACAATTTCATATTTCTCTTTAAGCCTCACTCATTATTTCCCGATATTAGTAATCATTTCTTAACGCCGTAAATTCAGGTAAATCTCTAAGGCTCAATCCGAGATACTCATTCATAACTTATGCCCAAACCATAACGTCCTCATCCCCATCCCCAATTGCCAAAATTCTCGATACTACTCATTATACCCAGGCAACCCAACTCCGTCCGAATTCCCGGTTTCTAATTTAGGCCTAAACAACTACCAATTCCCTCCATAATTCCTAATTCAACTTTCAGCAACTATTAAACTCATTCAATAGCATACATGTTCAATATTCACAATCACATTCAACAATCACGAGTAAACTCATTTGGATTTCGAAATTACTAATAGTTTAGAGTATAAGAGTACCCACCTCGAATTCTAGGATTTGGAATTGATTGAATTTGATTGGATTGCTTGTTGTCCGTGTTCTGCGTCCGGTTGCGGTTCGGCATCCCTGGTTCCTACTACCCTTGGTCTAGCCCTCGTTTGCTTGCCCTCTCTCCTCCTCCCTTGCCACCGTTTCTTTTTTCCCGGTTCGGGCCTCCCGAACTCTCGCTCGTCTGTCTCTGTTTCGAGCCTCTGCACCGCCCCTCGCTTTGCCCGGTCTCTCGCTTTTTCCCTCACTCGCGTCGCCGGCTGCCGCTTCTGTGTCTATGGTGGTCACCGGCCACCCCTCGGTCTCTTCGACCCTCACACCGCTCACCCTCTCTCTCTCTCTCTACGCTCGGTCCTCCCTCTTCCCTTCTTCCTTCGCTCGGTTTCTTTTCCTTCTCGCCTCCCCGAACCCTCGCTCTCCCTTTTCCCACCGGCCGCTCGCTGTTCAAGCGGGCCACCGGCCTCGCTTCGGCTCCCGCGCGTTCTCTTTCTCCTTCCCTCTCTCTGTTTCTCCCGCTGGCTCCTCTGCTGCTCGGGCTCCACCGAGCCCTCTTTGCTTCCCTCTCTTTCCATCGCCTAATTGGGTTGGTGTCTCATTATTATTAGACCCCATAATTTATCTTTCTCATCTCTTCATAATCCAACCAAAGTAATTATCGGCCCTGTACGACAAGTCCATATCCCTTTCCTTTTCTGTCCTCTTATGCCGTTGCATTTTGATTTATGTTAATACGCCGGCCACGACAATTCCTAATCACCCAATAGTTTAATTCGGATGGAAGAAGGGAGGCAATTTCCTTGATTTAGTTTATTCGATAGTAGCTTTCGAAGGAATATCGAAGTAATACGTCCGGTCTGTAAATTAAATCAGTCACTCACCCCCTAGATGTGTGGAATATTACTCAATAATTCTATGCTTTACAGCTGCTTTTCGTTAAAATTACGGGTATTACATCCATGTTCTTTTGCCTCTACTCGAACTACCCCTCCCTCCCGATTTTAATTTTTATTTTGTCCAACATCTTTGTTCGTTTTTATTCATCCCTCCTTATTTTTTGTAATTGATGAAATGCATTGGGGGAGAGAAATGGATAGATGTTTGGCTCGGGGGAGTTTTGTATTTTTTTTGTGTTCTATGAATGTATAAAAATTCCTAAGTCTTATCGGCGCCGGCGCACCTCCGCCTCCACTCGAAATCCCCCTCTCGTAGGAGCCATGCACCTGAGTCACAATTCCTCCGTCTCTCCGTTTTTTTCTTCTTTCAAATTTTTTTTGTCCGGACAACTAATGTGTATTACTTGTTCTTTTCTCCCTTCGTTTTGTTATTTTGTTTTTTTTTTTTGCTGAAAGGCAAGGGGGAGAAATGTAGTCGAAGCTGGTTGTCTTGTTTAGGGGAGTTTTTCCGCCCTTGTAATTTTTAATGGATTAATGCATTTCATTATTAACTTCGAGTTCTTTATTTTACGAGTTAATGTTAAAGCATACTTTATTTTTTTGTTTTGCTCGATATATTATATATTGCTCCGATCCTTTGAATATGTCTTACTCATGAGCAAACTACTCGGAATCAATCTATTTTTCCTCTAATAAAGTTTCTGTTTAAGTTTGGAATGCCTTTCATCAAAAAGGGGAGATTGAAGACTCGGACACTCGCTTAATACTTTTGTGAGTTATAAAAAAGGAATCGGGTATAACGATTTCATACATGTAGAGTTTTGATTCCAAGGCATTCTCTGTGTCCTAGAAACTTAGTTGGGTAAAATAGTATTTTCTCTAAGTGATACATCTTTCACTTATCATATTTATCGCTTTTCCATAAGGGACTCGAAAACTGGTTCTTTATTCCGAGTCCATCCTCACTCGGATTAATCGCATTTTTGAATATACCAATATTCCGCTATTTCTCACTCGGAATCGACTTGTGGTTATTTGTTCTATTTCGTTATAGTCGGTATTCTTAGTTTATTTCATGATTAGTCTATATCAAGTTAATCCTCTCTAATATCCTTTATCGAACTTGATTCTTCCCTTAGACTAAGTCGGATGGAATTATGAGTATCATGGATATTGGACTCAAAAATTCCATTTCGTTTCGACTCGGATAATCTGTTGCTTAACTACTATAATTATTTTATTATCTCGCGTCTAATCTTGGGCCAAAGTATTCTATACTTTGAGAACCAAAATTGATTTACTTTTGTAGGTTATTCAATCGAGGATACATTTTTCAAAATACAAAAGTAACCGGCTTCAAAACGTCAAATCACCAAGCAGACATGGCTCTTCACCTTCCCTGCTCCAGTCCCGGAAGATTGTGTCGAAGCTGCTGCGCTTCCATATCCGGAAAACTGGAACGCTAAGCTTAACGGTGGTTTCCACCTCATTTTTCAAGACACTACCGATGGTTTTGGGACTTCCAAGAGAGTTAAACCGTTGTCCAACGTTCATATTTCAACGGATACTTTCGAGCACTCGAAAGCCTCTATCAACAGATCATAGAAGACTCTTAGACAGTAGATGAAGATAACGGCTACTCTGCTTGGTTATCTATAAATAGAAGCCACTTCACAAGACTTGAAGGTTGCCGAACATATTGTTTATACACATACTTGATCAAAGTTATTGTATTCACTTTCAATCTTCAACTTACAACTCCCACTCTGTAATTCATTACTTTCGAGTTGTAAGGTCTTGTACTTAGTTACAAACTCTTCTTACATTCTTTGTAAGGTCCCTTGACTAAGTCTGTAAAGGTTATCTCGGCTTAGTTGTCCCTAGCTGTAAGGGTTATCTCGGCTAGGAAGTACTAGATCGGATAAGGGAACTTCGAGTCTAGGAAAACTTGTATAGAGTTGTCTAAGGGAGCAACTCGGGTTCGGTCAGTTCACGGTATTTTGTGGACTCAAAATAGTGGATTTGACTTTGTGTCCGGATTGACACGGGCCGTGGTTTTCTGCCCCAGGAGGGTTTCCATGTAAAATCTTAAGTGTTATCTTTCCGAGGTCATTCTAGACTCGGACAGGCTTTACTGCTCTTGTTCCTTCCGATTCATTGCTTTACGAGTCCAATCTTTTCGACCCTGTTGATAGACTCGGAATCTGTCTTTGTCTCTTTTCTGCGCAAATTTGTGAGTTTTCACAAAGAATTTTCTATCACCCTATTCACCCCCTCTAGGGTGACTCGGACTCTCCCCGAGCAAACCTTCGGAATTCCTATTAGTTTGGACTATAAGGTTTTCTATGGGTATTCCGTGGCTAAAGTAAGTACCTTACCACGAAGATTTTCGGGGCCATCGGTTTTCTTGTAGCCACGGTAGTCATCTTTCTGTGGCAATAACCTTTCCACGAGTCACTTGTACCACGAGGCTTATTTCGAAATTCCTACGGTAAGATGGCCACGAGAATTTCAAACTTACGCCACAAAATCTTCTATGGCACAAGTATAGATCTCGTTATAGTGTCCCTTAACGGTTACTACTTGACCTTTAATAATCATTTTGACCTTACGGTGTAGTGTAGAAGGCATTGCCTTGTGGTCATGTAACCAAGGGCATCCTAGAAGGAGATTAAAAATGACTGGAATGTTTAGGATTGGAAATCAATCTGTTTCTCTACTGGCCCAACATTGATTGGAAGAGTCACTATTCCCAAAGCCGTTATTTTGGAATTGTCGTAAGCTCCGGAGATGAACAGTTTTCTTAGAGAGTTGTTGCTCTCGATCCCTAACCTTTTAGAAGTCCTCTAAGGGTTTGCCGCAGATCCATTGTCTATTAAGGTTAAAGGGATAAACTTGTTGATGCAAGTTAGAGTCAAATACAGGGCATTTTTGTGTGCCTTCATCGAGCGGAACCTTTCTGTCACATGTAATGGTTCCATCCCTATTATTGACGAATCCTACCACCTCCTCGGGCGTCGTCTTGGGAGAGACCTCAATCTTGCTAAGTGCATCGATTAAGGTTTGTCTATGCTTTTGGGAGGCGGATATGAGTCGTTCGATGGAAATGTCAGCTTTGAGTTTTTAAGCTGTTTAAGGATTAGGTCTTCTTCTTTGGTAGTTTCTTTTTCTTTTGGGGCTTCTTGAGTCTATTGTGTACCCGTTAGCACATTATATCGTCCAGATCTGTTAAAGGAACTAGATTTCAGGAGTTTTTGGTTGTCATCACTGTCATCCTTAGTCCCGTATATATCCTCTTCAACACTTACCCATAATCCATGGACTTACGGGTCTAAAGAGGGTAAGCTAACTAGTCGTTTAGACTCATTGATGTCTTGAATGAAGAAAGAGGGATCCACTGACCTTGAATAGGCTCGGAAAAGATGGCTAAGGTGCCGTCGAATGGGTTGTTGCTATTGTTGTTTTTTGAGCGGGCTTAGGGAGTGGAAGTTGACCTATGGGGAACATTCTCTCTAATTTGTTCTTGAAGGTCCTACATTGTTCCGTATCATGTCCTCATGCATGACGGTACTTACGAAATTTCTGTGTCATAGTTTTTTACTATTTCGATTTTTGATTCTACTTGTTATGGGCGGTAACTTAATTTTCCCTTTAGATAATAAGCGGTCGAGGGCTTAAGCATAAGTGGTGTCTATATGAGCATAGTCATTATACCTATTAATGACATTAACATTTGTACCCTACTTGGTATTGCCTAGGTTAGAGGTTTTCTTGTCTTTAGATTGGTAGTTTCCTCTACAACTAGACACGGCTTCGTGGTCTCTAAGGGCTGTGAAGCTCATGAATGTTACGGATTTCAAATGTAAATTATAAGTGGGCCGAAGGTTCTTGATAATAATTCGACTTGGTCCTTCTCGAAAGGTTCGTCTACCATATGGGCAGCTTTGCCCTCCATTTGGTGAGGAATTCGGTTAAGCTTTCTTTGTCTCCTTGTTTGATCAGCTTCAAATCTCGAAGGGTGACAGGTAGATCAATGTTATAGGAATGTTGATATGGGAACTCCTTGCACGGATCAGTCTAATTAGTGACCTTGCATGGGTCGACGACATTATACCACCTCATCATATCACTATCAAATATCCATGGCAAGATAATGTGGTAAGTGTCTTCGGGTACATTTTTAAGAATCATTGCTCCTACGAAGTTGTAAACATGATGATGGGGATTTTCGGAACCATAAAACTTGATATCCGGCATAGTCAATTTGGGAGGTAGTTTCCCTTTAGGGAATGAAGTGAACCCCGTGAGATCAAAGGAGCAACTCTTGAATATTGTAAATTCCCTTAACATCCTTTCCATCTAATATATACGTGGATGAGTCTTAGGCTTAGGCTCGAGACTAGTTTTTAGAGTAGATTGAGCAGGTTTCGGTTGAGGTGGTGGACCCCGGGTGGTGGACGGGCTTCTTCTTCACCTCCTTTCTTATTCTCCAGTAAGAGTCTTTAAGATGGCATCAAGCGTTTCGGACATGGACTCTATCTTTTTGTCTTGAGCCTCAATCTGGGCTTCTATCTTTGCTAAGGATTCATTGAGCAAGTTAGTGATAGGAGAGGGTCTGTGGTTGTTCATCCATTGGATGGAAATTGTTTTCGGGTACTCTCCTATGGCGGAAGATTGATTGTATCTGGTGTTGTGTGCACCAAAGTTGGTCACACTGGTGTAGATCGAGGTGTAGGGTACTAGATTCTTCGCTTAAGTGCTCTAACCTTTTGAAGCTGGGATTTTGATGAAACCCAATGGTAGTAGGCTTCCCTATTCTGCGGACCGGAGGATAACCGCTTAGGACCATGTTAAGAAAACAACTTTTGGGGAGGAAGGGACTTAAGTGCTAAACCCAAAAACACTAGGAAGAAGGAAAGAAAAGAATGGTCTTTATTTGGATGCACATAAGAATTGACAAGCAATTAAAGGGGAAATGCAATGATGTTAATGACTTAGATTGGGATGAATTTTATTTGGCTAATGCAAAAAAAATGAACTCGCCTAATTTTGAGATGAAATTTGTTTTCGCTAAATGAAAAATGGACTGACCTAATTTGAGAAGAATTTTATTTTGGCTAAATCCAAAAATAGACACACCTAATTTGAGATGAATTTATTTTGTTTGCATGCAAAAATGGACTAACCTAATTTTGAGATGAATTTATTTTGGCTAAATGCAAAAATGCACTCACCTAATTTAAGATGAATTTATTTTGGCTGTATGTAAAAATGGACTGACCTAATTTTGAGATGAATTTTATTTTGGCTAAATGTAAAAATGGAATACAAGCATGCTAAAAAGTCAAAGCCCTAAAAACCCTAAAACTGATTGAGAAAAGAAAGGAGGGTCCTCGGTAGGACCCTCCTGGACTGACTAGAGGTGGCCAACGCCTGCTAATTCGGTGACCAGTGGCTGCAATAAAAAAAGCCAAGACTAAACAAGAATTCTTTTTATTAGACTAAGTCGAAATGCAATTAATGGACATACGTTAAACAAAAATGCAATTTTGACTTTTGGCTAGAAATGCACATATTGGACCTACTCAAAGAAATTAATTATTGTATTTTATTTTGCAGGCATGCAAGGGTTATTTAGCACACTAAACCTAACCTAAAGACTCACAAGAAAGAGGTTAAATACCAAAACAACCACACTCATTCAAGCATGCAAATGAAGAGAAAATGTACCACCTAGACAACCAAGGATTTATGGTCAAAAGAAGGATAAATCTAGTTTAGATATATGGCGTCGCATAGTCCGAGAATTTAGTCATCCATGGGGTGTATGGCAAGAAATAGCATGAATTCTCGGTGCCTCTTGGTAAAACCAAAAGAGTGTGCTATGGGTGGAGAGTATCCACATTCTCAATAATCAAACCTAGGTGGGCCCACTAGGTTGGTAGTTCGACCTCTTCCAAAAGATGTTCTTAAAGATAAAGCCTAGTGGTTGAAATTAAAAGAACTATATCCAAGGCTACCTAAATCCAATATGTTTAACGGAAAACACATTAGGAAAACTCACAATTCAAATTTTCAAGTTTCACCCTCTTAATAAGTGACACATCCCCAGTGGAGTCACTATTGTAGGAACCACGGTCCGTTCGCACTGTCGAGTCTTTTGATTTTCAAAGATTCTTTTGAAAGTTTATTTAGAAAATAAGGGTTTGCATCTTATTGAGATTTCCAATTTTTATAATTCAATTACAAGTGGTTTAAGCAGAATGGTGATTGGCAATTTTATTAATCTTTTATTTTAGAAATTAATTTTAAGAGTCTCGAGATACTATTTCATAATGTAGGAAAATAGAAAGAACATAACTTAAATTCTGCCGCAAGGATTTTAGGCTAAAAGGTGTGATAACACTGGTTGGACCGAGAGCTTTGCCCGGTGATTGGCCGCGTCGCAAGAGCCGACATCGTCCAGTCATTAGCGCCGGCCATGGGCCGTGATCGAAGGGTCGAGTCTCAGTCCATGGCTTTAACTCGTTAGAAAGTAAATTTGTTTTTTGCTATTTTAATTTAAAAATACCGAGATGCAATTTAGGAGAAATAAAAATAGAAAACGAAGAGTCACAAGTCTGTTTTAGAAATAAACACTAACAAAAATAAAAGAATTACTCTTCAAATTTTAGTATGAGAAAACTAAGCTTGAAAGAGGTTTGAAAATGACTCCATCAATGTAGAACCAAAAATATAGTATTCGGGGTAAAGGTACGAAAAGTAGGAATAAGCCCCTCTATTACGTCCGTCAATAGACAGACTCTACTAATTCGAATTATGAGTTAAAAGACCATGTTTTCAATCAATCATACAGCATATGAATTTGCAAATTAAATCAACCAAAACATGCGAATAAACCAATAAAACAGCTTAAGAAAGCGATAAAAAAAAGCGATAAAGACAAGTGATAAAAATAAAATTACAACGGGTAAGATGGAATTAAAAATGATTACATCTTGATCCAAAATATGGAAAGCAGTAAATAGAATAAATTAAATAAACCGTAATCGAGATTGACAATGAACCGAGCACCCTCGGGTTGTCCGACCTACCGATCTTGAATCGTGAACCGAATCGGAAGCGTAACGATGGGTAAGTAAGATCAAAAGAGGCTTTTTGTAAAGTTTGTAGAGGTAGAGTAGTGGTTAGCTGGAAATTAACCAAGAGATCATAATACTGATTAGTATTGAATAGCTATTAACCTAAATTCGGTAGTGCGTAACTCGGATTCAGCGAAAAGAGGGTTAATTTGCTAAAAGTGGAGCTGTTAGGTTAAATAATCAGCACCAAAGGTCAAAATGCAACAACCTAAAATAAGGAATAAAATCCTCTATTTATAGTCTCGGAGTTAGGTAACACAAAATGACCTAGAAGCATGCAGTCAGCCACCAAATAACTAAACCAAATCGGCCGGAATCTAGAAAAAAAAAACAAATAAAAATCCACACGGACAGGAATTCCCATTAAGGGTGTCGAAGGATGAAAAGCTGCGTTTTGTAAGCGAGCAGGGCTTGCAGCATGGCATCAGCCTGTCTTGACCGGGAGTGTTGACTCGGGCTTGGCTCGGCCGAAAGAAAATGGGTTTGTAGGCGTGCCCAAACAAAAATGTTTATTTTGTGATGCTAAAGGCTTTTTGTGGTTTACTTGCTTCAGTCACGCCAATCGATTCCGTCCAGTAATATTCAAGTTCACAAACAAGACTGGGATTTCATCACAAGGTTGACAAAATAAAATAGCATAAATAAAGGAGGTAAGAGTGAAGCATTTTTGGTGTCTACAACCCCTATCTCGGGAGGTTAGGTTCAACAACAACCAATTCCGGACACTCCCGGTCGATTGACACTCGAAGCGATGCGATAAAGCAAGATAAGTATCCTTTAGTGTCTAGTTTGACCCTTCGTCTTTCGGACTCGAGTCAAAGTGGGGGCTAACTGCAGACACCGAAAACATGTCGCCCTTATCTCTTTTATTTCTGTTATTTTATTTTGTCAAGCCCAGTGATGAAATACCATTACTTTTGCGAACTCGGATAATGGTCGGAGTCTAATTGGCATGATGGGATCAAGTAAACAACAAAGAACCCATTAATAGCACAACATTACCCTTTTTCAGGGGCCAACACATAAACTCGTTTTCTTTCGATGGAACCAAGCCCGAGTCAAGCTTCAAATCAGGAGAGAAGGTCGATGTCGCGTTTCAATCCAAACAAAACATTAAATGCGAGTGTTTCACTCTCGTATTCCACCTTCACCCGAAACTCAAATGTTCGTATGACGTCATATTAACCGATGTCACATTTTCAGCATCATCTCGCCAAAATGATGCGTTTTGTTCCTAGTGAGCAATTAAGGCACGGAACCTGAAGCGAGTGTACAACATCGTTTTTGACTAGCGCTGCGTTTTTAACATTTTCTTTCCAAAACGTTGCGTATCCGAACCCTCTCCATGGGATTTCCAGTCCAAATGGATTTTGTGCGGTTTTTTCCCGGATCCCCACCGTAGACCGGGCCCGGTTCAGCTGCAATGGAAAACTCTTTGCCCTTTTTAGGTCATTTTTGTGGCCCAATTTTCTTCTATAAATAGAGGGCTCAATTCCTCATTTTAGATAATGCTTAATTTTGAGCTAAGAGCTACTTAATGCTAGCTTTTTGATGATTTTGAATCTAGAGGCTGCATTTTGATCTCTTGAAAATTTGGTTCATAAACTAAGTCGGCAAGTGGGACAACATGAGGGTGTCCAATTAAGCTTTGCTTCCTTTACAATTTTATTTATTTTATGCTTTTAATGGATTCTCGTATTGTGGATGAAAATGTAATCACATTTAATTGATAACACATTATTTTGACTCACAACTTTTATTTCGCTTTCCTTTTCGCTTTCTTTTATCACTTTCTTCTTTCCTATCTGCTTTTATCGCTTTCCTCGCATGTTGTATGCTTGATTGAGAATACATTATTTTGACTCACAACTCAAATTACTAAAGGTCGTCTCGTTGATGGGCGGAATGGAGAGCTTATCCCTACATTACATACCTTCACCTCCGGACACCTGGATCCTCGATTTTAGGCTAATGAAATCACTTTTTAAACCTTTTTCGAGATTAGTTTTCACATACTAAGTTTAGAAGACTCTTCTTTTTTATTTTCTTAGTTTTGATATTTTAAAATTGACTCGGCAACTTTTCCTTTTCTATTTTTATTTCTCTTAATCGCATCTCAACATTTCTCATTTAAAAATGGACAAAAATTACCTTATTTTCCGACAATCGAGACTATAGACCTAGATTGACTCCTCTGTCTCGGCCTATAGCTGGTGCCGGTGACCAGGTACGGTTGGCTCTCGCCGACGCCATCCAAGTGACCAAGCTTAGCTCTTGGTCCAAACCAGTGTTATTTCACCTTTTTGGCCCAAAAGACTTGCAGCGATAAGGTAAATTGTACTTTTTCTATTTTCCTAAATAATGAAATATTATCCTCAAACCTTCTAAAATTAAATTCTAAAAATAAGTGCTTAATAAAGTTACCAATCACCACTTTGCCTAAACTGTTTAAAATTAAATTACAAAAATTAGGAATCTTAATAAGAGACACACTCCCTCTTTAAAAATGAAGGTTTGCTCGGGGAGAGTCCGAGTCACGCTAGAGGGGTGAATAGGGTGATAGAAGTTTTTGTGGAAACGTTAGCTCTTTTGTTAACGAAGAGACAGAGACAGAGTTCCGAGTCAAACAGACAGGGTCGAAAAGCTTGGACTCGGAAATGCTATCACGAATGAACAAGCAAGTCAAGCAGGAGTAATAGGACTGTCCGAGTCTAGAATGAACTCGGAAAGATAACACTTAGAAATTATGTGGAAACCCTCCTGGGGCAGAAAACCACGGACCGTGCTAGTCCAAGCACGAAGTCAAATCCACTATTTTGAGTCCACAAAATACCGTGAACTGACGTGAACCCGAGTTGCTCCCTTAGACAACTCTATACAAGTTTTCTTAGACTTAGAAATTCCCTTATCCGATCTAGTACTTCCTAACCGAGATAACCCTTACAGCTAGGGACAACTAAGCTGAGTTAACCATTACAGCTTAGTCAAGGGTCCTTACAGAGAAAGTAAGAAAGAGTTTGTAACTAAGTACAAGACCTTACAACTCGTAAAGTAATAAATTATAGAGTAGGAGTTGTAAGTAGAAGATTGAGAATGTATACAAAGACTTTGAGCAAGTATGTGTATTAACAATATGTTCGGCAATCTTCAAGTCTTGTGAGGTGGCTTCTATTTATAGATAACCAGGCAGAGTAGCCGTTATCTTCATCTGCTGACCGAGAGTCCTTTGTGACCGTTGACATAAGCTTTCCGAGTCACTCGGAAAGTATCCGTTGTAATGTGAACGTTGGACAACGGTTTAACTCTCTTGGAAGTCCCAAAATCACTCGGTGGTGTCTTTAAGGATAAGGTGGAAACCACTATTAAGCTTAGCGTTCCAGTTTTCCAGATTTGGAAACAGCACGGCTCTAACACAATCTTCCGGGACTCGGAGCGAGAGAAGGTGAAAAGCCATGTCTGCTGGTGATTTGACGTTCGAAGCCGGTTACTTTTGTGGTTTGAAAAAGGTATATCCTCATTTGAATAACCTACAAAAGTAAATCAATTTTGGTTCTCAAAGTATAAAATACTTTGGTCCGCGGTTAGACACGAGATAATAAAATAATTATGATAATTAAACAACTAATTATCCGAGTCGGAAACGAAATGGAATTTTCCGAGTCTAATATTTATATAGCTCAAAATTCCAACCGACTAAGTCTAAGCGAAGAATCAAGTTATATAAAGAATATCGAGTGAAGTAACTTGATATAGACTAAGCATGAAACAGTACTAAAGATACCGACTATAACAACATGAAACTTATAACCCGAAGTCGGATCCGAGTGAGGAAAGATGAAATACTAGTCTATTCAATATGCGATAAAAGTGAGTGATGAGGGACTCGGAACCGAGTGAGATACGCATATCAATTTTCCGAGTCACTCAAAGATACACGAAGTAAAAGCCGCATCACTTAGATAGGATACCGTATTACTCGGAAAAGTTTCTAGCAAACAGAGAATACCTTGGAATCAAAACTCTATAAGTACGAGATTGTTATACCTAATTCCTTTTATACAACTCGGAAAAGTATTAAGCAGTGTATCGAGTCTTCAATCTCCCCTTTTTGATGAAAGGCATTCCATACTTAGACATAAACTTTGTTAGTGAAAGAGATCTGATTTTGAATGGCTACGCACGAAGAGAGTTGAGTAAAACAAACTTAATGTATCGAGCATAAAGTAAAGTATGCTTAACAATGAAATAATGTTAACCGAGAAAGATTGTAAACACGAGAAAACATAGACGAGAAAGCATTAATTCATTGATCATAAAAAGATTACAAAGATTGAGAGGGAAAGCTCCCCTAAACTAGACAACAAGTTTGTCTATTTCTCCCCTTGCCTTTCAGCAAAAACAAAAAGAAGGGAAGAAAAGAACACTTAGTACAACTTAGATGTTTGGACGGAAAAAAAATAGAAATCTCTCGAAAGAAGAAGAATCTGGTAGAATGAGGAATTGTGACTCGGTGCATGGCGCCTATGAGGGAGAGAGGGATTTCGAGTGGAAGCGGAGGGGTTGGAGGTACGCCGGCGCTGGTAGGATCTTGACGATGTGCTTGAGAGTGGCGGAGGGAGAACCGGGATGATCGTCGGGGCTCGGCTCCGAGTGGCTGACCCGGAATGAGTGGATCGAGGGGTTCTTCCCTTTGAACCTCGGTAGGCTGGAAGGGCTGCTCAGGCTGACCCGCTAGTGCAGCCAGGTCTTCGACCCACCTAGGCTCGCTGTCCGAGCCGAGTACTCGCTATCCGAGCTTGTGGAGCGGTCGACCCTCGGCAGTTCCCACCTGCTTCTTCCTTGTGTTCCTCCCCTTGCCCGGATGGAGCCGCCTCGCCCGCGAGCTCCTTGGCGTCTGCCGCTTCGCATCTGCAGCCTTCTTCTTTTTCTTCCCCGTTGTCCGAGGAGCTCAAACCCGGGCTCGAAGACGCTTCGGACGCGTCCGAGTCACCTTGGTCCCGAGCCGCCTTAGACCTTCTCTCTCCGAGGAGCTCGATCGGCTCCTTCGCTCCTTCACCAGCTCCCTCATCTCAAGAATTAGAGACTCCTGCTCTTGGATTTGTGATTTGGCGGTCTTTTGATTGATGTTCAGATTTTGGATGGCAAGTTTGAAAGACCGGAGCGTGTCTCGGAAGACAAGTGGACACAGAGTTGATTTTGTTCATAAAAAGAGGGGACAAAAGAGTAGAGAGAGATTTGGAGGCACCTGAGGTGGAGGCACCACCAGGTGGAGAGGGGAGAGAGAGAGGGGTTGATTTCCGAGTCCGAGGTGGAGAAGGAGGCCTCGGCTCGAGTTATGCACCCGGACACCGGGGTCGGTTTCCTGGTATCCGTACCCCGAAGTTCCTTTTTGTCGACAACAACGGCAGCCTCGGACACAGCGTTTGGGTTTGAGGGGAGAGGAACTTGGAATTGTTTGAAAATGAGAGTGAGAAGAGCACCAAAAGGAAGAGAGGGGTTCTTCTTGGTTTGAAGTTGAGCTGGCACAGCTGCCATCCGCTCAATTATGGAGGGAATTGGTCTACTTCGTAGCCCTTAAGAATGTCAAAGAGAGCTTTGAGGTGCTTGGAGTTGTGGTTCTCCTTGCTAGAATGCTGAGAGAAGAAGGTTCTCATCAGCGAAAGCTACGAAGACGTGCTTCGACTTCAACCGAGTCACCGAAAAGTTCTTCCGGGACTCGGGGAACTCTTTGGCATACTTTTCAAAGAAGTCGTCGGTGAATTTAGTGAAGGGAATGGGGTGCTGTTCAAGAAGAGACAAGAGACCTTGAACAAGCGGTGGAGGAGAGAGGAATTTATTCGAACAGTGATGTTCTAAACCCGGGAGGTTAGAACATTTTCCGATTAGGTGAGGTGAGTGTAGAACTCAAAAACGAGTTCGGGATAGATGAACTCGCTGAAACAAAGAAAGTTATATACCCAAGTGGTTTGAATGTTGGCCAACCAAGAAAATTTGGTGGTTGAAAAGAATTTATCATCCAGCGCGAGGTGCTTGGGTGACAATGGGTTTGGAGGGGGTAGAGCTTTCTAGCGTTTTGGTGCGAGGCTTTTGGCGGAGGAAGAGACTTGGAAGTCCGGATGGTTACCTCTCTTAGGCATTTTGAAATAAGAGGTAGGAAAGATGAAATTTTTGACAAAGAAAAGAGAGGAAGAGGAAGATGAGAACAAACGAAAAGAGTAGAAGAAAGAGATGAGAGCGAGTGAAACTTACGTGAGATGGCCTTTACGAGCGCTTGAAGAATTTCACCAAACACCGTGTACGTAGAAAGATTCCACAAAAAGTTTCATTTGAGAGAGAGATGAAATGTAGAATACCGAGACGAAGATGAATAGGCGCTATTTATAGAAAAGAAGCGCGCCCGTCAACTATCCGTTAAGTATAACTCCGTTCGACTCGGCTTGTCCATCGGTCATCGAAGACCGGTGTGACGGTTCTCTTCAACGGTTAAGATCTCAGCGATTAGAAATCTACGGCTATCGATCGATCACAACGCTCGAGAGAGAGAGAGAAAATTATTTTGAAAATATATTCGAAACTCTCTACTTGTTCTAGAGATAGCTTCGGAGAATTTGAATTCCAAATTTTCTCTACGTCCGAGTATGACTCGGAATAGTTTCTAAGTGACTCGAAACACGAAAAACTACTAACCCGAGTATCACTGAATCAACCGAGCTAATGGTTATTAAAAGTGAAAACACATAACACGGAATCATGCAATGAATAGCATAAAGTTAAGCATTTAACATACCAAGCTCATTCCGGATAAAGCAAAACCGATCTTCACCGAGACGCTTAGTAAAAATATCGGCTAATTGAAGATTAGTAGGAATGAACTCAAGTTCAATGTCACCTTTTCCGAGGGGTCTCGTAGGAAGTGATATTTGACCTCGATATGCTTTGTTTTTGAATGTTGAACTGGATTCTTGGTGATGCTGATTGCACTTTGATTGTCACACTTGATTGGAACTGATTTGAAGGATAGTCAAAGATCTTTCAAGTGTTGCTTTATCCATAGAATCCGAGCGTAACAAGCTCCAGCTGCAATATACTCAGCTTCAGCAGTTGATAGAGCTACCGAGTTCCGCTTCTTTGAGTGCGAGGATATTAGGGATTGACCCAGAAATTGGCAAGCTCCGAAATACTCTTTCGATCAACTTTATATCCGGCATAATCTGCGTTTGAGTATCCAGTAAAACTCGGTTCCGAGTCTCTGGAATACCATAGACCTAAATTCCGAGTACTGCAAGATATCCGAATATTCTATTCATCGCAGTGAGATGTGATTCTTTTGGATTAGCTTGAAATCTTACGCATAGACATAAACCGAACATTATATCCGGCCGGCTGGAAGTAAGATATAGTAAAGATCCAATCATACCTCGATAGAGTTTCGATCTATTGCTTTACCTCTCTCGTCCGAGTCAAGCTTGATCATCGCTTGCTCATAGGAGTAGATGCGTGTTTTGCATCTTGTAGTTTGTATTTCTTCAGCAGCTCCTTGGTATACTTAGATTGCTGGACATAAATCCCATCTTTGTCTTGTTTGATTTGTAGACCAAGAAAGAAATTGAGTTCTCCCATCATACTCATTTGAAATTCTTGACTCATCAACTCGTAAATTCTCGGCACGTAAATTCATTAGTAGCACCGAAGATAATATCATGAACATATATTTGAACAATGAGGAAATCTTTCCCCTTGGTCTTTATGAAGAGTGTATTGTCGATCTGTCCTCTTTTAAAATCATTTTGAACCAATAAGCTACTCGGTCTTTCATACCAATCTCGAGGAGCTTGTTTAAGACTATAGAGAGCCTTTTGAAGTTTGAAAACATGATTGGGAAATTCCGAGTTTTCAAAACCAGGAGCCTGCTCGACATAGACATCCTCTTCAATAAAACCATTGAGAAATGCACACTTCACATCCATTTGATATAATTTAATATGCATGCTAGATGCAAATGCTAACGTAATTCTAATCACTTCGATTCTAGCTACAGGTGCAAAAGTTTCCCCACAATCAATTCCTTCTTCTTGATTGTAACCTTGAGCTACAAGTCTAGCCTTGTTTCGACTTCCACTCCACTCTCATTCAGTTTATTCTTGAAGACCCATTTGGTTCCTATAACTAGGTGGTCGAAGGTCGGTTGGTCGAGTCCGGACTTGGTTTCTTTCGAATTGATTGAGTTCCTCTTGCATGCCAGTCGGGTTCATTAAGGGCCTCTAGTGCATTTCTGGGTTCGAGTTAATGAAATGAATGCAATGAATGCACATAGATTATGAAGAGAGGAACGAGTTCTTACCCCACTTGTTGATATCGAAATTATGTTCTCTAGGGGATGACTAGAAGTAAACTTGAACGCTTTACCAGTTCTCCGATTCACAAGGTTTGTGGGCTGAACTACCCGATCTTCGAAGCTTGTTCGAGTGATCTTCTTCATTGACTTGATCGTTCCGAGTGAGCCTTTGAGTTTCCTCATTCCGAGTAACCTCATTCCGATTGACTTCATTCCGAGCGGATTGAGTCGAGTCTTGGTAGGCTCGGCTTTGTCATCATCCCTACTGAGCTTCAACTCCGAGTATGAAGATTCACTTGGTTTCTTCTGTTTAAGCTCATCAAACACGACGTGGATACTCTCTTCCATTTTGTTAGTTCTCTTATTGAAAATACGATAAGCTTTGTCTGTGAGAAGAGTAACCTAGAAAAATACCTTCATCCGACCTAGCATCAAACTTGGTCGGGTGATCCTTGCCATTGTGGTGAACGTAGCACTTACATCCGAAAGGTCTGAAATAGGAAATATTTGGCTTCTTCCCTTTGTAAAGCTCATAAGGTGTTTTCTTCAGAATGGGTTTGATGAGGCATCTATTCAAAGTATAGTTGGCTGTGTTGATCTGCCTCGCCCAGAAATAGTAAGGCAAGTTGTGCTCAATCATCATCGTCCTTGCTATTTCTTCAAGGGTTCTGTTCTTTCTCTCTACTACTCCGTTCTGTTGAGGAGTTCTGGGTGCTGAGAAGTTGTGAGAGATTCCGTTTTTGTCACAATACTCTAAGAATTCCGAGTAGTCAAACTACCTTCCATGGTCGGTTCGAATTCTCTAGATCCGAGTCCGAGACTCAACTTGGATTTTTCTACGAGCTTGTTGAACTCCTTGAAAGGTTTATTTTTGTGCTTAAGAAAACACACCCAGGTAAATCGTGAATAATCATCAATAATAACAAATATGTAAGATTTACCTCCAAGACTCTTCACAAGGATTTCACCATATAAATCCATATGCAGTAGCTCAAGTACTTTGGATGTGGAAACTGTCTTTAGAGATTTGAATGAAGATCTGACTTGTTTCCCTCTGGTGCATGCTTCACAAACTTTGTCTTTCTCAAAGACACGGTTAGGTAAACCCCTAACCAGACCATGAGATGCCAATTTTTTTATAGTATGCATGCTAATATGGCCTAATCTACGATGCCATGTCCAAGAATCATCATGAAGAGATGCTTTTAAGCAAGATAAATTATGACTTGGGTCGAAAGAGGAATGGTATAGGTATTACCTGATCTCTTACCCGAAAGCTTGATCTCTTTGGTAGAGACATCGAAATGTAGCAATTTGTCCGAGTGAATCTTACCTCTTGACCTTTATCACAAAGTTGAGAGATGCTGAGCAGATTATACTTTAATCCCTTGATAAGGTAGACTAGACTGACCAGATTGCTTCTTTTTCCAATCTTGCCAATTCCAACTATCTTGCCTTTGCTATCATCTCCAAATGTGACTTTTCCTCCTTTATGTTTTCCAACTCATAAAAGAGTCCTACATCTCCTGACATGTGCCGTGAGCATCCACTTGTCAAGGTACCGAGTGTCCTTTTGATCTTTTACGAGTGACTCGCAAAACAGAGAGAATCTAACCCTTCTCATTTCCTCTAACGAACCCAAGTAACATTCCTTACTCGTGGTCCTTTTCGAGGAAGAAGGTATTTTGGAACCCAAATTTGAACAACTTTGGGTTTCGTCGATTCCGAGTCTTCCTCTCGAGAAGCCGAGTCCGTGTCTCTTTCTTTTTAAAAACCTTTCCTTTTGAAATAGGAGAAAACGATTTCTTTTTGTAGACAATTCGGGCTTAGTCCTCCCTTCATTTACGTGAATGGGACCGTGCTCGGCTTTCCGAACTTTATAGTTACGGAATCCTTTTGAACAATTCCGAGTAGGAATTGGATTCTTCCTCTTTGTTGAAACCAAGACCTTCTTTTCGAAAAGAGACACATTGTGATCCTAAGAGCATGTCAAGGTTCTTCGACCATGAGTAAACTTTAAAACCAAATCTTGAGACTCGGTGAGCTTCCTTTCTAGTTGCTCATTTTCTTTCCTGAGTAGCTCGGACTCAGCCTCATTAGTTTGAGCACTAGTCTTGAGTTCTCCGAGCGTGAGTCTCGGTTTTCCAATTCATTTTTCAAAAATGTGCTCTCGGAAGAAATTGACTCAAGTTGTTCTTTGAATTTAGTAGAATCGAATTGGACTTTTCTTCCAAAGTAAAAATATACTTAGCTAAATCGACTTTGGAGAATTTGAGGAAATAATCAATTACCTCTTGAGGATTAGTTTCCTCATTGTTTGAGTCCGAGTCTAACTCTCTTTCAGCTTTTGAGTCGAGATTGCCATCAAACACTTCGAGTCATCCGAGTCCTCGTCATCTTCCGATGAGTCCTCATCGCTCCATGTTGCCATCATGGCCTTCTTCTTCTTTCTGTCCCTTTTCCTTTTTGGGCAGTCCTTGACTATGTGGTCTTTGCTGCCACACTTAAAACATCCAGAATTCTTATATAAAGATAACTTTGAAGGTCAGGAATACTTACCTTTTCTGTCCCTCTTGTCTTTCTTGTAGAATTCTTCCTTTGGTCGTTTATCCCATCTTTTGTGCTTCATTATTCTCTTGAAGCCTCTTGCCATAAGTGCCATGGGATCATCTTCCGAGTCGGAGGAGCTCGGATTTGCTTCTTTGGATTCCGAGGCTTTAAGTGCAATGTTCCTTTTGGTACGCCTTCAGCATGCTCCTCTTCTAGATGGATTTCGTGAGTGAGAAGCTTCCCGATGTGCTCGTCCGGCTTTAAGAGTGAGAGGTTTTGAGCCTCTTTTATGGCAGTTACTTTGGGACCCCATCTTTTCTTGGGTAGAATTCCGAGTATCTTTCTGGACATTTCCTTGTGGGAGATCTTCTTACCCGAGTGATTTGAGATTGTTGGTAATCTTAGTAAATCGAATGAACATCCGAGTGATGTTCTCTTCTAGCTCCATCTTGAAAAGCTCATATTTATGAAGATATTGACTTATCTTTGCTTGTCGACTCGGCTTGTGCCTTCGTAAGTGTTGACAAGGGTGTCCCACACTTCTTTTGCTGAATCACGAGGCAGACACTCGGGTTGTATTCTTCCGAGCTAATCCACATCGGAATGTTCATTACCTTGAAGTTCTTTTTGAACTTCTCTGCTTCTCTCGGAGTGAATTCGGCTTTTGTCTTGGGAATGATTCTGAATTCATCTGTCTTCATTGGAATGTAGTTTCCTTGTTGTATGATTTCCCATACCTCTTCATCATGATCCATAAGGAAACATTCCATAAGTTTCTTCCAAGTGCCCGAAATTTGATCCTTTGAATTTTGGTGGCCTCGTTGGAAGATATTCCTTCGTCGAACTCTCCGGTGTTCTCAGCCATTTGATCTTTAGACCTTTGGATTGTTAGATCCTTTCGAAAGGCTAGGCTCGATACCAATTGAAGGTTTGCTCGGGGAAAGTCCGAGTCACCCTAGGGATGAATAGGGTGATAGAAGTTTTTCGTGGAAACGTTAGCTCTTTTGTTAACGAAGAGACAAAGACAGGTTCCGAGTCAAACAAGCAGGGTCGAAAAGCTTGGACTCATAAATGCTATCACGAATGAACAAGCAAGTCAAGCAGGAGTAATATGACTGTCCGAGTCTAGAATGAACTCGGAAAGATAACACTTAGAAATTACGTGGAAACCCTTCTGGGCGAGAAAACCACGGACCGCGCTAGTCCAAGCACGAAGTCAAATCCAGTATTTTGAGTCCACAAAATACCGTGAACTGAAAGAACCCGAGTTGCTCCCTTAGACAACTCTATACAAGTTTTCCTAGACATAGAAATTCCCTTATCCGATCTAGTACTTCCTAGCTGAGATAACCCTTACAGCTAGGGACAACTAAGCTGAGTTAACCCTTACAGCTTAGTCAAGGGACCTTACAAAGAAAGTAAGAAAGACTTTGTAACTAAGTACAAGACCTTACAACTCGAAAGTAATAAATTACGAGTAGGAGTTGTAAGTAGAAGATTGAGAATGTATACAAAGACTTTGAGCAAGTATGTGTATTAAAAATATGTTAGGCAATCTTCAAGTCTTGTGAGGTGGCTTCTATTTATAGATAACCGGGCAGAGTAGCCATTATCTTCATCTGCTGACCGAGAGTCCTTTGTGACCGTTGACATAAGTTTTCCGAGTCACTCAGAAAGTATCCGTTGTAATGTGAACGTTGGACAACGGTTTAACTCTCTTGGAAGTCCCAAAACCACTTGGTGGTGTCTTGAAGGATAAGGTGGAAACCACCGTTAAGTTAGCGTTCCAGTTTTCCAGATTTGGAAACAGACAGCTCCGACACAATCTTCCGGGACTGGAGCAAAGAAGGTGAAAAGCCATGTCTACTGGTGATTTGACGTTCGAAGCCGGTTACTTTTGTGGTTTGAAAAAGGTATATCCTCATTTGAATAACCTATAAAAATAAATCAATTTTGGTTCTCAAAGTATAAAATACTTTGGTCCACGGTTAGACACAAATAATAAAATAATTATGATAATTAAACAACTAATTATCCGAGTCGAAACGAAATGGAATTTTCCGAGTCTAATTGAAGGTTTGCTCGGGGAGAGTCCGAGTCACCCTAGAGGGGGTGAATAGGGTGATAGAAAATTCTTTCCGAAATCAAACTCTTTTGTGCGAGAATACGGAAGAAGATAGATCCTAAGTCTATCAACGAGGTCGAAAAGATTGAACTCGGAAGGCAATAAGTCGGAAAGAACAAGAGCAATAAAGCTGTCCGAGTCTAGAATGAACTCGGAAAGTTAACACTTAGATTTTACGTGGAAACCCTCCCGGGGCAGAAAACCACGAACCGTGTCAATCCGGACACGAAGTCAAATCCACTATTTTGAGTCCACAAAATACCGTGAACTGACCGAACCCAAGTTGCTCCCTTACACAACTCTATACAAGTTTTCCTAGACTCGAAATTCCCTTATCTCGATCTAGTACTTCCTAGCTGAGATAACCCTTACAGCTAGGGACAACTAAGCTGAGTTAACCCTTACGAGCTTAGTCAAGGGCCCTTACAAAGTATGTAAGAAAGAGTTTGTAGTCGAGTACAAGACCTTACAACTCGAAAGTAATGAATTACAGAGTGGGAGTTGTAAGTTAAAGATTGAAAGTAAATACAATAACTTTGAGCAAGTATGTGTATAGACAATATATGCGGCAACCTTCAAGTCTTGTGAAGTGGCTTCTATTTATAGATAACCAGGTAGAGTAGCCGTTATCTTCATCTGCTGACCGAGAGTCTTACGTGACCGTTGATAAAAGCTTTTGAGTCACTCGGAAAGTATCCGTTGTAATGTGAACGTTGGACAACGGTTTAACTCTCTTGGAAATCCCAAAACCATTGGCGGTGTCTTGATTGATAAGGTGGAAACCACCGTTAAGCTTAGCGTTTCAGTTTTCCAGATTTGGAAATAGACGACTTCTTACACAATCTTCCGGGACCGGAGCGAGGGAAGGTGAAAAGCCATGTCTGCTGGTGATTTGACGTTCAAGCTCGGTTACTTTTGTGGTTTGAAAAAGGTGTATCCTTGATTGAATAACCTACAAAAGTAAAACACCTTCGGTTCTCGAGTATAAAATACTTTGGTCCAAGGTTAGACACGAGATAATAAAATAATTATGATAATTAAACAATCGATTATCTAAGTCGAAACGAAATGGAATTTTACGAGTCTAATATCCATGATACTCGGAATTCCATCCGACTTAGTCTAAGTGATAAAACAAGTTCCATAAAGAATATCGGAGAGAATTAACTTGATATAGACTAAGCATGGAATGAGCTAAGAATATTGACTATAACAAAATAGAACATATAACCACAAGTCAGATTCCGAGTGAGAAGCGACAGAATCATCGGTATATTCAAAACGCGATGCATCCGAGTGATGCTGGACTCAGAGCATAGAACTAGTTTTCTGAGTTACTTACGGATAAGCAGGAATTATAAGGAGTAGGAACTGTATCACATAAAGAAGATACAACTTTACTCAAAGAAGTTTACGTGATACGGAGAATGCCTTGGAATCAAAACTCAATAAGTATGGGATTGTTATACCGACTCATTTAATCCAACTCGAAATGCGTTAAGAGATGTCCGAGTCTTCAATCTCCCCTTTTTGATGAAAGGCATTCCAAACTTAAACGAAACTTTGTTAGTGAAAAAAATCGACTCGAGTAGTAGCTCATGAGGGAAGTATACTTAGTATAACAGAGCAAGAAGAATATAGTCGAGCATAAGGTAAAAATGCTTAGTAATGAAATAAAGTAAACTCGGATACATTATAAGCATAGAAATTATGTAAGAGAAAGCATTACTTCATTGATCTTAACGAAATTACAAAAGTCAAAAAGGGAAAACTCCCCTAAACAAGACAACAAGTTTTCGACTCTATTTCTCCCCTTGCCTTTCAAAGAAAAAAACAAAAAGAAGGGAGAAAAGAACAAGTAATACAAATTAGTTGTGCTGGACAAAAAAAATTTTAGAAAAAGGAAAATTCGAGGACACCGAGGAGTCGTGACTCGGTGCATGGCTCCTACGAGGGAGGAGGGATTTCCGAGTGGAGGCGGAGGTGCGCCTGCGCTGATATGATCTTGACGATGTGCTTGAGCGCGGCAAGGGAGAACCGGGATTATCCTCGGGGGCTCGGCTCCGAGTGGCCGACCCGAAGTGAGTGGATCGAGGGGTTCTTCCCTTGGGACCTCGGTGGGCTGGAGGGGCTGCTTTGTCGACCCGCTGGAGTAGCTAAGTCGTCCGACCCACCTAGATTGCTGTCTCGAGCTAAGAACCGCTATTTGAACTCGTGGAGCGGTCGACCCTCAGCGGTTGCCACGGCCTCTTCTTCCCTTTGCCCGGAAGGGCTCGCCTCAGCCGCGGGTTCCTCGACATCTCGCTGCTGCATCTGCAGCTCCTTCTTCTTCTTCCTCATCCCCCTGTCCGAGGAGGTCGGTCCCGGGCTCGAAGACGCTTTAGATGCGTCCGAGTCATCATGGTCTCGACCCGCCTTGGACCATCTCTCTACGAGGAGCTCGACCGGCTCCTTCTGCTCCTTTACCAGTTCCCTCATCTCAAGAACTAGAGACTGCTTGCTCTCGGATTTGGGATTGACCAGTCTTTTGGTTGATGGTCGATTTTAGAGAACATATTTGAAAGCTCCGAGCATGTCTCCGAATTCGAAGACACGGAGCTGATCTTGTCTATAAAAATAGGAGACAAGAGAGCAGAGAGAGATTTTGAGGCACCAGAGGTGGAAGCACCACCAGGTGTAGAGGGAAGAGAGAGAGGGGTTGATTTCCGAGTCCGAGGTGGAGAAGGAGGCCTCGGCTCCGAGTTGGGAACCCATACACCAGGGTCGGTTTCCTAGTATCCGTACCCTGCAGTTCCTTCTTGCCGACCACAACGGCGGCCTCGGACACCGCGTTTGGGTCCGAGGGAGAGGAACTTGGAATTGCTTGAAGACAAGGGTCGAAGAGCACCGAAAGGAAGGGAGGTGTTCTTCTTAGATTGGAGTTGATGATGGAGGGGAAGAGGTCTACTTCGTATCCCTCAAGGATGTCGAAGAGGGCTTTGAGATGCTTGGAGTTGGGGTTCTCCTTGCTGGAATGCTTTGTGAGAAAAAGGTTCTCATCGGCAGAAAGCACGAAAGCGAGCTTCGACTTCAACCGAGTCACGTAAAAGTTTTTCTGGACCCGGGGAATTCTTTGGCGTATTTTTCAAAGAAGTCGTCGGCGACTTAAGTGAAAGGAATAGGATTGCTGTTCAAGAAAAGAGAGGAGACCTTGAACAGGCGGTGGAGGAGAGAGGTGTTTAGACGAACAGTAATGTTCCGAACCCTAGAGGTTAGAACATTTTCGGAGTGGGTGAGGTGAGTATAGAACTCGAAACGAGTTCAGGATAGATGAACTCACCGAAGCATAGAAAGTTGTATGCTCCGGTGGTTTGTATGTTGGACAACCAAGAAAATTTGGTTGTTGAAAAGAATTTGTCGTCCAGCTGCAAGGTGTTGGGTGACAATGGGTTTGGAAGGGGTTGAGCTTTCCGGCTTATTGGTGCGAGACTTTTTGGAGGATGAAGAAACCCGCAAGTCGAGATGGTTTCCTCTTTTAGGCATTGTGAGAGAAGGAAGGAAAAGATGAAACTTTTCGAGTAGGAAAGAGAAGGACATGAAAAGAAAAGTGTAGAAGAAAGAGATGAGAGCGATCGTAACTTACGAGAGAGAGAGCTTCTTGGACGCTTGCGGTTGATCAAGGATGACTTGTTCACGTAGTAATCTTCCGCGAGAAGTTTCGTTTGAGAGAGATGGAGTTTAGAGTACCAAGATGAAGATGGATAGACGTTATTTATAGAAAATAAGTGCGCCCGTCAACTATTCGTGAAATATACCTCCGTTCGACTCGGCTTGTCCATCGGTCACCAAAGACCGATGTGACGGTTCTCTTCAACGGTTGAGATTCCAGCGGTTAGAAATCTACGGCTAATGTCCGATCGCAGCGCTCAAGAAAGAGAGAGAAAAAGATTTTGAAAATATGATCCGAAACTCTCCACTTGTTCTAGAGATAGTTTCAAAAAATTTGAAGTCCAAGTTTCTCTACGTCCGACTTTGACTCGAAAGGTTTACGAGTGACTCGAAACACGAAATAACTATTAGCCCAGTATCACTTAATCAACTCGAACTAATCGTTATTGACAAAGAAAGCACATAGCACGGAATTATGCAACAAGAGTAGCACATAATTAAGCATTTAACATACCAAGCTCATTCCAAATAAAACAAAACTGATCTTCACCAAGAGGCTTAGTAAAGATATTAGCTAATTGAAGATTAGTAGGAATGAACTCAAGTTCAATATCACCCTTTTACGAGTGATCGCATAAGAAGTGATACCGACCTCGATATGCTTTGTTTTCGAATGCTTGGACGGGGTTCTTGGTGATACTAATTGCGCTTTGGTTGTCACACTTGATAGGTACTGATTTGAATGATAGTCTAAGATCTCTCAAGTGTTGCTTTATCTAAAGAATGCGAGCGCAACAAGCTCCAGCGGCAATATATTCGAGCTTCCGCGATCGATAGAGCTACTGAGTTCTACTTCTTTGAGTGCCAAGATATTAGGGATTGACCCAGAAATTGGCAAGCTCCGGATGTGCTCTTTCGATCAACTTTGTATCCTGTGTAGTCTGCGTCCGAGTACCCAGGTCAGAGTTAGTTACGAGTCTCCGGAATACCATAGACCTAAATTCGAGTGCGTGCAAGATATCCGAAAATTCTCTTCACCGTAGTGAGATGTGATTCTTTTGGATTAGCTTGAAATCTTGCGCATAAACAAACACTGAACATTATATCCGGCCTGCTGGAAGTAAGATAGAGCAAAGATCCAATCATACCTCGATAAAGTTTCGATCTATTGCTTTACCTTTCTCATCCGAGTTAAGCTTTATACTCGCTTGCTCATAGGAGTAGATGTATGTTTTGCATCTTAAAGTTTGTATTTCTTCAGCAGTTCTTTGGTGTACTTTGATTGATGAACAAAGATTCCATCTTTGTCTTGTTTGATTTGTAACCCAAGGAAGAAATTGAGTTCTCCCATCATACTCATTTGGAATTCTTGACTCATCAACTCGGAAAATTCTCGGCACGGAAATTCATTAGTAGCACCGAAGATAATATCATCAACATAGATTTGAACAATAAGGAAATCTTTCTCTTTGGTCTTTATGAAGAGGGTCTTGTCGATCTGACCTCTTTTAAAATCATTTTGGACCAAGAAGCTACTCGAGTCTTTCATACCAAGCTCGAGGGGCTTGTTTAAGACCATAGAGAGCCTTTTGAAGTTTGAAAACATGATTTGGAAATTCCGAGTTTTCAAAACCGGGAGGCTCGCTCAACATCGACTTCTTCTTCAATAAAACCATTGAGAAATGCACACTTAATATCCATTTGATATAATTTAATATGCATGCTTGGATGCAAATGCCAACGATATTCTAATAGCTTCGATTCAGCTACAGGTGCAAAGGTTTCCCCGCAATCAATTCCTTCTTCTTGATTGTAACCTTGAGCCACAAGTCTAGCCTTGTTTCGACTACCACTCCACTATCATCCAGTTTGTTTTTGAAAACCCATTTGGTTCCTATAATTGGGTGGTCGGAAGGTCGGTTGGTCGAGTCCGAGACTTGGTTTCTCTCAAATTGATTAAGTTCCTCTTGCATGGCCTCTACCCATTCAGGTTCATTAAGAGCCTCTAGTGCATTTTTCGGTTCGGTTAATGAAATGAATGCGGTGCATGCACATAGATTATGTAGAGAGGAACGAGTTCTTACCCCACTTGTTGATATCGAAATGATGTTTTCTTGGGGATTACTGGAAGTAAATTTGAATGCTTTACCAGTCCTTATATTCACCGAGGTTGGTGGGCTGAACCGCTTGATCTTCGAAGCTTGTTCGATTGATCCTCTTCATTAACTTGTTCGTTACGAGTGAGCTCTTGAACTGTCTCATTCCGAGTTTCCTCGTTACGAGTGACTTCATTACGAGCAAGTTGGGTCCGAGTCTTTGTAGGCTCGACTTCGTCATCATCTCTCCTTAGCTTCGGTTACGAGTATGAAGACTCACTTGGCTTCTCCTGTTCAATCTCATCAAATACTACGTGGATGCTTTCTTCCACTTTGTTAGTTCGCTTATTGAAGATGCGATAAGCTTTGCTATGAGAGGAGTAACCCAGAAAAATACCTTCGTCGACCAGAGCATCAAACTTGGTCGGATGATCCTTACCATTGTTGTGAACGAAGCACTTACATCCGAAAGGTCCGAAATAGGAAATATTTGGCTTCTTCCCTTTGTAGAGCTCATAAGGTGTTTTCTTCGAGAATGGGTCCGATGAGGCATCTATTTAGAGTGTAGTTGGCTGTGTTCACTTGCCTCTGCCCGAAATAGTAAGGCAAGTTGTGCTTAATCATCATCATCCTTGCTATTTCTTCAAGGGTTCTATTCTTTCTCTCTACTACTCCATTCTATTGAGGAGTTCTGGGTGCTGAGACGTTGTGAGAGATTCCATTTTTGTCACGGAACTCGAGAATTCCGAGTAATCGAACTCCCTTCCATGGTCGGTTCGAATCCTCTCGCATCCGAGTCCGAGACTCAATTTGAATTTTTCTGCAGAGCTTGCTGAACTCCTTGAAAGCTTCATTTTTGTGCTTAAGAAAACACACCCAGGTAAATCGTGAGTAATCATCAATAATAACAAGTATATAAGATTTACCTCCGAAACTCTTCACGGGGATTTCACCACATAAGTCCATATGCGGTAATTCAAGCACGTTGGATGTGGAAGCTGTCTTCAGAGATTTGAATGAAGATCGACTTGTTTCCCTCTCGTGCATGCTTCACATATTTTGTCTTTCTCAAAAACACGGTTAGGCAAACCCCTAACTAAACCATTAGATGTCAATTTCTTGATAGTATGCATGCTGATATGGCCTAATCTACGATGCCAAGTCCATGAATAATCATGGAGAGATGCTTTTAAACAAGATAAGTTCTAACTTGGATCGAAAGAGGGATGATGTAAGTATTACCCGATCTCTTACTCGAAAGCTTGATCTCTTTAGTAGAGACATCGAAATAGTGCAATTGGTCCGAGTGAATCTTACCTCTTGACCTTTGTCACATAGTTGAGAGATGCTTGAGCGATTATACTTCAATCCCTTGACAAGATAGACTGGATCGACCGGATTGCTTCCTTTTCCAATCTTGCCAATCCCCACGATCTTGCCCTTGCTATCATCTCCAAATGTGACTTTTCCTCCTTTATGTCCTGTTCAACTCGGAAAAGAGTCCTGCATCTCCGACATATGGCGTGAACGACCCACTGTCAAGGTACCAGTGTCCTTTCGATCTCTTCCGAGTGACCTGCAAAACAAAGAGAATCTAACCCTTCTCACTTCCTCTAATGAACCCAGTAACATTCTTTCTTGTGGTTCTTTTCTCGAGGAAGAAGGTGTTTTGGAACCCAGATTTGAATGACTTTGGGTTTTGTCCGATTCCGAGTCTTCCTCTCAAAGAACCGAGTCCGTGTCTCTTTGTTTTTGAAAATCTTTCCTTTTGAAACGAGGAGAGAATGGTTTCTTTTTGTAAACGGTTCCGGGCTTAGTCCTTCTTTCATTTACGTGAATGGGACCTTGCTCGGCTTTCCTGAACTTCACAGTTTTGGAGTCATTTTTAAACAATTCCGAGTAGGAATTTGATTCCTCTTCTCCGTTGAAACCAAGACCTTCTTTTCGAAAGGAAACACATTGTGATCCTACGAGCATGTCAAGGTTTTTCGACCTTGAGTAAATTTTAAAACCAGATCTTGAGACTCGGTGAGCTTCTGTTTTAGTTGCTCATTTTCTTTCCTGAGTAACTCGGACTCAATCTCATTAGCTTGAGCGCTAGTCTTGAGTTCTCCGAGTGTGAGTCTCGGTTTTTCCAATTCGTTTTTCAAAGAATTGCTCTCGGAAGAAATTGACTCAAGTTGTTCTTTGAAATGGGAAGAATTAGAATTGGACTTTTCTTCCAAAGTAAAAATGTATTTAGCTAAATCAACTTTGGAGAATTTGAGGAAGTAATTTATTACCTCTTGAGGATCGGTTTCCTCAGCGTCCGAGTCCGAGTCCGACTCTCTTTCGGCTTCGAGTCGAGATTGCCATCGGACACTTTGACTCATCCGAGTCCTCGTCATCTTTTGATGAGTCCTCATCACTCCATGTTGCCATCATGGCCTTTTTCTTCTTCCTGTCCCTTTTCCTTTTTGGACAATCCTTGACTATGTGGTCTTTGTCTGCCACATTCAAAACATCCAAAATTCTTAGACAAAGATAACTTTGAAGGAGAAGAGAACTTACCTTTTCTATCTCTCTTATCTTTCTTGTAGAATTCTTCTTTTGGCCTTTTGTCCCATCTTTTGTGCTTCATCATTCTCTTGAAGCCTCTTGCAATAAGTGCAATGGGATCGTCTTCCGAGTCGAGGAGCTCAGATTTGCTTCTTTGGATTACGAGGCTTTAAGTGCAATGTTTCTTCCGGTACTAACCTTAGCATCCTCCTCTTCTAGATGGATTTCGTGTGTTAGAAGCTTTCCGATGAGCTCGTCCGGCTGTAAGAGTGAGAGGTTCCGAGCCTCCTCTATGGCGGTCACTTTGGGACCCCATCTTTTCTTGGGTAGGCTTCGAGAATTTTCCGGCACATTTCTTCGTGGGACATCTTCTTTCCCGAGTGATTTGAGATTGTTGGTAATCTCAATAAACCGAATGAACATCCGAGTGATATTCTCCTCTGGCTCCATCTTGAAAAGCTCATATTTGTGAAGATATTGACTTATCTTTGCTTGTCCGACCTGGCTTGTGCCTTCATAAGTGTTGACAAAGGTGTCCCACACTTCTTTTGCTGAATCACGAGCGGACACTCGGTTTTATTCTTCCGAGCTTATGGCGCACATAAGGATGTTCATGGCTTTGAAATTCTTTCCGAACTTCTCGCTTCGCTGGTGTGAACTCGGCCTTTGTCTTGGGAAGGATTCCGAATTCATCTGTCTTCGTTGGGATGTAGTTTCCTTGTTGTATGATTTCCTATACTTCTTGATCATGGTCCATGAGGAAACATTCCATAAGCTTCTTCCAATGCCCAAAGTTTGATCCTTTGAATTTTGGTGGCCTCGTTGGAAGATCTTCCTTCATCGAACTCTCCGGTGTTACGAGCCATTTGATCTTTAAACCTTTGGATTGTTAGATCCTTTCCGAAAGGCTAGGCTCGATACCAATTGAAGGTTTGCTCTGGGAGAGTCCGAGTCACCCTAGAGGGGGTGAATAGGGTGATAGAAAATTGTTTCGAAATCAAACTCTTTTGCGCAGAATAGAGACGAAGATAGATTCCGAGTCTATCAACAGGGTCAGAAAAGATTGAACTCGGAAGGCAATAAGTCGAAAGAACAAGAGCAATAAAGCCGTCCGAGTTTAGAATGAACTCGGAAAGTTAACACATAGATTTTACGTGGAAACCCTCCTGGGGCAGAAAACCACGGACCGTGTTAATCCAGCACACGAAGTCAAATCCACTATTTTAAGTCCACAAAATACCATGAACTAACCGAACCCAAGTTGCTCCCTTAGACAACTCTATACAAGTTTTCCTAGACTCGGAAATTCCCTTATCCGATCTAGTACTTCCTAGCTGAGATAACCCTTACAGCTAGGGACAACTAAGCTGAGTTAACCCTTACAGCTTAGTCAAGGGCCCTTACAAAGTATGTAAGAAAGAGTTTGTAACTGAGTACAAGACCTTACAACTCGAAAGTAATGAATTACAGAGTGGGAGTTGTAAGTTAAAGATTGAAAGTAAATACAATAACTTTGAGCAAGTATGTGTATAGACAATATATGCGGCAACCTTCAAGTCTTGTGAAGTGGCTTCTATTTATAGATAACCAGGTAGAGTAGCCGTTATCTTCATCTGCTGACCGAGAGTCTTCTGTGACCGTTGATAAAAGCTTTTGAGTCACTCGGAAAGTATCCGTTGTAATGTGAACGTTGGACAACGGTTTAACTCTCTTGGAAATCCCAAAACCATTGGCGAGTGTCTTGATTGATAAGGTGGAAACCACCGTTAAGCTTAGCGTTTCAGTTTTCCAGATTTGGAAATAGACGGCTTCTTACACAATCTTCCGGGACTGGAGCGAGGGAAGGTGAAAAGCCATGTCTGCTGGTGATTTGACGTTCGAAGCTGGTTACTTTTGTGGTTTGAAAAAGGTGTATCCTTGATTGAATAACCTACAAAAGTAAAACACATTCGGTTCTCGGAGTATAAAATACTTTGGTCCAAGGTTAGACACGAGATAATAAAATAATTATGATAATTAAACAACCGATTATCCGAGTCGAAACGAAATGGAATTTTCTGAGTCTAATATCCATGATACTCGGAATTCCATCCGACTAAGTCTAAGTGATAAAACAAGTTCCATAAAGAATATCGGAGAGAATTAACTTGATATAGACTAAGCATGGAATGAGCTAAGAATATTGACTATAACAAAATAGAACATATAACCACAAGTCGGATTCCGAGTGAGAAGCTGACGAATCATCGGTATATTCAAACGCGATGCATCCGAGTGATGCTTGGACTCGGAGCATAGAACTAGTTTTACGAGTTACTTATAGATAAGCAGGAATTATAAGGAGTAGGAACTGTATCACATAAAGAAGATACAACTTTACTCAAAGAAGTTTACGTGATACGGAGAATGCCTTGGAATCAAAACTCAATAAGTATGGGATTGTTATACCGACTCATTTAATGCAACTCGAAATGCGTTAAGAGATGTCCGAGTCTTCACTAATATTCATATAGCTCAAAATTCCATCCGACTAAGTCTAAGCGAAGAATCAAGTTATATAAAGAATATCGAGTGAAGTGACTTGATATAGACTAAGCATGAAACGGACTAGAGATACCGACTATAACAACATGAAACTTATAACCCGAAGTCGGATCCGAGTGAGGAAAGATGAAATACTAGTCTATTCAATATGCGATAAAACCGAGTGATGAGGGACTCAAAGCGAGTGAGATACGCATATCGGTTTTCTAAGTCACTTAAAGATACACGAAGTAAAAGCTATATCACTTAGATAGGATACTCGTATTACTTAGAAAAGTTTCTAGCAAACAGAGAATGCCTTGGAATCAAAACTCTATAAGTACGAGATTGTTATACCTGATTCCTTTTATACAACTCACAAAAGTGTTGAGCGAGTGTCCGAGTCTTCAAAAATAATCGTTTCCAAAACTAAAAAGAGCCAACGCCTCTCCGTGGGAAACTTCGGTCTAGTTACCACCCCGGCCCCACTCGAAAGGGCCAGCCCACGTGGGGACCATTGGTTCCTACAGATCGGCTAGCCGTTGCAACGGATACTCGAGGACTTAGTTTTTGGACCATCTTTGAATTAGTCGTTGAGTCTAGGTCTTAGCTTCCAAAAAATTTCTACCAACTCCAAGCATTTGAAAGATCATATAGAAAAATACATTAGACTCACAAATGAGAAATTACCCAAAACGGCAACAAACGAGCACTGTCGGCTTAGTCCGAGGTGTTCTTTAATTTCCAGCTTTTTTGTTTATAGATTTTCAATGGTAATTAAGCCTTTGTTTACCTTTCTTTGAGATGAATCAACTTTAGAAATTCTATAAAGACAAATTAGTGAATGGTACTTGTAGGAACCACGACCCCAGCTGGCCTAAAGGCTTGCCGCCACCGAGCTTCCCCACTCGTGTCGGGTCTCTCTTTTTTAAGGATTGTTTTTGAAGGTGATTTTTGAAGAAAGTTTTGAAATGTGGGGATGAACTTTTATTAAGGTTTTTGAATTTTATTGAATTAAGTGGAAGTGAATTAAAGAAGATTTGATTTGCGATTTTTATTAATCATTTTATTTTAAGAATTATTTTAAGAATTCTCGGGATTTTGCTTTCTAATTAAGGAATAAGAACATTAGGGTTTCAAATCTACCGTGAAACTTTAGGGCCGATTGGTGTGAAAACACACCAATCCGGGCCGAAGCCTCACCGGCTGCCCCCATGGTGCGAGCAGTGGCCTGCTGCAGGGGTGGCCGACGGTGGCCGGAGGCCATAAACCAGCCTTGGTCTCTACGTAGTGGGCTAATCCGAATCCCAAAGTTAATTTTCTTGCAACTACAATGCATCGAGATACAACATTTAACGGATCAAAGCAAAAAATAATGAGTCGGCAATCGGGTTTTAGGAGAAGAAAAACTAACAAAAACAAAGTTTGCTTTTTGATCTTAGTATGGGAAAACTAAGACAAGAAGAGGCTAAAAGATTGACTCCATCGGTCTTGAACCGAGAATCGGATTCGGGGGCAAGGGTACGAATTGTAGGGATAACTCCCTCCGTTCGCCCTGTCCGAAGGCGACCATTACTAATTCGAGTAGTGTGCTTAAAATAATGTAAGGAAACAAGCAAATAACATCACGCGAAGCAAAACTAAAGCAACCAAAACATAATAAGGAAAGCAATAAAGAAAAATAGTAAAGAAAGCGATAAAGGAAAGCGGAAAATAAAAATTACATTGGTCGGGAGGAAATTAAAACGATTACATCTCTTAAACCACAATATGAAATCAATAAAACTGAAATAAATATAACCATTCGATGACTGAAATACGGCCCTTAGGTTGTCACACCTTGCTAATTTGGATCTCCTCATCGGATCTCTCGGTGCAATGGTGACAATCCAAAGAAAAGGGCTAGTTTTGTGAATGGTGTTTAGGGTATGGTAGTGATCGGTTGAATGAGTGCCCGGAGATAAGAATAAGTTATTATTCTTTAGCTTTTTGCACGGATTCAACGAGTGAAAGATGAAGATTTGACAGAGTGACAGTTAGACTAGAGTGCTCGAGTTGGCTTTGAGCAACTTAATGCTAAGGCAGGAAGCCAGTATGCCAAATGAGAGCCAAGGCTCTCTATTTATAGAAGAGGACCTAGGTCACAAATGACCTAGGGTTTGCCTTCATTCAGCCGTCCAAACAGCTTGAAAGAAAATCGGACCATTCCTTAACGGATAGAATCGGATCGAAGAAGATTGAACCGGATAAAACCGATCTATAGAGGGATGCGGCGCCGACCACCCATACTTACAGAGGATTTCATGCCCTAGTTGTGTCCACCAAAGACTCTCCAAGCCAAAACGCTGCATTCCATCGTGCTTCTAGAAGGCGGGCGCCGGCCATATGACGTCGTTTTGAGGGGAAAGCTTCTATCTCCGTGTGGGCTATCTCGTGATGCGTAAACCGCAACACTTTGATGCTCCCGATCATGAAATGCAACGCTTTAACATCGTCTTTAGGTCGTCGGCTCCATTGAAGACTCGGACTCTTACTTACTCGTTTCGAGTTCTATCAAGGAATCGGGTATAAGACTTCATCTCTTATAGGGTTTTGACTTCAAGACATTCCATGCATCTTAGAAAGCATAATTCTATATACTACTTCTCACTCGGTTCCGAGTCACCCAACACTCGGATATATCGCATGATTCAAACACTATCTTTTCCGCGCTCAAACTCAAGTCCGACTTCATGATTCAGGAATTACATTGTTTCAGGTCGACTTATTTAGTTTCAATTCTATTTAGTCTAGATCAAGTCTGTTTACTCGATAGTCTTTATCCGACTTGATTTCCTTCTAGACTGACGAAGATAGAATTTGAGTTTCATGGATGTTAGACTCAGAAAATTCCTTCTCTTTTCGACTCGGATAATTAGTCACTTCATTATTTTAATTATTATATTATCTCGTGTTTAATCTTGGACCAAAGTATTTTATACTTTGAGAACCAAATTGATTTGCTTTTATAGGTTATTCAAACGAGGTTATCCTATATTTGAATTACAAAAGTAACCAGCTTCAAAACGTCAAATCACTAGCAGACAAGGCTTTTTCCACCTCCGACCTAGCCCCGGACACTCGTGTCGGGGTTGTGCTGTTTCCAAAGCCGGAAATCTGCAACACCAAGCTCAACGAGTGGTTTCCACGTTATTTTTCAAGACACCATCGGTGGTTTTGGGACATTCAAAGGAGTCAAGAACCATTGCTCATCGGATATTTTCTGAGTGACTCGGAAAATCCCTTACAATGGTCATAAAGGACTTTCGGTCGGAAGATGGACACAACGGCTAAGCTGCCTGGTCATCTATAAATTGAAGCCAACTTTTAAGACTTGAAGATTGCCGAATCTATTCTTAATATACATACTTGATCAAAAGTCATTGTATTCATTCTCAATCTTCTACTTACAACTCCAACTCGTATTTCATAACTTTCCGAGTTGTAAGGTCTTGTACTCGATTACAAACACTTTCTTTCTTACTCTCTAAGTAAGGTCCCTTGACCGAGCTGTAAGGGTTAACTCAGCTCGCTTGTCCCTAACTCGTAAGGGGTATCTCGGTTAGGAAGTACTAGATTAGATAAGGGAATTTCTAAGTCTAGGAAAATCTTGTAAGGAGTTGTTTAAGGGAGCAACTTGGGTCAAGTCAGCTCATCGTATTTTGTGGACTCAAAATAGTGGATTTGACTTCGTGCTTGGATTAGCACGGTCCGTGGTTTTCTGCCGTAGGAGGGTTTCCACGTACTTTCTAAGTTATTAATTTTCCGAGTGCAACAGGTTTAAAGTTTTTGTTTAATCTGTTTCTTCACTCTTCACCGATTTCCGAGTTAGTGCTTTTACGAGCTCATCTCCGACCCTCGCTCACATCGATTCATATCTATTTTAAATTTCAAGCAAATTTCATCATCACCCTATTCACCCCCCTCTAGAGTGACTTAGCCTCTCCCTGAGCAAACCTTCATCCGTGTTTGATTTGGACGCAAGTAAAATGTGGTATTCTACACTTAGAATTTCCCGACACACATCAAGGGACTCCACAATCTCTTAAGGCTCAGTCCAGCTCTTGAAAGGTCCAAAAGAAAAAGGATTTGTGGACCGACCCAAGGCAAAGGTTATTATTTGGTGCTGCGGGTTTTTTGTGGTTTATTGGCTTATGTTGCACTCGATCGATCGAGTCCGAGATCCAAATCCGCAAACAGGACTTGGGATTATCATTATCGGACCGACAAAACAAAACACATAAATAACGAAATAAAGGATGACACTTTTTAGGTGTCTACGAGTTAGCCCCCACTTTGATCGAGTCTAAAAGACGAAAGGTCAAAGTAAATACTAAAGGATACTTACCTCGATTTCTATAAGGCATTGGATGATGCTTTAAATTGGTTGTTGTCAAATTTGAACTCCAAAGTGAGGCCTGAACTTGATCGCGATGTATGCGTTCGAAGTTTGGCAAAAGGATCCTAAGCTTGGCTTGATTAAAGCCTGAAGCTTGGCGTATTTTGATGCTGAAACTTCGATCGTCTTTTGATCTTAAGCTTGGCTAAACAATCTGTCATGCTAGCACACTCTTTAGTGCTAAACAATCCGTCCTGCTAAACAGATCGATAAAATTGTTCCGGAAAAGCTGGTTAGTGGGCCCAAATGTTCCCACTTGCATGCATAATGGATGAAAATCATATACTCCAAAAGGACAAAGCATGCTCGCCTAGGGGAGTGGGCTAGGCAGCCAAAAGCTGAAGCCGATTGGACACCATGGTGCCTCGTGGCCAGCACCGGCCAGGCTTTGGTAGGCGTGGCCTCTAGCGTGCCTAGCTGGATTCCTTTGTTTCCCATTGATTCTTTGACCCTTTTCTTATGTGCTTGGAGGTCTTGACCGATTTTCCTATAAAAAGGGTGCATAGTGTGTTTCATTTTGCACACCAACTGTCCATCATACTCTTGCTCTCCTCTTGCATTCCCTTGCTTAGCTCCTTCTTGAAAGCTAAGAATTCCTTGTTTCAAAAATGCCTAGGAGAGAGGCTCACCCGGTAGGTAGAACTAGAGTTGAAGTTGTAACTCAAGATTCCTTCCTCAAGCGCGAATGGCGTCCTCAAAGTGAATGGGATCTAAGTGACCTTTTATTTGAAGCTAAAAGTTATGTTTCTTCTCTTACCATCTCCGCTTCAGTAAGCTAATTGGCTTAAACCCCTTCATTTGCTCATTTAGAGTAACGCTTTAACCAAAATCTTGTTTGATTTTATTTTAGACAAAAGGCTCGATTCGAAGTAGTGGAGCCATCACAATGTTTGTGGAGACATCCGAGAGGATGCACGTTCCTCTCGAGAATATTACGCATAATCGTCGGGCTTGGACCTCTTTATATCCCTTGACATCATCTCATTAATAAGAGGGAGAGGGATCCTATTAGGGCCATCGGTTAGCGATTTTGGGATACCACCATCACATTCCACCTTCCTTTCGGTGAGATGATCATAACTCCTTTCGATTTCACTTGTTTTATTTGGTCTAGGCTTCTCGGGGAACCTTTAACTTATGACTGGAACTTGTATAAAAACCATGACTACCTCCGTCATCTTTTTGGCTCTGTAGCAGATAGATTTTCATACAATAATCATTTTAAATATACCATTTTATTTGAGGCTTTTAAGAGTTAAGTTTTCTAGCTTTACACTCTCTGCAACAATAAGTTAGGATCATGCTTGCCCTTCTTTTGAGCATGGTCCTCTTCTCGAATCAGGCCGCTAAAATTCACGTTCACTACTTGGTGAACATAGTGGATCTTGATAAATAAAGGAACTTAACTAGGGTGCTCCCTCATAAACTTGCCTCATTAGAGGCCTCCATGCTAGTGTACGGCACACAAGACCGGAATCGGATTCTACCACTTATCTTCCTTTGAATGGTTTATGAAAGATCATTGAGGTATGCTCAAATTTTCCTTTCTTCAATATTTTCCTTTCATCTTGTGTCCATAAAAGATTTTCTTGACTTGTCAAAATGCAGCCATGGTTGAACGAATACTTTCCACATCTCTCTCCCGAGTTCAACAAATTGGCCTGCGTTACGGCGTCCGTATCATGGGCTAGAGCACATCTTGAGCGATCCACAATACATGATATAGGCTTTTTGAGGTCAGCCCTTAACCATGTTAACTCTGTATGTTGCTTCTACTCCAAAATTTTGCTCCGAAATAGGCTAAAACAAACTCTTGAGCATATTTTTAGCATTCCGGTCATGCACATAGCTGGACTATTGCCTATGGGGTTGCTGGTGGTGCAGTCCAACCCCATATATCAATGACTTTTGCTCATTTTCTCATTGTTTTGCATTCTTGTTTGCTGATTTCCTGATAATTCTTGTATGTAGGCCAACTTCCATCCTTGGGCCCATCTCTAACTTCCCTAAAACATACTTGTGGCCTGGAATTAAATGAGCGAAGGATCTTGTGTAAAGGTCCTTTTGGATTTTGTTGGTACCTTAGGGAGAGGGTCACTCCTCAAATTTGAATTAACACATGGCCTCTATTTGCTCCAGTCGATCCTCCTTTGACCATGTTCTACTTTCATTCTCTTTCTTTTGATGAGCAAGCGGTGGCTACAGTGGGGTATCCATTTACCTCACTCTTGAATCTACATACCTCTTACGCACATCATGCATCCCGTATCATGACCCAACTAGTAAGTGCTCAACTCCTGTGTTATAACCTTGAATTTCTTGCATGGAAATTTATCATTATCTCCTTTCTTTGATAGCTTACTCCTACTAACATTCACATCCCAAGTCTCACCGTGGATGTTACTATGCCCAGTGGCACCTAATTGTTTCGTCACCATTCCCGAAATCCCCGAAGAGGAATATGTTGGGCATCCTTTTTCTAGAAACTGGCGAGGGGTAAGAGTTATGTGGTCTTTCTCTTTTAGTTATGTGCTAAAAGTATTTTCTTTATTCATAGCCTCGAATAAATTTTGCGGTATGATCGGGATGAATCTAGAACCATATCTATCGAGTTGCAGCCAGCTCTTCATGGAGTCCGAAATTGGTTTATTGGATGATCTTTCTTTACTTCTCGAGTAAGCCTTCAATTAGTATAGTGCTAATACTCTTTAAGCTTTTAGTGATTTGCTAATTACTTCTTTGATTTTGTAAAGACATCAATCAAGAGCGACTCCTTCCAGAATCTGCCTACTTCACCGGGGCATCCTCCCAATCTTATGAACAACAAATGCCTTCTAGTAGTAATGCTAGGCAAGGCTCATCCCGATGCTCTTCAAGGCGTGCGAATCGTAGGAGTGCCTCTAATGCGGGACCTAGCCACTACGAGGAAAGTTTGAATATCCTTCCTTTACAAGCCTTCGATCGACACGAGAACCTGCTCTACTTCCCTCGATCTTCTTACAGCGGACCTTCTCATAGGGCTTCTCAATCCCGGGATCAAGGAGGCTGCTCGTACCTGGGTGATGAAGGTGGCCAATTCTCAACATTCGTCTTGGAGGACTTCGAGAATTACATCTTTGATGATGACTCCGATGGCAATGTGTAGATAACTCCTTACTCGCTCCTACTGCTATTGATTTATCGACCTCTTGTAGGGTGTTTGTTTCATTAATGTTTGTTTATCTTGTAATGAAGACTCTTATATAATGAGATGAAATGCAAGACTCGATTTTAAAAATGCGTTCTTTTATTTAATATAATGCACAAAACATAAAGAAAAGCTACAAATAAAAATTAAAAAAAATGGCCACTAGCCCCCATTCCCCCTAAAAGAAATTAATAAAAAGAAAAATGGAAAATCTCAAGTGCATAGTCCAAGTAGGATGCGCTCCACAGGCTGGGACAAGAAACAAACAAAAAGAAATGACCAACAACCAAGCAAGACCACCGGAAGCCGCAAAACGGGCCGGGGCATCGGGTGGCTGCGCCGGCCTCCCCTAGAATCCCTCGGGGTTTATAACGTTGCAGTATACCAATTGTAGTAGGACTCGATGATCTTCGAAAACACCTATAAAAGCAGTCGCTCGGCGCCATAAGAAATAAATAAACGAAAACCTGCGCCTACCCCCAAAATATCCTTCACTTACATCCTTCGGAAAATCATGGATTTCATGATCGACTTAACCCGGTGGATGCATGAGATGAGTAACATGGATAGGTCGGGGTTAAGCAATTACGGGCTAAATGTTCTCTTTAGCATCCATCAAGTCAAGATTTATTGGCCCTTCTTAAGGGCTACTATAACGTATTGGGATCACCATCACCACGTCTTTAGGTTTGGGGATAAGGAAATGTATTCCCTACTCGAAGAGTTTGTTGCCATACTAGGTAGTCCTAGGCAATTTAAACTAGCTATCCCCAAATCCTTGGAAAATCTCCAAGAAAAGTACCAATATCTTCTAAAATTGAGTAGAAAGCATCTAGGGTGGATCCTTATCGGGAACCGGGTGAGCTTACCCAATTTATCGAAGTATTACCGCAGCATGCATGCTTATGTTGAGTATATCATTATCCCAAGATGACGAGCTATAATTACTTGCATGATAGCGGGATTTCTACTAGTAGTTGGTCACGAGGACTTGGCACCGGTGTCGTTGCTAAGCCTAGTAGAACAGCTTAGAGAATTATTATTCCCTAACTCCACTAATAGTTGCTTGAGACTATAAATGGTTTGGACCGAGTTGAAGCCAATGCTTGAACGAATTTCCGCGGTAGACCCCTAGTATTGCGGGTAAGCACAAAAAACAAACGAAAGCAAACATCGGTAAACAGGGCAACGGCACCGGCCACGAGGTGGCTATCCGGTGCTGGCCAGGGCTGAGGGCCCTCGACGTTACCTGAAAAAATCCAAGTTTCGTTCCTATCGCTCCTGTCGTTATTTTTATTATTTTGATTTTGCTCTGTTAGGCCTAAATAGTTAGACTTTGACCAGTGCAAGACGAGTAATTTTCCGATTTTGCATTATGATGTGCAGATCTTGCTAACGGAACATGTGATACTTATCAAAGCTCCCCTAAGCTGGACACGAACCTAGCAACTCACTTCTACAAGCGGAAACGAACATCTGCGGTAGTCGATCGTCCTACATCCCGGTGGGAAGAAAACCTAAAAATATAACAACGATTTGTTATGGTATGTCGGGCATTGGAAGGTGACTCAGTACAAAACGCATACTCCATAGCATCCATTCATTCGCTTATTGAGCTCGGAAGAGAGCACGTATTACTTTCCAAGTCTGTGTTTTGCAAGCAAATGGGTAGAGAACAAGTAATATCGCTACTGAATTGTATCTCGGCCCGCAACTTTTGACATGTTTAGAGAACATGACAACTCTAGAAGGACTGGGTCATCGTCCGATTATTGGAGAGGTCTTCCAAGACTGTATACCCCTACGACCTTGCTAACACCTGACGGAGTTCCCAATATTGTTGTTTCTCCCTATTATCTAGGGTGGATAATAGAAGTCGACCCCGAATGGCAAAGAGCACTAAGACTAAGAGAAATAAACCCTAAAGAATCCGTTCCTACTCTCGCCCCTCTGCAAATTTGTGAAATAAACCCACGGATGAATGCACGTGCTCGTCAAAGAGAAAATGAAGCTAAAGAAAACGAAGAAAGGAGAGCCCGACGAATCCAAGAGCTAAAGGAACGCACCCAAGATGAAGAAGCTGGGTCTAGTGATCCTAAAGAAATAAGGTGAAAATAGACTAGGACTCAAATGATGAGGAATTTGAGACGAGAATAAAAAGAGAATTAGTTTTGCCTCTTTATAACGATATTATTATTTATTTTTACAAAATGTATGATTGCAATTAAATTCCTTTTATTAGATATGTATTTAGGTAAGTAGTAGGCTTACCCTTATTAAATAAAAGTAAGTATTATGTTATACTTTTATATCATTATCGCTCACTTAAAGGTAGAATAATAATAATAGCAAAGAACAACCGACATACATATTAGACCATGTAGTTGGACTGTCCAAGCAAATAAACAAACCCAAGAAGGGCTGAATGATAAAAGGAAAACAACCGTGGCACTGGCCAGCCTACCGTTGACCAGGTGGTGGCCGGCGCCTACCTTGGCCAAGCCTGGTTGGGCTGGGCTCGACCTACTACCTAGGGAAATGCTATGCATAGTACTTCTTCAACTGATCCAAATTGGTATACTAAAAAATTTCTTCTCCTTCTAAATCAATTAATTTAACGACTCCGCCGGGTAAAATCTAATTCACTAGAAATGGGGCTTGCCAGTTGGGCTTAAATTTCCCTCGTGGGTCCTGAATTGGTGCTCTTACCTCCCTAAGGACCAAATCCCCGATTTGCAAGTTGCGAGGCTTAACCTTCTTATTGAATGCTCTGGATATACGAGCTTGGTATATCTGGACATCATACAAGGCGTTGACGCGCCTCTCATCCAATAACACTAACTCCTCATAACGCACCTTAGCCTACTCAGCTTCGGAATCGACTCTCAACAATTATCCTTAACGTGGGAATGGCAATCTCAACTTGAAGGGCTACTTGCGTGCCATAGACTAGAGAGTAAGGCGTTGATCTCGTGGAAGATCCGATAGAAGTTCTATAACCCCAACAAGGAAAACGCAATTTATCCGGCCAATCCTTATAAGTAACTGCCATTTTCTCTACTATTTTTTCGATATTCTTATTAGTAGCTTCAATCTGCTCCATTGGTCTTAGGATGATATGGGGAGGATTTGTGATGCATGATTTTATACTTATCCAACAAATCTGCTACTTCCTTCTTGAAATGACTACCATGGTCATTTATAAGCTCGTGTTGCACCCCATAATGACAAATAATGTTCCTAGTGATGTATTTTGCTACCTGTTTAGACGTTAGGGTTGCATAAGAAGTCGCTTCTACCAATTTGGTGAAGTAGTCGATTGCTACTAACACAAATTCGTGACCACCTATTCCTTTAGGAGTCACCTTGCTGATAATGTCTATTCCCCATACCGAAAACGACCCGGGTGAGGATAATGTAGTAAGAAATGACGGGGGTTGGTATTGTAAGTTTGCATACACCCGACATTTATGGCATCTTCTAACAAAATTATAACAATCTGCTGCCATAGTTGAGCAATAGTAACCAAGTTTCGAATCTTCTAGACTAGCATTCTACCATTCATATGTGGTCCGCATTCTCCTTCACTTCTACTTAATTGGCTTAGCATCTACATAAAGCATAATTTTGTGTTCTATTATACTCGGATCTACACCTGGCATGTCTTTATAGGACCATGCAAAGACATCAATAAACTCGTGAGGAGTGAAGTGAATTGCTTCGCTCCTCTACATCCAAAGTTTTTCTAATTTTAACCTGTTGGGGTTGATTGATTCACCCTAGATTAATTGTTATTATTTCCTCTATTATTCGTCATGATCTTCCATAGCTTTTATTAATTCTTTGAAAATTTCTTGTTCATTATTAAAGGAAAAACAATTAACGGCAAGAGGAGGCAATGAGTAAGCGGTAAGATTCGATCTATTGAATGAGGAAACAAGTACATCGGACTCGAAATAAAATTGGAAATGACAAAATTATAACTAGAAACAACAGGAGAAAAAGAAGAACAAGCCTTAACACTAGACTCGGAAGGGGGTGTGCTCCTAGGTTAACAACGAACTTTTGGCCCTCCTCAAGCATCAATCCAAGTAATATGCTTGGACCATTCTATGTCGAGCATCGATGATGAACCCGGACGGATCGAACTGCGGCTGCGACATGGCTAGAGACGAGTATTGAGACAGAGTTCCCTTTTAGATTGTTCTCTTGGCCAAACACAATGCCGAAAAGATTGTTTCGATGAGATTCATCCAATCTTATGTTGATTGTCCTTTTTCGAGGAGGTGAGGTGCCTCTTTTTCCATAATGTAACAGTCATTGAAGATTTCCGGACCAGGTACTAAGATACCCTTTCTTTGATATAATAGGGCTCAGGAAAACCATAATAAGGAAAGTTATCTCCTTCTTAGAGAAATTGCCCATTTAGGGTATAAGGAAAGGGCTTAATAGAGCGGATCGTGTGTGGTGCGAGTCCTCATCACTTGGATTTCCCACTTGGCTTTAGCTATTTCCTTAGTAGTAGATTGATAGCCTAGTCCAATGTTATAATTATTAGTGGGTTCAAGGCACGGAAAAATGAGGTGGTAAGCCTTCCGGCCTGCAGCAAGACACTGGGAAATACACCTTCTTCCTAAGCATTGATTGGACATTAGGGTTGCCAAAAGGGTTAACATTAAAAGGTGCTTCATCCCTTTCTAAGGTAGAGACAGGTTTCAAACCCGTACAACTCTTCATCATTAGCATCGTGCTCGATCTCTACTACGGATTCTTTGGAAGTGATAGTAGCACAAAGTTTATCCCCGTTGATAGTTATAACCTGACCTTTGATGATCATTTTGACCTTCCGATGCAGTGTAGAGGGCCTACACGATGATCATGTAACGATGGGGGTCCTAGAAGAAGATTGAAAGTAGCTGGGATATCTAAGACTTAGAATTTGATATTCCTCTCTACTGGCCCTATATTGATTGGTAAGGTCATTGATCCTAAGATTGTTCTTCTAGAATTATCATAGGCTCGAAGATGAACAGTTTTCTTAGAGACTTTTGGCTTACTAATTTCTAATCATTTAGCAGCTCGCTAAGGACACATGTTAACTACTGATCCGTTGTCTACCAAGGTTAAGGGAACAAACTTGTTAATGTAAGTTATAGTCAAATAAAGGGCATTGTTGTGTGCAACGCCTTCTTACGGGAGATCTTTCGATCAAAAGTAATGGTTCCATCCCTATTGTTAAGCAATCCTACTATTTCCTCCGGCGTGGTTTTGAGAGAAACTTCAATCTTACTGAGTGCATCGATCGAAGCTTGTCTATGTTTCTGGGAAGTAGATATCAATTGCCAGATAGAAATGTCAACTTTTAATATCCGGAGTTGTTTAAGGATTAGGTCTTCTTCCTTAGTAGTTTTACGTTCTTTTGGGGCTTCCCGAGTACTGTTCGGACCCAAGGGCGCGTTATGTCGTCCCGATCTAGTGAGAAATTGAATAGCGAGGACTCTTAGTGTTTCCCTAAAAGTCTTCTTCTAAGGGTGGTGTGCCCCGAAGTCGTCACTATTGTTGTCATCATCTCTCGCTTTATAGACATCTTCTTCATCACTTACCCATAGCCCGTGGACTTTCGGATCCAATGATGGTAGATTAAGAAGTAGTTGTGATTCATTAACATCTCGGATAAAGATAGAAGGATCCCACTAACCTGGTGTGGGTTCAATAAAGATAGCTAAAGTTCCACTAAAAGGATTTTTGTTATTACTTGGTTTCGAGCAGCCTTAGGTCGGGGTAATTGGCCGTTTCGAAATATGTCCTCTAGTTTGTTCTTGGACACCGTTCGATGATCGTGTCCTCGTGCATGATGGTATTTGCTAAATTTTCCCGCGTCCCAATTCTTAGACTGTTTTGTCTGTTTCTAATTCTCGCTCTAATAGGTGGCAATTTTGTCTTCCCTTTCGCAAGAGACGGTCAAGGGCTTGAGCATAAGTAGTATCCATAAGTGTGTAGTCGGCATACTGTTGAGGGCATTGACATCTGCAACCCTAGTAGCATATTGTCGGTATTGGAGGTTTTCTTATCTTTGGAGTCGTAGTTACCTCTGTATCCGAGTTGTGACTTTTGTGGTCGCGATGGACAGCTTCTTTTTCTATCAATAAATCAGCATCTCCGAGGGTTGAAAAGTTCATCATGGGCAGAAATTTGAGGTGCTGATTATAATTGGGTTGAAGATTCTTCACAATAATGCAAACTTGATCTTTCTTGGAGGGTCCGTCCACCATGTGGGCTGCCTTTGCTCTCCATCCGGTTAGGAAATCGGTGAAGCTCTCCTTGTCACCTTGCTTGATTAACTCCAAATCTCTAAGAGTAATAGGTAGATCTATGTTATAAGAGTATTGATGGAGGAACTCTTTGCACAAATCTATCTAATTGGCAACCTTGTGTGGGTCTACCGCGTTGTACCATTTCATGACATTAGTATCAAATGTCCAGGGGTAGATGATGTGGTAAGTGTCTTCGGGAATGTTCTTAAGAGTCATTGCTCCCACGAAATTGCGCACATGATGATGGGGATTCCCGGAACCCTTAAACTTAATATCGGGTATTGTAAACTTAGGAGGTAGTTTACCCTTAGGAATTGAAGTGAATCCCTTATGATCGAAATAATGGTTGTTGAACATTGATGATTCTCTCAACATCCGTTCTATCTTATCTATACAAGTTTCGGATCGAGTCTTGGACTCAAGTTCAGGTTTAGGACTATTTGGAGAAGATTGGATGGGTGGAGGAGGTATAACCATAGCCATTTCCCTTTGCGTATGCTCTACTTCTTCAGCCTCTTCTCTTCTCTTACGTTCAACTTCCTCATCTCTCTTACTAGCCTCAATAGACCTTATTATTTCCTTAAGATCTCTTGATATGGAGGATATTTGTTCCTATTGATCAATCAACGTGGTTTCCACCCTAGCTACATTCTCATTAAGCATACCGAGGTTAAGATACTGTTCGCAATTAGGATCCATTGGAAGGGAACTCTTTTTGGGTAATGTCCTAGAACAAGGAGTAGGTTGTGGCGGTGTAGTATGCACCGAAGCTTGTCGCACAGGTGTAGATCATGGAGTAGAAAGAAATGATGATGTGCCGGACTCCTTGGTTAAACATTCTAATCATTTAGTGCTCCGGATCCGATGGTACTCAGTTGTTGTGGACTTCCCTATTCTGCGGCCCAAAGGATGAGGTTTAGGACTATGTAAGAGAAGATCACTTTTAGGAGGTAGGGACTCGAGCGCAAGACTCGAAGAGACTAAGAATTTTTTATTTATTAGAATGCACATAAAGAATGCCATGATGATATAACGAATGATTTACTTGACATGTGATCCTTAAAGAAAAGATGCTTTCTATATGATAATGCTTTCCTATTTGAGATGAACTTAGGGCTAAATGCAAGATGAGAATGGTAGACTATCTATCCTAATATGAAAATGATTTTTAGCTAATGTAAATGGACTCACCTGATACAAATAGACTTATCTAAGAAATGATTTTGTTTGGTTAATGCAAATAGACTATTCTATGCATGTGGACTTACCTAATATGAGATGATTTTATTTGGCTAATGTATATGGACTCAGCTAATATGAGATGATTTTATTTGGCTTATGCATATGAACTCACCTAATATGAGATGATGTAAAATGAAAATATGTCCATGCAAAAGAAAATAAAAGGACTAGACAATAAGAAAAGCAAACTTCCGGTAAGTCCCTTTCACGAATAGCAATTACTTAGGCTATTAGAAAAGATAATTTTGGAATGACAGGGAAGTACACGGACAATGGACCAACCTTATTAAAAAAGGCATTTTGACTTTTGCCTAAATGCACATAATTGGACTAACTCTTGGAAATTTATTAAAGTGTTTTATTTCCATCCATGCAAGGGTCTAATCAAGCAGTCCTCACCTATTCCTAAAGGCTCACAAATATAAGGTTAAAACAAACACACTCATCCAAGCATGCAAATGAAGTCTGGGGAAAACCTAGAGGCCTAAAAAGTTCTATGGCCCAAGAGTTCAAGAGTATGGATACATGGTGACACGTAGTTCGGAATTTAGTATCCTATGGGTTGCATGGATTCGGGATTCCAACCAGAATTTCGGTGCCTCTCGGAAACCAAACGGTTTAGCCTAAGATGGGATGCTACGTGGGAGAAAGTACCTTCTCCTTGGTAAATCAAGCCTAGTTGGGCCCACCAAGGGTCCAGTGGGAGCCTTTCTCCGTAAAGGGTTAGACAGTGGGTACAATAAAGTTTTCCTAGGGTCCAAAACAAGTATTTAAACTAATTCAAAGGTTGCTAAATGCAGGATGTCTAATGCACGCACATTATCAAAACTCACTACTCAAATATTCAATTTTCGCTCTCTTAATAAAAAATTAATCCCCAGTGGAGTCACCACTCTGTAGGAACCACGGCCACAATAGGCCCGAAGGCCCGCCGTCGCCAAGCTTCCCTACTCTTGTCGGGTCTCTCTTCTTTTAAGGATTGTGTTTTGAAGGTGATTTTTGAAGTCGGTTTTGAAATGTGGGGATGAACCTTTTATTAAGGTTTCCGAATTTTATTAAATCAAGTGGAAGTGAATTAAATCAGGTTTGATTGGCGATTTTTATTAATCATTATATTTTAACAATTATTTTATGAATTCCCGGGATCTTGCTTTCTAATTAAAGAATAAGAACTGGATGCCCCCACTGGCTACCCCCAAGTGAATTAAATCTGTCGTGAAGCTTTAGTGCCGGATTGGTATGAACACACCAATCTGGACCAAACTCGCATTGGCTGCCCCCACGGTGCATGTGGTGGCCTGCCCTTGGGGGTGGCCGGCGCCGGCAAGAGGCCACCAGCCTCGATCTCCGCTCGTAGGTTGATCTAAATCCTAAAGTTAATTTTCCTACAACCGGATGCGATATTTAACGGATCAAAGCAAAAATAAGGAGTCGCCGATCGGTTTTAGGAGAAGAAAACTAACAAAAACAAAGTTTGCTCTTCCGATCTTAGACTGGGAAAATTAAGACAAGAAGAGGCTAAAAGATTAACTCCATCAGTCTTGGACCGAGAATCGGATTCGGGGCGAGGGTACGAAACATAGGGATAAATCCCGCCGTTTCACCCGTCCAAAGATGGCCATTACTAATTTGAGTACTGTGGTTAAAATAATGTAAGCAAACAGGCAAATAACATCATGTGAAGCAAAACTAAAGCAACCAAAACATAATAAGGAAAACAATAAAGAAAAGCGATAAAGAAACCGATATAGGAAAGTAGGAAATAAAAATTACATCGAGTCGGGAAGGAAATTAAAACGATTACATCTCTCAAACCACAATACGGAAAGCAAATAAAATTAAAATAAATATAACTATTCGAAGACTAAAACACAGCCCTCAGGTTGTCCCATCTTGTTGATCCGGATCTCCTCGTCGGATCTCTTGGTGCAATGGTTGCAATACAAAGAAAAGGGCTAGTTTTGCGAATGGTTTTTAGGGTATGGTAGCGATAAGTTGAATGAGTACCCAGAGATCAGAATATGAAATTATTCTTTAGCTCTTTACACGAATTCAATGGTGTAAGATGAAAATTTGAGAGAGTGATAGTGAGATGAGAGTGCTCGGGTTGGCTTTCACCAACGTAATGCTAAGGCTTGAAGCCATATGCCAAATGAGAGCCAAGGCTCTTTATTTATAGTAGAGGACCTAGGTCACAAATGACCTGGGCTTTACCTCCATTCGATCATCCAAACAAGCGAAAGAAAATCGGACCATTCCTTAAGAGATAGAACCGGATAAGAAGAAGATTGAATCGGATAAAACTGGTCCAAAAGGGAAGCTGGTGCACTGCCACCCATACTCACCTAGGGTTTCATGCCCTTTGTTTCCACCAAGGAGTCTCCAAGCCAAAACGCTGCGTTCCACCCCGGTTCTAAAAGGCGGGCACAAGCCATACGATGTCGTTTGGATGGGAAAGCTTCTAGCCTCGTGTGGGCTATCTCGTGATTCTTAAAGCGTAGCACTTAGATGCTCTTGATCATGAAATGCAACGCCTTAATGGCGTGTTCAGGTCTTCAGCTCCGTGTCTAATTTGGACACAAGTAGAATGCGGTATTCCGCACTTGGAATTTCTCGGCACACATCATGGGACACCCCAATCTCTTAAGGCTCGGCCCGGCTCTTCGACGGTCCGAAAGAAAAGGGATTTGTGGACCGACCCAAGGTAAAGGTTATTATTTGGTGTTGGGGGTTTTTGCGGTTTATCGGCTTATGTTGCACCGATCGATCAAAGTTCAAGATTCAAATCTACAAACAGGACTAGAGATTATCATCATCAGCTGACAAAACAAAACACGTAAAGAACGAGATAAAGGATGACACTTTTTAGGTGTCTACAATACTCAAAGTAAAAAAAATACTTTGGCCCAAAAAATATTAGAATAAGTCTAAATAAAGCATTTAAAGACCAATTTTCCATAATCTATTAATCTTGAATTTTTCAAGTCTAATAATCAAAAAGTTCAATTTTCGGATATGTTTTAACTCAAATGATAAGTTTATTATCGATGAGTACATAAGTTATTTAGACATTTTTCAGTGTTTGCCAAGATAATTAATTCCATGAATCTAGCTCAAATAGAATTATGACATAATTCAATTTTTGAAGCATGCCAAATTCAAAGATAAGTTATAAATGTGAAATCATTTGGGAAAACTTGATGTTTGAGTCATATTGAGTAGCTCAGTCAAGCTCGGTTAGTATGATTGGGTTAGTTTGTACTTCTTAAAGTAGAACCAAGTCCTTAGACTTTTAAAAAGATCTTCTACGATAAAATTCTTAGGTCAATCATTTATCAGTCATGTTGAATAAGTGATTATGATTTTAAATGACTTTATCATGTGAATTTCTTTTATGATGCTTCTTGGTTAATCCTAAATTTAGATGAATATCCTTAATTCAAAACCAAGTAAAGGGTTAGTTAGTCATACTTGAATCTTCAATCTCCCCTTTTTTATGAAAAACATTCAATCTAAATAGTGACTTAGATAAACCGATCAAGCAACAAGAAATTAAGGATACTTTCTTAGTAGCAAAGAAAAGCTAGATATGCACGTTCTAAGTATCACATTAAAGCAAAAATTTAAATCCGAGTATCGGAGCGATAAGAAGAAAAAAATATACGTAGTAATAAAAGATAATTAGATTTCATTGATTAATAATCAAATACATACAAGAAAAAAAAATGTTTACTCCCCTAAACATATGAAATCCCCCAAGTCCACCAAAACAAAACATATTCTTCTCCCTTTAATGCATTTCATAAAAAAATAACAAGGATAGAAAAAAATGTTGGACAAAAACAATAAGGAAAAAAATAGAATCAAGATGGAGGTGGCTGAGAAGAAGAGGCTCATTGTGTAGTCCGAGTTCGGCTCCTTTAGCGTTGAACTAGTTGATGCTTCTCTTCTTCTTCCTCTCATCTAAGTCTTCATCTTGAGCTGCATCAACAAGCTTGGATGGTTCTAGCTCATACTGTTTCTCATATGTTCCCACTTCCTCAAAAGATTCCTTAGACGAATATTCTTCTTCTTCTTCTTCTACTCCTCTTCTTCTTCTGCTCCTCTTCTTCTTCTTGTACCTTCTGTTACTTGTGGAGGTTACCTCAAGGTGATTTGAGCACCCTAGATCATATATTGAAACTCTTTATTAAGAGCTTTGGCCTCTTTAGTTTCTTTTAAGCAAAGGTTTACATTTGACGTATGAGAAGAATGAAGCTTTAAAAGTATCCACAGTCTCTTCGAACTCTTTGGTTAGAGAAGAGAAGTGAGAGGCTAACTACTTAAAATTATGAGCTGAGAGCTCGAAGGACTAGGGGTTACCATTAAAAGTGGAAGGCAAGGCTGAGTGATTTCATAGGAGTGTGTCCGGACTCCGAGCGATGTTTTAGGAAGTCGAAGCTCATGATGAGTAAAGACTTTGGAGAGTAGAGCTCTAAAGGGTAGAGGGAGGTTTTTCGTGTTTGAGGGGACATAAGTAATTTGTTGAATTATAAATGAAAAAATATCAATATCCTAACCTTCCATGATGTCATATATGGCTTTTAGAACATAATTGTTTGGATTCTCTTTCAAAGGAAAGAAGGAGAAAATTGTTCTCATCGGAAAGAAGTAAAGAAGTCTAGGTTCGACTTTAGTTAAGTAATGGAAAAGTTCATACAAACTTCGAGTTTTACTCTACAAGTACTTGGAATAAAAATCATCCGCAACCTCGAAAACGTTTTAGTGTTGCAATTCAAGAACACACAATCAATCTTGAAGAGTTTATGAAAAAGGGTGAGATCGATGATAATCTTCTTCCCTTGAATAGAAGAGAGAAGAATCGAGTCGAGTAGAACATAAACTTTTGTGCATTTTCCATAAATGGAAAAGTACTCACACCTCAATGTCAAGTCGAGTGGACCCACCATGATAATGATTTGGCCACCTCGAAAAAGGTGCTTAAGGGCTGAATCCTATAAGGTCACAACATCTATGTTCAAATTTGCCTAAAAAATGCAAAGATGCCCGATGCAAACACGATAAAAACTCACAAATTGAACTATCAAATCTTACCCTCTTAATAAGTTTCTCTAGTGGAGTCACCATTGTAAGAACCACGGCCTAAGGTTGCGCTTCCCCACAATGTCATCTTCTATGGGAGCTGGTGTGAGGAACTTCCCCCTCTCTCTCTCTATTCCAAAAAAGAAGGAGAAGGGGTTGTCCAGAAGGGCCAAGCCTCCCCACGAATTGTCGGCTTGAGGTGAGGTGGACCTCTTATTAAGTTGATTTTTTTAAAATTAGGTTTTGAAATAGATTTAGAGGAAAACTTAATTGACATTTTTATTAATTATTTTATTTTCAAAATTGAATTTTTAGAAGTCTTCGGATATAATTTCTTAACCAGAAATATCATAAATAAAAGAGAAAAATGAATCGTCGTAAAGTTGCTTGGATCAAGCAGTGAGACCGCCCGAGCTAGAAGCTACACTCGGATAACGATCGGAGTCAATATTGGCCCACCATGATTGATGTCTAGCACCGACCATCTTAATAAATTAGTCCCCGGTGGATTCACCACTATAGGAGCCATGATCTAGCTAGGCAAAGCTACCGACTTCATACAAGGTGTGCTTACTAAGCGAATGATGAGGCTTGTGAAAGAGATTTTTAAAAAGGGTTAGATTGGCTATTTGAAGAATCATGTTATTTTTCAATTAGTTTTACAATTCCCAGGATATATTTTTAAATAGAAAAGACCAAAACAACAATACTCGCCGTAAAGCTCAACTAGGCCAAGCAACCAAATCGCCTGGACCACAAGTTAAGCCTAGTTGGCGGCTTAGGGACTCGGGGCCAACCTACCGAAGCAACCGACCGGCCCCGACCATTTGGCTTAAACTGTCAAGACAATCCCGATCGGATGGTTTAGGCCATCGGTCAGTCTTATTTTTTCACCAGTTCATAGTGAGTTGCCGCTTCGTTTTGGAATTAAAAATAAAAAATAAAAAGAAGCACTTTCCTAATTCTTAGTTTATTGAGTGATAACCGAAAGGAACAAAGCTCAAAATCGAAAAGGTTCTAAAAAGGACTCCATTTGCTAAGACCAATTATCCGGTGTTAAGGTGTAGCACCCCAAAACCCACCCTAGGAATATTACGTCGCCAAAGTTCCTTACAACGAACTCCTAAGGCTCATTCAGTTGTCGGCTTAACTTTTTAATTCCAACTTAAAGGTAACGAAGGTAGTTTCCCAAAGGAGTTTGAAAATTTTGTAAAAAATTTCAGCAAAGTTCCGTTTGTAATATGGTCTATCCCCTAGGTTTAAAGCCTAAAACCCCGCAAAAAACCATGATATAACTCAACGAGCCACACTCTCGGAGTACACAACCGAACGGCCACACGCCGAGTCCAACCAATCATGCATAAAGACTTACACAATCTAAATGGTTCATGATACATCTAATACAAAACTATATGAACTAAATTACAAGCTACTACACTTAGAAACATGGAATCCATGTCAGCTTGAGTCACTTCAACGAAACAAGCAATCACCAAACGGCATGCAGGGGTCCAGGATATGCTAAGCACAAGGCACACCTTTCGAGGGAGTACCGCAACATTGCGGAGGGGGAATTTGTGGGGGTGAGCACAATCCTCTCACCGGAGAGTCTCACACTCTTAAAAATGGAAATTCTTTACACGTTCTACTAATAATAATGAAATCGATGAAAGTATAATAACGTAATAAAATCTAGATACTTTTCAATGAAATCTCCCGAAATCGTTTGCAACATAAAGATCATAACACTTTAATCATTTAAAGACATCGTTTCGCAATCATTAACTCTTTTGGAACCGAGTCAACTCTAAACATGGTGGTGCAACCACCTACACTTTCTTTCAAATACTTTCAGTTCAAAATCTAATATCCTTTCGGGATTCGTACAATTGAACTAGCACTGACATGATTTCTCGGGCGCGACCCTTGACTTAGGTTCCCGGGACCTATCTCTAGTCAAACTCTTGGAAGGCTCCGCTTTCCTCGTCATGAAATAATCAACCTCTCTAGTTAATGGGCATCTTGATATGCAAGGACCTCGTGGCCTTATACGCATGACCACCTCTTTCCTCCGGTCTAAGTAATCCTTAGCCCAAAATTCGTTTAAAACCGAAGTGATCACAATCACTTATCAAACTTGGTTTCTAAACCATGATCTCAAACCAGTTTAACATCGTAGAAGCCATAACACCACGTGCCACCCCTCTAAATTCACTTTCTCAAATCAGTTTCAAGCCTAATGAGTTCAAGAACTAAAACTTCTCCGAGCCACAAGAACCACAAGTAGTTACCACTTAACCCAAAAAGTCCTAACTACTCATAATTGCCCTCTTTGCCTTAAATTCTCATATTACATCTCCATATTACTAATCAACTCTCTTTCTCGCCCATGCTTCGCCATATAACTCTTAACTTCACTTCATCACTCAAATTCCCTTAGCTCTATTTATCTTCAAGTTTAGTTCAAGCTCAAGAGTTTAGATATGCCTTAAACTCCATTAACCTAACAATCACCCGCTTACCCCTTCTATGCCTCAATTGTGCATTGCTCAAGATAAACTCACACTCCCCTTTATCTCCAAGTCATTGTGTCCCAATATCAATAGATACCTTCCAATGCACAGTAACTCAGGAAGTCCCTAAAGCTCAATTAACTCATAATGCGTACCCAAATCACAACTTATTCCTCCTTAATTGCTAATTGAAACTTCCATATAACTCCTTAAACCTAAGCAATCTAACTCCATCGAAATCTTCGATTCCCGATTTAGCCTTAACAAACTTAATTGATTTCTCTCATGTTCTAATTTAGACCTAACTAATTTCTAAATTCATTTTATAAGATAAGAATTCAATATTCACAATGAAATTCAATTGGGTTTCGAAATTACTATTAATTTAGAGTATAAGACCACCCACCTCGAATTCTAGGCTTTAAGTAGATGATTTGAATTGAGTTGATTCGTGTTTGTTGCCAATCCACCTTCCCCTCTCTTTCATTTTGTTTCTGTGGGTCTGTCTTTGTGTCTCTCGTTCGGTCTCACGTTCTCTGCTATGGTTTCATCTCTCAATCCTGTTTCGCTCTCCTTTCGGCCTCTTGTCCCCTCTGTTCAGCTTGGTCTCGCCGATTCTTCTTCCCTGGTCGTCGTTCCCTTTCCCAGCAGCCTCTCTAGCTTTTGGACTTCTCACCCTCTTGTCTGTTGTTCCAGTCTCTTACTCTCGCTCGCACGCTCTCTTCTTCCTTTTCCCCTTGTTTACTAGTCTAGGAAATTTTGGCTACCTGGCCCAGCTTGAGCTTTGTGGAAATATTCCTATTTTGATATTTTCTATTTAAAAATACATCTTGAGAATTCTAAATTTAATTTCAAAAATAAAATGATGTCTAAAATCACCAATCAACTCTTCTTAAATCTCTCTTTCTAAAGCCTTATCATTCGCTGGATAAGCACACCTTGCGTGAAGCTAACATTCGTGGGGAAACGTGGCCCTACACCATGATTCCTACGAGTGGTGACTCCACTGGGGACACTTATTAAGAGGGTGAGATTCGAAAGTTGAATTTGTGAGTCTTCATCACATTTTGCATAAGCCATTTTTGCATTGTTTTAGGCAACTTTGAACATAGATGTTTCAGCTTGCTTTTGAGTGCACTTATTTTGTTTTATCATTAGCCAAATAAAAATCATCTCATTTTAGATGTCCTTTGTTTTCAAATTAACCCAAATAAAAAAATCATCTCAATTAAGGTGAGTTCATTTTGTTTTTCTCATTAACCAAATAAACAATTATCTCAATTAACGTAAGTCTATTTTTGTTTTTCCATTAGCCAAATAAAAAAATCATCTCAATTAAGGTTAGTGAATTATTTTTTTATATGCATTAGCCAAATAAAAAATTATCTCAATTAAGGTGAGTCTATTTTGTTTCGCAGTAACCAAAAAAATCATCTAATTTAAGGTGAGTTCATTCATTTCATTAACAAAAAAAAGGAGCATTCTCTCTCATTTTAAGTCAATCAAGTTTTCCATGCTTAGCTAAATTAAAAATGCAATTTTTTTCCCTTTAAGGATCATCTTTTTGCATTTTTTAGTCCATATTTTTATGTGCATCTAAAAGAAAAGAAGGTCATATCATTTTCTCTTAAGATCGAGTCGTTTCCTCCGGTGTGGCACTTAAACCCCAGTCTCCCTAAAAATCTCAAAAGAAAAGCCAGTCTTAAGCACCTGTTTTGGGATACAGGATAGGGAAGCCTTCTAAAATCAAAACTCCTTGGACGAAGTTGCTAGGGAACAAGAAGTGTACTTCAACACTAGCATACTCACCGATACATACCACGCCGATATCTGTCAACGCCGGTACGTCAACCACAAACGAGTGTTGAAGCTTAACTCTTGATACAAATATGGTCGAGGAACCATAACAAGCTCCCATAATGACCTTTTTTAAAGAGACTACTATAAAATAGAAGTCAAAATTGAGTCCCAGGACAAGAAAATTGAATCCATGTCAAAAAAACTTGACCATATACTCAAAGAATTGGAGAAAAAACCTAAATCCAAAAGGAAAGAAAAAGAACATGAGGAAAAGTCCCCATGTCGGTCCGATCAACGAATAGATCCAATAGAAAACTTCATGTGAATCTTACATGTTCAATAATTACTATTTGGTCTAAGGATTCACTTTAATCCTAAAAGGCAAATTGCCCCAAAAATTCACCATGCCTAATATCAAGTTCCATGGGATGAAAACCCTCACAACCACGTGAGGAACTTTATAGGGGCAATGACTCGTAAAGAATGTACCGGAGGACACATACCATGTCATCTTTCCATGGACATTTGACAAAGACATTATGAAATGGTACAATGCTGTAACCCACGCAAGGTCACAAGTAGGCAGGATTTTTGCAGGGAATTCTTACACCGTCACTCGTACGAGTACTAATCTAACGGTAACCTCGTGTGATTTAGAGCTAATAAAGTAGGGAGACAAAGAAAGCTTCACTAACTACATCACTCACTGGATAGCAAAGGCTGCCCACATATAAACAAAACCTCCGAAAAGGATCAGGTTAGGATTATCCTCAAAAACCTAAAACTAGCGAGATCATCAACACTTGAAGTTGTTATCTTTCATGGACTTCAAAACATTACAGGATGTTAGCATGCTTATAGAAGAAGAGCATACATCCACAAAATTTACATCCAACTAAAAGGCATGTGTAAATCTAGGCAAATTCATTTGTCAAGCACCGCACTTCATCCACCCAATGAGCCCATCACTCATCAAGGATGACAACAAAATGTGCCCTTCCATATTTCGATTCATCCTAGGTTTAATTTCATTTCCTTTTCCCAAAAACACAATTAACCAAATCAACATTTATCAACTAAGAAGGCCTGATTTTTGTTATAGCGGATATGTAGGAAGCCCATGAAGTCCGGCCTCAATCCTAATCTTTCTCCAAATTCCCATTTCCAATTTTCAATTACCAAATTCAAATGCATTTTTTGCTCTTTCCTTTAATAGGAGAAAAAAATTAATGGGGAAGCATGCCATTTAAATCTAGCCCATTAACAAAACTGTTAGACAATGGGTCTTACCATTCAGCAGACATACGTCACGCTTTCACTTCGGGTTTCATTTCAAGCGAACCAGCTTCATTACTCGGATCGTTGTGCTCCATATATATTTTGAGGAGTTGTGGCTAGAAGTGCAATTTTAGCTTTGTCTTTTTTAATTTTTTTCACTTCATATAAATAAAACACTACATTTGTTCTTGGAAAAGAGTCTTGCATTCATCTCCTTTACAGAGTCCAAAATCCTAAAAATAAACATTATAATACAAAAGCACCATACAAGAATTATTCATGAAGTTAACATCAAGAAAGTGACTGGCATGACCACCTTCAATATTATCACCCATATCATCAACCAATAAAAGCTCATTAACTTTCCGACATTTTGAGAAGAGCTAGACCCGGCACCTAATAAGAACATGGGGGCTCATAATCGAAAGGATCATGCCACCACAACAAAATTCAAGAAAACCCAAGAGGGAATAGAGATTATTTACCCTACAAACGAAGGATCTATTAACACACAAACTAAAAGCTCAAATTTAAAAAGTAAGGACACAAAACCCTAACAAATAATCAACTAACCTTGTTGGTGCAATAGCAATGACTATGCACAACATTCTTACTCAAGGTAGAGGGCTTCACCATTCGAGCACCTCAATAGTCAATATACTTCGAAAAAGTTGAGCTTCGGATGCAAGAGCGGTCAAGGTTCGGACACCTTGTTGAGCTTCAAGCCGAAGAGCGGTTAAGGTTCGGACATCCCGCCAACGCTTTATGTCCTTCCCAATGGCCAAGTCAAGTAAGAACCTTTGAAACATGATATGGCTACAGATCATTGAACCTCTAATTCAGGTAACACTTGAATTTATTTACATTCAATTATTTACTAACAAAATTGTTGGTGTAGAAAATTTAATAGCGAAGCTTCAAACCAAGAAATGCTCGAGTTTAGGCCCCTCATCCAAGCTTCAAACCGTTGATTAAGCTAAGCTCAGGATACCCTACCGAACTCAAATCCAAGAGTGAAGACTCAGGTATAAATCTCTATCTCTCTTAGGTTTTGATTCTAAGTCATTCCGTATTCTTTAGAAACTCCTATCTAAGCTTTCATTATGTTACGACTGGCTCGAAAGCGCCTTACTACATGTCTTTGTCACTCGGTGCTTATAACTCACTTAGACATCACTCATAATCATCGCATGATCAATTAATTTCTCTAACACACTTTTTCGAGCACTAACTTTGTATTTCAATGCAAAAAGAATTACAGACATTAATTCTTTATTCCGAGTCGGTTTATTTCCTTGATAATTATTTGACTAGATCAAGTTGTTATACTCGATATTTTACTCTCTCTACTTGATTCGCTTAGGATTGACTCAAGATGGAATTTGAGTATATTGAATACTAGACTCGGAAAATTCGATTCTTGTAGGCCAAAGATAATTAAGCATTTAACTACTCAAATTTAATTAGTATTTGTGCCTAATCTTAAACCAAAGTATTGTTATACTTTGAGAATCTATATGGTTTGCTTTTGTAGGATATCCAAACGAGGTTAATCTATTTTTTAATTACAAAAGCATCTGGCTTCTAGCCATTAACCACCAGTAGACAAGTTTTAGCTACTTTTGGACAAGGCTAAGACACCGTATCGGGGTTGTTTGTTTCCAAAACTAGAAAATTCCAACTCTAGGCCTAACATTTGTTTTCATCGCAGTTTTCAATCACCACTAAGTGATTGGACCATCTTTGGAGTCCATATCCATTGCACAACGTTCACATCCCAACGGATCTTGTCTCGAGTGGCTTAGAATAGCCGTTACAATGGCTAGTGAAGACTTCGGTCTAGAAACAAGCCTCAACGGTCACTCTACTCGGGTGTCGATAAATAAAAGCCACTTTACAAGACGTGAAGGTTGTCGGAATTATTGTTGAACCTATTATTGGATTCATTCTTACTCAATCTTCTACTTACAACTCCAATTCCGTATATAATATTCTTTGTGTTGTAAAGAAATTCTTGTTATCAATTACATACTTCTCTTACTTTCTTAGTAAGTCCCTTGATTGAGCTGTAAGGGTTAACTCAGCTCGGTGGTCCCCGATTGTAAAGGTTACCTCGGTGAGGAAGTACTTAATCGGATAAGGGAACTTCGAGTCTAGGAAAACATTGTAAGGAATTGTTTAAGAGAGCAATTCTGGTTGAGTCGAGTCCTTCGTATTTTGTGGATTCAAAATAGTGGATTTAACTTTGTGCTTGGATTAGCACTCGTCCGTGGTTTTCTGCCCCGGGAGGGTTTCTAGGTATATCGGTATTGCCTTTCCGAGTCTATTCTAGACTCGGAATCCGCTTTAGTTTGTATTGGTGCAAAAATTGTTTAATTTTCTTCATCACCCTATTCACCCCCTCTAGGGTGACTTAGACTCTCCAAGAGCAAACCTTCAATGAGTGATCAAGTTTAGGCATCTCGATGTACTTCGGACTTCACTACTCAAGTAAACTTCAAGTCCATTACCAAGCTTCGAACTTAAGTTGTGAACCCACGAGATTTTTATTGAAAGAAAGAATTTGTCATCCAAACAAGTAGTGGGAGTGACAGAGGGCAATTTGGATTCTTCTATTTGGGGAGGATCCCTATTTTTTGTTTTGAGGTCTCTATTTCAAGGGTCCTAGGCTTAGAAATTTGAATTGTTAGGAAGAAGAAGTTATAGAATTTTTCTTGTTAGTAGAAGGCTGTGCCAACTTCGAATTTCTCTTTGAGATTTTTTGTGACTTAGAGAGATAAAGAGAGTGACAGGAGTGTAAGTAGAAGTAGAAAAGTAAGAACAAAAACTGAAAGAAAGAGAAACAGAGATAGAGAGAGTGGGAAAGAAAAGATAAGAGTAGAGTTTAGAACGTGAGTAAACTTGAGTTGAAGAAGAAACTCGGTTAACTAGCAAGAGGTGTGAACAAGTTGAGTGCGAATGAGAGAGTGTTTGAGAATGAGAATGCAAAGTAAGACTTAAATGAGAATGAGGAATATTTATAGAAAAACACTCTCAAATGGCTAAAAGAGCAAGCGTAGTGTCAAATCTCTTTAATGGCTAGAACTATAATGGCTATGTTCCCGGGACGAGTAATGAGTCGACAGTCCCAACGACTGGTTTTTTATTCAGAAACACATCGGATAGAGAGGAACGGCTTGCGAAAACATTATCCAAGATTCTCTATTAATTAAGGATGACCTTAGATATTTGAATGTCTATTTTAATAATAAATAAGTTTTGACTTAATTAGTCATCCGAGTGCTCGAAAAGACTCGGATAACCAATGATTGACGCTAGTTTCATGAATTTTTAACTGAATCACAAGTCTATCATATATCTCACAAGAATAAGATGTTCAATAATATAAACACATAATAAATAATTCAAGTAATCACATAATCATGCATTTAACATATCAAGCTCATTTTAATGGTTTGGTGAAAATATCAACTAATTGAAGCTTAATAGGAATAAATTCTAACACAAGTATCATCTTTCTCAGTATGATCTCTCGGAAAATGATACATAACCTCAATATGCTTTGTCTTTGATTGTTAAACTAGATTCCTTATTACTCTTATAGCATTCTAACTATCACATTTGATAGGGATTAGTGACAAGGTCAATCCAAGATCTTTTAAGTGTTGCTTGATCCGTAGCGACTTCAAGCATAACTAGCTCCTACGACTATGTACTTAGCTTCAGTAGTTGATAAAGTGACTAAGTTCTACTTATTGGAATACCAAGAGATTAAGGAGTTTCTAAGGAATTGACATGCTTCGATGTACTATTCCCATTAACTTTGTATCTAGTATAATCAACATCTAAGTAATCGCTAAGGGTCAAACTTGAGTGTTTGGAAGGAACCAAAGACCAAGTTACTTAGTTCATATTTAATTCACCATAGTGAAATGAGATTCCTTTGTGTTAGCTTACAATCTTGCACAAAGGCATATGCTAAAAAGATTTCTGGACTATTGGAAGTTAGGTAAAGTAGAGATCCAATCATACCTCTGTAGATTTTATGATTTACTTGATCGACCTATCTCGTCTAAGTCTAGTTTTGTGTTTTTGGCCATTGGTGTAGTTGTTAGGTTTGGACCCTAAAGCTTATGCTTCTTTTGCAACTCCTTCACATACTTACTTTGATGAACATAAATTCCATCATTTTCTTGCTTAATTTATACACCAAGGAATAAATTTAGTTCCCCCATCATGCTCATTTGAAATTCGTATCTTAACAACTTAAAAACTTCTTGGCAAAGGGTTTCATCAAGTAGCACTGAATACAATATCATCAACATAAATTTGGATAATATTGAAATGTTTCTCCTTCGTTTTTGTAAATAAGGTTTCATTAATGAAACCTCTTTTGAAACCATTTTTAACCAAGAAACTACATAACCTTTTATACCAAGCTTTAGGAGCTAATTTCAAACCATAAAGAGCTTTTGAAACTTAAAAACATGGTTTAGAAATTAGGGACTTTCAAATCCAGGGGTTGCTCAACATAAACATCCTCTTGAATAAAACCATTTAAGACAACACATTTAACATCCATTTGATAAAGTTCGATATTCATGCTTGATGCAATGAAAGTAGGATCTTATAGCTTCAATTCTAGAAACAGGTGCAAAGGTTTCCCCACAATTAATACCCTTTTCTTGATTGTACCCTTGGGCAACTAGTCTAGCCTTATTTCTAACCACCAAATTCTACTAATCTAGTGTTCTTTTGAAAACCCATTTGGTTCTTATAAATGAGTGGTCGAGTTAGTCGGTTACTTAAAGTCAAAACTTGGTTTCTCTCAAATAGAGAAAACTCTTCTTGCATGGCTTCTACCCATTCGGGTTTAAGAAAGCTTCTACTAAATTCTTAAGTTCAATCATGGAAACAAATGCAGTAAATGCACAAAAATTGTGAAGGGAAGAACGAGTTTGCACATTTGAGTCAATATCAAAAATAATGTTCCTAAGGGGGTGACTGGAATTATATCTGAATGCTCTACTAGACCTTTGATTTACTATAATTGGAGTCTTGAATACTTGGTTCCATAGTTGGTTTATTATTAGTTTCTTCTTGAGCTTGTAAAGTTTGAGTTGAGTCATGAGCTAGGTCGGTTGGGGGCCTAGTTCTTTTGTTTTCAGTGATTCTGAGCTCGGCTTCAATCAAGTCATCATTATTTATACTTAACTTGAGATCTAAGAATGTGGACTCACTTATCTTGCCATAGTTAGCATCTGAGGATGTGGACTCACTTATCCTACCACTGTCAACTTCATTAAAGATAACGTGGATAATTTATTCCACTTTGTGAATTCTCTTATTCAAAATACGATAATCTTTACTATGATTTGAGTAACCAAGAAAAATACCTTCATCTGATATAGCATCAAATTACTTAAGTGATGCTTACCATTAAAACAAAACACTTGCATCCAAAAGGCTTACAATAGGATATGTTGGGTTTCTTGCCTTTATGGAGCTCATATGATGTCTTCTTCATAAATAAGCGTATGAAGCATCGGTTAAATGTGTAGTAGGCAATGTTGACTGCCTCAGTCTAGATGTAGTATGGTAGATCATTCTCAATCATTATTGTTCTAGCAATATCTTCTAGAGTTCTATTCTTTCTTTCAACAAATCCATTTTTTTGAGGTGTTCTTAGTCGGAGAAGTTATGAAAGATCCCGGATTTGTCACGAATTCCGCAAACTTGGAGTAGTCAAATTTTCTTCCATGGTTAGTTCTAACCCTTATGATTTGAGTCCCAGATTCAACTTGTATTTGTTTGCAAACTCTAGTGAACTCCTTCAATGTTCCCTTCTTGTTAGAAAATACACCTAAGTAAATCTTGAATAAGCATCAATAATAACAAGTACATAAGATTTAGCTCCTAGACTCTTTACTAGAATTTCCCCACATAAATCCATGTGCATAAGCTAAAGCACTTTAGATGTGGAAATAGTTTTAAGTGGTTTAAATGATGACCTTGTTTCCCTTTGGTACATGCATAACATATCTTATCTTTATTGACTGCACATTTAGGAAGTCCTCGGACTAGCCTATGTGATAACAATTTTTTAATTGTATGCATACTAATATGACCTAATCTACGATGCCATGTCCATGAATCATCATTAACTATTGCTTTAAGATATGATAAATTCTAAGTAGAATTGCTTAAAGAGATAGTATAGGTGTTATCCGACCTCGGACCGGAGAGTTTGGTCTCATTAGTTGTAGTGACTTTGATGAAACAGTTCATTTGAGTGAACCTTACCTCTTAACCTTTGTCACATAGTTGAGATATGCTCGAAGGTTATACTTTAGTCCTTTAACAAGGTAGACTGGATTGACCGAGTTGTCTTCATATCCAACTCTTCCCATTCCAACAATTTTACCTTTATTTTTATCTCCAAAAGTGACTATACCACCATTCATCTTCTCCAACTCAGGGAAGAGTCTTGAATTGGGGTCATGTGTCTTAAGCATCCACTATCTAGGTACCAATGGTCTTTCTTCTCTTTGTGACGTTTCTCCCGAGGATTTGTTTCTTTAGAATCAGCCAACTCTTATTCCGATTCGGTCTCTTCATATGAATCAATCATGGCCATCGGACACTTGGATTCGTCCTCAATATCTTCCTCATAATTTAATTTGTCTTCACTCTAGGTAGCCACCGTGGCTTTCTTCTTCTTATTATCTTTCTTCCTCTTTCAGCGAGTCCTTGACTATATGCTCTTTACTTGCCCCACTTAAAGCAGCTAGAGTTTTTAGTAAAGAAGTATTTGGAGAGAAAGATGATTTATCTTTCTTGTTTTTCTAAAGATCTCGTTTTTGGTCTTCTTCTACCACTTCTTGTTTTGCATCATTCTTTTAAAACCTATGGCTAGAAGCACCATAGGATCTTCTTCTAAGTCCGAGCTGCCTGGACTAGGTCCAGCATCTTCTAAGGCTTTCAAGGTAACATTCTTTCTTATATCGACCTCATATTCCTCCTCTTGTAGTATAGCCCATAGGTCGAGTAGTTTCCCAATGAGCTCATCAAGTTTTAACTTGTTGAAGTCCTGAGCTTCTTAGATAGTCGTCACCTTTGGAACCCGTTTCTTCTTTGGAAGACATCTCAGAGGTTCTTTGACTACTTCTTCATTTGACATCTTCTTACCAAGAAACTTTAGATTGTTTAATATCCCAATAAACCTTATGTACATCTCGGTAATCCCTTCATCAACCTCTATTTTGAATAGCTCATACTTGTGAAGGTACTAGCTGATTTTGGTCTCTCTCTCCTAATTGGTTCTTTCATACGTGGTCACCAAAGCATCCCATACTTCCTTTGTCATATCACACACTCGAGACTCTGCTAAATTCGGATGAGACTAATGCACACATAAGAATATTGATAGCTCTATGGTTCTTCTTGTGCCTTTCATTTTCATCGGTGTTGAACTTTATCTTAAACATTGGGACTATTTCTGCTCCAATTTGCTTCATAGACATGTAGTTACCATCAATAACAATGCCTCATACTTCTTCATCTTGATCTTATATAAAGCATTGAATCAACTTCTTCTAATGGGAAAAGTTAGAGCCATTGAACTTTGGTGGTCTTATAAAAGACCTTCTTTCATCAAACTCTCCATTGAGATGAGACATAATCTTTAAACTTGTGGAATGTTAATGCCTTTGAAGAAAGCTAGCACCGATATGAATTGAAAGTTCACTTACAGCGAATAATCACCCTAGAAGGGGGATGAATAGGGTGTTGAAGGAATTTAGCAGAAATTTAAAGTTCTAAATAAAAGCCGACTTCTTCGAAAAATAAACCGAGTCTAGAGTGACTCAAACAAGAAGAGAATATAAGAGAATTTGTTTTATGAGGAAACCCTGCTGGGGTAGAAAATCTCGTTTAGTGCTTATATAAGAACCATGTTAAAATCTACTATTTGAATCTTCAAATACAATGAATACGACTACCTAGATTTGCTCAGTTAGACAAATCTCTTACAATTTTCCCAAGCCTAGAAAGTCCCTTGTGTGTCCTAGTACTTCCAAGTTGAGATATCATTTACAACTTGGGACAACCGAGTTAAATTTAAGTTGTCAACTCAGTCAAAGGAAGATTAGAGAAGTGTTTGAAGTAAAGAGATTGTTTACAAGACTTATCTCATAAGAAATTACAACTCATAAAGATAAGAGATTACAAGTGAGAGTTGTAAGCTAGAAGTATGAATGAATAAATTTTAGCACTATTTTTCCCATGTATTTTTCAATAGTTAGAGTCTTGTAACAAGGCTTCTATTTATAATTTGCTTACGAGAAAGTCATTGAGTCTTTAGATTGGAAGAAGCTGGGTCGACTAGCCGATTGTAACGGATAGTCTCGGGACTTAATTTCTTGCCTATCTTTGAATTAGACATTCAGCCTAGGTAATAGCTTCCAAAAGTTGTTCTACAAACTCTAAGTATCTGAAAGATCGGGTAAAAAGATATGTTAGATTCAGAAATAAGAAATTACCTAAAACGACAACGAGATAAACCTGTCGACTTAGTTTTAATTGTTCCGTAGTTTCCGGGTTTTTCTGTCTCGTATATCTTCAACATTAGATTAATAAACAATTCTTGGGCCCAAAATTAGATTAATAAACAATTCTCCTTAATCTATTGATGCGGAGTTTTTCAATTCTAATAATCAAGAAGTTTAATTTCCGAGATATGCTTTAACTCAAACGATTAGTTTAGAATTGATGATTACATGAGTTATGTATACATTTTTTAGTGTTTTCCAAGATAATTAATTCCAGTGATATTGATCTGGTTCAAGTACAATTATGACAATTAATTTTAGTTCAATTCTTGAAGCATGCCAAATTCAAAGTGAAGTTATAAATGTGAAATTATTTAGGCAAACTTCATTTCGAGTCATACTGAGTTGGTAAGTTTTTAGAAGCCGAGTAGCTTAGTTAAGCTCAATTAGTATGACTAGGTTAGTTTCTACTTTCTAAAGTAAAACTAAGTCCTTAAACTTTTGAAAGAGATCTTCAATGATCAAAGTCTTAGGTCGGTCATTTACCGGTCATGTTAATAAGTGATCATTATTTCAAATGAATTTTTCTTATGAATTTATTTTAGGATGCTTCTTCTTCAATCCTAAATTTAGATGAATGTTATTAACTCAAAACCAAATAAGAAGTCGAGTTAGTCATACATGAGTCTTCAAGATGCACATAAAATTGTGGACCAACAAATGCAAAAAGATGATCCTTAAAGGGGAAAATGAATGCATTTTTAATTTGGCTAAATATACAAAAATGGATCCACGTCACTGAGAGAGAATGCTCATTTGTTTTTGCTAAAGAAATGAATAGACTCACCTTAAATGAGATTTTTTTGTGGATAATGCAAAACAAAATGGACTCACCTTAATTGAGATGATTTTTTTCTTTGGCTAATGCAACAACAAATGGACTCACCTTAATTTAGATGATTTTTATTTGGCTAATGCAAAAATAAAATAAATAAATCCAAAAATAACAGAAATAGAAAATGGATCCAACGACAGGACCCAACTTAAATGGGAGGACCGAGCGTGCCGGCGCCGGCCTATAGGGCTCACCACAATTTTTCCCACTTTTTCATCCTTTTTTTACTAATACAAGAGGGAGTAATGGACCGACCTCTAAAAAATACTTTCGACTCGGAAAGTGCAAAATATGGAACAACCTGAAAGGAGAACGAAGAGAATTTGATTTGGATAAAATGCACATAAAGGATCGACTTTAAGTTTTATTATTTCTTTATTTTGCACCAATGCAAGAGTTATTGGACCAAACCTAGCTAAACTACTAAAGGCTCAAGGAATAAATACCAAAAACATCCACATTTATTCAATCATGCAAATGAGGTTCTAAACCACAAAGGTTCTATGTTCGCAAGGAAATTGTAGGTCGGATAAACATGGTGGCTCATATTACGAAAATTTCCTCCCTATGGGATGCATAGTGGGATGTATAGTTTGAAAATTTACTGCTCGGTTGGTCAATTAGTCAAAGTCTAAACTTAGTTTCTCTCAAATTTCTACTTAGGTTCAATCATGGAAATGAATGCAACAAATGCACAAAAATTGTGTAAAGAAGAACAAGTTTGCGGACCTAGTTGATATCCGAGATAATGTTCTCGGAAGGACAATAAGAAATATACGTGAATACTTTACCCGACCTTTGATTTACCAAATTGGAATCTTAAAAATTTCCTTCCTCAGTAGGTTGAATCTTAGTTCCTTCTTGAGCTTGTGAAGTCCGAGCTGAGTCTTGAACTAGGTCGGTTGGTTCCGTAGTTCATTTATTTTCGGACACTCCAAGCTCAACTTTAACCAAATCATCATCATCTCTGCTGAGTTTGAGATCGCAGAAGGTTTATTCACTTACCCTGCCATTATTAATTTCATCAAAAACAATGTGGATACTTTGTTCCACTTTGTTAGTTCTCTTGCTTGAAAATACGATAAGCCTTGTTATGAGTTTAAAAACCAACAAAAATACCTTCATCCGATCTAGCATTAAATGTAATTAAGTGACCCTTACAATTGTTGTGTACAAAACACTTACACCCAAAAGGTTTAAAGTAGGAAATGTTGGGTTTCTTCCCTTCGTAGAGCTCATAGGGTGTTTTTCAAGATTGGGTGAATGAGACATATGTGCAATGTATGGTGGGTGACTGCCTCGACCTAGAAATACTAGGGTAGATCATTTTCAATCATCATTGTCTTACCAATATCTTCAAGAGTTCTGCTCTTTCTTTCCACAACTCTATTTTATTGAGGTGTTCTTGGGGCTTTAAAGTTGTGAAAGATCCCTAATTTGTCATAGAAATCTACAAACTCGGAGCGAGTCAAATGCTCTTCCATGGTCGATTCGACCTTTATAATCTGAGTCCTAGATTCAATTTATAATTTTTGAAAACTCTGGAGAACTCCCTTTGTTATTGTCTCGTAATGTGACTCTACCTCAATCTATCTTCTTCAACTTAGAGAAGAGTTTTAAGTTCCTCGTCATGTGTCTAGAACATCCACTATCCGGATACCAATTGTCCTTCTTCTTGGCGTAACATTTCTACAAAACAAAACACACAAACCTTTGTCACTTCCTCTAACAAACCCAGTAACTATCTTTACCGAGGTTAGTTTCGAGAGGAAGGGCACTCTTGGTAACCCAAATTTGAATGATTTTTAGTTTGGTCTTATTTTGACTCTTCTTCTTTTGAAGCCGAGTCTCGGTTTTGTTAAAAAATTTTCTTTTATATTGAGTTTGGGGAGACTTTTTCTAGTAAACCTTCTTATGCTCACTCCCTTTTCTCATTGATTGAGTGGGACCATGCTCGGTTTATCTAAAATTGATTTCTTGAGAATCATTTTTAAAAGGTAGTTATAAGAGTCATCCTCCTATTTAAAGTTAAAACTCAAACCCTCTTTTACGGAGAGACGCACTGAGAACCAAGAAATAAATCTAGGTTTTTTTGTCCTTGATTAAGTGTTGAAATAAGATTCGACACTCTGCAAGCTTTTTCTTTAAGAGCTCATTCTTAGCTTTTAGGCTCTCATTATCCTATGAGTTGGTTTCAAGAACCTTTAAAATGAGTCTCAGTTTTTCTTAATAAGTTTTTAAGACTTTGTTCTCGGTTTCAAGAGACATAATTTTTCTTTAAAGAAAGAAGAATCAGAATTGGACTTTTCCTCTAAAGTATAAATATACTTAGTGTAATCTTTCTTTGAAAATTTAAGGCAATAGTCAATTACCTCTTGAGGATTTCTTTCCTCATAATCGGACAACTCTCATTTTGACTCAATCTCTTCGTCTGAGTCAATCATAACCATCGAGACACTTGGATTCATCCACAATATCATCATCATCATCATCTGATTCATCCTCAATCCATGTAGCCACCAAGTCTTTCTTCTTGGTAGTCCTTCTTCCTCTTTGGGCGAGTCTTTGACAATATGCTCTTTGCTGCCACACTCAAAGCAACCATAATGTTTAGTGAAAGAGGAATTTGGAGAGGAAGATGATTTACCTTTCTTTTCCTTTCCGAAGACCTCATTTATGGGCTCCTTCTTCCACTTTTTATGTTTTATCATTTTCTTGAAACCCCTAGCAAGAAGCACCATTGGATTTTCTTCCGAGTCCGAGCTGCTCAAACTTGGTCCAACTTCCTCTAAGGCTTTTAGAGTGATGTTTTTCTCGTCTTGGCGTCAGATTCTTCTTCTTCTTGAAGATGTAACTCATGAATTAGTAACTTTCCAATTAGTTCATATGGCTTGAGCTTGCTGAGGTTCTAGGCTTCTTCAATATTGTCACCTTTGGACCCCATTTCTTCTTTGGAAGACACCTTAGAAGTTTTCCGACAACTTTTTCAATGGACACCTTCTTACCAAGAGATTTGTGATTATTTACAATCTCGGTAAACCTTATGTACATCTCGGTGATATTCTCATCGGTGTCGATCTTGAATAGTTCATATCTATGTAAGTACTAGTTGATCTTAGTCTATCTCACTTGGCTTGTTCCTTAAAAAATGATCACCAAAGTTTCCTATACTTGTTTAGTCGTATCACAAGCTCGGACTCGTTAAACTAAAATGAGTCTAAACATATAAGAATGTTCATAACTCTATAATTCTTCTTATGCCTTTCCTTTTCATTATTGGTGAATTCTATCTTCAACGTTTGCATAGTTTCAATGTCGGCTTGCTTTATGCGAATATAATTTTCATCCGTAATGATCTCCCATACTTCCTCGTCTTGGTCTTGAATAAAGCACTACATCAACTTCTTCCGAGTGGGAAAAGTTGGAGCCCTTGAACTTCGAGTGTTCTAGTGAATGACCTTCCTTCATCGAACTCTTCATTTTGATGAGCCATGATCTTTAGACCTTTGGAATATTAGTTCCTTTGAAAAATGATAGGCTCTTATACCAATTAAAAGTTCACTTGGAGAAAATAATCATCCTAGAAGGGGGTGAATAGGGTGATGAAAGAAAATTGCATAATTTGAAGTTAAAAACTAAGGTATTAACTCAAATAAAGAAACCGAGTCTAGATTGACTCGGAACAAGAAATAATAAAGACAGTAATTTTACGAGGAAACCCTCTTGGAGCAGAAAACCTCAGACTCGTGCTAATCCAAACACAAAGTTAAACTCTACTATTTGAATCCAAAAATACGAGTTAATGAATACTCGATTTCCTCCCTTAGACAAATCTCTTATAATTTTCTCAAGCCCGGAAGATCCTTTATCTGTCCTAGTACTTCCAAATTGAGATACCCTTTACAACTTATGACAACCGAGTTGAAGTAACCTTCTCAACTCAGTCAAGGGATAACTTTAAAAAGTTTTTGCAATGAGAAAAGAGATCACAAGACTTTTCTTACAAGAGTTACAACTCGGAAAGATATGAGAATACAAGTGAGAGATGTAAGCTAGAAGAGTGAAAGAGTAAGAATAAGCTCTTGGTTTCAGCAATCTTGTAAATCTTAAATCAAGGCTTCTATTTATAGTCCGCTTGGAAAAAGGTCATTGAGTCTAGAGCTAGAAGTACTTGGGTCATCTAGCCATTGCAACAGTATAATCTCGGGACTCGGTTTTGGGACCGTTGTTGAATTAGCCATTGATCTTAGGTCTAGCTTCAAAAGTTGTTTTAGCAAATCCAAATACTGAAAGATAGGGTAGAAAAAAACTTTAAACTCATAAATGAGTGAAGACTTAGGTATGACTGACTAACCCCTTGAATGCTTTTGGATTTCATGCATTCATTTAAATTTAGGATAAAACAAGAAGCATCCTAAAAGAAATTCATTTAACTAAGTCATATGCTTTATAATACATCATTTCAATATGACTTATTCTTGACTGAACTCATACTTAAGTATATTAAGATTATCCGACTAAGTCCGAGACTTAGAAAGTAGAATCCGAGACCGACCTACTCGGATCTCAAATTCGACCTACTCGGTCAAACTCGGACATTTAGTTTGCCTACGCTACCTCATATTTAACATGTCTAGTTTATCATGGTAAACATTAGGATTTGATCTGGGATTGAATTATTTGAATCATGCTTTAACCTAGAAACTTACGCTATTATTTGTTTAATCATGCATAATTGTAAAATGTCTAAATAACTCATGTGCCCATTAAGATTAAATGATTTATTTATGTTGGCACATTTGGAATATGAATATATTGAATATTACACTTGAAATATTCCAGATTATTAGATTATAGTCATTAAACGCCTTATTTAGACTAATAATTATCTAATTATGGACAAAAGTATTTTTATACTTTGAGAACCATTATGCTTAATGTTTTTGCAGGTTGTAAAAACAAAAAGTTTCTGACCATTAAAGCACTACCGGACTAAAAGTTGGAATTTTTGGAAAAGCTCATAACCGATCGACAACCTTGTCCATTCATTGTTTTGGATAATATTTTTTCCGAGTCTAACGGTCTTTTCGTTCGCTTTTCCAGTTTACAAAAGTTGGAAAAAGAGTTGTTGGAAGCTAGGATCGAGGCACAAGGGCTATCTCAAGGTGGTCCAGAAATCTGAGTGCCTCGGACTATCCGTTACAACGGCTAGTTGACTTAGACAGACTTAAACATAAAGACGTTCGAGGCTCAACGGCTATCTCTTCAAGGCGGACTATTTATAAAAGCCTTAACACAAGATTTCAATTGATGAATGGAAGAAAAAGAGAGACCATATTGAACATCTTCTCTAGCATACAACTCCTAAACAAGTAATTCTAATATTCTTAGTTGTATTCTTCGAGTCAATTGTATTGTAATTCTTACTACTCTTCTACTCTTTCTCTCTAACCGAGTTGTAAAGCTTATCTCAACTCGGTTGTCCCAAACTATAAAGGTTACCTCAGTTTGGATGTACTAGGTTAGATAAGGGAACTTCTAACCTTGGGAAAAATTGGAGGATCCCAAGTTGATAAGGTAACTTCGACTTGGAAGTACTAGGTCGGTTCGATAAGGTGAATTCCGAGCCTAGGAAAATAGTAATAGATTTGTTTGGGAACAAATCTGGGTAGTCATATTTATTATAATTGAGGATTCAATTAGTGGATTTGACTTGCTGTCCGGATTGACACCTGTCCGTGGTTTTCCGCCCCAAGAGGGTTTCCACGTATTTTTGAGTGTTTAACTTTACGAGTCCAATCTAGACTAAGAATTTGCTTCTTATTCGGTTATGTGGAAAAAGAGTTTGATTTTTATAGAAAATCTTCCATCACCCTATTCACCCTCTTCCCTCCCCCTCTAGGATGACTTAGACTCTCCAAGAGCAAACCTTCAATGAGAAATTACCCAAAACGGTAACAAACAAGCTTGTCAACTTAGTCTAAGTTTGCCCATAATTTTCAGCTTTTCTTTACGTAGTCTTTCAATGGTAAAGAAGGCATTGTTTTGCTTTTCTTTGTGACTAATCTGCTTTAGAAAACCTTAAAAAACGAATTAGAGATAGGTACTCAAAGTATAAAAATACTTTGGTCTATGATTATGTTAGGATTAATAAATAAAGCGTTTAAAGATTAATTCTCCTAAATCTATTAAGGTGAAAATTTTCAAGTCTAATATTCAATATGTTCAAATTTCAGATATGTCTTAACTCAAAGAATAAACTTAGTAAAGTTAAGTTCAAGAGTTATTTAGACATATTTCGGTGTTTGCCAAATTATTGAATTCTGTGTAATAAATATGGCCAAAATAGAATTAAGACAAGTAATTCTAGTTCAATTCATACAGACATGGCAGTTTGAAAGAGAAGTTATGAAAGTGAAATTATTTAGGCAAACTTGATGTCCGGGTCATACTGAGTTGGTGTCGGTTTTACAGAACTAATTACCTCGAGTCAACCTCGGTTAAAGTGACTGGGTCAATTTCTAATTTCTGAAGTAGAACTGAGTCCTTAGACTATTAAGAGAAATCTTGTAAGATCAAAGTCTTAGTACAATCATCTCGTTAGTTGTCTTCATCTTGTGAATTTGTTTAGAATGCATCTTGATTAGTCCTAAGTTTAGATAAATGACTATTAACTCAAAATCTATTAAGGAGTTAGTTAGTCATACCTAAGTCTTCATATCGATCACTTTGAAAACTTTTTTAATAATATAGTCTCCTAAAAATAATTTCCAAAGAAATAGAAGTACCCCTGAGTTTTTGGACTTTCCGACCTCCCAACCAGCTTTTTTATGCTATGTTTAGGCTTCCTTTTGTTTCCTCCAACAATCCTTCATTAATTTAACTAGCTAAACCACTACACAAATTATGTTCCAAAAAAACCATCCTTAAATTTAAATTTTAGAAATTTTAAAAACTCAAAACTAACCTTACATTCACTGCCAAAACCCTCCATTTTGATTATTTAGTTTATATTCCTTAAAAGTATATCAAACCAACAAATAATAAACAACTATGAAATGCTAAATTTGGGTATTGAGTCACAAATCCATAATCAACAAAGACAACCCACTCACCTCATTCAAAATCAACTTAAAAATCAAATAAAACACATTAATCGCTTACCATTTTGTCGTCCACATCTTTCTTCAACGTATTCACCCACTTTTCACTTTCTTCTTATATATGACATATATATGACATGGCCGTTTAAGTAATTTTATTAAAACTTAACGAGGCCTAATAAAGATGTAATAGATACTACCCCAATACTTATTACAGTATAATATGGATCATTTGGAAACCATTTTAATAACATATTCCACCTAAAAATAGTTTCCAACGAATTAAGGGTACCCCGAGTTAGTTGGACTTTCTTGGCCTCTCAACTGAATTTCATGTACTCTGTTTAGGCTTTTTCTTGTAGCCTCCAACAATCCTTCATCAATTTAATTAGCTAAACTACTACATAAAATATGTTCCAAAAAAATCGTCGTTAAACATAAATTTTTAGACAATTTTAAAATTAACTCTAAATTCACTGCCAAAACCCTCAATTTCGACTATATAATTCATATTCCTTAAAATTATACCAAAAAAAGCAAATAATAAACAGCTATAAAACCCTAAATTTGGGTATTGTGTCACAAATTTCAAATCCATTATCAAGAAATATAGCCCTCTCACCCATTCAAAATCAACTTAAAAAACAAAGAAAATACATTAATCGCTTACCATTTCATCGTCCACAACTTTCATCAACTTATTCACCCAATCTTCACTTTCTTCTTCTACTTCTACTTCGTTTATGAAGTGAGAAAAGTTGAAAGAGGGAAGAGAGGTTCTTCAATAGAGGAGCAAGAGAAAGGGAGAAAGAGAGAGAGAGAGAGAGAGAGAGAGAGAGAGAGAGAGAGAGAGAATTCAGAGTTTAGCGAAATTGAGCGAGAAACAACAACAATGGGATATATATATGACATGAGCATTTGAGTAATTTTATTAAAAACCTAACGGGACTTAACAAAGATTTAACAGAAAGTACCCCAATAATAACTACAATATTTATTACTTTGAAAACCTTTTCAATAATACAATCCCCTAAAAATTTCTAAAGAATTAGGAGCACCCTTGAGTTTGTTGGACTTTCTTAACCTCACAATTGGATTTCGTGTGCTCTGTCTAGGCTTCCTCTTGTATCCTCCAAAAATTCTTCATCAATTTAACTAGCTAAACTACTACACAAATTATATTCCAAAAAAATCATCCTTACAAACTTAAAATTTTAGACAATTTCAAAAATTCAAAATTAACTTTAAATCATTGTCAAAACCCTCAATTTCGATTGTTTAGTTCATATTCTTTAAAATTATACCAAATCAACAAATAATAAACAAATATGAAACCTTAAATTCGCGTATTGGGTCACAAATTCCAAATCCATCATCAGTAAGACAACCCATTATCACCCCATTTAAAATCAAGTTAAAAAAACAAGGAAAACACATTAATCGCTTATCATTTCACCGTCCACACCTTTGTTCTACTCATTCCCCTAATCTTCACTTTCTTCTTCTACTTCTACTAAAGGTTTGCTATTGGAGAGACTAAGTCACCCTAAAGGGGGTGAATGGGGTGATGAAAGATTTTAGATAAAATCAAACTCTTTTTACACAAAACCGAGCAAAGGCAAATTCTAAGTCTAGATTGGACTTAGAAAGGTTGACAAACATAAATACGTGGAAAACCTCCTGGGGCAAAAAACGACGGACAATGTTAATCCAAACACCAAGTCAAATCCACTAATTGAATCCTCAATTACAAAGGACTGACTCTAACCATAATTTCTCCCTTAGACAATTCTTTTACAATGTTTTCCTAAACTCGAAGTTCCCTTATATGATCTAGTACTTTCGACTAAGTTAACCCTTATAGTCGGGGACAACTAAGTTGAGTTAACCCTTACAGCTCAGTCAAGGGACTTATAAAGAAAGTTAGAAAAGAATGTAAGTGATTAAAAGACTTTCTTTACAACTCGGAAAGTAAGAATTACATAATTACAGATTTGGAATTATAAGTAGAAGATTCAATAAGAATGCACTAAGTGTTGAATATGTTCAACACTAATCTTCTAGTCCAGCAAAGTGGCTTTTATTTATAAACATCCAAGCAGAGTGACCGTTGAGACTGGTTCTGGACTTGTGATCTTCACAAGCCGTTGCAACGGCTATTCTTAGTCACTCGAAGAGATCCATTGGGATGTGAACGTTGTGCAATAGCTTTATAAGTGGGTCGAATCGAATGAAAACTTAGATAAAGAATTTTATAAAGCACAAAATGACTTAGAATCAAAACCTAAGAGAGATAGAGAGTTATACATGAGTCTTCAATCTCCCCTTTTTGATGAGAGGGATTCCATATTTAAGATAGAAACTTGTCGGTTAAAATAGTTAAGTTTTCATAGCGAATTGATCGGAGCAAAAAATATATATACTCTTAAATGGAACTTAAGATACTTATAAGTGTAGCTCAGATCATAACATAACTCAGAACATGTTTCTTGAAATTAACCAAAGCAATAACCGTGATTAGAGCGAGATATGTTAAAGAGTCAAGTATCATAACTATTGAAAGCATGTAACTCATAAACAGATATGCTCGGAAACTAAAAATTCATTCATTGCTAGAGATAAATGTATACAAGAAACACAAAATAACTAAACTCATAAATTAGGGAAAAGACTCTCTCTAAACCGGACATCTAAATTTTCTATCTATTTCTCTCCCTTTATGCATTTCAACAAAAAAATCAAAAGGAGGGAGGAAACATCAAGTAAGTACAGTAGATGTTGGACAAAAAAAAAATGAAATATGAGTTTTTAAAAAATAATAAGACTAAGAATGGGGCAGGTTGTCTTGAAGAAGTGGGACGAGCAGGTGCGTCTTAGCCTGTAAGCTTGTGTAGAAGTAGATGAGCGAGGGGCTACGAAGCTGGGATATCGGGAAGTTGAGCGAGTCCCGATTCTAGGAATCAAAGGCATATCTTTCTCAGCTTCTTCTTCTTCTTCCTCAAAGACAGATTGCGAGTCGTGCTTCCGAGGCTTGGGCCTTGGATTGACCAACATCGCCGGCCTCTTTCGAGTCACTCGGATCATGATCCGAGGAAATCAGCTCGGGCTCTTTTGTGTCCTAGTCCTCATGTTGGCCAACGTCTTCCCCTTTTTCTTCTTCTTTTCCCTCTTCTTTACCTTCTTTTGCTTCTCCTTGTGCTTCGACTAATGGTGTCTTAGTAGGGCTGGAGGACTCCTCGGAAATGTCGGTGGATTCCGAGTCCTCAGCTGCTTTTGATCTATGCTCTTAGAGGGGTCCGATATGGTCGTGTTGTTCCTTAATACCCCCTTGAGCTCAGAAATTAACTCTTGGTTTTCGCGGAGCTAAGATTGAGCTTGCTTTTGGAGCAGAACCAAGGTTGGAATAAAAGTTTTGAAGATTTTCATAGTGGCTTGAAAATCCTCAGTCAAAGAAGCAAATTTTTTAACGATTTCGATGAAATGACTCAGCAGAAGGAGGAGGTCAAGAAGTAGAAGGTCGTCCAAGTAGTCGAATGGGACCTCTGGAGCAATCCGAGTCCGAGGAGGAGGAGGAGGAGGTAACTCGGACGAATGAATCAAGACACCAAGCTTGACTTCCTAGTATCCGAGACCCGAGAGCTCATTCCTGCCAAACCAGACAGTCTGGTCCAAGCAAGCTTTAGGGTTAGAGGGAAGAGGGACCTTAAACTGTTTAAAAACAGCGAATCGAAGTGCCCGAAAGGAATAGGAGTAGTCTTCTCGGAATAAGCGAGCACGGTTTCCATTTACTCTAGGATAAAGGGAAAGAGGTCTACTTCATACCCTCTCGGAATATCAAAGAGAACCTTAAGAACTTTTGAATTGGAGTTCTCTTTGCAGGAATGATGAGAAAAAAGGTTCTCATCGAATGAAGCAAAGAAGTCTTGATAGAGAAATTTTTCCTTGACTTAGGAACTTAATTTTTCCTTGACTCATGAACTTCTTTAGCATAGCTATCAAAGAAATCATCAGCGATTTTAGTGAAAGGTACAGGGTTAGAATTGAGAAAAAGATCTTCACATTAAAAAGCTTGTGAAGAAGGCAAGATTGATCCTAACAGTCATACCTTGAATAGTAGAAGTTATGACGCCTTCATTGGCAGTCATATGGGAATAAAATTCAGACACTAGATCCGGATAGATGTACTCTGTTCACACTTGTGTTTTTGATGTGTTCCAACCACGAGAAAGAAGTGGAAGGAAAGAATTTGTGATCTAAGGTGAAATGTTGGGTGACAAAACATTTTGAATCCGAGGCACCTTCTTGTGCGACCTCGGTCTTAGATTTGGTTATGGAATTCTTGGTGGCCGACCCTCCTTCTTGAGTTGTTCCTCTCTTAGGCATAGTTGCAAAGAGATTGAGAGTGAAAGAGAAAGAGCGAAAGAGAGATTGAATAGAGAGTAGTGAGTTAGAATTCGAAGCGAGAAAAACGAGCGCGATTGTGTAAGAGAGTGATGAGAGGAAAGAGAGCGAGTAAACAGTAGATGAAGTGAAGAAAAGAAAGTGAAGGGGTGATATTTACAGAAGAAAAGACTTCCAACCTTCTTTATGACCCAAAACCCAAGCAACGGTTCTTAGACCATTGTGTCGCTCTACGAGTGTAATGAGCTAGTTTTCCAACAACTTTCTTCTAACCGCTAGTTTCTGCCGATCGAAGCGCGTGACAAAGAGAGAGAAGAAAAATTTTTGAAAACAATTTTGAGATTCTCCATAAATCTAGAGATGAAATCAGAATTTTGACGTCCATTTTGCTCATGAACTAAGTCCGACTCAGTAAGGTTTTCCGAGTGACTAAGAACACTCATAATACTAATAACTCATAGCTCGGTTTCATTCTTATTCAACTGATCCACTTGTTATTCAATCAAAGCACATAAAACATAATCATGTAAGAATAATTCATGCAATAATCACATAATCATGTATTAGTCATGCCAAGTTCATTCCTAATAAAACAAACCGATCTTCACTAAGAGGCTTAGTGAAAATGTCAACTAACTGAAACTTAGTAGGAATAAATTCAAGCTCAACTGCAATGTACTCGGAATGGTCTCTCGGAAAACGATACCTAACCTCAATATACTTAGTCTTTGAGTGCTGAACTGGAATCTTAGTGATTTTGATTGCACTCGATTGTCACACTTGATTGGGATATATATGAAAGATAGTCTATGATCCTTTAAGTGTTGCTTGATCCATAGAATCCGAGCACGACAAGCTCCAACTGCAATGTACTCAGCCTTAGCAATTGATAGAGCAACCGAGTTCTATTTCTTTAAATGCCAAGAGATGAGGGATTGACTCAGAAATTGGCATGCTCTTGAAGTGCTCTTTCTATTAACCTTGTATCCAGTATAGTCGGCATCCGACTATCCAGTGAGAGTCGGTTCCGAGTCTTTTGAGAACCATAGACCAAGATTCCGAGTCCCTGCAAGATATCTAAAAATTCTCTTCACCGCAGTGAGATATGATTATTTTGTATTAGCTTGAAATCTTGCACAAAGGCAGACACCGAACATGATATCTGGCCTACTAGATGTGAGATAAAGCAAGGATTCAATCATACCTCTGTAGAGTTTCGATCTACGACTTTACCTTTATCGTCCGAGTCTAGTTTCAAACTACTACTCATAGGTGTTGCTGCATGCTTCACATCTTATAGCTTGTATTTCTTCAATAACTCCTTGGTATACTTGGATTGATGGTCATAAATGCCATCCTTGTCTTATTTGATTTGTAGACCAAGAAAGAAATTGAGTTCTCCCATCATACTCATTTGGAACTCTTATCTCATTAACTCGGAAAACTCTTGGCATAGAGTTTCATTAGTAGCTCCAAAAATGATATCATCAACATAAATCTAAATGATAAGAAAATCATTCCCCTTGGTTTTTATGAAAAGATTTTTGTCAATCTAACCTCTTTTGAAATCATTTTCAAACAAGAAACTGCTTAGTCTTTCATACCAAGCTTTGGGAGCTTGTTTAAGACCATATAAACCTTTTTGCAACTTGAAAACATGATTTGGAAATTTTGAGTTTTCAAATCAAGGGGGTTGCTTAACATAAACTTCTTATTGAATAAAACCATTGAGAAATGCACATTTGACATCCATCTGATAAAGCTTGATGTTCATGCTAGATGCAAATACTTGAAAGAATTCTGATTACCTTAATCCTAGCAACAGATGCAAAAGGTTTACCCACAATCAATTCCTTCCTCTTGGTTGTACCCCTGAGCAACTAGTCTAGCCTTATTTCGACTACCAACTCTTCCTCATCTAGTTTGTTCTTGAAAACCCATTTGGTTCCTATTACTAGGTGGTCAGAAGGTCTTTTGGTCGAGTCCGGACTTGGTTTCTTTCAAATTGATTATGCTCTTCTTGCATGACCTCTACCCATTCAGGTTCATTTAGGGCCTCTAGTGCATTTTTGGGTTTAGTTAATGATATGAATGCAGAGAATGCACACATATTTTACAAAGAAGAACGAGTTCTTAACCCCACTATTGATGTCGAAAGTATATTATCAGGTGGGTAACTGGATGCATATTTGAAAGCTCTACCTATCCTTTGATTCACCAAGCTTGTTGGTTAAATAGGCTGATCTTCGGTTAGTTGATCTTACTGAGTCTCTTTATTGACTTGTTCTTCAACATTCTAAGTTGACTCTTGAGTTTGTTCATTCCGAGTCACGGCATTCTAAGTTGGTTCGGTTTGAGTCGCCTCAACTTGAGTTGTCTCGGTTCTTCTGTTTTGACACTTTCCGAGCTCAACTTCAGCATGGTCATCTTTATCTCTGTTAAGCTTGAGATCTGAGAAAGTGGGTTCACTTATCTTGCCAAGATCAATCTCATCAAAGACAACGTGGATACTTTTCTTCCACTTTGTTAGTCTTTTTTTTAAATTCGATAAGATTTACTATAAGATGAGTAACCTAGAAATATACCTTCATCCGACCTTGCATCAAACTTAGTCAAATGTTCCTTACCATTGTTGTGCACAAAGAATTTACAACCAAATGGTCTAAAGTAGGAGATGTTGGGTTTCTTTCCCTTCTATAGCTCATAGGGTGTCTTCTTTAGAATGGGTCTAATGAGGCAAAGTCACATAGCTGAGAAATGCTGAGGAGATTGTATTTAAGCCCTCTAACATGGTAGACTGGACTGACTGAGTTGTTTCCTTAACCAATCTTGCCAATCCCTACTATCTTGCCTTTGTTATTGTCTCCAAATGTGACTTTGCCTCCTTTCGGATCTTCTAACTTAAAGAAGAGCCTTGAATCTTCAAACATATGGCGTGATTGTTTAAGTACCGGTGACCCTTTCATTTCTGAGCCACCTGCAAAACAGAAACAAGCTAACCCTTCTTACTTCCTCTTACAAACCTAGTAACTCCTTTTACTGTGGTCCTTTTCTGAAGAACAACATTTTTGGGAAACTAGATTTGAATAATTTTGGGTTTGGTCTGATTTGAAGTCTTCTTTCTAGAAAATTGAGCTTGTGTCTCTTTTCTCTCGAAAATTTTTCTTTTGTAAAGGAGAAGTCTTTTTCTTATAAATTAATCTGGGCTCAGTCCTCTTTTAATTTATATGGCTAGCCTTCATGAACCTTAGAGTCCTGGAATCGGTTTTGAAAAGACTAAAGTAGGAATTAGATTCCTCTTCAGACATTGTAACTAAGTCCGTGTTTTCCGAATGAGACACGCCGAGAGCCAAGTAAAAGATCAAGGTTTTTCGACCTTGAGTGAGTTTTAAAACAAGCTCTTGGGATTCATTGAACTTCCTTTTTATTTGCTCATTCTCTATTTTGAGCGACTCGAGACTTAGTCTCATTATCTTTAGCACTGGTCTCGAGTACTTTTTCAAAATATTTCTCTCGACGAGTAAGAGACTCGAGTTGTTCTTTGAAATTAGAAGATTCGAATTGGACTTTTCTTCCAAAGTAAAAATATATCCGGCTAAATCAACGTTGGGGAACTTAAGGAAGTATTCAATTACCTCCTGAGGACTTGTCTCCTCAATATATGAGTTGTCATTGTCTTACTCGGATTTAGCTTCGAGTCCGTTAGAGTCATAAGGCACTTTAAGTCATCGGAATCTTCTTCCTCGGATAAGTCATCATTACTCCAGGTAACCATCATAGCCTTTTTCTTCTTTTTGTCCTTCTTTCTCTTTGGATAGTCTTTGACTATGTGCTCCTTTCTGCCATATTCAAAACAACTAGAGTTCTTAATTAAAGATAACTTTGAAGGGGATGAGTAGTTACCTTTCTTGTCCTTTTTATCTTTCTTGTAGAACTTTTCCTTTAGTCTCTCTTCCCACTTCTTATACTTCATCATCTTTTTGAAGCCTCGAGCAATGAGTGTCATGGGATCCTCTTCGATTCCGAGGAGCTCGGACTTTGACGTCCGCTTTCGAGGCCTTCAATGTTACTTTTGGTGTTGACCTCGGCATCCTCTTCTTTCAAATGAATCTCATGAGTGAGCAACTTCCCAATAAACTCATCCGGCTTTATTTGAGAGAGGTTATGAGCCTCTTCAACAGTCTGTCACCTTGGGACCCCATTTTCTCTTTGGTAGACTTCTCAAAATTTTTCGACCATTTCTTTGTGAGAGATCTTTCTACCTATAGACTTGAGATTGTTGGTGATCTCGGTGAACCGAGCATACATCCGAGAGATGTTCTCTTCGGCTCCATCTTGAACAGCTCATACTTGTGAAGATATTGACTTATCTTCGCCTGCTTCACTTGACTTGTTCTTTCCTAGGTGTTGACAAGAGTGTCCCATACTTCTTTGGCTGTGTCGCAGGCTAACACTCTGTTGTACTCTTCGAGCTGATGGCAAACATCGGTGTGTTCATATCTTTGAAGTTCTTTCTGGACTTCTCAATCTCTTCGGTGGTGTATTCAGATTTTTCTTTGGGCGCAGATCTGATTCCTTCCATCTTCATTAGAATGAAGTTCCCATTCTGGATGATGTTCCAAACATCTTCATCGTTATCCATCGGGAAGCATTCCACCATCTCCTTCCAATGTGCAAAGTTTGACCCCTTAAACTTGGGTGGTGCTGGTAGATAATCTTCCTTCATCGAACTCTCCGAGTGTTTTGAGCCATCTAATCTTTAAACCTTTGGATTGTGAGGTCCTCTTGAAAGGTTAGGCTCTAACATCAATTGAAGCTTTGTTATTAGAGAGCCTAAGTCACCCTAGAGGGAGGTGAATAGGGTGATGAAAGATTTTAGATAAAATCAAACTCTTTTTGGACAAAATTAAGTAGAAGAAAATTCGAGTCTAGATTGGACTCGAAAGGTTGACAAACGAAATACATGGAAACCCTCGTGGGGCAGAAAACGACGGACAGTGCTAATCCAAGCACTAAGTCAAATCCACTAATTGAATCCTCAATTACAAAGGACTGACTCTAACCAAAATTGCTCCCTTAGACAATTCCTTTACAATGTTTTCCTAGACTCGAAGTTCCCTTATCCGATTTAGTACTTCATACCTAAATTAACCCTTACAGTCATGGACAACTAAGCTGAGTTAACACTTACAACTCAGTCAAGGGACTTATAAAGAAAGTAAGAAAAAATGCAAGTGATTAAAAGACTTTCTTTATAACTCGGAAAGTAAGAATTACAGATTTGGAGTTGTAAGTAGAAGATTGAATAAGAATGCACTAATTAAGTGTTGAATATGTTCAACAGCAATCTTCTATCTTGCAAAGTGGCTTCTATTTATAAACATCCAAGCAGAGTGACCGTTGAGACTAGTTACGGACTTGTGATCTTCACTAGCCATTGTAATGACTATTTTGAATCACTCGGAAGAGATCCGTTGGGATGTGAACATTGTGAAACGGCTCTTGACTCCAAAAGATGGTCCAATCATCTAGTGGTGACTAAAAACTAATGTGGAAATAACGAGTTAGACCCGGAGTTGGAGTTTTTCGGTTTTGGAAACAAACAACCCCGATACGGTGTATGAGCCATGTCTAGAAGTGGCTATTTTCACGTCTGCGAGTGTTTTACGGATAGAAACCAGTTGCTTTTGTATTTCAAAAATAAATTAAGCTTGTATCAACAACCTACAAAAGAAAATCACTTTGGTACTCAAAGTATAAAAATACTTTGCTCCAAGATTAGGCATAGATAATAATTAAATCGGAGTAATTACATGCTTAATTATCTTTGGCCCAAACGAGTGGAATTTTCTTGAGTCTAATATCTATTAGGTTCGGATTCCATCTTCGGGTAATCCATAAATGATCAAGCTAGAGAGTGTAGAAAATCAAGATATATAAACTTGATCTAACAAATAATTCTCTATGATCAAAAAACAAATAATTCTCCAAGAATAAAGCTGACTTAAAGATAAAGAATTAACATTGTAATTCATTTAACTTGAAGTAAGAAGTCGATACTCAGAATAAGTGTGATAGAGAAATTATTTGTTCATGCGATAGTTCCGAGTGATATCCGAGTAGGTCGGATACACAGATTAGAGATATGCAATGAAGTGTTTTATGAGTGGGTCGGAATCGAATGAAAACTTAGTTAAAGTATTCTATAAAGCGCAGAATGACTTAAAATCAAAATCTAAGAGAGATAAAGAGTTATACCTGAGTCTTCATCTACTTCATTTATGAAGTATGGAGAGTTAGAAGAGAGAACGAGATTCTTCATAGAGGAATAGGGGGATAGAGAGAGATAAAGAAACAAAGAAAATTTAGAGTTTAGCAAGATTGAGACAATGACAATGAAATATATATATGACATGGGCATTTAATTAATTTTATTAAAACTTATGGGCCTAACAAAGATATAACAAAAAGTATTCCTATTATAGTTACAAGTACAATATAAATAAGTTTGTAAACCTTTTTAATAATATAGTCCCCAAAAATTAGTTTTTAAAGAATTAGGAGTACCATGTGTTTGTTAAACTTTTTTGACCTCTTAATTGGATTTTTGTACTTTGCTTAGGCTTCCTGTTATATCCTCAAATAATCCTTTATCGATTTAAGTAGCTAAACTGCTACACAAATTATATTCCAAAAAATCATCCTAAAACTTAAATTTTAGACAATTTCAAAAAATTTAAAATTAACCCTAAGTTCACTCGCCAAAACACTCAATTTCGAATATTTGGTTCTTATTCCTTAAATTATACCAAACCAACGAATAATAAACAACCATGAAACCCTAAATTCGGGTATTAGGTCACAAATTCTAAATTCATCGATGATAAAGGTAACCCACTCACCCTATTCAAAATCAACTTCAAAAAAGACAAAGAAAATACATTAATCGCTTATCATTTCTTCCTCTACAGACTTTCTTCAACTTATTAATCTAATCTTCACTTTCTTGTTTGAGTTCTGTTTCATTTATGGAGTTAGGAGAGTTGGAAGAGGAAAGAGAGATTTTTCAAATGCGGAGTAGGAGAGAAAGCGAGAGAGAATTCGGAGTTTGCTAGAGATTGAGGGAGAAACAATGAAAATGAGATATTTATGTATATGACATGGGCATCTTAAGCAATTTCATTAAAACTTAAAAGTCTTAACAATGATGTAACAGAAAGTACCCCAATAATAATTAAAACTTATATATATATTTCATTCAAATTTAGGAAAATTGACCTTTAAGTGTTGCATTAATTTCTTTTGGACTTATAAAGTTTCATTGCCAGTTAGTTGTTAGTTTGCATTGAATTTTCTCTTTCCGTCTCTCTCTCTCTCTCTCCCCCTTTTCTGTCTCTCCCTCTCTCTCTCAATCTTTCTCCTCCCTCTTTCTCAGTGACTCCCTCTCTCCTTCTTCACAAATTTTTTAAATAGATTTTTTAAATAAAAATAAAATTTTATTAATTTTTAAAGTATAATATTTATAAATAATTTTACATTTTTAGATAAAAATTAATTATTTATATTATAGATAATTTTTAAAAGTTTTTCAATGATAAAATTATTTCACATTTTAAATTTTAATTTTATTATTTATTTCTCTTTTTAAGGTATCATTATACATTTATCTTATTAGTTAGATTATTTGTTAGTGTTAATTACAATATATAAATTCATATGTGTTAACCTAAAAATATAAATACAACTTAATATTAATTAGTTTTTACAATAATAAAAAATTAAAAATTCATTTAAGATTTTATCAAATCTATCCCTTCAAGTAAGAGAAGTATAGTAGAGAATCGTATTACAAAAATATAATAAATACAATTTTAAAAGCTTGTAATTTTAAGATTTTGTAAATGATATTTTGAATAAGATTTTGTAATTTTGTGATTTTATAAGTGTTATCTAGGGTTTGCATAGTTAAAATGTCAGAATAAAATGTTTTTTTCACATTCAATCTTTTATATTTTATTGACATATCTCCACATATGACATTTATAATTCAGTAAGTTAAATAGTATATTTTTTTAACACTTAGATCTAAATATGTACCTGCATTATTTGTCTTTAAAAAGATTTAAATTTTTTTGACAATTTAAAAATTTTACGAAATCGAAATGGTCATATGTATTATGTTACCAAAAATGCACATAAGCACTTGATGGATTTGAGATAGCTAGTGACTTAAGGCAATTAGGACACAAGAAGGTCAACAAAAACTAGGGTAAGGCCAAGATTAGTTTGATTTAAATAATTAAAAAAAAACAAATTAGTAGTAAAAGAAATATTATTTGGTGTAAAATGTTCCCAGTTAGATTGAGATTTTAAATGATGGGAGTGTGGATGTAAAAAATATCACCCAAATGGAGCAAAACTCAAGGTTTCCATGTACAGTATATCTCTTTATCAACATTTTAACATTTTAAAATAAAAATAAAAAATTATTTTATTTTTAAAACATATTTTTTTAAAGAATTTATATTTTTTACTTTAGATAAAAGAAATTAATTATTAATATTTTTAAATAAAATATAAGGTTGAGTGGAAAAAATCATGTTATCCTGACATTTTAACTGTGTAAACCAAGGATAACACTTACAAAATCATAGTATTACAAAATTTTATTCAAAATATTTTTTACAAAATCCTAAAATTACAAGTTTTTACAATTTTTTTATTATATTTTTATAATATGATTCTCTAATATAGTTCTCTTACTTGAATGGATCAAGTTGATAAAATCTTAAATAAAATTTTAATTTTTTATTATTCTAAAAGTTAATGAATATTAAGTTGTATAAATATATTTTCAGGTTGACAAGTATGAATTTATATATTATGAACAATACTTGACAAACACTCTAATTAGTAAGATAAATGTATAATAGTACCTTAAAAAATAAATAATAAATTAAATTTAAAATGTTAAATAATTTTACCATTGAAAAATTTTTAAAAATTATCTATAATATAAATAATTAATTTTATCTAAAAGTTATAAAATTTTTATAGAAATAATATATTTTAAAAATAAATAAAATTTTATTTTTATTTAAAATTTATTTTAAAAAATATGTAAAGAAAGAGAAAAGAGAAAGGGGGAGAGGAGAGAAAGAGAGAGATTAAGAGCATCCGCATTCGTGATCCAAAATTTTGGATTACATGTAAGGGCCTACACCCTTCATATCATCTCACAATCCAATTTTTGGAACTCAATCCATCACCTCTACATCCTTGGATCTTCAAATAAAATATTACCCATAAAACCTATATATATATATATATATATATATATATATATATATATATATATATATATATATATATATATATATATTATTTAATTTAGTTTTCTTCTTTAAATATAGAAACATTGACAAAAACAGAACCAAAAAAAAAAAAAGAAAAATGATGCAAGATGGAAACACGGGCGGATTGAGTACATGAGCGACCATGCTTGGTGGATCGACCTTGGAATGAATGGAACGTGCATTGCGGCAAAACAGATTGGATCACATAGACAAAGCTGGATCACATGATCATGCGTTGCAATTAGGGGTGTGCGAAAAATCCGAAACTGAAAAATAGAACTAAAAAATCGAAAAATTAAACTAAAAACTTAGTTAACCAAATTATTTTTTATACAATTTTTGGATAATGGTTCGGATACGGTTCGACTATTTTAAAATTTTGGTTAACCGACGGTTAACCGATAAACCGAAAAAAATTCCATTTTTTAAAACCTAGAAACCATAAGTATTTATAATTCTTTCTATACATCCGTTTGCCCACTTTCCCCATTTTTCAGATTTCCTCACATCTCCACCCCAAGTTCCCCACTCATAAATCATCATCAACCTCTCTCATCCTCTAATCTCACTTGGTCCGACCCTCACGGCGAGCTTCTTCACCAGCGACAACAAAACGTCCAACACCGGTGAGCGACAATCTCTGTCTCCATCAGCCCTGGTGAGACCGCCCGCGACAAGCCTCGCTTTCCTTCTTTCTCAAGCGAAGCATCGGATCTCAATGTCTCTGTAACAACCCAAACTTAAATCACATTATTTATCTTATTAATTACAAGATTGAGCGTGTGCACTTCAATTCGATATTTTATATTTAAATTATTTTTATATATGTGTTATGTAACTAAGGCGACGAAGTGGCCCTAATAAAAATCTTATAATAATGATTATAATTTACGCATATGTTTAAAAGAGAAAATTTAAAAGTTTACATGAGATGGTATATGATTATAAGGTTGCTAATATTATATTTCAAGAAAACCATTATATTTATAATTTGTAAACATCATCATTAAAATTAAATTAAATTAAAAAGTAACAAAAAAAAGAAAAATAATAATGATAATAATAATAATAAATAAATAAAAATAAACATAAAAATAAAACAAAAATAATAACAATAAATTAATCAGAGTTTTTGAAAGAAAAATCTAGAAATGGATTTATCTTGAATTTTTACAAAAAAAAAAAAAAAAAAAAAAAAAAAATTGGAGATAAATGTAATCGGGAAATTTCAGTCTTCATTTCCTTCGTCTCTGCTTCCCTCTTTGCGAGCTCTACTCCCCAGCTTCTCCCTTCCCCTCGCTACCGTTGCCTTCTCCGGCCACCAAGCACAACCGGCGCCGGCCATCCATCATCTCTCCCGGTCTCTCTCCCTCCTTTTCTCTCTTTGTCGCGCTTGCTCTCTCCCTCTCTCTCTCTTACCCGCGTTCTGCTCCGCCTTTGCTGCGACCCACATTCATCGGCCAACCACCGCAACCTCGGCACCGAGGCACGTCCCCGGCCTCTCCTAGCGGTCGCCATAACGGCAGCCGCACACCAACATCCCCTCCTTCCTCTCCTTGACTTCTCCTCTCCGAATTTGAAGGTAAAACCCTAAACCCTAAATTATCAAGTTCGTTATTTATTTAAGCAATTGTAATTGTAAATTGAAGTATATGATTTAGAAATATGTTTATGGTGTGAATTTAAGGTTTGAATTGGGGAAATTTTGAATTGGTGTGAACCATTGTGATTAGTAATTTGGTGGAGTGATTGTGTATGAAGGCGAATAAATATGATTTCTCTTGTAAAATTGTGATTTAGTGAATTGAATTGGGAGTATATTGGTGTGAATGTTGAGCAATTTGATGGGTTAGTTACATTTTGTAATTAGCTAGAATTGAACATAAAGGAAGAAAAATGTGTAGGGAGATTGAAATTGGATAATATATTGTGTTGGAGGCATGTAGAAAATTTGAACACTTGGTATACCTAATTGCGTTGTGAATGGGATTTTGTTGAAAAGAATGCTCATAACCTTCAAGTCGTATATATATGAATTTTGAGCAATTAAGTAAATTGTGAAATCTACCCATAGGAAGGACATTTGATGGGTTAGTGTAATTATTTAATCATGGAGCTTGAATTTGACAAAATGGGAGTTGAGCTAGCTACAAGGATTGAAAATAGCGCTAAAATAGGTAAACTAATCAAATTAATAGTAATTAATAATAATAATAACAATAATAATAATAATAATAATAACAATAATAATGACAATAATAATAATAATAATAATAATAATTATTATAATAATAATAATAATAATAATAATAATAATAATAATAATAATAATGAAGACTCGGACTTTACACTTACACTTTCCCGAGTTCCATCAAAGAATCAAGTATAAGACTTCATCTCTCATAGGGTTTTGATTTCAAGTCATTCCATGTTCCTTAGAAACTTCTCTAAATGCTATAACATTTTCTTTGAGTGTTATAGAAACGATTATATATGATTTCGCTTGACTCGACCGACTCGGAAAGCATACTTCTACATGCCATTTCACACTTAGTTCCGAGTCACTCAAAAACTCATATATATCACATGTTCAAACACTTTATTTCACGCACATAAAGTCGAGTCCGACTTCGCGTTCTAAGAATTACCATGTTAATTCATTCTTCTAAGTCAAGCATATTTTGTTTGAACTTTGTTTAGTCTAGATCAAGTTTGTTTACTCCGATATTCCTTATTTGACTTGATTCTCTTTTATACTAACTCGGATGGAATTTGAGTCTCATGGATATTAGACTCAGAAAATTCCATTCATTTTCCGACTCAAATAATTAGTCACTTAATTATCTTAATTATGTTATTATCGGTGTCTAATCTTGGACCAAAGTATTTTATATTTTGAGAACCAAATTCATTTACTTTTGTAGGTTATTCAAACGAGGCTATCCTATTTTTGAATTACAAAAGTAACCTAGCTTCAAAACGTCAAATCACCAAGCAGACAAGGCTTTTTCCACCTCCGACCTAACCCCGGACATCGTGTCGGGGTTGTCTATTTCCAAAACTGAAAATTTGCAACACTAAGTTTAACGGTGGTTTCCACCTTATTTTTCAAGACACCACCGAGTGGTTTTGGGACTTCCAAAGGAGTCAAGAGTCGTTACTCAACATTCATATCTCAACGGATATTTTCCGAGTGACTTAGAAAATCCATTGCAACGGTCACAAAGGACTTCCAGTTAGAAGATGGACACAACAGCTAAACTGCTTGGTCATCTATAAATAGAAGTCATTCTTCAAGACAAGGAGATTGTTGAACCAATTGTTAATACACATACTTGAGCAAAAGTCATTGTATTCATTCTCAATCTTCTACTTACAACTCCAATTCTATATTTAATACTTCTCCGAGTTGTAAGGTCTTGTACTTAGTTACAAACACTCTCTTTCTTACTTTCTAAGTAAGGTCCCTTAACCGAGCCGTAAGGATTAATTCAGCTCAGTTGTCCCTAACTCGTAAAGGTTATCTCAATTAGGAAGTACTAGATTAGATAAGGGAATTTCTTAGTCTAGGAAAACTTGTAAGGAGTTGTCTAAGGGAGCAACTCGGGTTGAGTCGGTCCATCGTATTTTGTGAACTCAAAATAGTGGATTTGACTTCGTGTTTGGATTAGCACGAGTCCATGGTTTTCTACCCCGGAAGGTTTCCACGTATTTTTGAGTTATTACTTTTCCGAGTGCATTCTAGACTCGGACAGTTTTAATGTTCTATTTAATCTATTTCTTCATTCTTTACTCGAACTCGAGTATGAGCTTTTCCGAGTTCATCCTTGACTCCCACTCACTTCTTAGTTCTATCTATTTTAAATTTCAAGCAAATTTTATCATCACCCTATTCACCCCTCCCCTCTAGGGTGACTTAGACTCTCCAAGAGCAAACCTTTAATTGTTATCGAGTCTAGCCTTTCAAAAAGGATCTAATCATTCAAAGGTTTAAAGATCAAATGGCTCAAAACAACAAAGAGTTTGATGAAGGAATATCTTCCAGCGAGACCACCAAAGTTCAAAGGATCTAACTTCGTGCACTCGGAAGAAGCTCATGGAATGTTTCCTGTTGGATCACGATAAAGATGTGTAGAACATCATACAAGTAGGCAACTACATTCCCATGAAGACGGAAGAAACAAGATTCGTACCAAAGACAAAGGCCGAGTTCACTGCCGATGAAGCGAGAGAAGTTCGAAAGAACTTCAAAGCGATGAACATTCTGATGTGCGCCATCAGCTCGGAAGAATACAACCGAGTGTCCGCTCGTGACACAGCCAAAGAAGTATAGGACACACTAGTCAACACTTATGAAGGCACAAGCCGAGTCGGACAAGCGAAGATAAGCCAATATCTTCATAAGTATGAGCTGTTCAAGATAGAGCTAGAAGAAAATATCACTCGGATGTTCATTCACTTTACTCGAGATTACCAACAATCTCAAATCTCTGGGTAAAAAGATTTCCCACGAAGAAATGTGCAGAAAGATACTCGAAGCCTACCCACAAAAAGATGGGGTCCTAAAGTGACAGCTATCGAAGAGGCTCGGAACTTGTCTCTACCGAAGCCGGACGAACTCATTGGGAAGCTTCTCACCCATGAGATCCACCTAGAAGAGGAGGATGCAGAGGTCAGCACCAAAAAGAACATTGCACCGAAAGCCTCGAAACCGGAGAAGCATATCCGAGTTCCTTTGACTCGTAAGAGGATCCCATGGCACTTATCGCTAGAGGCTTTAAGAGAATGATGAAGCACAAGAGATGGGATAAGAAGCCAAGAGAAGAGTTCTATAAGAAAGACAAGAAGGATAGAAAAGGTAAACATTCTTCCCCTTCAAAGTTATCTTTGACTAAGAACTCTAGCTATTTTGAATGTGGCAGCAAGGAACACATAGTCAAGGACTGTCCAAAGAGAAAAAGGGATAGAAAGAAGAAAAAGGCTATGATGGCCACATGGAGTGACGAGGACTCATTAGAAGATGATGAGGACTCGGATGACTTAAAGTGTCCGATGGCACTTTCCGACTCGAAGTGGAAACAGAGTCGAGACACGGATCAATCGGACAATGAGGAAGTAAATCCTCAAGAGGTAATTGAATACTTTCTCAAATTTTCCAAAGTTGATTTAGCTAAGTATATTTTCACTTTGGAGAAGAAGTCCAATTCTTACTCTTCTCATTTTAAAGAATAACTTGAGTCAATTTGCTCCGAGAGCATTTCTTTAAAAAATGAGTTGGAATAACTAAGACTTACACTCGGAGAACTCAAGACTAATGCTCAATCTAATGAGACCGAGTCCGAGTTACTCGAAGAGAAAATGAGCAACTTAAGCAAAAGCTCAACGAGTCTCAAGATCTTGTTTTAAAGTTTACTCAAGGTCAGAAAAATCTTGATATGCTCTTAGGATCTCAATGTGTCTCCTTCAGAAAAGAAGGTCTTGGTTTTAACAAAGAGGAGGAATCCAATTCCTACTCGGAGCTTTTCAAAAGGATTCCGAAGCTGTAAAGTTCAGGAAGGCTGAGCACGATTCCATTCATAAAAATGAAAGGAGGACCGAGCCCGGACCAGCTTACAGGAGAAAACCATCTCCACCGGTTTATAAGAGAAAAGCTTTTCAAAAGAGAGAGACACGGACTCGGTTCTCTAAACGGAAGACTCGGAATCGGACCAAACCCAAAGTCATTCAAATCGGGTTCCGAAACTTCTACCTCGGAAAAGGACCACAGTAAAGGGTGTTACTGGGTTCGTTAGAGGAAGTGAGAAGGGTTAGTTTGTTTATGTTTTGCAGGCCACTCGGAAAAGATCAAAAGGGCATTGGTATCTAGACGGTGGATGCTCACGCCACATGTAAGGAGACTCGGGACTCTTTTACGAGTTAGAAGAGTACAAAGGAGGAAAAGTCACATTTGGAGACGATAGCAAAGGCAAGATAATTGGGATTGGCAAGATTGGAAAAGGAAGCAATCTGGTCGACCCAGTATACCTTGTCAAAGGGTTAAAGTACAACCCGCTTAGCATCTCTCAATTGTGTGATAAAGGTCAAGAGGTAAGATTCACTCGGACAAATTGTTATATTTCGATGATGCTACCAAAGAGATCAAGCTCTCGGGTAAGAGATCGGGTAACACTTACATTATTCCTCTTTCGACCCAAGTCGAATTTATCTTGTTTAAAAGCATCATTTCTTGATGACTCATTGACATGGCATCATAGATTAGGTCATGTCAGCATGCATATTATTAAGAAATTGGCATCACATGGTTTAGTGAGAGGATTACCTAATTGTGCTTTTAAGAAAGATAAAATTTGTGAAGTTTGCACAAAAGGGAAACAAGTCGGATCATCTTTCAAATATCCGAAAACAGTTTCCACATCCAAGGTGCTTGAAATGCTACATATGGACTTATGTGGTGAAATCCCTGTCAAGAGTCTCGGAGGTAAATCATATGTACTTGTTATTGTTGATGATTACTCATGATTTACCCGGGTGTGTTTTCTTAAGCACAAAAATGAAGCATTCAAAGAGTTCAGCAAGCTCGTAGGAAAATCCAAGTTGAGTCTCGGACTTAGATCCGAGAGAATTCAAACCGACCATGGAATAGAGTTCGACTACTCGGAATTTGTAGAGTTTTGTGACAAAAATGGCATCTCCTACAACTTATCAGCACCAAGAACTCCTCAACAAAATGGAGTGGTGGAGAGAAAAACAGAACCCTTGAAGAAATAGCTAGGACAATGATGATTGAACATAATCTAACCTACTATTTTTGGGCTAAGGAAGTCAACACAGACAAACTACGCCTTGAACGGATGCCTCATCGGACCCATCCTGAAGAAAACACCATACGAGCTCTACAAAGGGAAGAAACCCAATATCTCATATTTCAAACCCTTTGGATGTAAGTCTTTTGTTCACAATAATGGTAAGGATCACCTTACCAAGTTTGATGCTCTGTCGGATGAAGGTATTTTTCTGGGTTATTCATCTCATAGCAAAGCCTATCGCATTTTCAATAAAAGAACTAACAAAGTGGAAGAAAGCATCCACGTTGTGTTTGATGAGATTGAACAGGAAAAGCCATGTGAATCATAATTCTCGGACACGAAGCTTAGTAGAGATGATGATCGTGATAAAAGTGAGCCCATCAAGAATCAAATCCATGATACTCGGAATGAAGTGACTCGGAATGAGACAACTCAAGAACCCACTCGGAATAATGAAGGACAAGCCGATAAATAGGCTCACTCAGAATAATCTTCCGGAGATCAACCGATTCAGCCTACGGATCCGGTGAACTAGAGAACAGGTAGAGCATTCAACTATGCTTCTAGTCATCCACTAGAAAACATATTATCCGATATCAACAAGTGGGGTAAGAACTCGTTCCTCCCTTCGGAATCTATGTGCATTCACTGCATTCATTTCATTAATTGAACCTAAAAATGCACTAGAGGCCCTAAATGAACCTGAATGGGTAGAGGCCATGCAAGAGGAACTTAATCAATTTGAAAGAAACCAAGTCCGGACTCGACAAAATGACCATCCGACCACCCAGGCATAGGAACCAAATGGATTTTCAAGAACAAACTGGATGAAGGTGGGTTGGTAGTCGAAACAAGGCTAGACTTGTGGCTCAAGGTTACAATTAGGAAGAAGGGATTGATTGTAGGGAAACTTTTGCACCTGTAGCTGAATTGAAGCCATTAGAATCTTGTTGGCATTTGCATCTAACATGAATATCAAATTATATCAAATGGATGTTAAGTGCGCATTCCTTAATGGTTTTATTGAAGAGGATGTCTATGTTGAGCAGCCCCTAGATTTGAAAACTCATAATTTCCAAATCATGTTTTCAAACTGCAAAAAGCTTTTTATGGTCTTAAACAAGCTCTCGAGCTTGGTATGAAAGACTCGAGCAATTTCTTGGTTGAAAATGATTTTACAAGAGGTTAGGTTGACAAGACTCTCTTTATAAAAACCAAGGGCAAAGATTTCCTTATCGCTCGGATATATGTTGATGACATAATTTTTGGAGCTACTAATGAAATTCACGTATCGAGATTTTTCTATGTTAATGAGACAGGAATTTCAAATGAGTATGATGGGAGAACTTAATTTCTTCCTTGGTCTACAAATCAAGCAAGACAAAGATGGAATCTATATCCATCAATCAAAGTACACCAAGGAGCTGCTTAAAAAGTATAAACTTCAAGATGCAAAGCATGCAAGCAACACCTATGAGCGATAGCATAAAACTGGACTCGGATCGAAAAGGTAAAGCAATAGATCGAAACTCTAGCAAGGTATGGTTGGATCTTTGCTATATCTTACTTCCAGTAGGCCAAATATAATGTTCAGTGTCTATTTATGCGCAAGATTCCAAGCTAATCCAAAAGAATCACATCTCATCTGCGGTGAAGAGAATATTCAGATATCTTACGGGGACTCGGAATTTAGGTCTATGGTACTCCGGAGACTCAAACCGACTCTCACTTGGATGCTCGGATGCTGATTATGCTTGGGTACAAAGTTGATAGAAAGAGCACCTCAGGAGGTTGCCAATTTTTGGGTCAATCCTTAATATCTTGGCACTCAAAAAGCAAAACTCAGTAGCTCTATCAACTATCGAGGCTGAGTATATTGCGGTTGGAGCATGCTATGCTCGGATTTTATGGATAAAGCAACACTTGAGAGATCTTGGACTTTCTTTCAAATCAATTCCAATCAAGTGTGATAATCGAGTGCAATCAGCATCACCAAAAATCCAGTTCAGCACTCAAATACGAAACACATTGAGGTCGGGTATCATTTCTTAAGAGACCATTATGAGAAAGGTGATATTGAACTCGAATTCATTCCTACTAATCTTCAATTAGCCGATATCTTTACTAAGTCATTTAGTGAAGATCGGTTTTGCTTCATTAAGAATGAGCTTGGTATGTTAATTGCATAATTATGTGTTTTCTATGTGAATATCTCATTACATGACTATGTGACATGTACTTACGATTCTTTAATAACCATTAGTTCGATTGATCCAGGTGATACTCGAGTCGATAGTTATTATCTATTTCCGAGTCTCCGAGTCACTCGGAAACTTAGCTGAGTCGGACTCAAACTTTGAGAAAAATGGACATTAAACTTCGAAATCATCTCTAGACAAGTGGAGAATTTCAGAATTTATTTTCAAAATCTTTCTTTTTCTCTCTCTCCCTCACGCGCCGTGATCGGAAAACTAGCCGTTGGGAAACAACCGCGGAATTCTAACCGTTGAAAAAGAGAACCGTCACACCGGTCCGAGGTGACTCGCTGAAAGAGCTAAGTCGAACGGATATCGAAGGACGTTTATTTTCTTATAAATAACGCTTATTCTCCTTCATTTCATTACGTTACTCTTCGCTTACTCTCTCTCTCGAAATCAAATTTTCGTGAACAAGCTCTCTATGATTAAAGCGACACCCGGTGATCTCAAGCTTCGTGAAGAACACCTCAAGTAAGCTCTATTGCTCTCAAACTCTTTCTTCTTCTACTCTTTTATTTTTCTCTTTCACTCTCTTCGAGCTCCTTCCTCCTCCTCTCTCTCAAGCTTATCTACTCTCTCTTTTCTCCATCAAAATGCCGAAAAGAGGTTCTCACCCCGATTTTCTTGGCTCGCCACCAAGAAACCCCGTACAAAAAGCCGGGAAGGTCCCTCAAATTCGAAACCTCTTATCACCCGAGCACCTTGCGTCTGGATGATAAATTTTTCCCAACCACAAAGTTTTCGTGGTTGCCTCACATACAATCCACCGGGGTCTATGTTTCGGCGAGTTCATCTATCCCGAACTTGTCTCCGAGTTTTACAGATCATCTTTCCAGCTCCGAGGGTATTCTAACCTCCGGAGTTCCGAACATCATTATTCGAATCAATACTTCCCTCCTCCATCGTCTCGTCCAAAGTATCTTCCCTTTTCTTGAACAGCAATCCAATATCTTTCAATGAGGTCACTGACGACTTCTTTGAAAAGTAAGCCAAAGAGTTCTCTCGGGTCACGTAAAAACTTTTCCGTGACCCAACTAAAGTCAAAAGCTCGTCTTCTATGTTTCTTGCTGATGAGAACCTTCTTCTCACAACATTCCAACAAGGAGAACCCCAACTCCAAGCATCTTAAGGCTCTTTTTGATATCCTAGAGGGCTACGAAGTAGACCTCTTTCCCGCTATCATTGAGCAAATGGCAGCTGTGCCCGCTCAAACTCGGAACAAGAAGAACACCCGTCTTCCTTTTGGTGCTCTTCTCACTCTCATTTTCAAATAGTTCAAAGTTCCTCTTTCTTCAAATCCAAACGCCGTTTCGAGGCTGCCATTGTAGTCGGCAAGAAAGAACTTCTTGGGTACGGATACCGGAAACCCAACCCGGTGTCCGAATCCATAGCTCGGAGCCGAGGCAACCCTATTCGCCTTAGACTCGGATCGAAGTGCCTCTTTCTCTTCCTGCTCCACCTGGTGGTGCCTCCACCTTAGGTGCTTCAAAATCTCTTTTTCCATTTTGTCCACCGCTTTCATGGACAAAATCTCTTTTGTGTCCTTGGAACTCAAGGACCTTTTCGGTCATTCAAGACTGTCTTCCAGTCTATGACCATCAACCGAAAACCGCCCAATCTCAAATTCGAGAGCAGCAGGACGTGCTCCTTAAGATGAAGGCTTTGGTAAAGGAGCAAAGGGTGCTTCTCGAGCTCCTTCAGGAAAGAAGATCCAAGGCGGCTCGGGATCTTGGTAACTCGGACACTTCGAGGAATCCTCAAGCCCGACCAAGTCCTCCTTAGACAGAGGAGAGGAAGAAGAAGAAGGAGAAGAAGCGGAGGAGCTCGCGGCTGAGGCAGCTCCTTCGAGCAAGAAGGACAAGGAGTAGCAACCGAGGGTCCAAGTGCTCTAGAACCATAACCGGAGATGATCAGCTCGGATAGTAGTCCGAGTGGGTCGGAAGAACCCGCCGACCATGGTCGGTCGGCAGCGAGATCGGCCCTCCGGTCGTCAAGTTCCAAGAGGAAGAGCCTCTTGACGACCTAGTTCCGGGTCGACCACTCGGAACCGAGCCGATGCTAGAGATTCCTGTACTTCCTCCACCGCGCTCAAGCACATTGTCAAGATCTTATCAGCGCCGGCGCACCACTCGTCCTTCCTCCTCCACCCCGACCGATCCATCCCCTCCTTAGTTTCTTAATTTTTTCTTCGAGTATTTCATGTTTTTTTCTCTTTTGTCCGGACATCAAATATGTACTTTCTTGTTGTATTCTTCCCATTTTTTTTATTGTTCTTTTTGTTGAAAGGCAAGGGGGAGAATAGATAGAAAAAATTTGTTGTCTTGTTTAGGGAGAGTCTCTCTCACCGTCTGTAAATATTTTCTTTGACTTTAATGAAGTAAATGCATTTCATTAATAATTGTTGCTTCAATCATTACTTGTATCTATCCGGAATTATTTCTTTTCTTACTCCGATAGCTATGAAATCTCAAGTCATTTTCTGAGCTAGTTTGCAAAATTCAAATTTATATCACTAACAAAGTTTTTGTCTAAGTATGGAATGACTTTCATCAAAAGGGGGAGATTGAAGACTCGGACTTTATACTTACACTTTTCCGAGTTCCATCAAGGAATAAGGTATAAAACTTCATCTCTCACAGGGTTTTGATTTCAAGTCATTCTATGTTCCTTAGAAACTTCTCTGAGTGATACAACATTTTCTCTTAGTGTTATAGAAACGATTATATATGTTTACGCTTGACTCTAACCGACTTAGAAAGCATACTTCTACATGCCACTTCACACTCGGTTACGAGTCACTCAACACTCGGATATATCGCATGTTCAAACACTTTATTTCACGCGCATAAACTCGAGTCCGACTTCGCGTTCCAAGAATTACCACGTTAATTCATTCTTCTAAGTCGAGCATATTTTGTTTGAACTTTGTTTAGTCTAGATCAAGTTTGTTTACTCTGATATTCCTTATTTGACTTGATTCTTTTTTAGAAAACTCAGATGGAATTTAAGTCTCATGGATATTAGACTCGGAAAATTCCATTCATTTTCCGACTCGGATAATTAGTCACTTAATTATCTTAATTATGTTATTATCTGTGTCTAATCTTGGACCAAAGTATTTTATACTTTGAGAACCAAATTGATTTACTTTTGTAGGTTATTCAAACGAGGCTCTCCTATTTTTGAATTACAAAAGTAACCGGCTTCAAAACGTCAAATCACCAGCGAGACAAGGCTTTTGCCACCTCCGACCTAGCTCCGGACACTATGTCGGGGTTGTCCGTTTCCAAAGCTGGAAATCTGCAACACTAAGCTCAACGCTGGTTTCCACCTTATTTTTCAAGACACCACCAGGTGGTTTTGGGACTTCCAAAGGAATCAAGAGCCGTTACTCAACGTTCATATCTCAACGGATATTTTCCGAGTGACTCGAGAAAATCCATTGCAACAGATCACAAAGGACTTCTGTTAGAAGATGGACACAACAACTAAGCTGCTTGGTCATCTATAAATAGAAGCCATTCTTCAAGAAAAGGAGATTGCTGAACCAATTGTTAATACACATACTTGAGCAAAAGTCATTGTATTCATTCTCAATCTTCTACTTACAACTCCAATTCTATATTTAATATTTTTCTGAGTTGTAAGGTCTTGTACTTGAGTTACAAACACTCTCTTTCTTACTTTCTAAGTAAGGTCCCTTGACCGAGCTATAAGGGTTAACTCGGTTCGGTTGTCCCTAACTCGTAAGGGTTATCTCGGTTAGGAAGTACTAAATCGGATAAGGGAATTTCTTAGTCTAGGAAAACTTGTAAGGAGTTGTCTAAGGGAGCAACTCGGGTTGAGTCGATCTATCGTATTTTGTAGACTCAAAATAGTGGATTTGACTTCGTGCTTGGATTCGCATGGTCCGTGGTTTTACGGCCCAGGAGGGTTTCCACGTATTTTCCGAGTTATTACTTTTCGAGTGCATTCTAGACTCAGACAGTTTTAAAGTTCTGTTTAATCTGTTTCTTCATTCTTTACTTGAACTACGAGTCGAGCTTTTACGAGTTCATCCTCGACTCCCAGTCACTTCTTAGTTCTATCTATTTTAAATTTCAAGCAAATTTCATCATCACCCTATTCACCCCCTCTAGGGTGACTTAGACTCTCCAAGAGCAAACCTTCAAAAATAAAAAAATAAAAAAAAATAATAATAATAATAATAATCATAATAATAATAGCAACAACAATGATGGTGATAATAACATTAACTACTAAGAAAATATGTTGCGATTGTTCAACGTGTTATAATAACAACGAAATGTTTAAGTACTTGTATATATATATATATATATATATATATATATATATATATATATATATATATATATATATATATATATATATATATATATATATCTTCATCTTTTGATTCGAATCGATAATGCAATACATCGCGTAAATATCATTGCTTGGTCTAATCAACTACTTTAACGAGTATGTGCTATAATTAAGATTTAAACAGAATTAGTGCAATAGAGTTGAGTAATAAAAATCTTAGTTCAATCGATTACTTAGTAAATAAAGAAAATGAAACAAATTTCTAACAATTATCCGAATTCAATTATCAAAACTCTAGAGAAACGTTATTAACAACAAAAATCTATTTGAAACATAATTGAGGCCACTTACGTTGCTTGACTAGCTGGTAACTTAAATTTCTTTAAAAGGAGAGAGGCAAAGGTTTTCGGTTTAGGTACATTCATTGCTCGTACCTTTCGAAAACTCACATATTTCAAGCAAATCTCAACATTTCTTATATAAATAACTAATAATGAATCATTTGCAAATCAAGTTTTGTCACCTAATTAAGTGGTCCCCGATCAATTATCAATTATCAATTATCGAGGCTTACGCCCTTCAATTCCACCGCGCGGCTTCAATCGGGGTTCTCGATCGACCCGGGAGGTGTGCACCTTATTCAAACATCGTACCAATTATACAAGGGGTTCCACTTTCGGATAATAACCGACAAGCAAGTTTTACTCATATTCTCTCCCCACGATTTCAAACTAAAATGAATTAAAATGCGCGCGCTCCATCAAGGTGTTTCAAAATTATTTGACTGTGCGGGAATGTTTGTACTGAGTTTGGACTGATTCTTCGAATTATTTTAATGCTTTTATTTTTAGGAAAAGCATCCGTGAATAGTCCTTTGCCTAAGAAGCTCGACGGGAGGAAGACTTAGCTAGATACTTCATTATCATTGTTCTATGATGGGTTAGATGCTCACAGTGATTCTCCTCCTCGTTAATTTTGGGTTTGACCTTGGAATGTAGTTAAATATTGCGTATTTCCTATCGCAGACTGTTGTATTGGCTTGTTAATATCTCGTAAATATGTAGCGAACCGTATTTTGGGATTGGTTTATTTAAGTTGTCGGCTTGACTCCTGCGGCATAACATTTAATATTTCCCACACTTACTTAAGCATAACTAATAGACACAAGTTATTGTGGTATTTTATTTCAGCCTTGTCCTATTATTAGGGCGGCGGTAACGCCTTCAATCGTTAACTTCCGCTGTGACCTTACCTAATATTTTTGAATTAAGGAATTATTAAGTAATGATGATTGGGGCGTTACGGTCTCAAACCCTTAAAGTTTTGTATGTTATCTTCTCATTCAACCACACTCTGTTTGCAAATATCAAGTTCAATGGTTTGATTTTTGCAATGTTCAAGTTTAATGTTTAAGATTGCACGACAAATCGTCAATTTTGAATCCTTTTTTCCCCAAAAAATCCCTCAATCTATCAATTTACTTGTACGGTTAATTTCAACCGAACCAAAAACTTGGCTAACCGACTGAAAACGGTTAACCGAACTTTTCGGTTTGGTTACGGTTCGTAATTTTGTTAAACCGATATTTTCAATTAACCGACTTTTGTTTAACCGAATTTTTAGTTCGGTTACGGTTCGAACATTTATTGAACCAAAAGTTCGATTAATCAGTAAATCGATTAACCGAAACTTCGGTTAACAAGTTTTGTACAACCCTAGTTGCAATTGCTCCAAAAAGGAGGAGAAGAGAGAGAAACTCATGACACGAGAGAGAAAGGGGAGGAAATAGAGAGAGAGGTCGAGTCAAAGAGAGTGAGAGAGAACGAGTTGGGTGAAGAGAAGAAATTGGATGTAAATTAATATCTAACTGATAATTAAATTTTATAAATCTAAAAAGATTAATTTAACACCTAAAATTTAACGAGTCGAATAAAAATATGGGTATTTAAAATTTATAATTACAGTTAAACCATTTTATATTTACACTAAAATCATTCTTATAATTAAAAAGACAATTATACCCTTCCTCCCTCCTTTCATCTCTCCACCACATGGTTAGCCCTCCCCCTCTCTCTCTTCCACGGCTGTCAGTTCCTCTCTCCCAGCCCCTCTCTCTCTCCTAAGTCTCCTCCCTTCTATCTCTCTCTCCTCCCCTCTCTTTGTCAACCCCTTTTCTTCTCATGCATATCTCTCTAAAATATATTAGTTTTAAAAATTTATATATTTTTTAAATAAAAAATTCATTATTTAAAAAAATTTTCACTGAAAAAATTATTTCACATTTTAAGTTTTACTTTTATTATTTATTTCTCTTTTCTAATACCATTATACATTTCTCTTATTGTAAATAAATTAATTTATTTTTACATAAAAAATATATTTATTATATGATCTAATTTTAAATAAAATTTAATTTCAAGTAAGTTTATAATTTTAATTCATTATTATAACATTTAAAATTTTTAATTTTAGTTTTTTTATTTCAACTAAAATTATTTTAATTAAAAAATATAAAAATATTATTTAAATCCTAAATCTTAATTATTCAACCCAAGATATTAATTTAATAAAGCTACATATAAATACTCATCCTAGGATGATATAGATAATCATCTCGGAATAAACTAGACAGTAATTCATAATTAATCATGATGTTATCACGGGATTACTGTCTATGTTAACTATGAGTACAAAATCAAATAAATCAAAGGTCCCTCATGGATCTTCATATTTTTTCAATCAAAATAATTTTAATTGAAATAAAAAATAAAATTTTAAATTTTAAATTTTATAAGAATTAATTAAAATTATAATTTCTTAAAATTTAAATTTAAAATTAGATAATAAAAAATAATATATTATTTTTTTATTTAAAAATAAACTAATTAATTTATAATAATCAAAATAAATAATGATATTAGAAAAAGAGTATTAATAACAAAATAAAATTTCAATAACTTTTTTATTAAAAAACTTTTAAAAAATAATCTATTATATAAATAATTAAGTTTTTTATTTATGATAACAATAATTAATTTTTTATTTTATTTTAAAAAAATATATATATATATAAGAGAGAGGGAAGGAGAGAGAGAGATACAAAGAGGTGGGAGGAGAGAGATAGAGAGGCTGGGCAGAAAGAAGGGGGAGGAGAAAGAGAAAAAGAGAGGGAAAGAGGGAGGAGAGAGAAAGAGAGAGGTTTACAGAGAGACGCATGGAGAGGGGAGGGAAAGAGGAACGGAGTAGACTCGGCAAAACCGACTCTAACCAAACGGGTCAACCCGAACTACCCGAAACCCAAACCGAACCGACATCCGAAGCAGTTGAACCAATTTTGACCCGAAAATCGAAATGAACCGACCGAAATGATCCGAACCGAAACCAACCCGAATGCGAAATGATCCGAACCGAACCCAAAATGACCCGAACCGAACCAAAATGACCGACCGAATCAAATCCGAATCGATTTAGCCCTAATAAAAGTGATCCAATCCACATTTTTTTGGTTGGGTCCCTCGGGATGGACTTTTGTGCCTATAATGGTACAATTTTGAATCGATTTTGACCCAAAAAGTGACCGATTACGACTAGATCCGAAATTAACCCGAATCGAACCCGAACGAGATTGACCAGAGTTGAACCGAACCGAAGTTGACCCAAACCAAAACCGAAAGAACCCGAACGAGATCGACCGGAAGTTGACCCGAATCGAAGTTGACCCGAACCCGAAACCGAACCGGACTCGAACAAGATCGATCCGAAGTTAAACCGAACCAAACTAACCCAAACCGAACCGAACCCGAACCGAATGACCCTATCGCCAGGTATAAAACGGAGGGACCAAAATGTCAATTTGATAATTAAAGATGTAATTATAAATTAAAATGGTATGTGATTGTAAATTTCCCTAAATAAAAATATAACGGAAAGTATGACGATAATAATTACAGTACAGTACCCAGTCAAATCCAGGAAACACACGGTGATGTAGCGTGGGATACAGACTGTCAACGTTTTCCAGCAAAAACAATGACAACGAAGTACCTTGCGGGCCCCAAGCCCCCAAAAACATAAATGAATAAACAATCTGTTTTCCTTTTCCTTAGGCATAAAGTAATTATCCGATTCAAATATCCAAAAATTTTCAATCCCAAAGATTTCAATCTGTACAGTCAAACTCAGAGAGAGCCCAGACAAGCAAAAGACATGAGCTATCCTCCTCCAGGTAAACCCTCAAAATCTCTCGATCGATCGATTCTCTCTATACAAAAATTGTGTTTTTCTTTTTCGAATTCGTAATATTTTTCTTTTTTGGGCAAAATTTCCTGATTTTTAGTATAATTTTGATGATTACCATAATTCAATTACAGGGTATGGGACAGGGACACAGTGCGCACCACCATCAGCACCGCCGCCACCGGGGTACCCATCAGCGGCGGCGCCGCCCCCATATGAAGGGTACCCACCTCCTTTACGGCCAGGGTACCCCTATCACCAGAGAGCTGGTGGGTATCAAGGTTATTTCAATGAAGGTTACCCTCCGCCACCGCCGCCGCCGCCTTACCCACCGACCCAGGTTTACCACTGTGAGCATGAGCATCACTGCCATCGGCAAGATGACTGCTTCTCTTTCTTGAAAGGATGGTATGTTTTGATCTATTTAACTTGTTTGTTTGTTGATTTTGTGGTTAATGTTTTTCTTTGCCTGCTGCTTGTGACTTTGTGATTTCAGTATCCATGTTTGCCCTGAAATTAATTAGTTGACGAGGGTTTGTGGGAGGATTGTGGAGTTTAGGGGCGGTGATAATTTGGTTGCCAATTTAATCTGTCCAAATTATTTGATTGATACAAATCAGATCGTGTGAAAATTTGGACAAGTTTTCTTCTGGTTGGGAGAATTCGATGTACTTAAAAATTGAGTCCGAGTTGGCTTCACACATAGAAATAACAAAAACTCGTGTCTGAAATTTAGACTAAATATTCCTGGGTTCTTTCAATGTCTGTAATCGGGTTATACCTGATGTTGGACTCATTATTCCTGAATACTTTGTTGTTCCGTTGAAATCCTGGGTTGTTCACTGTTGCAATAAGGTTCATTTGGTGCTGCTTCTTTGGGATTGTTTGCCTGTGCCTCTCGATTTTGTATTGTTCACTTTGTTTTTGAGTACTTAGGCTTAGATTTGGCTTTCTTGGTATGCTAAAGCACTGAGAGGCACTTTTGTCAAACCTTGTGTTCGAGAGTTGTGATAATGATAGAAGGGTTTGGGAAGGGTTTCTGACATGGCTGCCCTTGATATCTTGGCAAAGTATTTGTGAATTAAAAGCTGCTTGAGATGCTTGTTAGATACCAAAATAAGATGAAGTTTTCACATACATAACTAAAACCAAGTGTTGTTGACTAATATCTCAAAGTGTTCATCTTTGTGGTAACAACAAGAAATGCTTGCAATATGATTTCTGTCGGGCTTTATGTTGTTACCTGAGTTAAGACCCAATTTTTCAGGTCTGCTTTTGAGATTAGTTATCGGATTCCTCAAAGTACAAGTCATATGTCCTGGACAAGTTAGAAATCACATGTATGCGTATATAAATGTGATAATTTGGTAGTTCTTGTGTGGGCTGAAAGGGTGGAGCTTATGGTACATGATTACTGTATTGTGTTGGATGGATTTGCTACAAGTTTGGATTTTTGTAGTTTTTCTCCATTGTAAGCTTCCATCATACTTCCTCCATTTCGCAATATTTATTGTTTTTGGGTTTTGAGGAAATACCAAGGAAACATAAAATTCATGATAAAATTGTGTTAAAAGACCAAGGTGCCTCCCACCCCAAAGTTTATTTAAAAATGAGGAAAATAAATGAAAAAGGACAGAGAAAATACTGCAAGCTTATTGAAGTATTGGTTATATTTTATTTCTTTTGTGGCTGCATCAGAGTTAGCCTGAGTGATGAGATATTGCAAGCCAGAGGATAAAGAGAGAATATAGAAAACAGTAGCTGGATGGTAATGTTGTGGCTTTCTCATGAAAGCACAAGGGAATGGTAGAGAGAATGGGTAGTCTGTGTGTTTTCTCATTTCCCTTGATTTTTCTCTGTGATCCGTATGTTCAAAACTTCTATTTCTCTCTGTACCCTCCAATTATCTGCACGAGACATCTGATTCTTTGTTATTTTCCCTCACAGTTTTGCTTTCCTCTGTTGCTGCTTCCTTCTTGAACATTGCTGCTGCCATTGATACGCTCTTCATGTCTGGGATTGAGAAGACTCGCTTAAACTAAATTTGACCTTTAAAATTACTCGTTTGTCGAAGTTTTCTCCAGTTATCAGAGCTGTGCTTGCCCATTTGTCTCTACGGTCTCCTTAGTTCCAGCTGTAAACTAAACATTTTCAGTACAAAGATCAGTAGTTCCAGCTGTAAACTAAACATTTTCAGTACAAAGATCAGTATTGTAACATTCTTTGCAACGTCTTCTGGAGTTAGTGTATATTCCCCCCCGCACCTCCGCCCCCAAGTACATGTCATTGTATTTCAAATTTCTTGAAGGCCGTCTGTAACATTAATTACTTTTAATAGATGTGAATTTCGTGTACCCTTTCTGCTTTGACCTATTTCCCAATTGATAAATGGTTGGCTGTCAAAACCCAAGTGGCTAAGTCCATTTTCTATAGAAAATGCAACTCCCTTATTGCACTAAGGTAGCGCCAACACAGTCCCATGGGCCAACTTGAGTAATGGAAACTGCCCAACTTGAGTATTGAAAACTGAAAACTACGATACGGAACCAAGCTCTGGTATATTGAAACTATTTAGAGCACCCTGATTTTTAGAAATCCAATAGAAATTCCTCTTTTTGTTTACATGTTAATTTTGTAAATATTCGACATATAGATCTTGCTGAAGTGTATACCGTAAGGCTTATAATCTTTCTATTTTAAAAAGTGAATAGGGCACTTTATTATTCATCCATGCGAGGGTATTTTTAAAAAATTTGAGGGCAATTTCGAAATAAGCATGTACTTTTACCGTGAATTTGCTTGACTTGGGACTAACAACAATTAAATTTTCATTTTTGTTTGAAAGAAGACATTCCCTTTTAAACTTTGCTTCACAATGGCTATAAACAAAGCACATGGACATACACTTAGCGAAGTTGCTCTTTATTTAAAAGAACCTTGTTTCTATTATGGTCAACTATATGTGACATTGTCAAGACTTCGCTAATTATTTAAAAGAACCTTGTTTCTATTATGGTCAACTATATGTGGCATTGTCAAGAGCAAAGTGTAGACACCTAAAAAGGCTCATGTCTTTTCTATTTTATTTATTTGTTGGCCCGATGATGAAATCTCGAATCCTATTTGAGGATTTGAATCACGGATCGAATTTAATTGGTGCGACGAAGACCGAGAAACCACAAAAACCCTCCCCAACACCACATAATTAGCCTTTTCCTTGGACTGATCCAAAAATCCATTTTTCTTTGGGACGGTCCAAGCTCGGGCCAAGCCTCCGGAGACAACGAAGTTCAGTGCCGCATATCCGGGAATTCCGGGCTCGGAATCTTGCATTTCACTTTTGTCCAATCGGACACGGAGTTGAAGACCTCAAGACGGTCTTAAACGTTGCATTTCATGATCACTAGTATCAAAGTGCTGCATTTTAGCTCTAAGACTGTCCAACGGAGACTAGGAGCACACAATTCCCCAAAACGACATAGCATGGCCGGTTCCCCTATCGGCTTTTTCACTCAAAACGCCGTGTATTGGGCAACACTCCTGTCGTAGCACGGAAAGGGCACGGAACCCTAAAAACCGTACCATGAGTAGACCTCAAAACGCCGTGTCTCGGCTCGTAGACTCCTCGGGTAGCACGAAAAGGCACGAAATCCTAGAAAACCCCATGGTCGACGCCTCTACTCGGTTTTATCCCAGTTCTATCCGAGCTCAATCTTGAGATTATCCTGGCTCGATTTTGTAGCTAGCTTTGGACGGCTGGTGGAGAGCTAAACCTAAGTCATTCGGTGACCTAGCCTCTCCCTATAAATAGAGAGCTTAGGCTCTCATTTCAAGCATATGGTTCATCCCTCGGTGTCATGCTCTGTTGAAATATAACTAAGAGCTACAGAATACTCTCATTTGTATTCCGATCTCTTGGTCTCTTTTCATCCTATTCCTTCTCTACTCCGTATACCAAATACATCCGAACCCGAAAACTCCATCCTTCATTCATATGCCTACACACCTCCACAAAAATCTACAAAAATTCCTTTCAATTCACCAACATCGCATCACCAATTCTAGATTCGAGATCCGGATCAGCAGGTGGAACAACCTCGAGGGCACCGATTGGATCGTAACAACGGTTTATTTACATTTTTACGCTTTTTATCGCTTTCCGTATTGTGGAGAAAATTGTATCGCTTTTAATTCCTCCATGTCCGATGTAATCTTTTAGTTTTCCACTTTTCTTTTCGCTTTTATTTTCTTTACCGCTTTCCTTTTTATTTCCTTTTTATCGCTTTCATTTATGTTCGGTTGCTTTAATTTTCGTATCGTATGTTGTGTGCTTGTGTTTGGACATTATGTAAACTCACTACTCGAATTAGTAATGGTCTGTCTTCGGACGGGCGGAACGGAAGGGTTTATCCCTATGTTTCATACCTTCACCCCCAAATCCGATTTTCAGTTCTAGACCGATGGAGTCACTTTTTAGCCTTTTTCAATCTTAGTTTTCCCATAATAAGATTGGAAGAGCAAATTTTACTTTTGTTTTTGTTAGTTTTCTTTCCTAAAAATTGACTGGCGACTCCCTTTTGATTTATTTCTTCTAGATATGCTTCCCGTCTATTTTCTAATTGAACAATAGAAAAACAGAGTTCTGGATCTCGCAAGCCGGGCCGGAGGCCGAGGCGGACCGTCCGATCCTTGGTCCTCGGCCGCGCCGACCACCATCGGGTGCAGGTTGCCGCCGCACCGAGCGGTCGATAGGTGGGGCTCGGGGTCCTAACCGGTGTTTTCGCACTAGTTTGGCCCTAGAGCCTCACGGGCGAAACGAAACACTATCCTTCTTTATCGTTCGGTTAGGAAATAATATCCCGAGAATTCTGAAAATAATTGCCAAAATAAAATAATTAATAAAATCGCCATTGAAACTTTGGCTAATTCCTTTTAAATCGATTTAATAAAATTCGAATATCTTAATAAAAGGTTCTTCCCCACATTTCAAAACCATCTTCAAAAACCCTAAATCATTCTTTAAAGCTTTCTAAAATGCCAACCATTCATGGAGAAGCTCGGTCGGCCACACCGGCCGTGGTTCCTACAGAGTGGTGACTCTACTGGGGATAAATCGCTTATTAAGAGGGCGAAACATGAAAATTTGAGTAGTGTGTTTTAATAATGTATTTGTATTGGGCATCCCGCATTTAGTAACCTTTGAACATAGTTTATTTCTGTCATTGGACCATAGGACAAATTTATTTTACCCCCGTTAACATTTCGATGAAAAGCTCCTACCGCATCCTAGGCGGGCCTAACTAGGCTTGATTACCAACAGAGACAGTACCTCTTCCCTCATAGCATGCGCTCTTGATTTACCGAGACGCACCAAGGATTCTGGCATTTTTTCTTGTCGTGCCCCACACGAAAGATCAAATACTCGGACTATGAGTCACCATGTATCCTATCGAGTCTCAACCTCTTTTGACCATAGATCTTTTGACTAGTAAATGGCACCTTGTCTTTATTTGCATGCTTGGATGAGTGTGATTATTTTTAGATTTAATATTATACTTGTGAGCCTTGGATAGGTGAGGAGCGCTGGATAATCCTTGCATGGGTGAAAAATAAATAAAATAAAATAAAATTTTAAGTCGTTCCAATTTGTGCATTTTAGCCAAAAGTCCAAAATTATCTTTTCATTCTTAGGTTGATCCAATAATAGCATTTTTTCATGTAGCCAAAGTCAAATTCATCTCAAATTAGGAGGGACCAGTATTGCATTTCATTTTTGCATTAGCCAAAATTAAATTTATCTCTAATTAGGAGTAATAAGGGTGTTTACGGTCGGTTTGGTTCAAATCGGTTTTTTTAAATTGGTTAACTGGATTAAATGGTTTATGAAACTCGTGAACTGGAACCGTAACCGGATAAACCAATTAACCGGATATCGATTAACTGGATTATTCGGTTCAATTCACCTGATTAACCGGAACTGGAAATAAGTAAATTTATGAATAAATTATGCATGAGCCTTGCATAATGTGAAAGTCTATCTCTCTGCCACTCTTGTAGTAGACCATTAGTGGCTTCCATTTCTACATGCCTTGTGGCATTTCTTGTCTCATTAGTACGATTACTTCCAAGTGCAATGAGCTTCTCCTTTCTACAACCTCATAACTTCCCATTTCTACAATCACACAACCAATTGGCACTTCAAGTTTTTGTTTTGCTTCTTGTATTACTAGCTTCATAAATTCATTTCACGCTAACCGGAAGAAGTGTAGGCAGCCCAAAAAGAAAAAAGAAAGGAAGGAGGGCAGTTAGCAAGTAGGGTGGATTTTTTTCAAATAAATAATTTTTTTTATAATTATTTAAAATTTTTTTAAAAAATTTATTATCGGTTCAATTCCGATTAACCGTTGGTTTCATAATTTCGAATCGGAACTGGAACCGAACCGAATAAGCTATTGGTCAGCCGGTTCGGTTAATCCGAAAATTTAATCGGTTCGGTTAATCGGATAAACGGTTTGGTTCGACCAGCTTACGGTTCGGCTTCACGATTCCCATTTTTTTGCACAGCCCTAATTAGGAGAGTCTTTCCTTCGCTTTAGCCAAAGTCAAATTCATTCCTAGTTAGGTGAGTCCATTTTTGCATTTAACCAAAATAAATTTTATTTCAAATAGGTGAGTCTATTTTTTCAAAACACAAAATTTAAATTTTATCTCAAACTATCCATTTTGCATTATCCAAATTAAATTCATCTAAAATTAGGTGAGTCCATTTCGCATTAGCCAAAATTAAAAATCATCTCTATTAACGTGAGTCCATTCATTTTATTTTTGCATTAGCCAAAATTTTTAAAAAACATCTCCATTAAGGTGAATCCATAAATTTTATTTTCGCATATGCCAAAATTAAATACATCCCAAATTAGAAGAGTCTTTGTTTGCATTTAGTCAAATCAAGTTCATCCCAATCTAAGGATTCCCTTTGCATCATTACATTTCATCTTGGTCAGCTTGCATTCTTTATGTGCATCCAAAACAAAAACATATCATTTTCTTTTCCCTTAGGATTAGTTGTTCCTCGTGTCTAGCACTTAAGCCCCATCTCCCTAGTTTTTTCCACGATCCACTTCGAGCACATGTTCATTTAGGATGCAGTATAAGTAATCCAACTAAAATTCAGAATCCTGGCTCAAAGGGTTTAGGAAATAAGAAGTCTACTACAACACCGGTACGGTTGACACCGATACATCTAACACTAACACGTACCATACCAGTACGTCTAACATCTTTACTAGTAACATCAGTGTGCTCCCCACGGTCAAGGCACAACCTGCCTTAAAAATGACCAACCAGTCGGATCAAGCTCCCATTGTGACCTTGATCAAGGAGTCTCGCTGCAAAATTGGAAGCTAAGATTGATGATCGGGATAAGAAAATTGCGTTAATAGCAGAAACCCTCAATCTCATACACAAAGAACTGGAGATGAGATTAAAAGAAGGAGAATCCCGCCCTAAACCAGCCCAGGCCTCAATTTCATCCACGAATAGATCGAATAGAGAAGGTGCTATGGGAGTCATAAATGTTCAATAACTATTCTCTAGCCCAGGATTCACTTCAATTCATAAAGGGAACCTACCCCCAAAATTCACCATGCCTAATATCAAGTTCCACTGGATTGAAACCCTCACCACATATGAGGAACTTTGTAGGGGTAATGACTCTAAAAATGTTGTCGACCCACATAAGGTCACAAACCGAGGCCGGGAGTTCTTACATCAATACTCCTACAATACTGATCTACCAATCACTCTTCTAGACTTAGATTTGATCAAGCAAGGAGACGATGAAAGCTTCACGGACTTCCTTACTCACTCGGAGGGCAAAGGCTGCCAACATAACCGATTGACCATCCGAAAAGGATCGAGTTAGACTCATCATCAAGAACCTGCAGCACTGCCTACCATCAACACTTGAAGTTCTTGCGTATCATAGATTTCAAAGCACTCCAAGATGTTGGCATGCTCATAAAAGAAGAACAAGCTTCAAGCAACTAAAAGATCATCCAATGAGTCCATCACTCATCGGGGATGCTAATTAAGCTTGTTTTTTTCCCTTTTCCCATATCCATTGTATGTCTATTTCCTTATCATGTTTTTCAAAAATAATAAAATAAAATAAAACCCAAATCAGTATTTTTGAACTACAAAGGCCCGATTTCCGTTATAGCGGATACGTAGGAAGCCCATGAGATCCGGCCCTATGTTTTATTTTGATCCTAATTTCCATTTTCCAAATTCAAATCCACTTTGCCATGCTCAGAAGAACATAAGTCAATGGGGAAACATGCTATCTTCATCTACCACCAAACCGTCAGGTTCACGGTTCACCACCAAGCAACCGTACATCATTGTTCGAGCAACACATTTTTTAGGCTCTATTTTGGGGAGTGGGGGTCGAAGTGTGTTAGCTTGTCCTGCAGCTACAAATTAAACCACTACTTAGGCTTATAATAAATAATATAGCATAGGAAAGTAAGGATCGAATCCACAAGTAAAGATATAATAACATGCAAGCTTTAATCTAATTAAATTTACTACTCTTTAAAAACAAAATAGAAAATATAAATGAAAAAATCAATAACTAAAAATCATAGAAAATTATCTAACAACTAAATAAATAACTTATACATAATAACAAAACTATGATAACCCAGAAATATTTTTGTATTTTTTTTAGAATAATTAAAACCGAAAACTAAAGCAGAAAATAAACAAATTCTAAAACAGAAAATTAAATAACTAAAATTCTGCACTAAATTAAATACGAAAATAAATACTAATATTACCTAGAATATTAACACTAATTTTCTAGACCTAACCAGACCCTAAAAATATAAAAATAAAATTTAAAACCGAATTTACGAAATTATTTAACTAAAAATCTGCAGTAATTAAATTCAAGAATTAAATCTGAAAAATTATCAAATCAATTCCAAAAATTCTAAAATTTAATCACATCAAACTAGGACTCTATCTAAACCCTAAAAGAAGATAAAACACGAAAAATAAAAATAAAAAAACTATTTTTAAACTAATTTCTAACAAACCGACTCAAAAATAATAAAAACCGACAAAAAAATAATCTAAAAATTAAAATATATAAAGAATCAAAATTAAATTAAAATAAAATTCCTAAAACTAACCTAAAAGACTGTTATTTAAGGGGGAATAAAGAAATTAATAATAAAAGATTCTAACTTTGTAAATAAGAATTGACAACTAAGTAAAGTAACTAAAAAGCAAATAAATAATAACAAAGATATCAATTTTATAAAAACACTTAGTATAATCTATATCCACCATGCAAATTATTATTTATCATTAACACACAAATTGATCTACCCATGTGCTAAACTCGTATAAGACAACCACTAGCGGATCTTCCCCGTTTTTCCTTAGTTATTAGTTTAATTAGGCCTAGCCCTAATATAAACCCTACTAATATTGATAACCCTAACACTAGCACTAGAATTTAATCAAATTAGAGCATTAAGTATTAGAAAAACATCATCTAGCACCTAATAACCAATCAACTAGCAAATTGATTTAAAAAGGATCTATGATAATTTCCTAATTAAAAGAGATGGGTATGAGCCATCCATGATTAACTAGGGTGATACTTACGTCTAAAAGATCAAGCGATTACGTACTTAAATCCTTTAAACTATCATATGAATTTATTTAAACTAATTAGTGTGCACTCTAATTAATTAGACATAAATCATAAACATTAAATCAAATTATCATATAATCATGGATAAAATCAATAAGATAATAAAAATCGAAACTTTGTTTCAAAATAAATAATTTAATATGGTTTCAAGTTGATTATACTAAGTTATAAAACTATGTAACACCCCAAACACCCCCGGGAGTATTACATCGCTGAGTTCCTTAAAGGAACTCCCAAGGCTCTTTCCGGTGTTGATTTGGCTGTCTAAACTCAACTTAAAAGTAATGCCGATGGTTTTCCCAAAAGAATATGAGATTCTCCGAAAATTTCGGCAGAGTTCCGTTTGTAACATGGACTAACCCATAGGCTTAAAGCCTTAAAATCCTGCATAAAAAGGCATAATAAAACTCGACGAGCCACACGCTCGGAGTATACAACTCAACGGCCACACGCCGGAGTTCAACCAATCATGCTATACAACTCAAAACAGATCTAAAGGGGTTTCTATACATTTGGTACAACTATATGCACTAAATTACAAGTACAATATTGAGAAATATCGAAATGCATAATCTTGACTTGAATCGTTCGGCACGCAACAAACAAAGAATCGACGGAGTCCGAAATATGCTAAGGGTAAATCATGCCTCTGAAGTGTACCTGCAACACTCGGATGGGGACGGGGCAATTTGTGGGGTGAGCAATAATCAACGGGCTCACCGGAGTCTTATACCCTTAAATTGGAAATTCTTTACACATAATACTCATAATAATGAAATCTGCGAAAACATAATAACATAATAGAAATCTATATACTTTTCACTGAAATCTCTTGTAATGAAAAGATCAAGACTCTTTAATCACTTAAAAGCACACATTCACATTCAAGAATACTTCTTTTGGGGTTGAATCAACTTTTCCGGGCCTTCGAGGACTCGAACTAGCACTTCTTTAATTCGTGGCGCGACCCCGACAAAAGGCTCCCAGGACCTATCTTCGGAAGTCTCGTGGCGGGCATCCTGTCTCTCCAGGACCCCTATTAGAATCCTTCCCTCAAAGTTTCTAGCTGGGCGTTCCCAGCTCGAACACTTCGGTATGCTAAACGATCCGTAGCTCGTCGATTCAAAACTATTTGCACATTCTCATTCATCACATTCACTTTCTAGCTTTCTCAATCGATTTAGTATCAAGGAAGGCATGACACCACGTGTCATCCTTATAAATTCACTTTCTCAAATCTAATTTACTTTCTCAAATACTTTTATTTCTTTAGAATAGAATCACGTTGGAAAGATATATCACAGAAATCACATTCAAGGTTCATTTCACGTAAAACACAAAACTTCTTTCGAAACTACCCGTGAGCATCACATAAAGTAAACACATAGCACGAACAAGTCACCATTCGATGCAAGCAATCATTCCCAACTCTTTTCCAACTCGTGTCTTTCTCAATTCATCGGTTTAATACGATTATTTCCATTTTCCGGGCCACAATAACCACAAGTACATATCACTCAATTCAACATTCTTACTTTTCATTGTCTTTTTGCCTCACTTGCTCATTTTACGCTTCCACCTCTGCCCGTATTCAGCCACCCGACTCTTGCTCTCACTTTACCGCTTAAGTTCCTTTCGCCGTGCTTAACTTCGGATCGGATTTCATCCCAAAGACCAAGATATGCTCTAAACTCATTATTTAACTCTTGCTCGTCCGTCCTTGGTTACGTAATTCTCAATCTCTTTTCATTATACGATCTCCGCTACCTATGCTTATTTTCACGCTTTGTTCAACCTCGAGGAATTAAATATACTTCGAATGTAATCAAGCTCACAATTGCCTATTCTCACGTACTTGTCCCAATTGCGCATTACTCAATACGAATTCATACTCCTCTTTATACCTCAACCTACCATTTCCCAATGTTCGTAATTAGCTCTTTATACCGCAGGTTCAAGAATCTCTAGAACTTAGTTAACTCGTAATTCATATCCGTGGCCTAACCCCTTACTCCTTAATAGTTATCCGGAACTTCAAAACCACTCCTTTGACCTATACAATTTAACCTTTTCGTAATCGGCAGGTTCAGCTTCAACTCTAAGCAACTACTAATCTCTTTAACGTTCCCAAATGAATTCTCTATTTAACCCAAATGACTCCTTTCGTGACTCAATTCAACCCTATCAATTCTCTCGAAATCCGCTCTAAGCTCTTATTTCAACCTCAAACAACAATTAAGCCCGTTCGCAATACGGATACTCAACGTTCACGACAATTCCATATTCACATAACACATTCAACAATCACAACAAATCCATTTAGGTTTCGAAATTACTAATAGTTTAGAGTATACGACTACCCACCTCGGATTCTCGGGTTTGGAATTGATCGAATCGCCTCGCCGCCTCGCTTTGTGTTTGGGTTGCGTTCGGCTCGTGGAAGACTCGCTGCTGCTTCGCGTTCTGGCGGTTCTAGTCCTCTCGCTGTCCCTCGCTCGGCCCTCCTCGTGCTCGCCGCCGGTCTCGCCTCCCTTGCCGCCGTCGCCGGTCCTGGCTTCCGCCGCTCTAACTCCCGCTCGTCTCGTCTCTGTCTGGCCTCGTTCCGCCTCGCTCGCCCCGGCCTCTCGCTCCTCCTTCGCTCGCCGCTGCTCGTGTCGCCGACCGCCGCTTTCCGAGTCGGCGGTGGTCGCTCGGCGTTCTCCCGGTCCCCGCACCGCTCGCCTCTTCTCCTCTCTCTCTCTTTCCCGCTCGGTGCTCCCTCTTCGCCCGCGTCTGCTCGCGCCGCCGACCGTCGCCTTCGGTCCCGCGGTGGTCGCCCGTCCTCGCGGTCTCCTTCGCCGCGCGCCGCCCCCTCCCTCTCTCTCTCTTTCCGTTCGGTGGTTCTCCCTCTCTTCCTTGCTCTCGTTGCTCTGCTTCTTCTTCTTTCTCTGCTGCCGTGCTCCACCGATTAAACTCTCGGTCCTTAATCCCCATTGGACCCCAAATTTAATTTCTATCTCATAACTTAAACCAAAGCCCACCTCTTCATTATTCAATGAAAATACTCGTCGGCCCATATATCACAAGTCTATCTCCTCCCTTCCGTCCTCTTACACTCGCTGTGTTCCAACCTATTTTAATACACCAGCCACGACAATTCCTAATCACCCAACGGTTCAGCTTCGGATGAAAAAGGAGGCAATTTCCTTGATTTAATTTATTCAATACCAGCCTCCAAAGGAATTATATCGTAATATGTCCTAGAAGCAAATAAAATCGAGTCACTCAACCCCCTAGTCTGCGGGAATAATATTCAATAATTCTATGTTTTTCAACTGCCTTTCTCTAAAATTCCGGGTGTTACATTTCTCCCTCCTTACAAGAATTTCGTCCTCGAAATTCGCAATGAGTAGCAACTGGCTACAAACACTCAAATAAGTCCAAGCTGCCCATACGAGTGCTACCGAACTTGAACTTCGCTGACAGAGGCACTTAGTCTTACTCGGGATCACTAAGTTCCAGCCTCCTTTCTACCACTATCTTGTGCGTCTACTCACTCCATTTTGGGGCCCGAGGAGCAAATCGCACTCGGAAGGGCAAAGAGTTGGCTTGGAGGTTGTGATCCTGTTGCTTTCCTTACCCGAACCTTAATGCCTCCATTGCCGCCGATGCCGTCTCGTACATCCGTTCTTTTTCCAAATGGGGCGTGGGTACACTTGGTATCTTAAGAATTCTGGCTCCACAATTTCGATAATCCAATTACGATGATGCCAACGCAATGAGAGTGATCAATCCCATGATACCACGCCACTCTCTGGGTTCCTTGTTCTCACACGGCCAGATCAACTCTATAATTAGGCTAGTTGGGCTAGCTAACTCAAGGGTTTGTCTATAGCTACCCTTTACCGTCAATTGCCGTAATAGGAAGCATGTTGGCCGGTTAGGACTGCTAACGTAAGTAGATGGGGCTCGGGAATGGGATTAACGCGGTATTGAAGTCAAGTTAGAATTAGAGGTATCAAAACTTTAAACAACTCGCATTTCGGACAAGGAGATCACCAAATAATTCACGGTATCTCCGATAGGCAATGAGTATATATATACCTATATTCCTTCGTTCATCTCCTACTCCTTAACCCCCAACACTCCTAAGCGGAACGGTAGTATCATCTCCACTTGGAGCGAGGCTATACTTCGGACAACAAAACACCTCTCCGTCTATATACGAAGGTACAATTCCTATTTACTTTATCCTCAAGCCGGATTAGTAGAAGGGCTCCATTCACGTTACAGTATGTTCATGCCAATAAGCCAATCAGCTGCATGTATTATTCTTTTGTACAACCTTATACACAACTATACATACATACCTACTTCAACCTAGTCTAAAATCTATACCGAAGATTGCTTAGGGTGCACGGCATCCTCCTATCTCCACACTAGTTACACAAATGTACATAAATCACCGAATTATTACAACACTATGTCTACGTAAGAATTTACATTATTCACTTGTCCCTCAACAACTCTTTCTATACATTACTCGTCCGAAGAGTCTCCCGTCTCCATTCCATCATCTTCCGTGTCCGATCCATTTCCTGTCTCCATTCCATCTCCTGTCTCCGTCCCATCTCCCGTCTCTATCCCATCTCGTATTTGAACCAACCCCTCCCGCCCCGTAGGGTTACTAGACTCGGAGGGTGGTGCGGGTGCCGACGGTTTCCTATCTCTTCGATGGAAGCCCACTCGATACCCACCATGTCTATCACCAAGTCGTACATTCGATTCATGGTGGTTGTCCACCCCTCGGGGTAGTACACCCCGTCTCCTGGCATGGAGTTCGCCCATCGGGCCCACATAGTCGCCACCCTTTGATAGGTCCGGAAGTAGGGCGTACTATGGAGCAAAGTGGCCATCTTGTGTCGTTCATATGAAGCCCCGCCCACTCTAATGTCCCGGGTTCTCGCTGGGCTCGATCAAATGATGTTGAACGAGATGATCCGCCGCGGCCTCTCTAGCCCTCGGTGTTAGCCCCTCTAACTCATGGAGTGATGGTCCCATGTTCCATAAGAACGTGACCAATTCCCGATAAGAAAAGGGACACCAACCCCTAAAGGGTATGGTAGCCCGCAAGCGGGTCGTGATTTCCGCCCATGGGCCGTCCAAGGGCAGGTTTTTGATGAAGTTTTTGGTCCAAAATCTGAAGTTGTATGAACGATATTCCATTCGTTACTCAACTCCGTAACTCTCCAAAAGAATATCTGCGTTGCAGCCGCGTACCAAAAAGGCATATAGGTATAATCCTTCCAAGAGAATGCCATTGCTCGGTTACCTACGACATTCAAACTGTGTTACTTCCTCATACTAGGGGTATGCATAATAAACATCTTGATCAAGGAGTAAAACAGTCAGTCGAGTGCACATTTTCACCTAAAAGAGTAACCCCAATTGGTTAACTAAACTGAGTCAACTAAGTAATCTCTTATAGGTCGAAGCTATACTCAAAACTATGCACATAGTCGTCACAAGCAAGGCACATAATCACATAACAAAGATCCTAGATGGCTATATGCAATGCAATCCTAAGGTCACCAAAATCTATGCTCGATACCATTATTGTAACACCCCAAACACCCCCGGGAGTATTACATCGCTGGAGTTCCTTAAAGGAACTCCCAAGGCTCTTTTCGGTGTTGATTTGGCTGTCTAAACTCAACTTAAAAGTAATGCCGATGGTTTTCCCAAAAGAATATGAGATTCTCTCGAAAATTTCGGCAGAGTTCCGTTTGTAACATGGACTAACCCATAGGCTTAAAGCCTTAAAATCCTGCATAAAAAGGCATAATAAAACTCGACGAGCCACACGCTCGGAGTATACAACTCAACGGCCACACGCCGGAGTTCAACCAATCATGCTATACAACTCAAAACAGTCTAAAGGGGTTTCTATACATTTGGTACAACTATATGCACTAAATTACAAGTACAATATTGAGAAATATCGAAATGCATAATCTTGACTTGAATCGTTCGAGCACGCAACAAACAGAGAATCAGCTGAGTCCGAAATATGCTAAGGGTAAATCATGCCTCGAAGTGTACCTGCAACACTCGGATGGGGACGGGGCAATTTGTGGGGGTGAGCAATAATCAACGGGCTCACCGGAGTCTTATACCCTTAAATTGGAAATTCTTTACACATAATACTCATAATAATGAAATCTGCGAAAACATAATAACATAATAGAAATCTATATACTTTTCATCGAAATCTCTTGTAATGAAAAGATCAAGACTCTTTAATCACTTAAAAGCACACATTCACATTCAAGAATACTTCTTTTGGGGTTGAATCAACTTTTCCGGGCCTTCGAGGACTCGAACTAGCACTTCTTTAATTCGTGGCGCGACCCCGACAAAAGGCTCCCGGGACCTATCTTCGTGAAGTCTCGTGGCGGGCATCCTGTCTCTCCAGGACCCCTATTAGAATCCTTCCCTCAAAGTTTCTAGCTGGGCGTTCCCGGCTCGAACACTTCGGTATGCTAAACGATCCGTAGCCTGTCGATTCAAAACTATTTGCACATTCTCATTCATCACATTCACTTTCTAGCTTTCTCAATCGATTTAGTATCAAGGAAGGCATGACACCACGTGTCATCCTTATAAATTCACTTTCTCAAATCTAATTTACTTTCTCAAATACTTTTATTTCTTTAGAATAGAATCACGTTGGAAAGATATATCACAGAAATCACATTCAAGGTTCATTTCACGTAAAACACAAAACTTCTTTCGAAACTACCCGTGAGCATCACATAAAGTAAACACATAGCACGAACAAGTCACCATTCGATGCAAGCAATCATTCCCAACTCTTTTCCAACTGTGTCTTTCTCAATTCATCGGTTTAATACGATTATTTCCATTTTCCGGGCCACAATAACCACAAGTACATATCACTCAATTCAACATTCTTACTTTTCATTGTCTTTTTGCCTCACTTGCTCATTTTACGCTTCCACCTCTGCCCGTATTCAGCCACCCGACTCTTGCTCTCACTTTACCGCTTAAGTTCCTTTCGCTGTGCTTAACTTCAGACTGGATTTCATCCCAAAGACCAAGATATGCTCTAAACTCATTATTTAACTCTTGCTCGTCCGTCCTTGGTTACGTAATTCTCAATCTCTTTTCATTATACGATCTCCGCTACCTATGCTTATTTTCACGCTTTGTTCAACCTCGAGGAATTAAATATACTTCGAATGTAATCAAGCTCACAATTGCCTATTCTCACGTACTTGTCCCAATTGCGCATTACTCAATACGAATTCATACTCCTCTTTATACCTCAACCTACCATTTCCCAATGTTCGTAATTAGCTCTTTATACCGCAGGTTCAAGAATCTCTAGAACTTAGTTAACTCGTAATTCATATCCGTGGCCTAACCCCTTACTCCTTAATAGTTATCCGGAACTTCAAAACCACTCCTTTGACCTATACAATTTAACCTTTTCGGAATCGGCGAGTTCGGTTCAACTCTAAGCAACTACTAATCTCTTTAACGTTCCCAAATGAATTCTCTATTTAACCCAAATGACTCCTTTCGTGACTCAATTCAACCCTATCAATTCTCTCGAAATCCGCTCTAAGCTCTTATTTCAACCTCAAACAACAATTAAGCCCGTTCGCAATACGGATACTCAACGTTCACGACAATTCCATATTCACATAACACATTCAACAATCACAACAAATCCATTTAGGTTTCGAAATTACTAATAGTTTAGAGTATACGACTACCCACCTCGGATTCTCGGGTTTGGAATTGATCGAATCGCCCGTCGCCTCTCGCTTTGTGTTTGGGTTGCGTTCGGTTCGTGGAAGACTCGCTGCTTGCTTCTGGTTCGGCGGTTCTAGTCCTCTCGTTGTCCTCGCTTCGGCCCTCCTCGTGCTCGCCGCCGGCTCGCCTCCCTTGCCGCTGTCGCCGGTCCCGGCTTCCGGCCGCTCTAACTCCCGCTCGTCTCGTCTCTGCTCGGGTCTCGTTCCGCCTCGCTCCGCCCCAGCCTCTCGCTCCCTCCCTTCGCTCGCCGCTCGCTCGTGTCGCCGACCGCCGCTTTCCGAGTCGGCGGTGGTCGCTCGGCGTTCTCCCGGGTCCCCGCACCGCTCGCCTCTTCTCCTCTCTCTCTCTTTCCCGCTCGGTGCTCCCTCTTCGCCCGCGTCTCGCTCGCGCCGCCGACCGTCGCCTCGGTCCCGCGGTGGTCGCCCGTCCTCGCGGTCTCCTTCGCCGCGCGCTCGCCCCCTCCTCTCTCTCTCTTTCCGTTCGGTGGTTCTCCCTCTCTTCCTTGCTTCGTTGCTCGCTTCTTCTTCTTTCTCTCGCTGCCGTGCTCCACCGATTAAACTCTCGGTCCTTAATCCCCATTGGACCCCAAATTTAATTTCTATCTCATAACTTAAACCAAAGCCCACCTCTTCATTATTCAATGAAAATACTCGTCGGCCCATATATCACAAGTCTATCTCCTCCCTTCCGTCCTCTTACACTGCTGTGTTCCAACCTATTTTAATACACCAGCCACGACAATTCCTAATCACCCAACGGTTCAGCTCGGATGAAAAAGGAGGCAATTTCCTTGATTTAATTTATTCAATACCAGCCTCCAAAGGAATTATATCGTAATATGTCCTAGGCAGCAAATAAAATCAGTCACTCAACCCCCTAGTCTGCGGGGAATAATATTCAATAATTCTATGTTTTTCAGCTGCCTTTCTCTAAAATTCCGGTGTTACAAACTACTCACACATAATATAATTTAGGACACGTAAAAATAACATCTTTAATATTAAACTAACAATAAAAATAAAGTCTTAAAATAAAAATTACAATAATAATATTACTACCATAATATTCCTACCCATAGTGGTGATGATCAAGATGATGATGAAGGAAGGAAGGGCTGGCAAAGGGGCTGCGTGAGGTGGTGTGTTAATTTGAAGAGGATGATAATTTGAAGAGGTGATGAGAGATGATCATTGAGAGGTGGTGAGAAAGAGTTTTGATGCTGATGATGATTAATGATGGGAGATGAAGATGGTGTGAAGTTTTTCCAGCCAAGAGAGGTTGAAGGTGATGATAAGATTAAAATATATATATGGTGAAACAAGAGAGGTTGAAGGTGATGATAAGATTAAAATATATATATGGTGAAGCAAGGAGGTGAAGGAGCTAGGTTATTCCTCTTTCTTCTCTTCCAAGTTTCCTTCTTCTTGTGCAACTTTAAGGAGGAGTCCTAGTGGGTTTAGGAGTATAATTATCTTCACTTTTCTTTTCAAATTAAGATTTCATAAAATAAAATATCATAAAATAAATATTTATGACATATTATTTTTATGGACCGACTTCATATATTTTCTAGCACGCTTGTCGGTAGTTAAAAATCCACTTTTAACGTCTTTCATCTCTTCCCCACTTTATTCGATAATTACCTAAAAATAACAAAATAAAATAATTTAGATAAAATAAACTATATAATATAAACTAAATAACTACTTAAAATACGTACAAAATACGACTTAACAAAGTGCATTTTTTTGTATTTGTCTTTTTTGAACTTTTCGCATCATCTTAGTAAAAGAATGCATTTGTTCTTAGAATAGAGTCTTGCATTCATCTCCTTTGCATGAGTCAAACTCCTAACCATACAAAAATTAATAACTAAGTACCCTACAAGGAATTATTCAATCAAGCAAGCATCAAGCATCGGATCGGGATTAGGAAGGTCACCAAGACTCGCTACCTTCATAGAGAAAATGTTTTAGATCATCAACCAATCAAAACTCACCAACTCTCCATTATTCAATCAAGCAGCATCAAGCATCATATCGGAAAATTTAACCGGTTCGATTAAACGGATAAACGATTTGGTTCGGTCGGTTTACGGTTCGGTTTCACGATTCCTATTTTTTTACACAACCCTAATTAGGAGAGTCTTTTATTCGCATTTAGCCAAAGTCAAATTCATCCCTAGTTAGGTGAGTCCAATTTTTGCATTTAACCAAAATAAATTTCATCTCAAATAGCTGAGTCCATTTTTTCATAACGCAAAATTAAAATTTTATCTCAAACTAGGTGAGTCCATTTTGCATTAGCTAAATTAAATTCATCTCAAATTAGGTGAGTCCATTTTGCATTAGCCAAAATTAACAATCATTTCCATTAAGGTGAGTCCATTCATTTTATTTTTGCATTAGCCAAAATTTTTAAAAAACATCTCCATTAAAGTGAGTCCATTCATTTCATTTTCGCATTTGCCAAAATTAAATACATCCCAAATTAGAAGAGTCTTTGTTTGTATTTAGCCAAATCAATTTCATCCCAATCTAAGGATTCCCTTTGCATCATTACATTTCATCTTGGTCAGTTTGCATTCTTTATGTGCATCCAAAACAAAAACATATCATTTTCTTTTCCCTTAAGATTAGTTGTTCCTCGTGTTTAGCACTTAAGCCCATCTCCCTAGTTTTTCCACGATCCAATTCTAAGCACATATTCATTTAGGATGCGGAATAGGTAATCCAACTCAAATTCAGAATCCTGGCCCAAAGGGGTTAGGAAATAAGAAGTCTACTACAACACCGATAAGGTTGACACCGATACGTCCAACACTAGCACGTACCACAGCGAGTACAACCGATATCTTTATTAGTAACATCAGTGTGCCCCCAAAGTCAAAGCACAACCTTCCTCAAAAATGACCAACCAGTCGGATCAAACTCCCATTATGACCTTGATCAAGGAGTCTCGCTGCAAAATTGGAAGCTAAGATTGATGATCGGGATAAGAAGTTTGCGTTAATAGCAGAAACCCTCAATCTCATACACAAAGAACTAGAGAAGAAATTAAAAGAAGGAGAATCCCGTCCCGAACCAACCCAGGCCTCGGTTTGATCCATGAATCGATCGGATAGAGAAGGCTGCTATGGGAGTCATCAATGTTTAATAACTATTATCTAGCCTAGGGATTCACTTCAATCTCTAAAGGGAACCTACCCCCAAAATTCACCATGCCTAACATCAAGTTCCTTGGGACCGAAAACCCTCACCACCATGTGAGAAACTTTGTAGGGGTAATGACTCTAAAGAATGTACCGGAGGACATATACCATGTCATCTTTCTATGGACGTTTAGCGAAGAAGTCATGAAGTGGTATAACGTTGTCGACCCATATAAGGTCACAAACTGGAAGGATCTTTGCCGGGAGTTCTTACATCAATACTCCTACAATATTGATCTACCAGTAAGTTGATCAAGCAAGGAGACGATGAAAGCTTCACCGACTTCCTTACTCACTGGAGGGCAAAGGCCGTCCACATGATCGATCGACCATTTGAAAAGGATCGGGTTAGACTCATCATCAAGAACTCTGCAGCATGCCTACCATCAACACTTGAAGTTCTTGTCTATCATATATTTCAAAGAACTCCAAGATGCTGGCATGCTCATAGAAGAAGAACAAGCTTCAACCAACTAAAAGATCATCCAATGAGCCTATCACTCATCGGGGATGCTAATAAAGCTTGTTTTTGCCCTTTTCCCATATCCATTGTATGTCTATTTCCTTTTCCTGTTTTCTTAAAATAATAAAATAAAAAACAAACCCAAATCAATATTTTTGAACTACGAAGGCCTCGATTTCCGCTATAATCGATACATAGGAAGCCCATGAGGTCCGGCCCTAAGTTTTATTTTGATCCCAATTTCCATTTTCCAAATTCAAATCCACTTTGCCATACTCGAAGAACATAAGTCAATTGGGAAGCATACTATCTTCGTCTAACACCAAACCGTCAGGTTCACGGTTCACCACCAGTAACCATACATTGTTGTTCGAGCAACACATTTTTTAGGCTCTAATTTGTGGAGTGGAGGCTGAAGTGCAATTTTTGTATTTGTCTTTTTGAACTTTTCGCATCATCTTAATAAAAGAATGCATTTGTTCTTAGAATAGAGTCTTGCATTCATCTCCTTTACATGAGTCAAACTCCTAAACATATAAAAATTAATAACAGAGGACCCTACAAGGAATTACTCAATCAAGCAGACATTAAGCATCATATCGGGATTAAGAAGGTCACAAGCATTTCTACCTCATAGAGAAAACGTTTCATATCGTCAACCTATCAAACTCACCAACTCTCCAACATTAAGGAAGAGCTAGACACAAGCACCCAAGAAGAACGTGGGGGCTCATCATCAAAAGAATCATACAACTCTAAGAATAGTCAAGAGAAGACTCAAGAGAAAATGTTACTAACAAGCTAGAAATGAAGGTAAGAAAGCATATAATTGTGGCGTTTGTGTTCAAGGAACTGGAGAAGGCGAACACATCGGTGGAGATTATTACGGCACCCTTTAAGAGGTAGTTCGAATTGAATACCCCGAGAACCGATCAAAAGATGCCTTTTGTTTAATTGTACGGGGTTTGACCCAACCACTCCTCGGGGTTACGATATCCAAAACTATCTTATTGTCCCAAGGTGAATCACAAGAAACGGTACATAAAGTATGATCTATTCATATTTGCGAATACCGCAACTCAAGTTGTGTACCTTACTTACCCGAACGAGTATCAAGTAAAATTAATTGGTGGGTTGCCTTACATAACAAACCTCGTGGTGTACCTGAAATTGAAGAACAATTACCTGTCTCTCATCAAGCGGATACAATGACCGAGATGAATATTGATGAGGTCATTGTGTCATCGTTAGTAGACGATCGAATTGCACCCGACATTGTTGAAGTCCCTATATGCTCTATATTCCATGAACAGGGTGAAGAGGATGGCGAGGAGACTGATAATGATGATGACCTCGATGAGGATGAGTGGGAGGATTTGGAAGAAGATACCGATGTTGATGAAGGAGAGATGATATTACATAATGATGATGATGATGACTAGGTCGACTTTCGATGGGAATACATTGTATTAATTCATCTTTTAATATACTAATGCCATTTTGTGATTTATGTTTTCAAATTTTATTATTATCATGATATATCGATATATGTGTAATCAGGTCGACATTTTAATTTTCTAATATTTTATGTTACATTAATCTCTTCCAATGTATTTGTGTATATAGAAAATGTATGGAATAGATAGATGGTCATAGCAGGAGTGCCTTTCATGGTGGACGTGGGGACGCGGGAGACATGGGGGCCATCATCATGTAGACCCCATAGATTCACTCATGAACCTTATACATCAATTAGCTGGTCATGACAATGAGGCCTTCACATTAATGTTTTTTTATCAACCCATTTTGCATGGGACAATTCAATCCAATATCCCCGTGGAAAGCAAGCATTCCAAATGTTTATAATCAGTATAGGGAATGTCTTTAGGAATGAACATTGGTTCCCATGAAACTCAACCTAATACTCCTCAAACCAACTCAGCCTAAATGAGAGATGCTACCTCGTAAAGCGATGCTGGTAGCAACAAGGTTTACGTGGAGCCAAACGGTGACATGTAAGTTTAAAAGATTTTATTAATTACGTATTGCATTTCTTAAATTACAATAATGTAAGATATTTTTTTTGTATTTTTCTCCTTATGATATGAGTATAATAGCCAAAATTAGGGATATCTTCAAAAGTCAATATCCTCAATCATGGCCAACTTGGGGAGCAATCCCAATGTCACGACGAGACTTATGGTTCACGGAATTTAAGGTAATTTTTAATAAATTATTATTGTATTACATTTGATTCAATTAATATAAATAATTGTAATTACTAATATATGTTCTCATGTAGAAATTTTATCCGTGGGACCCTCACAATGAAGGAGCAATTAGGCGTATCTTTGAGATTCGAGCTAAAACTCGACTCAAAGACATGCTTAATTATCATAGGAGGACGAAAAAAGACCGGCGGGCTTCATGCGAACAATTGGGAAGCCTTATGCAAGCACTGGGCGAGTCCGATGAATTCAAGAAGGTAAGTGAGCAAAATAAGAAAAATCGGATGAGTGACCCCAAAGGTCTTGGACTCGTCGAAACACAAATATGGGTCACTACCCATAACTAAAAGGAGGAGACGCTTGGTAAGTATTTAAACTCCTGTATGCACAATTAATATTATTATATATGTATATATATGTGTGTATATATATATAATTATGTTTTATATATAATATGAACTTATTTTGTTTTGCCAAACGTGCATTTTTAAAAGAGAGCCCACTATAAAGGAGGTGTTTATGGATGGACACTTTGATTCGAAAAATAAAGTGTTCGTTGATAAGAAATCTCAAAAAAGGATGGTAAGACTTTTGAATATTAATTATACTACATTATCATCATAGCAATTTTATTATATACTAATTTATAATATCAATTATAGGACGAGCACGATAAGATGTGGGAGGAGTACCGGAGGCCTTAAGCTTCGCAGCCTAAGGGCTCCCAACAACAACCTCTTACTTAAAAGGAGCTGTGGGTCGGACATAATCTCGATAAAAAGGGTCGTGTATGGTTTTGGGCTCAAAGGGGTGAAGTTGAAGACGTCTACCCGACTCTCACAACCACCTCGACATTCTTTTGCCGAGCATTACGACTCTCGTGAACAAGCTCAACTCCTCACTCGAAAGTATAACCCGACAATTGATTGAGAAATCTCAATCGCAGATCGATATGATGCATGAGCACAACAAAAAGTGGACATCCAGGTAAGAAAAATGTGGAAGTAAATCATAGGGAAAAGAGCAAGTTCATCCAAACAACCTGACCCGAGCCGTGAAGATAATGAGGACCCGGAAGATGATGACGATACCCCCGATCCGTACGATCCAGAGTAGTGTCCTATTACGACTTTCTTTCCCCATATTTTGTTATTTCCTTATTTAAATTCATGAACTTTATTTAAATATTTTAGTTGTAAACTTTTAACAAACATTTGTGTGAAAATGTTTAGTATTAATATTATTTAGAGCTCTTAGCTCGCAATGCGATTGGCCATGTTATCAATGGCATTATTGCTGTTACCTTGCAAGCAGTACCAATACTCCGTCTTACGATAACGACTCCCCATTTTTTAAGAGTTTTGTACTCTTTCATACTTTATTCCATTCTCGCTCTTAATCTTAAGTAGCTTGTCAAGTGCATTTGATTGAATTCCGCCTTTAAAGTTCATCTTTCAAATTTGCTTCGTATTTGAGCCCTATCTTTCGTGGTTCCGTACGGGTTAGACATAGAGAACACACATAATATTTTATTCAATTAATTTCTAATACTTTTTTTTTTTTACCAAAATACTTAGTTTCATGAGATATGTATATTAGTAAATAAATTTTTTTTATAAAAAAGCAATGTCCAACGGGTATCCAACAAGTTACCCGTCGTATAGCAAAATTCATCAGCGGTCACCGGGAAAGCACCTACCCGTCGGACAGCCGTCGGAATACTTGTCGGACGTCCGACGGGTTTATTAGACCGTCTGAATTTCCATCGGATATGTCCAACGAGAGTGTTAAATCGTCCGAAAATCCCATTAGGGATATTAGTCATTGATGTTAGTTTAGCTAAAGCATCCATGAATTGGTTGTCATCCCTAGGAAGGTAGGTATATGAAATGTTCTCAAAATGTTTTGATAACTCAATCGGATGTGCCTGGTAGGGTGCCAAGGCTTCACTATGTACCTTCCATTTTTACGAAATCGATTAATGATCGACTGGAGTCACCGAAAACCCCGAGGTTCTTGGCTCCGATCTCTATAGTAGCTTGAAGTCCCATGATGCGAGGCTTCATATTCCGTGGCATTGTTGGTTACCTCGAAATCTAGCTTGACTGAAATGGGAGTTTGTGCTCCCTCCTGTGAGATTAGAAGAATCTCTACTCTAAATCCCTTCGATTGGAAGCATCGTCGAAGTACATTGTCCATACGTCCACCTCTACTTGTAAGATATTTTCATCGGGAAAGTCAAGGTGCTCGGGTTGCGATTCGATAAACGAGTAGATTGGCTAGGAATTCCGACACTACCCTTCCTTTGATTGCTTTTTAAGGGACATACTTGAGTTTAAATTCGACAACATGACAGTCCATCTTGCTATCTTGCTGCTGATAGTAGGTTGCTTAAGGATATACTTAATGGGATCCATCGGTGCTACCACATGTACCGTGTGGGACAACATGTAGTGCTCGAACTTCTTGGTAGCCCATACTAATGCCAACGATGTCTTTTCTAATGACATGTATCTAGTCTCATAATCTAAGAACGTCTTGCTTAGATAATACACCGCGTACTCTTTCTTCCGTTCATTAAGCTAACATGGCCTCCATAGCCGTCTTTGTTGTGGCAAGATACAAAAGTAAAGGTTTCTCTCGGTTGGGGCGGAACTAGCATTAGAGGGTTAGCTATATATTCCTTAACCTTCTTGAATAGTTTTGGAACTCGATATGCTAAATAGGCTTAGACCCTTTCTTTAGTTTCTTGAAAATAGGTTCACCCACCATAGTCAATTTTGATATGAAACAACTAATGTACTCGTAAACGTCCTAGGCAGCCTCGTATTTCCTTTTCTGTCTTCGCCGGCGGAATTTCTTGCGTAGCTTTGATCTTGGATGGATCAACTTTGATTCCTCTAAGACCGACACATGGCCTAACCATTGCCTAAGGTTACCCCGAAGACACACTTTTGAGGATTAAGGCACATGTTGTACTTTCTCGGTCTTTCAAAGAATTTTCTAAGGTCGGGTAGGTACCCTACCCTATCCTTGGACTTAATGATCATGTCATCCATGTAGACCTCGACTTCCTTATGGATCATGTCGTGTAATAGTGTTATAGCTGTCCTTTGGTATGTTGCACCAGCGTTCTTGAGCCCAATTGGCATCACCACATAACAGATACGTCCTCCATTGAGTGATGAAGGTCGTCTTCTCTATGTCTTCTTCGGCCATTTTCACTTGATTGTACCCAACATAACCATCCATAAAGGAAAGCAAAGTGTGTCCCGTTGTGTTATTTACAAGGATGTCGATATGGGGCAGCAGGAATCGTCCTTGAAACTTGCCGTATTCGGATCCCCGATGTTGACACACATCCGAACCGTGCCGTCTTTCTTCGAATCGATACTATGTTTGCTACCCAGTGAGGATAGTGTACTACGTTGATGAACCTAACCTCTAACTCGTTTCTGGACTTCTCCTTTGATCTTCGATGCCCATTCGTGTTTTATCCTCCCGAGCTTTTGCTTAACCGGCTTAGCGTCCTCGAAAAGTGGAATTTTATGTTCCGCTATGCCGGATCTATCCCCGACATATCTTTGTAGGACCATACAAAGACATTTATGAACTCTGTAAGGAGCGAAGTAAATTGCTTCGATCATCTAGATCAAGTGTTTTCGCAATTTAACCTCTTGGGGTTGATCAACCGATCATATATTAATTGTTATTATTTCCTCTATTATTGGTAAACGATTTTCATGATCTTCGATAGCTTTTATTAATTCTTTAGGAATTTCCGGTTCATCATTAGAGGCAAAACAATTGAATACATGAGGAGGCAAGGAGTAAGCGGAAAGATTCATCTTATTGAATGAGTGTAGACACCTAAAAAGTGTCGTCCCTTATCTCATTTAATTCGAGTATTTTATGTTGTTGGCCCGATGATGAAATCCCAAATCCTGTTTGAGGATTTGGATCACGGACTAGTAAACCACAACGAACCCCCAACACCAAATAAATAACCTTTTGCCTTGGATCAATCCAAAATCCCCTTTTCTTGGACGATCCAAGCCCGGACCAAGCCTCCATACTGCTTTTGCCTTGGAGAATCCCTCTTTAGCACGCTAGGGCACAAAACCCTAGGCACTCCTGGGTGGCTGGTGCCGTCAACCAGATTCTATATGGTTTTATCCTATTCTATCCGGTTCAATCTTCGATTTAATGGCTTGATTTTTTCGCTCGACTTTGGACGGCTGGCCGAAAGCAACCCTAAGTCATTTGTGACCTAATTCTCTCCCAATAAATAGAGAGCCTTGGCTCTCTATTTCAACACGACTTTCTCCTATGCTCTCGGTAGATATATGCCATTAGGAGGAGAACGCGATTTATTACCCGAGCAAGAAGTTCCTAGATTATAAGACTAGATATACGCCATTAGAGAAGACAAAAAGCAATCAAAGGAAACGTAGTGTCGGAATTTCTAGCTAATCTACCTATAACCGAATCACAACCCGAACACCTTGACTTTCCGGACAAAAATATCTTATAAGTAGAGGTAGACGTTTGGACAATATACTTCGATGGCGCTTCCAATCGAAGGGCTTTGGAGTAGGGATTCTTCTAGTCTCACGGGAGGGAGCACATACTCCCATTTCGGTCAAATTAAACTTCGAGGTCACCAACAATGCCGCAAAGTATGAAGGGTGTATTACAGGACTTGAAGCCGTTGTAGAGTATCGGGGTTTTCGGTGACTCCAATTTGATTATTAATTAGATTTTGTAAAAAATGGAAGGTACGTAGTGAACCCTCGACACTCTACCAAATGCACCTAGTCGAACTATCCAAGCATTTCGAGAATATTTCCTTCACCTATCTTCCTAGGGATGACAACCAATTCACCGATGTGTTAACCAAATTAGCATCCATGATTAACATCCCTAATGACATTCATTCAATGCCCATCCACATAGAGCAACAGAGTCAACCAGCGCACGTCTACGAGTTAGGAGTGTCTAATATCGACCAAGCTAGTTAGTATCATGATATTTATTAGTATCCGGATAAGAAGGAGTACACATTGGACTCCACACCTAGAGCCCAATGAGCCATTAGGATGTTGGTTGCCCAATATTTCGTTAATCAAGGGCAATTGTACAAGAAAACCTGCATTGGGATCAACGTACTTTGTGTCAATCAACATGAAGCAATTCGCATTATGGACGAGATTCATGGTGGGGAGTGTGGACCCCATATGAATGGTAAGATGTTAGGTTAAAAGATTCGGAGACTCGGATATTATTGGTTGACCATGGCAGCAGATCGCTATGAGTTTGTTAAAAATGCCATAAGTGACGAGTTTATGCAAATTTACAGCACCAACCATCATCATTTCTCATAACATCGGCATCTCCCTAGCCATTCTCGGTCTAGGGAATAGACATTATTGGCAAGGTGACCCCTAAAGGAACAGATGGTCATGAATTTATGTTAATAGTAATCGATTACTTCACCCGGTGGCTAGAAGCAGCCTCTTACGCGACTTTAACATCAAAGCATGTGGCTACGTTCATCACTCGAAACATCATTTGCCGTTATAGGGTGCCTCACGAATTAATCGGTGACCATGGTAGTCATTTTAAGAACGAGGTAGTAAACTTGTTGGATAGATACAAGATGAAGCACCATAAATGCTCTCCTTATCATCCTCGGACCAACGGAGCAATCGAGGCCGCTAACAAGAACATTCGGATAATAGTGGAGAAGATGGTTGTTAGCTATAAGGATTGGCCTCGATAAACTGTCTTTCGCTTTATGGGGCTATCGAACCTCCATTAGAACCTCTACGGGAGCAACACCTTACTCCCTAGTATACGACATGTAAGCAGCCCTTCCAATAGAGATTGTCATTCCCTCGTTAAGAATAATTGTTGAAAATTAAATTTCGAAAGTCGAGTGCGCTAAAGCATGCTACGAAGAGTTGATGTTGTTGGATGAACGGCGTCTCAAAGCCCAACATAATGTCCAAATATACTAGGCATGTATATCAAGGGCATTTAACAAAACAATGAAGCCTTGAAACACCGTATATTAGGGATTTGGTCCTTAAAGAGATTAGAGCGCCAATTCGGGATCTAAAAGGGAAGTTTAGGTCCGACTAGTAAGGCCCATTTGTTCTTAGTCCGATATTATTGGGGGAGCAAGTGAAACCGACTAATTTAGATGATGAAGAAAATTTTCGATACACAAATTTAGATCAATTGAAAAATAACTATGTTTAGCACAACCCTAGATGGTGGGCCAAGCCCGACCCAACTAGGCCATGCCATGGTCGGCGCCTGCCATAACCAAGACAATAGTGCTCTAGCCGGGCCGAAATATCCTCTTTTATTTACTTTCTAACTCTTTATTTTTTAAACTCGTCCTATTAGATGGGTTCCTTATTTACTTGGATAGTCTAATCGAGTGATCCACTTGTGTAATTAATTCTTTCAAATTAATTTTATGTGTGGTCCAATTAGGCGAGTCTAATTTATTTTTACCTCTAGATAAGCGATAAAATATAAAAGTATAGCATAATCATTACTTTATTTAATAAAAGGTAATCATACTACTTACTCGAATACATAGCCAATAAAAGGGAAATAAAACAAGCACACTACTTAAAAATATCTATATATATATATATATATATATATAATAAGTTGGTCTAAAGAGGCAAAACTAATACTCCTTTTCCTTTATTCATTACCTAAATTCATTTATAAAATCTAAGTCCTAGTCTATCTTTACTTTCTTTCCTTTGGGGTCACCGGACTCAGCCCCATCATCTTGGGTATGCTTCTTTAGCTCCTCAATTCTACAGGCCCTCCTCTTTTCAATTTATTTGGCTTCGGTTTCTTTTCGGCGAACACGTTCAACTACCCGAGGGTTTACTTCACGAATTTGGAACGATGCGGTAGTAAGGACAGCTCCTTCAGGATCCATCTCTCTCGCTCTCGGTTCCTTACGCCGTTGGGGATCCACTTCTATTATCCACTCCGGATAATAGACAGATACAATAGCATTTTGTTTGCTCGCAGATGTCAACAACTTCGGCATATTTATCTAGTATTCGGGCCACGACTTCGTTCGGTTAGAGTTACCGAATCTCTTAAATAACTCAAAGGTGGCAGGCCAAATACAATCTAATAGAGGAATTACTTGATCTTTTCCCATTTGCCGCAAGCACATGGTCTAAGACGTAATAGGTGCGGCTTTCTAAGCCCAACAGGCGTACAAAAGGATGTTGCACGGTATGTATCCTCAATTGGGACACTTTCCGAGTGCACAATGTACCATGCTATATCGTTCCTATGATCTTGAGGTACTCCTCACACCGGAAGCGGGGTGATCGATTCATAACCTCTTTCCGTTTTTGCCGACGAAGTGTACCGCTAAGTATGCATCATTATTTGCAGGAGTCCGAATCAACTTTAGATGCTCCATTAGCCGGATCCGCACATCACAAATGATAAAAGCAAATGTATATATGTATATATATATATATAAGTGTCCTGCAGGTCAAAATTCAACCTTTTAGGCCCAACAGGAGCAAAATAATAAAAAGAAGTAAAAGAAAAAGTCGGCGAAAAGGGCAAAAAGTCGAGACTTTTAGAGTGAGTCGGAGGCAATTTAGCGTCGAAGGCACCGGACAACCATCTCGTGGCCAGCACCGTCGACCGGCCCACACCTGCTTGGTCTCATCGGCTATTATTTGCTTACCTGCAACAACAGCGGGTTTCCGCGAAGTCTTCCTCGAATTAGTCTCAACGCGGTTTAGGCCTATAATTGTTTCAGCAATTATTAGCGGTGTCGAGGAACGATAATTTGCTAATTGCTCCATTAAATTTAGTAGTGCCGCCGGCGCTATATCCCCGCGGACTCTTACCAGGAAAAATCCACCCATCGGTAGGTAATAATAGCTCGTCGCCTCGGGATAATTATCGCCTCAAACATCCGACGGTAGTGCTTCATTAGATTCATCGAGTTTACCTGGTTCCCAATGAGAATCCACCCCAAATTCCTATTGCTCAATTTTAGCGAGATACTTGTAGGTCTCGCACGGGTTTTGGGAAGATCTAAGCATGACAAGTTTCGCCCACTGTGGGACACCTAGTATTGCATCGAATTCTTTAGGCGGGGGCACAATTCCTTATCCCCAAACCTCGAAGACATGGTGGTGAGGATCTTAATAGGCCACGAGTAGCCCTTAAGAAAGTCCAATAGACTTTCATTTGGCGAATACTCGAATAACGTAATCAGCCCATGTTGTGATTAACCTATTCTCTCGGTGTTTGTCATCTCATGAATCCACTGAGATAGGTCGCTCATGAAGTTCATTTTTTTAGAAAGGAGTAGAAGGCACTCGGGAAATTCTCTTTGATTTGCGGTTGGTTTTTGCGTAAAGCGTTCCTTTTAGCCCCGATGTAGATATAATTTATAGCAGATTTTCGAGCTCGAGACTCCTATTGCACTGAAACCGCTAGAATTCACCAGACACCTTGGACTTCGGGGGTGGCAAGCGCTGGTCATCACCTTAGTCGGACCGGTTTGCCTTATTTTTTAAGTCGAGCATTCCTTGGGCCGTACTCTTTTCACTCTAGCTCTGTTTTGTGCATGCCAAATTGTTATTTTTGAACCATGCACTTAAGAATTCCCATTTTTATTTTTATTATTTTTTTGGGGGAATCGGGGCTAGTGTATTTTTTTCGATTTGTCTTTGTAATTTTTCTAAAGAATTTTTGCATCATATTAAATAAAAGCATGCATTTTTAGAAATCGAGTCTTTTTGCATTTCATCTCATTACATAAGAGTTACAACATTACAAAATAATAAATATTAAACAACAACAGCACCCTACAAGGGATCCACTAATCATCGCCATCGAAGCCTCATCGAAGATGTAATTCCCGAACCTGTTCCAAGACAGATGTGGAAAGCGGCCGTCTCCACCACCTTGAGAAAAGCTAGTTCCGTGGTCCCAAGATTGAGATGCTCCATGGGATGGTCCACTATATGAAGCCCGAGGGAAATGAAGAGGATTTTCATGACGATAAAAGGCTTAAATAGGCAAGATATCTAGACTCTCCTCGGAAAAGTTGGGCCTCGCATAGGAAACACTAGGCCCCGGAGGTACTAGGCCCCGCTTTGGATGTACTCCGATGATGTGCATGCTGTGATAAAGGCCAAGAAGTACCTGTCCTAGATGAACTACCAGAAGGTGCTTTTTGGCCGATTGATGAGTTTGTGCTCCTGATCCACCAAGGAATCCTCCCGATGAAGACGCTCTAGATCACCGCCTCTACAAAAATGAAAGAGCAATTAGCACATCTACTAAAAGCCGGATAAAGTTAGCACTCCACTAACTAAGAACTCACTCGGAAGTTTGGGAAAGTTCTCCCAGTAAGGAAATCAAGGATTCCCTTAAGTGCAGATTGAAGGTTAATGGACATAGTCCGAGATTATCCCCTGGTCGTACTAGAAAATTTATTTAATGTTGTCAACAAAAATTCTTTTAGCATGCAACTAAAAGTAAAGAGCATAAAAGTCTTACCCCTCACCAATTTATAGAGGAAAGGATGCCCAACACATTCTTCCTCGGGGATTTCGAGGAATCCTCACATAACGAGGAGATTCCCAGATTGAGTAATGTCCACATCAAGGCTTGGAATGTGGATGTCCACAGGAGTAAGCTATTAAAAGATAATGTTAATTTCCATACAAGAAATTCAGTTATGCAAAGGAAAGGAAGAAGTAGGAACTCACCAGTTGAGTTATGATCTACCCCACATGATGACTATAAGATGTGTATAAATTCAAGAAAGAGGTATAGGGATACCGGCGGTAGCCTTAACTTGCTCTTGTTAGGAAAGAGAGCGAGGGTATAACATGGTTGGTGGCGGATCCAAAGGAACGAACGGAGGCCATGTGTTAACCCGGATTTGTGGTATAACTCTTTCACCAAGGTACCAACAAAACTCCAAAGGACCCTCAAACAAGATCCTCCTTTCACTTGAACTCCCGTGCTATGGTTACATTTAGAGGGAGTTGAAGTTAGGCCCAAGGATGGAAATTGGCATGCACATACAGGATTCATGAGGATACAAGCAAACAAAAGTAGAGAATGACAAGAAAATGGGCATAAATCATGCATAACCAAGTCCGGAGCTAGCCACAACCAGGCCCACAAGGTTCACCACGAGGTAGTGGACGAGGGCAACCAGACAAGGTACTCGAAGTAAATTTTTTCGGGCACATTTTTTAGGTTAATTTTGAGTCTAAAATCAACATATCGAAGTCACACGGTTGAGGGCAAATCTCAAGAAGCCTATATCATGGATCTTAGACCTTCGAGAGATAGATTTTGGCCCATGATATGGTGGATGGAAAAGTTGGACGATTTATTGAGTCGGGAGAAAGATACTGGAAAATATTCATACAGCCACGGCTACATTTTGCAAGTCAAGTAAAATTTCTTATCCATACAAGATATAAATATATCAGCAATACACGAAGAATAAGAGCATACCTCAATGATCTTCCATAAGCCGCATAAGGGAAGAAAGTTGGTCAAATTATTTTCGGATTTTGTGTGTTGCTTATCGGCATGGAGGCCCCTTATGAGGCAAGTGTATGCAGGAGCAGCCCAGTTAAGTTCCCTTATTTTGTCAAGGTCTGCCAAGTTCGCAAAATAGTGAACATGAACCTTAGAGGCTTAGCCGGAAAAGAGAATCGCGTTCAACAAAAGAGCAAGCACAATTCGGACCTATTGTTGCGGAGAATGTTGAGGCCAAAATCTAACATCCTCAAAAGCCTCGAAAAGAATGGTATATGCTTGAAAAATTTTTCCGAGGGAACCTACTAGCCACAGGATGAAAGAGATGACAAAGGTAATTATGATCTTTGTACAAATTTTGGTCATACGCTAGAGGCTCCTTGAGAAGCCCAAATCGGACAAAGAGCAAAATCAAAAGGAGTTATGGTCATTTCCCGAAAGAAAGGTGGAAAGTGTTAGTTGTATCCCAAAAGCGCTCTCTAATGGCCCTAATGGGATCCCATTCTCTTTTATCACAAAGGTGGTTTAAAGCATAGAAGAGAGAGCCAAACCCAAGCATTATTCATGACATCTTCAAGAGGAAAATTCATCTTTCCGCATATCTCCATAAATTTAGGTATGGCTCTACTACTCCGAATTGAGCCCTTCTACAAGCCAAAAATCCAACAAGATTTTTAGTAGAAGAACTGCTCTAAATGAGCAAGGAAGAAATTGAAGCCAACTAGCTTACTCGAAGGAGTAATAGCGAGTGAAGAAACATGATTTTCAGCCTCCACTAAAAGGTCCTTTAGATTCCATTCGTTATAAGGGCATCATTCTCGTTCAAGAAAGTTATCTTGAACAAGCTTTTCACCTCTTGACCTCCTGATAGGATGAGCCTTTCTCCTAGACATTTTTGAAGAAAGACTTTGGAAACCAACTAGTTTTTAAGATGAGCAAAGCAAGAAGGCACAAGAGCTAGATAAGAATGCAAAAGAGGAGCACTCCTCACCTATCCCTAAACACTCACATGACAAGAGTAAAAAAGGCAAAGGAGACCAACGAGAATCCTGCAGAGCAAGCCGAGGGCCAGGCTTGCCAAAGGCTAGCCGGTGAAGGCCATAAGGCATGGTGGTGTCTCTTCAATGGCAGCTTTGCAGCCCTAGCTGGTGGCCTAGCTTGTGAAGTCCCATCAGCCGTGGCATATGACTCCTTGGCATGATGTGCATGCAAGTGGGAGCTCTTAGACCCACAAAGTCGGCTTTTTCAATCAGATTTTCGGTTTGTTTTCGATCGAGTTATTCAAGTAAAACATTGAACTTGCATGAATTGGATTACCCACTAACAAGCATGTTAGTACAGTAGATTATCAAGCCAAGCTTCATATCAAAGATAATCGAAGTTTCAGCGTCAAAATCTACAAAGCCTTAGGCTCGATCAAGCCAAGCTTAGGACCATCTTACCGGACTTTAGAACACATGCATCGTAATCAAGTCTAGGTCCCCTATCTTTGAGTTCAGGTTCCACAGACAACCAATTCCGGATACCACAACAACTAATATTAAAATCACTACACGGGATCGAGGTAAGTATCCTTTAGTGTCTACTTTGACCCTTCGTCTCTTAGACTCCCTCAAAGTGGGGGCTAACTGTAAACACCTAAAAAGTCTCATCCCTTATCTCATTGAAATCATTATTTTATGTTGTTGGCCGGATGATGAAATCTCGACTGTTTGAGGATTTGGATCACGGATTGAGTTCGATTGGTGCAACGGAAGCCAATAAACCATAAAGAATCCTCCCCAGAGCACCAAATAAGTAGCCTTTTGCCTTGGATCGATCTAAAAATTCCCTTTTCTTTCGGAAGGTCCAAGCCCGTGCCAAGCCTCCAGAGACAACAGAGTCCGAGTGTGTGTACCGGGAAATTCCAGGCTTAGAATCAGCATTTTACTTTTGTCCAATTTGACACGGAGTCGAAGACCTTAAGACGGTGTTACCAAAAATCATCAAATTTTCCACTTGTTAATCCAAGTGGGAAAAAGGAAATATTCGAGTGGGAAAATGAAATTTCCCATTATTTTGCCACCGAGAATGACAGTGGGTAAAAGTAAGGGGGTAATTACAATTTCCCACTGTTTTCATTCTCGATAGGAAATTTTTCCACTTGTTTATCCACTATATCCCTTTCCATGAAATTTTTCCACCGGATATAATATGGTGGAAAGTTTCTCACCGAACTTATTGTAGTGGAAAAGTTCCTACTTGCTTTAAATATAGTGGGAAAGTTCCCACTAAAGATTTTTAGTGAAAAATTTTCCGAGTGTACTATATACAAGTGGGAAAATTTCCACCGTAGATTTAGTGTTAAAATAGTGGGAAATTTTCCATAATTTAACCACACAACCTGCTTGGTAGTAGCACCAAAAATATGTATACAACCTGTCCAACATTAAACAATTCGATCGATTGCTCCATAATAGTAATACATATCTCCATATGCAACAAAAATAACCCAAAACTAACAAACTATATTGCCAAGAAACCAATAATGTTTAACATCCATGCATATACATCCATATGTTTCACCACAAATACTTTTACCAAAATATACAACCATGCATATACATCCATATGTTTCACCACAAATACTTTTACCAAAATATACAACCATGCATATACATCACTAATGTTAGAACCAAAAGTTGTGAAATACAACCAAAAGTTAGGTAGTGACACCCTAACGAACATCATCATCATTTAAATAATCACCTTCACCATCATTTTCACTATCATTTGATGACTCTAGCACTACTCTAGGTTCCGGAATGCTAGGATGGAGGTTTTTCATAAGCGAGTACCATTCCAACATTTGGGCTTGCGTATTTTCGTAGCCTTCACACATTTGTGAACTTTCTTGGATTGTTTCTTCCTTCTAGCTTGTTCTACTTTCAATTTTGCTTCCAAATCATCCAAAACCATCTTTGGTTATCTAGTTCAATCTTTTGTCGTTTGTTTTCATCAACTAATGTGGCAACGGTATCACGTATAATAAGAGCCTTACCATGATTTAGGTGGACAAGTTTCCATAAGAGTTTCCTTCTTGTCCAAACCTGCACACACAACCCCGCTTTGATAACCCATTTGCATCAATCCTTATTTTCATTTGTTCATCAAAAGACGGTTGACTTGGGGCGGGAGAGCTATAATCGTCAACGGATGCTTGAGTAGATTGAGCACTTTGGATTTTTGAGAGCTTTTGCACATACTTCCCCTAAAGCCAAATTTTTATTTGCAAGTTAGTTATATAAAGTATAATGGAGAAATTTTAAAAAACATCATAGCTTACATAAGCCGATGCCGCTTTATCATTCACCCATTTGCTATCCTTGGTTTGATAGAGGCGAAGATATAAATTACTCACAGTTAGTTCTTCCCCGCATCAATCTAACAAAGTAATTGGCTAATTTTCAATTCTTAAAAAAATGAAACAAATTAGGAAACGAACACTCGAAACAATGAAATAAATTAGGAAACAAACAAACTGAAATAGAGACTACAAGACACAAACAATTGTCTTTTTATGCACATTGACTAGAATAAATACTAGCCATTTTCTTCATATGCAAATTGGCCGCAATGGAGCCGCCCGCATGAATAGACGAACCAACACCGGTTGTTGACGTGCAATTCGACTTTTCACTAATACTCTTTTTCTTGAAGGACTTTGTATTCCAATATGCCCATAACTCCTTCCAAATAGATTCATCAAGCCATGTCGAGCGCTTATCGATTTTTTCGAATCTCTTTCAATGTTTGCTTTAAAGACTCGAGCACCACGTTCCTCAAAGATTTCTCTAATATCCACTTCATAACAATCCTCCCACCAATAGTATTTCTATGAAACATGAATCAATAAGGACGAGCACTTGCAGTAAGGTACTTAATTATATTGTGAAAATAGGAGTATTCATACAAGGAATTCCAACTTAAGAGAGAAAGAAGCAAGGTGTTCCAACAAAAATGAAAAAACATAATAACAAAATTAGCACCCAAATAACCACCTCTTGCAACAAAGTGACGAAATTCAATATAATTATATTATATGAGTTCATTAGGTACTTGTCATGAGTTCATTAAACCAAAAATCACGAACTTCTTTAGGAGCTTTACCCCATGAAGGATATGCGAGCATCAAATTTTCCTTTGAAGATTTCGGTAGTTTGTCGAACAATCTTTCCATGATACTCCGGACAAAATAATCTACAAAAGACAAGATCAATATTAACAATACTATACCCATAGTTTTCATTTCCTTAAATTAAATTAGAAACATAGTGTACTCTTACCCATTGCCATCATGCCAAATTTGAGTTTTTCCTCTTCTAGCCACATTCGGTTCCATGGTAGGATCTCGACTTTGAGGACTTTCCTGTTCCGGAGTTGAAGAAAGGTTATAGGGAGGTTGCACATTCTTTGGTGGTAATTCATTAGGATTAAATACTTGGAATTTGAATTCTTGGGGAAGAGAATTGACTAGACTGTGAATTTTGGAGGGGGAAGAATAATTAGTGATTGGGCTAGGACTTGATGAAGAATTGGTAGGCCTTGATATGGAACTTCTTAGCCGAATGATTTTAGGACCTCCCTTAGTTAGACCTTTCCCGAAGTACCGACATGTTAACTTAAAAAACATATGCAAGCTTATTCACATAAACCATAATGAGTCTAACTCGGATAAACCATAATAAGTTTAACAAAAGCCATAATAAATAAATTAAAGCACAAATACTATAATATTCATTAAAAATACATGATCACCATAAAATGTTCACATACAAAATAACAAATATAATAATCCAAGCAAACATTATAACACAAATAGCATAAATTTAAAATAAATTGAAGCATAACTACTCATCTTCTTCCTCACTCTCATCAACACACATTTCATCTTATAATTCCTCATCTTCATCGCTAATGAAATCCCGAAACTCCTCCTCCTCCTCCTATTCCTCCTCCTCCTCCTCCGATGCTTCAAGTACATCAAGTATGTTAATGTCAAGATCTTCATAATATCCATGAGCATATCGCAAGTTTGGAATTGATACATCATGCTCTACTATAGCATTCACGTTAGACATGTTCTCCTCTTGATATGCAACCGGCAACATATATTGATTATCCACTCTAGACCTTGGTTTAGTTTTGATAACAACCCACCAATGTAATTTCTCCCTAGTTTTTGTGGATACGACATATAATAAACTTAGGCTGCAACTCCAGCTAATATAAATAGATCATATTTTCTATATCGTTTATTATGTCGAATCTCAACTATTCCATAACGGTTGTGCACTCTCATGCCACGATTTAAAGTAGTATGAAGCCACTCACAATTAAATAAGACACACCTCTTAACGGGCTCTCCTGGATATTCTATTTCAATCACCTCTTTAAGGAGTCCATAATATTCATTTTCATAATCCCCTTCACTCGTCCCTATGACACATACTCCATAATTCATAGTTGTTTTCCCTTCACTCCATTCATGAGTATGGAATTTGTAGCCATTAACAAAGTAAATAGGTTATGTAGTCACAACTTTCAAAGGACCCATAGCTATTTGACATAAGTATGGATAACAATCCATTCGCCCTAGCTGAAGTTGTTTAACCTATATCAAAAAAGAAATCTTAAAGTTAATAGATGTAACAATGATTAATATGTTATGCTTTAGTATTTCTCTAAACTATTTAGCTTAATCATAAGGAAACTTACATTATCCTTAAACCATGGTATAAATTCATTTGCAATCAATCCATCTAAATCCTCATCGGATATAAATGAACATGATCTCCATTTTTGTTGTTTAAAGAACCTACATTCTTACTTACGTGAGTAATGAGCAAGAAAATTTCTAAAACCATAAGCTAAATCATTTTACTTTGACTTTTGTAATGCATGTTGTACTCACTCTCTATAAGGTTCAACCTCATTGTAATTTAACAAGATGTGCAAGTGGGCAGCTTTCTATTCTCGCTCACTCAAGTACTTGTTTCCCTTTCTAACCGGTATAACGACCTTGTAGTTCAAAAACGGACAATGCCTAGGTTGAAATTGGTCGTTGTCGAGTTCATATTCATTTCATCTCGCATCTAGTTCTCATAGATGGTACATTGGACTCAAAATAATATGAATAGAAGTAAGTAGTCTCCATGTACAAATACGCCTCACATATAGAGCCTTCAACACAAGCTTTATTTTTGACCATTTTTTAAGCTTTCCAAGAAATCGAAATAAAATGTGTTAATAAAATCACAAATAATTTAATCCTATAACCACTATATGTAAATTCTCAATTACCTCTCAAAAGGATACATCCATCGATACTCGAATAGGACCCCCAATAAGTGCCTCTTGTGGCAAATTAATAGGTAAATGCTCCATTACATTGAAAAGCCCTAGAGAAAATATACGTTCCAATTCACAAAGAATTATAGGAATATTTCGCTCCATTTCAAGTAACTTTTTCTCCCGTAAACCAGCTTGAGCATAAGTTTCTAAAGAACTGGCTCAGCTCAGCCAATGGCTTCCGTACATACCCGGGTAATGAATTAAAGGTCGTCGGAAGTAAAGATTCCATAAACACATGACAATAATAACTTTTCATCCCCGATAATGTAGCATTACTCATATCAACACAATGGGACATGTGAGAAGCATACCCATATGGCATTCTCAACCCTTTTATCCATCCACACAAGGCACTTTTCTGTTCTAGTGTAAATGTAAAGTTTACTTTAGGTTTAATAACCTTGTCATTCGGACCAACACGAAGCTCTAACTCCGGTCGTCTACAATGCTCCACTAAGTCCGTCCTTGCCTTCACACTCGTCTTTTGTTTTACCTTTAACATCCATGACTGTGTTGAATACATTATCAAAAGACACTCCTTTTGTTTTACCTTCAATGTGCATAACATCAAGGTTATGGCACAACAAATTCTTCTCCCAATATGGTAACTCCCAAAAGATACTCCTTTTGGTCCAATTATGGTTCTCACCAAACCCCTCTACCTCAAATTCAATATTCTCAATAATAGTGGACAATTGTTGGACATGTTGCCATATTTGTTCGCCTATCAAGCGCTTAAGAGGTCTACTTCTATCTACTTTGTCCTTTTTGAATTCATCTACATTCCCTCTAAATGGATGATACATAGGCAAAAACAACTATGACAATCAAATGATGATGTTTTCCCTCCCTTCCCCAACCAAAAAGCCTTTGACTTTCGCATACATATGGGACATGCTAATTTTCCATGAGTACTCCATCTAGACAACATACCATATGCAGGGAAGTCATTAATTGTCCAAAGTAATGCAGCCCTCATTTTAAAGTTTTGCCTCTTTGAGATCTCATGTGTCAAGATAGCATCCCATAAAATTTTCAATTCATCAATCAAGGGTTGTAAATATACATCAATTTTACCCTTAGGGTTCTTTGGAACTGGAATTATGCAACTTAAAAACATGTAAGGTGTTGTCATACACATTTACGGAGGAAGATTATATGGAGTGACAATAAGCGGCCAATATGAATAAGTCTTAGAAGTTTGACCAAATGGTGTAAAACCATCCGAACATAATCCCGATCTAACATTACGAGGCTTAGAAGAAAAATTAGAATAGAGTTGATTAAATTGTTTCCGGGCTTCCCCATCGGATGGGTGGCACATCACCCCTTCCTCTCTCCGATTAACATGATGCCACCTCATATGTTCGAGCAGAACTACGAGATGCATACAATCTTTGTAGTATGGGAATGAGAGGAAAATAATGCATCCTTACAAAGGAAACCCTTTTAGGATTCCCTTTGCTTGAGTTACTGCTCTTTCCATCTTGGTGCATCACAAAATTTGCATTTCTCCAAAGATTCATCATCCTTAAAATAGAGCATGCAGCCATTGACACAAGAATCAATTTTAATGACACTTAAACCTAGTTTTTTCACAAACTTCTTAGCCTCGGCAAAATTAGAAGGAACATAGTTGTTGGGGGACATGCAACTTTAATGAGCTGAGCTACTTCATCAAAGCAAGTATAAGACATATTATAATCGGATTTAATACTCATCATTCTAGGAGCCATAGACAACTCGGTATGAGTATTACATATAGGCCACAAGGGTCGTTGAGCTGCATTAAGCTTGTCATAAAGCTGTCGGGCATTTGGATTTGGAGGTTCACAATCTTCTTGACGTGATTCCATAAGATCGTCGACAATTGTTTGAAATATATCAACCACATCATTATCATTATGGTCCACATGTACATTAGAAGAACTATGTCGCATGTTAACATCCCTAGTAGGTTCAACCTCCTCGTGTGAAATCCAATACCAATACGCATGTTTAAAACCCCTCTTCTAAAGATGAACTTTGACCTCTTATGGGGTTAAGAAATATTTGTTCTTACACTTAAAACAAGGACATCTATATTTACCCTCCCTTAGATACACAGGTTGAAGCCTTGCAAAAGCATCAAACTCTTGTAACCCTCTAATAAATTCATGAGTACACCCTTTACGACCCAAAATTAGTCAATTAGTCATCCATTTACGACGTTCGGGTATTTCTATATCCTGTGCGATACAATTAAATAAATAGTCTCGTTAATATTTTTCTATGAAAACAACAATGACAAGTAGTAACATTTATACAATTACAAGGTCATAAGTACCTATATTAGTAAAAGGAAGACAAGATGGAAAAACTAGAAAAATAATAAGTAAACAATGAAAAAGTTGAGCAAATAAGTAAAGTTTGCATTAAAATCCATGTACATAAAGAAACAAATAATAGCTTTGCTTAACTTTGACATTAACACACTAGAAAACCACAATGTAGAATTAATAAAAATCCTAATTAATATTTCCATTTCCAGAAGCACCAAACCAAAGAAAAGTAAAGCTATAAGAATTAAGTACAATCAAATGCTAAAATAATAAGGAAAATTGAGATATAGAGAAAAAAACAAACAAAAAAAGGAAAAGAGCAAAAATCGAAGATTACCTAGGCATTCAGTTTAGACCCATTAATCTCCACCAATGGAGGTCATAAATCCACAATCATAACTCATAAATTCAAGATAGGGCATATAAGAGTTGATTATAAAGAAACGACATATTCAAGACCAAGGAGAGCCATTAAATAATTCTTCCATATAACAATCACAATAGATAATTAATATAGTAATAGTGATTTAGCATAGTTATATCAATATAAGTGACTAGAATGTAAAAAAATGCAAATTACCTATGCTTGATTGATGAATAACTTCTTGGACTAATTTAGCATAGTTACATCATCAGTCAAATCTTGGACTAAGAACTTCTTCTCAACAACTTCCTGTAATAGCAACATTCATCAATTGAATACATACTGTGAAAAGCATCCCACATATCACATTCAGGCCTTTAGGGACAGCGTTGAACTCATATGAATAGACTTGAGACATTTATATTTGTTAGCTTACTCAGAAGGGATAATAATGAGATTAGCATTAAAACAAGGACACTAAATGAGCATAGCTGAAGGAAAAATGAGACAGCATAAAGAAAACAACAATATCTAAAATATGCAATGCTTCGTCCACTTATTCACGAGATACATATAATAAACAACAAAGCAACTAAAAAAGACCAAGTAAATGAAAAATAATCAGAATTTCAAATTCCTCAAGCTATCCTCAAATTGTCCTCATTGACTCCATTGTAGATAAAGTCCTCCACAACTAGCCCTTCCATCTCTAGTTTCCTCTGTTTCTCTCTTTCATTTGAAAGTGAATAATCAATAAACTAGTCTACGCCTTGGATTCGAACTACTAAAAACTGGTACTGCCTATAGGCATGATGTTTTTGTAATTGCCCCTTTTGTACATGGACAACATCCCCTTGGTGTCTTTTAATACAATTTTTGATTACTCATCTAAACAAAAAATGTGTGTTACTGGCTTAAGAATCATCCAATCACCATATTAATAATGCTCACTCTTCACTTAAAATTGGCATCTACGGGAAGCAAGAACAGACACATCCAAGTATTTTATCAGCTTTTTAGCACACCATCATTAAAACCCCGCAAGTGTTTCTGGTTTCAATTCCTACCTAAATTATTATTTTTCTTTCCTTGACAAACCTCCTTAACGTACGTCATTAGATAATGAACACCCATACTCTAAAATGTCCCAGATGTCATATTTAATAAGTATGAAGATAGTGAGATGAACTTATAAACTATAAGAACAATGCCCCATTTCATAAATAAGAATGTCAAAAGTCAAGATACTAATGAGAACAAAATTGATGCAGGTTTCTTTCATTTAAAAAGTAGAAGACAACCATTAACAAGGCCACATGAGCTATTCTTAGTGCACTAGATGATTACAGGGTCTCAAATATACATATTAATATAACCTCTCCCTTAATTAGAAAGCTATATGCATTTAACTAAGGTGATTATCGGAATTGAAAGTGAAAATTAAATAAATGGTAACCTCGATTTAGAGGAAGCAGAAAATAATGACAAATTGAACCGAAATTGGGAAAAAAAAAAATCAGCATCTTACAAGATTGTTGGCTTATTCAAAGCGATACAGAGTCATGAAGAGTTCTTGGCTGTTTCAAGCTTTTGAAGTAGACATCTTTCATGGCCTTACTGAGTGGTCGGTGACTGTCAACAGCTTTCGATGACATAGATTTGAATCAGCAGCACTCTGGTTGTTCAACCCCTTTCACGGTGGTACTCTCTCTCCTCTCATACCCCCTTTCTTTCTCAACTTATGCCGCTACAGTTCAGGTGTTTCAAGGGAGAGAGGGAGGACAAGAGAGAAACGTGAGCCGGATAGAGGCCATCGTATGGCCAGCGATCGACCACAGTGCCGGTTGAGCAAGCAGGACAGCGCTCTCAGCTACGGTTTTTGTTATTCGTGAGGGGAATGGTCTTTGAGAAACAAAGAGGGTCTCTACAAAATCACCTTCACAAAACTCATAAAAAGAAGTCATTTTCTTTGATTTGTCGCCATTGCACCAATAGATCCAGTGCGGAGATTCGGATGAACAGGTGGGACAACCTGAGGGCATCAATTCAGCCTTTGTATGGTTCTTTATTTTTATGTTTTATTTATCATTTTCCATATTGTGGATCAAAGTTGTATCGCAATTTAATTCATCGCCGCCCAATGTAATTTTTTCTGTTTTTTCTTTCTTTCCTTTCTTACTTTTCTTTTCTTTTTGTTTTTATTTTCCTTTATTCACTTTTATTGCTTTTCCTTCATGTTTGGTTGCTTTTAATTTCGCTTAGCATGCTATGTGCTTGTGTTTAGTACGTCATTAGAATTCGCTACTCAAATTAGTAATGGTCGTCTTTGGATGGGCGAGAATGGAAGGGATTTCCCTACATTTCTACCCTCGCCCTTGGCCCCAAATCCGATTCTTGGTTCTAAAGCCGATCGAGTCATTTTAGCATTTTTTGGTCTTAGTTTTCCCATACTAAGATCAAAAGACCAAATTTTTACCTTTTTGTTTTTTGTTAGTTTTTCTTTCCTTAAAGCCGATTGGCGACTCCTTCCTTTGTTTTATTTTTATTCGAAATTACATCTTGGTTTTTTTTATCGTAGGTACGGAATTTAGGGCCTCCAGATTTGCTCGCCGAGCCAAAGGCCGCAGTCGATTACTTCAACCGTGACTTGTGGCCGGTGCCGCTGATCGTAGTCGAGTGGCGCGTGGCTTCGATCCCGATTGGTGTTTTTACACTAATATGGCCCCAAAGCCTAACGACAGACGCGAATCCCTAATTTTTTCTATCTTCTTCGATTAAGAAATAACATCCCGATAATTATGAAAATAATTGCTAAAATAAATTAATTAATAAAACGCCGATCAATCAATATATATATATATATATATATGTGTGTGTGTGTGTGTGTGTGTGTGTGTGTGTGTCCTACAAGGCCAAGATTCAACCTTTTTAGGCCCAATAGGAGAAAAATAAAAAAGAAGTAAAAAAAAGCTAGCAAAAAGAGCAAAAAATCGAGACTTTTAGAGTTAGTCAAAGGTGATTTAGCCTCGGCGGCACCGAACAACCAGAAACACCAAAGCTTTCGTGGGGAAGCTCATTGCGGGGCCCGGGTTGGCCATGGTTCCTACAATGAGGAACCGAGTATATCGAACTCGAAACGGAAAATGCGGAATTAGAAACAAAAGAATTAGAAAATGAACTAGAAGCAACGAAACAGGAATAAAAGCCCTAATACTAAACTCGGGATGGGGATGCTCTCCTAAAGTAACAACAAATTCTTGGCCCTCCTCGGTATCTATCCAAGTAATGTGCTTGGACCCTTCATTGTCGACGTCGGTGATGAATTTGGATGGATCAAACTGTGGGTGCGACATGGCTTGAGCCACTACCAAGACCGAATTTACCTTTAACTTTTTCTCCTGTCCGAATAGTAGATCGAAGATGTTATTCCCAGCCAATGTGGTCCATTCTAGTGTGGACTGTCCCTTTTCAAGAAGGTAAGGTGCCTCCTTCTCTAATATACAGCGAGTCACTAAAGTCCTCCAAGTCGGGTAGCAAAATACCTTTTTCTTTGAGGTAATAAGGCTTAGGAAAACCATAGTAAGGGAAATCATCCCCTTCTTTCGAAATTTCCCATTTAGGGTATGAGGAAAGGGCTCGATAGAGTGGACTATATGAGGTGCAGTCCTCTTAATCTAAATTTTCCACTTGGCTTGAGCTTTTTGTTTAGCGGTAGATTGATAGCCTAGCCCGAATTTATAGTTGTTAGTGGGTTCAAGGGATGGAAAGATAGGGTGGTATGGCCTTTGGCATGTATTTAGGCCTCGAAAATACCCTTTCTTCCTAAGCATCGAGTGGACAGTAGGGTTACCATAAGGATTGAAGTTAAGAGGTGATTCATCCTTATCTAAGGCAACGATGGTCTCAAATCCTTAGAGCTCTTCGTCATTAATGTCATGTTCAATTTCAACCACAGATTCCTTAGAGGTGATAGTAGCACGGAGATTGTTCCTGTTGATGGTTACGACATAAACTTTGATGATCATCTTAACTTTCCGGTGCGAGTGTAGAGGGCGATGCGCTTGATGATCATGCAACCAAGGGCGTCCTAAAAGCAAGTTGAATGTAGGCTGCGATATCTAGGACTTGGAAGTCAATATTCTTCACCATGGGCCCTACAATGAATCGTACGGTTAATGTTCCCAAGACTATTCCTTTAGAATTGTCATAGACCGGAGATGAACAGGTGTTCTTAGAGAGTCTGTCACTCTTTGATTCCTAATTGTTTGGCGATTCTCCATGGACAGACGTTCACAGCTGATCTATTGTCCACTAAGGTTAAGGGAATAAACTTGGTGACGTAAGTTATAGTTAAATAAAGGGCATTATTGTGTGCAATGCCTTCTTTAGGGAGATCCTTGTGATCGAAAGTGATGGTTCTATCCCTACTTGTTGAACAATTCTACTTCTTCTTCGACGTGGTTTCGGGAGAGACCTCGATCTTACTAAGAGCATCAATTAAGGTATGTCTATATTTCGGGAAGCATATATGAGTTGCCATATGGAAATTTCAACTTTTAGTTTTTAAAGTTATTTCAAGATTGAGTCTTCTTCTTTAGCGATTCGGCTTCTTTTGGTTGTGGACCCACGGGTGCATTATGCCATCCGGATCCGGTACGGAATTTGAATTCCGGACCTTTAGGTTCTCCTTAAAATTCTTCTTCTTCTAAGGGTGGTGTGCCCCGAAGTTATCTTCGTTGTCATCACTATTGTTTCTAGTTCTATAGACGTCTTCTTTATCACTTACCCACAACCCATGGACTTACGGATCTAAAGGAGGCAAGTTGAGAAGTGGTCTGGACTCATCAATGTTTTGAATTAAGACAGATGGGTCCCACTGACCTGAAATGGGTTCATAGAAAATGGCTAAGGTACCGCTGAAAGGATTCTTATTGTTGCTTAGTTTTTGAGCATCCTTAGGAAGAGGAAGTTGACCGTTGCGAGAACATACTCTCCAACTTATCCTTGAATGTCCAACATTGCTCGGTGTTGTGTCCTTGCGCACGATGGTATTTGCAAAATTTTCCAACGTGCCGGTTTTTGGACTATTTGGCGGTTTCGATTTTGCTATAATGGGTGGCAATTGTATTTTCCCTTTGTCCAGTAGGCGGTCAAGGGCTTGAGCGTATGTGGTATCAATGGGGGTGTAGTCATTATACTTGTTGAGGGCATTGACATCCGCACCCCTGCTAATATTGCACGGATTGAAGGTTTTCTTATCTCTATATTGATAATTACCGCTATAACCCATCATGACTTTTGTGGTCGTTATGGACAACTCTTCTTCTATCACCATACTGGCATCCTTTAGGCTTGAGAAGCTCATCATAGGTAGGAATTTGAGATGCTGATTGTAAGCAAGCTGAAGGTTCTTCATGATGATCCACACTTAGTCCTTCTCGGAAGGTTGGTCTAGCATGTAGGCAGCCTTTTCCCTCCGTCGGGTAAGAAAGTATGTAAAGCTTTCTTTCTCACCTTGCTTAATCAACTCTAAGTCTCTAAGCGTGACAAATAGATCGGTGTTATAAGAGTATTGATGTAAGAACTCCTTACACAAATTAGTCCAATTGGTGACCTTGTGTGGGTCGACCGTGTTATACCACTTCATTATATTAGTATCGAAATTACATGGAAAGATGATGTGGTTAGTGTCTTCCGGTATGTTCTTAAGAGTCATTACTCCTAAGAAGTTGCAAAGGTGATGGGGATTCTCGGAAACTCATAATTTGATATCGGGCATGGTGAACTTAGGGGTAATTTCCCTTTAAGGATTGAAGTGAATCCCTTATGATCAAAATAGAGATTACTGAACATGGATGACTCCCTTAACATTTGTTCTATTTGATCTATGCATGAATCGATTTGGATTCATGCTTGGGACTGCTGGAGGAGATGGACTAGGTAGAAGTGGAGGACCTACTCCAATTCTTAATCGCTTTTCTTCCTTATCTCTCTTACTATCCGCACTAGCTTTAAGGATATCCTTAAAATTGCTTGCTATAGACTTTATTTTCATATCCCGAGCCTCAATGTTGGCTTCCATTTTGGCTGGGTTTTCATTAAGCGGTAAGGATAAAAGATTTTTCTGGTGTTCCATCTATTGGAGGGAATTCTTTCTAGGTAATGTCCTATGATGAAAAATAGACTAAATCTGTGTGATGCACTTGGGGTATGTTGCACTTGGTGTAGACCGTGGAGCGTAACGTGGTGTAGAGCGAGGAAAAGATATGGCAGACTCCTTGTTGAGGCATTATAACCTTTTGGAGCTTGGATTCCGGTGATACTCAAATGTACTAGATTTCCTTATTCTGCGAGCCCAAAGGATGAGGCTTAGGACCATGTGAAAGAATACCACCTTTTGGAGGAAGGAGCTCAAGTACGAGACGCGAAGGGACTAAGAATGCTTTTTTATTTGAATGCACATAAAGAATGAAAAACAAAATGAAGTGCATGTAATGAAGCTTATGACTTAAGTTAGGATGACTTCATGATTTGGGCTAAAGCCTTGTTAGAATGCGTAATCTGGAATGCATAAATGATTGATATTAATGGAAGATGGATTTATTTCGGCTAAGCGAAAGATGAAAAATGAAATGTACTCACCTATTTGAGATGATTTTATTTTGGTTAAATGCAAGAATAAGAAAGCAAATGCGGACTCACCTATTTGAGATGAATTTTATTTTGGCTAGATGAAAATGAATGGACTCACCTATTTTAGATGAATTTTATTTTGGCTAAATACAAAATGAATGGACTCACCTACTTGAGATGAATTTTATTTTGGCTATATGCAAAAAGAAAATGCGAAATGGTAAATGAAAATGCAAAAAATGGCCAAAAGACTGGTCGACTAAAGAGATAGAGGGGTCTTTGGTTAAACCCTTCTAGACTAAATGGCGATAACTACCTAGACTGATTAAAAGAAATTTTAGGATGACTCGGAAATGCAATCCATGGACCGACCTAAAAGGAAAAGGTAATTTGACTTTTAGCTAAAGAAAATGCACATAATGGACTGACTCTAGAAAATTTTATCATATTTTATTTGCACCCATGCAAGGGCTAATCAACACTCCTCACCTATCCCTAAACGTTCACAAGTAGAAGATTTAAATCTAAAACAATCACACTCATCCAAGCATGCAAATGAAAGCACAAGGTGCCACCTAATAGTCAAAGATCTATGGTCAAAAGAGGGTTAGAACTAGGTAGGATACATGGTGACTCATAGTCCGAGGATTTAGTCCACCGTGGGTTGCACGGCGAGGAAAAATGCATTGAATCCTCGGTGCCTCTCGGTAAGCCAAGAGCGCGTACTATGAAGGAAGAAGTACTGCCTCCGTTGGCAATCAAGCCTAGTTGGGGCCCGCTCTGGGACGCAATGGGAGCCTCTTGCAAAAAGTGTTTTCAAGTAGGAAACACCTAATGGTCCACCAACAAAAATAAACTATGTTCAAAGGTTTGCTTAAAATGCGAAATGCTTAATGCAAATATATTTTAAAAACCCACTACTCAAATTTTCAAATTTCGCCCTCTTAATAAGTGATTTATAATCCTCAACGAAGTCACCACTGTAGGAACCACTACCGGCGGGACCTTCGGGACCGAGCCTCCCCACGAATGGTTAGCGATGGGTTTTTGAAATTGAGAATGATTTTGGGGTTTTGAAGATTGATTTTACAAAGTGGGGATGAACCTCTTATTAAGATTTTTGAATTTTATAAATTAAGTTTAAATGAACAGAATCGGATTGAATGGCGGTTTTATTAATTATTTTCTTTAGAAATTATTTTCGAAGTCACGGGATAGTATTTTTTAAGCTGAAAAAATAAAGAATGCTAGGGTTTTGAATCTACCACGAGGCTTTAGGACCAAACTAATGTGAAAACACCGGTTTGGACCCGAGCCACAACTGCTAACCACTCGGTGAGGGCCAAAGCCAGCACCTTGTGGTCGGGGCGCCGACCGGGGGCCACGGCTGAGGAAGTTAGCCACGGCCGAGGAAGTTAGCCTCGGTCTCGGGCCTAGTTGGCAAGTTCGAAGTTGTAATTTTTTTTTATCCTGTAGCCAAAAAGCCGAGAAGCAATTGATAGAAATAAATCAAAAGAAAAGGAGTCGCCGATCGGTTTTAGGAATGAAAAACTAAAAAAACAAAATATATGCTCTTTCAATCTTAGTATGGGAAAAACTAAGTTGAAAGAGGCTAAAAGTGACTCCATCGGTCGAGAACCGAGAATTAGATTCGGGGGTGAGGGTATGAAACGTTGGGATAAGTCCTTCTGTTCTACCTGTCAAACGCCGGCCATTACTAGTTTGTGTAGTGAATCGAAATAATATACTAAACACAAGCACGCAACATGTGATGTGAAATTGAAAGCAACCAAAACATGCTAAAAAGCGATAAAAAGAAAATATGAAAAGCGATAAATAAAGTGGTAAAACAAAAGGGAAAGAAAAGCGAAAAAGGAAAGAAACCGAGAAATTAAAAGAATACATCAGCTGGGGTGGAATTAAAAGCGATACGATTCTCCTCCACAATACTGAAAGCGACAAAAATAATATAAAAATACATGACTATTTTGAAGACTCGAATTGCTTGCCTTAGCTTGGCCTACCTGTTAATCTGGATCTCGGATCCGGATTTGGCGATGTGACGGTGGCAAACTGGAAGGGGCTTTTTGTAAGTTGTGAGTGTAGGTATATATAAAAATGTATGAATGATGGAGTTTTTGGGTTAAAATGTAGGAAATAGAGGAAAGATATGGAATAAGTTAAAAATAAACCAAGAGATCATAATACAAAAGGGAGTATTTAGTAGCTCTTAGTCAAATTTCAACAACGTAATGTTAAGGAATGAGCCTTCTAAAAGTGAGAGCCCAAGCTCCTTATTTATAGGGAGAGGGTTAGGTCACAAATGACCTAAGGTTAGGTCTCGACCGGTCGTCCAAAGCTAAACGAGAATCGGCCACGAACCGGGCCGAGAAAATAAGAGGATAAAACCGGATAGAATCGGGGTAGGGTCCGTCGGCCAACCGAGTGTTGTTATAGGGTTTCGAGCTTCTTCCGTGCTACAACAACAATCTTGAGCAAAACACGGCATTTCAAGGCGAAATAATCCAATAGAGGGGCCGACCACAATGTCATTTTGAGAGAGGAAGCTCCTTCTCTCAGGCGGATCTGTCTTGGAGCTAAACGCAGTACTTAGCTACTTGCGATCATGAAATCCAATGCTTAACGTCATTTTGAGGTTTTCAACTCCGTATCTGGTTGGACAAAAGTAAAACGTAAAATTTTGAGCACTGAAATTTCCCTAAAAGTGACACTGGACTTCGTTGACTTTGGAGGTTTGACCCGGGCTTGGACCGTCCAGAAAGAAAAGGAATTTTGGATCGACCCAAGGCAAAAGGCTATATATATAATCAATCGGTAACTATCATCTTTGATTATTAACTTACGCCGACAACCAACACTAATATAAAAGTCATTGAATTTAAAATCTAATCACTTATTTACTAGATTACTAAATATATAATGCGAAGCATGTTTTAAAATAATTTTAATTCATACCAACATTAGTGACACGCGTCTATTAAAACTTTTCAACTTGACTGACTCAAGCTAAAAAATAACCACAATTAGCTTTCAAAAGAAATATTCATGGCACCCTTCAAACTAAAAGCTAAGCATAATTTCAGTTATTCATCACTGTTTTATTTGACAGTGTTAATATACAAGTACATTTATGAAGTTTAAAAGTTGAAGATAACAATTGAAGTCATTAATATCAAAGGACAATTTAGCTTCTTTCAATTATATAATTTGACAACTATCATTACAAATCTATAGCAAGAAACCTTCTAATATTAATGGAAAAAGACTGAATTGGATGTGATGCAGGCATTCACATAATAAAGCTTGTAACTTCCGAAACCTATATCCATTCTTACCATCAATAAATACACACATGTAAATTCATAGCACCAAGCCTCTTCTTCTTACTTTTCTTCTTTAGTTACATAACTCCATGAATGTTTTCCTCTGCTAAAAACATCTGCTGTACAAAAACATGAACATCTAAACTGCAACAGACATCACAAAAGAAGCAACGAGAAGATTAGTAAGAAATTCCATGAACAAGGTAATATCTAAAACTATTTATCTTTCTACAGTTTTCTTTCATTCAATAATTAGTTTCAAAAATGGTAAATTACAATTTGTAGTAAAGTTTGACACAAAACAACATATAGAGCTTGCTAAACAAAATAAACTATAACATTTGACTATTATTTTGCTTTAATTAGTGCTAGTTGAAGTTATTCATTACATATATAAGCACACAAAACTGAAATTATAATCATCTAAGTAAAATCTACAGAGTGATCAGAATTATGACGTTGCGTTTGACAATTATATATCGGTTGTTATTTTTTAAAAACAACAGACCTTTCACTATATTACGAGACTTACCTCCATGTGTACTATATAGACAATTATTCTTCAGTTTTATTTGTCCTAATCCATTATACTAATTTCTAGCCAACTGATTGTATTCAAAACTACTTTTATAAAATAATTTATCAATTTTTATAATAAATTAAAACTAATAGTATGCTAAACATATTCGAGTATATAAAACAATTTCCTGTCTCAAAAAACTCATTATGTTTGGAATAAAATTATGTCTATCTTTCATAAACAAAGAATGCTATTTCGCTAACCTTTAGACAACATATTTACCAAGAACCCATTCCACTATTACAATGCAATATTCTCATGTTCATTTAACAACCCAAAAATTTCCTGTACCTGTTTTACCAGTATGGTTGTATTCTACTCTTATTGGATTGTGGTTGGACCTCCTCCTATTCCACCACCTCTATTGCGAGAAACTTTTGTACCTTATACTGATTGGGAGATTGTAATCTTCCAAGGGGATATATAAGCTAAAAAAATCAGGCAATAATGCAATACTAGGAGGAAGTGTTAGATTACGCTCTTGATGATGGTTGGATCACGATGGACATACACCATCATTTACACTCGGGCATAATAAGACAACAATGGGGTTGTTTCCGTGCTTGATAGGGAAGAACATTACAACGATCTTTCCTACCATACTTCCAACCAACTGTTCGACTAATTTTCATAAGGATACAGAATCCCCCACCCCCAGCCTTCTGTCCCATATTCGTGCTCATGTATCCCCAACTTACTCCACCTCATCCAGCAGCAATAAACTACGCTTCTCCAGCCCTATTTCCAGTACATATTCATCCTTTTTACAATCCTCTATAGTTTCAGGAAAATGTTAGCAACATCGATGTTGGAGGACTTCTTCAAAATGGCAACCATGTCCATCCACACATGCCCCCATTAACATAGTGTGATAGATTGACAGTCTACTAATTTTTTATTAATATTTGCACTTCTTATGTGTAATTAGATTTTTGTACTTATTACTATATATATTTAATAAACTCCTACTTCTCTCTTTATATTATCATAAATATGTATATTTTTCTAATGCTAATGTATAATATTCAAAATATTAGTTACCTATTTTAGACTTACTTTTTCATAGAAAGATTAAAGCTTTCTTCAACAACAAATTACACAATTTTACTAATACATTAGTATGATCACTTATATTTGACCAATTAAAACATAAACTAAACGACTATAAACCTCATTAATATATATAATTATTGATCCTGACAAAGCACTTCTTAAAATTGAAACAATTTAAACAAATTGATTCATGTTAAACCTTCAATATTGCAACAAAAGAAATTGATAAGGTTACCCATTAAGTATGAAAATAAGCATTAATAGATTGCAATTGGTAAATGTAACCCCTCAAAATGATAAACAATCAAAACATAAACAACACTATGTAATTGGCCCATAACAAAAACAGTTTTTGCAATTGATGGGAAAGATTGACAAATAATTCTCCCCAATCGAAAAAAATCAATTGACAATAGCAACGAAAAAATTTACTACAAAATATACATAGTTCACATATAAAAAAAAATATAAAATAATTAGACTAATCATGTATCGAAACATATCTTGATGTTTACAACTTATAATGTCAGTATAACCTTAATTGAAAAATTAGTCTAAATGCACTCCGAATTTATTCGGTGTAGCCAAAATAAAAGGTGAATTCCAATGATAAAATTGGTATGTAATAAAGAAGTATAAGTGTATAGGGGTCAAACATCCCAAGGCCATAGTTTTCACGATTTCTTTGCAAGAAACTTTGACTGAAGAAGTAATAACTAAGTGAAATAATGGCCCACTATTAATTTTGGGAAAAAACTAGAATTCAATCTATATGATACTAGACAAATAAAAACAATTATCAACAGATTGAAAATGTTAAAAGCAACCCAGTAAAATGATAGTTATTTTAAAAATGGCTAATATTGTGCAAATCAGCAACATCAATATTTTTTCTTTTCAACTAATGGAAAACAAAAACAAATAATACAGTTATGTTGTTTACTACGTAACCCACTAACAAATCATCTACATAATTATCCAAAAAAAATTTATGTCACTTGGAAACGGAAAAAATAAAATGATAGTTACAAATTTATGTTATTAAATATACATAATTTTCATGTGGACAAACAAATAAATCAACATTCGGTTTACAATTTACCTCAATTTAATAACCTTAATATTTTTAAAGGATAAAATTAAATACAATATCAAACCAATTCAGAAAAACATACAATTAACTAGGAAATGAACGCACTATAATCATATATGAAAAATATATACTAATACTTATAATTAGGTTTCTCATTATTACCAATCCTTAATCTTTAAGAGATTAAAAAATTAATAAGTAGAGTTATTGTAGATTGAAAGTGAAAGGGTATCATGGTAACTTTCACGGGGTTAACTATTTTTCCCAAAAGTTACTTCCTCTCTGTTCTTCTCACATCTGTTCAATATCCCATTTGTCTTTCTTTGTAGTCAACCCCATCCCATCGGCGCTCATCTTTCAATCTTCTCTATTTTCCTTCGATCACCACCATCAATTGCTATTAATTGGTTACGAATTGGCAAATTAAAGTAGAATATTGTAGTTTCTTTTTCTTTAAAATTACAAAAAACGAAAAAAATCATGTTGCTCAACAAAACCACAAAATAGTAGGATTGTGGATTGTGAAAACATGGCATCTCTTCTTTTCCATCTTCAACGCATTAGCAACGAATGTCGCTAACTCGGATAATCTGTTTTTCTTTCGATTTTCTTCGTTCTTTCTCTTCAATATTCATATGGTTCTCTCTCTCTCTCTCTCTCTTCAACTTTCATAGGTATTCCGCCTCTCTCTTCAACCATAATCTGATTTTCTGTATTATTATTAATTCATTTGAGATCTAACACTTCGATTTATTTTTTCAAATCAGATTTGCAATTTTCGGAGAAATTGCATGGGTTTAGGAAACATATGTATGTGTTAATTTAATGATGTGGGTACTATTTGTGTGTTTCTTGTTGTGTATTGAATTTGGTAGGCCCATAATACTTCAGTTTCTTTGAACTCTGACATGCAATTTTAGAAGAGATTCATTAATTTATGAAATCTAGGTATGTGTGAATTTGGTGATTTGGGTACTATTGTGTTTTTTGGTAGTGTAATAAATTGGTAATGCTCTATTTTTTCTTGGTTTATTTATTTTTCAAAATTAAACATGAAAATCTCGTACAATACAAAAATATCTACTTGTGAATCAACTGAACATGCTAAAAGATCCCAAACTTTAAAGTTCTATACACAATTCTTTCCTTGCTGCTCACTTCCCAAATTAAAATATCACCTATGTTTGTCCCAATTCAAACAAGAAAACAAAAGATTGTGAAATATCACGTAAGTCTTTTTTCTTTTTTTTTCTTTTTACCCAATTCTTCGCCATAATTTGGGCTGTCTTTTGTGTTGATGATCATTGTTTTTCAAGTAAAATGCTATTTTTTCATTAGTCTACAAGTAAAAGAAAAAAAATGGACTATTATTTTATTATAATATTTACCATGTTGAGACATATATGCAAACGTTGATGATGTAATTAATACAAGTGTAAATGTAAATTTTGTATTTTTTTTACTGCTATGTAGAATTTAGTATGTTATGCTTATGGATGATACTTGTTTTGCAACTTAAAAGAAAGTTTATGTGAATATGTGTGCCTTAATCATATCATTAATCAATTATTATATTATAAAAGAAGAGTTGAGTTCACTCCCTGATAGAGATTTAAACTGATTTTGAACTATTGATTAAATTACAGAATTAATCCTAGTTGTTCATTCATTTTATTAACTCACACTTCTCTCTCTTTATTGTCTCTCTGCTCACTCTCTCCACTTACAGTATTTAACTCTCTATTTCCAGTGCTCTTCAACTCTCCCTAACTGCTACCCTCCCCCACGTCTCCCTCTGGCTTGCGTGCTGCTCTCTCTCTCTCTCTCACTCTCTCACTCTCTCACTCACTCACCTGCTATGTTTTCGTATGGGTGGTCAACCGACTTCCAAGGCAGTGGCGGGCTGGTGTGCTGTCGCCGGAGCCCTCTCTCTCTCTCTCTCACACACACACACTCGCCTGGCTCTCTCTCGATCATTCCGTTCTTCCCTCGATGAGCTTGATGCTATTTTCTATGAGGATTTGGTTGCTCAAAAATCCCTAACTTCGAAGGACGGAGATAAGCAAGAAAGAATGTTCAAATTGGTAAAATTTTAACCGTTTCCTCCTCTTTTCTGGCTAATCTTTCTCATTGATTTTTAGGGTTTTTGGGAAATTTAGGGATTTTAAAATTTGGGTATTGTGGAATTGCAGATGATTCAAAATGGGTTCTGGGTATTTATCAACATGGCTAGCGTGAGATATTTCACCACTGTATCTTGAATAGAGGAGGAGAGGTAGAGGTGTTAGGGTTGAAGAGATTGGAGGTTGCCATTCATAGCATCATTGTTCATTGATTGGCCCCCGATTGGATCCCTTTCCGACCCAGATCGCCGTACTGGGTTCCTCCAAAACGCCACGCCTGAAACATCCTTGACCTTGTCGGAAAATTGACGAATTTGCTGACGGAGGAGGAGTCTCTCTCTTTGTCCTATGCGCGCGGATGGCCCTGCTTTTTGTTCTTTGTTGAAGGTATTATCATTTCTTCATGACATGGTTTTTTATTAGTTTTAATTTTAGGTCTTGCTTTGTGAGGGTTAATTTTAACAAATTTTAGGAAATTGGTCCTTTTTGGGTTTTGCATTTCAGTGAATTTAGTAGGAAAGATTATGAAATTTTTGGTATCATTTTTGCGTAATGTTTTATTTTAGAATCGAAATGCTTGGTTTCTGTATGTGAAATTGGGTGTTTTAATCTGAGTTCATGATTAATTTCACTTGAATACTTCATATTTAGTTAGAATTTTTATTTTGGATTGGTTGGGTAGGTTTTTTAGTTGTTGGAGCTAGAGGCAAAAGCACAGAGTAGGACTCTAGAAGGATCGTAGATTGCGCACTTACCATTTCTTTAGCTGATATGTGTTGGAAACGGGGAAAGAATTTACTTGAAGGTCGAAACCTTTAAAGCTTAGAAAGTTGATTGAGAATTCGGGTTCCTGTTGTGCATATGGTATCTGTTTAGCTGAGATGTGTTGCAAAAGGGGAAAGAGTACAGAAAACGGGCAATTTTTCCGTACTATGTAAAGGTAGGAGATGAAAGAAGCATGAGAACTCGGCTATTCAAGATACATTGGTGACAATTTTCCTAAATGTTAGTACTTGGGGTTTGGTTCATTATGTTGTACTTTTCGAGTTATCAGGTTCAAGGTGTTTATTTGATTTTTGATCTACAAAGAAATGGAGTAAAGTGCAAAGAAGGGAAAGAGTTGAATCAGGATATGAGCTCGAGAAGGTTAGTTTATTTGTTTTAGTGTGCGGTTGTTGGCCACCTCTATGTTTAACGTTAATTTCCTCTAATTTATATTGTCGTATCATCCTTTTCATCTCAAGTTTTAGATAAAGAATTTCGGGGATGGTATTTTGGTATATTTGGGAGGCAAGGAGATTGATTTAACATTGAAGTTCTCTATACATAATTGTGACAAATTTTTTTCATGGTTTTTGTTGGTATATTTTCGATTGTAAGAGCAACATGGGCGTTGAAGGTTGAATCAATTGAGGATTTTCATATCAGTTTTCTAATTTATTAGGTATTTTAATTTTTTGTTTTCAATTGATGATCCAGTTATTTTGTGGTACTATGGATATGTGATTATTTGGATAGCTTTGCAATCGGTTAGGTTTTTAATTTTTTTGGTGATTTTATTTTGTATTTTGAACCGTGGACATTTCATTGGGATCCTTTAAATTTCATTGGGAGCCCCCACAATGTATTCAAGTTCCACACGAGGAATTAGGTGTTAGAGGAGGAGTTTAAACCGATGGGATAATTTGAGGATATATCCTTGAGATGGTTGGGACGTGAACATTTTTGCTTATAAATTTGGTTTTAATTTGGTACTTTGTCATAGTGAGGATTCCTACTAAATGACATCATTATGTGTGTGGAGTGTGAGGCAAGAAATAGGTAAGAAGGAGGCCATCTATGTTTCAAGTTCCATATTAGGTATCAATGTTTTGGTGATACATCTTACGCTAGTCTTTGTTTTAGTTTGAATTTGTTTGTAATATTCTATTTCACTTGATTAGGATTATAAATGCTTGGAAACTAAGGGATTTTGAAATTTAAGAGTACCATTTGAGGGATAAGATGTATTGGTGGGATGTCCGAAGCTTTATACCAAATATACAATAAGCATGTGTGTGTGTACGTGCGTCCATTAGTGAGAGAAAGGGGGGTATAAAGGTGACCCTTCAATGTCAAATTTAAGCATGTTCTTCCTTTAGAATTGGCATTGTAGAGGCTTGGAAACTTATACGATTAGAACTCCGGCATTTTATTAACAAAGTGCTAAATTGTGTAGAGAAGGTAGAGGATATTCTAATCATTTTATTAACAAAGTGCTAAATTGTGTAGAGAGGGTAGAGGATATTTTTATTAATATCCGGAACATACTGATTTCTATTATTTGGGAGTAGTATATTTAATGGAGACATTGATTCTATTAAAGTCAAAGGCCAAAAATATAAGTATTTTAAAATTTCATCATGTTTGTAAATTTTTGTGAATTTTCTACCATTTTTTATATTTTAAGTTGATTTACTTCAAAATGATTCAGCTAAAGATGTTTGGGGGTTTGGTCGTATAATCTAATAGAGTAGCGGTAGTTGGTCTTTACATTGCCGGTACAAAGAGACGATCATATACAACCCAAATACACGTTGAAAAAGAAAAGAAATTAGTCAAAATAAACAAATCTTCTTTAGATGACTAGCGAGGCCTAAACCGCGCCTTCTTTTGGTTTGGATTTGGTGTTCTTTCGTTCAATTCTAGATGTAGCTGAATTATTTTGTTTAATGCATATTTTGGTTGCTTACCTTAAAACGAACAATAATAATTGGCTATTTCAATGGAAGTAGGGCTTTTGATATGTGATTTTCTCTAAAATATTTCACAAGGAAATTTTAAGGAGTTATTAAAGTTGTTGATTTTGAGTTTGTTTTTGAGAATGCAGAGGCTAACATTTAGAATTCAGATCTGGACTCCTGATATTTGATCTTTGCCTGGCCTCGAAGAACTTCTATGATTAAAATCTACGACTTTTCTTTCCCAGGTTTTTCTTCTTGACCATATTAACGTGTATTATTATTAGTTTGGGCAAATGAGAGTTTGGGTGTTGTGATCTCTATTTGCTTTGCTAAAAGATTGAACTAAGGGTATTGATAAACATTTTATTTATGTAAAGTTTCCAATCAACATTGGGTATTGTAAAGTTTCCCATCAACATTGGGTTTAGTAGCGTTAGTTGAAAATTTGATTATCAAGGGTTTGTTCTTTTGGGTAATAATATATGGTTGGAGTGTTGCTGAAAGTTTGTTGAGTGTGATATTTTTAAAGAAATGTAGGTTATTGTAGTTGAATCTTATTGAGTCTAGGTGATCTGGATTTTTCCCTATTACCACCTAAAAGAACTGACCCTAAGTTATATTATTTTTAATACTACAAAATTTCTTTAAGTGTCGAGAAGTGAAATTGGATTGTTATAATTTAACGGAGTTTCCATTGTTTTAGCTGTAATGTATTTCGATTGAGGATGAACTCATTATTCTTGATGTAATAGGTATTATAGACAAATACTGTTACAATAAATAATAAATGTATATTTTATAAAATTAGGGCGAAACATAAAACCCATATGTTTAATGTTTTTTAAGTACCGTATGATTATTCAATTTTTTTATTATAATTATTTACAAAGTTTGTCCCGAGGCAACGCTGCTGGTATTAGCTAGTATCATATAAGAGAAAAATCTACATAGCACCTAAATAGTTTAGTAGATGTTGTAAGTAGGTGCTATGTTGGATCAAAAAGATATGCAGGAGGGGAGAGGGATTGTCTCTTATTTAATTTTACCTATGTCGTGATACATGGAGGATCTTGGTTGTATGAACTAGAAAACTATCGAGGAACACCATTGCTTTCTTTAGTGCTGTAGACAAGCACAATTTTGCTAAATGGAATGAGAAAGGAGTTTCGATCTTAAGAGTAATGAGACCTGGTGTTTTTGACTTAAATGCAATGATGTCTAACCCTAGAATAAATTATGTTGATCAAGATGGAGACATGAAGCTTTATGTGGCTAAGATTGAGAAGAGCAAATTATACATCAAAAGATTCATAGGAGAGACAAAGATTGAATGCACTTGTATGTGAAGTATCGACCAACCCCTGGTTTCTTTAGTGTACATCTTTGTACATTCATCTAGCAAGAATGTGCCACAAATTTAGAATATATTTGGCGATATTGAAATTTATTCTTTTTTTTTTGTTGCTAACTTTTTCTGGAGTAATTAATTTCACAATCTTTTTATAAGCTTACTTGTTATAGTTTTTTCATGTCAACTTAATGTTTAGTGACTCCTTCCATTGTCTTTCTGGTACACATTGTGCTATTGCTTTGCTCAAAATGAGAAAGTGAACCTTTTTTTGGTGTTTAGTAATGTACTTACCTGGTGCAAGAATATGACATACGATTCTAACAATTGACTTGCTCTTTATTATTCTTGGAAGTATTTTTGTTAGATATAATGAGTGGTAATGTGCTTTGATCTTTGCTACTTTTATGATGACAATTAATAAGTAATCATGCTTTACCATAAGTTACATAAAGCTTTGTTTGCTCTTGTTGGGGGTAGAGTGAGTGATAAGTTCAATTGAAACTCATTTGGTATTGTCAAAAAATATACAACTGATGCTTTCAAATGCTTAAAACCATATTCTCTACAGTCATAAACATAAGGGTCTTAAGTTGGTGAAAATGAAGGCCATCAAATATTTGTGACTTTATTATGGTTAATACTAAACTTTTAGCTGCAATAGATTAAAAAAGTTATTAAATAGTTCAGATGACAAATTCAGATGCAACTTAATTAAGATGTTTCAGTCAAATCTATTTTTTTGGTCTGCTTATTGTTATATTCTTATCAATTATATCTCTTCATGCAATTTGGCGGTGGCTGCTACTCTCACGTGGTTCGTATAGCTCCGGAACTGGAGAAGACGACTTGTACACTCTCCTCTAAATACCCAATTGTACATCTCTCCTTTTCTCTTTCTGCACCTATTTCAAACTTCATTTGTTTCAAAATTTACATGTTCAGTTCAGAAACGCTTAACTAGCTAGATTTCCATTCCTATAGAGGTCATCTCATTTATTACTTGAATAATTATTATTTCTTCTCTATGATAATAATGTAAGAATAATGTCTCACTGAAATGAAGTTATTTTGGGGACAAAGCGAAATTGCTTGTTTGCAAATTGCGAGGAACATGGGATGAGACTATACAGCCTATACTGACTGCCCATTCCCCTCCCCCTCCCTGCCCACAACAAAAAAGAAAAAAGAAAAAGAGGACTCTGAGTGGAACTACGGGGTTAGGATATTGTCATAAATTTTTAGTTAACTTATTGTATCAATAGAGAGTGATGAAAGATGGGGAGCATATGTTCAAGGGAAAAGAGGAGATATGGAGTTCATTCTTAAAAGGGGAAGGGGGTTGTTCCTATTACAAGAAAGTTGTAGCCTTTTCATAGGTAGGACTTATTTATTAATATTGTTATCACAGTGTGCTAAAGTTAGCGATTCCAGGTACCAATTTACTTGCATTTTTATGGTAATCAACCACTTTGTTTCAAAGCGTACTGTTTTGTTGAGATTTAGTCTAACAATGTACTGATAAGCACAAGCATGGTTTGGGTATTGCAAACAAAATTTGAATGCCAATTCTACTTCTTCCTCAGCCTTTTGCTCTCCAAACTGTTGTATTAACTGGTGAAATATCAGTTGCTGATCGATGCTTGATAGAATGGATGTCTTCTCTTATACCCATACCTGGTTAGAATGTAGAGTACACAACAATGTCTTCATCTGTTTTACAATGTTCTGTTTGGCAGGAATGGGAGAAGCCCAAGCCTGGGAGAAGACCTGCCTATTTCCTTAATTCAGCCCAATGAAAACTTTATTACTACGTCCATTGCAAGCTAGTCCGCCTGATGAAGATGAGGAAGAAGATCCTAAAAGAAGGGGAAGACTAACCCTGAGAAGGAGCAATAACAAAGTATTTCTATCTGGAATCTAAGTCATTATTTGTCGTCATGCAGTACAACTTGTGCTCTTCCACCAGTTACATCATGTCCGTTGAAGGGATCCTACAGAGTGAAGCTAGAAAGGGGTTTACTTCAACTAGTGTGTGCAGACATTTTAGGCAAGGTTCTGCTCCAGCACCAGAATTTCCATTATTTCTAAGCAATTGTAATTTGATCTTTTTATGTATTACATTCTTCTTTCCTATGGCAACTTTTTCAACTACTATATATCTATGTCTATATCTGTGTTATGAAAAGAAGAATCAGGATTACAACACTTCTACTACTTTTGTGCTGCTAGTAATACCCTCTCATCAACTTAATTTCAGTTGCATACAAAAATTAACCCATATTTTAATCTAAATACTTAACTATGATGTCCTTATTCCGCTCACTATTTTATTTCACTTGCTATTCATGTTCTCTACATTTGACACCTAAGTAATTTATATTTCACTAATAATATCTTATGTAGAAAAGACCCATGCATAAATATATATATGCCTGTAAAAATTGTCACAATACTATGCATATACTTCTTCGTAAAGTAACCTCACCATTAAAACAAATTTATATCCACACAATTTAAAATCCACTTCAACTAAAATTAACATAATAAAAAACATAAATCAAAATACATAACATATTTATTGCACGCATCGCGTGCCAGAGTTCAACTAGTTACTAAAAAACATAATAAATCCGCTCCAATTGTAATAATTGTAATCAAAACAAGAGTTAAATCCCAACCATGAATTCAATACAAAATAAGCAAGTTCAAGTACAGTTTAAGTTTGTCAGTAGGGTTCAAACTTGCTAAACTTGTACCCTTGACATTATTTGAATACTCGGTTATAACTCTCTATCTCTTTATGATTTTGATTTCAAGTGATTCTAATAATTTAAGAAGCTCATCTCCGAGTTTTCAATTCGCACTGACCCACTCAAAAATTATTTATTGAGTTTAACACATTTAACTTGGTTTTCGACCCACTCATACACAACTCGGAACAATGACATGCATAAATAATTTCACAAACAATTTATATTATGAGTACTAACTTAGTGTTCAAAATGAAATGAATTACGGCGTTAATTCTCTTTTCTAAGTTAGTTTATTGAATGAAATTATTTAATCGATCAAGTTTATGCATTCCGAGTGTTTATTCTTATTAACTTGATCATTTAAAGGATTAACTCGAGATGGAATTTGCATCTAATGAATATTAGACTCGAAAATTTCATTTATTTAGAGTTGAACATAATTACGTTCTTAATTACTTTAAATTAATTATTATCTTTGTCTAATCTTAGACCAAAGTATTTTTATACTTTGAGTACCACTTTGATTTTCTTTTGTAGGTTGATTAAAGTATTTTAATCGGATTTTGAAAAGAAAAAGGCAACCAGGTTTCTAGCCGTTAAACACCGACGAGACGGAAAAGCTACATTACGGACATGGCTCGGATACTTGTGTCGAGTTGTTTGTTTCTAAATCTAGTAAACATCAACTTTGATTCCAATGGTTGTTTCCACCCCGATTTCATCTCAACTAGTGGGATGGACCACTTTTCGAGCCAAAGACCACCACACAATGTTCATATTACAACATATCCTTTTACGAGTGACTCGGACTAGTTGTTACAATGGCTATTGAAGCTCGCCGAGTCGGAACAAGTCTTAATGGCTAAACTTCCTCGCTTGTATATAAATAGAAGCCTCTCTAGAAGACTTGAAAATTGTTCGTTGAACGTTGAAAAACACTTACTCGGTGCATACTTACTCAATCTTTAAATTACAACTCCAATTCTTAAGTTTCTACTTTCTAAGTTCTAAGGAGAAAGTCTTGTAATCACATCTACACTTTCTATTCACTTGTTAGTCCCTTGACGGATCCGTAAGGGTTAACTCGGCTCGGTTGTCCTTATCCGTAAAGATTACCTCAATTAGGAATTATTAGATCGAGATAAGGGAATTTCTAAGTTTAGAAAAACTTGTAATTGAATTGTATAAAGGAGAAAGTTTGTAAAGAGTCGAGTCCTTGCATTTTTAGATTCAAAATAGTGGATTTGACTTGGTACTTGGATTAACACTATCCAGTGATTTTACGTCCCGAGTAGGGTTTCCACGTATTTACGTGTTTTTAATTGTTTTTGAGTTCATTTTACACTCAAAATTATTTTCTATGTGCTTGCTTGGGCTGAATTCATTGTTAATTCACAAAATCTTCCATCACCCTATTCACCCCCTTTAAGGTGAGTCAACCTCTCCAAGAGCAAACCTTCATTATTTTTTCCTGCAACGAAATTTAAGTGAAGACTCGAGTATAGCTCTCTATCTCTCTATAGTTTTGATTTCAAGTCATTATAAGCATTTTGAGAAACTCATATTTAAGTTTTCATTATTTTACGGCCCACTCGAAACCATGTATTAATTATAACACTCTTAACTGGATTTGACTCACTTAGAAATAACTCAAAACAATGGTATGAGTAAATAATTTCATAATCACTTTTATTACGAGCATCGACTTATTGTTCTAAGTGAAAATGAATTATTACGTTATTTTCACTTTCTAAATCGAGTATATTTAATGAATTATTTACTTGATCAAGTTTATACATTCTGATTATTTATTCTTATTAACTTGATCACTTAAAGGATTGATTCAAGATGGAATTTGAACCTAATGAATATTAGACTCGAGAAAATTCCATCCTTTCGAGTCGAAGATAATTTAGTGCTTAATTATCTTTAATTAATTATTATCCTTGCCTAATCTTGGAACAAAGTATTTTTATACTTTGAGTACTACTTTGATTTGCTTTTGTAGGTTGATTAATGTATTTTAATATGATTTTAAAAAGAAAAAGGCAACCGATTTCTAGCTGTCAAACACCATCAAACTAAAATCAGCCATTTTTGGACAAGGCTCGGACACCGTGTCATGGTTGTTTCCACCACAAATCTCAATCACAACCAGTGGGATGGACCACTTTTTGAGCCAAGGACCACCACACAATGTTCACATTACAATGTATCCTTTTTGAGTGATTTAGACTAGCCGTTACAACGGCTATGAAGCTCACCGAGTCCGAACAAGCTTTAACGGCTAATCTACCTGCTTGTCTATAAATAGAAGCCACTTCATAAGACTCGAGGATTGCTAAACACATTGCAAAAAACTTACTTAGTGCATACTTACTCAATCTTCAACTTACAACTCCAATTATTTAATTCTTACTTTACGAGTTGTAAAGAGAAAGACTTGTAATAACATCTACTTTTTCTAATTTCTTCTAAGTCCCTTGACTGAGTCTGTAAGAGCTAACTCAACTCGGTTGTGTCTAGTTGTAAAGGTTACCTTAGTTAGGAAGTACTAGATCGAGACAAAGGAACTTCTAAGTCTAGGAAAACTTGTAATTGAATTGTCTAAGGGAGCAATTATGTAAAGAGTCGAGTCCTTGTATTTTGTGGATTCAAAATAGTGGATTTAACTTGGTGTTTAGACTAGCACTTGTCCATGGTTTTCTGCCCTAGGAGGGATTCCACGTATTTTTCTATGTATTGCACTTTCTAAGTCCAATATAGACTCAGAATTATTTTCTAAGTCTATTTTGTGCAATTTTGGTCATTAATTCTAATTCCATCACTCTATTTACCCCCATTAGGGTGACTTAACCTCTCCAAGAGCTAATCTTCAATTGGTATCGAGCCTAACCTTTCAATATGATCTTACAATTCAAAGGTCTCAAGATCGGATGGCTCAAAACAATGGAGAGTTCGATGAAGGAAGATCTTTCACCGGACCACCCAAGTTCAAGGGATCAAACATTGCGCCTTGGAAGAAGATGATGGAATGCTTCATCCACAACCGTGATGAGGATGTCTAGAACATCATCAAGCATGAAAACTACATTCCTATAAGATGGAAGGAATAAGAGCTGTACCCAAGGAGAAGTTAGAATACAGCACTTGGAGAGAATGAAAAATACAGTAAGAACTTCAAGGCCATGAACACTCGATGTGTGTTATCAACTCGGAAGAATACAACGGATTGTCTGCATGTGAAACAATTAAAGAGGTATGGGATACATTGGTCAACACTAATGAAGGAACCAGCCAAGTGGAGCAGGCAAAGGTAAGCCGGTTTCTTCACAAGTATGAGTTGTTAAAGATGGAGCCTAAGGAGAACATCATTCGGATGTACATTCGCTTCATTGAGATAGTCAACAATCTCAAATCTCTCGGTAGAAAGACCTCTCATGAAGAAGTTGTTAAAAAAATTATGATAAGTCTATCCTAGGGTTACAACTATTCAAGAAGCTCATGATCTTTCCAAACTGAAGCTAGATTAGCTTATTGGGAAGCTACTCACTCATGAGTTGCACCTAGAAGAAGAGGAAGCTGAGGTCAACACCAAAAGAAACATTGCACTCAAGGCCTCGGAAGAAAGTTGACAAAGTCCGAGCTCCTCGGATTCGAAGAGGATCCATGGCACTAATTGATTGATGTTTTAAGAAGATGATAAAATACAAAAAGTGAAAAAAGAGGCCAAAGAAGGAGTTCTAAAGAAAAGACAAGAAAGGTAAATACTCATCCTCTCTATAAGACTTGAAGATTGCTGCTTGAACATTGAAAAACACTTACTCGGTGCATACTTACTCAATCTTTAGATAACAACTCCAATTCCGAAGTTTCTACTTTCGAATTGCAAAGAGAAAGTCTTGTAATCACATCTACACTTTCTATTCTCTATTAGTCCCTTGAGTGAGTTATAAGCGTTAACTCGGCTCGGTTGCCCCTAGCTATAAAGGTTACCTTAGTTAAGAAGTACTAGATCGGATAAGGAAATTTCTAAGTCTAGGAAAACTTGGAATTGAATTCTATAAGGGAGCAAGTACTGTAAAAAGTCGAGTCCTTGTATTTTGTGGAGTCAAAATAGTGGATTTGACTTGATCGTTGGGATTAGCACTGTCCGTGGTTTTCCGCCCCGGGAGGGTTTCCACGTATTTATGTTTTTTAATTATTTATGAGTTCATTCTAGACTCATAATTATTTTCTAAGTGCTTACTAGGCCGAATTCATTCTTAATTCATAAAAAATCTTGCATGACCCTATTCACCCCCTCGAGGGTGACTTAACCTCTCCAAGAGCTAATCTTCAATTGGTATCGAGCCTAGCCTTTCAAGACGATCTCACCATCCAAAGGTCTAAAGATCGAGATGGCTAAAAACAATGGAGAGTTCGATGAAGGAAGATCTTTCACCGGACCAACCAAGTTCAAGGGATCAAACATTGCACACTTGGAAGAAGATGATGGAATGCTTCATCCACAAGCTGTGATGAGGATGTCTAAAACATCATCAAGCATGAAAACTACATTTCTATAAGATGGAAGGAACAAGAGCTATACCCAAGGAGAAGTCGAATACAAGACTTGGAGAGAATGAAAAATACGAGTAAGAAATTCATGTCCATGAACACTTTGATGTCCGCTATCAACTCGGAAGAATACAACAGAGTGTCTTCATGTGACAACTAAAGAGGTATGGGATACATTGGTCAATACCTATGAAGGAATCAGCCAAGTGAAGCGAGCAAAGGTAATTCGGTTTCTTCACAAGTATGAGTTGTTAAAGATAGAGCCTGAGGAGAACATCACTCAAATGTACATTGGCTTCATTGAGATTGTCAACAATCTCAAATCTTTGGGTAGAAAGATCTCTCATGAAGAAGTTGTTAGAAAAATTTTGAGAAGTCTACAAAAGAGAAGATGGGGTCCTAAGGTGACAACTATTGAAGAAGCTTAAGATCTTTCCAAACTGAAGCTAGATGAGCTTATTAGGAAGCTACTCACTCATGAGCTGCACTTAGAAGAAGAGGAAGCTGAGGTCAACACCAAAAGAAACGAGTGCACTCAAGGCCTCGGAAGACAGACGACAAAGTCCGAGCTCCTTAGATTCGAAGAGGATCCCATGAGACTCATTGCACGAGGTTTCAAGAAGATGATGAAATACAAAAAGTGGTAAAAAGGCCAAAGGAGGAGTTTTACAAGAAAGAAAAGAAAGGTAAATACTCATCCTATTCCAATTTGTCTTTAACTAAGAACTCCGTCTGTTTTGAGTGCGGCGGCAAGGAGCACATAGTCAAGGACTCGTCCAAAGAGAAAGATGGACAGAAAGAAGAAAAATGCTATGGTGGCTACCTAGAGTGATGATGACTTATAAGAAGATGATGACTCGATGACTTAAAATTTCTAATGGCACGACAAACTAAGAAGGCTGGATCCGAGTCGAGACAGTGATGATTTAGATGCTTGAGGAAACAAATCTTTATGAGGTAATTGACTATTTCCTCAAGTTCTCCAAACTTAATCTTGCTAGATATATCTTTACTTTGGAAGAAAAGTCCAATTCTGATTCTTTTGAATTCAAAAAGCACTAGAGTCTCTTACTACTGAGAGCATCATTTTGAAAAAGGAATTAGAAAATTTGAGACAAAAGCCGACGAGTGCTCGAGACTAGTATTCAAGATAATGAGATTGAGTCCGAGTGCCTTAGAAATGAGAATGAGCAACAAAAACAGAAGTTCAATGAGTTTCAAGAGTTGGTTTTGAAACTCACTCAAGGTCAGAAGAACCTTGATCTTTTACTTGGCTCTCGGTGTGTCTCATTCGGAAATGAAGGTCTTGGTTATAATGCTAAAGAGAAAAACAATTCATATAACGGTCTTTTCAAAGCTGATTCCAAAGCTGTTAAGCTCGGGAAGGATGAGCATGCTCCCATTCATTCACAAAGAAAAGGGACTTAGCCCATACTAGTTTTCATGAAAAAGCCTTCTCAATATGTTTACAAAAGAAAAGGTTTTGAAAGAAAAGAGACACGAACATAGTTTTCTAGAAGGAAGACTCGAGAATCGGACTAAGCTCAAAATTATTCAAATCTGGGTTCCCAAAAGTGCTCTTCCTAAAAAAGGACCACGAGTAAAGAATGTTACTAGGTTTATAAGAGGGAGTGAGAAGGGTTAGTTTGTTTACTGTTTTGCGGGTAACTCGAAACAAAAGGGTCATTGGTACTTAGATAGTGGGTGTTCATGCCATATGTCCGGAGAATTAAGACTCTTCTCAGAGTTAGAGGAAATAAAATGATGAAAAGTTACCTTTAGAGAAAAAAACAAAGGCAAGATAGTTGCTATTGGCAGAGTTGGTCAAATAGATAACTTAGTTAGTTCGAGTGTACTTTGTCAAAGGGCTCAAGTACTACCTTCGAGCATATCTCGGTTATGTGACAAAGGTCAAGAGGTAAGATTCACTTAGACTAACTACTTCATTTTTGATCTAGTCACTAAAGAGACAAGGCTCTCGGGTCCGAGGTCGAGGTAACACTTACACAATTGCTCTTTCAGATTCTAGTAAAGATTTATCATGCTTAAAAGCATCTGTGAATGATGATTCATGGTCATGGCATCATAGACTAGGCCATATCAGCATGCATACCATAAGAAGCTTGCATCTCATGGATTTGTTAGGGGTTTACATAAGCTGTGCATTTAAGAAAGATAAAATCTATGAGGCATGCACAAAAAGAAAGCAAGTAAGATCATCTTTCAAATCACTCAAAACTGTGTCTACATCCAAAGTACTTGAATGAATTCATATGGAATTGTCTGGTAAAATTCTTGTAAAAAGCATAGGAGGTAAGTCGTATGTGCTAGTTATCTTTGATGACTATTCATGAATTACCTAGTTATGTTTTCCGAAGAACAAGAATGAAGCCTTCAAAGAATTCACTAAGATCTATAGGAAAATTCAAGTGGAATATGAGACTCGAGATCGGAAGAATTTAAACTTACCATGGAAGGGAGTTCGATTACTAGAATTTGCAGTCTTTTTTGATAAGAATGACATCTCTCACAACTTCTTAGCACCCGGAACTCCTCAACGGAATAGGGTAGTGGAGAGAAAGAACATACTCTTGAAGAAATAGGAAGGACAGTGATGATTAAAAATGATCTACCTTACTATTTTTGGGCTGAGGCGATCAACATAACAAATTATACACTCAATTGACACCTCGTCAAACCCATTCTAAAGAAGACACCCTATGAGCTATACAAAGGAAAGAAGCCCAACATTTCCTACTTTAAACCATTCGGATGTAAATGCTATGTGCATAACAATTGTAAGGAACATCCGACTAAGTTTGATGCAAGGTCGAGATAAAGGTATATTTCTAGGTTACTCATCTCATAGTAAAGATTATAGAATTTTTAACAAGAGAACTAACAAAGTGGAGGAAAGTATCCACGTTAACTTTGATGAGATTGATCATGGCAGGACAAGTGAATCCACTTTCTCGGATCTCAAGCTCAATAGAGATGATGATGATATTGTTGAAGATGAGCTCATAATGAGTCATAACAAAAGAACCGAGGCAACTTATAACAAAGAATTCAGAACGAACCAACTTAGAATGAGCTAATTCAAGATCCAACTCGGAATACTGAAAATATCAAACTAAAGGTGTTCAAGAAGTTGAACCAGCTGGAGATCAAACTATTCAACCAACAAACCTGGTAAATCGGAGGACAGGTAAAGCGTTCAAATATGCATCCGAGTCACCCACCAACATTCTTTACGATATCAACGAGTGGGGTAAGAACTTGTTCTTCTTTGCAAAATCTATGTGCATTCTCAGCATCCATATCATTAATTCAACTTAAAAATGTAGTAGAAGCCCTACTTGAACCTGAATGAGTGGAGGCCATGCAAGAAGAATTAAATCAATTTGAAAGAAACCAAGTTTGGACTCGACCAAACGACCTTCTTACCGCCTAGTAATAGGAACCTAATGGGTTTTCAACAACAAACTAGATGAGGGAGGTTTGGTAGTAAAAAATAAGGTCGGACTAGTTGCTCAGGAATATAACTAAGAAGAGAGAATTGATTGGGGGAAACCTTTGCACCCGTGGCTAGGATTGAGGCAATCATAATTCTCTTAGCATTTGCTTCTAGCATGAACATCAAGCTTTATCAAATGGATGTTAAATGTGTATTTCTTAATGGTTATATTCAAGAAGAATTTATGTTGAGCAACCCCTAGATTTGAAAATTCTTAATTTTTAAATCATGTTTTCAAATTGTAAAAAACTTTATATGATGCGAAACAAGCTCAGAGAGCTTGGTATGAAAGACTAAGCAATTTCTTGGTTGAAAATGACTTCAAAAGAGGTCTTATTGACAAAACTCTTTTTACAAAAACTAAGGGGAATGATTTTCTTATCATTTAGATCTATGTTGATGACATTATATTTGGAGCTACTGATGAAACTCTATGCCAAGAGTTTTTGAGTTAATGAGACAGGAGTTCCAAATGAGCATTGAAGGTTTGTTCTTGGAGAGGTTAAGTCACCCAAGAGAGAGGGGGTGAATAGGGTGATGAAATATTTTTGAAAAATATCAAACAGTTTTGCATAGATCAAACTAAGAAACAAATTTTGAGTCTAGATTAGATTCGAAAGTTAAGTACAAACGAAATACGTGGAAACCCTCCTGCGAAAGAAAACCACGAGACAGTGCTAATTCAAGCACCAAGTCAAATCCACTAATTGAATCCTAAATTACAAAGGACTGACTCTTACTAGAATTGCTCCCTTAGATAATTCCTTTACAAGTTTTCCTAGACCCAAAAGTTCCCTTATCCGATTTATTACGTCTTGGCTGAGTTAATCCTTATAGTCGGGGACAACTCAGCTGAGTTAACCCTTATAGCACAATCAAGGGACTTTAGAAAGAATGTAAAGAGTAGAAGTGATTACAAGACTTTCTTTACAACTCGGAAAGTAAGAAATACAAAGTTGGTGTTGTAAAAGCTAGAAGATTGAGTAAGAGTAGAATATATTCGGTTCTAGCAATATATTCAGCAATCTTCAAGTCTTGTGGAGTGACTTCTATTTATAAGCATCAAGGCGAGAATGACGTTTGAGACTAGTTCTAGACCGATGAGCCTCAATAGACTGTTGTAATGGCTAGTCCGAGTCATTCAAAAAGATCCGTTGAGATGTGAACATTCTATAGTGATCCTTGGCTCAAAAGATTATCAACCTCCGGCGGTGATTGAAATATGGGGTGGAAACAACCGTTAGACTCAAAGTTGAAGTTTTCCAATTTTGGAAACAAACAACCACGACACGGTGTCCGAGCCATCTCCGGAAATGGGTGATTTACGTACGTTGGTGTTTAACGACTAGAAGCCGGTTGCTTTTACTTTTCAAAAATAGATTAGGCTTGTTTAATCAACCTACAAAAGCAAATCAAAGTGAGACTCAAAGTATAAAAATACTTTGTCCAAGATTAGGCAAAGATAATAATTAATTTAAAGTAATTAAGCACTTAATTATCTTCGGCCTAAAACAATGGAATTTTCGACTCTAATATTCATTAAGTTCAGATTCTATCTTGAGTCAATCCTTAAAATGATCAAGTTAGAAAGAATAAGATATCAAAATTTATAAACTTGATCAAGTAAATAATTCTCAATAAATAAACTGACTTAGAAATTAGAATTAACGTTGTTATTCTTTTCCACTTGAAACACAAAGTCGGTGCTTAGAATAAAAGTGTTAGAGAAGTTATTTACTCATGCGATTGTTTTGAGTTGTGTACGAGTAGGTCGAAACACGGTTAAGAAATGTTATGCTTGAAGAATGGTTTACGAGTGGGTGAGAACAAGATGAAAACTTAGATATGAGTTTCTATAAAGCTTAGAATGACTTAGAATAAAAAACCTAAGAGAGATAGAGAGTTATAATTGAGTCTTCAATCTCCCCTTTTTGATGAAAGGCATTCCATACTTAAGATAGAAACTAATCGGTTCAAAGAGTTAAGTTTTCATAGAGAAATGATCGAGCACGAGTATTAATCGGAGCAAGAAAAATAATGATGAGTATTTATCGGTTCAGCTCGAGATCAAAACATAACTTAGAACATGTTTCTTGAAGTAATCAGAGAAAAGATGTTAAGGAGAAAAGAGATAATATCACAATAAATGTAAAATAGGTACTCGAAACAAATATGCTCAGAAATAAGCTAATTTCATTCATTGCGAGAAACATTTGTACAAGAACAAAATAAAGTAAAGTAAACTCGAGAAAACAACTAAGGGATAAACTCCCCTAAACCAAACATCTATTTTTCTATCTTTTCTCTCCCATATGCATTTCACCAAAAATAACATAAGGAGGGAGGAAAGAACAAGTAAATACATAAAGATGTTGGACAAAACAAAATAAAATAAAGAAAACTAAAGAAAGCCGAGTTTGAAATAAGGAAAGAGGGGCGAGTCTAGCGTGAGGTTAGAGATCAAGCTATGCGCTTGCGCTGTATGCTTGAGTGAAAGTAGCACTGGCAAGGGGGCATCAAAATGGGTATATCGATAGTGAAAGGATTCGGGTTTTGTGAACCAGAGCGAGATCTTCCTCTTTTTCCTCTTCTTTCTCAAAGACTCGCTGCTGGCTTCGACTTTGAGGCGGGGGCCTTAGATTGGCCAACTTCACTCGCCTCTTTTGAGGGACCTTGAGTGTGATCTAAAGAGATCACCTCGGGTTCTTTGTTACCACTGGTCCTCGGGTTGAGCAACTCCTTCCTCCTTTTCTTCTTCTTCTTCTTTTTCTTCTTTAACCTCTCCATGTCCTTTGTTTGCTTCTTTTTCAACTTCTTTTGAGTTAGACTTGAAAGGGCTGGCGGACTCCTCAAATTCTTCAGAGGATTACGAGTCGTTGTCTACCTTTGATCTTCTCTCTTGGACGCACTTGAATTTGATCGCGTTATTCCTTGATCACCTCCTTGAGCTCAAAAATCAGAGCTTGGCTTTGCTTAAGCTGAGTTTGAGCTTGGCTTTGCATCGAGTCATAGTTGGGATGAAAGCACTGGAAAGAGCTCGAGTTGATTTCAACTCTAAGGCTAGAGAAGCAAGTTTGTTGGCCAACTTCTCAAGAAGCACGATAGAAGGGATAGGCATAGAATTAGAAGGTCCAACATTTAGACGTGGGACCTTTAGAGTTGTTTGAGTGCGAGGTGGTAACTCGGACAAATGAACCCGGACACCGAGGCTTGACTTCTCGGTATCCAAGACTCCTGCTAAGGCAAATGACATGCTCCAAGATAGATTGAGGGTCGAAGGAAGAGGGACCCCAAGCTGAGTGAAAACAGGAGTGAGAAGAGCTCCGAAGGGATATGGACTTAAGCGCTCTCGGGTTGTCCCACCCGTTGATTTTGATCGTGAACCGGATCTGGAAGCGTGACGGTAGATGAACAAGGCTGAAGTGGGCTTGTTGTGAATTTTGTGGTGGCGAACGGTGTATGAAAAAGATAAAGGTTAGGAAACGAGAATGAAATAGCGAGATTGTTCTAGAGATGAAATAGTGTGATTGTTCTAAAGAGTAATGAGGCTTAGCGAAAATGAGCCAAGTGATTAGAATACGATGAAGCATTTAGTAGCTCTTAGCTTTATTTCAACAGCGTGTATGTAGGCTATTGACCTCTCGCCAAATAAGAAACTAAGCTCTCTATTCATAGAGAAATGATTAGGTCACAAAATGACCTAATAAGTAAGCAAGAAGTCGTCCAAAATTGCAAAACCGGATCGACCTGAATCCAAAAAGATCGGGTAAGTTAGGACTAATCAAAATGCATCTTAAAAGAAATTCATAAGATAAAGTCATGTTAAATGGTTAATAGATGATGAAGCTAAGACTTTTAACTTAGAAGTCTACTTATAAAAATTTAAGGACTCGGTTTTACTTTAGAAAGTAGAAACTAACTCAATCACTCTACCTAAGCTTGGCTGAGCCACTGAGTTATGAGAAACTAACAAACTCGGTATGTCTCTCTTGTTGTTGTAGGTCAATATTCAAAGGATCATTCAAAAGGTCACCTTGTAGTTGGTGGAGCGGTGCTCCGGCATTGATGGTTTGTTCTTCGATTCGTGCAAACCCTATTCTATTAATAACTCTTAGGCCCTTCTATAGCCTCTGTAATTTCCTATGAATTATCACCATGAGATAGGCTTGGATTTGTTGTTTCCAGACCTTATATATTGTATCTTTATAGTTTAGGGAGACATCTTACATATTATTGTATATAAACCTCTTTGGTTGAGGTTTGTATTGCTTGAGTCTGTGAGATTAATATGACCAGTATGATTAGATATATCATGAGCTAAGAAATGAATAGGTTCCCCTCTAAATAGATCAATCGAAGAAGAATATCATAGGCTCTATTAATTTTGGAATATATTCTGGTACCATTAATATGATTATTGAACCAGGTGGATCTATGTCCAATCCACTTTAGTTCTTCTAGATCACATGCCTCAATACATTCATGGAACTCAATTTAGTCTCTAGGATCTACTTTATTGCCACCAATTCTATCATCACATGTCCAAATATTGTTAAGCTCACCCACAACCAGCCAAGGTTCATCATTGTTTCTAGCCATTTCTCTTAATGAATTCTAGACATCAAATGTCAATGCATCATCATTAAAAGTACGAGTTGAGTAGAAAAATTAGGTAGCCGACTCTAATCTAGGACCCGACGGGTCTAGACCCAGAACCAGATTGAACCAGGACTAGGATTGGGTCCAATATTTAGGACTAGGTTAGAACCAGGTCCGAGACCAGGAGAGTAAAAATGTGGACAACAACCCAAGTCCGTTACCCGAAACCAATATATATATATATATATATCAATTAGTTAATCATTTTAAATCATCATGGTCCTTCCTATTTCTTCAAGAGTTATGTTCTTTCTCTTCACTAGTCCATTTTGTTGAGGAGTTCTAGGTGCTTAAAAGTTGTGGGAGATGCCATTCTTGTCGGAAAAGTCGGTATATTCAGAGTAATTGAACTCTCTTTCATGGTCGGCTCAAATTCTCCTGATCCGAATGTTAGACTCCACTTGTATTTTCCTACAAATCTTAGTGAACTATCTAAAGGCTTCATTCTTGTTTTTAGAAAACAAACCCATGTAAATCGTGAGTAATCATCAAGAATGACTAGTACATATGATTTACCTCCTAAGCTTTTAATAGGAATTTCACCGAGACAAATCCATATGTATTAATTCAAGCACTTTGGATGTAGAAACAGTTTTAAGTGGCTTAAACAATGACCTTACATGTGTGCCCTTTGTGCATGCATCATAGATTTTATCTTTCTTAAATGAACAATTAGGAGGTCCTCTGACTAACCCTTGAGATATAAGTTTCTTAATAGTGTGCATACTAATATGACCCAATATATGATGCTAAGTCCAATAATCATCATTAAGCTGAAGCTTTTCAATAGGATAAATCTTGACTGGAATCGAAACGAGGAATAGCATAGGTGTTACCTAACCTCCGATTGGAAAGCTTTGTCTCTTTGGTGATTGCATAAGAAATGAAGCGGTTGGTCGGAGTCAATCTTCCCCTCTTTCCCTTTGTCACACAGTTGAGAGATACTCGAAGCTTATACTTGAGTCCCTTGACGAGATAAATTGGATTGATTGAGTTGTCTCCTTGTCCAACTCTACCGATGCCAACAAGCTTTCCTTTATTGTTATCTTCAAATATGACCTTTCCTCCTTTCATTTCTTCTAGTTTTGAAAAGAGTCTTGAACTACCAAACATGTGGCGAGAACATCCACTATTTAAGTACTAGTGGCCTTTGTGTTTTTGAGTGACACTGTAAGACGAAACAAACTAACCCTTCTCATTTCCTCTTACAAACCAAGTAATTATCTTTACTTGTGGTCATTTTATGAGGAAGAGCACTTTTAGGAACCCAAATTTGAATGATTTTGGGTTTGGTCTAATTTTGAGTCTTCTTCTTTAGAAATTAAGTCTGTGTCTCTTTCTTTTCAAATCCTTTCCTTTTGTAAACTGGTTGAGAAGATTTTTTCTTAAAAGATGGTATGGGCTCAGTCCCTTTCTTCTTTGAATGAATGGCACCATGCTTAACCTTCATGAACTTAATCGTTACGGAGTTAGTTTTTAAAAGACTTTTGTAGGAATCATCTTCCTATTCAGCATTGAAACCAAGTCCTTTTTTAGAAAAGAAACACACTGAGAACCAAGTAACCAATCAAGGTTTTTCTAACCTTGAGTAAGTTTCAAAACCAACTCCTGAGATTCGGTGAACTTTTGTTTCAATTTCTCATTTTCTAATTTGAGGCACTCAAAATGAGTCTCATTGTCTTGAGTACTAGTCTCAAGCAGTTGTAGGTTTTGTGTTAGTTTTTCTTAATTATTCTTCAAACACTTTTTCTCAACACTAAGGGACTCTACTTTCTCTTTAAATTTAGAAGAATTAGAATTGGATTTTTCCCCAAAGTAAAATTGTATCTAGCTACATGTTTGGAGAATTTATGAATGTAGTTGATTACCTCCTAAGGATCTATTTCCTCGGTATCCGTAGCTTCATTTTTGACTCATATTTAGCTTATGAGTATGTCAAGTCCATGAGATACTTCTACTCATCGTCTGTATCTTCATCCTTTTCGATTCATCATTGCTCCATATGGAAACCACAACCTTTTTCTTCTTTATGTCTTTTCACCTCATTGGATAGTCCTAGACTGTGTGCTCTTTGTAGCCACACTCAAAACAACCAGGGTTCTTAGTTAAAGATAAATTTGAAGGAGATGAGTGTTTATCTTTTCTATCTTTTTGAAGAACCCTTGTTTAGGATTCTTATGCCACTTTTTGTATTGAATCATCTTTTTGAATCCTCGGGCCGGAAGTGCCATGGCGTTTTCTTCAGAATACGAGGAGCTCAAACATGGACCAGGTTCATTTAGGGCCTTGAGGGTAATGTTTCTTTTGGTGCCTGCCTCGGATTCTTCTTCCTCTAGATGTAACTTATGAGAAGGAGTTTCCCAATGAGCTTATCCGGCTTTAGTTGCATAAGGTCCTGAGCTTCTTTAATTGCGGTTACCTTGGGACCCCATCTCTTCTTCGGTAGACTTCTTAAAATTTTTCGACGGTCTCTTGATGAGAAATTGTGCTTCCAAGGGACTTAAGATTGTTGACAATGTCGGTGAAGTTGATGTACATCCGAGTTATATTCTCCTTAGCCTCCATCATGAACATCTCACACTTATGGATATACGAGACTTCTCTTTGCTTACCTCACTTGATTGGTACCTTCATAGGTAGTTACTAGTGTGTCCCATACTTCCTTGGTAGTATCACATCCATATAATTTGCTTGAATTCAGCTACATCGATGGTGTATATCAAAATGTTCATTGCTTTGAAGTTTTTACGTGCCTCTCATTTTCTTCAATAATGAATTCGACTTTACTTTGGCTACTGAGTGGGTGCCATCCATCTTGGTGGGAATGTAGTTGCCATTACAAATGATATCCCAAACTTCTTCATCACGAGTGTTGGATGAAGCACTCTTTGATCCTCTTTGAGTGTGCAAATTTTGATCCCTTGAACTTGGGTAGTACGGTGAAAGATCTTCCATCATCGAACTCTCCATAATTAAGAGCCATCTGATCTTTAAACCTTAGATTGTTAGATCCTTTGAGAAGGATAGGCTCGATATCAATTGAAGGTTTTCTCTTGAGAGTACGAGTCACTCTAGAGGGGGTGAATATGGTGAGAAGGAAGTTTTGTGGAATTAAAGGATTTTCACCCAAGTCATAACTAAGAAAATAGATTGTGAGTCTAGAATGAACTCGGAAAGCAAGAACATAGACAAATATGTGGAAAACCTCCAAGGGTAGAAAACCACGGACGAGTGTCAATCTAGAGACCAAGTGAAATTCACTATTTTGAATCCACAAAATACAATGACGAGACTCTTACTGAATTGCTCCCTTAGATAATTCAATACAAATTTTCCTAGGCATAGAAGTTCTCTTATCCGCCCTAGTACTTCCAATTGAGTTATCCCTTACAGCTAGGCATAATTAAGCTGAGTTGCCCCTTACAACTCAATCAAGGAAACTACACGAAGTAATGAAAGTAAGAGTTTGACTGATTACAAAACTTCTTCTGTTTGAACTCCGAAGTTGAGAAAAACTTAAGTATAGAGTTGAAAGCTAAAAAGATTAAGAGAGTAAGATTAGAGTTCGAGTTCTAGCAATCTCGTCAATCTCGTAAGTCTTATAGAGTGCCTTTAATTTATAATAAGCGGGGTAGATAGCCTTTGTGACTAATCTTGGACTCGGAAGCTTCACAAGCGGTTGTAATGGATATTTTGAGTCCCTCAAAAGAGAATCACTATAAAGATGAATGTTGTGCATTAGTCCTTGGCTCAAAAGTGGTCCAAGCCACTAGTTGTGACTGAAATCTAGGGTGGAAACAAGCTGTTAGACTCAAAGTTTGAGTTTACCGAAAATGGAAACAAACAACCACGACACGGCGTCTAAGCTGTCCTAGAAATAGGGTTTTTATGTCTGCTGGCGTTTAATGGTAAGAAGAAGGTTGCTTTTACTTTTCAAATTGAGATTAAATCACTTTAATCATCCTACAAAAATAAATCAAGGTGGTACCCAAAGTATAAAAATACTTTGGTCCAAGATTAGTTAAGGATAAAAGTTAACTTAAATAATTAAGCACTTGATTATCCTTAGCATGAATAAAAGGAATTTTACGAGTCTAATATTCAATATGTTCTAATCCCATTTTGTGTCTATCTTTTAGGTGAATGAAGAATTAAAATTGCATATACACACTGCATCAATTTGCCAAATAAATAATCTAAGTTAATAGATAGGCTTGACTTAGAGTTTGAATTAATGCAATATTTCCTTTTCAACATGTGCAATAAGTCGAGCTTATAATAAGTTATGAATGTGAAATTATTTAGGCATGAAGACTATTTGAGTTGCATTTGAGTGGGTTAGAAGCCTAGAGATAAGCGTTTTAGTCAACATATGGTTTACGAGTAGGTTAGACAAAAATGAAAACTTAAAGATGAGCTTCTCAAGATGTGTGAATGACTTGAATTCAAAACTATAGAGAGAGAGAGTGTGTGTTATACCCGAGTCTTCATGTTCCACCATGCAACCTGAGGGAATCGCCCAAGACTAAATTAAGTTGAGAGCCTTTCCCTTTCCACTTCAAGATAAGGCTATAAATTGGTTGTATCACCTACCCCTTAAAACATTCTCTACAAGGACCCAAGTTCATAAAGTATTTTTAGAGAAATTTTTCCCGCATCTAAGATTGGGTCAATCGAAAGGAAATTTGTTGCATTAAACGAATGACTGGGAGACTTTCCATGAGTATCGAGAATATTTTAGTATATTACGTGCTAGTTATCCCCAACATCAATTCTATGAGAAGTTATTGATTCAATATTTTTATGAGGGTTTAATGCATATAAATAGAAATATCATATATGTTGCTAGTGAAAGGGCCTTGTTTAACAAGGCTCCAGCTCAAACTAGAAAACTACTTAATATTATGGCTAAAAATACTCAACAATTCGAAATTGGAGATACCCAACTTAGGAAAGCTAATGAGTTCAATTTAGGTCCATCGGTAGAGAACCGGTTGTTCGAAATCACTACTATGTTCAAAAACTCATCGCTGGAGGATTTACGAATGTAATAGTTTGTGGTGTTTTCTATTTAGACGATCATCCTACTCATACATGCCCCACACAATTTAGGGAAATGTGAATGCTACTTTTTCCAACCAAGTCGAATGAACTATGACCCATTCTCCAAAACATACGAGTAAAGAATGCAGAGACTACCCTAACTTTAGGTATGGATTTGAAGAAAACCCCTACAATGTGATCAATCCTTTTCTCAGGATAGAATTAATTATCTTCTAGAGCAAGTCATTAAGAAGATGGATAACCATAAAAAGAAGACTGGCCTTAGGTTCCAAAGTTTAGAGATGACCATTAAGTAGATTCAAGAGAGATAGACTACTAAGAAGCTACTGCCCCTTTTCATAATAGATTGATAAGCACAACTCCTAAGTTAAATAACAAGATGTCTTAGAAACATTGAGGAAGGTAGAAATCAACGTTCCGCTCTTGGATACCATCAAGAAACTATGTCACTATGCTAAGTTCTCGAAAGAGTAATGTACTAAGAAATTAAAGTCGAAAGGGAACAAAAAGGTAAGTGTAGGGAAGAATGCATTTGCTATTTTCCAAAACAAGCTTCCCTAAAGTGCAAGGATCTAGGACACTACATCTGTTTAGTGTGGAAAATTCAATTGAAGGAACCTTGAGCTGCAGGTTGTGTCGAGCCAAAGACAGTAAACAAAGGCGCTGGTTGGGAGGCAACCCAACATGTTTTTTCTTTTTTTTTTTCCAGGGAAGTTTATATTAATTTTTACTTTGGTTTCATTATATTATTTTGCATGCATTAGGGATAATGCATGAATTAAGTGTCGACGGAGTGCATCCGACTTTTAATTTTATGCATTTAATTATATTCTCTTTTTATAAAAAAATGGAAAATGTTTTTAGTGTCTATAAAGAAATGCATGAACATGAATATATGCTAGGTTAACTTCATTAAATTTTCCAAATGTAGTCTTTTAACGCTTTGTAAGTGAGAAGTTTTGAGCATGTTAATTATGATTCGAGTTGTTTGAGTTGATTCTCACATATCTCTTCAATTAGTGACAATTATAGTTTTGTATTTTTATTTGATCATGCTATATGAATGTGATAAAGGTAATAAAAAGACTTATACTATTTACCTAGACTACTTAATTAGCACAACAACTCATTGAAATTGTGATTTTTCTTGTGTTGCTTAATAAAGTTTATAATATGTTAGTTTACTTGACACAAGTTGGTTCAAGGGCTATGGTACTTGTGCCCCTTACGCTAGTTATGAATGAAATGACCTGAGCAGGAAAAGTTAACCGTGTTAACGACCATTATGAATAGAGTAACATGGGTAGGACTTGTAGCTCACACAATTTCGCCCTAATTTTAGGTTTGAATTTGAGCAATATGAATGGAGTACCCCATATTAGAACAATCGTGCCCCTTTTGGGTCGATCAATGGCTTGAACCATACTAACAAAAAGAAAAAAAAAAATTATAAAGTGTTAACTCCACCAACTCTATTTGAGTGAGTGCAAGATAGGGGCTGCTATATTTCTAAGACCCTATATAGGCCTTAAATATGTTCTTGAATGGAGTTTTGAAGAAATAAAATGAATGAAAAGAAATAGAAATAAAGTAAGCTAAAAAAGAAAATTACAAGAAGAGTTTTTATACATTTTTAGTGAGTTATCTATCTTCATTCAATTGTGGCTATAACGATAATGCACCTTAATTTTTTCTATCTTAAAACTTTGTAGACCTCTTGATAGGTAAATTTGTGTTTGAATGTGATGGATAATTTTTTATCTTACTTAATAAAATAGAAGTTGTGAGGTTGATGAATAAACTTTCGTTAATCATTCAATGTTTAGTTTTTCACTTATTGGGAAATGAAAATTTGTAATGAAACTATTTTTAAAGCAATGTAAGCATAGTATATACTTCATGTTTTCACGTGTGTCTAAAAAGGCATAATTTTAGGCGAATCTTGGATTTCTTTGCACGAGAATTTCCAAATTCTAAGTGTGAGCAAATTCGTTAAGTAACATTTTATACATATTTTTAGTTGTTATTTAATTTATATTATATAGTTTATTTTAGCTAGAGAGTTGGCTTCCTTTTATAGATGACCAGGCGAGTAGCCGTTACCTCCATCTTCCGACTGGAAGTCCCTTTATGACCGTTGTGTAGGATTTTCCGAGTCACTCGGAAAATATCCGTTGATATATGAACGTTAGACAACGGCTCTTGACTTCCTTGAACGTGTCTAAAACCACCGGCGCTGTCTTCAAAAGTAAGGTGAAAACCACCAGTTAAGCTTGGCGTTTCGGTTTTCAAGATTTGGAAACGGACAACCACGACACAATCTTTTGGGGCTAGGTCGAGAGAATGGGAAAAGCCATGTCTGCTGGTGATTTGATGTTTTGAAGCCGGTTACTTTTGTATTTCAAAAAGTGTATCCTCGTTTGAATAACCTACAAAAGTAAATCAAATTAGTTCTCAAAGTATAAAATACTTTGGTCCAAGATTAGACACGAGATAATAATATAATTAAGATAATTAAGTGACTAATTATACGAGTCGGAAAAAGAATGGAATATTACGAGTCTAATATCCATGAAACTCAAAATTCCATCCGAGTTAGTCTAAGCGAGAATCAAGTTATATTGTCGAACCTATTGTTAATACATACTTAAGCAAAAGTCATTGTATTCACTCACAATCTTCTACTTACAACTCCACTCGTAATTCATTATATTCGAGTTGTGAGGTCTTGTACTTAGGTACAAACACTCTCTTCTTACTTTTTAAGTAAGGTCCCTTGACCGAGCTCTAAAGGTTAACTCAGCTTAGTTGTCCCTAGTCTGTAAGGGTTATCTCAGCTAGGAAGTACTAGATCGAGATAAGGGAACTTCTAAGTCTAGGAAAAACTTGTAAAGAGTTGTTTAAGGGAGCAACTCGGGTTCGATCGATCTACGGTATTTTGTGGACTCAAAATAGTGGATTTGACTTCGTGCTTGGATTAGCACGGTCCGTGGTTTTCCGCCCGGGAGGGTTTCCACGTACTTGTTGTGTTTTCACTTTACGAGTACATTCTAGACTCGAGACAGATTCATAGTGTTAGCTTTATCCGCTTCTTTACTCCTTACTGCATTTACGAGTACATACTTTTCGACCACATTTCGGACTCGGAATGCGCCTCTGTCTATGTCTTGATCAAAAGTGTTTGTTTTTATAAAAATCTTCCACCACCCTATTCACCCCCTCTAAGGTGATCCGAGTCTCTCCTCGAGCAAACCTTCAATACAAATACTCAAAATTTACAACAAACTCAATATTCACGAGCAATCATTCAATATTCACAATAAATCCATTTGGGTTTCGAAATTACTAATAGTTTAGAGTATAAGACTACCCACCGGAATTCTACGATTTGAGAGCTGGATTGAGTATTCTGCGTTCTGCCGGGTTACGGCCTCTCGCTTTCTCTTGCTTTTCTTGCCTCTGGCCCCCGGTTTAACCCGCTCGAGCTTTCTCTCTTGCTCTATTTCTGGTCAAGTCGGCTTCACGACCGCCTTTGGATGCCTAATATAGCTTTAAATTCTTTAGGCGGGGGCATAGTTCTTTATCCCCAAGCCTAAAGACATGGTGGTGAGGATCCCAAAAGCCCACAATAGCCCTTAAGAAAGTCTAATAGAGTTTCACCGGCGAACACTAAATAATGAATTCAGCCCATAATTCGACAAACCTAATCTTTCGGTGTTGCTCATCTTAGGCATCCATCAAGACAAGTCACTTATGAAGTTAATTTTTTCTTAGAAGAGAATAGAAGCCACTAGATTTTCTATTCGATTCACAAAAGATTTTGCGTAAGTCGTAATTTTAAGCACGGCGTGGATCCTTTTTATAGGAGTTTTTGGAGCTTTAGAGTCCTACTACATCTCAACTACTGCAACTCGCTGAAACCCCGATTTTCACGGGTGGTAGGCGCTGGCCACCACCTTGGTCCAACCGATTCGGTTTCTTTTTATCCCAAGCACTCCTTGGGCCGAGATCTTATCTTTTCATCACAGCCTATTACATTTGCACCGTATAGTTATTTTGGACCATCCACTTGAGTTTTCCCATTTTCATTTTTATTATTTTCTTTTGGGGAAAATGGGGGCTAGTGCAATTTTTCGATTTGTCTTTGTAATTTTTTCCTAAGACTTTTCACGTCATATTTAATAAAAGAATGCATTTTTTTAGAAATCGAGTCATCTTGCATTTCATCCCATTGCATAAGAGTCACACCATTACAAAGTAAATATTAAACAAATAATAGCACCCTACAAGGGACTTTCCAATCATCAACACCGAAGTAGATAGGAATCTACTACTCATCGCCATCGAAGCATCATCGAAGATATAGTTCCCGAGTCCTCTAAGACTGATGTGGAGAATAAGTCACCTTCACCACCTTGAGAAGAGCTACCTCAGTAGTCATAAGATTGAGAAGCTTCATGGGATGGTCATGTTGTAAGAATCCCTAGGAAAATAAAGTGGGTTTCCATGCCGATCAAAAACTTGAAGCGGTAAGATGTTTAGACTCTCTTCGGCAGAATTGGGTCTCGTGCTAGACCAACTAGGCCCAAAAGTGCTAGGCCCCACTGAAGACTCAAACTACGAACTTATATCATTCGGGTATTATCAAGGACTCGGTACAAACCTCATCCCTCCTAAGTTTTGATTATAAGTCATTACGAGTCATATAGAAACTATTGCATATGTTTTCATTCGATTCGATGTTTACGAGTTACTCGGAATACACATTCTTGTTCATAAACTCACACTGATGTTTACGAGTCACTCGGACACCACTTAGATTTATTGCATGATCAAATAATCTCTCTAACACTTTTAATCTAAATTCCGACTTCATATTCGAAGTAAAGTGAATTACAACGTTAATTCATCTTTCTAAGTCGACATGCTTGTTAGAGAATTATTTGTTTAGATAAAGTACTTATACTCGATATTTTCTTTATAACTTGATCTTTTGACTCGATGGATTACGAGTGTAATGAATTTTAGACTCGAGAAAATTCCACTCCTCTAGGCCTAAGATAATTTTACACTTAATTATCTTAATTAAATTATTGTCTATGTCTAATCTTAGACCAAAGTATTTTATACTTTGAGAACTAAAATTGTTTACTTTTGTAGATCATGTAAAAGAGATTATCCTATTTTTGAATTACAAAAGTAGCAGGCATCAAGTCGTCAATCACCGCAGAGAAGGCTTCTCTACTTCTCAACAAGGCTCGGACGCTATGTCGGGGTTGTCTGTTTGCAAAACTTGAAATCTTCAGCGCTAAGCTCAACGGTGGGTTCCACCTTACTTTTTAGACACCACCAGCTATTTGGAGCACCTTTTGGAGTCAAGAGCCGTTGCACAATGTTCACATCTCAACGGATCTTTTACGAGCGACTTAGAAGAACTGTTACAACGGTAACAAAGGACTTCTATTCGGAAGATAGTCACAACGGCTAATCCGCTTGGTCATCTATAAATAGAAGCCAATTCTCAAGACTTGAAGATTGCTGGAATTATTGTCAATACACATTATTTAAGCAAAAGCCATTGTAATCATACTCAATCTTCTATTTACAACTACCAACTTGTAATTCATACTTTTTAAGTTGTAATGTCTTGTAATCACTCACATATTCTCTCTTACTTTCGAGTAAGGTCCCTTGACTGAGCTTGAAGGGTTAACTCAGCTCGGTTGTCCCTAGCTGTAAAGGTTATCTCGGTTAGGAAGTACTAGATCAAATAAGGGAACTTCTAAGTCTAGGAAAACTCTATAAGGAATTGTCTAAGGGAGCAATTCGGTAGAGTCGATCTATTGTATTATGGATTCAAAATAGTGGATTTGATTTGGTGCTTGGATTAGCACTGGCTGTGGTTTTCTACCCCAAGAGGGTTTCCACGTATATCCGAGTTCACACTTTTACGAGTTCAATCTAGACTCGGATTGTCTTGATTATTTCTTTCAAGCTCAAATCTTCCAAGTTTGTTAAAATATCCTCATCACCCTATTCACCCCCTCTAGGGTGACTAAGACTCTCTAAGAGCAAACCTTCAATTGGCATCGAGCCTAGCCTTTCGAAAGGATCTAATAATCCAAAGGTCTAAAGATCAAATGGCTCGAGAACAATGGAGAGTTCGATGAAAAAAGATCTTCTAGCGGACCAGACAAAGTTCAAAGGATCAAATTTCGTACACTTGGAAGAAGTTCATGGAATGCTTTCTATTGGATCACGATGAAGATGTATAGAACATCATACAAGAAGGCAACTATATTCCAATGAAGATGGAAGATACAAGACACTGTGCCTAAAGCAAAGTCCGAATACATCACTGAAGAGGCTGAAAAGGTCATAAAGAACTTTAAAGCGATGGACATTCTAATATACGCCATCGGCTCGGAAGAATACAACAGAGTGTCGGCTTGTGACATAGCCAAAGATGTGTGGGACACTCTTGTTAGCAAGTATGATGGAACCAGCCAAGTAAGACAAGCGAAGATAAGTCAATATCTTGACAAATACAAGCTGTTCAAGATGGAGCTAGAAGAAAATATCGCTCGAGATATTATACGCTTAAATGAGATTACAAACAATCTCAAATCTCTAGGTAGAAAGATTTCCCATGAACAGGTGTGCGAGAAAAATCCTAAGGAGTCTACTCAAGAGAAGATGGGGTCCCAAGGTGACAACCATAAAGGAAGCTCAAAACCTTTGACAACTAAAGTCGGACGAGCCGATTGGGAAGCTACTTACCCATGAAATCCGAGTTGGAAGAAGAGGATGCCGAAGTGAGCACTATGAAGAATATTGCGCTAAAGGCATCGAAGCGAGAGGAGAAAATCCGAGTTCCTCGGATTCGGAAGAAGATCCCATGGCACTCATTGCTCATGGCTTCAAAAGAATGATGAAGCACAAGAAATGGGATAAGAGGCTAAGGGAAGAGTTCTACAAGAAATATAAGAAGGATAGAAAAGGTAAACACTCATCTCCTTCAAAGTTATCTTTAACTAAGAACCCTGGCTATTTTCATTGTGGCGACAAAGATCACATAGTCAAAGACGCGCCAAGGACGAAGAGAGATAGAAAGAAGAAGAAGGCTGTGATGGCCACTTAGAGTGATGAAGATTCATCCGAAGATGATGAAGACTCGAGACGATTCAAAATGTCCGATGGCTCTATCGGACTCGAAGCCGAATCGAAGTCGGACTACGACAACTCAAACAATGAGGAGACAAATCCTTAGGAGGTAACTCGAGAAAAGACAAAAGGTCATTGATACCTAGGCAGGTGGATGCTCACGCCACATATCGGGAGATTCAAGACTCTTTTTGAGTTGGAAGATTATAAAGGAGAAAAAGTCACTTTTGGAGATGACGAGTAAGGGCAAGATAGTTGGAATAGGCCGGATTAGAAAAGGAGACAACCTGGTCGGCCAGTCTATCTTGTCAAGGGATTAAAGTACAATCTACTCAACATCTCTCAACTATGTGACAAAGGTCAAGAGGTAAGATTCACTAAGACCAATTGTTATATTTACGATGCAACTACCAAGGAGACTAAGCTCTCGGGTAAAAGATCGGGTAATACCTACATTATTCCTCTTTCTTACCCTAGTCGAAATTTACCTGGTTTAAAAGCATCTCTGCATGATGATTCTTGGACATGGCATCGTAGACTAGGTCATGTTAGCATGCATACTATCAAAAAGCTTGCATCTCATGGTTTAGTCGAGAGGATTACCTAAGCTGTGGATTGGGACATCCAAAGAAGTCAAGAGCCGTTGCCCAACGTTCACACCTCAACGGATATTTTCTTAGTCACTCGGAAAAATCATTACAACGAGTCACAAATCACTTCTAATCAGAAGATAGAGACAACGGCTAATCTGTCCGGTCATCTATAAATAGAAACCACTTCACAATACAAGAAGATTGCTTGAACTTATTGCTTGAAATTATATCTCTCTGCGTAATTCTCATTCAATCTTCTACTTACAACTCCAACTCTGTAGTTAACATCTTTACGAGTTGTAAAGTCTTCTAATCGAGTCACAAACACTTATTCTTACTTTACGAGTAAGGTCCCTTGACTGAGTTGTAAAGGTTAAGTCAGCTCGGTTGTCCCTAGCCAGTAAAGGTTACGTCGGTTAGGAAATACTAGATCGAGATAAGGAAGCTTCGAGTCTAGGAAAATCTTATAAGGAATTGTCTAAGGGAGGAATTTTGGTTGAGTCTATCTACTGTATTTTGTGGATTCAAAATAGTGGATTTGACTTGGTGCTTGGATTAGCACTAACCGTGGTTTTACGCCCAGGAGAGTTTCCACGTACTTTACGAGTTAACACTTTTACGAGTCCAATCTAAACTCAAAATCTATTTACTGTCTCTATTACTGTTCAAAAGAGTTTGATTTTCACGAAAAATCTTCCATCACCCTATTCACCCCACCTCTAGAGTGACTTAGTCTCTCCAAGAGCAAACCTTCAACTAGTATTAGAGCCTAGCCTTTCGGAAAGGATCTAACTATCCAAAGGTTTAAAGATAAAATGGCTGAGAACAATGGAGAGTTCGATGAAGGAAGATCTTCCAGCGAGACCACAAAAGTTCAAAGGTTCTAACTTCGTGCATTGGAAGAAGCTCATGGAATGTTTTCTCTTGGATCACGATGAAGATGTCCGGAACATCATACAAGTAGGGAACTACATTCCAATGAAGATGGAAGAAATAAGACTTGTACCCAAAGCAAAGGTCGAGTACAACGAGTGAAGAAGCAGAAAAGTTCAAAAAGAACTCCAAGGCGATGAACATCTTAATATGTGCCATCAGCTAAGAAGAATACAATGGAGTGTCGGCCGTGACACAACCAAAGAAGTGTGGGATACGCTTGTCAACACTTATGAAGGCACAAGCCAAGTCGGACAAGCGAAGATAAGCCAATATCTTCGAAGTACGAGCTGTTCAAGATGGACCCGAAGAGAACATCACTCGAGATGTTCATCCGCTTCACTGAGATTACTAACAATCTCAAATCTCTGGGTAGAAAGATTTCCCTTAAGGAAATGTGCGGAAAGATACTCGAAGTCTACCCAAGAAAAGATGGGGTCCCAAGGTGACAGCCATCGAAGAGGCTTCGAACCTGTCCTTACCGAAGCCAAAAACTCATTGGGAAGCTACTCACTCATGAGATCCACCTGGAAGAGGAGGATACAGAGGTCGGCACTAAAAAGAACATCGCACTGAAGGGCTCGGAAAACAGAGAAGCAAATCCAAGTTCCTCCGACTCATAAGAGGATCCCATGGCACTTATCGCCAATGGCTTTAAAAAATGATGAAGCATAAGAGATGGGATAAGAGGCCGAAGGAAGAGTTCTATAAGAAAGACAAGAAGGATAGAAAAGGTAAACATTCTTCCCCTTCAAAGTTATCTTTAACTAAGAACTCCGGTCTGTTTTGAATGTGGCAGCAAGGAACACATAGTCAAAGATTGTCCCAGGAGAAAGAGGGATAGAAAGAAGAAAAAGGCTATGATGGTAATATGGAGTGATGAAGACTCATTAGAAGATGATGAGGACTCGAGATGATTCAAAGTGTCCGATGGCACTCTCGGACTGCGAAGTTGAATCGAGTCGGACTCGGATCACTCGGATAGTGAGGAAAAAAATCCTCGGGAGGTAATTGAATACCTCCTCAAGTTTTCCAAAGTTGATTTAGCCAAATATATTTATACTTTGGAAGAAAAATCCAATTCTAATTCTTCTCGGTTTAAAGAACAACTTGAGTCTATCATCTCCGAGAGCATCTCTTTCAAAAATGAATTACAAAAACTAAGACTTACTCTAAGAGAACTCAAGACTAGTGCTCAATCTAATGAGACCGAGTCCGAGTTACTTAGAAGAGAAAATGAGCATCCGACGCAAGAGCATAATGAGTCTCAAGAGCTTGTTTTAAAATTTACTCAAGGTCAGAAAAACCTTGACATGCTCTTAGGGTCTCAATGTGTCTCCTTCGGAAAAGAAGAACTTGGTTTGAACAAAGAGGAGGAATCAATTCCTACTCAAATCTTTTCAAAAGGATTCCAGAACTGTGAAGCTCGGGAAGGCTGAGCATGGTCCCATTCATGAGAATGAAAGGAGGACTAAGCCTAGGCTAGCTTAGAGGAGAAAACCATCTCCTCCTGTTTATAAAAGGAAAGAGTTTCAAAAGAAAGAGACACAGACTCAGTCTTCTAAAAGAAAGACTCGAGAATCGACCAAACCCAAAGTTATTCAAATTTGGGTTCCCAAGAGTCTTCTTCCTCGAAAAGGACCACAATAAAGGAAGTTACTTGGGTTCGTTAGAGGAAGTGAGAAAGGTTAGTTTATTTCGATTTGCAGGTGGCTCGGAAAAGAACAAAAGGGCATTGGTACCTGGACAGTGGATGCTCACGTCACATGTCAGGAAATCCAAGACTCTTTTCCAAGTTAGAAGAGTACAAGGGAGGCAATGTCACATTTGAAGATGACAACAAGGGTAAGATAATTGGGATAGGGAAGATTGGAAAAGGAAATGATCCGGTCAGCCCAAGTACATCTTGTCAAGGGATTAAAAAACAATCTACTTAGCATATCTCAACTGTGTGACAAAGGTCAAGAGGTAAGATTCACTCAAACCAACTGTTCCTACACTATTCCTCTTTCTACCAAGGAATATTAGCATGCATACTATTAAAAGCACTCGGGTAAGAGATCATGTAACACCTACTCTATTCCTCTTTCTGACCCAAATCAAAATTTATCTTGCTTAAAAGCATCTCTACATGATGATTCATAGACATGGCATCGTAGATTAGGTCATATTAGCATGCATACTAATAAAAGGCTTACTTCTCATGGTTTAGTTAGAGGATTGCCTAACTGTGCATTTAAGAAAGATAAAATCTATGAAGCATGCACAAAAGGGAAACAGGTCAAATCATCTTTCAAACCTCTTAAAACTGTTTCCACATCCAAAATGCTTGAATTGTTGCATATGGATCTATGTGGTGAAATCCCTATCAACGAGTCTCGGAGGTAAATCATATGTGCTTGTGATTATTGATGACTACTCATGATTTACCCGGGTTTGTTTTCTTAAGCACAAAAATGAAGCATTTAAAGAGTTTAATAAGCTCTACAGGAAAATCCAAGTTGAGTCTCGGACTAAGATCCAGAGAATTCAAGCCGACCATGGAAGGGAGTTCAACTGCTCACAATTTGCAGAGTTTTGTGATAAGAATGCCATCTCCCACAACTTCTCAGCACCAACAACTCCTCAACTAAATGGAGTAGTGGAGAGAAAGAATCGAACTCTTGAAGAAATAAAAAGGACAATGATGATTGAACATGATCTACCCTACTCTTTACGGGCTGAGGTAGTCAACACGATAAACTACACATTAAACGGATGCCTCATCGGACCCATCCTAAAGAAAACTCCATACGAGCTCTACAAAGGGAAGAAACCCAACATTTCATAATTTAAACCCTTTGGGTGTAAGTATTTTGTTCACAACAATGGTAAGGATCACCTGACCAAGTTTGATGCTCGGTAAGATGAAGGTATTTTTCTTGGTTATTCATCTCATAGCAAAGCATATCGTATTTTCAATAAAATAACTAACAAAGTGGAAGAAAGCATTGATTAGATTGAACAGGAAAAACCGAGTGAATCAACATTCTCGGACCTGAAGCTCAGCAGAGATAATGATCTTGGTGAAAATGAACTCATCAAGAATCAAATCAAAGTCACTCGGAATGAAGTGACTCGGAATGAGACAACTCGAGAGACAACTCGGAATGTTGAAGGTCAATCAAATGAACCAGCTCACCGAAAACGGACTTCGAGGATCAACCAATTCAACCTACGGATCTGGTGAACCGGAGAACAGGTAGAGCATTCAAGTATGCTTCAAGCCACCCACTAGAAAACATCTTGTCCGATATTAATAGTGGAGTAAGAACTCGTTCCTCTCTACAAAATCTATGTGGATTCACTGCATTCATTTTATTAATTAAACCTAGAAATGCACTAGAAGCCCTAAATGAACCTGAATGGGTAGAGGCGAGTGCAAGAGGAACTCAATCAATTCGAAAGAAACCAAGTCCGGACTCGACCAAACGACCTTTTGACCACCCAGTCATAGGAACCAAATGGGTTTTCAAGAACAAACTGGATGAAGGTGGGTTGGTAATCGAAATAAGGCTAGACATGTGGCTCAAGGTTACAATCAAGAACAAGGAATTGATTGTGGGAAACCTTTGCACTTGTTGCGGAATTGAAGCTATTAGAATCCTATTGGCATTTACATCTAGCATGAATATCAAATTGTATCAAATGGACATTAATTGTGCTTTTCTCAATGGTTTCATTGAAGAGGAAGTCTATGTTGAGCAACCCCTGGATTTGAAAACTCAAAATTTCCAAATCATGTTTTCAAATTGCAAAAAGGTCTCTATGGTCTTAAACAAGCTCCCGAGCCTGGTATGAAAGATTGAGTAATTTCTTGGTTGAAAATGATTTTAGAAAAGGTCAGATTGACGAGACACTTTTATAAAAACCAAGGGGAAAGACTTTCTTATTGCTCAAATCTATGTTGATGACATAATATTTGGAGCTACTAATGAAATTCTTTGTCAAGATTTTTACGAGTTAATGAGACAGGAATTTCAAATGAGTATAATGAGAGAACTCAATTTCTTCCTTGGTCTACAAATTAAGCAAGACAAAGATGGCATCTATGTCCATCAATCAAAGTAGACCAAGGAGCTCCTGAAGAAGTACAAGCTTGAAGATATGAAACATGCAGCAACACCTATGAGTAGTAGTATAAAACTGGACTCGGACGAGAAAGGTAAAGCGAGTGGATTAGAAACTTTATCGAGGAATGATTAGATCTCTGCTATATCTTACTTCTAGTAGGCCGGACATAATGTTTAATGTATGTCTATGTGCAAGATTCCAAGCTAATCTAAAATAATCACATCTCACTGCGGTGAAGAGAATATTCGAGATATCTTGCGGGGACTCAAAATCTAGGTCTATGGTACTTTAGAGACTCGAACCGACTCTCACTTGGATACTCGGATGCTGAGTATGCTAGATACAAAGTTGATAGAAAGAGCACCTCGGGAGCCTGCCGGTTTCGGGTCAATCCACGATATCTTGGCACTCAAAGAAGCAAAACTCAATAGCTCTATCAACTGCTGAAGCTGAGTATATTGCAGCTGGAGCATGTCGTGCTCGGATTTTATGGATCAAGCAACTTGGACTTGCATTCAAATCAATTCCAATCAAGTGTGACAATCAAAGTGCAATCAGCATCACCAAGAACCCAGTTTAGCACTCAAAGACAAAACATATTGAGGTCGGGTATCATTTTCTAAGAGACCATTCTGAGAAAGATGATATTGAACTTGAATTCATTCCTACCAAACTTCAACTAACTAATATCTTTACTAAGCCACTTAGTGAGGATTAGTTTTGCTTTATTAGGAACTAGCTTTGGGTTACACGCAATGCGTGTACGTCCGATATATAATAATTTTTATCGTATTTGAACTTATATTATGGTAAATATTAATAAATTAAATAAAAGAGAACAATGACAATTTAAGTTAATTAAAATAATATTTGCGTAATAAATAAAAAAGAATGAAATCTTAAAAGGGTAAGTGTTGCATGACTATAATGTTTAGAAGATGAAAAAAGAACACAAAATTAAATAAATCAAGTATGAACTTTTATTTTTATTATGAAAGAACAAAATCAATAAAAGCTGAAATTCATGACAATATATCAAGTATTCTTGCTATAAGTATGTGATTTTTCTAACTTTTAAATACCATATATTAATCGTTAGAGTCATGTTTGTCCTTTTTTTCTCATTGTCCCTGTTTTTCTCAAGCACCTTGTAATCTGGTATTTTTATGATTACTAAGACAATAATATATAATTATTAAATTGGTAAGTGAGCATACTTAAAATGGGTAATATTAATGTAAATTTAGGATCTATTGTTTGTGTATTTAGAATGATTTTATAAAATATTGAACAAATGTATAAAATCTTACGAGTGTTAGGAAAGAAACAATTAATAAAGATGAAAAAAAGTTTGAGTATGGAGCAATGATATATTGATAAAAAAAAAGACTGGCATCCAATCATAAAGTAATTTATATTAATTGGAAAAAAATTATACTAATTTAAAGATCAATGTAATAATTGTTTACCGTCCATAAAAAATAAAGAAATTTAGTAATTATATTACAATAATTTAAATTTAATAATCAAATGGTTAAGATATAACAAAGCGTACACCATAAATTTTTATTTAAAAAGCATATATCACAACATGAAAAAATCATACAATCCTCATGCGGTTAACAATTTAGAAAAATATTCATTTCAATTGGAATCTAATAAACATAAAAAAATATATTTTTATAATTGAAATCTAGTAAACAATTTAGAGAAAGAGAGAGGGGGAGGGGACATAGGTGGGTAACTGCTGAGAAGGAAAGAGAAAAAGGGAAAATGGGGGAAGGTAATTGTATAGAGAGAGAGTAACTTGGAGAGAAAGGGATAGGAGAAGAGAGAAAAAATAAAATAATAATTTTTTTGTTAAATGAAAATAAAATAATTATAAGAGACAATTTTAACCCTATAATTTAAGTTAAGAAAGGGTAAATGTAGAATATCAAAATTTATACAGACACTAAATCCCTCTTCCCTTTGTATATAACATAGATATAGAATATGGACATAAATATAAATATAGATAGATATGTGGAAAATAAAAAGGTGTTCTTATAAAGTTTGACTCTACATTATGCATTTTCACCTTTTCTTTCTTTTTTTTTTAAAAGCTGGCGGACGTTAATAGATATTAGATTATATTAGCACGCATGGATCATATCTGAAAATTTAGCTCAAAATGTATTGAATTTTTAACAACAGGTACTACACTTACTTGGAAAGTAATCAAATTCTCTATGCACATCATCTTAATCTCCATGCTTGCTTTGTTGGCGTAAATCTTCAACAAATCGGAAGGAGAGTTAGAGAGAAATTATACACAATTATCAAACAATAAAATAAATAAATAAACCAATCATGTCATTAACTCGTTGTTAAATTGAATCATATATACACTTGCTTTGAAAATGTTAGCCATGAGTGATTTTTTTAATTTAATTTTTTTTGAAATAATTATTTTTATGTATGAGTAACTAATCCTTATAAGTTTATGCAAAATAAGGGTATATTTGATAAATTAAAATTTATACAACAATAAAAAGTCTTATCTTTATATATAACATACATAAGTTTAATGATTTAATAATTTGTGACTATTTTATCCTTAAAATATAAATTATATGAAGGGTAAAAAAAAAAAGAAAAGTAAAATTTATAAAACAATAGAGAAGTATTGGCCTTATATACAAAATAAATAGATAGGTAGATATATAAAGGGAATAGTTATCTAAATTCTATATGTTATAAAGGTAATTTATATCAATAATATTTATTTATTTATCCAAGTTCAAACTTTAAATTTAGACTTTATGTATTTAATTTTTTTAAGGTAATTTAATTTTCTTATTTTATCAAGGGTAGTTTATATAAAAAAATAAATTCATGTATCTTTGTAATTATGTTAGATTAAAAATAGTTAATAAATTGCATAAAAAATAGTAATAAATTTGATAAAAAAATTTATGAGACTTAGGTAAGGGTAAATAAATGCTGTGTGTGAGAGAGAGAGAGAGGAGGGGGAATTAACGGCGAGAGAGAGAGGGAGGTAGCTGGAGAGACAGGTGAGAGAGGGGAGGGGTGGTTAATTGGAGAGAGAGTAATTACATTAAATATAATGACATTTTTATCCTTAAAATTTAAGTTAATGAAGGGATAAATATGGCAAATTGAAATTTATACAGACACTTTAGTGTTCCCTTTATATATAACATAGATGAGCTTGGCACGATCAATACATAATTATGTGCTTTTCTAAGTGTGATTACATTGCATGATTATATGTTATATGATGTCTCTCTAATAGCCATTAGTTCAGTTTAACCGATAATGCGGAACTATGACCTATTGTTTGTCTGCGGTTTCGAGTCACTTAGAAACTTCACTGAGTCATACTCGGATTTTGAAAAAATGGACATGAAACTTCGAGATCATCTCTAGATTAGTGGAGAATTTCAAAAATTTCTTTTAAAATCTCTCTTTTCTCTCTCTCTCTCACGCGCATAGTTCGAGAAAACTAGCCGTTGGGAGACAAACGCTGCAATTCTAACCATTGGAGAGCGAAGCAGTCACACCGATCCGAGAAGACCGTTGAAGAGCTGGGTCGAACGTACCATGAAGGATTTTTCTTTCTCTATAAATAGCGTCTATTTTCCTTCATTTCGCTACTTTACTCTTTACATACTCTCTCTCTCACTTACTTGAACTCGAGCAAGCTCTCTACGTTAGAAGAGAATTTCATCGCACTTAAGATAAGTGAAAGAAGTCTCAAGTAAGCACTCTCATCTCTCTCTTTCTACTTTCTCTCTTTTTTTCTTCCGCTCACTTTCGTCGAGCTATTTCTCTCTCTCTCTCTCCTCTCTATCAAAAGTTCATCTTTCTTCTCTTTTCTTCATTAAACATGTTGAAAAGAGGTTCCCACCCCGATTTTCTTGATTCGACACCAAGAAACCTCGTACCAAAAGCCGGGAAGGCCCCTCTAATCCTTCAAAATCATTGTCACCCAACATCTAATGTTGGATGACAAATTCTTCCCGACCATAAAGTTTTTATGGTTGGCTCACATCAAATCAACAGGGTCTACAATTTCCTCTGTTTTAGCGAGTTCATATACCTAGAAATCGTTTCGAGTTCTATTCTAACCTCTCTAGCTATGAGGGTATCCTCACCTCCGAGTTCAAAATGTTACAATTCGCATCAACACCTCTCTTCTCCATCGACTCTTCAAAGTCTCTTCTCTTTTCCTCAACAACAACCCCACACCATTCAACGAGGTTGCTGATGAATTCTTTGAAAAATATGCCAAAGCATTTCCTGGGCCACGTAAAAACTTCTCCGTGACTCGGCTCAAGTCGAAGCTCGTCTTACGTGCTTTTGCCGATGAGGACTTTCTTCTCTCAGCATTCTAGCAAGGAGAACCCTAACTCCAAGCACTTTAAAGCTCTTTATGACATCCTTGAGGGCTACGAAGTAGACCTCTTTCCTGATATAGTTGAGCGAATAGCAGCCAGTGCTCGCTCCGACTCGGACAAAGAAATCCACCCCACTTCTTTTGGGGCCCTTCTCACCCTAATCTTCAAACAATTCAAGGTCCCTATTCCCTCGGATCCTAACGCGGTTTCTAAGGTCTGCCATTGTCGTTGGCAAGAAAGAACTTCTTGGGTATGGATACCAAGAGACCCAACCGGGTCTCTAGGTCCATAGCTCGGAACTAAGGTCTCCTTCTCCGCCTCGGACTCGGACTCAATCCCCTCTCTCTCTACCTCCTCCACCTGGTGGTGCCTCCACCTCGGGTGTTTCTCATATTCTTTCTTACTGCTTTGTCCACTTGCCATAATGGACAAGCTTTCTTCGGTGTCCATCAAACTCAAGGACACCCTCCGGTTATTCAAGAATGTTCTTCGATCTATGACCATCAATCGAAAACTGCTCAATCCCAAATCCCGAGTGCAGCAAGATGTGCTTCTCGAGATGAAAGCACTGGTCAAGGAGCAAAAGGACTTGATTGAGCTCCTTCGAGAAAGGCGCTCCAAGGCGGCTCGGGATCCGGTCGACTCGAGATACTCGCAAAAGAATCCTCTAGTCCGGCCAAATCCCCTCTGCAGGGGAAGAAGAAGAAGAACAAGAAGAAGAAGGAGAAGGAGAAGAAGCAGAGCCTACGGCTGAGGCGGCTCCGTCTGAGGAGAAAGAAGAAGGGGAGAAGGAAGTAGAAATGGGAGCTGAAGCGACCGAGGCCCAAGGTGCTCCAGAACCCCAACCAGAAGTGATTAGCTCGGACAGGCGGTCCGAGTGGGTCGAAGACCCTGCCGACCATGGTCGGTCGGCAGCAGAGCCAACACCTCCTTCGGTCGAGTTCCGGGAGGATGAGCCTCCGGACGACTTCGTTCGGGTCGGCCACTCGGAGCCGAGCCCATTCCGGAGATACCAGTGCTTGCCCCGCCTCGCTCGTCTACATCTTCAAGATCTTATCGACGAAGGCGCACTACACGTCCATCATCCTCACCTCGACTCGCTTCCTCCCCTCCATCTTAGGCATTTTCTTTTTCTGTTTTCAAACTTTTTTTTGTCCAGACTATACAAATTTGTATTCTCTTGATACATTCTTCCTCCTTTTATTTATTTATTTTTTTTGCTGAAAGGCAAGGGGAGAATATTTAGAAATTTATTATCTTGTTTAGGGAGAGTTTCTCTCACCCTCTTTTGTGTATATATTTAGTTTAAATTTTAATGAAGTTTCGGTTTCATGTTTATTACCTTCGAGTTGCAATTATTTCGAGTTTCAATTTCTTGCTCGGTAATTTTCTTTTCTCCGATTCAACAACTCAGTCTATCATTGCTCTGTTACTTTAGTTTTTAGCACTAATGCAATCTAAGCTTACTTGCTCGATAAAATCTAAGTTTCAATCACGTATATCACTGAGCTTATTTGCACTCATTTCTCCGACCTATGTCTTGAGAAAGAATGAAAAATCAGATCTATATCACTAACAAAGTTTCTATCTAAGTATATGGAACGCCTTTCATCAAAAAGGGGATACTTTATCTTAATATAATGAAAGATTGTTAGAAACTGCTTAAGTAATTCAAATTTTATTCATTTTGTAAATTTAATTAAATTATTAGGATCAAACTTTTTCAACACTATCCTATTTCCTACACACTTGCAAAATTTTACTTCTATTTATCATCCCTTTTTTAATGTCAAAATATGTCATATATATATCTAATTAAGACAAATTTATAAGAAAGACTAGAAAAAAAAAAAATTTTCAACTCAATTACTACTTGAAATTTCATATTCTAAACATTTTCCCTAAGAAAATTAAATCATTTTTATTTTACGGCAATTTTTTTTATTTTACAAAAAAAGGGAAGGAAGTGTATTTTTGTTTTCCTTTGCACATTTGTTTATTTTCTTATGATAAGGGATGCTATGCTACTATCTGTATGTGCTTGTCAAGACTCGGACTTTGCAGGTATATCACTCTATGTACCATTAAGGAATCAGATATAGACTTCATCTCTTGTAAGTTTTGATTACAAGTCATTACGAGTGGTTTAGAAACTTTTCTAAGTGATCTAGAATCTTTTATGAGTGTTACGAAACTATCGCATATGTTTTCACTTGATTCGACTGACTCGGAATGCATACTCTTACTTATCTTTTCACACGTAGTTCCGAGTCACTTAAACAACACTCATACTTATCGCATTTTGAAATGTTTGCTCTAATTTTGCATAAACTCGGTCGAGACTTTGTATTCTAAGTTTGATTGAATTACGGTGTTAATTCAACCTTCTAAGTCGAGTATGTTTTGTTTGAACTATGCTTGTCTAAATCAAGTCTCTTGACTTCGATATTCCTTAATTCTAGACTTACTCGGATGGAATTTGAGTATAATGGATATTAGACTCGGAAAATTTCACTCTTTCAGGACTCGAGATACTTAGGCACTTAATTATCTTAATTAAAATTATTATTATCCGTGTCTAATCTTGGACCAAAGTATTTTATACTTTGAGAACTAAAATTGATTTACTTTTGTAGGTTATTCGAACGAGGTTATCCTATTTTTGAAATGGAAAAGTAACCGGCTTCAAGATGTCAAATCACCTGCAGACAAGGTTTTTCCTACTTCTAACCAAGGCCTAGACACTCGTGTCATGTTTGTCTGTTTCCAAAGCTGGAAATCTACAACGCCTAGCTCAATGGTGATTTCCACCCTATTTTCTAGGCACTACCAGTGGATTGGGACATCCAAAGGAGTAAAGAACCGTTGCCTAATGTTCACACCTCAACGGATGTTTTCCGAGTCACTCGGAAAAACCATTGCAATGGTCATAAAGGACTTCTAATCAAAAGATAGACACAATGGCTAATCTGCCTGGTCATCTATAAATAGAAGCCACTTCACAAGACAAGAAGATTGTTGAACTTATTGTTGAAATTATCACTCTCTGCGTAATTCTCATTCAATCTTCTACTTGTAACTCCAACTCCCTACTTAACATCTTTACGAGTTATAAGGTCTTGTAATCGAGTCACAAACACTTATTCTTACTTTACGAGTAAGGTCCCTTGACTGAGCTGTAAGGGTTAAGTCACCTCGGTTTTCCCCAATCTGCAAAGGTTACCTCGGTTAGGAAGTACTAGATCGGATAAGGAAACTTCGAGGTTAGGAAAATCTTGTAAGGAATTGTCTAAGGGAGGAATTCTGGTTGAGTCTTTCTACTGTATTTTGTGGATTCAAAATAGTGAATTTGACTTGGTGCTTGGATTAGCACCGATCGTGGTTTTTGCCCCAGGAGAGTTTCCACGTACGTTTTGAGTGAACACTTTTATGAGTCTAATCTAGACTCATAATCTATTTCTGTCTCTATTATGTTCAAAAGAGTTTGATTTTCCGATAAATCTTCCATCACCCTATTCACCCCACCTCTAGGGTGACTTAGTCTCTCCAAGGGCAAACCTTCGAGTATCTCCCACAACTTCTTAGCACCCAAAACTCCTCAACGGAATGGAGTAGTGGAGAGAAAGAATAGAACTCTTGAAGAAATAGGAAGGACAATGATGATTGAACATGATCTACCTTTATATTTGGGCTGAGGCAATCAACACGATAAACGACACATTAAACGGATGCCTCATCGGACCCGTCTCGAAGAAAACTCCTTACGAGCTCTCCAAGGGAAAGAAACCCAACATTTCTTACTTCAAACCCTTTGGATGCAAGTGTTATGTTCACAATAATGGTAAGGATCACCTGACCAAGTTTGATGCTAGGTCGGATGAAGGTATTTTTCTTGGTTATTCATCTCATAGTAAAGCATATCGCATTTTCAATAAAAGAACTAACAAAGTGGAAGAAAGCATCCACGTTGTCTTTAATGAGATTGATCACGGAAAACCAGGTGAATCAACACTCTCGGAACTAAAACTCGGTTGAGATGAAGACAATCTTAATGAAGTTCAGCTCGAGACGAGTGAAGGAAAAGCAATGCGAGAATGAGATAGCTTAGAATACCATGATTCAGAATCAAGCGGCTTTAAAACCAGCTCGGAATCTCTGGAAGTCAATCAGGTGAGCAAGCTCAATCGGATCGGATCACTAAAGATCAATCAATTAAACCTACAAATCTGGTGAACCGGAGAACAAGTAGAGTATTCAAATACGCTTCAAATCACCCACTCGAAAACATCTTGTCCGACATCAACAGTGGGGTAAGAACTCACTCTTATTTGTAAAATTTATGTGCATTTACTGCATTCATATAATTAATCGAACCCGAAATGCACTAGAGGCCCTAAATGAACCTGAATGGGTAGAGGCCATGCAAGAGGACTAAATCTATTTGAAAGAAACCAAGTCCGGACTACCAAACGACCCTCCGACCACCCAGTCATAGGAACCAAATGGGTTTTCAAGAACAAACTCGGATGAGGATGGGTTGGTAGTCGAAATAAGGATAGAATTGTGGCTCAAGGTTACAACCAAGAGGAAGGAATTGATTGTGGGGAAACCTTTGCACCTGTTGCTAGAATTGAAGCAATTAGAATCCTTCTTGCATTTGCGTCAACCATGAATATTAAATTATATCAAATGGATGTCAAATGTGGTTTTCTAAAGGGTTTCATTCAAGAGGAAGTCTATGTTGAGCAACCCCTTGGATTTGACAACTCGGAATTTCCAAATCATGTTTTTAAATTATAAAAAGCTCTTTATGGTCTTAAACAAGCTCCTAGAGCTTCGTATAAAAGACTCAGCAGTTTCTTGGTTGAAAATAATTTCAAAAGAGGTCAGATTGACAAGACCCTTTCCATAAAAACCAAGGGGAAAGACTTTTTATTGTTAAGATTTATGTCGATGATATAATTTTTGGAGCTATTAATGAAAATCTTTGTCAACATTTTTCTCGATTAATGAGATAGAAATTCCAAATGAGCATGATGGGAGAGCTCAATTTCTTCCTTGGTCTATAAATCAAAGAAGACAAGGATGGCATCTATGTCCGTCAATCCAAGTATACCAAAGAGTTGTTGAAGATGTACAAGCTTCAATATGTGAAACATGTAACAACACCAATGAGCGACGAGTAAAAAACTAAACTCAAACGAAAAAGGTAAAGTAGTAGATCGAAACTCTATCGAGGTATGATTGGATCTCTGCTATATCTCACCTCCAGGAGGCCGGACATAATGTTTAGTGTATGTCCGTGTGCAAGATTCCAAGCTAATAAAAAGAATCACGTCCCACTTGCGGTGAAGAGAATTTTTAGATATCTTACGGGGACTTAGAATCTAGGTCTATGGTTCTTAAGAGTTTCGAAGCCGACCCTCACTTGGATACTCGGACGCTTACTATGCTTGGATACAAGGTTGATAGAAAGACCACCTCGGGAGTATACCGGTTTACGGGTCAATCCCTTATATCTTGCCACACAAAGAAGTACAACTCGATTCTCTGTATCAGCTGCTGAAGCCGAGTACATCTGCAGCTGGAGCATGGTGTGCTCAGATTTTATGGATCAAGCAGACACTTGAAAGTCCTTGGACTTTCATTCAAATCAATTCCAATCAAGTGTGACAATCGAGTGCAATCAGCATCACTAAGAATACGGTTCAGCAACTCAAAGACAAAGCACATTAAGGTCGGGTATCATTTTACGAGAGACCATTCCGAGAAAGGTGATATTAGACTTGAATTCATTCCTACAAAACTTCAATTAGTTGATATCTTTACTAAGCCACTTAGTGAGGATTAGTTTTGCTTTATTAGGAATAAAGTTGGCATGATAAATGCATGATTATGTTTTTTTTTCTAAGTGAAATTATCTTGCATGATTATGTGTTACATGTTTCATTTATGTGCCTTAATAACAATTAGTTCAGTTGACCCGGTGATACTGACCTAGGAGTTATTATCTGTTTGCGCTTTACGAGTCACTCGGAAACTTTACTTGAGTCGGACTCGGTTTTGAGAAAATTGGACTTCAAACTTCTCAAATCGTCTCTAGATTAGTGGAGAATTTCATAAATTTCTGTTAAAATCTCTCTCTTTCTCTATCTCTCGTGTGTATCGATCGGTGAACTAGCCTTCGGGAGACAGACATCTGGAATTCTAACCATTGGAGAGCGAGAACGGAACACCGGTGCGAGGTGACCGTTGGAGAGTTAGGACAAAACGGATATTAAATGACATTTCTTTCGCTACAAATAGCATCTACTTTCCTTCATTTTGCTACTTTACTCTCTGCTAACATTCACTCTCGCTTACTCATTCGAACAATCTCAACTCTCAAGCAATCTCGGTTCCCACAAGCGCTCTCACTACTCTCTCTGTCTCTCTCTTTTCTTCGAGCTGCCTCACTTTCTTCTCAAAGATCTCATAACCATGCCTAAAAGAGGTTCCACTCTAGATTTTCTTGGGTCGGCAACCAAGAAACCTAGAACCAAAAGCCACGAGGGTCCTTCTAACCCCTCAAAAATCCTTGTCACCCAACATCGACATTGGATGACAAATTCTTCGCAACCACAAAATTATCATGGTTGAAATACATCAAAACCACATGGGTATACGGTTTCCTCTGTTTCGGTGAGTTTATCTACCAAGAACTTGTAGCTGAGTTCTACTCAAACCTTTCCAGCTCTTAAGGAATCATCACCTCCGAGTTCGCAATACTATAGACCGCATCAACCTTTCTCTTTTCCACCGTTTACTCAAAGTTTCATCTCTTTTCCTCAATAGCAACCCCATCCCCTTCAATGAGGTTGCTGATGAATTTTTCGAAAAATATGCCAAGGACATCCCCGAGTCACGTAAAAACTTTTACGTGACTCGGATGAAGACCGAGGCTCGTCTTCTCTGCTTCCTTCGATGAGAACCTTCTTTTCTCATCATTCAAGCAAAGAGAATCCAAATTCTAAGATTCTCAAGGCTTTGTTTGACATTCTCGAAGGCTACGATGTAGACCTCTTCCCGAGCCATTATCGAGCGAGATGGCCTCTGTGCCAACTCGGATCAAGAAATCCACTCCTCTTCCTTTTGGAGCCCTCTTCACTCTCATTTTCAAACAATTCAAGGTCCCGCTCCCTCGGACCTTAACGAAGTGTCCGAGACTGCCATAGAAGTTGGCGGAAAAGAGCTTCTCGGCTATGGATACCGGAAACCCAACCGGGTGTCCGGGTCCACCGCTAAGAACCGAGGCAACCCACTCCTCCGCCTTAGGCCGAGAATCCTCTCTCACTCCCTCCTCCACCTGGTGGTGCATCCACCTTAGGTCCCCCTCTTCAAGCCGGTATCTACGAAAATCCGGGATACTCTCCGCTCCTTCAAGACTGTTCTTGAGTCTATGACCATCAATAAAAAACAGCCCAATCTCCAATCCGAGAGCGGCAAGATGTGCTTCTCGAGATGAAAGCTTTGGTCAAGGAGCACCAAGAGTTGATTGAGCTCCTCAAAGAAAGGCGTTCCAAAGCGGCTCGGGACCCGGACAACTCGAAACATCTCAAGAGACCTCAAGCCCCGCCAAATCTCCATCCGGAGAGGCAGTGAACAAGAAGAGGATGCTACGGCTAAAGTAGCTCCTTCGAGGAGAAGGAGGAAGAAAAGAAGGTAGAAGAGAAAGAGGAAAAAGGAGGGAAGAAGGAAAAATCGAGGGACAAGGTGCTCCCGCTCCTCAACCGAGGCCGATCGGCTCGGACGGCGGTCCGAGTGACTCGAAGACCTCGCGATGTTAGACGAGTAGCGGCCAGTCAAGCCGGAGGAAGCACCTCCCACTCGTGGCGTTCTAAGAGGATGAGCCTCTAGATGACCTTGTTCGGGTCGACCACTCGGAGCTGAGCCCATTCCGAGAGATCCCTGTGCTACCACCGCCAAGATCTTCAATGTCTTCACAAGCGTATCAGCACAAGCGCAAAGCACGCTCATCCACCTCAACTCGGACCGCTCCTACTCCACCATCTTGATTTTCTTTTCTTGTTCTTCTTTTCGTTTTTTTCTTCTTTTCCTTTTTTGTTTTGTCCGAGATAAACAAATTGTATCAACTTGATACATTCTTCCCCATTTTGTTTTTTTTTTCCTAAAAGGCAAGGGGAGAATACTTAGAAAATTTGTTGTCTTGTTGAGGGAAACTTTCTCACCCTCTCTTTTGTATGTTTTTTTATTTATGTATATATGAATGAAGTTTCGATTTTGAGCATATTGCTTCTAAGTATAACTTCTTTACGAGTTTAAATTTCTTATTTTGTTTTGCTCTGAAATATCTCGCTCATTTCTCAACTTTCCTCCGATATAACTACTCACAACTTTCCATTGAATGAGTTATCTGCAGGTGATATTCTAAGTCGGAATGACTTCATTTATTATTCTATTTTCTTGCGATATTCTATTCTAAGCTATGATATATTCTCTGTCAAATGAGGAAGAATGAAATCTCCATCGGGTCGTGTAATATCCACATTGAGACTAGGAATGTGGATATCCTTGGAGTAAGCTATCAAAAGATGAAGTTAATTCCATACTAGAAATTCAACTATATGGAAGAAAGGAAATAAGTGAGAACTCGACTAGTTGGGTCGTTATCCGACTCACACGGTGTGCATAAGATATGTACAAATTAAAAAATTGGGTATAAGGATACCCGATGGTCGCAACGGCTTGCTCTTGTGGAGGAAGAGAGTGAAGGTAAAACATGGTCCAGGTGGATCAGCCGGAATGAACGGAGGCCATATATTAACCTGAATTTGAGGTGTGACCCTCTTACCAAGATACCGAGTAAAACCTAAAAGGACCTTCAAACAAATTCCTGCTTTCATTTAACTCCCATACAATGGTGATGCCCAGTGGGAGATGGAGATGGGCCCAAGGATGAAAATTGGCTCGCATATACGGGATTTATCAAGAAATAAGCAAACAAGAATAAAGGACAATAAGAAAATGGGCAAAGATCATGCATGATCAAGGTTGGCGTTCACCATAAGCAGTCCCATAAGGTCCACTACAAGCGAGTGAGCAATGGCAGCCAACTAATTAGTGAAGCAAAAATTTTCTAAGCATATTTACGAGGTTAATTTTTAGCCTAAAGAGACATACCGAGGTCACACGGTTAAAGGCTGATCTCAAGAAGCCTATATCATGGATTGAGGATCGTTGAAGGTAAATCCTAGCCCATGACATAGAGGTCGAAAACACGGGATAATTTGTTGAATCGGGAGAAAGGTGCAGGAAGTACTCGTACTAACCATGGCTGCATTATCACAAATCAAGTAAGATTTTTTATCCACACAAGATTAAAAATACGTGGGAAAGAAGTTAAGAATTTGAGCATACCTCAATAATCTTTCACAAATCATGCAACGGAAGATAGTTCATTAAATCTATCTCGGGCTTTATGTGCCACACACCGGCACGGAGGCCTCTAATGAGGCAAGTACATATAGGAGCACCCCGGTTAAGTTCCTTTATTTTATCAAGGTCCGCTAAGTTCACCAAATAGTGAATGGGAACCTTGGAAGCTTGGTCGGAAAAGAGCACCAAACTCAATAAAAGAGCCAGACAAAATCTGAACTTATTGTTGAAAAGAATGATGAGCCCAAAACCGAGCATCCTTAAAAGCGCCCAAGAGAACGATGTATTTAAAGAAATTTTGTTGAGGAAACCTATTAACTATGGGATCGAAAATATGGCAAAGGTGGTCACGGTCCTTATACAAATTCCGGTCATAAGCTAAAAGGCTCCCCGAGAAGCCCAAACCGAACAAAATAGCAAAATCAAAAGGAGTTATGGTCATTTCCTTGAAAGAGAGGTTGAAAGTGTTGGTGGTATCCTAAAAGCGGTCACTAATGGCCCTAATAGGATCCTGCTCTCTCTTATCACAAAGGTGATTCAAAGTAAGGAAAAGAGAACCAAACCCTCATTTGGCTTGACATTTTCGAGAGGATAGTTCATTTTGGCACCATCTCCATAAACTTGGGAATAGCTCCACTACTATGAATTGTTCCTCTCTGCAAGATAAAAATCCAACAAGATATTTTTTGTTGAAGAACTACTCTAAATGAGCAAAGGTACTCTAAATGAGGAAAGGAAGAAACTTAAGCCAACTAGCTTACCGAAGGAGTGATAGCAAGAGAAGAAGCGTGACTCTCGGCCTCCACCAAGAGATCATTTGGGTTCCACTTGTTCAATGGATGCCATTCCGGTTCGAGGAAGTTGTTTTGGATAAGGTTTTGGGTTTTGACCTCCCGGCAGGACGAGCTCTTCTCCTAGACATTGTGAAGAGAAGATTTCTAGAAACCACCAAGTTTTCAAAGAGAACAAAGTAAGAAACACACAAGAGTAAGGAAAGAATGCAAGAGAAGAAGTGTGTAAAATGAGCACATCAAGCACCCCCTTTTATAGGCCCATTCGGTCAAGCCGACTAAGCATACAAGACAAGAGTTAAAAAATAATGGGATACCAAGGGAATCCAGCAGAGCATGTCTGGGGCCCAAGCCTACCAAAGGCTAGCTGGTGCCAACTAGGAGGCACCATGGTGTCCCATCGGCCACGACTTTACGGCCCTAGCTAGTGGCCTAGCATGTGGAGTCCCATCGGCCATTGCATGTGACTTCTTGGCACCTTATGCATGCAAGTGGGAACTCTTGGACCCACCAATCAGCTTTTTCAAATCAGATTTTTCGGTCTGTTTTCGACTAAGTTATTCAGGTAAAACACTTAACCTTAGTTAATTTGATTATCCACTAATGAGTATGTTAGTAGCAGATTATTTAGCCAAGCTTCGAGATCCAAAAAGATCAAAGTTTTAGCATAATTATACACCAAGCTTCAGGCTCTAATCAAGCCAAGCTCGGGAATCTCTTACAGGACTTCGAACACATGCATCGTAATCATGTCCAAGTCTCTTTCTAGAGTTCGAGTTCAACGAAACCAATTGCGAGATATTACGCACAACTAAAATCAAAAATCATCGCACGAGTCGAGGTAAGTACCGTTTAGTGTCTACTTCAACCCTGTCTTTTTAGACTTGGTCAAAGTGGGGGTTAACTCTAGACACTTAAAAAGTGTCATCCCTTATCTCTTTAATTCCGTATTTTATTTTGTTGGCCCGATGATGAAATCCCAAGTCCTGTTTGAGGATTTGGATCTCGGACTTTATTTGATTAGTGCAATGGAAGCTAGTAAACAACAAAGAACCCCAAGCACCAAATAAATAGTCTTTTGCCTTGGATAGATCCAAAATACCTTTTCTTTCGGATGGTCCAAGTTCGGGCTAAGCCTTTAGAGACAACGGAGTCGAGTGCCGTGTATCGGAAAATTCTAAGTTTAAAATACCTCATTTTACTTTTGTCCAATCAAACAAGGAGTTGAAGACCGATGACGGCGTTAAAATGTTGCATTTCGTTATCACGAGCATCAAAGTGTTATATTTAAGCTCTAAGATAGTCCACACTAGACTAGGAGCTTTTCCCCTCAAAACGACGTAGTGGCCGACACCGGTAACCTTGTAAATTTTAAGTGAAACGCTACGTTTTGGCTTGGCGACTTCCTTGGAAACACGCTAGGGCACGAAACCTTAGGCACGCCCGGGTGGCCGTCGTCGTGAATCGGACTTTATCCGCTTTTATCTCTTGTCTATCCGAGTTCAATCTCAAGATATTATGACTCGGTTCTTTCTCAGCTGCTTAGACTATCGGCCGGAGCAACCCTAGGTCATTTGTGGCCTATGTCTCCCCTCGTAAATAAAGAGCCTTGGCTCTCATTCCCATACTGGCCTTCTCCTATGTGTTATGCTTGCGAAAGCTAATTGAAGGGCTTATTCCTTAGCATTATGCCGCTGAACTAAGCCGAAAATACCCTTTCCTCTCGCTAAAAAGCAACCTCAAATTCTTCTCCTTTTCTATTTATCACCGTTAAGAGCTAAAGATGATTCGTCGTAGCATCAAGAGATCCGGATCAGCTGGCGAGGACATCCCAAGGGCAACCATTCGACCTTCGGATGGTTATTTAATTTTTCCTTTTTTATCTCTTTTCATATTGTGGATAAGAGATGTAATCGCATTTTAATTCCTACCCACCCAATGTAATTTTTTAGTTTTCCGCTTTCTTTATAGCTTTCTTTAGTGCTTTCTTTATCCCTTTACTTTAATTATGTTTGGTTACTTTTATTTTTGCTTAGTATGTTGAGTACTTGAGTTTGGCATGTGTTTTTAGTATACTACTCAAATTAGTAATGGCTATCTTCGAACGGACGGAACGGAAGGGTTTTCCATATGTTTCGTACCCTTGTCCCCGAATCCGATTCTCGGTTCTAGGATCGATGGAGTTACTTTTAGCCTTTTTCGGTCTTAGTTTTCCCATACCGAGATTGGAAGAGCAAATTTGCATCGTTTGTTTTTGTTTTTGTTTTTTTCCTTAAAAGCGACTGGCAACTCCTCTTTTTGCTTTATTTCTATTCAAATTGCATCTCACCTATTTTTGAACTACGGGATATAAAAAAGGGTTCTAGATTAGCTAAGCCATGCCGGAGGCCAAGGCTGATTGACTTAACCCTAACCTTTGGTTGGCGCCGACCACCACTAGGTGCGAGCTACCACTCGCAACGAGTGGTCGATGAGCGAGAGCTTCGGTCCAAACAGGTGTTTTTACACCGGTTTGGCCCTCAAGCCTCATGGTAGATTCAATAAACCCTAATTCTATTTATTTGGGTTAAGAAATAATATCACGAGAATTCTGAAAATAATCATTAAAATAAAATAATTAATAAAACGCCAATCAATTCAATATGATTTAACTCTTTAATTTAACTTAATAAAACTCGAAACTCTTAATAAGAGATCAATTCCCACTTTCTAAAATTCATCCTTCAAAATCCTAAATCATTTTCAAAACCATTTCAAAAAAACCATTACGCCAAGGTACATGGGGAAACTCGATCAATTCCGGCCAAGTACCATTTGGTTTTGTTTTTCAGGTTGATTAAAGTTGTTTAATCTCATTTGAAAAAGCAAAAACAATCGGTTTCTTACCATTAACAGCCAACGGACAAAAAGCAATGTTTTTAGGCGGGCTCGACACCATGTCGAGTTGGTTGTAACTACTTCAGTAAACTTAAACTTTGGCTCTAATAGTTGTTCCCACCCTAGATTTCAAACACAAAAAGTGGGTTAGAATACTTCATAAGCTAAGAACTTATGTATAGTGACTACTTTCATAATGCTTGTTTTTCTTAGGGATTCGAGACTATCCATTACAACGGCTAGATGTTTCCAACAATTAAACCTAAGGAAGAACGATTATCTACTCTACTCGCTATAAATGTGTAGAAAAATTATGAGGAGTCTACCCAAGAGAAGATGGGGTCCCAAGGTGATAGCCATCGAGGAAGCTCGGAACCTCTCACAGCCAAAGGTAGACGAACCGATTGGGAAGCTACTTACCCATGAAATTCACCTGGAAGAAGAGGATGCAGAGGTCAACATCAAAAAGAACATTGCGCTAAAGGCCTCGGAAAGTATATGGGAAAGTCCGAGCTCCTCGGACTCGAAGAAGACCTAATGGCATTCATTACCCAAGGCTTCAAAAGAATGATTAAGCATAAGAAATGGGAAAAGAGCCCAAAGGAAGAGTTCTACAAGAAAGATAACAAGGATAGAAAAGGTAAATATTCTTCCCCTTTAAAGTTATCTTTAAATAAGAACTCCGGGTGTTTCGAATGTGGCGAGTAAAGATCACATAGTTAAAGACTATCCAAAGAGTAAGAAGGACAGAAAGAAGAAGAAGGCTATGATGGCCACATGGAGCGATAACGACTCATCCGAAGAAGATGATGATTCCGAAGACTCAAAGTGTTTGATGGCACTAACGGACTCAAAAGCTAAATGCGAGTCGATTCGACAACTCGAGATCCGAGGAGACTTTAGAAGAAAAGTCCAATTCGATTCATCTCAATTCAAGGAACAACTTGAGTCTCTTACTTCGAGAGCAATTGTTTGAAAAATGAATTGGAAAAGCCGAGACTAAGTCTTAAATAATTCAAGACTAGTACTCAAACTAATGAAACCGAGTCCGAGTTACTCGGAAGAGAGAATGAGCATCCGAAAAGAAAGGTCAATGAGTCTCAAGAGCTTGTTTTGAAATTCACTCAAGGTCAAAAAAACCTTGACATGCTTTTAGGCTCCTAGTGTGTCTCCTTCGGAAAAGAAGGACCTGGTTTTAACGAAGAGGAGGAATCTAATTCCTACTCAAATCTTTTCAACAAGGATTCCGGAACTATGAAGTTCAAGCCGGCTGAGCATGGTCCAATTCATAAGAATGAAAGAAGGACTGAGCCCGGACACTGTTTATAGGAGAAAACCCTCTCCACCTATTTATAAAAGAAAAAAATTTCAAAAGAAAGAGACACGAGACTCGGTTTCTAGAAAGAAGACTCGGAATTAGACCAAACCCAAAGTCATTCAAATCCGAGTTCCCAAGAGTCTTCTTCCTCGAAAAGGACCACGATGAACGGAGTTACTTGGGTTCGTTAGAGGAAGTGAGAAGAGTTAGTGTGTTTCGAATTGCGGGTAACTCAAAAAAGCACGAAAGGTCATTGGTACTTAGACAATGGATGCTCACGCCACACGTCGGGAGATTCAAGACTCTTTTCCGAGTTAGAAGATTTTAAAGGAGGCGAAGTCACTTTTGGAGATGACGAGTAAGGGCAAGATAGTTAGAATCGGCAAGATTGGGAATGGAAATAACACTGGTCGGCCTAGTCTAACTTGTCAAGGGGCTAATGTATAATCTACTCGAGTATCTCTCAATTGTGTGACAAAGGTCAAGAGGTAAGAATTACTCGGACTAACTACTATATTTACGATGTAACTACCAAAGAGACTAAGCTCTCGGGTAAAAGGTCGAGTAATACCTATACTATCCCTCTTTTTGACCCAAGCCGAGCTCATCCTGTTTAAAAGCATCATTTCATGATGATTCCTGGACATGGCATCACGAGACTAGGTCATGTTAGCATGCATGCTATCAAAAAGCTTGCATCTCATGGATTAGTTAGGGGCTTACCTAATCGTGCATTTAAGAGAGATAAAATCTATGAAGCATGCACAAAAGGGAAACAAGTCAAATCATCTTTCAAACCTCTCAAAGCTGTTTCCACATCCAAAGTGCTTGAGTTGCTCCATATGGATTTATGTGGTGAAATCTCTGTGAGGAGCCTCGGAGGTAAATCATATATAGTTGTAGCTGTTGATTATTATTCACGATTTACCTAGGTTTGTTTCTCAAGAACAAAAATGAAGCTTTCAAAGAGTTCAGCAAGCTCTACATGAAAATTCAAGTAGAGTCTCGGACTCGGATCGGAAGAATTCGAGCCGACCATGGAAGGGAGTTCGACTTCTCGGAATTTGCGAGTTCTCCGATAAGCATTGTACTTCTCAAAACTTCTCAGCACCTAGAACCCCTCAACGAACGGGATAGTAGAGAGAAAGAACCGAACTCTTGAAGAAATAGAAAGAACGATGATGATTGAACACGATCTACTTTACTATTTCCGAGCTGAGTCAACACGACAAACTACACGATGAGCAGATGCCTCATCGGACCGATCTTGGAAAAAAGCTCCCTACGAGCTTTATAAGGGAAAGAAGCCCAACATCTAATACTTGAAACCCTTTGGATGTAAGTGCTTTGTTCACAATAATGGTAAGGATCACTTGACCAAGTTTGATGCTAGGCCAAATGAAGGTATCTTTTTGGGTTACTCATCTCATAGTAAAGCTTATCGTGTCTTTAACAAAAGAACTAACAAAGTGGAAAAAACTATCCACGTTGTGTTTGATGAGATTGATCGAGGAAAAACAAGTCGATCAACCTTCTCGGATCCGAAACTCAATCGAGATGAAGATGACCTTACCGACACTAAGCTCGAAAGAGTCGAAGAAACCAACTCGAGAATGAGATAACTCGGAATATCATGACTCGGGTGGAACCGGTTGAAGAGCCGGCTCGAACGCGGAAGGACAAGCAAATGAGCAAACTCGGTAAGCTCGGACTCATCGAAGACCAGCTAGTTTTACCTACAAACTTGGTGAACCGGAGAACAGGTAGAGCATTCAAATACGCTTCGAGTCACCTACTCGAGAACATTTTGTCTAACATCAACGAGTGGGGTAAGAACTCGTTCGTTTTTGTAAAATCTATGGGTATTCACTGCATTCATATCATTAACGGAACCTAGAAATGCACTAGAGGCCCTAAATGAACCTGAATGGGTAGAGGTCATGCAAGAAGGAGATGAATCAATTTGAGAGAAACTAAGTCCGGACTTTGACCAAATGATCTTCGACCACCCGAGTTATAAGAACCAAATGGGTTTTCAAGAACAAACTGGATGAGGATGGGTTGGTAGTCGAAATAAGGCTAGACTTATGGCTCGAGGTTACAATCAAGAAGAAGGGATTGATTGTGGGGAAACCGTTGCACTAGTTCCTAGGATTGAAGCAATTAGAATCCTATTCGCATTTGCATCAAGCACGAATATTAAATTATATCAAATGGATGTCCAATGTGCTTTTTGAATCGTTTCATTCAAGAGGAAGTCTATGTTGAGCAACCCCTCGATTTGAAACTCAAAATTTCCAAATTGCAAAAGTCTCTATATGGTCTTAAACAAGCTCCCGAGCTTGGTATGAAAGAACTGAGCGACTTCTTGGTTGAAAATGATTTCAAAAGAGGTTAGATTGACAAAACTCTTTTCATAAAAACCAAGGGGAAAGATTTCCTTATAGCTCGGATTTATGTTGATGATATCATTTTTGGAGCTACTAATGAAAATCTCTGTCGGGAGTTTTACGAGTTGATGAGACAGGAGTTCCAAATGAGCATGATGGGAGAGCTCAATTTCTTTCTTGGTCTAGAAATCGAAAAGATAAGGATGGCATCCATGTCCATCAATCTAAGTATACCAAGGAGTTGTTGAAGAAATACAAGCTTCAAGATGCGAAACATACAAGCAACACCCATGAATAGCGAGCATGAAGCCGGAGTCGGACGAAATAGGTAAAGTAGTAAATAAGAAACCCTATAGAGGTATGATTGATTCTCTGCTATATCTCACATCCGAGTAGGCTAGACATTATGTTTAGTGTATGTCTCTGTGTAAGATTTCAAGCTAATCCAAAAGAATCACATCTCACTGCGATGAAGAGGATCTTTAGATATCTTGTAAGAACTCGGAATCTTTGTCTATGGTTTTCAAGGGACTCGGAACCGACTCTCACTTGGATACTCGAGATGCCGACTATGCTTGGTTACAAGGTTGATAGAAAGTGCACATCAAGAGCATGCCAATTTATGGGTTAAACCCCTTATATGTTGGCACTCTAAGAAGTAGAACTCGGTTGTTGTATCAACTGCTGAAGCTGAGTACATTGCGGCTAAAGCGTCGTTGTGTCCAGATTCTATGGATCAAGTAACACTTTAAGGATCTTGGACCTTCATTCCAATTTATCTCAATCAAGTGTGATAATCGAGTGCAATCGGCATCATTAAGAATCTAGTTCGAGCACTCGAAGACAAAGCATATTGAGGTCGGTATCATTTTCCGAAAGACCATTACGAGAAAGGTGATATTAAACTTGAGTTCATTCCTACGAAATTTTAGTTCTCCGATATTTTCACTAAGCCACTCGGTGAGGATCGGTTTTGATTCATTAAGAATGAGCTTGGCGTGATTAATGCATGATTATATGTTTTATGTGCTTAATTTTGTGATTTGTTCTTGATTAACAAATGGATCAGTGACTTAGCAATGAGACTAAGCTATTGGTTAGTTGCTTTCTAAGTCGCTCGGACACAATATTGAGTCGATTCGATCTTTGATCAAAATGGACACCAAACTTTTGAGATCATCTCTAGATAAATGGAGAATCTTAGAAAGATTTTGTTTTTAAATTCTCTCTCTCTCTCTTTGACACACGTCATTTCAAAGAATTTGAACCGTTAGAGAGACAAGCACTCGGAATTGTAGCCATTGGACTGTTGTACGTCACGTCTTTTTGAGAATATCGTTTGAAATAGGGGTGAGCGGTTCCGGGTAGCCTATCCCAAAACTAGGAACCTAACCCTTACCATGTTTAACCAATTCCTGAATTTTAGGAACTTGATCCTTACCTTGTTTGATCGGTTCCTAAATTTTAGGAACCCGATCCTGAACTTTAGGTTCCGATTCTAGTTTCAGGGTACCCTGTTCACACCATTCTTCTTATGAAAAAAAACTTTAAGGCCTTAAAAACTTACAAACATCAACTAACGTTAATCATTTAATTAGCTAAAGTTCAACAAGCAAATAATTAAATACCACAATTTTTAGCAATTTTATATAAAATCAAAGTTAGTAGTAGAAACAACGTTCTTAAAGGGTGATGCGATCAAAATCTTACAAAGTCTCTTCAAAAACTAATACAACCAAATGTCTCAAGTTCATTAACTAAATTTAAATAAAAATAATGCAACCTTTAAACTTCCATTGCATCTTCAACATCAATGACTTATCTATCACCAGTCGGCACGATTTATGAAATGTAAAATAAAATACCCTTTAAATGGTTCCGGGTTACGGTTCCATGAAATGGTTCCTTGTTCCGGTTCCATGATTCATTTTAGAAACCTTACCCTTACCCATTTGACCGGTTCCTCAATTTGAGGAACCTTACCCTTAGCCGTTTGACCGGTTCCGGTTCGAAACCTTACCCGTTTGACCGATTTCGATCCGGTTCCACGGTACCCATCGATCATGCTCACCCTTAGTTTGAACGTTAAGAAAGAAGGTTGAAGGACATTTTTGTCTTCTCTGTATATAGCATCTATTTGTCTTCATTTCTTCACTTTCCGCCTTACCTTTCTTACACGAAATTCTCTGCCTTCTCTCTCGGTTGGCGCATTTGCTACCTTGGTCGAGAAACTTCGTTATTACAGTGACCAACTTCGGTTAGTTGTACGCTCTCTCAAGCCCATTTTCCGTGGGATGGTCATTCACTAGAAGACCGCCCAATCCCGGATTCAGGAGTGTCAATCCACGATGCTTGAGTTCAAAGGGGTTCTTGGTGAGCAACACGAACGGCTCGAACTTCTTCGTGAGCGCGAACGAAGGTTGCGCAGGACTCGGAATCCTCCGACACATCTAAGGAGTCCTCTAGCCTGCCAAGTCTACCTCTACCGAGGTAGAAGAAGAATAAGAGGGCGAGGACGTAGGCGAGGCAGGCGAGGATCGGCTGAAGAGGAGAATAAGGAGGAAGAAGGAAGACAAGAACATGACGCTCCACCCATATACAAGGGGCTATCGAGCCCAAACTCGAGCTGATCTCCTCAAATCGGAGTGGATCGGAAGATGCTCGGGGATGTTGGACGAGTCCAAACCAGGTGACTCGAAGCCCCTATAGTCTTCGAAGAAGACGAGCCGAACGATGACATTGTCTTGACTCGACCACCCAGTGCGAGCCGCTTCTCAACATCCCAGTGCTACCGCCGCCGCGTTCTACCACTTCATCTCGGACTTACCGGCGCAAGCACAAGGCTCGTCCGTCCTCCTCCGCTCAACCAAGCACCACCATTATAATCCACTTCTTTTTCTTCTTTTTATTTTTTTTTGGTGTCCAACATTAAGTTTTTTACTTTCCACTTTTCTTCCCTCCTTTTCTTTGAAATGCTAGGGGTAGAAAAATAGAAAACTTTATGTTTGGCTTAGAGCGATTTCTTTCCTCTCTCGTGTTGTAAATATTTTTTATGAATGAATGTTAATGTTTTTCTTTTCTATGCTTTGATCATTTTTGAGTTTCTTTTAGTATTTATCTTATCTACTCAAAAATCTGCATTGGTTCTAATATCTCGCTTATAGTCTTGCTTTGATCCGCAATTTCTTTACATTCTATACACTCGATATAGAAGAAATCACGTATCATTAGCACTGAAAACTTAATTTGTACTAATAAGTTTCTATCTTAAGAATAAAATGCCTTTCATAAAAAGGATTCAAAATAGTGGATTTAACTTGGTACTTGGATTAGCATTGTCCGTGGTTTTCCGCCCTAGGAGGGTTTCCATGTATTTACGAGTGTATGCTTTTACGAGTCCAATCTAGACTCGGACTCAATTGTTTAATTTTTAAGCAAAAAGATTCTAAGTTTGTTCAAATTTCCTCATCACCCGATTCACCCTCCTCAGGGTGACTTAGACTCTCCAGGAGCAAACCTTCACCTATGCTATCGCATATTTAACATGTCTATTTTAGCATGGTAAACATCATGATTTAATCCGGGATTGAATTATTTGAATCATGCCTTAACCCGAAACTTACGCAATTATTTGTTTAATCATGTGTAATTGTAAAATGTCTAAATAATCGATGTGCCCATTAAGATTGAATGATTTATTTATGAGTTTTAGCATATCGGGAATCCGAGTATATTGAATAAATAAACTTAAAATATTCTAGATTACTAGATTAAGGTAATTAGTCATTAAATGCTTTATTTAGACTAATCCTTATCTAATTATAGACCAAAGTATATCTATACTTTGAGAACCATTATGCTTAATGTTTTTGGAGGTTTTTCTAATGTCAATTATCCGAAAAAAAAAAAAGCAAAAACAAAATGCTTCTCACCATTAAAGCACTACTAGACAAAAAGTTGGAATTTCCGGAAAATGCGAGTCTAACGGTTTTTCTTTTTGCTTTTCCTGTTTACAAAAGGTGGAAAAAAGTTGTTGGAAGCTAGGACCAAGTCACAATGGCTATGTCAAGGTGGTTCGGAAATCGAGGGATTCGGACTATCCGTTACAATGGCTAGTTGACTCGGACAACTTCAACAGAAAGACGTTGGAGGCTTAATGGCTATCTCTTCAAGGCGGACTATTTATAGAAGCCTTAGCACAAGATTTCAATTGACGAATGGAGAAAAAAGAAACCCACTACCAAAAATAATCAAATTTTACACTGTAAATCCAAGTGGGAAAATACACATTCCTACTTGTTTTGCCATTATAGATGATAGTGGGAAAAGGCAAGGGGGTAATTGAAATTTCCCACTATTTTTATATTCGAGTGGAAAAATTTTCCACTTGTTTACCCATTGTATCCCTTTCCATGAAATTTTCCCACCAAGTATAATAAAGTGTAAAGTTTTCCACTTGGACTTACTACAATGGAAAACTTCTCACTCGGACTTACTACGACGGAAAGTTTTCCACTTGGACTTACTATAGTGGCAAAATTTCCACCGTAGAACAAAATTAGAAAGTTGAAATTCGGTGTTAAAACAAGTGGGAGATTTTGAATAATTCAAACACATGATGCTTGCTTGGTAAAAATACCAAAAATCTATATACAAATTGTCCAGGCATTATATGCTCGCTAAGCTTACCCTTAAGACAACTAAGGGTACATGACAACATTACATCGAGTATTAAACAATTCAATCGATTGTTCCATAGTTGTACATATCTCCATATCCAACAAAAATAACCCTAAACTAACAAACTATGTTACCAACCAACCAATGATATTTAACCACAAACACTTCTACCATCCATGCATACATCACTAGTGTTATAACTACAAGCATTTCTACCAAATTAAGCACAAGGACTTCTACCAAAATAACCACAAGTACTGCTACTCGGGATGGAGGGTCTTCATAAGCGAGTACCATTCGAACATTTGGGCTTAAATATTTTCAATAGCCTTCACATATTTGTGTTCTTTCTTGGATTGTTTCTTCCTTCTAGCTAGTTCTACTTTCAATTTTGCTTGCATATCATCCAAAGCCATTTCCATAAGCACCAAACCAAAGAGAAGTAAAGCTACAAGAATTAAGTACAATCAAATTCTAAAATAACATCCCAAAGGCTAGAAGCTAATACACCCAAAGCAATTATAGTATGCCATTAAAGTGAACTTACAAAATAGAACTATGAAAACTAACATGAAGAGCAAAAAGAAAAAGGAAAATGAAAAGGAAAAGGAAAAGGAAAAGAGCAAAAATAGACAATCACCTAGGCATTCTAACCTGCACCAATGGAGGTCACAAACCCACAATCATAACTCAAAACTTCAAAATAGAGCATATAATAGTTGATTATAACGGAATGAACATATTCAAGACTAAGGAGAACCAATAAATGATTCTTCCACAAAACAATCACAATATAGAATTAATATAGTAATCGTGATTTAACATAGCTATATTAATATAAGTGACTAGAATGTAAAGAGAAAAATTCAAATTACCTATGCTTGATTGTTCTAAAAACTTTCATGAGCCAAAACATCTTCACATTGTTTTGATATCACTAGTTTCACAACACCTTAATGTTTTTATTTGATCATGAACTTTTAAGAATCCATCAAATGTGCAGGGAAGGATAGTGCCAAAGGACCTAAATGGCATCAACAAAGAGCACAAATAATATACTTATTACGCAAAAAAACAACTTCGGCCCTTCAATTTTTGTTTTAGAATAAGCCTCCTGATGTTTTCATCAGGTAATGGTATGCATATTCACTTGACCTGGCCAGGAATTTAGACAGAATGAGCATAAATACAATCTAAACAAAGAAAAGAGAGTGAATCCATATGTTAATGATAAAATCCTTGTTTGATAATATTCTATAATATGCATGAAAATAGATCCTAAATACTAAATAGATGCACAGGAAATAAGGCTTATTAGTGGCACCTGGGATAAATAATACTTACTAATCTCCTCAGAACCGCATAAATAATATGACTGACAAGTAAAGGTTTAGGGATAAGATAATGTTCTTGTGGCTTATTAATCTCCTTAGAATCGCATCATCCAGTTCTTGTGGCTTATTAGGGGCACCTAGGAAGGAAACAAAATAGATGAACTTCAGAAATCAATAACATTATTAGCGTCCCCTTCTATACTCAAAAAGGAAAATTTTGTATGAATAATCAGGAAGGGATGCATTAGCTTGCAATGTCTTTGAACTAGTCATCAACCTGATGAAAAGATAACAAAAATCTCACCAATTAGTATAACTAAATCATTCCAAATCATGTTCCCATTCAACCATTAGGAAACATCAATTGAAAGCTCTTTTTCACGTCAGCAACATCAAATTAAAATGAAATATGTGGCCATTAACAAGGAAGTAGGAGGGGGAGAGAAAGAGAACTAAAGAGATGAACTTCAGAAATCCACATATTAACATAATCTCTTCCTTGATTAGAAAGCTATGTCCATCTGACTAAGGTGATTATCATAATTGAAAGTCGAAATTAAATAAATGGTAACCTCAATTTAGAGGAAGAAGAAAATAATGATAAATTGAATCGAAATTGTAAAAAAAATTCAGCATCTTACACGATTAATGGTTGATTCAAAGCGATACAGAGTCATGATGAGTTCTTAGCCGTTCGAAGCTTTTGATGTAGACATCTTTCATGGCCTTACCGTATGGCCGGTGATCGACAACAACTTTCGAAAGCAAAACTTTAAATCAGTAGCACTCTATTTGTTCGCCCCCTTTCACGGTGGTACTCTCTCTCATCTCATACTCCATTTCTTTCTCAACTTATGCTGCTACAGTTCAGGTGTTTCAAGGGAGAGAGAGGGGAAGAGAGAGAAATTTGAGCCGGATAGAGGCCACCGTATAGCCGGCGACCTACCATAGTCACGGTTGAGCAACGCAGGACGGCGGTCTCAGCTAGGGTTTTTTGTGTTCGTGGGGGAATTGGCTTTGAGAAACAGAGGGTGTGAGAGGAGAGAGAATATAGTCTGATTTACCTTGGGATTCTGCTGGGTACGCATGAGTGACCTTAGTTAGGATTGTTTTATTTGTTTTTTAATGACATACTTTGGCCAAAGTTTTAATTTGGTGGGAATTAAAAATTTGAATGTTTAGTGGTGAAATATGTTGTGGGAATTAAAAATTTGAATGAATTAAAAATTTGAATGTTTAGTGGTGAAATATGTTGTGGGAATTAAAAATTTGAATGTTTAGTGGTGAAATATGTTGGGCAAAAGAGCCGCAGAACTGGAAAAAAGAGGGGAAAAAAGAAAAAATTTAAATAAAAAAATGTTAGTGGGAAATTAGTAGGAAATAAGTTTTAAACAAAAATTAAAATAGTGAAAATATTTGGTGATGGAAAATCAGTGAGTTAATAGTGGGATATTTTTCACTGTAAATATAATAGTGGGAAATCGATGAAAAAAATTAAGTAATGGCAAAACAGAGGAAAATTTTCCGCCATGGATTTTTAGTGGAAAATTATAGTGGGAAATTTGATGATTTTTGTAGTGACCATATTGAACATCTTCTCTAGCATACAACTTCCAAACAATAATTCTAATATTCGAGTTATATTCTTCCGAGTTACTCGGTATTGTAATTCTCACTACTCTTCTACTCTTTCTCTCCGACCGAGTTGTAAAGGTTAGCTTAACTCGGTGTTCTAAATTGTAAAGGTTACCTCAGTTTGGAAGTACTTGGTTAGATAAAGGAACTTCTAACCTTGGGAAAAATTGGAGGATCCCAAGTTGATAATGTAAATTCAACTTGGAAGTACTAGGTCGATCGGATAAGGTAAATTCTAAGCCTAGGAAAATTGTAATAGATTTGTTTGGGAACAAATTTGGGTAGTCATATTTATTGTTGAGGATTCAATTAGTGGATTTGACTTGGTGTTTAGATTGACATTGTCCGTGGTTTTCGACCCTAGGAGGGTTTCCACGTATTTCTAAGTGTTTAACTTTCCGAGTCCAATCTTGACCTAGAATTTGCTTCTTATTCAGTTCTCTGGAAAAAGAGTTTGATTTTTATAGAAAATCTTCCATCATCCTATTTACCTCCCTCTAGGGTGACTTAGACTCTCCAAGAACAAACTTTCAAAATTGTCCAAGGGAACAATTCCGTAAAATATTGGATTTGACTTGGTATTCGAATTAATATCATCCTCGGTTTAAGTCCAACCTTGACTGAGCTTGTATATCCGAGTTCGACTTGAGCAAAAAGTTTTTATTTTTCCGTAAAATTTGCTTCGCACCTTATTCACCCCCTAGGGTGATTCGGACTCGTAGGATTCAAACCTTCAATTACTATCGAACCTAGCTTGACAAAAGGATCTAACAATCCAAGGTTTAAAGATCATATGACACTTAACTATGGAGAGTTTGTTGAAGGAATGTCTTTCACCACGCCACCAAAGTTCGAAGCGTTCAACTTCGCCCATTGGAAGAAGATGAAGAATCGAGTATAAATCTCTATATCTCTTACATTTTGATTCTAAGTCATTTTGCATCTTATAGAAACTTCTATCTAAGTTTCCATTATGTTCGACCGGCTTATAAAGCACTTTATTGCATATCTCCTTCATTGGTGTTTCGACTCACCTAGACATCACTCGGAACCATCGCATGATCAAATAATTCCTCTAACACATTTTTCTAAGCACTCGACTTTGTATTTCAACGCAAAGTGAAATACAACGTTAATTCTCTATTCTAAGTCGGTTTTATTTTCTTGAAAATTATTTAACCGGATCAAGTTGTGATACTCGATATTCTATTCTTTCTAACTTTATTATTGTAGGATTGACTCAAGATGGAATTTGAACTTATTGAACATTAGACTCGGAAAATTTCATTATTTTAGGCCAAAGATAATTAAGTATTTAATCATCCTGATTTAATTATTATCTCGTGCGTAATCTTAGACCAAAGTATTTTATACTTTGAGAACCAATGTGGTTTGCTTTTGTAAGTTATTCAAACGAGGCTAATTAATTTTTTAAAATTTCAAAAGGAATCGGCTTCTAGCCGTTAAACACCAGACAAGTAAGTTTTAGCTACTTCGGACAAGGCTCATACAGACGTGTCACCACCAAGTGATTGGACCATCTTTTGGAGCCAAGAGCCGTTGCACAACATTGACATTCCAACAAATCTTTTACGAGCGACTCAAAAGAGTCATTACAATGGCTAGTGAAGATTGTAGTTTAGAACCAAGACTTAATAGTCACTCGCCTGGTTGGCTATAAATAGAAGACACTCAACAAGACTTGAAGATTGCTGAACACATTGCTGGACCTATTCTTATTGTTGAACTAATTACTTGTTTTCATTCTTACTTAATCTTTTACTTACAACTCCAATTTTGTATTTAATATTCTCTCGAGTTGTAAAGAAAGTGTTGTAATCAATTACATCTCTTACTTTCTTAGTAAGTCCCTTGACTGAGCTATAAGGGTTCACTCAATTGAGTTGTCCCTAATTATAAAGGTTACCTCGGTCAGGAAGTACTAGATCGAAAAGGGGAACTTCGAGTCTAGGAAAACTTTGTAAGGAATTGTTTAAGGGAGCAATTTTGGTTGAGTAAGTGCTTTGTATTTTGTGAATTTACAATAGTGGATTTGTCTTGGTGCTTGGATTAGCACTGTCCAGTGGTTTTCTCGCCCTAGGAGGGTTTCCACGTATATTTATGTTACTCGTATTTCGAGTCCAATCTAGACTTAGAATCTACCTCTGGTCCGTGTTGGTGCTAAAATTGTTTAATTTTCTTCATCACCCTATTCACCTCCCCTCTAGGGTGACTTAGACTCTCCAAGAGCAAACCTTAAGAAGATCATGGAATGCTTCATCCAAGAATATGATGAAGAAGTCTAGCGAATTATTTGCAATAGAAACTATGTTCCCACCAAGCTAGATGGCACCTGATCGGTAGCCAAGGTGAAGTAAGAATTCTTGAAGAAAATGAAAGCACAGAGGGAACAACAAGGCGATGAACATTATGATGTATGCCATAGATGCCTCGAAATACAACGAGTATTCGTTTGTGATACAGACTAAAGAAGTATGGGACACTCTTGTCACTACTTATGAAGGCACCAGATCAAGTGCCGTAATCAAAGATAAACCAAGTATCTCCGAAGTATGAAATGTTCAAAATGGAGGCATGTGAGAACATAACTCGGATGTACATTTGCTTCATTGAGATTAATTGTTAACAATCTCAAGTCACCGAGGACGAAGATGTCAAACAAGGAAGTCGTCGGAAAGATTTTAAGGAGTCTTCGAAGAAAAGATGCGGACCAAAGGTGACAGACTATCGACAAGGCTCAAGACCTCACCAAGCCGAGACCAGATGAACTCAATAGGAAGCTTCTCACCCATGTGTTACATCTACAAAAGGAAGAAGCTAAGGTTAGCACCAAAAGAAATATTGCTCTAAAAGCCTAAGAGGAAACTGGTCCTAGTCTCGAGCTCCTTAGACTCGACGAAGATCGAACGACACTTCTAGCCGGAGACTTCAAAAGAATGATGAAGTACAAGAAGTTGTAGAAGAAGCCAAAACATGAGATCTTCAAAAAGGAGAAGAAAGGTAAATTCTCATGACCTTCATATTCGTCTTTAACTAAAAACTCTGGTTATTTTGAATGTGGAAGCAAGGAATACATCGTCAAAGATTTTCCAAAGAGAAGAAAGGATCGAAAGAAGAAGAAGGCGGGTAACCTAGAGTAAAGATGAGTCGGAAGAAGCTGATGAAACTATTGATGAATCAAAGTGTCTCATAGCACTAATAGACTCGAAGTTGAATCCGAGTCAGAAGGTGAAGTATCGGATTCTTAGTAAAATGACGGTGAGGAGGTAATTGACTCTTTCCGTAAGTTTTCTAAGCATGATTTAGCTAGATATATTTTACTTTACAGGAAAAGTCCAATTCGATTCTTTTACTTTCAAAGAAAAACAGCGAGTCTCTTAAGATTGAGAACAATGTGTTAAGAATTGATTTGGAAAAACTAAGACTTAACATGAAGGTACTAGAGACTAGTTCTCAAGATAATAACACCGAGTTAGAGTGTCTCGGAATAGAAAATGAACTACTAAAAAGAAGCTCACAAAATCTCAAGATCTGTTTTTCAAACTTACCTAATGTCAAAAGAACCTTGATTTACTCTTAGGTTCTTAGTGTGTTTCATTTCAAAATAAGGAACTTGGCTATAATGCTAAGAAGGAGGACAACTCATACAAGAGTCTTTACGAAAATGATGAAAAAGTTTAGAACATCATCAAGAATGAGAACTTCATTCCAATGAAGATGGAAAGAGCCAGATTTGTGCCCAAAGAAAAATCATAATACACGGCTAGCCATTTCTATCGGCGAAACGAGTTTCGGATCTTGGATACCAGGAAACTACACTTGCTGTTTGGACTCACTCATCCGAAATTCCTCCACTCCTTCTCCTCCTAAGAAGAGCACCCAAGGACCTCGTCTTCTAGTAGCTGGTTCTTCATCTCGGTCAGCCCCATCTGCTCATCTCCTTGAAAGGGTGGCTTCTCAATTTGTTGTTCTAGCCAAAGAGTTACAATCAACTCTTGGAGCCTTCCAAGCCTTTATACCACTTCGACCCAATTGCAAGCAACAGCTCAAAAGAAAATTGATCAAAGTCAAATCTGATTAATAAGCTCCAAGATGCCATTCAGAGGTAAGAGCAGATCAAGATCCTTCAAGAGCACTCAGCAGAAGAAGGAGAAAAATCAAAATGTTCATTTGACTTAGAGGAAGAAGAAGGAGAAGCAAAAACTGCAGCCCAAGTAATTTCCTTTTCTAAGAACTCGGAATCGGCTTCGAGGAAATTGGAGATGTTGGCCAATGGGAAGCCCCTCCACCTCCACAGCCCACGCAACCTATTCAAGGTGAGAGCTTAGACATGGAAGAAGAGGAAGAGCAGCCCTCGGCTTAACGCGGGGCATTCAAGCCAGCTCAACCTCCTCAAACAAGCAACCTCTTCGCTCCCTCTTCCACCGTCATCGACTATGCAAGCTCCAAGTTCTTCTTATCTTTATTTCCGCAGTGCGGGGCACCAAGGCCATCCTCTTCCAATAGGACTACTCCACCGCTTTTCGATTTCAATTATTTTCTTTACTTTTTTCCAACATTATTTCTCCCGACTCCTATTATTTTTTGATGAAACGCATAAGGGGAGAAATAGTTGTATAGTTTAGGGGAGTAACTTTATTTTTTCTGTATCGGCTCTTGTTAATCCAATAATAATTTCAGTATTTTCTTCATTCTTTGATACATCTTATAATTTTTTTTGCTATGATACCATTTCCATATCTTATTATGATACACTTAGAACAAAGGTGAACTCATAACACTCTTTGAGAAATAACACTCACATATTCTTTCACTTTTGATAATTTAGTTTGCTCGGATAACTAATGATATATCTTTGATACATAACATTCTTTGAGCCTTGAATTTGTATCTTTCTAAGTCTTATCGATTTAAGATACTAACCCATCCTTCTACATTTTGAATGTTTTTCATCAAAAAGGGGAGATTGAAGACTCAGGTATGAATTTATCTCTCCTTAGGGTTTTGAATTCAAGTCATTCCCATAACTTAGAAATATTATCTTTGAATTTTCATCTTTGTCGAACCCACTCAAAAAGAGTGAGCACTCGGTTATGGGTCTATGACCCACTCGGACAGAAAGTTTGTCAAAATTATTTCACATGATCAATTCATCTTTTCAACTGGCATGATTTATATCAAATAGAATTACTATGGTAATTCTTAATATAGCCGATTTATTTGATTGAAATTATGGTAAAATGGCAAACAAAGAAATTTTTCTATATATTTTTTAACTCTTTCCGCATCTGAGTATAGACACAAATAGAATTAAAATATATTGAATATTAGACCTAAAATTTTTTATTTAATTAGATTAAGGATTTTCAACTGTTAATTAATTTAATTAATTATAATCCTTGTCTAATCTTGGACCAAAGTATTTTTATAATTTGAGTACCGTTTTGGTATTTTTTTTTTGCAGGTTGATTAAAGTTTTTTAATATCATTTTGAAAAGAACAAACAATCGGCTTCTTACCATTAACAGCCAGTAGATAGAAAAACAACATTTTTAGACAGGCTCGGACACCGTGTCGAGTTGGTTGTTACCATTTTTGGTAAACTTCAACTTTGACTCTAACGATTATTTCCATCCTAGATTTCAGAAACAACAAGTGGGTTGGAATACTTTTTGAGCCAAGAACCAATGTATAACTATTACTTTCACAACAGTTTTTTTTCTAAGGGACTCACACTATCCGTTACAACAGTTAGTTGTTTTCAACAGTCAAGCCCAAGGTATAACGACTATCTACTCTACTACTATAAATAGAGGACACTTTACAATACTTACAAGATTGATGGAACATTACTTTCAACTCTTATACTCAATTTTCTAGCATTCAACTTTGTACTTAGATTCTCAACTTTCCGAGTTGAACTAAGAAGTCTTGTAATCACTCTCATTTATTTCTACTCAAAGCTTATGTATTTCTTTTGACCGAGGTGTAAGGGGTAAGTCAACTCAATTGTACCTAACTGTAAAGGATATCTAAGTTACGAAGTACTAGGGAAGATAAGGTAGATTTTGTGTCTAGGAAAACTTGTATTGAATTGTCCAAGAGAACAGCTTCGTGAGTTAGTCCTTTTGTTTTGTGGATTCAAAATAGTGGATTTGACTCGGTATCTTGAATGATACCAGTCATTATTTTCTGCCCCAAAGGGTTTTCCATGTAAAAATACTTGTTCTTATCTTTCTAAGTCCAATCTAGACTCAACTTGTATTTATGAGTTTTGACTTCAGACACAAAGTTATTATTTTTCGCAAAATTTCCTTCACTCCTTATTCACCCCCTCTAGGCTAAGTCATACTCTCAGGACTTAAACCTTCACTCTACAACTTGAATATATTAGTTTAAATTACGTTAAAGAAAAATCAAGAGTCAACACATAAAAAGAGAAAATTAAAGTAGCCAAAATGTGATTTAAAATAATAAAATAAAAGCAATAAAGAAAGCAATTAATAAAATAAATAAATAAAATTACATCGGGCAAGTGGAAAAATAAAGCGATTACATTTTTAAACCACAATACTGAAAGCAGTAAATAACATAAATAAAATAAAACAAAATGATAGAAAAAGAATAGAAATTCGGTTGGTGCACCGATGTTGATCGACCTACTAGGTCCAGATCTCGTACTAGACTTCGGTAGAGTAACGGTATCTGTCTTGAGCAAGCGAAAAGGAGGCTTTTTGTATGGTTTCAGAAAATGAACTTTTAAGGGTGGGAGTGAGTAAGAGCACGAGAGAACGAGAGGGAGAAATTTTTAGCAACAATTGGGGGAGGGGGTAGTAATGAGCTAAACCTTGGTGTGTGAAATAGGGGGACTCTCCTATTTATACAAACTTTTAGGGTTTACAAAACTATAAAATTAGCTCCCAACCACTGTCTAAAGAATAAACTGGGCCCAATATTTTTGAAAATGGATATAGAAAAATCCAAAAATCGACAACGTTCAAAGGAGTCCATGGGGCGGTATCGGTCCCGTAATGACATAATCCATTATTTGGGAAATCGTACCGTGTTTGGACGCTAAAAAGAGTAAGTGTTGTGTGTTAACAAGCTTGTGGCCAGCGCCAGTTTGGGGCTATGCTTGGGAGCCCTATCCTTGTTAGACTATATGAAAATAAATAAATATGGATTGATCCAGCCCAAGGAAAAGCACTATAGGTTGTTTTGTGGTGTTGGTTAGCTTTTTGTGGGATAAAAATATTTTTTACACTCGCTCGAGTCCGATCTTGACCTGAGCATACGAACGAGACTGGATTTTCATCACCGACGTAACAGAAATAAATAAAATAAATAAACAGAAAAGGATGACAATTTTTAGGTGTCTACATGTGCCCAACTCTATCATTAGACTTAATAATCATATCGTTCACATAAACCTCGTCTTCCTTGTGGATCTTATTATGTAACTGCGCCATGGTTATTCTCTAATAAGTGGCCTCGACATTCTTCAACCCAAACAGTATCACTACATAACAATAAGTGCCCCACTAAGTAATAAGGCTAGTATTTTCCATATCTTCCTATGCCATTTTTACTCGCTTATTGCCAGCATAACAATCCATAAAGGAGAGTATGTTGTGTCTTAGTGTACTATCGACCGATGTATCGAGTGTGAGGCGAGGGAAGTCATCTTTTGGACTTGGTTTATTCAAATCCCTAAAGTTCACGCACATTCTTACCCTTCCATCTTCTTTGTAACAGGCACAACATTTTCTAGTCATGAAGTGCAGTGGACTACTTTGATGATATGGTGTCTAGCTGCTTGTGGACTTCCTCCTTTATTTTCAAGGCCTATTCGACTTCATTCTATGAAGTTTCTGCTAACCGCTTGGCATCTTCATAGAGAGAAATCTTATGCTTAGTATGCTACGATCTATCCATGACATGTCTCTATAGGACCAAACAAACACATCTATAAATTCTCTTAGGAGTAAAGTGAAATGTTTATGCTCTTCAAAATTTGAGGACTTTTCAATTTTGACCTTTTGAGGTTGTTCAAAGGTTCCCATATTTACGAGTAATGATATCTTTGGTGGGGTGCAATTTTCATGATTTTTCACAAGTTTTATTATTTTTAGGGATTTCTTGTTCATTTTTAGAGGCAAAATATTAGAAGTGAAAGAAGGCAAAGATTGAGCAGAACAGTTCATATTATTGAATAAGGAAATGAGTACATCGAGTTTGACTTATCAAAAGAAGAAACAATAGAATTAAAAGACATGCTAGCCCCAATCGTAGACATTAGACTTTTCCCAATTTCCCTCTCGAAAGCTGTGGTGAACTCTCGACCACGTTTAACATCTATCCAAATGATGTGCTTGGATTCGTTCCTGCCTATGTCGATGATGAACTTCGCGGGTTTAAACTCCCGATGCAACATAGGCACGAGACTTGTACTCTCCTCTTTGCAAAGCTCCTATACGAACAATATACCAAAGATATTGTTATCCGATAAACTCGGTTCTGTCTAGTGTGGATTGTTCCTTAAGATAGGGTGCTTTGTCCTCTTCTAAAGTAGCCATAGTTTCAAAGGTATACAGTTCTCATCATGTTCTATCTCTACAATGGACTCCTTAGTGATTGTGGAGCAAAGGTCAACACCCTCCATAGTAACTACTTGGCCCTTGATGAGATTTGGCCTTTTGATTCATAATAGAGAGTATTTCTTAATGACCATGAAGTCATGGACATCCTAGAAGTAAATTAAAAGTTGCATAGATGTCTAAAACTTGAAAGTCCAGGTTCTTTTATATTAGTCTTACATTTATGGGAAGAGTAACTATTCATAGGACTGTTCTCTTAGAATTATTATATGCTCTAAGATGTACAGTTCACTTAGATAGTTGTTGCTCTCTTATCTCTAACTTCTCAGCAGTTCTCTAGGGGCATACATTGACAATTGATCCGTTGTCCACCAGGATCAAATAAAAAACCTGGTTAGTGCTATGAGTGAAAAAGTCATAATATCTTAGTAGTAAAATTAAGGGGATCTACCAAGATTGTAATTCAACTTTCCCCAAAAAGGGTAATTAGAGGTAAAACCTAAAGGTTTCAACATCTATGTTATAAGTTGCTTAAATGCAAAAATTCCTAATGCAAACATAATAAAAACTCCCAAATCTCGTTGTCGAATCTCACCCTCTTAATAAGTGTCCCTAGTGGAGTCGCTTATGGTAAGAATCACAACCTGCCATGGGGATCCTATTCCCTATGAATGTTAAAATCAAAGAGGTTTGCATATAAAGAAAATAACGCATTATGATTTTTGAAAGGTTGATTGGCGGTATTAGGAACCATTTTATTTTTCAAAAGCAGTTTTAGAGTTCTAGAGAAAGTAAATTGAAAAGGATTTCATTATGGGTATACTATAACCATGATATTGAGCCAAGCGACCGTGGATCGCTTGGGCCGGGAGCAGAGGCTACTCAAGAGCTTGAGGGGCCGAATCCGACCACAAAGGGTGTCCGGCCTATTCCACTCGTCATGTCCAGACCGGCGACGCAGTCTCGGTCACATAACCTAGGCCACATGTTTGATATTTCAAAATAACTACCATTTCCGGAAAAAAAAATTAAGATGCTTATTGAGAATTGAAAATATTATAAAAAGGGGTTGCTACTCGGTTATGAAAAAAAAACCAAATAAAGAAGAATTAGGATAAATTATGCTTGCCAAATAAGGAAGGGACAATAGGAATCAAGCAATGCTTGGGACAGGAACATAACCCTTCTAACTAAACATATTTGGCTTACAAGCAGCAAAAGAGACACATGAGGATTATGTGGGTGAACCATTACTACATGAAAGGTAGGTACATATGGCAATGCAAAAATTATGCAAATGACAGCTGGTATTAGAAAAAGCTATTGAAAGTAAGATTTGGTGAAGCAAGGATTTGATATAGACAAGTGGGCGGTGATTGAATTTTTCCGATGGGAAAATAGTATACTCGACTCCGGATGTGCATGGGTTAGGAGCAAAAGCGATCAAATCAATTCATATAAACTTATTTGGCATAAACATATAATTTCCAAGCATGCCTTCATATCGTGGGCGGTTATGTAATAAAAACTACATGCTTGGAGACAAATTTCTAAAGTTTGATATACATTGTGAATTGCGAGTGTGTCTTATGTTCTAAGTTTGATGAGTCATACAACCATCTTTTCTTTGAATGTACATACACAAAGCTAGTATATTAGGAGACTATGGAAAATATACTACTTCAAGTCTAGACAGAGGACATCTGTTGGGGTAATTTGGTCGGAGTTTTCACGGAAGTTTATAGGGAAAAAGAAGCAAAGGAACTCGAGTGAATATGACCACTATAGTCATAGTATACCAGATCTTGGGAGGAAAAACCAGAAGAGTTTTCCATTCTAGAAGCAGAGATGCATTTACTGTAAGCATCGAATGTAGAAGAAGTATCAAAAGTAGATTAATGGAATTGTGATGTAACTAGCCAGTGGTTTATGGCTATGTACATCTTTAGGAATTTGTCCTTATTACGATTTGGAACAATGAATGTAATATACTAACATTTACCCCTAAAAAAATACTTTAGACTCGTATAAACATTTTAAACCATACAAAAATCATTTTGCATGTTAATTGATTATTTGGTTCACATTCTTCATGTGAGTTATGCGATGCTTTTTATGTATTTCTTTTTGTTCTACTACTTTTAATTAGGATAGTTAAACAAAATAATTATTGGGTGTTTGAATTAAGTAATGAACTTATTTTTTGCATAAATTTTTTTATTTATTTGTCTGTTCTAAATGAAGACTCGGACTTTACATATACATCATCTGACTTCCATCAAAGAATCAGGTATAAGACTTCATCTCTCATATGGTTTTGATTTCAAGTCATTCCGTGTGCCTTAGAAACTTTTACGAGTGATAGATCATCTTTTACGAGTGTTACGAAACCATTGCATATATTCTCACTTGATTACGACTGACTCGAAAGCACTCTGTTCACACACCGTTACGAGTCACTCGGACAACACTCAGATTTATCGCATGTTCAAACACTTGTTCCATTTTGCACAACCACAGATCTGACTTCATGTTCCAAAACAATTACACTCGATAATTCATTATTCTAAGTCGGCATATTTTGTTTGAACTTTGCTTTATTTAAATCAAGTCCGATATTCTTTATTTGACTGGATTCTTTCTTAGACTCGACTCGGATGGATTTTAAGTCTTATGGATATTAGACTCGAGAATATTGCATTCGTTTTTCTAACTCGGATAATTATACACTTAATTATCTTAATTAATTTATTATCTATGTCTAATCTTGGACCAAAGTATTTTATACTTTGAGAACCAAATTGATTTACTTTTATAGGTTATTCAAACTAGGCTATCCTATTTTTGAATTACAAAAGTAACCAGACTTCAAAACGTCAAATCACCAGCGAGACAAGGCTTTTTCCATCTACTACCTAGCCCCGGACACTCGTGTTAGGGTTGTCTGTTTCCAAAATTGGAAATCTACAACGGTAAGCTTAACGGTCGTTTCCACCTTACTTTTCAAGACACCGCCGGTGGTTTTGGGACTTCCACAGGAGTTAAGAGCCGTTGCCCAACGAACATACATCAACGGATATTTTCCGAGTGACTTAGAAAATCTACTACAACGGTCACAAAGGACTTCCAGTCGGAAGATGGTCACAACGGCTAGTCTGCTCGGTCATCTATAAATAGAAGCCAACTCTAAGACTTGAAGATTGCTTGAACCAACTGTCAATACACATACTTGAGCAAAAGTCTTTGTATTCATTTTCAATCTTCTACTTACAACTCCAACTCGGTAATTAATATTTTCTAAGTTGTAAGGTCTTGTAATAAGTCGAAACACTTATTCTTACCTTCCGAGTAAGGTCCCGGACTGAGCTATAAGGGTTATCTCAACGCAGCTTGTCCCTAGCTGTAAAGGTTATCTCGGTTAGGAAGTACTACATCGGATAAGGGAATTTCCGAGTTTAGGAAAAACTCGTAAGGAGTTGTCTAAGGGAGCAATTTTGGTTGAGACATTCTACCGTATTTTGTGGATTCAAAATAGTGGATTTGACTTTGTGCTTGGATTAGCACGGTCCGTGGTTTTCCGCCCCGAAGGGTTTCCACGTAATTTCGAGTTGATACTTTTCTCAGTCCAATCTAGACTCAATCAGATTTAAAGTTCAGTCCAATCTGTATCTTCATCTTCCACTTATTTGTGAGTCGGTGTTTTTCCGAGTTCATTCTTGACTCACACTCTCCTCGAGAATCATATCAAGTGTTTAACTCGAGCGAATTTCCTCATCACCCTATTCACCCTCCTCTAGGGTGACTTAGCTTCTCCGAGAGCAAACCTTCAATTGGTATCGAGCCTAGCCTTTCGGAAAGGATCTAACCATCCAAAGGTCTAAAGATCAAATAGCTCGGAACAATGGAGAGTTCGATGAAGGATGATCTTCCAGCGAGACCACCAAAGTTCAAAGGATCTAACTTCGTGCACGGAAGAAGCTCATGGAATGTTTCTTGCTAGATCATGATGAGGATGTCCGGAACATCATACAAGTAGGCAACTACATTCCCATAAAGACGGAAGAAACAAGACTCGCGCCCAAGACAAAGGCCGAGTTCACTCGCTGAAGAAACAGAAAAGTTCGAAAGAACTTTAAGGAGATGAACATTCGATGTGCGCCATCAGCTCGGAAGAGTACAACCGAGTGTCCGCCTATGACATAGCCAAAGAAGTATGGGGCACACTGGTCAGTACTTATGAAGGCACAAGCCGAGTCAAACAAGCAAAGATAAGCCAATATATTCACAAGTATGAGCTGTTCAAGATGGAGCCGAAGAAAACATCACTCAAATGTTTATCCACTTCACTGAGATTACCAACAATCTCAAATCTTTGGGTAAAAAGATTTCCCACGAGGAAATGTGCAGAAAGATACTCGAAGTCTACCCAAGAGAAGATGGGGTCCCAAGGTAACAACTATTGAAGAGGCTTAGAACCTGTCTCTACCGAAGTCGGACGAACTCATTGGGAAGCTTCTCACCCATGAGATCCACCTAGAAGAGGAGGATGCAGAGATCAGCACCAAAAAGAACATTCCGCTGAAAGCCTTAGAAACCGGAGAAGTAACTCTAAGTTCCTCCGACTCGAAGAAGATCCCATGACACTTATCGCTAGAGGCTTCAAGAGAATAATGAAGCACAAGAGATGGGATAAGAAGCCAAGAGAAGAGTTCTATAAGAAAGACAAGAAGGATAGAAAAGGTAAACACTCTTCCCCTTCAAAGTTATCCTTAACTAAGAACTCTAGTTGTTTTGAGTGTGGTAGTAAGGAACACATAGTCAAAGACTGTCCCAAGAGAAAGAGGGACAGAAGAAAGAAAAAGGCTATGATGGCCACATGGAGTGATGAAGACTCATCGGAAGACGATGAAGACTCGGATGACTCAAAATGTCCGATGGCACTCTCTAACTCAAAAGTCGAAACAGAGTCGATTTAGATCACTCGGATAGTCGGAAACAAATCCTCGGGAGGTAATTAAATACTTCCTCAAGTTTGCCAAAGTTGATTTAGCTAAGTATATTTTCACTTTGGAAGAAAAGTCCAATTCGACTCTTTTCTTTTTAAAGAACAACTTGAGTCAATCAATTCGAGAGCATCTCTTTAAAAAATGAATTGGAAAAACTAAGACTTACTCTAAGAGAACTTAAGACTAGTGCTCAATCTAATGAGATTGAGTCCGAGTTACTCGGAAGGGAAATGAGCAACTAAAGCTAAAGCTCAACGAGTCTCAAGATCTTGTTTTAAAGTTTACTCAAGGTCGGAAAAACATTGATATGCTCTTAGGGTCCCAATGTGTCTCCTTCGAAAAGAAGGTCTTTGTTTTAAGAAAGAGGAGAAATCCAATTCCTACTCAGAACTTTTCAAAAGGATTCTAGAACTGTAAAGTTCGAAAGGAGGACTGAGCCCATACCAGACTTACAGGAGAAAGCCTTCTCCACCGGTTTATAAAAGAAAAGTTTCTCAAAAGAAAGAGACACAGACTCGGCTCTAAACGGAAGACTCAAAATCGGACCAAACCCAAAGTCATTCAAATCGGGTTCCGAAAAGTCTTCTTCCTCGAAAAGGACAACAATAAAGGGTGTTACTGTGTTCGATAGAGGAAGTGAGAAGGGTTAGTTTGTTTCGACTTGCAGGTGACTCGAGAAAAGATTAAAGGGCATTGGTACCTAGACAGTGGATGCTCACGCCACATGTCGGGAGATTCAAGACTCTTTTCGAGTTAGAGGACTACAAAGGAGGAAAAATCACGTTTGGGGATGATAGCAAAGGCAAGATAATTAGGATTGGCATGATTGAGAAAGGAAGCAATCTGGTCAGCCCAATATACCTTGTCAAAGGGTTAAAGTATAACTTGATAAGCATCTCTCAGCTATGTGATAAAGGTTAAGTGGTAAGATTCACTCGGAGCAATAGCTATATTTCGATAATGCTACCAAAGAGATCAAGCTCTCGGGTAAGAGATCGGGTAACACTTACACTATTCCCCTTTCGACCCGAGTCGAACTTATCTTGTTTAAAGCATCTCTTCATGATGATTCATGGGCATGGCATCGTAGACGAGGTCATGTTAGCATGCACACCATTAAGAAACTTGCATCCCATGTTTAGTTAGAGGATTGCCTAATTGTGCATTTAAGAAAGATAAAATTTGTGAAGCATACGCAAAAGGAAACAAGTCGGATCATCCTTCAAATCCTGAAAACTGTTTCCACATCCAAGGTGCTTGAAATGTTGCATATGGATTTATGTGGTGAAATCCCTGTCAAGAGTCTCGGAGGTAAATCATATGTGCTTCTTATTGTTGATGATTACTCATGATTTACCTGGGTATGTTTTCTCAAGTATAAAAATAAAGCCTTTAAAGAGTTCAGCAAGCTTTGCAAGAAAATCCAAGTTGAGTTTCGGACTCGGATCCGGAGAATTTGAACTAACCATGGAAGGGAATTCGACTACTCGGAGTTTGCAGAGTTTTGTGATAAGAATGGCATCTCTCACAACTTCTCAGCACCAAGAACTCCTCAACAAAATGGAGTGGTGGAGAGAAAGAACAGAACTCTTGAAGAAATAGCAAGGACTATGATGATTGAACACAACCTACCCTACTATTTACGGGTGAGGCGAGTCAACACAGACTAACTACACTTTGAGTAGATGCCTCATAAGACCCATCTTAAAGAAAACTCCATACGAACTCTACAAAGTGAAGAAACCCAATATTTTATACTTCGACCCTTTGGATGTAAGTGCTTTGTTCACAACAATGGTAAGGATCACCTGACCAAGTTTGATGCTCGGTCGAGATGAAGGTATTTTTCTTGGTTACTCATCTCATAGCAAAGCTTATCGCATCTTCAATAAAAGAACTAACAAAGTGGAAGAAAGCATCAACGTTGTGTTTGATGAGATTGAATAGGAAAAACTAAGTGAGTCATCATTCTCGGATCTAAAGCTCAGCAGAGATGACGATTGTGATGAAAATGAGCTCATCAAGAATCAAATCTATGACACTCGGAATGAAGTCACTCGGAATGAGACAACTCAAGAACCAGCTCGGAATGTTGAAGAACAATCTGATGAACAAGCTCACTCAAAATAGACTTACGTAGATCAACCAATTCAACCTACTGAGCTGGTGAACCAATGAACAGGTAGAGCTTTCAAGTATGCTTCTAGCCACCCTCTAGAAAACATCATATCCGACATCAACAGTGGGGTAAGAACTTGTTCCTCTCTTCAAAATCTATGTGCATTCACCGCATTCATATCATTAACTGAACCCAGAAATGCACTAGAGGCCCTTAAAGAACCAGAATGGGTAGAGGCCATGCAAGAGGAACTCAATCAATTTGAAAGAAACCAAGTCCGGACTCGACCAAACGACCTTCCGACCACCCAGTCATAGGAACCAAATGGGTTTTCAAGAACAAACTGGATGAAGGTGGGTTGGTAGTCGAAATAAGGCTAGCCTTGTGGCTCAAGGTTACAATCAAGAAGAAGGGATTGATTGTGGGGAAACCTTTGCACCTGTAACCAGAATTGAAGCCATTAGAATTTTATTGGCATTTGCATCTAGCATGAATATGAAATTGTATCAAATGGATGTGAAATGTGCATTTCTCAATGGTTTTATTAAAGAAGAAGTCTATGTTGAGCAACCCCTGGATTTGAAAACTTTGAATTTCCAAATCATGTTTTCAAACCGCAAAAAGTTCTCTATGGTCTTAAACAAGCTCCCGAGCTTGCTATGAAAGACTAAGCAATTTCTTGGTTCAAAATGATTTTAGGAGAGGTCGGATTGACAAGACTCTCTTTACAAAAACCAAGGGGAAAGACTTTCGATTGCTCGGATATATGTTGATGACATAATTTTTGGAGCTACTAATGAAATTACGTGTCGAGAATTTTCCGAGTTAATAAGACAGAATTTCAAATGAGTATGATGGGACAACTCATTTTCTTCCTTGGTCTACAAATCAAGCAAGACAGAGATGGAATATATGTCCATCAATCAAAGTACACCAAGGAGTTGCTAAAGAAGTACAAACTTCAAGATGCAAAGCATGCAAGCAACCCCCATGAGTAGCGACGATAAAGCCGGACTCGGACAAAAAGGTAAAGCGATAGATTAGAAAATCTATCGAGGTATGATTGGATCTTTGCTATATCTTACTTCCAGTGAGGCCGGACATAATGTTTAGTGTCCGTCACGTGTGCAAGATTTCAAGCTAATCCAAAATAATCACATCTCACTACGGTGAAGAGAATTTTCGGATATCTTCACTATAAGAAAATAGATTTTTGGCAACGAGAATGTGTTGTTACTAATAATATTTTCGACAACGACATTTAATTTTCTGCAACAACAAAAGTTTGTTATAACATGCTTCGTTACTAAAGGTTTTCGCAACGACCTTATGTTGTGGCAAAAAGCGTTATTTTGGCAACAAATATGTTGTTACAAAACTCCTAACGTTGCTATATATAATTATCCGAATCAAGTGATGAAATTGTTTAATTACAACGACGTTATTGTTGCTAAATAATTTGTTTTTAGCAACAATTGCTTGTTGTTGTGTAACATTCACATAGCTATGACAACAACTATTGTCATTGCAATATATGCTTATTGGCCACGGTAGTTGTCGTTGCTATTGTTGGCGATATATGCTTATTGACCACAATAGTTGTCGTTGCTATTGCTATTTCCTTTAGATGAAACAAATCTGTGCCATGAAGAAGGTCTCCATATAACTTTGATTAGCCATAAACACTTTGTTGCTAAAAATGGATGTTATAAGGCAAGACATTCCATGTAGCTCTCTGTTAAATTAAGTACAACCCTACATTAGTTTAATTTATTATTTAATTATGGAAATTATAGAACGAATATGCAATAAAATGAAAAATAGGCAAAAATAAAGAAAAAATCATTAGCTTTAATTACATATACTGTCAAATATTACTTCCCATAATTACAAAATTATCACTTGTACCTCCAACATACTTACATGACATTGTTAATCCAATAAACATAGTTGTGGACTTTTATATAGCACATTGTCAAAAATAAAAACCCATATTCAGTTATGCCATATTAGAGTATAATAAGTGACAATTTCAAAGTGTTGCACAAATATATGTCCATCATCCTTCCTAATCAGTTGACTATTAATGTTGAGAAAAATATCATTGTCGTCACAAACCACATGCCTGTAACACAAAGAATGTAAGTTAAAATAAAAATTCCAATATGACCTAAGTAGTAAAACAAAATGTGGCATAACAATGTACATTCAATAGAAACCTAATTTTCTACCTAAAAAATATGAGATATTCTATTCTATCACTCTAAACAAAAAGAAAATTTAAATTCAACATAAACTTAAAATATTACGAGTATACAAAAACTCCCTTCATGATACATAGATTTACCACGGACATACCCAACTCAATGGCCACACGTCAAAGCAAAAATATAACTCCATCCATGGTCACATGATAGAGACATAATAAAATACATAAACTACAAAAATTAGCTTAACAAGAGGATAATGTTAACAAATTGTAACAATTTACCCAATTGTCGTTTAGTTGAGTACTATAACAACAACTAGACATAAACTACTATTTTCAACCACACATTATATCATTGAAAACTATTCATCCATCAACATCACCAACATTGGCACTATTAGAACGAGGAAAATAAAAGTTAAACTCATAAATAGAAAACTACAAGTTATAAAAAGTTAAGTAAACTATGCATGTATTTAATCACATGCCACATGCCTGGATATGAACACCAAACCAACGGCCATACACCAAAGCAAAAGCATAACTCAACGGCCACACGCCGCAATGACTATAGTAGCAACCAAACATAAACAAAGAGGAGGAGGCGAAGGATAAGGAAGAAGAGGAAGAAGAATTATAAAGAGGAATAAGAAAAGACAAAGGGAGGAAAAAGATATGACCTTGTGTTTTGTGTAGATATCATTCGCATTAGACGCTCCTCCACAGCCATTATATCGCGTTGTTGTATTGCTTTATGTTCCTCCATGTCCCTTTGACTTGCTTCCAATCGACTATGTAGCTCTTCTATCTGCTTTTGCTGTTCGCGTATTTTTGTTGTTGTTCTTCATGTACCATCGCTTTGATGGAACCCCATAGCCACTGCCTTTTCCTCGAGTGTATCCAGATTTTGCGCCAAGGACTTGAACCAACATTTCTTCTTGAGTTTGAGGGGCTCCTTCTTTGTCCTTATTTTGTACAAGGTGATAGAGGTCACTCTAAAAATATATGAAGTTAGTATGAGACGTGTCTTCAGACATTTACTTACGAAAGTCGTGATTTAGTATCAAATGTGTCTTAAAGTATATGAAGTTAGTATAAGACAATACTTACATGTACTTTCTTTGAGCGTTTATCATTAACCCACACTAACTCTCCATTATCATTTGTAGTAGTGTGCTCGAAAGCCAGATAACATCGACGGTTGGCTTGATGTTGTTGTTCTTCTTAGTTTGCAATTATTAGATTCTCGTAGTACAATTATACCAATATGTAATTAATAAAGGATTCTATTTTGTATATGTAGGTCTTACCAAAATAACCTCAACCTCGGGAAAAGACAAATTCCCAGTAGTATGTTTGCACCACTTGTCCGAGTTTCGATTCTTATGATTCCTTTCACTTTTTTTCTATAAATCAAGATAAAATTAAATGATTACAAATCAAATTACACCCTCAAATAAAATGACATCATCTATAATCACTTCAATAAGAAAAGAAGTTGTGATTTAAGTGAGATATATCACCTTAAAAGCGTCGAGTAAAAACTGCACAACATCGTTTCCAATTATCAGCTGGAAAATCCTCGGGTGGATCATTCACACGTTCCTCGTGCGTTTGTCCACATTCTTTATAATAACTATGCAAACGAGATTTCCAATATCGATATAATCTTTGCATTGCATACATAACAAAAGCTTGTAGTCTAGGCAATTCGTGCTCAGATTCCTTGATTTGAAACTTATTCTGTTAAATACCAACATGTGTTTAATTATATTAGAAAGTGCCTATCATCGGGGTTTATTATAAGTAAAATGTTAAAAAATATACCTGAACTTGTAGCCACATTGCAGGACCATGTATAGAAGCCACGAGTGGCCAATCTTTTCCTTCCATCACAGCAGTTGTTCTCACGATATAACAACAAAAATTAACCAAGTTCCTAGCATTATCTCCAACAGCTTGGCAAACATAATCAGGTATTTCTATGTCAAGCTTAGAGTGACCACCAAGAGTTTTCTTCTCAATCACCAGACTTCTATACTTGCCTCTTGGCCCCTTCTCTCTTTTAGCACTTGTCGCAGAAGTTTCACATAAAGTTGATAATACACCATATATTACTATAAATACATTGAGTGATTAAGAAAATAAAGATGAAGTAAGCGAATAAAGATCAAATGCATAAGAAACATTTTATTAAAAGGACCTTGCATTTTATCAGGTATGTTACCTTGGCTACTATTTCCATCATTTGGTTGTGTTTGATTTTTATGTTTGTTTGCGTGCATATACTTCATTCTCACTATTCGATGTTCATTCTTGTCAAGTGTACTTGCATCAGTCAATGGAGTTGCATCTGCTGCTTCTGTTGCAGTTAAAACAACTTCAACTCTTCTAGCAAATTTACTTTGATACCTTCTTTTTCACCACCTTGTAGTCAAATAAACAACTTATTAAGAGAAAATAATACTATTATAAAAATGTGTAACAATTATTAATAACTAAAATAATGAATTTAAGAACCTATAGTTGGCGCATACCTTGTTGATCTCTTGGAGGATTAGGAACTAGGTTATCATTTTGAACTTCTTCTTCCATAGGACTATGGGTATTAGAACCAATATCAATGTCAAGGCCAAGTGAATCCATATTATTTATGTCTTGCCTCATACATTGACCTCGTCCACCTCCTGTATTTCTTCTTGTGTTCTTACCTTGACCTCGTCCAACCATATCTATAGTAAGTAACAATAATAATTGAGGTATAATTTAATCAAATAATGGATATAGGCAAAGTGGTTATTAGAAGTTCTACAGGAAAAGTTGTAATCACATAGAAGAAGATAAAATGAATATCACATATTGCATGGCACCAAAGCACTCACTGAATTAGTCAATAAATACACAAAACAATAATGTTTTAGAAAAGGAGAAATATTTGTTACACTTCAACATCATCACTAACAATGAAACCATCCAAATCAGTCCCTTGTTGATGTTGTTTCTTCTTCTTTCTATTATTCTGCATGGTCAGTTTCCTTTCTTTCGTTGCTTGATATTCTCTATTTCTTTATTGACCCATTTAACCACCTCAACACCTCTTTCAACCATAAAATCTTTTGTGGTTAAATAAAAATCCTCTACACGTGTTGATGACCTTATAAGACAAGTTGAATGGTCAACTTCCTCTTGTTGCTCAGGATCATCATCACCTTGTTCAAGTGTATCCTCATCTACACCGATTTGTGGCATTTTGTATAAGTCATAAGGTTCAGTCTTTATCACAACAAGCCAATCTTTGTCGTTGGATTCTGAAACATAGAAAACCTGCTCCATTTGCGATTCTAATACAAATGGCTCATCCGAACTTAATGATTGTCCATTGCGTACACAAGTTATGCTATATTTGTCAATCTTATACCCTCTTCCTTGAAGATGGACATCATACCAATCACACTTGAAAGTAAAAATTTGATTCCCATTAGGATATTGTAGCTCATAAACATCCCTTAACATACCATAATATTCTTTGTCGAATGATCATCACCCCTAACCATAGTACCACTATTTTGAGAAGTTCTTTTTCTTGTCGGTCTAGTGTATGGAACCTGAAACCATTCACAATATTCCCACTATAACGCCGAACAGTGCGAAGGGGTCGACAAACCAAGTAATACAAGTTTGCATCTATAGATCCCTCTTTATACAATTTCTCCACCTGTTATAATATATAAAAAAACAAGTATTAGAGGAAAATTTAAAGGAAACTAAAGGTGTTTATAACATATGATAAGGATAACTAACATACACGTTTGTGTACCCACTGGGAAAATTCAGCTTTATGCCTCCGCCCAACATTCCTAGGATTTTACGTGGCAAGTTTCTCTTTATGCTCCCTAATTGTTTCATAAGTATCATAAGGTAAATAATCATATATATATATATAAAAATAATAGATCCTATAAACTCCTCAAGAAGATAGCACTTACTTGACAAATTCTACAAGCTCATCACAATTATGAAGGACATATAAATGGACTTTTTGAACCTCTTCTAAGCTGAGATGATAAGGAATGGATTTCCCAAATGGATGACCGAGTGGTCTAAAAATGTCCAAGTCTAAATCACTTTCATGAGAAGCCTTTTCATCCTCATCATCATTTCGAGATTTACTATTAAACTTTGTACTCATGTTATCCATATACCTTGAACAAAATGTAAGACATTCATCTCGCTAAATAACCCCTTGCAATTAAACCTTCGGGACGTGCTTTATTGCGAACATATGATTTCAAAGTACGCAAATACCTATCAACATATTAAAAATAAAATAAGGGGATCAAAGGAGCTAAATTATAATTTAAATATCATTATTACATAACATTTAAGTGTACCTCTCTATTGAATACATCCAACGGTATCGCACTGGGCTGTAATCTTTGCTTCATCCACCAAGTGCACAACTAAATGGACCATGACAGAAAAAAAGGATGGCGGAAAGATCATTTCTAACTTACACAATGTAAAAGGAATTTGGCTTTCAAGGGTATCCAAGTCGTTCATAGTCAAGGTCTTTGAGCACAAGTTCTTAAAGAACCCGCTTAGTTCAATAAGAGGTTCACACACTTGTTTTGGAAGAAGACCACGAATTGCAATAGGAAGAAGTTGTTCGAGAAATACATGGTGATCATGACTTTTCATACCCGAGATTTTTCGGCCATTATCTTTTACGCATCGAGAAATATTTGAACAATACCCATCTGGAGCCTTCAAATTTGAAAACATCTCGCAGAATGCAGATTTTTGACTATTCTTCAAGGTATAACACCCAACAGGCACACGCACTTTATCCTCTTCAACTATTGGATGAAGATCCTCTCTTATCTCCATTTCAACTAAGTCCAACCTAGCCTTGAGAGTGTCCTTAGTCTTACCTTTAATATTCAACAATGTGCCTATGATGTTCTCGGACACATTTTTTTCTATATGCATCACATCAAGGTTGTGACACAATTTTAATTTTCTCCAATAAGGCAAGTCAAAAAATATGCTTTTCTTCCTCCAACCATACAAACTATTTGTGTCATCCCACTTTCTTTTTGTACCAATATTTCCAAATGGAACTTGAGTAAATTTTCTGCATTGGCTCAACAGCTCATCACCCGACAAAGGACGAGGAGCATTGTCCATTTCCTTTGTTTTGTCAAAAGCATTATGTAATTTTCTCCATCGATGTGTGGCTGGTAACCAACGTCGATGCCTCATGTAGGATGTTCTACTCCGAATAGAACGTGATCCACGTTCTTTATGACAAGAAGGACAAGCATACAATCCTTTAGTGCACCAACCAGACAAGTCCGCATAAGCGGGAAAGTCACTTATTGTCCATATAACTGTTGCACGCATGATAAAGTTCTGCTTTGTGTGTGCATCATAAACAACCTTTGTATTCGTCGAAAGACTTCCAAACTGGGAGTCAGCTAGATGTCTCATTACTCCATCATCAACCTTTTCTTCTTTATGCCAACACATTTCTTTTGCTGTCTTGGCCGACACAAACAACCTTTGTATTCGAGATTTAATTGGAAAATATCGTAAAACCTTAAAAGGGACTTTATTCCCCTCGGTTTTCCACCTAGCAGTATGACACTTTGGACAATGATTTGCACCTTCATATTCACGCCAGTAGATGACACAATCATTTGCGCAAGCATCTATTTTTATATAATCTAAGCCTAGATCGCTAATAATCTTCCTACATTCAGCAAAAGAATTAGGTAGGTTGCAACCAAGGGTATCATTTTGAAATTTCAGAAATTCAGTGAAAGAGTTGTCAGTCCAATGATTCAAGCACTTTAGATGAAGCAATTTCACAAGGTACTCCAACTTAGAAACATTTGAGCCATCCAAAATCAATGGCTCTTTATAGTCCTTGAGCAGCACGTCGGCTGCTTCTGGAGTAGGCTCTTCCATTGTCACGTTATGGCCATGTACATTCCCTTCATCATTCCCAAACAAACCTGCCCCAATTACCCTAGACGCAACTTGCAACATATCAAGCATATTATCATAATCAAAATTAAGATCACCATCAACTTCATTATTAGCATAAAAATCATCCATGTGTTCCCCATGCTTATCCCATACAATGTAGCTTTGGGCTTTGTAAAATGCCATTTTTCAACAAATCATAACGAACATCGCTTCTTGCTTTAAAATACACATTCAAACACTTATTGCAAGGACACCTGATTGTCATCATTTCTCTTTCGTGTCTTCATATGGAAATGCCCTATTGAAAGCAAATTCTAAAAATTTATCAACCCCTTCGAGGTATTGAGATGTGTTTCTATTTTTCAGTTTCATCCACTCTTTATCCATATCCTATTTTGAATTTTCATTGAAAAAGCAAATATGAATACATTGAAGTAAACAATGAGGGATATAGAAAATCTATAAAGAACATGTATAAGAGAACTAATTCAAGACAAAGAAAATGCAATCATCGTTATGAATTACAGGGGCACATGTAAGCCAATCATAAAACAAAAATAAATTGCATGTAGGAACTAGTTAGGTACTAAGTCTAACTAAATCAAATATACAAAAACACTTCAATTTTTAAACTTTAAGCTCTCCATTTTTAAATTTTAAGCTCTCCATTTTTAAATAAAGATATAATAACTACAACATGAAGCCAACACACTTAGCGTTCTTTTTGGAATTTAATAAAATCTATTTAAAAACATACTTATAGGAATTGTATGACCCTGGATTGACTCTTGATTGGCTGAAAATGTAAGTGTCACAGTTTGTATTAGAAATCTTCTAATGGCAGTCACACCTTCTTGAAATCTTCTAATGGTAGTCACACCTTCACACCTTCTTGATCATTTTCCCGCTAATGAAAAAATATGGTTATAAACTAACCACACAATATAAAAGTTAAAGACATGTTATGTTTAGTTAAAGGCAACTTTGGTTGATTAATTTATGCAACTATTTTGAAAACTAATGCAAAAGTCATAACGGTTACATATCGAAGTATATATATTGGTACCCTTAAAGTTTGGCATGGTCGGACCCAACCTTAAAACTTATATTACTCGTCTAACACCTCCAAAGCTAGGACTACCGGCATCTATAAAAAAAAATATATCCCACGTTACTCTAGAACATACATAGAGTACTTTCCCATTAGACGTAAATGGACTTGTCAATAATAGTTTTTTATTCTGCACTACTACAGATAGGAAGCCTTAGCCTATCCGGTTACCTAACTTAAAAATCCATATCTCCCAAACCACGAATCATTTTCACTCCAAACGTCACCCACCATTCCCCGGATGGGTTAAATCATTCTCCCTCAAATTTTAGCTCCATCCAAGCATTATTCCGACCCTCACCTCCAAAACACCCAAAGCCTATCACCCTGGACATCTGCTCAGCACGACAGTTTTTTCACCATTAGTTTGAGGTGATCCCGACCTTGAACGAGTCCCCTCTTTTACCACACCTTCCTAACTTCCACAAGAATTTCCTCCTCAAAAATCATGCCCAAATTCCATCGGCAACATCCCCAACCATATCCGTTCTCCCAGACCTGCGCATAAAACATCATCCTGGAATTCTGTTCATGCGAGACAGTCTTTCTGGTGTTTGTTTGAGGTGATCCAGGTCCCAACTCCATTCCCCACTTTTTACCAGGCCTTCCTAACTCATCCAAGAGTTCTCCCCTGAAAATTCACCTCCAAATTCAACCGTTATCACTCCGGTTACCCCGTTTCCCCAAGACAGCACCAGCAGACCCCATTCTACCTGGAACCTCCTTTTGCGGTTTGTCTTTCCTTTGGCCTTTCACCCCTCACTATACATCACACACACACACACACACACACATATGTAAAGTCTTATATAATAATACAAAGCTCAAATTAATTCTAGCAGTAGAACGTACAACTGAATGCATCGCAACAACTGAATGCATCGCAACAAAAGGCAAGATGAAATATTTATGATAATAATCTAAGGTACAACCTTTCACAGTGTTAACAGACAATCACAAGTGCTAAACTATATACATATCATCAAAGAAAGGTCATAATATAACTAATAACAGGAAGAAGGCACATTTTAGCCAGAAACATGGCCAGCAGGTACATTAAATAAAAAGCGTAATGTTTCCACCTTCCTATTTTTGCTTCGTCTGCAACATGTCCCTCCCTACCCTCTGGATTTATAACTTGCAAATTTTCATAATCAAGCAATGTAGAGACCACATAATACTCATAAGGATCCTGAATTCTTGAAATGCACAATAACAAAGATGACCAAATTTTTATCCGATCAAAACTCATGGCATAATTGACACGAAAATCAAAATATAAGCCTTGAACTTGAGCTACAAAACTAAATTATACTAAGTCAGCGACAAGCACATTTGCAGATACATTTCAATCACCATACTGTAACATTTACCCACATACATAATTTGGTAATGACATATGAATATGCTACCAAAAAGAAACCACCGAGTAATGATTGTACAAAGTGTAAACCATCAGTCAAGGTTAAGATTATCACAGTTTCATATAAAATAGGATAACGAGCGTGCAAAAACTCTAATTGGCATGAACAATTCTGAAAATTCATATAGAGACCACCTAAATTGAGTCCTAATTACCTAGAGGAGGCAGAGAGAAAGAGGGGCTTACTTCCAAAGCAGAACAAGAAGTGAAATTCAAGAGAAGGTGTCTGTAGAAAAGAAAGCCCCAAATGTCATAGATGGAAAACGAAATTGAGCGAAAGAAGAAAATACCCAAATGATTAACCCTAAATCCAGTTAAATTAACTACTGTGGATAAAATTTATTGGGGTTTGGAATTAGGAAAGGAAGATAAGGTACCTTTCTACCCTCGTTGATTATAGTGTGTCACAGACCTTCAATTCTTCTACTGCTATTCGACGCCGCTTATGAACAAATTGGAGAAGAAACACTTCGGAAACACCTTGCAGTCCACCGGAAAATCAACTCTTTCGTTGGAAACATTTGCAGTCTGCGATTAATCGAGTGGAAACTCAGAGAGGTTGAAGTTAGGGCAAGAGGAAAGTGGAGGCAGAGTGATGAGAATTAGGATGGAAGAAGAGAAACCCAAAGCTATAGCGTGCGAAATCTGAAAAAATTAAAAGACTTTTATTCTTTATAATTTAAAATATAGTAAATTTATTTATTTTTAGTAACAATAATGTTGTTGCCAAAATTATTTATTTCTATAATAACAATGAATGTCGTTGGCAAAGCTTAAAATTTTACATTAACAATATCTATTGTTACCAAGAGTTATACAATTTTTAATGAAAATCGCGCTCGACTTTTTGTTTGGAGCGAAAATGAAAAATAATTAAAGGTTACGAGTGTAATGTAACAACCAAATTTTGTCGTTGCCAAAGCTTATTAATAGCAACAAATATATTGACTTGTTGCTAAAACTCGTTGCCAAAAATCTATTTTCTTGTAGTGCTTGCAGGGACTCGTAATTTAGGTCTATGGTACTCCGGACACTCGAACCGACTCTCACTTGGATACTCGGATGCCGATTATGCTGGGTACAAAGTTGACAGGAAAAGCACCTCAGGAGCTCGCCATTTTCTGGGTCAAACCCCGATATCTTGGCACTCAAAGAAGCAAAACTCGGTAGCTCTATCAACTCGCCGAAGTTGAGTATACTCGCAGTTGGGGCATGCTCGTGCTCAAATTTTATGGATAAAGCAACACTTGAAAGATCTTGGACTAACATTCAAATCAATTCAAATCAAGTGTGATAAGTAGAGTGCAATCATAATTACCAAGAATCCAGTTCAAGCACTCAAAGACAAAACATATTGAGGTCGAGTATCATTTCTTAAGAGACCATTATGAGAAAGGTGATATTGAATGCGAATTCATTCCTACCAATCTTCAATTAGCTAATATCTTTACTAAGCCACTTAGTGAGGATCGGCTTTGCTTTATTAGGAATGAGCTAGGTATGTTAAACGCATGATTATGTGTTTTTCTATGTGAAACTTTTACGCATTATTATGTGTTGCTCGAATACTTTCTTTATAAGTTATTAGTTTAGTTGAACCAGTGATACTGAGCTAAGAGTTATTATTTGCTTACGGTTTCGAGTCACTTAGAAACTTAGCTGAGTCGGACTCGGATTTTGAGAAAAACATGGACATCAAACTTCTAAAATCATCTCTAAACAAGTGGAGAATTTCGGAATTTATTTTCAAAATCTTTTTTTTTCTCTCTCTCTCTCGCGGCGAGATTAGACAACTAGCCGTTTGGAGACAATTGCTGGGATTCTAACCGTTGGAAGAGAATAGTCACACCGGTCGAGGTGACCGCTGAAGAGTTGAGTCGAACGGATATCGAAGGACGCTTACTTCTCTATAAATAGCGCTTATTTTCATTCATTTCGTTACTTTACCATTCGCTTGCTCTCTCTCTCTCGCAACTAAATCTTCATGAACAAGCTTTCCACTATCAAAGCAATGCTCGGTGATCTCAAGCTTCGTGAAGAACATCTCAAGTAAGCTCTGTTGCTCTCGGTTCGTCTTCTTCTATTCTTTTATTTTCTTCGAGCCTTCTCCCTCTATCTCTCTCGAAAGATCATTCTCTTTCTCTTTTCTACACCAAAATGCCGAAAAGAGGTTCTCGCCCTGATTTTCTTGGTTCCGCCACCAAGAAGCCTCGGCACAAAAGCCAGGAAAGTCCCTCTACTCCTTCCAAACCTCCTGTCACCCAAGCATCTCGTGCTTGGATTATAAGTTCTTTCCAACCACAAAGTTTTCGTGGTTGCCTCACATCCAATCCACCAGGGTCTACAATTTTCTTTGTTTTAGCGGGTTCATTTATCCCGAACTCATCTCCGAGTTTTACACTCGATCTTTCTACCTCCGAGGGTATTCTCACCTCACAAGTTCGGATCATCACCGTTCACATCAATACTTCCCTCCTCCATCGACTTTTCAAAGTATCTTCTCTTTTCTTGAACAGCAACCCCATACCTTTCAACGAGGTCGTCGACGACTTCTTTGAGAAATATGCTAAAGAATTCCTTGGGTCACGAAAAACTTCTCCGTGACCCAACTAAAGTCGAAGCTTGTCTTCTATGTTTCTTGCTGATGAGAACCTTCTTCTCACAAGCATTCCAAGCAAGGAGAACCCCAACTCCAAGCATCTCAAAGCTCTATTCGATATTCTAGTAGGCTACGAAGTAGACCTCTTCCCTGCTATCATTGAGCAAATGGTAGCTATGCCAGCTCGGACTCGGAACAAGAAGACCACCCCTCTTCCTTTCGGGGCTCTTCTCACCCTCGTTTTCAAACAATTCAAAGTTCCTCTTCCCTCAAATCCTAACGCGATTTCGAGGCTGCCATAATCGTTAGCAAAAGGAACTTCTTGGGTATGGATACCAGGAAACCCAATCGGGTGTCCGGGTCCATAGCTCGAACCGAGGCCACCTTGTCCGCCTCGGACTCGGACTAAAACTCCTCTCTCTACCTCCTCCACCTGGTGGTGCCTCCATCTCATGTGTTTCTCAAGTTATCTCTTCGCCTTGTCCACTGCTTGTTATGGACAAGCTCTCCTCGGTGTCCACCGAGTTCAAGGACACCCTCCGGTCATTCAAGACTCGTCCTTCGATCTATGACCATTAACCGAAAACAGCCCAATCCCAAATCCGAGAGCAGCGAGGATGTGCTACTCGAGATGAAGGCTCTAGTGAGGGAGCAGAGGGAGCTGATCGAACTCCTTAAGGAGAGGCGATCCAAGGCGGCTCAGGAACCTGTCAACTCGGATACCTCGAGGAATCCTCGAGTCCGGCCAAATCTTCCTCACAAGAGGAAGAAGAAGCAGAAGAAGAAGAAGCAGCGGAGCCTGCGGCTGAGGCAGCTCCGTCTCGAGGAAAGGGAGAAAGAAGAGGCGGAGCAAGGAGCGAAGTTGAGGGTCCAAGTGCTCCGGAACCACAACCGGAGATGATCGGCTCGGACGAGTAGTCTAAGTGGGTCGGAAGACCCTGCCGACCATGGTCGATCACCGGCCGGTCGGACCGAGCGCACCCTCTAGCAGTCGAGTTCCGGGAGGATGAGCTTCCGGACGACCTCGTTCTAGGTCAACCACTCGAACCGAGCCGATACCAGAAATCCCAGTGCTGCCCCCACCATGTTGAACTACATCTTCTCGATCTTATCAGCACAGGCGCACTACTCATCCTTCATCTTCAACTCATACTGCTCCATCTCCTCCCTCTTAGTTTTCTTCTCTTGTTTTTCAATTTTTTGTCCAGACATCAAATCCGTATCTACTTGATACATTCTTCCTCTTTTTGTTTTTTTGCTGAAAGGCAAGGGGGAGAATAGCTAGAAAAATTTGTTGTCTTGTTTAGGGAAGCTTCTCTCACCCTCTCTTTTGTATAATTTTCTTATCTTTAATGAATTAATGCATTTCATTAATAATTTTTGAGTTTAATGCTTAATGCAATTATTTATGAGTTTCCATTTCTTGCTCAGTATGTCAACTATATCTATCATTGCTCTAACACTCAGTTATTCTCTTTTCCTTAAATGAATAAATGCATTTCATTAATAATCCCGCTATCGGTGGCCAATCATTGTGCCTACATGTATTTGTTTTCTTGCTCGATACTTTAGTTCTTGTCTGTGCAATCTCAATCTATTTGCTATAGTAGATAAATATGCTCGGATAGAACTAAATTTTATCACATCTTACTAACTTATTTTCTAAGCAAGATTAAAACACCATATCTATATCACTCGACAAAGTTTTATTAAAGTATGGAATGCCTTTCATCAAAAAGGGGAGATTGAAGACTAAAACTTTACATATACATCATCCGACTTCCATCAAAGAATCAGGTATAAGACTTCAGCTCTCATAAGGTTTTGATTTCAAGTCATTCTGTGTGCCTTAGAAACTTTTCTGAGTGATAGATCATCTTTTTGAGTGTTACGAAACCATTGCATATATTCTCACTTGATTCGACTAACTCAAAAGCATACTCTGTTCACATAATGTTCTAAGTCACTCGGACAACACTCGGATTTATCGCATGTTCAAACACTTGTTCTATTTTGCATAACCGCAGATCTGACTTCATGTTCCAAAACAATTACATTGATAATTCATTATTCTAAGTCAGCATATTTTGTTTGAACTTTGCTTTGTTTAAATCAAGTCCGATATTCTTTATTTGACTTGATTCTCTCTTAGACTCGACTCGGATGGATTTTGAGTCTCATGGATATTAGACTCGGAATATTCCATTCGCTTTTCTAACTCGAGATAATTATGCACTTAATTATCTTAATTTATTTATTATCTGTGTCTAATCTTCGACCAAAGAATTTTATACTTTGAGAACCAAATTGATTTACTTTTGTAGGTTATTCAAACGAGACTATCCTATTTTTGAATTACAAAAGTAACCAGACTTCAAAACGTCAAATCACCAAGTAGACAAGGCTTTTTCCATCTACTACCTAGCCCCAGTACACTGTGTTAGGGTTGTCTGTTTCCAAAACTGGAAATCTACAACGCTAAGCTTAACGGTGGTTTCCACCTTACACCGCCGAGTGGTTTTAGGACTTCCAAAGGAGTTAAGAGCCGTTGCTCAACGAACATATATCAACGGATATTTTCTAAGTGACTTAGAAAATCTGCTACAACGAGTCACAAAGGACTTCCAGTCGAAGATGGTCACAACGGCTAGTCTGCTTGGTCATCTATAAATAGAAGCTAACTCTCAAGACTTGAAGATTGCTGAACCAACTGTCAATACACATACTTGAGCAAAAGTCTTTGTATTCATTTTCAATCTTCTACTTACAACTCCAACTCTATAATTAATATTTTCCGAGTTGTAAGGTCTTGTAATCAGTCACAAACACTTATTCTTACTTTCGAGTAAGGTCCCTTGACCGAGCTGTAAGGGTTATCTCAGCTCGGTTGTCCCTAGCTGTAAAGGTTTTCTCGGTTAGGAAGTACTACATCGGATAAGGGAATTTCTGAGTCTAGGAAAAACTCGTAAGGAGTTGTCTAAGGGAGCAACTTTGGTTGAGTCATTCTACTCGTATTTTGTATATTCAAAATAGTGGATTTGACTTCATGCTTGGATTAGCACGGTTCGTGGTTTTCTCGCCCCAGGAGGGTTTCCGCGTAATTTCGAGTTGATACTTTTCCGAGTCTAATCTAGACTCAGTCAGATTTAAAGTTCAGTCCAATCTATATCTTCATCTTCCACTTATTTCGAGTCGGTGTTTTTCCGAGTTCATTCTTGACTCACACTCTCCTCGGAATCATATCAAGTGTTTTAATTCGAGCGACTTTCCTCATCACCCCATTCATCCCCCTAGGGTGACTTAGCTTCTCCGAGAACAAACCTTCAGTAAACACAAATTTCGAATCTAAAAAGAAATAAAGACAGGAAATTAGGAAACAAATATAATTTGTATTGATTTTTATTTAATGGGTACAATCTCGTATTGAATACAATAAATATAATCATCTCGATTCAATCTCCTTATAATTTGAACGATTCGAGGGTGTTGTAGCTTGATCTCGAACGTTGATGAATAGCCAAATGATGAAAGCTAACCGGTTCTTGATTTGGATGTGCTCGAGAGTCTTGAATTTGAATCGTTGACTCGATTTCCGAACGGTTGCGGACTTTGATCCTTGGCGCTTGGTAGCTGGATGTTGTCTGCAGCTCGAGCTCTGGATTTGCGAATCGTTGAATGTGTGAAAAAATGAGGAAATTACCTCTATTTATAGCTTTTTGGAGTTAGGGTTTGGCTTGGATTTTGGGCTCGGTCCATTGTTTAGTAATTATTTCTTAAAAGAAATATTTACTATTACTACATCGTCAACGACACGTGGCAACTTCTAATTGGTCGGATTTTGATTTCTTTTGATTTTAGTTTGAATGGCTTTCCAAGGCCAATTTTACACGTGGTAATCCGCAATAGGTGGAATAAAAAATAATTAATTTTCTACGTGGCGACATATAATTGGCTAACGAATTTTTGCCTCCTACAAATGCCCCTTCGAGAATCAACTGCGTGCACGAATTTTGTTAAGTACTTGGAGCAGCTTGTATCTCGAACAATTAAAAGATGATTGATACAGGTCGATTTTAATCACCCTCTTGATTTGTAACTTCTTAACTTGGCGCGGGACAATACTAGAATTATGTAGATCGTATATTTATACTTGTTTAAGTACAACTTACAGGATCTCTTTGCTTTTCTTTAATAGATAAGACTAAAATTTTTGGATAACCGTAATTATACACAAAAAATTGAATTAAAGATAAAGCGTATACAAAGTGGCTTTGTCTTCAGTAGATCTTCACATTAAAATCCAACTTCTACGGCTAGCAATGATTAACTAGAACCATTTCATTTCAAATTAGTTTCTTTTCCCAATATACTGTGGCCATTATAGTTTATGGTTTCAAAGCATAGTAAATGATTCTTGAGTTGTGGGTCATAAGCGGGCAGTAGCATTTCCCCTTTCTCCAGCTATTCAAAACCCACCCTTTTTCAGTAAGTTGAACCATTGTCTCTCTCGCTTTCTCAAAGCACCGCTGGCTTCTCTCTGTCATCAAAGCCTTCCATGGCTTTACCTTGTCATCCTCTTCTTCTTCTTGTCCCGAATTACCATCAATGGCCTTCTTGCTGCCCAGTCCTTCTGCATCTGCCGCCGTTCGCTTCTTCCGGTCCCGGGGCTAGCGTTTTTCAGATTGTAGATCTCAGTCGAAGAAAGTTGCCCGGTTCTTCATGTCCCGAAGCCAAACCTTTGCCTATTTTCAGAAAAAATTGTAGAAGTATGATGGCGATGAAATTCTGAATTTTTTTTCATCCAAAAATTATCCATAAGTTGAATGGATAAACTTCAAGTGTTTGTGATGGAATGAAACTGTAAAGTTATGATGAATGAATTATGATGAATGAATTATTATATAAACAAGAACAGACGTTTATCATTCACGCCATATTCTTGGTGTTCTTTCTCTTTCCTCATTCCTCTCACTGTTCTTCTTCCCGGCAACTTAAGTCTTCGCCGGAGCAATGCCTGCCGTCACCGGTTTCTTTCGGTCCCGAAGCCAGCATCAGCGGCTGCTTTACCGCTCAGTGCTTCTTTTCCTTCGGATACTTGTGCCCGGTTTGTAGGTTTATTTTCTCCTTTTTTTTTTCAATCTGGAAGAAGATCTGCAAACTGTACATGACTTGCTCTCTATTTTCTTTACTGTTGTGTATGCCGAAGCTTGCTTCATTCCTCTGTTACCTTTGAAAATTCAGCTTGATATTGAATTATGCCTGTAAAGCTTGTGCCAATCTCTGGAAATTGATATTGAATGTTACCTGTAAAAGCTTGTGGCTTGCTTGGCTTTGATGAAGCGAATAGGTTTTTTTATTTTTTCAATTACTTTGTCCGTAACTAAATAATGCAATGGTGGTGTAAACTTCCAATAGATTGCTGAGTTGATGATTCATGAAGAAGGTTCACCTGAAATTTCTTTCTTCTTTTTTTTTTTTTGTGTGTAAACTCTCCATAAATTAGCAAAGGTTCACGTGGTCTTTTTTTTTTTTTTTTTTCTTGCTAATGTTGTTCTTGCAAACTTCCTTGTTATTCGGAGTAAATCATTCACGTCAACACTTGACTCGGAGACATCAAAGCGAGTCATTCAACTCATCCGACTTATTCAACCCGGAGATGTCGAACGATTTATTCGATTCCGAGTCTCGTAACAAACCATCCGTCTTATTTGACCCGGATGACTCGGAGCTTCGTAACGAGCCATCCAACTTATCCTGGCTTAGAGACGTTAGAACGATTTATTCGATTCCGAGTCTCAAAACGGGCAATCCAATTTATTCGACCCAGGCGACTCGGAGCTTCGTAACGAGCCATCCGACTTATCCGGTTTAGAGACGTTAGAACGATTTATTCGATTCGACTCTCAAAACGGACCATCCAATTTATTCGACCCGTGCAACTCGGAGCTTCGTAACGAGCCATCCGACTTATCCGATTTAGAGATGTTAGAACAATTTATTCGATTCTAAGTCTCAAAACGGGCCATCCGATTTGTTCGACCCAGGCGACTCGGAGCTTCGTAACAAGCCATCCGACATATCCGATTTAGAGACGTTAGAACGATTTATTCGATTCCGAGTCTCAAAACGGACCATCCGATTTATTCGACCCGGGCGACTCGGAGCTTCGTAACGAGTCATCCGACTTATCCGATTTAGAGACGTTAGAAAGATTTATTCGATTCCGAGTCTCAAAACAGTACCATCCGACTTATTCGACCTAGGCGACTTAGAGCTTCGTAACGAGCCATATGACTTATCCGGTTTAGAGACGTTAGAACGATTTATTTGATTCCGAGTCTCAAAACAGACTCATCCGATTTATTCGACCTAGAGATATTAGCATTATTCTCCTCCTTTGCCGAAGACGATGGTTTATTTTCTAGAATCATCATCTAATTCCTCGAAACCATTAGTCGTTATCTTAGACAAAAAGGATGATTTTATTGAAGAAGGAGTGACATTTCGGTAGATCCACCAACACCGCTTTCCTCCAAACAGTTCTCGCTTGATGATGACCTTACACAGTCATGCTCGGAGTGTGGAATGTACTCGAGACATGTATACTCCGGAGGGATTCTCGCACCTCGGAAAATCTTGAAGCTTACTTCGCCACTTTTTACAACTCCAATCCCTTCTTGAGAACCGGCACCTTTGCTCTATCACCGTATAGCCGATGGTTCAGTGTCTTGGGGTAGCTTTTCACCATGCTTCACCGATAATTTTTTTATTACCGGGTATTGGGAGTGGCTTGAAGATATTCTTAGCCGTAATGAGAATAGACTCGGTTAAATGGAGACTCTATAATGGTCTTTTTGCATCTTTGTTCTCTTACGACTTAAGTTCCACTATTTTCGGGGCATTTTGTGAACTCCGGTATCCTACTCGCTAATACCTTCTCGCACCGAGACAGGTGACATGTCGATTTCTTTATGGGATTTATGGACTGTAGGTGGGCTCCTCGTTAACTAGCTGTTATTATGAAGAAGTGATTCCATCTCGCTAAGGAGCTTCTTTCCGCCGGCTAAGGCCATAGTGATATTCCCGAGACTTGTACCTTCCTCTTTGCTGCATTTCATAAATTATATCAAGATGTTAATGGTACAATCCAACTCCTCGCTTCGACTGGGTGCGCTTTTGGTTTTGTGGAAAGGTGATCTACACAGCCCCTCCTCCACGTGTCAACAGGAAGATGACTAAAGCCCCTGCACTTACTTCTTGCCCATCCGGAAAGATTAAGCCTTATTCATCATGAACCAAGAAGGACAAGGACCCTTTCGTCACACTCAAGATCCCGTAAGAGATGATTGAAGAAGCCTACCTTGCCGCCCTTATATCATGTTGGTTATTCTCCTTTGTGTTGCCAACCGACGAGCCATGTCTTATTCGTCCGTAAGTGTTCAAAGTTGCTAGCAAACTTGCTCATGAAGAACGCATGAACTTGGCAATCCCTACTTTAGCTAGCATCTATCGAGGATTAAACACTATCTCTTCAACTAAAAGCTTGCACAAGCCGGAAGTCATTTTCCGTATCCATTATGTTTATGGATGGCTTGGAACTTATTTCAATGTCCATTTCGAGCATCCTTATCAACGCTATGGCCTACCTAAAATGATCAGATTTTCAGGGGAGAAGATGAGCCTAACCCCGACCTATCAGCAGCTCTAGAGTTGTTAAGATGCAAGGATGTTGCCGCTATGTACACTAATGCTCTTTTTAAAATGGAGACAAGCAAGTTCCATAGATTTTTGACAGACGTCAAGGACATGTCTCAAAGTTGGCGAGACTTATATGATTTGTCTTCATTCCGGGTTTTGACCCTTCGACAATGAAAGAAGATCGTGATTGAACCATACTTTCCTTGTAAGTTTGGGCGACAATTTGGCTATCACCAAGATGTATTGGGTGAGGCAAAGAGGGATGTTTATAAAGGTACTTTGGAAGAAGCAAGATGTTATTGGTTTAATCTGACGAGTATGTGACCGGATCCACTATATACGTCCCTCTTCCTCTAGATAAGCAATCCATACTAGCTACCAAAGCATATGTAAAATGGTGGAGATCTTTTAGAGGGGATCCTTTTCCTCTTGATTCCAAGCGGCCTAACCGTGATTTTTCGCACCCACGAAAAACTAGTAAAGCAAAAGTTGTTGATGATGTTTCTGCACTAGTTGTTACTAGTGGAAAAGTGAGTGCACACAAGCCGAATATACCATAAGTTCATGACACTACTCCTTCTCCCGTTGACCCTAACGAAGAAAGGGGTGATAGTTCTTCGATAGGACCCGACCCGTCTTCTCGGAAAAACAAGACGTGTTCGATGCTTTAAAAGGCTTAGGGATCAATCCCTCTACTGGTAGTGATAAGGGTTTTTAGGATCGGGGATAAAGTAGATAGCGCGGAGGCTTTACCGAAGTCTAAGGGCAAGGCCAACAAGTGCAGACTGATGTATCGAAATTAAAGGGTGAGATCGAAGAAAAGGCATATCTCATTGTCTCACAATTTTTCTTTTTTTCTTTTTTTTTTTAACTCATGTGATTTTGCTTATGATGTAGAGGCAAAATGTGGGAGTTAAGAAGAAAACAAATGTCATGGTCAGCCATAAGGATAGCGAAGACACCGTGATCGTGCCTCGTTGCGAAGCATCCGGAGGAGATTCTGTTGATCAAATGCCTTCACCAGTGAAGCGAGCGGACGTCGTGCCCTGTTCAAGCAGGAAAGTAGAACGTCCTCATTCTCCTACCCCGTTAGTCTCAACTTGTCTTCCAGGAAAAATTTCTTCCCGTGTGTTTGATGAGTTAGCCATAAGTACGCAGCAGCGCTTTCTACATTATTTGAAGAAAGTTGTCCCAAAATCTACAGATGACATAACTCATATGAGGAGAGAAGCTGGAGAGATATACAATACTTTGTCATCCTTTCGGGCCGATTACTCAAAGTTAAAGAACGATGTCGGCGTGTACTTGAATGAACTTGAGCAATAAATGAAGTTGAAAACTCGATTGCAAGATTATACTCCTGCGGCAGAGGTATTAAGCAAGCGAGCAATTTTGTTAACCCAACTTGAGGAGGCCAAAGCATCTGCGGGAAAGATCGGCGATGAACTTGATAAGGAAGCCACTTCAATTGCCCGAGGTCATAAGTGAAGGAAATTACTTGAGGATGACATCGAACGAGTCAAGGTCGAAGAGCAGGAGTTGTAAGACTTGTTCAAGGGAAAGGAAGCGTTATTAAAGAAGGTCAACGATGATGCATCATCTCTTCAAAAGGAGGTTGCTGTATTGGATGCTATCCCTCAAGCTACCGAAGCGGAGATAACTCAGGTTAAGCAGCCAAAAGACGTGTCCAAGAGCTTTTGGGCACTTTGGATGGATAGACTTTATTTAGTGATGTTATCTTATACTCTCCCCTTTTTTATTGCAATTTATTATCATGTTTTTTCCCTTTGAACTTTGAAATCATTCACTATTGTTACTAGTTTGAGTATATTGTAATAAGACCACGACTTTACTTTAAGTTTATGCAATGAAAGATGTGATAATGTATGCAATACCCATAAACTTTATTTGTCTTTCTTCTTTTGCGGCTGTGCGCAAGTTTATTCTCAAGCGTCCTACGTACCTTAAGGGAATACAATACCTTAAAGGATCAAGCCAAACGTAGTTCAAACAAAGAGGAAGGAATTAATTTTTTTCGCTGTTCATAGTTTATACTCTTGCGGGCCAGGAGTAGTACATTTAATTTCAACTTACAAGAATGAGCGGTTTAGGCTCTTGCTTAAGAGCTTACAAGAGACAATGATCTAGAATAATAAATCTTCAAGAATTTCCCATTTATAGAGCGAACTCGTACTCCTTCGATGTTGACTATCTTGTAGGCACCATTTGTGTAGACTTCCCGCACCACATAAGGACCATCCCACTTTGAAGTGAACTTGCTTCCAGTCTTGTGAGACATGATGATTGGTCTTCTTACTGCAAGTACCTGATCTCCTACTTTAAACGAGCGCGGTCGAACTTTTTTGTTGAATGCCCGAGATAGGCGAGCTTGATAACATTCTAACTTTTGTTGGGCCTGAAGTCTTTTTTCATCCAAGGCCTCTAACTCAGCTAAACGGAGCTTGTGATTTTCATCTTCTGTTAAGCCCTCTTGTATGGCAATACGAAAGGATGGAATCGAAGCTCTAATGGCAATATAGCTTCAACCCCATAGACCAGAGCAAAGGGAGTTGACTCGTGTTGGCGTTTTATACGTGGTTCTATATGCCCATAGAGCTTCACCTAATTTCTCATGCCAATCTCGTTTGGATTTTGTGACAACCTTTTTGAGGAAGTTGCACAGGGTTTTATTAAAACCTTCCGCTGTGCCATTTACAGGAGCATTATACATGGAAGACTTGTGTTGAGCAAACTTGAACTGTTCGCATAGATCGGTCATTAGACTCGTTGAAAAATGGCTTACCATTGTCGGTAATGATATATTGAGGTACATCGTATCAATAAATGATATGTGTCCTTATAAAATCAACATCATTCTCCTTTTTACTTCCCTTAGTGCAATCGCTTCGCCTATTCTCGAGAAATAATCGGTAGCGGCCAAGATGTAAGCATGACCAGCAGACGATTTTGGTGTGATTGGTCCAACAACATCCAGCCCCCAGGCTTCAAAAGGCCAAGATGCCACCGTAGGATGCAATGGTTCCGGAGGTTGATGTATAAAATTTACATGAAATTGACAAGCCTCACACTTCTTGGCGTAATCTTTGCGAGTCTTGAACCATAGTGGGCCGTAGTAGCCCATTCTTTTGATACGATCATGGAGTTTAGGTCCTGACCGATGTGCTCCACATATACTCGAATGAGCTTCCTCCATTGCTTGTTTTGCTTCTTCCATGCCTAGGCATCGCAACCAAAGACCATGAAAAGAGTGTGGATATAGCGTCCCATTATCGCGGAGGAAACATGGAGCTGTCCTTTGAATTTTTGTCTTATGCCCGGGGTCACTAGGGAGCTTCCCATGTTCTAAGTAATCGACAAGTGGTTGTCGCCAATTTTCTTCATCTACTTCGTACGCACTTACCACATTGGTATCTTCTACAAGATTTTCATCGAAGGTGTCACAACCCATCGGCCGCATATCGGAACATCTATGGTTTCTTTTGCCCCCAGTGTCATAGTGGCTGCAAGATTTGCAAGCGCGTCGGCCCGTCCCGTTGGCACTTCGAGGAACATGCGCCAACTTGACCTGTCTAATCTATCTAGTAATCGTAAGGCATGCTTGTGATACGGGACAAGATCTTCCTTCTTAACTTCATATTCCTGTAGTAGTTAGTTAATGACCAACTGTGAATCACCATAAATATCGAGATCTTTGATTCCCATTTCAATTGCCATCCGAAGACCCGGGATTAATGCTTGATACCTGGCCATGTTGTTTGAACACAACTGGGTAAGCATGAATGAATATGGGAGAATATGTTTCTCAAGAGAAACAAAGACTACTCCCGCACCAGTACCATCATGTCTTGCTGCCTCGTCAAAGTACATCTCCCACGGTGGGAGGATGTCAATGAAAAACACATCTTCTCCAGGCAAATCGTCATTTAGTTCCCAGCTATCCAAGTATTGGATGATCGGCCAAGAAGTCTCGCCAATGCCTCGCCCTTTGACGGCTTTCTATAGGACGTATACGATGTCGTACTACTTTAAGATGACAACCCACTTTGCAAGTCTTCCGCTTAGATTGGCCTTGACAAAATGTACTTGATAGGATCAGCTTTAGAAATGACTTCAACAAGTGTGAGATTGCATATAATGCCTTAGTTTCGAATGGCAAATATGAGAGCTAGGCAGCATCTTCTCAATTGGGGAATAATTCAACTCAGCCCCAACCAAAGTACGACCGAGGTAGTCCAAGGCCCTTTCTTTCCCTTCTTTATTTTTCTCGAGCACATAATGCCCCTAGTGACTTATCCTCGAGCCGCAATGTAAAGTATTAGTGACTTTCCGAGAATTGGTGCTCCTAGTACTAGAGGATTTGACAAGTACTTCTTGGTACTTTCAAAAGCCTTATGGCATGACTTGTCCCATTCGAAGAGCGCACATTTTTTCATGAGGTGGTCGAAGGGATAACAACGGCCTGCCGATTTGAAATGAACCTTCGAATGTATGCCAACCGACCTTGAAGACCACGAAGCTCTTTGAGATTCTTTAGTTCGAGCATTTCTTGGATTGCTTTGATATTTTCCCGATCGACCTCAATGCCTTTGTGATGAGCAATAAAACCTAAGAATTTTCCAGAGGTGACACCAAAGGCACATTTGAGTGGGTTCATCTTCAATTGACATTTTCGCAGTCGCTCAAAGATTTGACGAAGGTCCCGCAAGTGTTCCGACCTTTCCTTCGACTTGACTACTAAGTCATCAATGTAACATTCTACTTTTTTATGAAGCGTGTCATTGAAGATATTCCGCATTGCCCTCCGATATGTGGCCCCGCATTTTTTATACCGAATGGCATCACTTTATAACAAAAGATGCCTTTTGGGGTACGGAAGGTCGTTGCTTCTTGGTCTTCCGGCGCCATTTGAATTTGATTGTACCTGCAGTGCAATCCATGAATGATAAGGCTTCATGTCCGGTGGTGGAGTTAATCATGAGCTCGATCATCGGTAATGGGAAGTCATCTTTTGGACAAGCATCATTGAGATCACTGAAGTCTACACGGATGCGAAGTTGACCATTTTTCTTCCTCATAGGAACGACATTTGCGATCCACGTTGGGTATTTTACCTCACGAATGAATCCCGCCTCTATGAGCTTGTTGACCTCCCTTTCGATTTCGTGTACTAACTCGGGTGGAAGTGCCGCGAGGCTGTTTCTTAGGGAAACTCCCTTTTTATCGCCGAGTGATGGACTGCAATTTTGGGATCTAGCCCTGGCATTTCTTTGTAACTCCATGCGAATACATCCTTGTACTCTAAGAGAAGATTGAAGTACTCGTTCTCTTCCTCTAGTGTAAGTAAGGAATTTACATAGATAGGGCGGGATTCCTTATCGGTTCTAAGATTCAATTCTTTCAAATCGTCGATCGTACTTGCCCCCCATCTTCAAGAGTTTGAGGAGTTTCGCAATCTCTATCTCCGAGTCTAAATCTTCTCGTTCCCGAACCGTGATATGGTTCGATGAAGCTACTTCTTCTTACTCTCCATCCTTCTTAGGACTAGAGTCACTCCGTTGACCAGTAAGGACCATAGTGTGTCTTTTCACTCTCAGTGAGCCATCCGTCTTCACGTCTAGTGTTGAAATGCGCTTCATACAAGAGGGGATAGAACTTTGTACCTCATTCGTATCGCCAAGATGATGGAACACCGAGTCCTTCTGCTGAAGGGGTGATGGTTTAGACACATCTTCCCTTTATTGATTCTACCGAAACCGAAGGTTTTGATTGCCCACTTCCTTTTATTCTATAGAATACCGAGGGTATGGGATTTTGGCCTCCCCTATTCTCGTGAACACGTAAGGGGTTCCGAGGTAGAAAAATGCAATCTATCAAACACCGAGGACCTAGCAGTAGGCCGGACATCTTCATTATCGTCATCCTCCACCTCTTCTGCCGTAATGTATTGAATGATAGATTGTTTGTCTTTCCGTCGCCTAGATATGCTAATTAGTTGGGGCGGTGTATAGCCTAGGCCGAATTTTGAGACTTCCATCGAGCCACCCTGTTTTTGAATTTTCTTCTAGGTCCCATTAATGCCATAGGTTTCAGCTTCAACCACTTTCCATAGTGCGACAGGGTTAGCAAAGTCGTAACCTCGCTTTCTCCATGAGCTTATACGCGTTTGGATCAAATCCTTCTTTGGTTCGTGTGTGTGGCAAATTATCATCCTCCCTAGGTAGGCCTTAAGAAGAAGAGACAAACCAAGGCAGAGGGTAGTTACCCTCGACCGATACACCTCGTCATACCGACACTTTACTTCAAGATATTCATGTCGGGCTTGTTGGTCTTCTTACCATCTTGGATGCCGAGTTTCTACTTGTACATCCACTAAAAGGAGATTCACCCTCTTTACGACGAGACTTTGGGATATACCTTAGAACTGGAGGTGTTAGGTTTGTCGTCACGGCTTGTTGATCTTGCTTAGCAGATTGGCATATACTTTCATGCTTTCTACTGTTTGAGTTATCTTGTTGTTACTTTGCACTATCATCTTTTGGTACTACTTGAGTATCCTTGACAACCTTTGGGGCAACCTTCCCTGTAGAAGAAATTGCTAATGGCATCGTTTCCTTAGGTGATGTACATTCTTCAAAGAACCGAGCATCAGCAAAATGTGACTCTGCTTTAGTAAAGGGCTTGACATCTCCATCGATCTTTTTTCACTACCATGGTAGTACTTGAGGCACCGATTAAGAGTGGAAGCAACTATTCCATGTTCATGAAGCCACGGTCGTCCAAGCAACAACTTGTAAGATGTTTTCGAGTCAATCACGTAAAAGGTTGACGTTGTCGACAAATCGCCCATTGATAGTTCTAAACGAATCATGCCAATTGCTCTTTGACCTTCAAGGTTGAATCCTTGAATCACCATCCGACTTTTGGAAAGCTCTTCCACGAGTGATACCTAGGTCGGCCATCGTGGATTTGGGCATGATGTTGACAGTGATCCTTCGTCTACCAATATGCGTTTAACTTTATGTTCTCTTATGTAACCCATCACAAAAAGAGGATGACTGTGAGGCTTAGAGCCTAACAACGGATCATCATCAGTGAAATTTATAGCAGTGTTGCAAATAGCATATTGATTAGGCCCTTTTGCTTGGTTCTCCTACATCCTTGATCTTATCTCGTGTAAAGATCTCGGGTGGAGCAAGGCCTCAACTACATGTTGGCGCATTTCTTCCGGCGGATTAAAAATCTACCTCCAACCCATGTGTTTTGGTAAGGCTTCTAGTACCATCCGAGTCTTATCATCACTTTTTGAAGGACTTTCTTGCACTTCGTCTTCCTGGTCTTCTTCATCCTTGTAACGCCCCAATATAATCGCTATATAAATCACACTTATTGAATAAATATAATATAATAAGGTAGCAGAAAACGTTGTCATGTTAGGGCGTTACTCGTCGTCCCTCCTCGAGAGACTAGGCTAACCTTACAACAAGACATATGATAATCTTTTCAATTTACCCAAACACTTACAATTAAAGTCTCGTACATCAAACCCAATATATACATAATTCGAACCACCAAACATGAGTTCGTTCTTCCCAAAATACATTATGACATTTAATAATTCACCATCAACGAAATAACTCCGCAAGCAATTAAATCCACATGGATGTCCTAACCAAAAAACACAATCGTCAAAGGCCAATCATAAAACACTTCAAGATTAAGCCAAAGCCCGATCACCGATCCGAGTCAACACCTCCCGATTCCTTTGCTCTTGTTACTTCTTGCCCAACATTAACAATATTTTCTTCCCCTAAAAACATTTAAGAAAAAATAAAAACAAGAATGAGCCATAGGCCTAGTACGCTACCCTTGTACTCGTAAAAATATATTATAAAAGTCAATGAGCGCGCACGGATAATTGAAATCAGTTTCAAAAGTTATTTATGTGTAAAACTAAAGTAAATCGAAGTAATGTCACTATGCGTTAATCTTTGAAATAGTTTAGGACCCATTTACGTACATATGAATGCCATGGCAATTCCGTGAGATCATCATATATATAATCGTGATCTGTATAAACAATTCATTCATTTATCCCGATCGATCGTGGAGGGTCGCTGTGAATCTGTAATCGTGTTCGTAAACTGTAATCGTAAACTATAATCGTGTTCGTAATCGTAACTATGTCTCGTGAATTGTAATCGTGCCTCCGAACCGTAATCGTGTTCGTAAACTGTAATCGTGAATTGTAATCGTGTCTATAATCGTAGTTCGTGTTCGTGTTCGTAAACTGTAATTGTGAATCGTAATCGTGTTCGTAAACTATAATCGTGTTCGTAAACCGTGATCGTGGAACTGTAATCGTGTTCGTAAACCGTAATCGTGTTCGTGAATTGTAATCGTAATAAATCTATTATAAACCGTGAACTGTGATCGTGGAGTGGGTCCAAATTATTTACATGATAAAAACTTTTAACTTATTAACAAAGATGAATATTTCGAGAAAGGTACAAGCAATAACGTACCTTAGATATCGTTTATTTTCCTTTTTACACTCTCACACGTAACTCATTCCTCATGTATTATTCTAGTTTGGTATCTGTGCTCATAAGAGTTTAATTCGTAAGTTTTTAGCAACGAATGTTAATTAATTAATTAATTTAATCTCTAATTATCTTGAATCTTTAATAACTTATTGTTATTCATTTAGTTATTAATAAGCTCCTTTGTCAGCTTTTAAGCCATTAGAAGTCGTTATTCATGGCAACCACCATATTAAAATCATACATTAACCACTTTATCCAATCACACATTTAAAATCTAAAATTTTGATTCAGTTCTCAAATCATTTGAAACTTATATAGGAGCATCTAGAATGAATTTGGTGTAAACTTGTATTTATAATCACTACTCAATCACAATACAAGTTCAAGTTTAAAAGTTGCAGATTCGAGTTCAACACAATTTCAGGTTTGATTCGTCTAAGGTTCAATTTATTTCAATTTACTTATAATCAATAGCAAGAAGATTTAAACCAAGCAACATTTACCAACTAATTATTTAATTTGCTATGTTGATTCACAACAGAACTTGAACTCCGCTGCATCCCCTTCCCCTGTTGCGTTTTACCAACATCAAATGCCATCACCAGTAACCAATTTGGATCCCAATTGGAATATCACTATGCCAAATTTAAATTCCCACATCATGACTCACAACTCGTCCATCCAATTCGATTCATAACCAACTCAAACATCTGAATTCAGGGAACATGAAGCCGCCTCATAAAAACAAGCAATCAAACCCACAAGTTTTCGTAATCCACACTCATTTCTTTCCAATCCATTCACATAAGAGATATCCTAATTTATCTCCATAACTTAACTAAATTGCAACATCATCAATTCAACAACAAAGTCATTTGGGCTTTGAAAGTAATATTACTTTGAGAGTTTGCAATACCCACGTAGTACTCTTCCCTTTAAATCCAACCATGACTTGTCCAACTCACAACCACATACTCCTCAAATTAATTTTAGCAAATTACATAATTACCTAATTAAATTCCACGAAAACCACCTCATCTATTTTTTTTTCTCAAGGGTTAACATCACCTAATTTTGATTACTCCACTTCCCTAACATGCTTTTACAACTCAATAATCTTTGCACAATCAAGCAAATCCATTCTCATATAAAAAATTCAATAGGCATATTCACAACAAATTAATTTTCAATACCTTATGAACATACACTCAACCCTAATTTCACATATAATCATACTTCCATTACTCCCCAAAGTTCTTTCAATTCCACCGCAACCAATTCAAACTCAATCAACCTTCACATAACAAGGTAATTCAATCATGCTTAATATAATATCAAAGAAATATATTCACAATATGAACATACCCATATGAACTTCCAATTCCATATCAACGTACAACAACCCTAAATCCAATTTCAATTGCTCCTAATGTTTCCACCAAAATCAATTCAAAACTCAATTATAACTTGAATTAAAACAACTACTTGTCTAATTATTCCAAGTACAACATAAATTTGTGATATAATTTAATTAGAAATTCAGGATTGGAGAAATACCTTAAAAGGGGTTTAGAGGTGGAATTGGACGGTGGAAGGTCCGGTGGTGAAGTTCGGTGTCGAGGCAGCGCCAGCGGGCGTTGGTGGGCGGCGTCGAGCCCGGACGGTGGCCAAAGATGGCGGCAGTCGGTGGCGAAGCAGCAGCAGGGCTGTTCCGCCTGCCGACGCGAGACAGGGAAAGAAGAGAGAGAGAAAGCCGGCGGCAGCGAGGTGTGGTGGTGGCAGCCAAGGGAGCCGGTGGTGATTTGTCTGGCGGCAGGAGTGCCGGCGACAACTGGCCGACGGTGGCAGCAGTGACGAGCAGTGAGGGGAAGTGGAGGAGGAGAGGTGAGAGAGAGCTTGAAGATGAATGATTTGGCTTGCATTATAAGCCCCCTTTGCTAACTCACGACACTTCTAGCAAACTCTCCTCTTCTTCTTTTTTTTTATTTTTATTTTTTTATTTATTCATTTATTTTCTTATCATTTTAAATTATTCGGATTCGTAATAAAAATATTTCGTACAAATTTACATTTCGTGGTACAAACGTAAGTTTGCACGAATTACCCATTATTATTTGCAATTATTAAATTATTCGCACCTTTCATTTTGGTTTTGAATTTTTGCGCAACTCACTCGCTCTTAAACAATATTGAGACGATAAAGTACAAATTTAAAATAATTAAATACGATCAAGTTTTGGGGTGTTACAATCTCGAAGCTCTAAACACGACGTCATGTTCACTCGTGGCTTTCTCGAAGAAATTTGATGGGAAGAACTCTTCTAAGGTGATGGGAACAAGTGGCTCTTGCTCAAGTAAGTCAACAGGTTGGATTTCCTTTTTTTGCTTGTCTTGGACTTTTTCTTGTTCTTCGGACGCTTAGGGTTCTTCCTTTTACTTTGTCTTTTTCGTGACGAACAGGTGGTGGATGAACACGACTTTTTTTCTTGGTCTCCGACGAGTGACAAGGGTCCATCCTTCTTAATCTTCATCCGGAATGTCTATAGTAGAATTGACTTCCATACATGGTGCTTGTACCATTAATGGTAAGATCACTGGTTCTAGACTTCCGAATTGAAGTGTAAATACTTCTATTTTAGGAGACGAAGCGCAATTAGGAATCTCCTTCGACAAGACTGTAATGGTTGTGAAAGTGGAGAATTCTCTAGTTGGATGGAGGTGTAATTGGTCTCAGCCGTGTCATCAACATCCAATATGATCTTCCCATCCTTTGTCAGCCGCATAATACGCTCCTTGAGTGTGATACATTTCTCAAGAGGGTGATTGATAACCCTATGGTATCGACAGTATTTTGGATCATAAGTGTTTCCAGCTTCTTCCGGTCGTTTTGGTTCAGGAAGCTCAATTACCTTGTTCTTTAGCAAATCATCCAACGTTCCCGACAAGTCTAAGTCCGGGAATGGGTACTTTTCTCCTGAAGCTCGTTTAGCGTAGGACGTTTCTTCGTAACATCTTTGGAGTATGTGATCTTCTTTTGCTCTCACTTGGGCTTTCCAGAAATTCACACCGGCTCTCCAGTGGAAATAGACATGGACTCTTTAGTCGATGTTTTCGAGGACTTAGTGCTCTTCTTGTACTCGCCCTGATCCTTCTTTGATTCATATGAGGAGGAAGACTTATTGCGACGACCTATTATTGTCATCTCGATGTCATGAGCCTTGGTAGCCAATTCTTGGAAAGTTCTTGGCTTGCTCACTGCAGAATGTAAAGCAAGTCCCATTCCATGCCATGAGTGCACATCTCCACGAGCAGATGCTTCATACAATCTATCCTTACATTCGAGGTCGAGGGCTCTCCAGCGGTTGATGTAATCAAGAACCGGCTCCTCTTTTCGTTGTCTTGCATTAGTCGGCTCCGTCATACTAACAACGCGTTGGGTGCTATAGAACTCGTTAAGGAATTCTTGTTCCATCTCGCTCCCAATTGTTGATGGATTCGGCTCTAAGTCCGTGTACCAGTCAAAAGCAATTCCTTTTAGGGTTCGAACGAACCGCTTTACCAACCTATCTCCTTCCGTGCCAGCATTGTTGCAGGTTTTGATGAAGTGCGCAATGTGTTGTTTAGGATTGCCTTTACCATCGAACTATTGGAATTTTGGTGGTTGATAGCCATGAGGCATTCTTAGGGCATCAATCCTCTAAGTGTAGGGCTTCGTGTACAGGTGAGACTTACGAGACCCTTCTCCTAGCTAATTCTTGATTGCCTTTGCAATGAAGTTACGGATTTGTTCAACGGATATTGAAGTCGAGTGGAGTCTTCTTCGGTTCATCGTCGGATTCTTCATCGTAGTTAGACTCCTTATCGGACCCCTCATTGTCAAAGCCTTTGTTAGAAGCTTCGGATGACTTCTTCTCCAATTTCTTTGTTAAGCTAGCGATTTGCTCGCTTTGAAGCTTGATTTGTGCATCCTTTTCTGCGCTTTCTCTAGCAAGTCTTGCTAGTGTTTCTTTCATCTCATTCAGTTGTTTTTCAATATTGATAGCTCCTGTCACCATTACGGCATGATGATGGTGTTAGAGGATTTAGATTCGGAATGAGAGAACAATGAGTCTTTGGGAGACGGAGGCGTGGAATCCTAGCTGGCATATCCGTCATCTTCTTCACCAAAAAGCATGAAGATAGGATTTGTGTGAGCTTGGAGTTCGTCCATCCCACGAGGAATTGTCTACTTCAAGTTGAAAATAGGAACAACTCTCTCCTTCGGACCAATATACGACACAGTTTGATTGACTCCATTGAGCGAGGTTGGAGTCAAGGCTTCGAATTGAACGTAGCTGTAATGGTGTAGCTACACTTGGTTCCTTTGTAGCAACGAGCAGCAGCAGCTTTTGTCATACTTCGGTTATCATTCTGCTAGATGTATTGCTAGCGTTGGTGGATCCTTGAGAAGTTTTGTTCTTTGAAGATTGATCGACGGTGTTCTTGGGAGCCATGAATTCTTCAAAGGTGAAGAGTGTTGATTTGTTTGGAGAAAGAGATGAGAGGCAGAGAGGTCCCACCGAGCATGCCAAAATTTGTAAACACAAATTTCGAGTCTAAAATAAATAAAGACAAGAAATTCGGAAACAAATATAATTTGTATTGATTTTTGTTTAATGGGTACAATCTCTATATTGAATACAATAAATGTAATCCTCTCGATTCAATCTCCTTGTAATTTAAACGATTTGAGGGCGTTGTAACTTGATCTCGAATGTTGATGAAGAGCTAAATAATGAATGATGAGTGGTTCTTGATTTGGATGTGTTGAGAGTCTTGAATTTGAATTGTTGACTCGATTTACGAACAGTTGCATACTTTGATCCTTGGCGCTTGGTAGTTGGATGTTGTCTGCAGTCCGAGCTCTGGATTTGCGAGATGCTTGAATGTGTGAAAAAATGAGGAAATGACCTCTATTTATAACTTTTTGGAGCTAGGGTTTGGCTTGGATTTTGGGTCGACCCATTGTTTAGTAATTATTTCTTAAAAGAAATATTTACTATTTACTTGCATCATCAACAACACGTGGCAACTTCTAATTAGCCGGATTTTGATTTCTTTTGATTTTAATTTTAAAGGCTTTCCAACGCCAATTTTACAAGTGGCAATTCGCAATAGGTAGAATAAAAAATAAGTAATTTTCCACGTGGCGACATATAATTGGCTAGCGAATTTTTGACTCGTACAGATGTCACTTGCAATTTTTTAAATTTTAAAGAAACTTAAAAAATATCTTCCATAAAAAAGAAAATATCTTCACATAAAATATCTAAATTAGTCAATGAGTTTAACTTTGATAAAACCCCCGGCCTCCCCAACCCACCTAACACTCAGGAGTCAAACACTATATTTCGGAGAATACCAACACATCTCAGCAGAAAAAATATCCTAACAAAACCCCTAAATTCATAAAATATCCCCTAACAGCGAAAGAAAAAGTCAATTCTAAAACTTTAATACGACGTCGTATTCATTCTCTTCAAGGCCACGACGGCAGAAATTATGAATAAATAAACGGAAGATAGGCCCACACAATTCCTCTTCTTCGCTTTTCTTTCCAACCTGGCATCCCATGCTCTCTTCGTCTCTCCACCTCCATTTCTCTCTACTCCATGGATTCTCTCCCTTCCATGGACGCCATCCGAGCAGGACAACCTCAACATCAACCTCAACCACCTCCTCCACCTCCACCCCCGGCGAAATGCGATTACTGTGCCGTGAACTCCGCCGTAGTTTACTGCGCCGCTGATTCCGCGGCCCTCTGTTTGCTTTGCGACAGGGAGATTCACTCCGCAAATACGCTGTCTCAAAAGCACATTCGGGTCTCGACCCGAACACCCACTGCCATCGATGGGTTTTCGGGTTGCCCATCATCGGCGGAGCTCGGAATTCTGTTGGGAGCGAACGATTTCAAGGATTTGGTTGTGCCGTGTTTGGGAGAGGGGGCAAAGGAGGTGGAGGTGTACGGGCAATTGGGGAAATTGAGGAAAGAGGAGGAGAGAGAGAGTGCGAAGTTTGGGCCAAATACACCCAACATTTGTGGCAATATGGATGAGTTTGATTTGGATATTGATGGGTCAAAGGTGATCCAGCCAAACGTGGACTTAAGTTCTTTGGTTTTGATGAATGGTGATGAGATTAGTAATCGTATTAATGATGCTAGTATTGGGCAAACAGGAGAGAGTAGTTTTCTTAATAATGGTGATCCTTTGTGGGATTTTGATCAACCTGCTTATGCCACTACTCAGGTTTTTACCAATATCTTAATCTTCTAATTTCCCTTTTGCTTGTGATGATTAATATTGTTATTATTATAAAAAAAATACAACTTTGTTTGTTAGTTTAGTTTTGTGAGGTATTCTTGTAAAAGATTGTTAAATCTTAAGATTATTAATTTCATCTTGTCGAAAATTATTTTAATGGATGATGATTCAAACCTATTGATTGAGAATGGGCCTATGTATCTTTCTGTGCATATTTTTTATGAATGTGATAAAAGTTTTCTGAATATAATGAATTTTGCAGATTACGTGTATAATTGATCATATTCGCGATCCCACGTCAGTCACCCAACAATGTTAACTTTAGCTATTTAGTACTAGGTAAATGCTTGATTGAGATTGATATGTTTCTCTCTATCATTTAAACGTCTAGCATCTCCTTATATTTTTATCATATTGAATAGCTCTTTTACTTTTTACTGGAAACTTTTTCTTCCCTTTTTTTTTTTTTTTGCAACCATTATTTAGCTATTTATGTCAAAGTAATATGACCTGTTAGGTTTTCGCAAGAAAGAAAATGATTGGATGAGGCCTGAATTTTATGTTTGTTTATGCCGCTGCTTAGTTTCAGCCACGAAGGTATAACTCATTATGTTTGAGAAGTAGGTTCAAATAAATCCTAAAATTTCTTCCTTAACCCCCTCCCTGCGGCCAAATCAGATGGTGCTACACCAAAAATCACACACTCCACCAGACCTCCTCCCTTAGAGTGTCATCATCATACATAGAGACAACTCTGAGTCTCCGAGATAAGGTCTCCATACCTACCCTCCCACACCCCCTTCCCAACAAGAAAAAAAAAAACAAAACGAAATGATAATCAATGGGGATGTGATTAACTTAGGGGAAAAATGATGAGGCGGTACTGAAGAGAACTTACGAAAGTAAGTTACATATTTGATTACCACGTACCAAGTAATCTACTTTTAAAGTTATATTTGACACACGACTTTGTGTTTTAGTGGCAATATTAGACTCTTCAAATCTTGAACAACATTCCAACAAGCAAAGCTTCTAGCCTATAATAAATTTTTTAATGTTATAATAATAATAATAATAATAATAATAATAATAATAATAATAATAATAATAATAATAATAATAAATATTCTAATGCTTTTACTTAATTAAACCAAGGCTTGACTCCCTTCCTCCACTCCATTTTTACGTATCTTGATGGCCATTTGACTTGAAGGGGGGAATTGTTCGAGTATACTTTTTAGTGAACATATTTTCCCTGAAAATTGCTTTTCCTAATATTTTCACTCAACTTTGTGGCTAAGGTTAGGAATTGTCCCTGGGGAAGGTCATTAGATACTGAAGAACTTTCATGCTCATCAAAAGGCATGCCAAAAGATGTTTACGGGATTGAATGCTCAGGCATTTTCAACAATTCCCAATTAACCAATGTGAGTAATTCGAACAACATTAATTTGATTTTCAGATATTCTTCATTTTAATTTATGCAAATATTTTTATACTACTTTCAGGATGTGTACATTTTGTTTGATTAGTTGGAGAAACATGGAACCATGGATAAATTAAGCTGAAGAGGACAAGTATAAAAGTGGATAAGGCTTGGTTGTTGATTGTTGCCAGCTGAAATGTGAAAAAATCATGAAGCAATAATATCCATTTTGCTGTTTTCGGGTGATAATTTGAGCTTAAGAGGTGTGTGTAGGCAGCTGAACCCATAACTTATAAAGAACTAAAATACGTGGAAATATTTGACAGAATGGAGGGCGAAGCAGGAAAATTTATTGGTCTTTTATATGTGTGTAAGTGTGCTGATGAAAGATCAAATCCATGAATGATTTTACCAACACAGTTGGGTTCGTGTGATTTGAAACTTGTTCTCCTTAAGCAATGTCTCCGATTCGAATCTTATGAATGGAGAAAGTCTATGATAGAAAAGTTATATTGGTCCGTTATGAGTTGATAAAATATAAAATCCATAAATCAAGAAATGCGCTTTGTCCATAGTTCAATAATGTGTCAGCATGGTTCATTGATTTTACAGGATGGTGGAATCCAGACATTGTGTGAGCAAATTTTTGCAAATGTAGATCCCTGTAGTATGGGTTCAGTAGGAGCACCAACTGAGCCAAAAGTAATGAACTCGGAAACATTTGAAGGGGAACACAATTTACAGATTATGGAATGGCATTCTTGGCAAAAACCCATCAGCCAGGTTGACATGGAACAGCTTGCTGAGACTCGAGGCAAAGCTATGCAACGCTACAAAGAGAAGAAGAAAACCCGAAGGCAATATTTCTTGTCCACTCTTTTTACTTCCATTGCTGAAATACTTTGTTTGTGCATTAAGGGTGTGTCTTTACCGTAGGATTTAGTTTCCAATTGGAATACTTTTTCGATTTTTCAGTGAAGCAAAGTTGAAGAGGGTTTAAAACTAACACCCATCTGATAAAGACCGTGGTATTCATGGTTGTTCCCCTATATACTTTATGAACAAGAGAAAACAATTTCTACAAAAGTTTCATTTTCTTCAGTGAGTACTTTCAAAAGCATGCTATTTTTCTTGAGATCATTTTTGTTGGAACTAAATACTTGTTGACATCAAACACTTCATGTCCTAATTTGATTATTTTGACTTGAAAACATGGACAGATATGAGAAACAAATCCGATATGAATCAAGGAAGGCTAGAGCTGAAACTAGGAAGCGAGTGAAGGGTCGATTTGTCAAGACAAGTGACACCCCTTCCTGTGATTGAATTTCCAGCCAATTGGCTTTGTTGCTTTCATCTTCATCGTTGAACATCTCTTCAATAACTTCTCTAATTTAAGCTGCTGTACATATCTAGTTTGTTGTGCAACAATTTCGTTAGAGCAGAGAAGTCTGCCCTAATGAATCAATTTTTGTTTCTGGCGTCGTCAATGATAGCTTATAACTTGTGCTTAATTGATATCTCTACTAATGTCAATCAGAGAAAATTGGTTGGCAATCTTAAATCCATAAGCAGGATTTATTGTTGAATGAGAATGCTACTATTGTGAATCATATTTCGAGCTTATGTGATACCCCTACACTTTTCAAGCTGTCTCTGTTGTTCTTATGAACTTTCTCTCTGTTAGTTGAAAATCTTTTACACCGATACCGCCACGCTGGTAATCTATAAGTTTGCTTAAGTCGCTAACATCTAACTGGACAACTTGCCTCTATGTTATTGCATTTCTACCATTGGGCTCATCACATGCAGTCATTGGCTGTGGTCTTTAGTAAAGTATAAGAGCGGGCAAACAAGTCAATTTAGATTGACCTATTTAATAATTAAATTAATTTTGTGTCAATTTTTAAAATGGCTTAGATTTACTCCAAAATACAAAATCATATGCTTTTGCGTTAAATGATAGAACCATATGCTTTTGCGTTAAATGCTGGTGGTTCTATCAATTGGACAGGCTAGCTAGTTAGTGCTGATCAGATTAGTGGACCACTAGAACTAGCTGAACTCGCTCACATATGATGCGCAATGGATACAGTAAATCACTATCTTATCATTTTTGCCCATTCCTTCCCTAGGGAGGCAAAAAAAGGGAAATTGTTTTAGATTTGTAAGTTATAATTTATACAGTAACTCAGTAACTAACATCTCTTTTTTGGCTATATCCTCATAACTTTAAAGCATGTGACCCAACTAAGTATACTTAGTTGGATCATTTTGGCTATATCCTCATAACTTTAATGTACAATGGATACAGTATATCACTATCTTATCAAATATACAATTTATACATATATTGGATAAACAAGATTACTAATAAAATGATCCAACTAAGTATTAAACATCAAATATTAAATAATAAAAATAGAATTATATCCTCATAACTTTAAAAAAAAGGTGCAGTAAAGCACATAAACATATAAATATGTTCTATATAAATAGGGTAAAAATAAATTTAATAAATAAAATCAATTATGATAATGTGTATATGAATATTTGACTTGAATATATCAATTAATCAGTCGTATAATATTTTTGTTGGCCTTAATACTTCGAGAATAATTAAAATTATGTGTTCATTGGATTAATTCACATGCATTCACTACTACATGAATCACTTTTAACGACGGGTCTTTAACGACGGTTAAAAGGACAAACTGTCATAAAAAATGGACCGAGTGACACTTTTGTAAATAATTGATATCGTGTAACACATATGACGACGATTCTTTCGGATGAAGTGTAGTCATATGTATGCTGAAAACATTTGACAATGGTTCCGTGAAAGAACCGTCGTCATATGTGACATATGACGACAATTCTTTCATAGAACTGTCGTTTAATGTCTATCAAATACAATCTAAAAAACCCAAGAACATACCTGTTGTTTCCACGCCCACTTCATCTACTCTTTACTCTCGATCTTATCACTCTCCACAGTTCGCTCTCGTCCACTACTACTTAGATCTAGATCTGCTCGGAATAATCCTCACGAGTAAGTTGTCCTCACTTGTTGTTCCTCTTGTTGTTCAATGTTTTCGTTTCACTCACTATATCCTCTCGTCTCTCCTCTTTCCTGTAGCTGTCTTCTCTAACAAAGTATTTGCGTCGGTGGCTGTGTTTCTTTCACCATGAATACTCTCGCTCACTCTCGCCGTTGTTTTCCTCGTTCTTACGAGTATGAATCTTTATCCTTTCTTATTTTTTGCTTTAAGTTATTTACAAGATTTATATAGTTAAATGTTGAATGTATTTGGGGTAATTATGTGAATGTTGAGAATGTGTGTAATGTTTGAGATTGTTGAAATGTTGAATATTGAGAATGTGAGTAACATTTGTTTAGTTTATTAAGTTAAAAATTCATGAAATGTTTGAGATTTTGAGAAATGGGTTTAGGAGTTTAGGATTTAATTATAGAGAAATAGAATGATAGTTAAGGATAGTAAATCGAAAGAGTGTATCCAAATTTGTTTAGGATTTTAGAGAAATAGAAAGATAATTTGGATATAGGGTCATCCCAAAACTTGTCATAAAGATACATTTGTATCCAAATTTGTTTATTTTGATGAGGTGATGTTGGAGTTGACTCGTTTATTCAATTATCGAAATTGGCATCTAAATATGTTTACGAGGTTAGAGAAATAGAAATTTACATGGTTTAGGGTTTGGGGAAATAAAAAAATTTGTGATTTAGGGTGTAAGGATGAAAAGGGAGAAAATATAAAGGTGAAAATGTAAAAATGGGAAAGGTATTTGGATTTAAACAAAGAGAAATTTAATCATTACAAAAAAAAAAAAATTACAACAATGGTCCGTGTTAGGAATATATACTAAGTAACATCATCTTTTTTGTTTTTCATATAATTCGATTAATGACATGCTTCATGAAATTATCGTATACATTTCATAAGTTTAGAGAACTCGTTCAAAAATATGTACATAACAAGTTATCCTAAGTTGTGGTACGTGCATAAATGTGCGTATGGCGCTTAGGATATTAGCTTGGTGTGTATAGGTTTTTGAATTGTCCGTGTTGGACAGTTTGAGAATAATATGATAATAGGTTGTGTGGCTATTATAATCTTATCATAAATTTGACAAGATATAACGATGCTCATTTCCCTATCGTTCTTCAGGTGCAATTATGATGATGATGAGTTTGATGTGTGTATCTTTACTTATGTTACCATACAATTAAGTAAGAATATACACATACAATTAAGTAAGAATATACACATTAGCCACTTCGTTTTCGTATGTTGTACTTGAAGGACTGAGGGGAAATGCTGCCGGAATTTTGTCAAATGTATGATAAGATTTTGCTACACGGTTTAGGGTTATATTATTCTTGAATGGGTTTAGGACCATCTATCCTTGTAGAAGGATCTTAGACTCATGTCATATTATTTGTGCATAAGTATGCATTTCTCGAACTATATGTGGTGAATTGCTTCTCGTGTTTATGGGTAAGGTATGGATCAAGCGTGGGGTTATAACGATAGGAGGAGTGTAGAATATCGTAACGAGTGTTAACAACTTTCTAGAGATAGCCGTCAAACATGCCATCAAATTCGGCGAACAGTCCATATTCTGTCCATGTTTAAGATGTTTCAACTCCTAAAGATTGCCCCTAAGGTTGTAAAAGGTCACCTATATTGGTATGGGTTTGACACAACTTATAAGGTCCCCTTTTCTTTCGGACGATCCAAAACCGAGCCAAGCCTTCGGAGACAACCGAGTCCAAGTGCCGCGTGTCGGGAAATTCAAAGTACAGAATACTACATTCTACTTTTGTCCAAGTTAGACAAGGAGCCGAGGACCCGAAGACGTCGTTAAAGCGTTACATTTCATGATCATAAGCATCAAAGTGATGCGTTTTAGGCTTCACGAGACAGCCCACACGAGGCTAGAAGTTTTCCCGTCTAAAGCACGTTGTGGCCAGCGCCCGCTTTCTAGAAGCATGGTGGAGCGCTGTGTTTTGAGCTTGGAGAGTCCTCGGAAACACAACGAGGGCACGAAACACTAGGAGGGTCCGGTTGGCCGACGCCGCCTCCTCTCTTTTAACCTGGTTCTATCCGGTTTTATCATCTTCCGATCCGGTTCTATCTCTTAAGGAATGGCCTGATTTTATTTCAACTTTTGGACGGTTGGCCGAGATATAACCTAGGTCATTGCTTGACTAACGTCTCGCCTATAAATAGAGAGCCTTGGCTCTAATTCTTACACGGCTTCTTGCCTTAACCTCACGCTTGTTGAAATATGCCTAAGAGCTAATGAATACCCTCTTTGGTATTATGATCTCTTGGTCTCTCTTCAACCTATTCCTTCTCTACTTCCATCATACTTCTTACATTTGATCCCTAAACTCCATCAATCACACATCTACTTACCTATCTCAACAAAAACTCACAGAAAGCCCCTTTCAATTCACCACCGTCGCATCAAGAGATCCAGATTAGAGGTCCGGATCAGCAGGTGGGACAACCTGAGGGCATGGATTCAATCCCGACAACGGTTTATTTATTTTTCTACTTTCTTTTATTACTTTTCGTATTGTGGATTCAATATGTATCACTTTTAATTCTTCCCCGACCGATATAATCTTTGAAGACTCGGACTTTATACTTACACTTTTCCGAGTTCCATCAAGGAATCGGGTATAAGACTTCATCTCTTATAGGGTTTTGATTTCAAGTCATTCCATGTAACTTTTCTGGGTGATATAACATTTTCTCCGAGTGTTATAGAAACTATTATATATGTTTACGCTTGACTCGATCGACTCGAAAGCATACTTCTACATGCCACTTCACACTCGGTTCCGAGTCACTCAACACTCGGATATATCGCATGTTCAAACACTTTGTTTCATGCGCATAAACTCGAGTCCGACTTCGTGTTCTAAGAATTACCATGTTAATTCATTCTTCTAAGTCAGCATATTTTGTTTGAACTTTGTTTAGTCTAGATCAAGTTTGTTTACTCCGATCCTTTGACTTGTTTATCTTCTAGATTGACTAAGATGGAATTTGAGTATCATTGATATTAGACTCGGAAAATTTCATTCCTTTTCGACTTAGTTAATTAGTCACTTAATTATATTAATTATGTTATTATCTCGTGTCTAATCTTGCACCAAATTATTTTATACTTTGAGAACCAAATTGATTTACTTTTGTAGGTTATTCAAACGAGGCTATCCTAGTTTTGAATTACAAAAGTAACCGGCTTCAAAACGTCAAATCACTAGCGGACAAGGTTTTTTCCACCTCCGACCTAGCCCCGGACATCGTGTCGTGGTTGTCCTGTTTCCAAAACTGGAAAACTACAACACTAAGCTCTATGGTGGTTTCCACCTTACTTTTAAAGACACTACCAAGTGGTTTTGGGACTTCCAAAGGATTCAAGATCCGTTGCCCAACGTTCATATCTCAACGGATATTTTCCGAGTGACTCGGAAAATCCATTACAACGGTCACAAGGGACTTCTAGTCGGAAGATGGACACAACGGCTAAGCTGCTTGGTCATCTATAAATAAAAGCCAACTTCCAATACTTGAAGATTGCTGAACCAACTGTTAATACACATACTTGAGCAAAAGTCATTGTATTCATTCTCAATCTTCTACTTACAACTCCAATTCGTATTTATTATTTCTCCGAGTTGTAAGGTCTTGTACTCATTTACAAACACTCTCTTTTACTCTCTAAGTAAGGTCCCTTGAATGAGCTGTAAAGGTTAACTCAGCTCGGTTGTCCTAACTGTAAGGGTGATCTCGGTTAGGAAGTACTAGATCGGATAAGGTAATTTCTAAGTCTAGGAAAAACTTGTACGGAGTTGTCTAAGGGAGCAACTCGGGTTAAGTCGACTCATCGAATTTTGTGGACTCAAAATAGTGGATTTGACTTCGTGTTTGGATTAGCACGGTCTGTGGTTTTCTGCCCCGGGAGGGTTTCCACGTACTTTCCGAGTTATTACTTTTCGAGTGCATTATAGATTCATACTTGTTTCAAAGTTCTCGCTTAATCTGTTTCTTCACTCTTTACTCGAATTTTGAGTTAGTACTTTTCCGAGCTCATCCTTGACTCTTGCTCACCTCGGATTCATATCTATTTTAAATTTCAAGCAAATTTCATCATCACCCTATTCACCCTCCCTCTAGGGTGACTTAGCCTCTCCCAGAGCAAACCTTCAATCTTGTTATTTTCTCGCTTTTCCTTTCGCTCGACCCTTTTTTTCTTTATCGCTTTTACTTTCTTTATCGGTTTCTTTTAGTTTTCACCTTTATCATTTTCCTTAGCTATGTTTTGGTTGCTTTAATTTGAATTCGCATATTGTTGCTTGCTTGCCTATTTTACATCATTTTAATTCACTACTCGAATTAGTAATGGTCGTTTTGGACTGGTAGAATGGAAGGGTTTATCTCTACGTTTCGTACTCTCGTTCCCGAATGTGATTCTCCGTTCAAAGGCCGATGGTGTCATTTTCTAGCCTCTTCTTGTCTTAGTTTCCCTATACTCGAGATTGAAAGAGCAAACTTTATTTTGTTTTTGTTAGTTTTTCTTTCCTAAAAACTAACTGGTGACTCCTCTTTTACTTTACTTCCATTCAATTGCATCTCAACCTTCTTTTCGATCGTAGGATAAAAATTTTAGGGCTCTTGATCTCGCCAACCGTGGTAGAGTCCGAGGCTGATTTCTCAGCCCTGGCCTATGACTCGCCACTGGCCTTCCTTGGTGTAGGCCACTGTCGCACCGTGGGATCGACCATGGTGGCTTGGTCCGCATTGGTGTTTTCACACCAATCCGGCACTAAAGCCTCATGGCGGATCTAGAACCTTAATTTAATTTATCTTTAAATTAGGAGATAATATCCCGGGAATTCTGAAAATAATTCCTAAAATAAAACAATTAATAAAACCGCCATTCAACTTTGCTTAATTCGCTTTAGATCATATTTAATAAAATTCGAGAATCTTAATAAAAGGTTGATCCCCACATTCCAAAATCGACTTTCTAAAACCATATTCAAAATCAATCTTTAAAAAGAGACCCGACACAAGGGGAAGCTCGGCGGGCCCCGGCCGCCTATGGTTCCTATAGTGCCAACTCTACTTGGGATAAATCATTTATTAAGAGGATGAAACTTTAAAATTTCAGTAGTGAGTTTTAATGATGTGCTTGCATTAGACATCCTACATTTAGCAACCTTTGAATTAGTTTAAATATTATTTTGAACCACTAGGAAAACTTTATTGTACCCACTATTTAACCCTTTCCGGAGAGAGGCTCCCATTGGTTACTCGGCCGGCCCAACTAGACTTGATTTGCTAAGGAAACGGTACCTCCTTCCTCGTAGCACGTCATCTTGGGCTAAACCTTTTGGTTCATCGAGAGGCACCAGAATTCTGGTTGGTATCCTTATCTATGCAACCCATGGGGGACCAATTTTCGGACCACGTGTCACCATGTATCCAAACCCTTGAACTCTTTAACCATAGAACTTTTGGAGTATAAGGTAATCCCCTCTTTCATTTGCATGCTTGGATGAGTGTGTGTGTTTTAAATTTAAGCTTCGCTTATGAGCCTTTAGAGATAGGTGAGGAGTGCTGAATAATCCTTGCATGGGTGCAAAAATCAAAATCAAAATAAAACTTTGAGTCGGTCCAATTTGTGCATTTAGCCAAAAGTCCATTTTTTTCTCTCTTAAGGTTGGTCCATTCATTTCATTTTTGCATTAGCTAAAAATAAATTTCATCTCAATTAAAGTGAATCCGTATTTCATTAGCATAAATAAATTTCATCTCAAAATAGGTGAGTCCATATTTGCATTTCCTTTTTGCATTTAGCCAAAGCCAAAATAATCTCAAAATATGTGAGTCCATATTTACATTCCTTTTTGCATTTAGCCAAAGTCGAAATCATCTCAAAGTAGGTGAGTCCAATCTTGCATTTCATTTTTGCATTAGCCCCAAATTAAACTTCATCTGAAAATAGGTGTCCATATTTGCATTTCTTTTTGCATTTAGCCAAAGTCAAATTCATCTCTAATTAGGAGAGTCTTTTATTGGCATTAGCTAAATTAAATTCATCTCTAATTAGGAGAGTCTTTCATTCGCATTAGCCAAACAAATATTCATCTCGGATTAGGTGAGTCCGCTTTGCTCGATGATGAAATCCCGAGTCCTGTTTTTTATTTGTTGGCCCGATGATAAAATCCCGAGTCCTGTTTGTAGATTTAGATCATGGTCGGGATTTGATTGGTGCGACGAAGCCGATAAACCGGAAAGAACCCCAGACATCACATAAATAGCCTTTTGCCTTGGGTCGATCTAAAAATCCCCTTTTCTTTTAGGCGATCCAAAACCGAGCCAAGCCTTCAAAGACAATGGAGTCTAGCGCCATGTGTCGGGAAATTCCAAGTATAGAATACTACATTCTACTTTTGTCCAAGTCCGACAAGGAGCCAAAGACCCGAAGAAGATGTTAAAGCATTGCATTTCGTGATCATGAGCATGAAAGTGTTGCATTTTAAGCTTCACGAGACAACCCACATGAGGCTAGAAGTTTTCCCCTCTAAATGACATTGTGGCGGACGCCCACCTTCTAGAAGCATGGTGAAACGTTGCGTTTTGAGTTTGGATAGTCCTCGGAGACACAACTAGGGCACGAAACTCTAGGTGGGTCCGATTTGGCGGCACCCGTCTCCTCTTTTGTAACCTGGTTCTATCTAGTTTTATCATCTTCTAATTCAGTTCTATCTCTTAAGGAATGGCTCGGTTTTATTTCAACTTTTGGACAGTTGGCTGAAACATAACATAGGTCATTTCTTGACCTAACGTCTCCTTATAAATAGAGAGACTTGGTTCTCATCCCCCTACAGACTTCCTGCCTTAACCTCACGCTGTTGAAATTTTCCTAAGAGCTACTCGAATACCCTCTTTGGTATTATGATCTCTTGGTCTCATTTCAACCTATTCCTTCTCTACTTCCAACATACCTATGTCCACAAAAACTCACAAAAGCCCCTTTCAATTCACCACTGTTGCATCAAGAGATCTAGATTCGAGGTTAAGATAAGAAGGTGGGACAACCCGAGGGCATGAATTTAATTTTGACAACAGTTTATTTTATTTTTATGCTTTCTTTTATTACTTTCCGTATTTTGGATTCAAGATGTATCGCGTTTAATTCCTCCGCCCCGATGTAATCTCGTTATTTTCCACTTTTTTTCGCTCGACCTTTTCTTTCTTTTTGGCCTTTACTTTCTTTACCGCTTTCTTTTCTTTCCGCCTTTATCATTTTCCTTAGCTATGTTTTTGTTGCTTTAATTTCACTTCGATGTTGTTGCTTGCTTCCCTATTTTACATCATTTTAATTCACTACTCAAATTAGTAATGGTCATCTTCGGACGGGCAAAACGGAAAGGTTTATCCCTAAGTTTCATACTCTTGCCCCCGAATCCAATTCTTGGTTCAAAGACCGATGAAGTCTTTTTTGGCATCTTCTTGTCTTAGTTTCCCCATACTAAGATTGGAAGAGCAAACTTTATTTTGTTTCGTTAGTTTTGCTTTCCTAAAACCGATCGGGGACTCCTCTTTTACTTTACTTCCATTCAATTGCATCTCGGCTTTCTTTTTGACTCTAGGATAAAAATTTTAGGGCTCTCGATATGCCAACCGTGACAGAGGGCGAGGTTGATTTCTCATCCCGACCTCCGGCCAGGGTCGGCATCCCCTGGTGTAGGCCATTGCCCGCACCATGGGATCAGCTGTGGTGGCTTTGGTTCGGATTGGTGTTTTCACACAAATCTGGCCCTAAAGCCTCTCGACGATTTAGAAATTTAATTTATCTTTAAATTACGAGATAATATCGCGTGATTTCTGAAAATAATTACTAAAGTAAAACAATTAATAAAACGCCATTCAACTATGCTTAATTCACTTTAAAATCAGATTTAATAAAATTCGAAATCTTAATAAAAGGTACATCCCCACATTTCAAAATCGACTTTCTAAAACCATCTTCAAAATTAATCTTTAAAAAGAGACCCGACACAAGTGGGGAAGTTGGGGGCCCTCGGCCAGCTATGGTTCCTAGAGAGTGTCGTTATCGACTATCCTCCTTCTTGGTGGGAGGCTTGAATTAGAAACCATATTACCGTTGAATGGTACATAATACATTATAAACCTGTCTCGATTTGGGGCACATACCGAGCAACATCCCTTTGTACGTTTGCCGGGTCCGAAAAACCAGTACGTACTACTTCCCTGACCGTGTTTTGCGGCAAATGGGACATGAGCAAGTGATCCCTTATTTGAACTGTGTTTGGCCTACTACCTTTAAATTGTTTGCAGGTCATGGTAGTTCTAGGCGGGTTTTGACGTGGCTCGAGTACTTGGATGAACTCGCCTAAGTTGCTTGAAACATGTAGATAAATGTACACCACTACGGTTTCCGACTATTATCTAGAGTGGATAAAAGAAGTAGACTCCAAGCATCGTAAGGCACCGAGGGCTCGAGAACGGGGTCCTAGTGGAGTTGTTCCTGGTGCTGCATCGCTTCGGATTAGCGAAATAAACCCCGAAATTGATGAATGAGCCCCGTAGAAGGGAAGCGAGAGGCTAAAGAAGCTGAAGAGCGGGGGCCCACAGAATTAAAGAGCTAAAGAAACGCATCCAGGAGGATGCTTGCTAAGCCTAGCGATCCAAAAGGGAAGAAAGTAAAGATAGACTAGGGCCGAAATATTTTTTTTTGGAGAATTTAGGAAGAAATAAAATTTAGGAATTTTAGTTTTACCTCTTTACAACAGTTTATTTGTCCAAGTAGTTGCTTGTTTATTTCCCTTTTATTAGCTATGTATTCAACTATGTAGTAGGCTTACCTTTTTATTAATAAAAGCACTAAGTAAGTTTTATGCTGACTTTTATACTTTATTAATTTTTATCACTCACCTAGAGGAGTAAATAGGACCGCCTCATTGGGACCGTCCTTAAAATTAATTTAAAACAATTAAAGGATTAACTAAACTCGTAGATCGTCTAATTGGACCGCCAAAATATAATAACAATTAATTAGATAAGTGGAACGTCCGATTGGACTCTCAAAATAAAAATTATAAAAATAAGGCCAAGGGGAATGCTCGACTCGGCCTGCCCACCGTTGTCTAGGTGGTGACCAGGGCTGCCTATAGTACAACCTGGTTGGGTCGAGCTTGGCCCATTCCAAAGATTGTTTAATGCCGTGATAAACGTAGTATTTCTTTAGTTGATCCAAATTTGTATATTGACCATCCAAATCAGTCACTTTAACAACTCGTCCCGATAGTATTTGACTAAGTACAAATAAGCCTTCCCAGTGGGACTCGAAACTTTCGTTAGGCATCCTGGATTGGTGCTGTCATCTCCTTAAGGACCAAATCTTCAACCTCGCACATTACGAGGCTTCACTTTCTTATTAAATGCCCTTAATATATGTGCCTGGTATATTTGGACATTATGTAAGGCATTTAGCCGTCTTTCGTCTAGCAACACTAGCTCTTCGTAGCGTGCCTTAGTTGATTATGCTTGGGAAATCCGACTCTCAACAATTATTCGTAATGAGGGAATGACAATTTCTATTGGAAGGACCACTTCCATGCCGTACACTAGGGAGTAAGGTGTTGCTCCCATGGAGGTTTTGATGGAGGTTCGGTATCCCCATAAGGCGAGTGGCAACTTATGAGGTTAATCCTTATAGCTCACAGCCATCTTCTCCACTATTTTGCGAAAATTTTTGATTGCGGTATTGACTACTCCGTTGGTTTTAGGGCGATAGGGAGAAGATTTGTGGTATTTAATCTTATATTATTCATTAGGGCTGCTACTTCTTTCTTGAAGTGACTAGCATGGTCACTAATCGGTTCATGGGGCACTCCATACCGACGGATGATGTTCCGAGTGATGAACTTGCCTATTTTGCATCAAAATTTCCTAAGAGGCTACTTCTACCCACTTGGTAAAGTAGTCAATTGTTCCCAACACAAATTTGTGACCACCCCGTTCCTTTAGGGTCACTTTGCCAATTATATCAATTCCCCAAACCAAGAATGGCCAGGGCGATGCAAGGGTCATAAGAAAAGATGGTGGCTGGTGCTCTAGGTTTGCATACACCTCACATTTGTGGCATTTCTTAACGAATTCATGAAAGACTATTGTCATGGTCGACCAATAATATCCTAAACTCTGAATTTTTGAACCAACATTCTTCCATTCATATGGGGTCTACATTCCCTACCATGAATTTCGTCCATGATGTGCTCGCTTCGTGTTGGTTGACATAAAGTAAGTTGATTCCTATGTTGGTTTTCTTCTACAGCTGTCCTTGGTTGATGAAGACCCGAGCGGATGGCTCGTTGGGCTCTAGGTGTGGAGTCCAAAGAGTATTCTTAGTTTTCCGGATACTCGGTAAATGTCATGGTACCAACTGGTTTGGTCGAGTACTAGACACTTTGAGTGTGTATACATCCGGAGGTTGATTCCGTCATTCTTTATGGATGGGCATCAAATGAATGCTACAAGGGATATTGATCATGGATTTTAATTTGGCTAAAGCATCCGTGAAGAATTTTCTCGATCTTTCGAAAATTTTCTCGATCTATTGAAGAAGTTCTAAGGCCGATAGGTGTCCTAAGGATCATAGCCTATCATGTCGTGCATATAAACCTCGGCTTCCTTGTGGATCATGTCATGTAGTAATTTTGTAGCTGTCCTTTGATATGTAGCCCCGTATTCTTTAGCCCAAATGGCATCACCACAAAATAGTATGTCCACCATTTAGTGAAAAAGATCGTCTTCTCCATGTCTTCTTCGACCATTTTTACCTGATTATGCCCAAGCATAACCGTCCATAAACGACAGTAGGGCATGTCCCATTATCTACGAGGATGTCGATATGGGGTAGCGGGAAATTATCTTTGGGGCTTGCTTTATTTAAATCCCTAAAGTCAACGCACATCTCAACCATGTTGTCTTTCTTCGGGAAGGACACTATGTTTGCTACCCACCGAAGGTAGTGGACAACATTGTTAAACCCTCCTTCTACTTGGTTCTGAACCTCCTCCTTAATGTTTAAGGCCCATTCGAGTTTCATCCTCCTGAGCTTTTGCTTAACCGGCTTGGCGTCTTCATAAATTTGAATTTTATGTTATGCTATGCTTGGATCTATCCCCGTATGTCTTTTTGGGACCATGTAAAGACATCTATGAACTCTATAAGGAGTGAAGGGAATTGCTTCTGCTCTTTTGTATCCAGCTTTTTCCTAATTTTGACCTCTTGGGATTGATCAACCGATCCTGTATTAATTTTTATAGTTTCCTTTATTATTAGTGACCGATTCTCATGATCTTCCATAACTTTTGCTAATTCTGTAAAGATTTCTTGCTCATCATTAGAGGCAAAACAATGAAAAACAGGAGAAGTTAAAGAGTAAACAGAAAGGTTCATCTTATTAAATGAGTAAATAAGTACATCGGAATCAAAAATAGAAATTGCGGAATTAGAAACAACAGAACTAGAAGATGAACTAACTGAAAAAGGAACAAAAATAAAAGCCTTAATGCTAAACTCAGTAATGGGATGCTCTCCTCGCCTAACAGACTAATTCTTATGTTTGGACCCTTAAGCGTCAATGTCCGTTATAAATCTAGACGGATCAAACTCGCGGCTACGACATGGCTTGAGATAGTACCAAAATGGAATTCCCCTTCAGGTCCTTCTCCTATCCAAACAACAGACCGAATATATTACTCCAAGCCAAATTGTTCCGAGTCTGGTATGGATTGTCCCTCTTCGAGGTGGTAAGGTGCATCCTTTTCTAATACGTGGCAATCATTAAAAATTTCCAAACCAGGTACCGGAATGCCCTTCTCTTTCAGGTAGTAAGGCTCAGGAAAGCCATAATAGGGGAAATGGTTCCCTTCTTTCGAAATTGCCCTTTTAGGGTATGAGGCAAGGGCTTGATGGAATGGACTGTGTATGGTGCAATCCTCGTGGTTTGAACTTCCCACTTGGGTTGGGCTATTTCCTTAGCAGTTGGTTGATAGCCTAACCTAAATTTATAGTTGTTAGTGGGTTCAAAGGGTATAAAAATTCAGTGGTATGCCCTCCGGCCTATAGGTAGCCTTGGAAAATACCCTTTCTTCCTAAACATCAAGTGGATACTAGGGTTACCGTAAGGATTGAAGTTGAGAGATGCTTCATCCTTGTCTACAACTGCGGCAGTCTCAAATCTATAAAGCTTCTCATCATCAGTGCCATGCTTAATTTCAACAACAAATTTATTGGAAGTGATGGTAGCATAAATATTGTCTCCATTGACGATTACGACCGTACCTTTGATGATCATCTTAATTTGTCTGGTGCAGAGTGTAGAGGGCACTACTTTATGGTCATGTAACCAAGGACGTCTTAGAAGGAGGTTAAAGGTAGCTGGAATATCTAGGACTTGGAAGTTAATGTTCTTCACCACTGGTCCCACATTAATGTGTAAGGTTACTCTTCCAAAATTGTTCTTTTAGAATTATCAAAGGCTCGAAATGAATAATTTGTTTAGAGAGTTGTTGCTCTCTCGATGCATAACCTTTGGCGGTCCTCCAAGGACAAATGTTCATAGCAGATCCGTTATTTATTAAGGTTAAGGGAATTAAATTGTTAAAGCGAGGTTATAGTTAAGCAAAGGGCATTGTTATATGCAATGCCTTCTTTAGGGAGATCTTTCTTGTCGAAGGTAATGGTTCCATACTACTCGTTGAACAATCCTACTACTTCCTTAGGCGTGGTTTCGGGAGAGACCTCGATTTTGATAAGCCTATCTATGCTTTTGGGAAGCACATGTTAGTTGCTAGATAGAGATATTAACTTTAAATTTCTGAAGGTGTCCAAGGATTAGGTCTTAGTCTTTAGCAACTTTAGGATCTTTTGGGGCTTCCCGAGTCTATTTTGGACCAACGGGTGTGTTATGGCATCCAAATCTAATAAGGAATTAAATTTCTGGACTCTTTGGTTCAGGCCAAAAGTCTTTTCTTCTAAGGGTGGTGTGCTCCTCATGTTGTTGTCACTCGTCATCTTTGGCTTCATACACGTCTTCTTCATCACTTACCCACAATCCATGGACATCTAGGTTTAAGGGAGGCAAGCTAGGATGTGGTTTGGAGTCACTGCTTCTCCTTTTGATCCAATGAAGCTTCTCACTATTGCCTACTTGCTTTACGTAAAGACCCGTCTTTTTTTTTTCATATTTTATCGAATTCCCTTGCTTTAAAAATAGGGATAAGCTTGTTCAGTAGCTTCCCGCCTCCTTCATTTTGATCGCCTTGTTCAGCAAGGATTTCCCTTCCCTTTTCGAAAAATGGTAAACCAATGTGATCATGCTCTACATCATTAATGGTGCTTGCGATGGGATGAATGCGACTTCCCTCGGTTGGTTTGGGTGGCATAGCCCATTGCGAAGTTCCCTCTTTTGTTTGATCCATTGATCCTTGCTCAATGATTTCTTAGAAATACTAAAAAATAGAAAAAAAGGAGAGATTGGACCTCGTTATTTCTTTCGTGATAGAAGTGGTAAGGTAAATTAATGTGTATTTGAAAGATTGTCCTCAAACTGGAGAGTGTTCACATGAGTTCGTTCGGAGTTAACCCCGATATGGGAGAAAGAGGTAAAAATCTCTTAGATTCGGTCACAGAGCAGTCGGACGGAGGTTGAAAAAAACATTAATTCTCTCTTTTTGTTTCAAAGCAGATTGAGTGATATCGAACCTGTTAAGGGTAAAAGTTGATGTCTTGAATGAAGTTAGATAGGTCCTACTAACCTCGTAATGGGTTCGAAAATATGGCTAAGGTATCATTGAAATGATTTTTGTTGTTGCTTGGTTTTTGGGCCGCCTAAGGGAGAGGGAGTTAACCATTGTGGACATGTGAAGACTCCGACTTTGTAGGTATATCATTCTAAGTACCATCAAGGAATCAAGTACAGACTTCATCTCTTATAAGTTTTGATTACAAGTCATTCCGAGTGGTCTAGAAACTTTTCCGAGCGATCTAGAATCTTTTCCGAGTGTTACGAAATTACTGCATATGTTTTCACTTGATTTTGATTGACTTAAAAAGCATACTCTTGCTTATCTTTTCACACGTAATTCGAGTCACTTAGACAACACTTAGACTTATCGCATGTTCAATTGTTTGCTCTAATGTGCATAAACTCTAGTCCGACTTTGTAATCTAAGTTTGATTGAATTACGAGTGTTAATACAACCTTTTAAGTCGGCATGTTTCGTTTGAACTATGCTTGTCTAGATCAAGTCTCATTACTCGATATTCCTTAACCGACTTCTTTTACTTCTAGATCGACTCGGATGGAATTTGAGTATAATGGATATTAGACTCGGAAAATTCCACTCTTTCGAGACTCGGATAATTAGGCACTTAATTATCTTAATTAAAATGATTATCTCGTGTCTAATCTTGGACCAAAGTATTTTATACATTAAGAACCAAAATTGATTTACTTTTGTAGGTTATTCAATGAGGTTATCCTATTTTTGAAACACAAAAGTAACCGGCTTCAAGATGTTAAATCACCGGCAAAGAAGGCTTTTTCCTACTTCTAACCAAGGCCCGGACACTATGTCGGGTTGTCTCGTTTACAAAGCTGGAAATCTGCAACGCCTAGCTCAACGGTGGTTTCCACCCTATTTTCTAAACACTACCAGTGGATTGGGACATCCAAAGGAGTCAAGAGCCATTACCCAATGTTCGGACCTCAACGGATATTTTCCGAGTCACTTAGAAAAACCATTGCAATCGTCACAAGGGACTTCTAATCGAAGGATAGACACAAGAGCTAATCTACCTGGTTATCTATATATAGAAACCACTTCACAAGACAAGAAGATTGCTGAACCTATTGCTGAAATTATCTCTGTCTCGTATAATTCTCATTCAATCTTCTACTTATAACTCCAACTTTGTACTTAACATCTTTTTGAGTTGTAAGGTCTTGTAATTAGTCACAAACACTTATTCTTACTTTCGAGTAAGGTCCCTTGACTGAGCTTTAAGGGTTAACTCAGCTCGCTTGTCCCTAACTATAAAGGTTACCTCGGTTAGGAAGTACTAGATCGGATAACGTAACTTCGAGTCTAGGAAAATCTTGCAAGGAATTATCTAAGGGAGCAATTCTGGTTGAGTCTTTCTACCGCATTTTGTGGATTCAAAATAGTGGATTTGACTTGGTGCTTGGATTAGCACCGACCGTGGTTTTCTGCCCTGAAGGGTTTCCATGTAATTTCGAGTTAACACTTTTCCGAGTCCAATCTAGACTCGGACTACCTCAAAGTCAGCTTTAGATTTTAATCTTCCATTATTGGTTTAAATTTACCCTTCGCCGTATTCACCCGCCCTCTAGCGTGACTTATTCTCTCCAAGAGCAAACCTTCAATTGGTATCAGAGCCTACCCTTTCGAAAGGATCTAACCATCCAAAGTTCTAAAGATAAAATGGCTCGGAACAATGGAGAGTTCGATTTGAAGGGAGATCTTTCAACGAAACCACCAAAGTTCAAAGGTTCTAACATCGTGCACCTGAAGAAGCTCATGAAATGTTTTCTGCTGGATCACTATGAAGATGTCCGGAACATCATACAAGTAGGGAACTACATTCCAATGAAGATGGAAGAAACAAGACTCGTACCTAAAGCAAAGGTCGAGTACAACACTCGAAGAAGCGTAAAAGTTCGGAAAGAACTTCAAGGCGATGAACATCTTAATGTGCTCCATCAGCTCAAAAGAATACAACCGAGTGTTAGCTTGTGAGACAGCCAAAGAAGTGTGGGACATGCTTGTCAACACTTATGAAGGTACAAGCTAAGTTAGACTAGCAAAGATAAGCCAATATCTTCACAAGTACGAGCTGTTCAAGATAGAGCCAGAAGAGAACATCACTAAGATGTTCATTTGCTTTACTGAGATTACTAACAATCTCAAATCTCTGGGTAGAAAGATTTCCCATGAGGAAATGTACAGAAAGATACTCAAAAGTCTACCCAAGAGAAGATGGGGTCCCAAGGTGACAACCATCAAAGAGGCTCGTAACATGTCCTTACCGAAGCTAGACGGACTCATTGGGAAGCTACTCACTCATGAGATCCACCTGGAAGAGGAGGATGCAGAGGTCAGCACTAAAAAGAACATAGCACTCGAAGGTCTCGGAAAATAGAGAAGCAAATCCGAGTTCCTCCGACTCGGAAGAGGATCTCATGGCACTTATCGCCGGAGGCTTCAAAAAATTGATGAAGCACAAGAGATGGGATAAGAAGCCAAGAGAAGAATTCTATAAGAAAGACAAGAAGGATAGAAAAGGTAAACATTCTTCCCCTTTAAAGTTATCTTTAACTAAGAACTCCAGCTGTTTTGAATGTGGCAGCAAGGAACACATAGTCAAAGACTCGTCCCAGGAGAAAGAGGGATAGAAAGAAGAAAAAGGCTATGATGGCCACATGGCGTGATGAAGACTCATCGAAAAATGATGAGGGCTCGGATGACTCAAAGTGTCCGATGGCACTCTCAGATTCAAAAGCTAAATCGTAGTCGATTCGGATCACTCGGATAGTGAGGAAGCAAATCCTCAGGAGGTAATTAAATACTTCGTTAAGTTTTCCAAAGTTGATTTAGCCAAATATATTTATACTTTGGAAGAAAAGTCCAATTCGATTGTTCTCGCTTTAAAGAACAACTTGAGTCCGTTACTTCGAGAGTATCTCTTTAAAAAATGAATTAGAAAAACTTAGACTTACTCTAAGAGAACTCAAGACTAGTGCTCAATCCAATGAGACCGAGTCCGAATCACTCGAAGAGAAAATGAGCATCTGAAGCAAGAGCTCAATAAGTCTCAAGAGCTTATTTTAAAATTTACTCGAAGGTCGAAAAACCTTGATATGCTCTTAGGGTCTCAATGTGTCTCCTTCGTAAAAGAAGGACTTGGTTTTAACAAAGAGGAGAATTCCAATTCCTACTCGAGCTATTAAAAAGGATTCCGGAACCGTAAAGTTCATGAAGGATGAGCACGGTCCCATTCATAATAATGAAAGGAGGACTGAGCCCAGACCAGCTAAAGGAGAAAACCTTCTCCTTCTGTTTATAAAAGAAAAGAGTTTCAAAAGAAAGAGACACAGACTCGGTTTCTAAAAGAAAGACTCGGAATTAGACCAAACCTAAAGTTATTCAAATCTGGGTTCCCAAGAGTCTTCTTCCTCGAAAAGGACCACGAGTAAAGAGAGTTACTTGGGTTCGTTAGAGGAAGTGAGAAAGGTTAGTTTGGTTCGACTTGCGAGTGGTTCGAAAAGAACAAAAGGGTATTGGTATGGATAGTGGATGCTCACGTCACATGTCAGGAAATCCAAGACTCTTTTCCGAGTTAGAAGAGCACAAGGGAGGCAAAGTCACATTTGGAGATGACAGCAAGGGCAAGATAATTGGGATGGGCAAGATTCGAAAACGAAACAATCCGGTCGACTCGGTATATCTTATCAAGGGATTAAAGTACAATCTACTTAGCATCTCTCAACTGTGTGACAAAGGTCAAGAGGTAAGATTCACTCGGACTAACTGTTATATTTCTGATGATACTACTAAGGAGACCAAGCTCTCGGATAAGAGATCGAGTAACACCTACACTATTCCTCTTTTGACCCAAGTCGAATTTATCTTGCTTAAAAACATCTCTATATGATGATTCATGGACATGGCATCGTAGATTAGGTCATATTAGCATGCATACTATTAAGAAGCTTGCTTCTCATGGTTTAGTTAGAGGATTGCCTAACTGTGCATTTAAGAAAGATAAAATCTGTGAAGCATGCACAAAAGGGAAACAGGACAAATCATCTTTCAAACCTCCAAAACTGTTTCCATATCCAAAATGCTTGAATTGTTGCATATGGATTTATGTGGTTAAATCCCTGTCAAGAATCTCGGAGGTAAATCATATGTGCTTGTGATTATTAATGACTACTCACGATTTACCCGGGTTTGTTTTCTTAAGCACAAAAATGAAGCATTCAAAGAGTTCAAGCAAGCTCTACAGGAAAATCCAAGTTGAGTGTCGGACTCGGATCTAGAGAATTCGAACCGACCATGGAAGGGAGTTCGACTACTCGAATTTGCACAGTTTTGTGATAAGAATGACATCTCCCACAACTTCTCAGCACCAAGAACTCCTCAACAAAATGGAGTAGTGGAGAGAAAGAACTGGACTCTTGAAGAAATAGGAAGTACAATGATGATTGAACATGATCTACCTTACTATTTTTGAGCTGAGGCAGTCAACACAACAAACTACACATTAAACAGATGCCTCATCGGACCCATCCTAAAGAAAACTCCATACGAGCTTTACAAAGGGAAGAAACCCAACATTTCATACTTTAAACCTTTCGGTGTAAGTGTTTCGTTCACAACAATGGTAAGAATCACCTGATTAAGTTTGATGCTCGGTCGAAGAAGGTATTTTTCTTGGTTATTCATCTCATAGCAAAGCATATCGTATTTTCAATAAAAAAACTAACAAAGTGGAAGAAAGTATTCATGTTGTTTTTGATGAGATGGAACAGGAAAAACCGAGTGAGTCAACATTCTCGGACTGAAGCTCAGCAGAGATGATGATCTTGGTGAAAATGAGCTCATCAGGAATCAAATCAAAGTCACTAAGAATGAAGTGACTCGGAATAACCTGACCGAGAATGAGACAACTCGAGAGACAACTCGGAATGTTGAAGTTCAATCAAATGAACAAGCTCACTCGGAACAGTACTTCGAAGATCAACCAATTTAACTTACGGATCCGGTAAACCGAGAGAACAGGTAGAGCATTCGAGTATGCTTCAAGCCACCCACTAGAAAACATCTTGTCCGATAGAAAACATCTTGTCCGATATCAACAGTGGGGTAAGAACTCGTTCCTCTCTATAAAATCTATGTGCATTCACTACATTCATTTCATTAACTTAACCCGAAATGCACTAGAAGCCCTAAATGAACCTGAAAGGGTAGAGGCCATGCAAGAGGAACTCAATCAATTCGAAAGAAACCAAGTCCGGACTCCGACCAAATGACCTTCCGATCACCCAGTCATAGGAACCAAATGGGTTTTCAAGAACAAACTGGATGAGGTAGGTTGGTAGTCAGAAATAAAGCTAGACTTGTGGCTCAAGGTTACAATCAAGAAGAAGGAATTGATTGTGGGGAAACTTTTGCACCTGTTGCCGAATTAAAGCTATTAGAATCCTATTGGCATTTGCATCCGGCATGAATATCAAATTGTATCAAATGGATGTTAAATGTGCTTATCTCAATTGTTTCATTGAAGAGGAAGCCTATGTTGAGCAACCCCCTAGATTTGAAAACTCGGAATTTCCAAATCATGTTTTCAAATTGCAAAAAGCTCTCTATGGTCTTAAACAAGCTCCCGGAGCTTGGTATGAAAGACTCGAGGAATTTCTTGGTTGAAAATGATTTTAAAAGAGGTCATATTGACAAGACTCTTTTTATAAAAACAAAGGGGAAAGACTTTCTTATTGCTCGGATCTATGTTGTTGACATAATCTTTGGAGCTACTAATGAAATTCTTTGTCCAGATTTTTTGAGTTAATGAGACAGGAATTTCAAATGAGTATGATGGGAGAACTTAATTTCTTCCTTGGTTTACAAATCAAGCAAGACAAAGATGGCATCTATGTCCATCAATCAAAGTATACCAAGGAGCTGCTGAAGAAGTACAAGCTTCAAGATGTGAAACATGCAGTAACACCTATGAGTAGTAGCATAAAACTGGACTTAGACGAGCAAGGTAAAGCAAGAAATCGAAACTCTATCGAGGTATGATTGGATCTTTGCTATGTCTTACTTCCAGTTGGCCGGACATAATGTTTAGTGTATGTCCGTGTGCAAGATTTCAAGCTAATCCAAAAGAATCACATCTTACTCGCGGTGAAGAGAATATTCAGATATCTTGCGAGGACTCGGAATCTAGGTCTATGGTACTCTAGAGACTCGAACCGACTCTCACCGGATACTCGGATGCTGACTATGCTGGGTACAAAGTTGATAGAAAGAGCACCTTAGGAGACTGCCAGTTTTGGGTCAATCCCCGATATCTTGGCACTAAAAGAAGCAAAACTCGGTAGCTCTATCAACTCGCTGAAGCTGAGTATATTGCAGACTGGAGAATGATGGGCTTAGATTTATGGATCAAGCAAAACTTGAAAGATCTTGGACTTACATTCAAATTAATTCCAATAAAGTGTGACAATCAAAGTGCAATCAGCATCACCAAGAACCCAGTTCAGTACTCAAAGACAAAACATATTGAGGTCGGTATCATTTTCTAAGAGACCATTCTCGAGAAAGGTGATATTGAACTTGAATTCATTCCTACCAAACTTCAATTAGTTGATATCTTTACTAAGCCACTTAGTGAGGATCAGTTTTTCTTTATTAGGAATGAGCTTGGCATGATCAATGCATAATTATATGCTTTTTTGAGTGAAACTACTTTGCATGTTATATGTTATACGCTTTCAATCTTTAAAATAACATTTCGTTCGGTTTAGCTACTGATACTGAGCTAGGAGTTATTGTTTGTCTCGTGGTTTTTGAGTCACTCGAAACTTCACCGAGTCAGACTAAGATTTTGAGAAAAATGGACATCAAACTTCTAAAATCATCTCTACATCGGTGGAGAATTTCAGAATTTTTTAAAAATCTCTCTTTTGCTCTCTCTCTCTCTCTCTCTCTCGCCCGTCGATTAGACAAGTAGCCGTTGGGAGACAAATGTTGGAATTCTAACCGTTGGAGAATAGAATAGTCACATCGGTCCGATGCGATCGTTGAAGAGATGGGTCGAACGTAGCTCGAAGGATATTTCTTTCTCTATAAATAGCGTCTATTTTCCTTCATTACGCTACTTTACTCTTTACACACTCGTCTCTCACTTACTTCAACTCGAGCAAGCTTTTTATGTTCAAAGAAGATTTCATCGCTCTTAAGATAAGTGAAAGAAGTCTCAAGTAAGCACTTGTCACTTTCAGCTCTCTCTTTCTACTCTTTCATTTTCTTTTCGCTCACTTTCGCCGAGCTATCTCTCTCTCTTTCTTTCCCTCTCTCTCAAAAGTTCATCTCTCTCTCTCTCTTTCTTCATCAAACATGCCAAAAAGAGGTTCCCACTACGATTTTCTTGGTTACGCCACCAAGAAACCTCGTATTAAAAGCGAGGAAGGCTTCTCCAATCCCTTAAAAATCATTGTCAACCAACATCTAACGTTGGATGACAAATTCTTCCCGACCACAAAGTTTTCATGGTTGGCTCACATCAAATCAACAGGTGTTTACAATTTCCTCTGTTTCGATGAGTTCATATACCCGAACTTGTTTCTAAGTTCTATTCTAACCTCTCTAGCTCCGAGGGTATCCTCACCTCTAGAGTTCAAAACGTCACAGTTTGCATCAACAACTCTCTTCCTCTTCGACTCTTCAAAGTCTCTTTTCTTTTCCTCAATAGCAACCCTATACCTTTCAACGAGGTTGCTGATGAATTTTTCGAAAAATATGCGAAAGAGTTTCCTTGGTCACATAAAAACTTCTCCGTGACTCAACTCAAGTCGAAGCTCGTCTTACGTGCTTTCTGCCGATGAGGACTTTCTTTTCTCGAGCATTCTAGTAAGGAGAACCCTAACTCCAAGCACCTTAAAGCTCTTTACGACATCCTTGAGGGCTACGAAGTAGACCTCTTTCCTGCTATAGTTGAGCAAATGGCGGGCATGCCCGCTCGGACTTAGACAAAGAAATGCACCCCACTTCCTTTCTGGGCCCTTCTCACTCTCATCTTCAAGAAATTCAAAGTCCCCATTCCCTCGGATCTTAAGGCGGTTTCGAGGTTGTCATTATCGTTGGCAAGAACTTCTTGGGTATGGATACCAAGAGACCCAACCAGGTGTCCGGGTCCATATCTCGAACCGAGGCCTCCTTCTCCGCCTCAAACTCGGACTCAATCCCCCTCTCTCTCTACCTCCTCCACCTCGTGGTGCCTCCACCTCGGGTGTTTCTCAAATTCTTTCTTCTGCTTTGTCCACTACCATAATGGACAAGCTTTCCTCATTGTCCACCGAACTTAAGGACACCCTCCGGTCTTTTATGACTTGTTCTTCGATCTACGACCATCAATAAGAAAACCGCTCAATACCAAATCCGAGAGCAGCAAGATGTGCTTCTCGAGATGAAAGCACTGGTCAAGGAGCAGAAGGAGATGCTTGAGCTCCTTTAGGAAAGGCGCTCCAAGGCGACTCGAGATCCGGTCGACTCGGTTACTTCGGAAGAATCCTCAAGTTTGGCCTAATCCCCTCTGCAGGGAAGAAGAAAAAGAAGAAGAAGAAGGAGAAGAAGCGGAGGCTGCGGTTGTGAGCTCCGTCCGAGGAGAAAGAAGAACGAGATAAGGAAGTAGAAATGGGAGCCAAAGAAGCCGAGGGCCAAGGTGCTCCGGAACCCCAACCATAAGTGATTAGCTCGGACAACGGTCCGAGTGGGTCGAAGACCCTGCCGACCATGGTCGGTCGAGTAGCGAGCCAGCATCTCCCTCGGTCGAGTTCCAAGAGGATGAGCCTCTAGACGACTTAGTTCTGGGTCAACCACTCGGAGCCGAGACCATTCCGGAGATACCAGTGCTGCCCCGCCTTGTTCGTTTACATCTTCAAGATCTTATCGGCGAAGGCGCACCGCACGTCCACCATCCTCGACTCGATCGCTCCCTCCCCTCCATCTTAGCAATTTTCTTCTTCCGTTTTCAAATTTTTTGTTTTGTCCAGACATACACATTGGTATCTTCTTGATACATTCTTCCTCCTTTTGTTTTTTTTTGTTTTTTGTTGTTGTTTTTTTTGTTGAAAGGCAAGGGGCAGAATATTTAAAAATTTGTTGTCTTATTTAGGGGAGTTTCTCTCACCTTCTTTTGTGTATATATTTAGTTTAAATTTTAATGAAGTTTTAGTTTCATGTTTATTACCTTCGAGTTGCAATTATTTCGAGTTTCAATTTCTTGCTCAGTAATTTTCTTTGCTACGATGCAACAACTCGCTTTATTATCATTGCTATATTACTTTAGTTTTTAGCACTAATGCAATCTAAGCTTACTTGCTATGATAGAATCTAAGTTTCAATCACGTATATCACTGAGCTTATTTGCACTCGTTTCTTTGACCAATGTCTTGAGAAAGAATGAAAAATCAGATTTATATCACTAACAAAGTTTCTATCTAAGTATGGAATGCCTTTCATAAAAAAGGGGAGATTCAAGACTCAAACTTTGTAGGTATATCATTCTAAGTACCATCAAGGAATCGAGTACAGACTTCATCTCTTGTAAGTTTTGATTACAAGTCATTCTAAGTGGTTTAGAAACTTTTCCGAGTGATCTAGAATATTTTTCGAGTGTTACGAAACTACGCATATGTTTTCACTTGATTGTGACTAACTCGGAAAGCATACTCTTGCTTATCTTTTCACACGTAGTTCTGAGTAACTTAGACAACACTCAAACTTATCGCATGTTTAAATGTTTGCTCTAATGTGCATAAACTCTTTCGACTTTGTATTCTAAGTTTGATTGAATTACGATGTTAATTCAACCTTTTAAGTAAGCATGTTTCGTTTGAACCGTGCTTGTCTAGATCAAGTCTCTTTACTCGATATTCCTTACCGACTTGTTTTACTTCTATACTAACTCGGACGGAATTTGAGTATAATGGATATTAGACTCAAAAATTTCACTCTTTTAAGACTCGGATAATTAGGCACTTAATTATCTTAATTAAAATTATTATCTCGTGTCTAATCATGGACCAAAGTATTTTATACTTGGAGAGCCAAAATTGATTAACTTTTGTCGATTATTCAAACGAGGTTATCCTATTTTTGAAATACAAAAGTAACCGACTTCAAGATGTCAAATCACCGGCACACAAGGCTTTTTCCTACTTCGATCAAGGCCCGGACACCGTGTCGGGGATGTCCGTTTCCAAAACTAGAAATTTGCAACGCCTAGCTCAATGGTGGTTTCCACCCTATTTTCTAAACACTACCAGTGGATTGGGACATCTAAAGGAGTCAAGAGTCGCTGCCCAACGTTCACACCTCAATGGATATTTTCCGAGTCACTCGAAAAACCATTGTAACGGTCACAAAGGACTTCTAATAAGAAGATAGACACAACGGCTAATCTGCTTGGTCATCTATATATGAAGCCACTTCACAAGACAAGAAGATTGCTGAAGCTATTGCTAAAATTATCTCTCTCTCGTATGATTCTCATTCAATCTTTTACTTACAACTCCAACTCTGTACTTAACATGTTTCGAGTTGTAAGTTCTTGTAATTAGTCACAAACACTTATTCTTACTTTCCGAGTAAGGTCCCTTGACCGAGCTGTAAGGGTTAACTCGGTTAGGAAGTACTAGATCGAATAAGGGAACTTATGAGTCTAGGAAAATCTTGTAAGGAATTGTCTAAGGGAGCAATTCTGGTTAAGTCTTTCTACTGTATTTTGTGGATTCAAAATAGTGGATTTGAGTTGGTGCTTGGATTAGCACTGGCCGTGGTTTTCCGCCCCAAGAGTGTTTCCACGTAATTTCGAGTTAACACTTTTCCGAGTCCAATTTAGACTCAAACCGCCTCAAAGTCGGTTTTAGATTTTAATCTTCCATTATTTGTTTAAATTTACCCTTCACCCTATTTAGCCCCCTCTAGGGTGACTTAGTCTCTCCAATAGCAAACCTTCAACATGCTCTACAACTTATTCTTGAACGTCCAACATTGCTCGGTGTCGTGTCCTCGTGCACGATGGTATTTGTAGATTTTTCCTACGTCCCAGCTTTTGGACTGTTTTGCGCTTCGATTCCATTCTTATAGGTGGCAATTCTATCTTCCCTTTTGTCAACAAATGGTCAAGGGCTTGAGCATAAGTAGTATTGATTAGAGTATACTCACTATACTTATTAATGACATTGACATCTACACCTCTACTAGTATTGGATGTTTTCTTGTCCTTAGACCGGTAGTTACCTCTACATCTAGTCACGACTTTTTGGTTGTGGTAGACAGTTCTTCTTCTATCAGCATGCCAGCATCTTTAAGGGTTGAGAAACTCATAAATGGTAGGAATTTAAGGTGGTGATTGTAGGAAGGCTGAAGGTTCTTCATGATTTTTCTAACTTAGTCCCTCTCGGAAGGTTGGTCTATTATGTGGGCAGCCTTTGCCCTCCATCTATTGAGAAAGTTTGTAAAGATTTCTTTCTCACCTTGCTTGATCAACTCCAAGTCTCTAAGTGTGACACGTAGATCAATACTATTGGAGTATTTGTGTAGCAAATCCTTACATAGATCATTCCAATTGGTGACCTTGCGTGGGTTAACCGAGCGTTATACCACTTCATTAAATCACTGTCGAAAGTCCATGGAAAAATGATGTCCTAAGTTTCTTCGGGTATGTTCTTAAGAGTCATTGCTCCTAAGAAGTTATGAACATGATGATGGACATTTTTCAGAACTTAGGAACTTCATGTCGAGCATGGTAAACTTACGGGATAGCTTCCCTTTGGGGATTGAAGTGAATCCCTCATGATCAAAGTAGTGATTGTTGAACATGAATGACTCCCTGAACATTTATTCTATCTAATCTATACGTGGATCAGATTTGGATTCATGTTTAGGACAAACTAGAGGATATGGTGGAGGTGGATGACCTTCGCTACCGATTCTTCCACCTCTCGTTCACCGACTTTCTTAATATCCTCAATAGCTTACAGGATGGCATGAAGAGTGTCCGATATGGATTGTATTATCTTATCTAGGCTTCCATCTTTGTAGAGGTTTCACCGAGCAAGGCGATGATGGGAGACGGTTTTGGTGCTCCGTCCATTGGAGGGGAATTCTTTTTATTTACTGTCCTACCACGTAAAATAGATCGACCCGGTATGGTATGCACCGACGTAGGTCGCATTGGTGTAGACCACGGTATCCAGTGTGGTGCGAGTGAGGGAAAGATGTGCCGGATTCCTTGTTGAGGTGTTCTAAGTTTTTGTTGAGGTGTTCTAAGAAAGCGAAAATAAAAGTAACACCGGACGAGGAGGAATTAAATGTGATACATATTTTCTCCACAATACCACAACAAGAAACAATAAACAATAAAAAATAATAAAGAAAACGTTGTGAGCCTAATGTACCGTCCTCGGGTTGTCCCACCTACTGATCTGGATCTAAAATCTCTATCCGAGAGTGCGGCGGTGGTGAATTGAGAGAGACTTTTGTGAGTTTTTGTGAGGGCAAGGAAGGACATGTGTGACTCGATGGAGGTTAGGGTCCAAATGTGGGGAGTATGATGAAAGTAGGCTGAAAAGAAATCATGAGATCAAAATAATAAAAAATGTATTCGAGTAGCTCTTACTTTAGCTTCAAGCAACATAACGCTAAGGAATAAGCCATATGCAAAATGAGAGCCTAAGATTTCTATTTAAAGGGAAAGGTTAGGTTACAAATGACCTAGGTTAGCAGACTCAAGTAGCTGCCCAAAATGAGCCGGAACCAGTTGAAGATAATAATAAAAAACCAGATAAAAAATATGATATAGTAGCATCCCGAGATGCACGGTGCTAGATCTAAACGGCGTCATTTGGTCCTCCAGCTTTTTTGTTGTAATTGGACCAGGTGTGTGGCATCGGACATAAGCGACGTTGTTTTGAGAAAACGAGCTCCTTGTCTTGGGTGGACTTATTGGAGTAAAACATAGCCTTTTGGTGATTTTAACCATGAAACGTAATCGGTGACCATATAACGTCGTTTTGATGTCTTCAACTTTATGTCTAAGTTAGATGCTAGTGGTGAAATGCGACATTTAGAGCATTGATTGTCTTATACATGGCTCGGCATTATGTTGATTCTAGAGATTTGACCCGGGCTTGGACCGTCCGAAAGAAAAGGATTTTCGGACCGACCCAAGGTAAAAATATTATTTTATTTGGTGGTAGAGGGTTTTTTGTGGTTTACTCGGCTTCCGTCACACCAATCAAATAAAAACTCTTCTTTTCGTTATTTTCAGTGAAAATGCCAAAGAGTGAATAAAAAGAAATGAAAAGAAAAATAGAGTCACCAGATCAATTTTAGGGAATAAAAACTAATGAAAATAAAGAAATACTCTCCCGATCTTAGTATGGGAAAACTATGCTTGAAAGAGGTTTTAAAAGATGACTCCATCGGTGTGGAATCGATAATCTAGATTCGGGGCGAAGGTACGAAACGTAGGTGAAGACTCGGGTATAATTCTCTACCTCTCTTTTCTTTTGATTCTATGTCATTATGAGGTTTATAGAAACTCATATCTAAGTTTTCATCCCGGTCCGACCCACTCGAAACCAGTATTTTAGCATAACATTCTTAACTCGTGTTTCGACCCACTCAAACACAATTAAGAACAATCGCATGGGTAAATAATTTCTCTAACACTTTTATTTTGAGCACCGACTTCATGCTTCAAGTGAAAATGAATTACAACGTTAATTCTAAATTCTAAGTCAATTTATTCATGGAGAATTATTTGCTTAATCAAGTTTATGTATCCCGATATTTTATTCTCTCTAACTTGATCATTTTAAGGATTGACTCAAGATGGAATCTGAACCTAATGGATATTAGACTTAGAAAACTCCACTCTTTTAGGCCAAAGATAATTAAGCCCTTAATTACTTTGATTTAATTATTATATGTGCCTAATCTTGGACCAAAGCATTTTTATACTTTGAGTACAACTTTGATTTGCTTTTATAGGTTGTTTAAACAAGCCTAACTTACTTTTAAAGTACAAAAGCAACCGCTTTCTAGCCGTTAAACACCAAGAGACCGAGATTAACCATTTCCGGACATGGCTTAGACACCGTGTCGAGGTGTAGGAACCACGGTCGGCCCGGAGCCTTCGCCGAGCTTCCCCACTCGTGTTTGGTCTCCCTTTTTCTTAAGAATTGATTTTGAATACGGCTTTTGAAGATGCATTTTAGAATGTGGGGATGAACCTTTTATTAAGATTTCCGAATGTTATTAAATCAAGTCGAAATGAATTATACCGGATTTGATTGGTGATTTTATTAATCATTTTTATTTTAGCAATTATTTTAGAAGTCTCGGGATCTTATTTTGTAATTAAGGAACAAACGATATTAGGGTTATGATTCTGCTGTGGCACTTTAGGACCAGATTGGTGTGAAAACACCAACTAGAACAAAGCCACCACCGCCACCCCACGGTGTTGGCCGTAGCCTGCACCAAAGGAAGATGGGCGCCGGCCAGAGGTCACCAGCCTAGGTCTCCGCCCTATGGATAGGTCTAGATCCTAACGTCATTTCTTCTTGCAACCGAGAAAACACCGAGATGCGAATTTGCATAGAATAAAGCATAAAATAAGGGAGTTGCGAGTCGGCTTTTAAGAAGGAAACCTAACAAGACAAAAATTTGCACTTCCAATATCAGTATGGGAAAACTAAGACTTAAAGAGGCTAAAAATGACTCCATCAGTCTTTGAACAAAGAATTGAATTCGGGGCGAGGAACGAAACGTAGGGACAAACCCTTTCGTTCCGCCCGCCCGAAGACATCCATTATTAGTTCGAGTAGTGAATTAAAAAAAGTAAAAAAGTAAGCAAGCAAGCAACAACATGCGATAAAGAATTAAAGTAACCAAAACATAATTAAGGAAAGCGATAAAGGAAGAAATAAAGAAAGCGAAAAGCGAAAAGAAAAGAAAGGGCAAAGCGAAAAGAAATGAAAGCGGAAAACTAAAAGATTACATCGGGTGGGGAGGAATTAAAAGCGATACATCATTTGTCCACAATATGGAGAGTAATAAAAGAAAGCATAAAAGTAAATAAACCATTTGAAGGCTGGAATATGGCCCTCGGCTTGTCCCACCTTGCAGATCCGGATCTCCTTGCAGGATCTTTCGATGCAATGGTGACAATTCAAAGAAAAGGTCTAGTTTTGTGAATTGTGTCTAGGGTATAGTGATCAATTGAATGAGTGCCCGTAAATCAGAATAATCGAATATTCTTTAACTCTTTGCATGAATTAAATGGTGAAAGATGAATGTTTATCGAAAATTCAGTAGAGTAATGGTTAGATGAGAGCATTCAAGTTGACTTTTCGAGTAGCGTGACGCTAAGGCATGAAGCCATGTGGGGATGAGAGCCGAGGCTCTTTATTTATAGGATGACACTTTTTAGGTGTCTACACAGGGTTGTTTGTTTCCAAAACTGGAAAACTATAACTTTGTGTCTAACGTTTGTTTCCACACTGGATTTCAGTCACCCCGGAGGGTTGGACTAATTTTGAAGCCAAGAACCATTACACAACGTTCACATTTCAACGGATCTTTTTCGAGAGACTCAAACTAGTTGTTACAACGGCTATTGAAGCTCACCAGTCCAGTAACAAGTCTCAGCGATCATTATACCTTGGTGTTTATTAATAGAAGCCACTCCATAAGACTTGAAGATTGCTGAACATATTAGTTAACACTTAAATGGTGCATTCGTATTCAATCTTTAGCTTACAACTCCAACTCTGTATTTTCTTACTCTCCGAGTTGTAAAGAAAGTCTTGTAATCACTTACATTATTCTCTTACTTTCTCTATGTCCCTTGACTGAGCTGTAAAAGCTAACTTAGCTCAGCTTGTCCTTGACTATAAGGGTTAACTCAGTCGGAAGTACTAGATCGGATAAGGAAACTTTTGAGTCTTGGAAAAACTTGTAAAGGAATCGTCTAAGGGAGCAATTCTTGTCCGAGTCGAGTCCTTTGTAATTGAGGATTCAATTAGTGGGTCCGACTTGGTGCTTGGATTAGCACTATCCATCATTTTTTTCCCCGTGAGGGTTTTCATGTATTTCGAGTGCCTAACTTTCCGATTTTAATCTAGATTTAAAATCTTTTTTGTTCCGATGTTGTGAAAAAGAGTTTGATTTTTCTTACAATCTTCCATCACCCTATTCACCTTTTTCTAGGGTGACTGAGCCTCTCCAAGATCAAACCTTCAGTAGGTATAAGCCATTCCATTTCGCCCGTCAACAGACGACCTTTACTAATTCTAGAAGAATTGGGTGTAAAGATACCCGGTGGTTATTCTTCCTGCTCCTCTTGAGTTTTAGAGCAGAAATAAAACATTGTTCATGGAAGATCGTAGGAGACAAAAGGAGGCTACGTATTGAAAACAATTTTGCGGCTTAACTCTGCTCACCAAGATACCAACAAAAGCCTAATGGACCCCTCAAGCAAAATCCTCTTTTCACTAAATTTCGTGGTATGCCTAGGCTTAGAGGAAGCTGAGTTTGGGTCCAAGGATGGAAATTAGCCTCGTACACATAGGACCTATGAGAAGACAAACAAGAAACTATCAAAATTATGTAGCAAAAGCCCAACCAATTTAAACAGGTCCACCACAGGTCGTGGGTCAGGGCAACAAATTCAACAGAAAAAGGGAAATTTTTGGGCCATTGTTGCTATAAATTTAAACTTAAAAATGACATACCTTGGTTAAGCGGTTAAGGGCGGACCTCGAAAAGGCAATGTCATGATGTGCTCCAAGGGGTATTTCCATACCTTAAATGTCTCGATAAATTTTCGGATAGCACCGCTACTTCGAATAGTGACCTTCTACAAAATAGAAATACGATAAGATTTGAGTTAGTAGAAATACCACTCCAAATATGAAAAAGAAGAAATTCAAGCCAACAAGCTTACCGAGGGACAGATAACTAGAGAGAACACATGGCTCTCGGCCTCCACCAAGAGGTCATTGGGGCTCCACTCATGGTTAAAGCGTTATTCTTATTCTAAAAGTTATCATGGACTAGACATTCAGCTTGTTATCCTCCTAACAGGATGGGCTCGCCTTCTAGACATTTTTGAAGAAGTTGTGTATGGAAAAACAAACTAGTATTGTCAGGAGAAGTATGAACAAACTAGAGCAAAGTTAAAGCAAACAAGATGAAGGAAATAGAGGAGTAAGTAAAGTGTGCAAAATGAACACACCAAGCCCTCTTTTATAGGCAAACTCAGCCAAAGAGGACAAGGATACAAGAGAAAATGCAAAAATCAAGAGGACACCAAGCATCGAATCCAAGATCATGTGAGGCAAAGTTTGCCCAAAAGCTAGCCGGTGCCAGCCACGAGGCCCGCCCGGCTTCACGTCGGCGGCAACTATGTAGGTGTAACAAGGGGCTAAGATTGTGAAGTCCTATCGGGCATGGTAACTAGCCTCTTGGAGCCTTATGCATGCAAGTGGGTCTTTGGACCCATAATTTTAACTTTATCATATCCAAGTTTTCGAGTGTATCATTGAGTGAATTATTCAAGTAAAATATCGAACTTTCATAAATATGATTATCCACTAATGAGTTTGTCACTACAACAAAATTATTAAGACAAGCTTCAAAACAAGAGATTATCAAAGCTTCAGCAGAAATCACCGACCTTCGTAACATTGATCAAGCCAAGCCGAGGGCCCTTTCACCGGACAGACACAACGCACTCATCGTTATAAAGTCCAGGCCCTCCTCTCATAATTATAGTTTGATAGTAGCTAATTCCACACACTACGAATTAATTAGCATTTGAAGCAATCCCGAAAAGCCAAATAAGTATCCTTTAGTGTCTACTTTTACCATTCGTCTTTCGGACTCTGGCCAAATTGGAGGCTATTTGTAGACATCGAAAACCCGTCAATCTTATCTCTTTTATTTTAATATTTTATTTTGTCAGCTTGGCAATGAAATCCCAACCCTATTTGTGAATTTGGATCACGGTAGTAGTATGATTGGTGTGACGGAAGCCGATAAACCATAAATAACCTTTAAGCACCGAAAATCAACCTTATTTGCTTTGGGTAGGTCCACAAACCAATCTTTTTCGGCCGGTCCAAGCCCAAGTCAACGTTCAAGGTCAAACCTTGGCCAGTGCCATGCATCAAGCCTCACTACCTACTAAACCTTGCATTTCGTCTACGAGTGTCCAATCGAGACACGGAGATTACTTTGTCCGTACAACATCGCATTGGCGGCGCCGTAGTTCATGGGAAAGTTTTTCAAATCACTGCATTTTACTATAAGCATCCAACCGAGACACGAAAACCAACCGCCTAAAACAGCACCGTATTTGACCAACGCCGCGTTTCAGGGGTGTTTTGCTCTAGAGACCAGCTTGCAACACGGAAGGGCGGTTTGACCGGACAACGTCGTTTCGAATCGGTGCTGTGATTCATGGCTTTGTCCATGGGATTCCAGTTCAAGCGCATTTGGTCCCATTTTTTAAAATTTTCCGGCTCGGTTCATTTCTCGCATTTTAGAGTACTTTTTAGCTGCTCCTTAGGTCATTTTATGACCTAATCACATCACTATAAATAAAGACCTTATTCTCTCATTTGAAGAAGGGCCATTTTCCTATGCCAAACTCTACCGAAATCTAACAAAGAGTTATTGAATGCTTTATGTATTGTAATCTCTTGGCTTCGTTTAAGCTAATCCTCATTCCAATGCTGACATTCAATCCCCTAATCTTCATCATTTTCATCCTCATACATTATTCTAGCTTCACTAAAATTCATAAATAAAACCACTTCCAATTTACCACCTTTACGCTTACAAATCATGTTCGAGATCAAGATTAACAAGTGGGACAACCTGAGGGCGTTCATTACCTTAATGGTTTTAATGGTTTATCTAATTATTTCATCTTTATTTATTTCGGTATTGTGATACAAAGATGTAATATTTTTCAATTCCTCCCGACCGGCTATAATTTATTTTTATCGCTTTCCTTTACCACTTTCTTTACTACTTTTCTTCTATCTCTTTCTTATTTGTTTTATTCCTTTATTTGCATACCTTGCTTGATTTAAATTTTAGTATGCTTGTGTAAAACACGTTTCCTAAAGTCACATCTCAAATTAGTAAAGGTCGTCTATTAACGGGCGGAAGGGAATGGCTTCCCTATGTTTCGTAACTTCACCCCCGAGTCTAGATTCTCAGCTCTAGATTGAGCGAGTGAAATTTTAAACCTCTTTCAAGCTTAGTCTTTTCCATACTAAGATTGAAAGAGTCTTTCATTTATTTTTCTTAGTTTTTTTTTCTCAAAACTTACGAGCAACTATTATATTCCTTTTGATTTCTCTTTAAACTAGTCTTTGACATTTTTGACTTAAAATGACAAAAATGTCAATTTTATTTATGACAGCTTTAAGCCATGCATTGAGACCGATCACCTCGGTCACGGCCCATGCCCGACACCGGCAAGAGCCAGCACCAATGGTCATCGGGCACAACATTGGTGCTCGTTTTGGCCCATAAGCCTTGCGGCAGAAATAACCCTAATTTTGTTATTTTCTTAAATTATGAAATAGTATCTCGAGACTTCTAAAAATAATTTCTAAAATAAAAGAGTAACAAAAGGTGTTAATTATTGTTTCATTAATCTATTTGAAATTAAATTATGATAATCGGAAATCTCAATAAGAGGTACATCCCCGTTTCTAATAAATTTCTAAATCATCTTTAAAGAGTAAATGTCTTTCAAAATCATCTTTAAAAAGAAACCCGACATTCATAGGGAAGCTTCGCTCCTCTCAAACCAGTTCTCCCTTTACGTAGGGGACGGACATATAGGGCCGGTGATTCCTATACCATTCATTTTAATTTTGTATCGGTTAAAATAAATTCATTTTTGCTCGGTCCATTTTATTACATTAGCCAAAATAAAAGGTTATTCATTTATGGATTATTTTCTTTATTAGTCCGCATTTTATATGCACGTGAAAAAATTTTAGCATATTATTGATTCTTTCTAGGAATTGTTTTTCTTGGGACTAGCATTACGGTCCCATAACTGAAAAATTTATTCCCTTATGTCAGCTTCCGAGCCCCTATTCTTTTGGGCCACTTAATTAGAAAGCTTTCTACAATTGGGTATTGTCTCAATCCAAATACCAAATGACTAAAGCGACTAGATAAAGGACCGACTTCAACTCTAACATGTTCGACTCCGAGTGCATTCAAGGTAAGTGCACTCAACACCGGTACGCTTCGCACTAATCCAATCAACACCGATATGTTGTTAGCAGACAGTACCCAGACAGGACTCCCCTCCGATGGCCAATGAACCATAGTCATCTCCTATTGTGTCCTTGATCAACGAATCAACTTTAAAAATAGAAGCTAGAATTTCGGATGAGAAGAAAAAGATTAAATCAATGAATAAATCACTTGATCTTATACTCCAAAGTTTGAAGAAAAATAATACCGATAGGAAAAGAAAAGAGGGGGGAAAGAAAAGATGGGGAAGGAAAGGAAGATTAGGAAGAAGTCCCTAAGCCTCTCGTCCGATCCACATTTAGATCGAGATAGAAAAATGTTGCTTGAGTCCTCCATATTTAAAACGCACTATTATAACCTAATAAGATTTACTTCAATCTTGAAAGGAAAATTGCCTACTAAGTTCACTATGCCGAACATTAAATTCCATGGTTCCGAAAATCCCCAAAACCGTGTACGAACTTTTGTAGGACCAATAACTAAAAAATGCACCGAGAGACATATGCCATGTCAACATTCCATGGACGTTTGACAAGAACACCATGATATGATATAATGTCATTGTCCCATTTAAGGTCACGAACTCGGAAAAATCTTTCTGAAGTGTTTCTACATCAATACTCCTACACTATTGATCTACATGCTATTCTTAAGGATTTAGAGTTAATCAAACAGGAAGACAAAGAAAGCTTCCTCGGCTTCCTCACTTATTGGAGGGCAAGGACTACCCGCATATTGTATAGCTCATTCGAAAAGGATCAAGGATCATTGTTAAGAATTTGTGACCTACCTAGAACAAATATTTGAAGTTCTTTCCTTTCATTAGCTCCACTACCCTTAAAGATATTGGTACGTTAACCGAGGTAGAATCAATATTATAGAAATGAATTTTTACTACGGGCCTTTTAATATGATGAAAAAAGAAAAACCATATTTAAAATTGAGGTCTGTGGTTTTTTGTAAATAAAATTGACCTATTACAACGATTCTTTCTTAAACCATAGTTAAAAGTCATGTCCCTATTTTTTACTATGGTTCAATGAAAGAACCGTGGGAATAAAGGAACTTTTACTAGGTTTCTTTCATTGAACCGTACTAAAAAATGAGGACATGACATTTTGCTACAGTTCAATGAAAGAACCGTAAGAAAAAACTTACTTACATACATCTCATGTCTCCATTTATCTCTCTCCCACCCTCTAAAATCCCAATCAAATCTCCCCTCTAAATCCTCTCTTCCACTCCCCAATAAAAAATCTACCTCGAATGCTATCGATGGATTTTGTCAAAATCTCTCTCCTCGACATTTTCGGTCATTTATACTCATCTCCTTCCTCTTTACCCATTTGCAATCTTTTGCAAAAGATGCTTCCTCTCTTGCCCCTCTTCTTCTATTATTGATTCTAAATCTCTAAATTTTTTTCATTTTTTCCGCCTCCTATTCTTACATCGCGTTTCTCAATGAGAGAGAGAGAGAGAGAGGGAAAAATTCTTAGATTCTATGAAGCCGTTCCATTTTTCTGCCTAGGGTTCTTGTCAACTTCTTCTCTCCACTGTTCGTTATATTACATGAATTTGATTTGAATTTTTGTTTTTCTAGGGTTTATTCGATATTGTTTCACTTTGATTCTAATACATTGATGTTATTTTGTGTTTTTGGAGAAATTATTTGTGAAATTGGGAGTTATATGGAGGTCTTATTGATTGCTCGACATAATGCTTGATTTCAATCAAATGATTAAAGAGAATAAAAAAGTTAAATTAATTGATTCATCATTCTTTATTGTTTCACCAATTTATTTTTGTTTTTATTAATTATATGAATTGGTGGTACAAGAACTTGATGGAATTCCCGACGAGGATGACGTTGCCAAATTCCAGCTCCTTTCCCAAAGCCACCGTTGTCACCGTCGTCATCCTTTCCTCCATTGTCGTACCTACCTCTGCCACCGGTGTCACCATCAACCTCCCCACTCGCTCATTTCACCTTCTCACTTAAGAACAATAGGGTAGAGAAAACGAGGATCGAACCTACTATCTCCACCAAATCTGCTTCTCACTCTGCTCTTATGGCCACCGCTACACTTCTTCGAGCTATCCACCACCGTAAGATTTCCTCTTTTTCATCCTTCAAATATGTATGTTGACATTCCTCTTATGGCCACCAGATCTGTCTCTGTCTTAACCTATCTCTCAATTTTTCTTCGAAAAATTACTTTTCTTCTATGTTGACATTCCATTTTTATTTCTTTTCTATTTGGTCTACTAGGTTGTGGTTAAAGAATTTGTTGTATAGTATATAGATTTATGTCCTATCTTCTAGTTATTTGATGATGAATTTGATAATGTTCATTAGAAAAATAGCCTATAGATCCGTGTCCATGTGGTCTCTCTCTCCGATAATTGTAGATTTTTTTAATGATTGTAGATATCACTATGGTTCGAAGAAAGAATCATAGTACTAGATGTACGTATTATCGTGGTTCTTTCTTTATAATCGTAATAATATCTACCTATTACTATGTTTCCACAAAAGAACCATAGTAATAAGTTATGAACCGTAGTAAAAGATGCCCATCTACAATTACGATCGCATATACCAACCCCAACATCCCATTCGATGTTAAAAAGAAGGGATATTTCCTCGAATTGATAGGTCGGAGGGCACACAACCCATCTATCCGCCTTTGACTCCACCAATAATTATGAATTTGGCCGACACTACAATCCAACTGATAAGGAGATAGGCAAAGCTAAATGGGAGATTCGAGCCAAAAGAATTGCACTTGTTCGATATATTAAGTCGTACCTCGGCATTCTAAACGACCAATTTTGCAAGAAGGAAAGGATGTCCCCTACTACGGCTTTCCTAAGCCCTTTTATCTCGAAGGAAATGTCCATTCTAGTCCTCGAGGTATAAATCTTTAACGACTATTAAATGTTGGAAGAGGAGGCAATCTATCTCCTTTAAAAAGGAACCTACGTGCTGATGCTCACAATTTAGGTCGGCTCTCCATCATCTTTCTTTGGTTGAGTGGTATATACTCCATCCTAGACTCGCACCAAGTATGGCGGATAGTAATGTCTTCGACTTACTGTTCGGACATGAAAGGTACTAAGAGGAGAGCATAATTTTAGTACTATCTAAGGCCATGTCACATCCGAAGTTTGATCAAACAAATGTCATTACTAGTGTAGATAAGGAAGAGTCTAAGCACAATTTCAGTACTATCTAAGGCCATGTCACTTTGATTGATACATAAGATGGCCAAGAGTTTGTAAATATTTTTTCAACCCAAATGGCATCAATACATAGTAGTACGTCCCCATTAAGACACAAAAGTAGTCTTCTTTTTGTGTTTTCCATTTTGACTTGGTTATAGCATGCATGTATAGTCATCCGGAAAGGAGAGTAAGGCATGGCCTGCGTTGTTGTCAACTAAGATATCTATGTAAGGTATGGAAATCATCTATTAGGATGGTTTTATCTAGATCCCCGAAGTCGACACTCATCCGGAACCTTGCATCCTTCTATGGTAACAAGTACAACGTTTGCTACCCACTAAGGGTAATGCACTCGCTCCGATAAATCCAAGTGTCCAACTATATCCGAACGTCCTCCTTTATTATAAGAGCGACTGCAATGGCAGCCACGCTAGCTCAATGGGATGAGAAAGAAGAACATGCAAGTGTAATATCTATATAAGAAATTCTAAGAGTACAACACTTGGTATACTCCTATAGCGAAGACATTTTTGGCATTAGTTTTGGCCACTAAAACGCTTAGACACTACATGCTAACCCACTTGGTATAAGTAGTACCACCAATGGATCCAATCAAACACATCATAGAGAAACCATCCGCCGGAAATAAGATAGCTCGATGGATGGCAATGTGTACACACTAAAAACATGTCGTCCTTATCCTTTAGTCAAGTTATTTATTTTTGTTGGATCACCGATGAAATCCCGGTCCCGTTTCGAACAAGGATCATGAATGGATTAAAATCGGCGTGACAAAAGCTAGTAAACCACAAAAAACCCATTAGCACCACAATATCAACCTTTTTCTACTTGGACCGGCCTACAAACCATTTTCTTTGACCAAACCAAGACGGATTCGGACATCCAATAAGGAATCCAAATTGGCACTGTTTTTCTCAAGTATGTGCAAAATCGCTAGGTTTCGTTCTACTTCAACGGCCAAGAAAGGCGCGCGTTCAAACATTCGTACGATGTCCTATAGTCGGCGTCGGTTTTCAGGACTATTCATAGAGCTTGTTTTTGGCAAAGTTAATATCCAATTTTTGCATTATTTATTTCTGCTATTTTGTAGCCCAATTTAAGCTTAACCTAACGACCAGTAGGTTTTTAGGGTTTCATTTTAACCTAATTTTTTAATATGAATAGAGGACTTTCCCCTTTTATTTTGTGCACCAATTTAAGCTAGAAACCCCCTTAATTGTTGAAAATCTTTCCTCTCATGCACTCCTACACTCTCTAATCTTCACTTCTCAATATCATTTAACCACATAAAATGCCTTGTTTTCGCTTCATTTGAGCTCATTGGCTTGCCGTTACGCTACTAAAATTTGTTCATGACTCAAGATCAGTAGGTGGGACAATCTCGGGGCACTATATCTGTTTTTTCAGGCTTGCTTTAACGGTTCTTTTAGTTTTAGTTATTTACTACATTCCGTATTGTGGTTTGGAGATGCAATCGCATTTAATTCCTTGCATCTTGGTGTAACATCTAATATCTTTTTGCTTTCTTTATCACTTTCTTTATTGCTTTATTATATGCCTATTAATCGCTTTTCGAGTATGTTTCGATGTTCTAATTCCAACTATCGCATCTTGGTTGCCTAATTGATTAAATGTGATTTTAAAACTCACCTTTTTTTATTATTAGAGGCCATATGTTGATAGGCGGAATGAAGAGACTCCCTCTTTTTCGTATCTTTGCCTCCGAGCAACATGATTCTCGGTTAAATACCCATGGAGTCTAATTCATAAAAAACCTTTTGTATGCTTAAATGTTTTCAATACTAGGATTACAAGAGCAATTTTTGTATATTTGTTAGTTTTTATTTCCTAAAACCGACTAACGAGTCCTTATTTTTAGCTTTTATTTCTTCATACGATTTCTCGACATTTTAGGTTAAACATGGGAAAATTTAGGTTATGTTTGACAGACGGAGCTATAAGACCGAGACTAAGCGCTAATTATCAGTCATTCTCTAGTGCCGGTGTAAGAACCATTAAGCCCCGTCTTCGTCCCCGTAGGGGCGACAGACGACGGACTCGAGTTTCCTAACAAAGCGTCGAGTCTCTTTGTTATTTATTTTGAGATTGGTTTTAATGTTTCAAAGTGGGATGGGCCTATTATTAAGATTATTTATTCCAATATGATTTCGAAACACTTTTAGGTGAAGTTGTGATTCGCGATTTTTACTAATGATTTTATTTTAGAAAATCATTTTAACGAAGTCTCGGGATTGTATTTCCAAGCTAAAGAAATAGAAAATAAAAAGTTACATTTTACAACAAAGCTGTTAGACCAAACAAAGTAATATGCTTGGGCCAAGAACTGAGCCGGTAACTAGCTAGGCTTAAGGAAAACCTACGCTGATTGGTTATAAGGTCGTGATTGAGGAGTATGTCTCGGTCATACAGACTTCAACTGTCAAAATGAAATCAAAATTCCCATTTTACACCTGAAATGTCAAGAAGTTATATGAAGAAAGAAAAGCCTAAAAACAATGAGTCACCAGTTTGTTTTAGGAAATAAAAACTAACAAAAATAAAAAAATGTTGTTCTAAACTTAGTATGGAAAAACTAAGCTTAGAAGAGGTTTTGAAAGAGAGTTCATTGGCCAAAAATCGAGAATCTGGTGTTCATGGGTGAAGATACGAAATGAAGAGGGATGTTCTCCATTCCGCCCGTCAATAGATGACCTTTACCAATCAAAATTGTGAATTAAAATAAAAATTTGTTTTAAACAATCATGTAGTAAACATGCGTTAGACAAAAATTAAAGGAAACAAAACATGCTAGGAAAGCAATAAACAAGCAAATAATGAATCACTAAAGAAAGCGATAAAGAAAGCGAAAAGGTTACATCAAGCGGGAGGAATTAAAAGCTATTATATCTCCAAAACCTAAAAATAAGCATCAAACACGAATCTGGTACCCTCAAGTTGTCCTACCCGCCGATCTTGGATCACAAACCAATTTTAGCAGCGTAATGGTAGGGCAGTGTCTTTAAACGGCGTGAGAAGAAGGCCTTTTATGTGGTTCAAGAAATGGAGAAATGAGTGATATAAGGGAGAAATAGAGGGAAAAGAGTGTGGGAAAAAATGAGCGGATGGATTTTCAATAATTGGTTATTTGTCCAGTCGAAAATGGTGTACCAAAGTAGAGGGGAAAGCCCCTATTTATAGTAAAATTTAGGGTTAAAATGAAACCCTAAAAGCCAACCAACTATCGAGTTAGGCTTGAACTAGACCTAAAAACTCTAGATTTAGATAACTTAGAAAATCGGATATTCACCTGGACCAAACGATGTCGTTCGAAGAGTCCGGAAAAGTAGAGCAAAACGTTGTGTTTTTGCGTGGGTTTGAGAAAAGTGGCACCGGTGCATTCCTACTTTGGAGTCAAAACCGGGCTTGGTTCGGCCGAAAAAATGGTTTGTGTCCGACCCAAGTAGAAAAAGATTGATTTTATGGTGCTAATGAGTTTTTCATGGTTTATTGGCTTCGTCACGCCGACTTAAATTCGTTCCTATCTAATTTCGCAGACAGGGCATGGGATTTCATCACCGGGCTGATAAAAATAAATCACTCAAATATAAAGATAAGGACGATATGTTTTTAGTGTCTATATTTAGTCCCCAATTTCACCGAGTCCGAAAGACAAAGGGTCAAAGTAGACACTAAAGGGTACTTATCTAATTTTTCTATCGCCGCTTTCGATGCTCGAGAGATTTCGGGTGTCCGGTGTCCGGTGTCCGGAGTAGGCCGTTTCCGAAACCGAACTCCAACAAAGTGGGCATAGACTTGATCTTGATATACGTTTTGAATTTCGGCTAATGTAGTCTTGAGCTTGGCTTGATCAAAGCCCTAAAGCTTTGTAATTTTGCTAAAGCTTGGTCGTTTCTTAATTTGAAGCTTGGCTGAATAATTTTGTTGTACTAGTATACTGTTAGTAAATAATTAGATACACGACATTTCGGCATTTTACCTAAATAATTCACTCAAAGAAGATTGAAAATAAAACTTAACTGAAGTCGAAGTAATTGGCCGTCGAAGCCCACTTGCTTGCATGGGCTGCCGGAATAGTCAACCACACTTATCGAACACGGCGTCGGCTATAAGCCACGATAGCTGCAAAGCTAATGCCTACGAATGACTTCGGCCAGGTGCTGGAACCCGGAGTTGGTAAGGTCTTGGGCAGGTCGCCAATCAAAACAAATCTTAATTTTTTGCTTTTAAATTTAAAAAGCCATTCGGTTTTGCCTATAAAAGGAGGGACTTGGATGGTTATTTTGCACATCATGAGAAGTCCTCCTCTTACTTCTTCTTGCTTGCTCTTGAGTTAGCTTCTTTATTATTTTGAGAAAACTAGTGTGGTTTCCTTTGATAACTCTTACCCATATATCTCACAGGTGTCCTCATCCAAAGAGAAGAAGAAGGGCCAAGAACTTAACCTATGACTTGTTCCCATAGAGAAGAATAAGGCACCCTCATCATAAGTGGAACCCGAGTGACCTCTTGGTGTAGGTCGAGAGTCACATTTCTTCATTGGCGATATCCGCTACGATAAGTGTCTTGACTTAAATCTTTTCTATTGTATACTAGTGTGGCACCTTAACTTAAACACTTCAAATTTCCATTCTTTGTAGAAAGACACCATCCGGAGTAGTTGGGCCATCAAAAAGTTTTTCTCCATTTTTAGAGAACAGAACTACCCATTGGGGCAAACCTTAACGAAGGTCGGTTTGGCTCACTCAACCTTAATTTCAGTCATTTATATGACCATACGGATTGGGGTATCATTAGGGCCATTAGGGAATGATGTTGGGACACTATGACCACTTTTCATCTCCCATTTTGGGAGATGACTATTACTCCTTTAGACATTGGCATTCTTACAGTCCGGATTTTTGGGGGAACCTCGTAGTCTATGACCAAAATTTGTATACAAACCGTGACTATCTATCTCACCTCTTCGGACCTATTGCATCTCAACTTCCCCGTGCAAATTACTTTAAATACTCCATTCTTCTTGATGGCTTTGCTAATGGTGACTTGTGGGCTCGTATGACCCACAACAACAAACTCGCATTCCGATCACCCTTATGTTGTGCATGTCTATCTTTTTTAACCAATGGTCTAAGGTTCATGTCCACTACATAGCTAACTCGGTTGACTTAGATAGAATGAAAGACCCGAAGTAGGGGGTGCCTGCGTATACTTGCTTTATATGGGGTTTACGAGTGTTGGGGTTAGGCGTACTACTCCCGAGAGGGACTTAGACAAGTTCATGCCCCTATGTGTCCTATGGAGGAACATTGAGGTATGCTCTTATTCGTCTTGGGGTTCAATGTTTATTTCGTATGGATAGGGAATTTACTTGTATTGTAAATTTGAAGCCGTGGTTATATGAATATTTTCCCCAATTTTCACCCTGTTCAACGATCCATCATTCCTTTCCAAGCAACGATGGCATGGACAAGACACACCTTGCGCGACCGAAGGCACTTGGGCTTGCATTTTTACCACCACTCTCAATAACGTGGTCATGGTATGTCCTTTCGAAATCCAAATTTTCAGGCTAAAATGGTCCAAATTTTTCACTATTCAAAACTCTTAAATTTTGTCTCGACCTATGGTCTAGTGTGGATTATGGTTCAGGCCTTGGTGAACCCGGTGCCGGTTATGGCCCATGTTCAGCTACTTCAACTTGACTCGATTTTGCTTTGTTGTCTTATGGGTCATGTGTTAGAGAAGGTTGACTTTCATCCTTTGTCTCAGCTTCAATTTCCTTTACAGTTCCAGTGTCGTAAGAGACTTGAGTGAGAGGCGAGTCCTAGGGGAAGGCCCGTTCGGTTTATGTTGGTACCTTAGTGTGTCTGGTTGTGCCCCGCATTCCTCGCAACACATGGCTATGCTTTGACTACCCGGACTATGTTCTATCTTAGCTAGATTACCCAGGAAGAGCAGGAGGAAATGACCACTAGGTATCCCTACACACATTTCTTTGATGCGAGTTCGTTTTATCCCTAATATTTGCAAAAGATGATAACCCGAATGGTAAGCTTTGATAGCTCATTTGCTTGGCTTTGTTTCTAGCATGGAAATTAACCTTATGTTAATATAGATATTTCAAGGTGACATTTATATTCCAAGTCTTAATGTTTATATATCTTTCCTAGAAAAACCTTCACACATCATCAAAATTCCGTAGATCCTAGAGTCAAAGTACATGGCGCATCCATTCCCGAAGAAGTGGAGAGGGCTAAGACTAACATGCTAAAACTATAATATGATCGAGACCAGTCTTTGAAGATGTCTATCGAATTCCAATCCAGCCTCCGTGTGTCGAAGCATTTGTTTCGATCGTGCCTTATGATTGTTTCAGGTAAGCCTAGTTAGCTATAATGCTAACTCATGTGCTCTTAGTCTGTGTGCTAATCACTATTTTGAATTTTAGGATTGTCGCTCTAGGTCTCCACTTTCCGGAGGTTTCATTGATGGTTCTAAGGTTCATGCCCACACAACCAGCCAACCTCATATCCCGTCCGGTTAGGTTAGTGGAGCTCACACCTCACGCCGTACATCTTAGCACTCTTGCAGGCGGAGTACTTCTGAAGTTAGACTAAGCTCATCTAGACCTGGGCCTAGTTTATTTGGAGTTGGACCTAGCTCATCTTCAACCAATGTTCACGTTATACCCTTGTCGGTGCTAGATTATTGTGCAAGTCCGGATGATTTTCAACGGATGTCCTATAGTGGGACTTATCATGAGGTTTCACAATCAACCTCGGACTACGAGGTTAGTTCTTCACACATGGCGGTGGATAGACGAGCCTCAACGTCCATCGCGGAGGATATAGGAAACTACTTTTCGGTGATCATGGTAATGATGATGATAAAGAGTATTGAATAACCACTTGTAGGGTGCTTTTAGTTTAGTTTTATATACTTTGTACATTGATTAGACTTTATGCCACGAGATGAATAAAACTCAATCTAAAATGCTTTGTTTATTTATATGATGCAAAAATTTTAAAAAAAATACACATAGTCCTCATTCTCCCTAAAAGAATATAATTAAAAAAGAGGAATGTAAATGATAAAATGACAGAAACATGGTATTGAGTTACTGGGTTGTGAACCGCAAATAAAACAGTCGGGAGCAAGAAGACGACCAACTGCAAGCGTTGGCCATGTGTCGAGTCGGTGGATCGATCGAGAAAATTGGCGCTAGTCAACGAACCGGGCATAGGGTAGATTTGACATGAGCAACGACATTAACGAGAGACAAACTTGAAAAAATTTTATAAATAATGTCGCAACAGGTGTTCCGAAAAGAGTACACTTCAAACCTAACAGAATCTCCTGAAACATATCTCAAAACTCTCGGAACTTCCCACATCCAAACCAGAAAAATGAACTATGTGGTCGAATGAACCCGATGGGTACATGATATGAGGGACGTGGAGAAATTAGGCCTTTCTATGTACGAGCTGAACACATTATTCAACATTAGGCGGTAAAAATCCAATGGACACTCTTGAGAGTTACGATGTCGTTCTAAGATCCTGCAAAGCATGTCTTCGATTTGGGGACAGAGAACTATGTCCTGTCCTTGAAGAGTTTCATGCCATACTAGGTCTGTAGTCACCACTGCCGAACAAAGCCTACTATTCCTAGTCCATCAACTAACATGGCATAAATTTATAAGCAATCGCTAGGTGTGAACTAGAGGATCTAGATTGGATCCTCATTAAGGAAGAGGTAAACCTGGTAAACCTGTTATTGCACTTCTATTGCATGTGTTCGATAGATTACCTACCTCACTACTCAATATGGCGGATCAATTAGGGGACTACCATTCGTTCACCCCTTTAATCCTTGCTCTAACATTCCTAAGATTGAACCGAAAAGAGGAGAACCCTAACGAAGATTTCGCAAGCATCCCGCTCTTATTGTAGGTAAGGCATGAAACGGTCGTCGAAATCTATCGAGTCGCACCTAAATGCGGTGCTGGTTAGCGGCGACCAATCATCGCGGCGATGAAAGCCAACCCCGATCATTTTACCCCTGTTTGGTCATAAACTAGGATGAGTTCAACCGTGTAGGATACAATGTGTTTCTAACATTTACCATCCGTTATGTGCGGATCAGGTTGGTTAAACACTTGGCGTCTCGGCTTTGTCAGCCACAACACTATGTACTCGTTGACTCGATTAAGCAGCATCTTGGTGGGAGACTTGGTTCAATGCCAATCATCCTATAATATAGTATATTAGGCATCGGCAAGTGTCCTAATTCAGGACACATGTTGTAAGGTACCCTTAGACTACTATAACAACCAATTTTAACGACAGGTCTTTAATGACGGTTAAAAGACCAAACCGTAATGAAAACTGGACCAGATGGCATATTTGTAAATACCAGGTGTTGTTTAAGACATATGATGATGCGCTTAATGTAAGAACTGTCGTCATAGATGTTGTGACACATTTAATGACAGTTCCTTCAACGGAATCGTCGTTAAATGTATCATATGATGACAATTCAGTAAAAAGATCCGTTGTCATATGTCTTTCGGTTCAAATATAAAAAACACGATGTGCAGTTTCCACACCCATTTACATCTCTTGGTCTTATCGCTTTCTACAATTTTCACTCGTCGATGTAACTCCTCCTCGGATCCGGAATCTGTTTTCATCACCAGTCGACTTGAATTGGTAAGTCGCTGCTCATTCTCGTTGTCTAGATCTCCTCTATATTAATGTTTCCATTTCTTTATAGTTTTTCTCGTTTCGTTTTAGTGTAGATATGCTTAAACATCTCGCTTTCAAGCCTCTCTTCACTATCCCCATTGTCGGTTCTTAGGTATGAATCTCTATCTTCTCTTATTTTTGTCTTTGAGTTATTTAGAAAATGTTTTATATAGTAAAATTTTGAATGTCAATAAGGGTTAATATGTGAATGTTGAGAATGTGGGTAGTGTTTAAGATTGTTGAAATGTTGAACCTTTGCGGAAATGTTGAATATTGAGAATGTGGGTAACATTTGTTTAGTTTATTAAGTTAGAAATTTGTGAAATGTTTGAGATTTTGAGAAATGGGTTAGGAGTTTAGGATTTATGAAGTTCGAATTTTGTTAAATGTTTGAGATTTTGAGAAATGGGTTTAAGAGTTTAGGATTTGTGGTAATTATAGCGAAATATGATAGGTAAGGATGGTACATCAAAAGAGTGCATCCAAATTTGTTTACGGTTTTAGAGAAATAGAAAGATAATTTGGATATAGAGTCATCCTCTAAAACCTTCTCATAAAGATAAATTTGTATCCAAATTTGTTTATTTTGATGAGGTGATGTTGGGATGAACTTATTTATCCAAGTATCCAAAATTGGTGTCCAAATATTGCTAGAGCTTAGAGAAATAAAAATATTTATGGTTTAGGGTTTGAGGAAATAGAAAAATTTGTGGGTATATATTTAAGAATATAAAATGTGAAAATGTAAAAAATTGGGAAGGTATTTCGATATAGGGATCTCCCCAAATATTTATTATAAAGATAAATTTGTTATCAAATTTATTTATTTTGATGAGTTCAAGTTGGGAGTGGACTAATTTATCCAATTATCTAAATTTCCGGTTTCCTTTTTGGTTGCATGTTTGTTGTATTATACATGATCGTAAACTAGAGGCCATGTTTTTTTGAAGTTTACGTAATTCATAAGACAATAATGAAATATGAATGAAATGTTAAGGCCATCTATTTAGTTTGCTTGAATGACCGAAGACATAATAGGAAACGGGATTCCTAGTTGTGATTAACAATGAAGTTGGGTTTACAAAACAAAACATGGAGTGTGCATGCAACATACACTTATCGACGAAGAAGGCCGGAAGGATCGAGGAGTCAAATGTAAACAAAGGTCATTTGTTTCCATTTCACTTCACGATCTTTCTGCCCTCCTTCGTCGATCGGCCTATATTGCATGTACACTGCATATTTTGCCTTGTAAAACCAACTTCATTGTTAATCACAACAAGGGAATTCCGGTTCATGTTATATCTTGGGTTGTTAAAGGAAATTAAAGGGGTGGCGTCAAGATTTGAATCATAATTTCATTATTGTTTTATGCATTATGTAAAAACATGAAAAAAAATTCATGTCTAGTTTATGATAAATGTATAATACATCAAATCATAATTGGAATAAAAAGGAAACTATATATATATATATATATATATATATATATATATATATATATATATATATATATATATATATATAAAGGATGAAAATGGTGAAAATATATGTGTGAAAATGTAAAACAAATTGGAAATGTGTTTGGATATAGGGATCTTCTGAAATACTTGTCATAAAGATAAATATGTTATCAAATTTATTTATTTTGATGAGTTGAAGTTTGGGGTGGACTAATTTATCCAATTACCCAAATTTCCGGTTTCCTTTTGGGTACAAGTTTGTTGTATTATACATGATCGTAAACTAGATTACATGTTGTTTTTGAATTTTACGTAATGCATAAGACAATAATGAATATGAACAAAATGTTGATGTCATCCATTTAGTTTGCTTTAACAACACAAGACATAACTAGAACCGAGTGCCCATAACCCTTATTGACTTTATAGCAATGAGGTCGGATTCACTAGGAAAGACATAAACTCTATGTGTAGCGTGGGTCAGCAAACAAAGAAAGGATAGAAGGGGTAAAGGATTCATCGGAGGGAAAGGTGATAAACAATAGGGAATTATTATTAGTTTTGTGATTGTTTATCACATTTCTCTCCGATGAATCCTTTTCTCGTTTTTCCTTTGTTCATGTACTCGACCCACACTGCACATAGACTCTATGTTTTCCTAGTGAATCCGACCTCATTTCTAAAGTCAATAAGGGTTATGGGTACTCCGGTTCTAGTTATGTCTTGTGTTGTTAAAGCAAATTAGAGGGATGACATCAACATTTTATTCATATTAATTTGTCCTATGCATTATGGAAAACTTCAAATAAAATCATCTCTAATTTATGATAATATATAATACATCAAAATTGGAAGCAAAGAGGAAACCATTTATATAAAATATATATACGTAAACAGTTGGAAGCAAAATAATTATTTAAATGGGAAGAGGAGTAGTGGCTTTATTGAGTGAGTTGGTAATAGAATAATTCTTTTAACTTCATTTCTTTCTCATTCGATCATAGCGAAAATGAGTTACGAGAGAAAATCCAGGCAAGCAATTCGCACTCATCATTAAGTGACACGGAGGGCGAGGCGCCACTTCAAGCATGGGCTCATCCTCCGGTCCTCCCCGGGGATCGGTGAATCCGTGGAGGGCCATTTCTCTCGTTCTTCTCCAATCGAAGGAACTTACCGAAGGAGAAGTAGAGGAACATCCCTAAGGAAAATAAGATGAACCTTTCTAAGAAGAAGTGAGGTTGCCCACCTCTACCCGTGCACGATCTCCAAAGAAGCAAATAAAAGCTAAAGCTCCCTAATCGAGGTCTAGCAGATTCACTCGAATGTTACCTTCGTCCCAAATTTTCTTGGAGGAGTGTAATGAGCTCACTCTTGATAGGTTCATGGGCGAGATCATTGAGTTTTTATATTGTCCACCCCTTTTTGTATTCATTTTTTAATACTTATGTAAAAAAGAAGAGATTGTCTGGTGAAATGTCCTATTTGTGTACTCTTTTTCAGGAGAGAGAAGTGGTATTATGTTTTTATGACTATATATTGCTTGTTTGGAGTTCGTTGCTACCGCAAATATGATGTAATTATATTGTCTAGGCTACCTCTGCAAGGAATCCAAACAAGCAATATGTAGACATCAAACCATAATACCACATATCTCTTCTTAAAAAGGAATACACAAACAGGAAAATCTTGTATTTATTGGAAATTCATGTATTTATTAGAAATTCTTATATTTATACTTGGAAAATTGAGGCTATTGGTTCGTTATTATGTAAGTTGTGATGTATTTTGGAGTTTATTTTGTATAGGGGACGGAAAAAACACAAAAAACTATTTAAAAAATCCGGACACATTATGATGATTCTTACATTAGAACCGTCATCATAAGCCTGAAACAATTTGGTGGGGTAAGACATATGACGATGGTTGGTCATCAATAACCGTCATCATATAGTCACCAATGACGACGATTATTACATGAGAACCATCGTCACAGGTGATCTTTTACTACGGTTTTTGAACCGTAGTTATAAATGTTATATATAATGATGACCAAATATACGACGCCTATTAACCGTCGTTAAATGTCTTTTAAACCGTTGTAAAAAGTGGTTCCTATAGTAGTGCTATTTACATTTGTTGGGATTTAAAACCAGTACATACGACTTCCCTAACTATGTTATGCAGACAAATGAGTCATATACTAGAAATACCATATTTGGATTGCTTTGCTCCTGCCACATTTGATGTTTTCGGTAACATTAGGTGAGTCTAGTTTTGGAGTGAGAATTTCATGAACTTGACATGGTTACAAAAGCTTACGGAGGAGCGATCCGAGGCTATCTCTCAATTTTTCCTTGACTAAGTGAGAGTGTCCGATCCTGCAAAGTATAGGACACAGAGGGCTCAAGAACGAGACCAACGGAGGGGTGCTACTACTGCGCCACCCTTACAAATCAGCGAAGTAGTTTCGAAAGATGAAGAAGATGTTCGTAGAAGAGAAGAATAGGCTAAGGAAGAAGAGGAGAGGAGGGCTCGAGATAATTACGCACTTAATTATCTTAATTAAATTATTATTTGTGTCTAATCTTGGACCAAAGTATTTTTTACTTTCGAACCAAATTGTAGGTTATCTAAATGAGGTTATCCTACTTTTGAATTACAAAAGTAACCGGCTTCAAGATGTCAAATCGCTAGCAGACAAGGCCTTTTCTACTTCTAATAAAGGCCAAGAAACTATGTCGGGGTTATCAATTTCCAAAGCTGGAAATCCTCAACGCTAAGCTTAACGGTGGTTTCCACCTTACTTTTCGGACACCACCAGTGGATTGGGACATCCTAAGGAGTCACGAGCCGTTGCACAACATTCACATCTCAACGGATCTTTTTGAGCGATTCGAAGAACCGTTACAAAGGTCACAGAGGACTTCTAATCGGAAGATAGTCACAACGGGTAATGTGCTTGGTCATCTATAAATAGAAGCCAATTCTCAAGACTTGAAGATTGCTGGAATTATTGTCAATACACATTACTTAAGCAAAAGTCTTTGTATTCATATTCAATCTTCAACTTACAACTCCAAGTCCGTACATAACATCTTTCCGAGTTGTAAGGTCTTGTAATTAGTTACAAATTCTCTTTCTTACTTTTTGAGTAAGGTCCCTTGACTGAGCTGTAAGGGTTATCTCAGCTAACTTGTCCTTACCTGTAAAGGTTACCTCGGTTAGGAAGTACTAGATCGGATAAGGGAACTTCTATGTGTAGGAAAACTTTGTGAGGAATTGTCTAAGGGAGCAATTCGGGCTGAGTCTGTCTATTGTATTTTCCGGATTCAAAATAGTGGATTTGACATGGTGATTGGATTAGCACTAGCTGTGGTTTTCTCGCCCTAGGAGGGTTTCCACGAATCTCGAGTTCACACTTTTCCGAGTGCAATCTAGACTCGGACAGATTCAAAGTTTGTTTTAAACTTTAATCCTCCTTTCTTTGTTAAATTTCCTCATCAGCCTATTCACCCTCACTCTAGGGTGACTTAGACTCTCCAGGAGCGAACGTTCAATCTAGATTAATTGCTTTCTAAGTCTTTGTTGAGCAAAATACTTTGTTAATTCACAAAAATCTTCCATTACCCTATTCACCCCCTTCTAAGGTGACTTAACCTCTCCAAGAGCAAACCTTCACGGAAGATTTGGAAAGCCTTCCCATTAAAGAAGTCTCGGTTACCCCTAAGGGCATATTGCAATCTAATGGATATGGTCCGCTATTACTTTCGGTCATACTACAAGATTAGCATAGAAATAAAAGTAAAGAGCATAAAAATCTTACCCCTTGCCAGTTTCTAAGGAAAGGATGCCCCACACACTCCTCTTATGAAAGCTCTGGAATTCTTATATAACGAGGAGATTCCTGTAGCTGAGAAACATCTACATTGAGACTTGGAATGTCAATAGCCTTCGGAAAAAGCTACGAAAAATATGAAGTTAATTTTCGTGCAAGAAATTCAACTACGCAAAGAAAGATGAAGAGATGGAAACTCACCAGATCGGATCATTATCCATCCCAAATGATATGATTAGGATGCGTTCAAATTTAGAAACTAGTTATAGGGATACCCTGTGGTTGCTTCCTCTTGTTCTTGTTGAGAAAGGGAGCGGAAGTAGAACATGGTCCGGGGCGGATCGTAAAAATGAACAGAGGCCAAGTATTATCGCAGATTTGAGGTGTGACTCACTCACCCACGAACCAGCAGAAACCCAAAATGACCTAATAAGATCTTCCTATTGCTAAATTTTTGTGCAAGAATTACACTTAGAGGAAGTTGAAGTTAGGCACAAGGATGGAAATTGGCCAGCACACATATGATTTATGAGGAGACAAGCGAGCAAAACTAGAAAATAACAACAAAATGGGCACAAAACATGCCTAGCATAGGTAGGCGCCGGGCATGACCGAGCCCACAAGGCCCACCACAGTCGTGGGCGGGACTACCTAAATGGACAGTGAAGGAAATATTCCTGGACATATTTTAAGGGAAATTTAAGAGTTTGAAAGTGACATATTGAAGCCACACAATTGAGAGCGGACCATAAGAAGCCTATGTTATAGGCTTTGGATGGTCAAAAATAGATTTTTGCCCATGATATGGAGGCAAGAAATGTAGGATGATTTGTTGAGCTGGGTCAAAGGCACAAGAAATATTCGTATAACCACCTTACATCATAAATTACCCGAAATAACCTTCTTCGAGCTCACTAGCTTGCTGTCACACTTCCACATTCGATTCGTGAACCAAGCTCATCATGTGGGAGAACCTAAGCACATCTCGATCAACTTTTGCTTCCTTTATGGTTTTATTTATTTATGTTAATGCTTTTCATATTGTGGATCGAAATGCAATCACATATAATTCCTCTCCACACGCTCGTTTACAACTTTTGTTCCGGATCTAGTGTTATCCCGATCTTAACTTTGTTGGTTTGATCAACTCGACCCCGATTAATTGTTAATGTTTCCTCTATTATTGCTGAGCGATTTTCATGATCTTCCATAGCTTTTATTAGCTCTTTAGGGATTTCTTATTCATCATTAAAGTAAAAATAATTGAAAGCAAGAGGAGGCAAAGAGTAAGCGTAAAGGTTCACTTTATTGAATGAAGTCATGAAAATATCGGACTCGAAATTGAAGATATAGAACTAGAAGTGACAGAACTAGGAAAAGGCCTGGAAATAACGAAGGAGAAATAAAAGCCGTAGTACTAGACTCGTAAAGAGGTTTCGCTCCTAGACTTACGGGAATTCCTGTCCCTCGTTGATGTTAATCCAAGTGATATGCTTAGATCCTTCATTATCAACGTCGGTGATTAATCCGGATGGATCGAACCGTGTGTGCGACATAGCTTGTGACAATACCAAGATCGAATTCCCTTCTATGTTATTCTCTTGTCCGAATAGTAGAGCGAAAAGATTATTCCTAACAAAATTGGTCCATTCTGGTGTGGATAGTCCCTTTTAAAGGAGGTAAGGTGCCTCTTTCTCTAGAATATAACAATGAGCTGAAAATCTCCAAACCAGGTATGAGAGTGCCCTTGTCGTTGATATAGTAAGGCTCAGGAAAACCATAATAAGGAATTGATCTCCTTTCTTTATGAATTGCCCGTTTAAAGTATAGGGATATGGCTTGATAGAGCAGACTGTGTGAGGTGCAGATCCTCTTAGTTCAAATCTTCCACTTGGCTTGAGTTATCTCCTCGGTAGTTAGTTGATAACCTAGCCCAAAATTGTAGTGTTAGTTGGTTCAAAGGGTGGAAAATTAGGGTGGTATGCCATTTGGCTTGTAGCAAGACCTGAAAAGTACCCCTTGTTCCTAAGCATTGAATGGATGCTAGGGTTGCTGAAACGATTGAAGTTAAGAGGTGCTTCATCACTTTCTAAGGCAAGTGATGAGTCTCAAATCCATAGAGTTCCTAATCCTTGGCAACGTGCTCGACCTCTAGTAAAGATTTTTTCAAAGTAATAGTTACACAGAGATTATCCCCGTTGACAGTTATAACTTCAACTTTGAGGATCATCTTAACTTTTTGATGAAGTGTAGAGGGCACTCGCCCGATGATCATGTAGCCTAGGGCGTCCTAGGTGTTAATTAAATGTAGATGGGATATTTAGGACTTAGAATTCGATGTTTCTCTCTATTGGCCCTATATTAATTTACAAGGTTACTATTCCCGAGACTGTTCTTTTAGAATTATCGTAAGCTCGAAGATGGATAGTCTGTTTAGAGAGTTGTTGTTCTCTAATTCCTAATCTTCTACCAGTTCTCCTGGGACACACATTTACTACCGATACATTGTCCGCCAAGGTTAGGGGAACAAACTTGTTGATGCAAGTTATGCTTAAGTAAAGGGCATTGTTGTGTGCAACACCTTCTTTTGGGAGATCCTTTTGATCAAAAGTAATAGCGTCATCCCTATTGTTAACCAATCCTACCACTTCCTCCGGTGTAGTTTCAGGAGACACCTCGATCTTACTAAGTGCATCAATCAAAGCTTGTCTATGTTTCGGGAAGCAGATATTAATTTCTAGATTGAGATATCAACCTTTAATTTGTGGAGCTACATAACGATTCAGTCTTCTTCCTTTGTAACTTCAAGCTCCTTTAGGGCTTCCTGAGTCTATTGTGGACATAGGGGTACATTGTTCCGTTTAGATCTAGTAAGGAATTAGGACCGTAGCCCTTTCAGCTTTCTTCCCAAAAGTCTTCTTCTTCTAAGGGTGGTGTGCCCTAGAAGTTATAGTTATTGTCGTCGCCATTACATCTCCTTTCCTAGATATCCTTTTAATCACTTACCCACAACCCTTGGACTTATAGATCTAAAGGAGGTAAGCTAAGAAGTGGTTTAGACGCTAAAAGTGGGTTTAAGTGAAAATGGCTAAGGTACCATTAAAAGGATTTTTGTTGTTGTTTGGTTTTTGGGTGGCCTTAGGTGAAGGAAGTTAGCCATTTCGAAACATGCTTTCTAATTTGTTCTTGAATGTCTAACACTATTCAAGCATCGTGTCCTCATGCACTATAGTACTTGTAAGGTTTTGTCGCGTCCGAGTTGTTGGACTATTTTGCGGTTTCGATTATGTCGTAACGGGAGGCAATTCGATTTTTCCTCTTTCTAGGAGATGGTCAAGGGCTTTAATATAGGTAGTATCAATAGGAGTGTTGTCAATATACCTATTGAGGGCATTGACATCTGCACCCTGCTAGTATTGCTTGTATTAGAGGTTTTGTTATCTATGGAATGATAATTACCTCTATACCTGGTCATGAGTTTTGTGGTCGCGGTAGACAACTTTTCTTCTATTAGCAAACCAATATCTCTAAGGGTTGAAAAACTCATCATGGGAAGGAATTCGAGGCGATGATTGTAATTAGGGTGAAGGTTTTTCACGACGATCCCGACTTGGTCTTTCTCGGAGGGTCGATCAACCATGTGGGCAGCCTTTGCTCTCCATCCGGTCGAAAGTCCGTGAAGTTGTTCTTCTCACCTTGCTTAATTAATTTCATGTCTCTTAGGGTAACAGGAAAATCGAGTGTTATAGGAGTATTGATGTAGGAACTCCTTGCACAGATTAGTCTAATTGGCGACCTTGCGTGGGTTAAATGCATTATACCACTTCATTACATCAGCATCGAAAGTCCAGGGAAGATGATGTGGTAAGTTTCTTCTATAATGTTCTTAAGAGTCATTGTGCCTAAGAATTTGCATACGTGATGATGGGGATTCTCCGAACCTTTGAACTTCATATTAGGCATGGTAAACTTCAGAGGTAGTTTACCCTTAGGGATTGAAGTGAATCCCTTATGATCAAAGTAATATTTACTAATCATGAATGATTCCCTTAACATCTGTTCCATCCGATCCACACGTGGATCAGGTTGAGGTTTGGATTCACGCTTGGGGATTCGTGTTTGGAACTGTCTCGAGGAGATAAACTAGGTGGAGGTGGAGGACCTAATCTTTCTCCTTTTCTCAAACTTTCAGCTTCTTCATCTCTCATACTATCCTTAATAGCCTTTATAATAGTCTTAATATCCCTCGATATAGATGATATCTTCTCCTCTTGATCATTTATCCTAGTTTACACCCCGGCTATGTTGTGATTAAGTAAACCGAGATTGAGAGACTGCTCTGGATTTAAATCCAATTTAATAGAAATCTTTCTACGTACAGTCTTATGGCAAGGAATAGATTGGGCTGGTGTGGTGTGCACCAAAGCTTGTTGCACCGGTGTAGACTGTGGAATAGAAAGAAAAGAAGATATGCCGGATTCTTTGGTAATGCATTCTAATCTTTTAAAGCTCGGGTTCCAACGATACTCGGCTGCCATGGACTTTTCTCGTTCGCACCCCAAGGATGAGGTTTAGGACCATGTGAGAGAAGACCACTTTTAGGAGGAAGGGACTAAAGTGCGTGACTCGAAGAGACTAAGGATGCTTTTATTTTGATACACATAAAGAATGCAATGATGAGAATGATGTATAACTTAGTTAAGATGACAATCTAGCTAATGAATGACTCGATCCTTAAAGATGATTTTTATTCTAGCTAAATGATAATGCATTTCCTTATATTTGAAATGAATTTACTTTTGTTATATGCAAAAATGAACTCCCTTAATCTCGAGATGGATTTGATTTGGCTAATGCAAATATAAAATGGACTTACCTAATATAGGATGAATTTGATTTAGCTATTACAAATGCAAAACGGACTACTTAATATGAGATGAATTTGATTTGTCTAATGCAAATGCAAAATGGATCCACCTAATATGAGATGAATTTGATTTGGTTGATGTAAATGCAAAATGGACTCCCTAATATGAGATGATTTTGATTTGGCTAATGCAAATGCAAAATAGAACGCGAAACGAAAGAAAGTCAAGAAAAACTAACTCACAAAAGATAAAGGGGAACCTTGGGTAAGACCCCTTTTAGACTGACAGGCGGTGACTACTTAAACCGCTCAAGGAAAAATTTTAGTATGACTCGGAAGTGCAAATAATGGACAAACCCTAGTAGGAAAAAGGGTAGTTTGACTTTTAGCTAAATGCATATAATGGACCGAATTTAAGAAATTTATTAAAGTGTTTTATTTTCACCCATACAAAGGCTAATCAGCACTCCTCACCTATTCCTAAAGGCTCACAAGTAAAGGATTAAATCTAAAACACACACACTCATTCAAGCATGGAAAAGAAGTCAAAGGGACCACCTAACAGTCAAAAGCTCTATAGTCAAAAGAGGTCTATACTAGCAGGATACATGGTGACTCATAGTCCGAGGATTTGGTCCTCTATGTGGGGCACGGCAGGAGAAAAGCCGGAATCCTTGGCGCCTCTCGGTGAACCAAACAATTTTACCCAAGAGCGAGTACTACGAAGGAAGATGTACTCGTTTCTTTGGGCAATGAAGCTTAGTTGGGCATTAGGATTCAAGTGGGAGCCTCATTCCGGAAAGGGCAAATAGGGGGTACAATAAAATTTTCCTAGGCATCAAAAACAGTGTTTAAACTATGTTCAAAGGTTGCTAATTGCGGGATGCCTAATGCAAACACATTAAAAATACACTACTTAAAAAATAAACTATGTTCAAAGGAGGCAGCTCGCATCTAGGCGGTCATAGGCACTGGTCGAGTGCCTTGGCTAACTATGTTAGTGTTAGCTTCTGGCCAAGCAAGAAGATGAAGATCTCTTTTTTCTCCCGCAATCGAAAGTAATCGAGATGCATTTCAACAAGAATAAAGCAAAAAGAGGAGTCGCGAGTTAGTTTTTAGGAGGGAAAAACCAACAAAAACATAAAAATAAAAAGGTCCTCTCTTGATCTTAGTATAGGAAGGCTATGACCGAGTCTTTAAACCGACAATTAGAGTCGGGTGCCTGGGTACGAAATGTAGGGAAAACTCTTACATTGCGCTCGTCAAAAGACTCGACCATTACTAGTTTTAGTAGTATACTAAAAGAATGTGCTAAGCACAAAGATATGACATGCTAAACGATAATAAAAAGCAACCAAACAGGATTAAAGGAAAGCGGTAAAGAAAGAAAAGTAGAAAACTAAAAGATTACATGGGGGAGGAATTATAAAAAAGATTACATCTCTTTGATCCACGATACGTAAAGTGATAAATAAAATATAAGTTAAATAAGCTGTTTGAAGGTTGAACGATTTCCCTCGAGTTGTCCAACCTTACCGATGTAGATCTCTACACCTGGATCTCTTGATGCGATGGCAACAAAGCAATTAAAGGGGTTGTATTAAATTTTAAATAGGTGACTTTATGAGGGGTGAGAATGATCGTCTCAATAAATGCTAAGAGATCAAAATAATTGAATATTCTTTATCTCTTTGCAAGTATTCAGCGACAATAAGTACAAAGGAGGAATGTTTGAGTTTAATTTCGATAAAGTAGCCTTTAGGAGAGGGTGTTCTAATTAGCTTTCTACATCATAATGCGTAGGACAAAGCCCTATGAGAATGAAAGCCAAGGCTCACTTTTTATAGGGAGAGACCTAGGTCACAAATGACCTAGGATTGCTCTCGGCCAGCCGTCCAACCAGCTGCAAATAAACCTCGGTAGAATCTCTTCGATTGAAGTGGATAAAGCAAGGATAAAATCAGATAGAATTCGGTTCGCGGGCGCCGGTCACCCGAGCTTGCCTAGGGTTTTGTACCTTAGCGTGTTTCCAAAGGAGTCTCTAAGCAAAAACACAGCGTTTTACTTCAAATTGGGGTTTTGACGAGAAAAGTTCCTAGTGTCGTGTGCACTCTTTTATGGAGCTTATACGTAGCACTTTGATATTCGTGATCATAAAAAATCAAAGTTTTATCATCGTCCTTAAGTCTTCGGCTCCTTGTTTGATTTGACTAAAGTAAAATGTATTATTCTAAACTATGAATTTCTCGGTACACAATGATGTGCTCTGTTGTCTCCGAAGGGTTGGCCCGGTTTTGGATTGTCCGAATGAAAGTCGGATTTTTGGATCAATCCAAGGCAAAAGGCTATTTCTCTAGTGTTGGGGGTTCTTTGTGGTTTACTAGCTTCTGTCACACCAATCAAACACAGTATGAGATCCAAATCCTAGAATAGGACTCGGGATTTCATTATCGGGCCAACAAAATAAAATACGGAATTTAAGAGATAAGAGACGACACTTTTTAGGTGTCTACACCACGCTGTTGATAGACTCTATCTCTTGCCTAGTGAACCCGACCTCATTGCTAAAGGCAACAAGCGTTATGGGAACTCTAGTGCTAGTTATGTCATGGGGTTGTTATTGCACACTAAATGGATGGCCTCAACATTTCATTGATATTCATTATTGTCTTATGTATTACGTAAACTTCAAAAAAATCATGTACTTATATATGTCCTACAAAAGGCAATGAAGGGGAGGGTAATATTAGAATTCCCAACTAATAGGTCGACGGTTGATGCATAATCGGAGCACTTCAACTTTCCGAGACGAGGCCATCTTAGAGGTAGAACTCGACGTTTAGACGATGTATTTCAATGGAACATCTAATCAAAAGGGCCTTGGAGTAAGAATACTTTGAGTCTCACTAGAGGGAGAACATACACCTATTTCGGTTAAAATGTATTTTAAAGTCACCAACAATGTCTGCAAAATATAATGCTTGTATTATCGGACTACAAGTCTGTTATACGGATAGGAGCCAAGAATGTCGGGGTTCATATTGACTTATGTTGGATCATCAATGAGATTTCACAAAAATGGAAAGTACGTAGTGAAGCCTTGACATCCTCTCAAACACACTTGATAAAGTTAGAAAAACATTTCGACAACATATCATACACCTACCTTCATAGGGATGACAATGAGTTTGTGGATGCCTTAGCCAAATTGGCATCTATGATCAATATCCCTAGTGGCATTCATTTAATACCTATTAATATAGAATGGAGGAATCTCCCTGCACATGTATGCGTGTTAGAAGTGTCTAGTATCAACCAAACAAAATAGTTAGTACTATGACATTTACCGATACTTAGAAAGCCAAGAATAGCCATTGGAGACCACACCTCAAGCCCAACTGTAGACACCTCAAACGTGTTAGTCTTATCTCTTCTATTTTTATATTTTATTTTGTCGATCCAGTGATGAAATCTTAGTCCTGTTTGTAGATTTGGATCATAGTCGGCTTACGATTTGCATGATAGAAGCTAGTAAAGCACAAAAACCTTTAGCACTAGAAAATAAAACTTTATTTTCTTTAGGCCGGTCCAAAAACCCATTTCTTTAGGCAAGTCGAAGCCTAGGTCAACGCTCCAGAGTCAACCTTGGCCGATGCCGCGCATCGAGCTATGCTACACTCAAAACGTCGCATTTTATTTTCAGCGTTCAAGAGAGACACGAAGCTAGTTTCATTCTCACGACGTTGCATTGATCGACACTACATTTATGGCAAACATCACCAAAACTCGGCTTTTGCTCCAAGTGTCAAACCGAGACACGAAGCTCACTTTCACAAAATGACGCCATTCTTGACCGACATCGCCTTTTAAGTGAATTTTCCCCAAAACGCTACATTTTTTCCAAAGTTCAGCTGTAAAATGGAAGGAGTGTTGGACTATATGACACTATTTCTTGACTAGCACCGTGTATCTCGACATTGTCCCTATGATCCCGGTTAATGGTGGATTTGTTGAACGGTTTTGTTATTTTTCCGAACAGTTTGCTGCTGGATTTGGCCAACTATTTTAGTTGAATCCTATGTCATTTTATGACCTAATCCTTCATTATAAATAAATAACTTAGGCACTCATTTTTCGGTTTGCCATTTCCTATGTGTTATGGTGCTAAATTTTGCTAAAATTTGACTAAGAGCAATTGAATGCTTCACGTATTGTGATCTCTTGGTCTTCTCTCAGCTAGTCTTCACTACATTAACAACATTCGAACCCTAATCATTCATCGGTTACATACATCTTTCCACCCACCTTCACGAAGTTCATAAAAAAGCCACTTCCGGCTTACCACCGTCACGGTTCCGGATCAAGTTCCGGACCCGGATCTATAAGTGGGACAACCTGAGGGCGACATATCCGCTTTAAACACTTATGGTTTATTTGGTTTAGGTTATTTATTGCTTTTGGTATTGTGGAGAAAAGGATGTGAAGCTTTCAAATTCATCCCCGCCCAATGTAATCTTTTATTTTGTTTTCGCTTTTCTTTATTGGTTTTGTTTACTACTTTCGTATCCGCTTTTATCGCTTTCCTAAGTATGCCTTGGTTCATTTAAATTATGCATTTAATATGATGTGTGCTTACCTAAAATACATTCCCTAAACTCACTTCGAAATTAGTAAAGGTCGTCCGTTGACGGGTGGAATGGAAGGGTTAATCTCTAAGTTTCGTATCTTCGTCCCCAAATCTAGATTCTCGATTCTAGACTGACTGAGTCATCTTCTCAAACCTCTTTCAAGCTTAGTTTTCCCATACGAAGATTGCAAGAGTATTTCTTTATTTTTGTTAGTTTTTATTCCTAAAACTAATTACGAACTTTATTTTCTTTTTTTATTTCTCTTTAATTCGCTCCTCGGCATTCTAGTTGTAAATAACCAAAAAATAGAACTTTTTATTTTCTAATAGCTAAGCCTTGGACCGAGACTAACCACCTTAGTTACTCCCATGGCCGAAACTAGTGACCGTGTGGTGATGGCTCTTGCTTAATCAATTTTAAATCGGATTATAAAAATCGGAAATCATAATAAGAGATACATCCCCATTTCTATCATCACTCTTTAAAAAGCATTTTCAAATGAAATCGAAAGCAACTCTGCCATTTGTGGGGAAGCTCGGTCCAAATCTAGTTCTCCTTCTAAACGGAGGCGGACGCGGGGTCGTAGTTCCTAAATTTGTAACTCCACTGGGGAATATAACTTATTAAGAGGGTGACACTTGAAACTTTTAGATGTGAGTTTTCGTAATACGTTTTGCATTAGGCATCTTGTATTTAGGCAAGCATCAAACATAGTTTCTTTTACTTTTGACCTTTAGGCTTTACCTTTAAAAAGAATTTTAGAATCGGTTCGAACCGCTAACCTAGTGGGGCCTAAGTAGGCTTGATTGTTAGGGAGGTGGTATACACCTTGTTTTACAATTCGGTCTACATGAGTGCGGCATACCTCGGTGTATACAACACTCGGTTCAATCAATCTTCCGTCGTAGGACAAGTACTATAAAACAATTCCCCTCTAATGGATGGAGCACCAGAATAATCCCGTATCATCACCTTGCTTAATGAATTCTTAATCAAGATGGAAGGTCGATTCAAGGCTCCGGATAACAAAATAGAGTCCATATCTCACACTCTTAAAGTCATCCTAAAGACTCCCGAGGATAATAAGAAAGATGGCAAAAGGCAACGAGCGAAGGAGACCCTCCACCCTATCCTTCTCTTAAAACGAGTCCCGAACGCAAGCCTATGTTTGATCCATGCATAGATCAGATAGAACAAATGTTAATGGAGTCATCCATATTAAAGAGTCACTAGTTTGATCTTACGGGATTCACGTAAATCACAATAGGGAAGCTACCTCTTAGGTTCACCATGTCGGATCTTAATTTTCGTGGTTATAAGAATACCTATCATGTTCGCAACTTCTTAGGAGCCACTACTAAAGATATGACTTTTTATTACGATCACAAGGAAAAATTGGCATAAAAAATGAGGTGGTGACATTTTTTATAAATAAGTGGGCTTTTGTAACACTTATGACTACAGTTCTTTCATTGAACCATCCTCATAGGTTGAGGTATCAAGTTTTGTCTACGGTTCTATTAAATAACCATTGTCATAAGTTGTATATTATGACGGGTTCTTCCATTGAGCCATCTTCAAATTTGTCTCCGGATAGATCTAAAAATGCGAGAACTGGTACTTGTTATTTTATACGCCTAATTAATCGGCTCCCTAGTCTCGTTCTTATCCCTCTCCACAATTCCTTTTGTCCACTACTACCTTAAATCTAGATGTGCTCGGTCTAATACTTGTCGTCAATAAGTTCTCCTTCTTGTTGTACTTCTTATTGCCTTTTTTCTTTCGCTCACTATTTCCTCTCGTCTCTTTGAAGTGTAGTTGTCCTCTCTTGCCATTGTATCCGTTGTCTGTTCGTTGTAATTGTGGTTCGTCCTCTAGCCTCCCACTCACTCTTGCTGTTGTCATCATTTTTTCGGTATGAATCTCTATACTCTTCTACTTTTCATTTTAAGTAATTCACAAAATTTCGGTAGTTGAATGTTTAATATATTTACAACAATTATTTGAATGCCGACAATGTGGATTGTTCGAGAGGTTGAATTGTTTATGGAGAATGTTGGTAACATTTTTAAGGTTCACTCTTGGAGAGATTAAGTCACCCTAGATTGGGGAGGTGAATAGGGTGATGGAATATTTTTGAGAATTAGCAAAGAATTATGCTCAACAAACACTTACAAAATAATTATGTATATAATGAACTCGAAACAAGTAAAACACTGAAATAAGTTGAAACCCTTTTGGGGAAGAAAACCATGGACAAGTGCAAATCCAAGCACCAAGTCAAATCCACCATTTTGAATCCATAAAATACAAGGACTGTCTCTTTTACATAATTGCTCCCTTAGACAATTCACTTATAAGCTATTCCTAGACCGAAAACTTCCCATATCTCGATCTACTACTTCCTAACCGAGGAAACCTTTATAACTAGGCGCAATCGAGCTGAGTAAACCGTTACGACTTAGTCAACGGACTTAATAGAGAATTGACAATGTAGAAGTCATTACAAGACTTTCTCTTTACAATTGTCATAGTAGAAACTTTAGAATTGGAGTTGTAAGCTGAAGATTGAGTAAGTATGCACTGAGTAAGTGTTTTGCAATGTGTTCAGTAATCTTCAAGTCTTGTAGACAGGCTTCTATTTGTACATAGTAGGGCAGAGTAGCCGTTGAGGCCTATTCTAGACTTGTGAGCTTTAATAGCCATTATAACGACTAGTTTGAGTCACTCACAAAAGGAGTTGTTGTAATGTGAAAGTTATGTAGAGGTCCTTTACTCAAAAAGTGGTTCATCGCGCTGGTTGTGACTGAAATCCGGTGTGGAAACAACCATTAGACTCAAAGTTTAAGTTTACTCGATTTGGAAACAAACAACCCTAACACGGTATCGAGCCTTGTCTATAACTCGTTGCTTTTCTTTTCGCTAGTGTTCAACGGTTGCAGACTAGTTGCTTTTGCTTTTCAAAATAAGATTGAAATACTTTAATTAACCAGCAAAAACAAATACAATGGGTACTGAAAGTCTAAAAATACTTTTGTCCGAGATTAGGCAAAGATAATAATTAATTCAACATAACTAAGCACGTAATTATCTTCAGCCTAAATAAATGGAATTATCTCGAGTCTAATATTCATTAGGTTCAAATTTGATATTGAAAACCTTTAAATAATCAAGCTAATAAGAATGAATAATCAAAATGCCAAAACTTGATCAAGTAAACAATTTCATTCAATAAAATTATTTGGAAAGGAGAATTAACGTTGTAATTCATTTTAGTTTAAACACCAAGTCGAGTACTCGAAGATGTAGTGTTTGTGAAGTTATTTATTTATGCCATTGTTCTTAGTTGTGTCCGAGTGGGTCGAAACAGAGCTAAATATGTTATACTCAATAGATTGTTTATGAGTGGGTCGGGCACAACTAAAAACTTAAAGATGAGCTTCTTAAATGCTTAGAATGACTTGAAATCAAAACCATATATAGATAGAGAGTTATACCTAAGTCATTAATCTCCCCTTGTTGATGAAAGGCATTGCATACCCGGAATAGATGCTAATCAATTAAGAAGGTTAAGTTTTCATTGTATATTGGTCGAGAGAAAAATATTAAACAACTCAGCTTAGATCATATAGAAGTCGGAGCGAGGCTTCTTGAGATTGATAGATCATACATCTCACATAATTATGAGTGGTGATAAAATATATTAGAGTAAATAAGACAGATAGCTCATGTATGCTAAGAAATAAAAAATTTCATTAAAGGGTACAAAATATCACATAGCGATTGAAAAAACTTAAACGAACAAAGAACTCCCCTAAACAAAACATCTCTATCATTGCTATCGTTTCTCTCCCCTTATGCATTTCATCAAACTAAAAAGAGGGAGAGATGAATAATAAAGTACAATGAAGTTGGACAGAAATAGAATTTCAAATCAAGAGGGAGGAGAAGCAGTTCTAGTAAAAGTAGAAGAGCAAGGTCCACGTCTACTCCTATAGCCCTTACTAGAGGAAACTGGGTGAGAAGGCAAGCGCAGTGGTAGATAAGGAATCTGAATTGTCCTCCTGCGAGACAGAGGTAGTTCACCCTTTCGTTCTTGTTCTTCCGAGCCCTCGGCTACTATGGCTGGAGGCCGTTGATTAATGAGGGGGCCTTAGATCGGCTCGCATCACCAGCCTCTACCGAGGCGGAATTAGTTTGATATGTGGAGATCACCTCAAGTTGTTTCTCGACTTAACCCTTAGTTGGGACTCGCTCCAGACTTCTTTTTCTTATTCTCGTTCGCTTTTGCTTCTCATTCCGCTTCGCTTCTCCTTCTTCTTCATCTTCTTTTTCTGCTACTTCGACTCAAAATTAGAAAAACTTAAGGACTCCGAAGGATGTACTTCTTTAGAGGGTTTTAAGTCATCGAAGCCTTGGATCTTCTTTCTAGGATGTGGCATATATGATCTTCTTGGCACTTGATCACCTCCTTGAGCTCAGTAATCTTCAAGTCTTGTATAGAGGCTTCGTTTGTACACAGTAGGGCGAGTTGTTGTTGTAATGTAAACATTGTTCCGTGGTCGTTTGATCGAAAAGTGGTCCACCGCACTCGGTTGTGACATAAATCGTGGTGGAAACAACCGTTAGACTCAAAGTTGAAGTTTACCAAATTTGGAAACAAACAACCCCGATACGGTGTCGAGTCTTATCTAGAAATGTTGCTTTTTTATCTTCTGGTCTTTAACGGCTACAAACTGGTTGCTTTTGCTTTTCAAAATAAGATTAAGATACTTTAATCAACCTTGAAAAAACAAATCAAATGGGTACTTAAAGTATAAAAATACTTTGGTCCGAGATTAGGTAAAGATAATAATTAATTCAACGTAACTAAGCACTTAATTATCTTTAGCCTAAATAAATGAAATTTTTGCGTCTAATATTCATTAGGTTGAAATTCTATGTTGAGAAAAAATTTTAAATGATCAAGCTAATAAGAATGAATAGTCAAAATGCATAAACTTCATCAAGTAAATAATTTCATTCAATAAACTCGACTTGGAAAGGACAATTAACATTATAATTCATTTTAGTTTAAACACTATGTCAATACTCAGATTATGAAGTGTTTATGAAGTTATTTACTTATGCCATTGTTCTCGGTTCGTCTCGAGTGGGTTAAAAACACGATTAATGCGTTATACTCAACGAGATGGTTTATGAATGGGTCGGACACAATTGAAAACTTAAAGATGAGCTTTTCAAATTCTTAGAATGACTTGATAGCAAAACCATAGATAGTTAGAGAGAGAGTTACACCTGAGTCTTTAATCTCCCCTTGTTGATTGAAGACATTCCATACTTAAAATTCAAGCTAATCGGTTCGGAAGGTTAAGTTTTCATTGTATATTGATCGGAGAAAAAAATTATTAAACAACTCAGCTTATATCATATATAAGTTAGAGTAGGCTTCTTGAGATTAACAGAGCATACATGTCACGGAATTATGAGTTGTGATGAAATATATTAAAGTAAATAAGAGAGATATCTCATGTATGCTAAGAAATAAAACATTTCATTAAAGGTTACAAAATATTACATAGATATTAAAAAAACTTAAACAAACAAAGAACTCCCTTGAACCAAACATCTCTTTCATTTCTATCTTTTCTCTCCCCTTATGCATTTCATCAAACTAAAAATAGGGAGGGATTAACAATAAAGTACAAAGGTGTTGGACGAGAAAAAAAATTGAAATGAAGTGAGAGGTTCGAGTAGTTCCAGTAGAAGTAGAAGAGTGAGGTCGATGTCTATGCTCGTAGCCTTGAGTAAAGGTAGGTGGGTGAGGAGGAAAGAGCAAGTGGCGGATAAGGAATCTGAATTATCCTCCTACGAGACAGAGGTAGGTCATCCTTTGGTTCTTCTTCTTGTGAGCCCTCAGCCTACTGCAATCGGAGGTTGTTGAACTAATGAGGGGCCTTAGACTGGCCTACATCGCTAGCCTCTTTTGAGGCACACTTGGTGTGATACGAGGAGATCACCTCAGGTTCTTTCTTTGCTTGGCCCTTAGATAGGATTGCTCCAGCTTTCTTTTTCTTCTTCTCCTTTTGCTTCCGGTTCTCCTTTTGCTTTTTCTTCCTTTTCTTCTTCTTCTTCTTCTTCTTCTTCTTCTTCTTCTTCTTCTTCTTCTTCTTCTTCTTCTTCTTCTTCTTTGCTGCTGTCGCTTCTTCCGACACGTAATCATAAGAACTTGAGGACTCCGAAGGATATACTTCTTAAGAGGGTTCCGAGTCATCCGCAACCTTGGATTTGATCTTCTTGGAACTTGATCATCTTCTTTAGTTCAAGCAACTAAGGCTTGACACCGATCAATCCGAATCCGAGCTTTGCTCTAGAACTATGTCAGAATAAGCATGAAAGCCTAGGGCAGCAAAATGAAGCAATCTGTTCCAGAATGAAAGGGAAGAGGTCAACCTAAAACCCTTAAGGATATCTTAGAGAACCTTAAGCACTTTGCTTTTAGGGTACTCTTTGGATGGATAACAGGAAAAAAAGAAAGTTTGCATAAGATTGAAGTAGAGAAGTTTGGCTTCATATGTCATATGAGTCACAAAAAGGTTTTTCCGGACTGAGGGATCGTTTTAAGTATTTATCAATGAAGTCATCAGTGACTTCATTGAAGGGAATAGGATTGGAATTGAGAGAAAGACACTTCACATGGAAGAGCTTGTGAAGTAGAGAAAGATTGATGCTCATAACTTTCTCTTGGACAACCGAACAGATCACATTATCTCTTGATGTAATATGAGAAAAGAACTCGATGACGAATTCTGCATAGATGTACTCATAGAAACGTAAGTACTTGAAAGTACCTATTTTAAGGGTATATTTGATTCAAGAAAACGAAGTTTTGGGAAAAATTTGTCGTCAATAAAAAGTGTTGAGTCAGCATGAGTTTTGGATCATCCGAGGCAGGGGCTTTTCCCTTGCATTGGGGATTCTTAGGGTGAGTTGTTTTGGTTATGGGTCTCTTTGTGGTCGAACCACCTTCCATCATTGAATCTCTTTTAGTCATAGTGAAGAAGAGAGTGAGAGCGGTTTAGAATAAGAGAGTAAAGAGAGCGAGATGAATGAGAAAGAGAGAGAGAGAATTGAGTGCGAGAGTGTTTAAGTATGAGAACAAAGACATAAAAATGAGTGCAATAAATATCAAAGTGAATGAAATAAAATGAAGTGGTGTTATTTATAGAACTAACGTATTCATTGTACGAACACCTTCTCGACTCAGCCCTCGAAGCAACGATTAGCGGACCGTTGAGTCTTCTAGAGTGTAACGGCTAACTACTGAAACTGCTTCCCTCGAACGGCTAGTTTTCAAAACTCGTTTAGTGCCGGACAGAGAAAAGAGATTTTCGAAAACATTTCAGAGATTCTTCATTGATCTAGAGATGATACCGGAATTTTGATGTCCATTTTTCCTAATAAACTAAGTCCGACTCAAGTAAGTTGTTTGAGTGACTCAAACCATACTCGAAATTAATAACTAATAGCTTAGTCTCATTCTAAATCAACTAATCCATTTGTTATACTAAAAGCATGTAACAATCAATCTCATTCATGGAGTAAATGAGATAATCACGCCACTAACATGCCAAGTTCGTTCCTAATAAAGCAGAGCTGATCCTTACTTATCGGTTTGGTGAAAATATCAGCTAATTGAAATTTGGTAGGAATAAACTCAAGTTCAATATCACCTTTCCAAGAGTGGTCTCTCGGAAAATAATACATCACCTCAATGTGTTTCGTTTTTGACTCGCTGAACCGGATTATTGGTGATGCTGATTACACTTTGATTGTCACACTTGATTTGGATTGATGTGAATGACAGTCCAATATCCTTCAAGTGTTTCTTGATCTAGAGAATTTGAGCAAAGCAAGCTCCCTTTCTTATGCATTCAGCCTCAGCAGTTGATAGAGTAACTAAATTTGCATATTTGAATGCCGGGAGATGAGTGATTAACCCAAAAATTGGCATGCTCTTGATGTGCTCTTACTATCAACTTTATATCCAGCATAGTCAGCATCCGAGTATCCGAGTGAGGGTCGATCTCGAGTCCTCCGAATACTAGAGACCAAGTGTCCGAGTCCCTGTAAGATATCTAAAAATTCTCTTCACGGTTGTGAGATGTGATTCCTTAGGATTAGCTTGAAATCTTGAACAGAGGGAGACACTAAACATTATATCTAGCCTACTAGATGTGAGATAAAGTAAAGATCCAATCATACCTTTGTAGAGTTTCTAATCTACAACTTTACCTTTCCCATCCGAGTTAAGTTTTGTACTCGCTACTCATAGGTGTTGCTCCATGCTTCACATCTTATAGCTTGTACTTCTTGAATGACTCCTTGGTGTATTTTTATTGATGAACATAAATGCCATCATTTTTTTGCTTGGTTTGCAATCCGAGGAAGAAACTAAGTTCCGCCATCATGCTTATTTGGAAATCCTGTCTCATTAACTTAGAAACTCTTGGCATATAATTTCATTCCCATTGGTTTTTGTAAAAAGAGTTTTAGAAGTTTTAAGTCCAATTTTCTAAAAAACATAGTCTGACTCAAGTAAAGTTTCCGAGTGACTCGGAAAACACAAACAGATAATAACTCTTAGCTTAGTATCACTTGGTCAATTGAACTAATTGTTATTAAGACATAGATAAGAAACATGTAACACATAATCATGCAAGATAATTTCACATAGAAAAACACATAATCATGCATTTATCATTCTAAGTTCATTCCTAATAAAGCAAAACTAATTCTCGCTAAGTGGCTTAGTAAAGATATCAACTAGTTGAAGTTTTGTAGGAATTAATTTAAGTTCAATATCACCTTTCTCATAATGGTTTCTCAGAAAATGATACCGACCTCAATATGGTTTGTCTTTGAGTGCTGAACCGGATTCTTAATGATGCTAATTGGACTCGATTGTCACACTTGATTGGAATTGATTTGAATGAAAGTCCAAGGTCTTTTAAGTGTTGCTTGACCCATAGAATCCGACACAAGCATGCTCCAACTGCAATGTACTTAACTTCAGCAATTGATAGAGTAACCGAGTTCTCGCTTCTTTCGGTGCCAAGATATAAGCGATTGACCCAGAAATTGGCATGCTCTTGAGGTGCTCTTTCTATCAACCTTGTATCTAGCATAGTCAGCGTATGAGTATCCAATGAGGGTCACTTCGAGTCCCTTGAAAACCATAGACCTAGATTCCGAGTCCCTACAAGATATCTAAAAATTCTCTTCACCGTAGTGAGATGTGATTCTTTTAGATTAGCTTCGAATCTTGCACACAGATGTACACTAAACATTATGTCCGGCCAACTGGATGTGAGATGTAGCAGAGATCCAATCATACCTAGATAGAGTTTCGATCTACTGCTTTACCTTTTTGTCCGAGTCCAGTTTTATCGTCGCTACTCATTGGTGTTGCTGCATGTTTTGAATCTTGAAACTTGTACTTCTTCAAGCAACTCCTTGGTATACTTAGATTGGTGCACATAGATCCCATCTTTCCCTTATTTGATTTGTTGACCAAGGAAGAAATTGAGCTCTCCCATCATGCTTATTTGGAATTCTTATCTCATTAACTCGAAAAATCTCGACAAAGATTTTCATTAGTAGCTCAAAAATTATATGATCAACACAAATCTGAACAATAAGAAAGTCTCTCCCTTGGTTTTTATGAAAAGAGTTTTGTCAATTTGACCTCTTTTGAAATCATTTTCAACCAAGAAACTGCTAAGTCTTTCATACCAAGCTCTAGGAGCTTGTTTAAGACCATAAAGAGCTTTTTGCAATTTGAAAACATGATTTGGAAATTCTGAGTTTTCAAATCTAGGGGTTGCTCAACATAGACTTCTTTTTGAATGAAACCATTCAGAAAAGCACATTTGACATCCATTTGATATAATTTAGTATTCATGCTTGATGCAAATGCAAATAGGATTATAATTGCTTCAATCCTAGAAATTGGTGCAAAGGTTTCCCCACAATCAATTCCTTCTTCTTCATTGTAACCTTGAGCCATAAGTCTAGCCTTATTTCTGACTACAAACCCATCCTCATCAAGTTTGTTTTTGAAAACCCATTTGGTTCCTATGAGTGGGTGGTCGGAAGGTCGTTTGGTCGAGCCCAAACTTGGTTTCTTTCTAATTGATTAAGTCCCTCTTGCATGGCCTCTACCCATTCAGGTTCACTTAGGGCCTCTAGTGCATTTTTGGGATCGAGTTAATGATAGAAATGCAGTGAATGCACATAGAGTTTGCAAAGAAGAATGAGTTCTTACCCCACTGTTGATGTGAGACAAGATGTTTTCGAGTGGGTGACTTGAAGCATTCTCGAGCTGATCCGATTGAATTGGTTGATCTTCGAGTGATCCGATCTAATTGAGCTTACTCATCTGATTGACTCTCAACATTTTGAGCTGGCTCCAAAACTGCTTCAATCCGAGTCATGGTGTTATGAGCTATCCCATTCTAAGTTGCTTTTCCTTGACTCCATCTAAGCTCAGCTTCAGTATGATCATCTTCATCTCGACCGAGTTTCGGCTCCGAGAATGTTGACTCACCGGTTTTTCCCTGGTCTATCTCATGAAAAACAACGTGGATGCTTTATTCCACTTTGTTAGTTCTTTTATTGAAAATGCTATATGCTTTACTTGTGAGATGAGTAACCCGGAAAGATACCTTCATCTTACCGAGCATTAAACTTGGTCGAGGTGATCCTTACTATTATTGTGAACAAAACACTTACATCCAAAAGATTTGAAGTATGTCTGGGTCCGATGAGGCACTTGTTCGGTGTGTAGTTTGTCTGTGTTAACCGCCTCAGCCCAAAAATAGTATGGCAAATCATGTTCAATCATCATTGTCGTACCTATTTCTTCAAGAGTTCTATTCTTTCTCTCCACGACTCCATTCTCGTTGAGGTGTTTTGGGTGTTGAGAGGTTGTGGAAGATACCATTCTTATAGCGTAAGTCCGCAAATTCCGAGTAATCTAACTCCCTTCCATGGTCGGTTTGAATTCTTCCGATCTCGAGTCCGAGATCAACTTGAATTTTCCTCGCAGAGCTTGCTCGAACTCTTTAAAAGCTTCATTTTTGTGCTTAAGAAAAAACACCCACATAAATCGTGAGTAGTCATCAATAATTACAAGTACATATGATTTACCTCTCGAGACTCTTTATAGGGATTTCACCATATAAATCCATACGCAACATTTCAAGCACTTTGAATGTGGAAACAGCTTTCAGAGATTTGAAAGATGATCCGACCTGTTTCCTTTTCGTGCATGCTTCACAAATTTTATCTTTCTTAAATGCACAGTTAGGTAATCCTCTGACTAAACCATGAGATGCAAGCTTTTTGATAATGTGCATGCTAACATGACCTAGTTTACGATGCCATGTCCAAGAATTATCATGCGGAGATGCTTTTAAACAAGATAAATTCTTACTAGGGTAAGAAAGAGGAATAGTGTAGGTGTTAGCCGATCTCTTACCCGATAGCTTAGTCTTTTTGGTAGTTGCATCGAAATATAATAATTGGTCCGAGTGAATCTTACCTCTTGACCTTTGTCACACAGATTGAGAGATGCTGAGTAGATTGTACTTTAATCCCTTGACAAGATAGATTGGGTTGACCAGGTTGTCTCTTTTTCTAATCTTGCTTATTCTAACTATCTTGCCCTTACTCGTCATCTCCAAAAGTGACTTTGTCTCCCTTGTAATCTTCTAACTCGGAAAATAATCTTGAATCTCCCGACATGTGGCATGAGCATCCCCTGTCTAGGTACCAGTGACCTTTTGTCCTTTTTTGAGTTACCCGCAAGTCGAAATGTACTAACCCTTCTCACTTCCTCTAACGAACCCAAGTAACTCTCTTTACCGTGGTCCTTTTCGAGGAAGAAGACTCTTGGGAACCAAGATTTGAATTACTTTGGGTTTGGTATGATTCCGAGTCTTCCTTTTAGAATGCTGAGTCTATGTCTCTCACTACCAAAAATCATCAAATTTCCCACTATAATTGTCCATCTGAAAAATCATAGTAGAAAAATTTTCACTTGTTTTTCCACTACTTTATTTTTTTCACTAATTTCCCACCATTATATTTTCAATGAAAAATATCCCACTAAACTCCCTTTGATTTTCCACCACCACATATTTTCACAATTTTAATTTTTATTTAAAATTTATTTCCTTCTAATTTCCCATTAACATTTATTTATCCGAATTTCCCAGTGTTTTTCTTTTTTAATAGCAGCTCTTTCTCCCGAAATATTTCACTAGTAAATTTAATTTTTCAATTCCCACCAAATGAAAATTTTGGTGAAGTGTGTCTTAAAAAAATTTATCAAAAAAACGTAACCAAATTGAGAATCATACCATAGCATGCGTGTATACCGCTAGGCGGCAAATAATTAACCCAAATGTGTACTTTCTCTCCTGTCACATCCTCGTCTCATGCACCCCCGAGCCCGAACCCTACTCACGCCCGGATCCAAGTGTCCGACCTCTCCGCAACCATGCCATCTGTTTCCGGAACTCATTGCCACTTGTTTCCGGGAACTCATTGCCGCCGTTACTCCGAGTGGTTGACGATCGACGACTCTCTATGTCTCTCCGAGGAAGAGTCGGAGACTTACGCTAGCCGCTTTACAAGTGTTTCGATTCTAGGTTTTGGGTTCCATCGGCTCAGTAACCCTACTACCATCTCTCGGGAAGTCATCGTCACCGTCACTCCGGTGGGCGAGGATCACCGACTCTCCGGGTGTCTTCGAGGAAGACTCTGAGACTTACGCCGCCGCCTTTAGAAGTTCGGGTGTTTTGATTCTGCGTTTTGGGTTCCACCATCTCCGTAAGCCCGCCATCGTCTCCGGAAAGTCATTGCCGCCGTCACTCTGGTGGTTCACGGTCGACGGCTCTTCGGGTCTCTCCGAGGAAGACTCGGAGATTTACGCGTACCACTTTTACAAGTGTTTTGATTCTAGGTTGGGTTCCACCGTCTCCACAACCCCACCACTATCTCCGGGTACTCATCGTCACCGTCACTCAGGTGGCCTTTTTTGACAGACTCTGGGTGTCTTCGAGGTTTTGTGAAGCTTTTGCTTCGGTAAGTTTTGGTATTTCAACCCCTTTTTTCAATTATTTTTTCTTAAATTTGTTTGCGAATTGATGGCTTTGATATTGTGTTATGTAAAAGCCTCTATTTTACCTTGTCTTCTGTTGCTAATTGGTGGCTTAACGTTTGACATGTTTAGTTATGAGAATTTGTTATTTTTCTTTGGTTTTGAGTTATATTTATTTTTGAAGTAAGGGGTTAAGAATCATTGTGGGAAGCAACTAATCTTTTGAAAGTTGGGATTTTGTGGTACCCCTTGTCTCTTCCTCGTTAGCCATACTAGACAACTCCTATTGGAAAGGCCTCGCGAGTAAGAAATAAGTTTAGAGTTTATAAATGTTAAATTTACCATTAGTTTCTTATATATGGTGGATTAATTTCACGTTTTATATTTATATTTTTATTAAAAGCGCTTCTTTCTCAATTTATTATGAGCACTTATCATTAACACTGTACATAATCTAACACCACCAAATATCATTCAACACTATTTAGTACAGTTTAGCTTTACAGTTTAGCTTTATTGGTACTATTCAATATCCTAGATATGGTGAAGAAATTATCTTTATATTGGCTATGTGGCTTAGCATTAATAAAATTTCACTTTCTATTAAAAGAAAAGTACCATTTAGTTATGCTCAACTCTATTCATCATTATTCATTACTAGTGATAAGTTGAAAAAAAACATTCAAAAGGCCTTTTTGCATTTATTAAATGCTATTTTGAGATTGAAGTTAGTCGAATGTTTTTAGTCATTTCTTACTATTTTTTAGTAGGTAGAAAATAGAATTAGGGAGGGGGTTAGCGACTTACACATTTAGGGCAAATGAGGTGAATGTTTTTGAAGGAGAGGACTTTTAGGTTTAAGAATGTTCTATGTTTAACGAAATAGAAAATTTTGGAGTGGGTAACATTATGTGGGTTAGTGTCTAAGATGCAATGCAAGTGAAGGATCATGAATGCCAATGGTAAAGTTTGACATGTAGCTATAATTTGAGCCTTTTGATGATCTCGATGACCGGAAGTGACCATTTTTGTCCATGGTTCTCTCACCGAATGTCAAAACTGAAACTTTTTTTATAGAGAGAACGAACTAAGGAATCGAACAAAGAACCATTGAAACTGCTATGGCAGTTATTTTTGCATGTTATTTTGGTTTCCTATGTTCCCTCTCTTTATATTGTGCTAAATTGTAGTGCAGAAACCGATCTCTTTCATATGCTTTATATACTTAGGTCCTTTAGGTCATTGGTTGTGCAGGTATGGACCAAACTCAATCTGTCCCAATCAAGAAAGTGTGAAAGAGTAGACCACCGCGTTATCTTTATCCGTCGCTCCTTTTATTTCCAACCAGATTCCGGATAAGTTTTATGGAGTTTGTGTGGAGATGTAGTTCTTTTTCCAGATTAGTTGGCCTAATGTTAACATTTAGACACTCTCTTTCCGAGTTGGGGTTGTATTGTAAATTTTCATGCGCTCTATATTGACCTTGCAACGAAGAGAACACATATTGAAGTGCTTAGTACAACCTACTCTTTTAATCATCAAACTTCCGTTTACTACATATATGCTACTTACTCATGTTCTATCAATTTTGTGTCTTGTGTTAAGAAAAGGTTATAAACGGGGTTGCCAAGTTTTGCACCTCTTATGGTTCCATTACAATGTGGGCGGATAAGTTGAAAATGCTGATCGTTATGAATGTATGTATGCTTTCATGTTCATTGTATTCACTTTAGCCCAAAATTTGCTGCAAGCTATTAGTGTAGCCTCACAATTGGGGATAGTCAAGATTCTAGTTTTGTTCTTTATGTAATGCTTCTATGTAATTTGATCATTATTTTGTCATCCTTAAGAATCTTTCAAAATTCTCCGTACTAAAGGAATATATATATATAGGCGAAGATTTGAGTTTCTTAACCCCTCCATGGCTCCCCTTCCCCTCCCCCACCTTCTTTATGCCAAGAACCATTTAGATTGTTTTAAGTTGTAATGCATCATTGATTGGACTCCGGTGTGTGGCCGTTGAGTTGTAAACTCCGAGCGTGTGGCTCGTCGAGTTATATTATGATTTTCATGTAGGATTTTAAGGTTTTAAGCCTATGGAATAGTTCATATTACAAATGGAACTCGCCGAAATGTTAAGAAAATTTTCAAACTCCTTTGGGAAACTACCTTTATCACCTTAAGTTAGAATTTGAAAGCCAAACCAGCACTTGGAAGAGCCTTGGGATAAAAGGGTCAATATTGGGCTATGTATGTTTTTACAGCTTTACATTTTCATCTTATATTAAAAGGGTCAATACTCGAACAATCTTGCACATGTTTTTTTAAGTTTACATGTAGTTGATTCCTTTGCAATCTATGTTGTTATGCAAATCATTGCAGATTGAACATACTATAAAGTTGGGTGATTTACCGAGGTCTTAGTTATTCATCAATCAAGCATAGGTAATTTGCATTTTTTAAAAATTCTAGTCACTTATATTGATATAACTATGCTAAATCATGATTACTATATTAATTATATATTGTGATTGTTATGTGGAAGAATTATTTAATGGCTCTCTTTGGTCGTCAATATGTCGTTTCTTTATAATCAACTCTTATATGCCCTATCTTGAAGTTATGAGTTAAGCAAAGCTATTATTTCTTTCTTTATGTACATGGATTTTAATGCAAAATTCACTTATGTTCTCAACTTTTTCATTGTTAACTTATTATTTTTCCGGTTTTTCCATCTTGTCTTCCTTGTACTAATATAGGTACTTATGACCTAGTAATTGTATAAATGTTATTATTGTCATTGTTGTTTTCTTGGAAAAATATTAACAAACTATTTATTTAATTGTATGGCACAGGATATGGAAAAACCCGAACATCATAAATGGATGACTAATAGACTAATTTTGGGTCGTAACGGGTGTACTCATGAATTTATTAGAGGTGTACAAGAGTTTGATGCTTTTGCAAGGCTTCAACCTGTGTATCTAAGGGAGGGTAAATATAGATGTCCTTATTTTAAGTGTAAGAACAAATATTTATTAACCACGTAAGAGGTCAATGTTCATCTTTATAAGAGGGGTTTCAAACATGCGTATTGGTATTGGACTTCACACCGGAGGTTGAACCTACTAGGGATGTTAACATGCTACATACTTCTTCTAATGTACATGTGGACCATAATCATAATGATGTGGTTGATAGATTTGAAACAATGGTCGACGATCTTAAGGAATCACGTCAAGAAGATTGTGAACCTCCAAATCCAAATGCCCGAGCAGCTTTTATGACAAGGTTAATGCAGCTCAACGACCCTTGTGGCCTAGATGTCATACTTATATAGAGTTGTCTATGGCTCTTACAATGATGAGTATTAAGTCCGATTATAATATGTCCGATATTTTCTTTGATGAAGTAGTTCAACTTATCAAAGAGGCATGTCCCCCAACAACTATGTTCTTTTTAATTTCACCGAGGCTAAGAAGTCCGTGAAAAAAACTAGGTTTAAGTGTCATTAAAATTGATTCTTGTCTCAATGGCTGCATGCTCTATTTTAAGGATGATGAATCTTTGGAGAAATGCAAATTTTGTGATGCACCGAGATGGAAAGAGCATAACTCAAGTAAGGGAATCGTAAAAGGGTTTCCTTTGCAAAGATGCATTATTTTCCTCTCATTCCCACACTACAAAGATTGTATGCATCTCGGAGTTCTCGCTGAACATATGAGGTGGCATCATGTTAGTTAGAGAGAGGAAGGGGTAATGTGCCACCCATCTGATGGGGAAACTTGGAAAAAATTTGATCAACTCCATTCTAATTTTGCTTCGAGACTCGTAATGTTAGATCGGGATTATGTTCAAATGATTTTACACCATTTGGTCAAACTTCTAAGACTTATTCATGTTGGCCAGTCATTGTCACTCCATATAATCTTCCTCTAGAAATGTATATGACAACACCTTACATGTTTTTAAGTTGCATAATTCCAGGTCCAAAGAACCCTAAGGGTAAAATTGATGTATATTTACAACCCTTGATTAATGAATTGAAAATTTTATGGGATGGTATCTTGACAAATGATATCTCAAAGAGGTAAAACTTGCAAAATGAGGGTTACATTACATTGGACAATTAATGACTTCCCTGCAGATGGTATGTTGTCCGGATGGAGTACTTATAGAAAATTAGCATGTCCAATATGTATGCACAAGTCAAAGGCTTTTGGTTGGGGAAGGGAGGGAAAGCATCATGGTTTGATTGTCATCATTGTTTTTTTCCTATGCATCATTCATTTAGAGGGAATGTAGACGAATTCAAGAAGGACAAAGTTGATAGAAGTAGACCTCCTAAGCGGTTGACAGGTGAACTAATATGGAAACATGTCCAACAATTGCCCACTATTATTGAGAATATTGAATTGGAGGTAAAGGGGTTTGGTGAGAACCATAATCGAACCAAAAGGAGTATCTTCCGGGAGTTACCATATTAGGAGACGAATTTGTTGCGTCGTAACCTTGATGTTATGCACATTGAAAAGAACTTTTTGATAATATATTCAACACAGTCATGGATGTTAAAGATAAAACAAAAGACAATGTGAAGGAAAGGATGGACTTAGTGGAACATTGTAGACAACTAGAGTTGTAGCTTCGTGTTGGTCCGAATGGCAAGGTTATTAAGCCTAAAGCAAACTTTACATTTACACTAGAACAGAAAAGACCCTTGTGTGAATGGGTAAAAGGGTTGAGAATGCCATATGGGTATGCTTCTCACATGTCCAATTGTGTTGATATGCGTAATGTTACATTATCGGGGATAAAAAGTCATGATTGTCACGTGTGTATCAAATCTTTACTTCCAACGGCCTTTAATTCATTACCTAAGTGTATATGGAAGCCATTGGCTGAGTTGAGTCAGTTCTTTAGAAACTTATGCTCAATTTTTTTACAGGAGGAAAAGTTATTTAAAATGGAGCGAAATATCCCTATAGTTCTTTGTGAATTGGAACGCATATTTCCTCTAAGGTTTTTCAATGTAGTGGAGCATTTACCTATTCATTTGCCACAAGAGGCACTTATTGGGGGTCCTATTCAGTATGGATGGATGTATTCTTTTGAGAGGTAATTGAGAATTTACATATATTGGTTATAAGATTAAATTACTTGTGATTTTATTAACACATTTTGTTTCGATTTCTTGGAAAGCTTAAGAAAATGGTAAAAAATAAAGCTCCTGTTGAAGGCTCTATATGTGAGGCGTATTTGTACATGGAAACTACTTATTTCTGTTCATATTATTTTGAGTCCAATGCACCATCTATGAGAACTAGATGCAGATCGAAACGAATATGAACTCAACAACGACTAATTTTAACCGACATTGTCCGTTTTTGAACTACTAGGTCATTATGTGGGTAAGAAAGGGAAAGGGTAATCGAGTGAGCGAGAATATAAAGCTGCCCACTTGCACATCTTGTTAAATTGCAATGAGGTTGAACCTTATATAGAGTGAGTATAACATGCATTACAAAAGTCAAAAGTAAAATTATTTAGCTCATTACTCACGTAGGTAAGAATACAGGTTCTTTAAACAACAAAAACGGAGATCATGTTCATTTATATCTCGATGAGGATTTAGATGGATTAATTGCAAATGAATTTATACCATGGTTTAAGGATAATGTAAGTTTCCTTATGATTAAACATAAATAGTTTAGAGAAATACTAAAGCATAACATATTAATCATTGTTACATCTATTAACTTTATGTTGTCTTTTTTGATATAGTTTAAACAACTTCAGCTAGGATGAATGGATTGTTATCCATACTTATATCAAATACCTATGGGTCCTTTGAAAGTTATGGCTACATATCCTATTTACTTTGTTAATGGCTACAAATTCGACACTCATGAATGGAGTAAAGGGAAAACAACCATTAATTGTGGAGTATGTGTCATAGGGACGGGTGAAGGGGATTATGAAAATGAATATTATGGACTCCTTAAAGAGGTGATTGAAATAGAATATCCAAGAGAGCCGGTTAAGAGGTGTGTCTTATTCAATTGTGAGTGTTATGATACTACTTTAAATCGTGGCATGAGAGTGCACAACCGTTATGGAATAGTTGAGATTCGACATGATAGACGATATAAAAAATATGATCCATTTATATTAGTTGGAGTTGCAACCCAAGTTTATTATATATCGTATCCATAAAAAACTAGGGAGAAATTACATTGGTGGGTTGTCATCAAAACTAAACCAAGGTCTAGAGTGGATAATCAATATATGTTGCCGCTTGCATTTCAAAAGGAGAACATGTCTAACGTGAATGCTATAGTAGAGCATGATGTATCAATTCCAAACTTGCAATATGATAATGGATATTATGAAGATCTTTACATTAACATACTTGATGTACTTGAAGCACCGGAGGAAAAGGAGGAGGAGGAGGAGGAGGAAGAAGAGGAGGAGGAGGAGTTTGAGGATTTCATTACCGATGAAGATGAGGAATTGGAAGATGAAATGTGTGTTGACGAGTGTGAGTAAGAAGATGAGTAGTTATGCTTCAATTTTATTTTAAACTTGTGCTATTTGTGTTATAATGTTTGTTTGGATTATTATCTTCTTTATTTTGTATGTAAACACTTTATGGTGATCATGTATTTTTAATGAATATTATAGTATTTGTGCTTTAATTTATTTGTTATGGCTTTTGTTAAACTTATTATGGTTTATTTGAGCTAGACTCATTATGGTTTATGTGAGTAAGCTTGCATATGTTTTTTAAGTTAATGTGTCAGGTACTTCGGGAAAGGTCTAACTAAGGGAGGGTCATAAAATCTTTTAGCTAAGAAGTTCCATATGAAGGCCTACCGATTCTACATCAAATCCTAGCCCGATCCTTAATTATTCTTCCACCCTCCAAAATTCATAGTCTAGTCAATTCTCTTCCCCAAGAATCTCAATTCCAATATTTATCCTAATGAATTACCACCGGAGAATGTGCAACCTCCGTATAACCTTTCTTCAACTCCGACACCGGAAAGTCCTCAAAGTCGAGATCCTACTATGGAACCGAATATGGCTAGAAGAGGAAAAACTCAGATTTGGCCTGATGGCAACAGGTAAGAGTACACTATGTTTCTAATTTAATTTAAGTAAATGAAAATTATGGGTATAGTATTGTTAATATTCATCTTGTCTTTTGTAGATTATTTTGTCCGGAGTATCATGGAAAGATAGTTCGACAAACTACCGAAATCTTCAAAGGAAAATTTGATGCTCGCATATTCTGAATGGGGTAAAGTTCCTAAAGAAGTTCGTGATTTCTTGTTCAATGAACTCAAGGCAAGTATCTAATGAACTCATACAATATAATTATATTATGCTTTTTCATTTTTTGTTGGAACACCTTGCTTCTTTCTTTCCTAACTTGTAACACCTTGTATGAATACTCCTATTTCATAATATAATTAAGTACCTTACTGCAAGTTCTCTTCCTTATTGATTCATGTTTCACGAAACACTATTGGTGGGGGATTATTATGACGTGGGTATTAGAGAAATCTTTCAGAACGTGGTGCTGAGTCTTTAAAGCAAACATTGAAAGAGATTCGAAAAAACCTCGATAAGTGTCCGACATGGCTTGATTAATCTATTTGGAACGAGTTATAGGCATATTGGAATAAAGATTCATTCAAGAAAAAGAGTAATAGTTCAAAGTTGAATTGCACGTCAACAACTTGTGTTGGTTCGTCTGTCCATGCGGGTGGCTCCATTCCAGCTAATGTGCATAAGAAGAAAATGGTTAGTATTTATTCCAATTGTTTGTTTCTTGTATGTCTCATTTCAATTTGTCCGTTTCCTAATTTATTTCATTGTTTCATATTGTTCGTTTCCTAATTTGTTTCATTTTTCCGTGAATTGAAAATTAGCCAATTATTTTGTTAGATTGATATAGGGGAATAGTTAATCTGCGAGCAATTTATATCTTCGCCTCTATCAAACCAAGGATAGCAAATGGGTCAATGATAAAGTGGCATCAGCTTATGTAAGCTATGATGTTTTTTAAAATTTCTCCATTGTACTTTATATAACTAACTTGCAAATGAAAATTTGGCTTTAGGGGAAGTATGTGCAAAAGCTCTTCGAAATCCAAAGTGCACAATCTACTTAAGCCTCGGTTGACGATTCTAGCTATCCTGCCCAAGTCAACCGTCTTTTGATGAACAAATGAAAATATGGATTGATGCAAATGGGTTGTCGAAGCGGGATTGTGTGTGCGGGTTTGGACAAGAAGGAAACTCTTATGGAAACTCTTCCACCCAAAATCGTGGTAAGGCTCCTCTTGTACGTGATATCGTTGCCACATTAGTTGATGAAAACAAATGACAAAAGATTGAACTAGATAACCAAACGATGGCTTTAGATGATCCGGAAGCAAAATTGAAAGTAGAACAAGCCGAAGGAAGAAACAATCCAAGAAAGTTCACAAATGTGTGAAGGCTATCGAAACTATACGGACTCCAAATGTTGGAATGGTACTCGCTTATGAAGACCCTACATCCTAGCATTCCGGAACCTAGAGTGGTGCTAGAGTCATCAAATGATAGTGAAAATGATGGTGAACGTGATCATTTAAATGTTTACGATGTTAGTTAGGGTGTCATTACCGAACTTTTGGTTGTATTTCAAAACTTTTGGTTCTAACATTAGTGATGTATATGCATGGTTATATATATTGGTAAAAGTGTTTGTGGTTAAACCTATGGATGTATATGCATGAATGTTAAACATTATTGCTTGCTTGGCAATATAGTTTGTTAGTTTTGGGTTATTTTTATTAAATATGGAGATGTATACTACTATCATGGAGCAGTCCATCGAATTGTTTAATGTTGGACATGTTGTGTACAAATTTTAGTGCTACTACTAAGCAAGATGTGTGGTTAAATTATGGAAATTTTTTGACTATTTTAACACTAAATCTATGGTGGATATTTTCCCACTATATGTAATACGAGTGGAAAATTTTTGACTAAAAATCTTGAGTGAAAACATTCCCACTCGTATTCAAAACAAGTAAGAACTTTTCCACTCGTAGTAAATTCAGTGGGAAATTGTCCACCATGGTGAAAAAATTTCGTGGAAAGAGAAATAATGGATAATAGTGGAAACATTTCCCACCGAGAATGAAAAAGTGGGAAATTGCAATTACCCCCTTACTTTTACACACTCGTCATTCTCGGTGGCAAAACAGATGGGAAATTTCATTTTTCCCTAAAGATTTCATTTTTCCACTTGATTTACAGATGGAAAATTTGATGATTTTTGGTAGTGTCTTTCTTTTGAAAATCTTTTCTTTTATAAACAGTGGAGATTGCTTTCTCCTGTAGACTGTTCCGGGCTCGGTCTTCCTTTCATTCTTATGAATGGGACCGTGCTCTACCTTCTTGAACTTCACAGTTCTCGAATCCTTTCTAAAAATATCTGACTAAGAATTAGATTCATACTCTTTGTTAAAACCAAGTCCTTCCTTTCTGAAGGAGAAACATTGAGAGCCTAAAAGCATGTCTAGGTTTTTCTTACCTTGAGTAAATTTTAAAACAAGTTCTTGAGACTCTTTGAGCTTTTGTTTCGGATGCTCATTTTCTCTTCTAAGTGTCTCGGACTCACTCTCATTAGTTTGAGTACTAGTCTTGAGTTCTCTTAGAGTAAGTCTCAGCTTTTCTAATTCATTTTTCAAACCAATGCTCTCAAGGTGAGAGACTAAAGTTGTTTTTTGAATTGAGAAGAATCGAATTGGACTTTTCTTTCAATATTTAGCTAAATCAACTTTGGATAGCTTAAGAAAGTATTCTATTACCTCTAGAGGATTTGTCTCCTCGGTGTATGAGTTGTCGGACTCGACTCAATTTCCGCTTCTAAGTCCGATAGTGTCATCAAACACTTTGAGTCGTCTTAGTCTTCATCTTCTTCGGATGAGTCTTTATCACTCCATATGGCCATCATAGCCTTCTTCTTCTTTCTATCCCTCTTTCTCCTTGGACAGTCTTTGACTATGTGTTCTTTATCGCCACATTCAAAATAGCTAGAGTTCTTAGTTAAAGATAACTTTGTAGGGGAGGAATGTTTACCTTTTCAATCCTTCTTATCTTTCTTGTAGAACTCTTCCCTTCGCCTCTTATCCCATTTCTTGTGCTTCATGATTCTTTTGAAGCCTTGAGCAATGAGTCCCATGGGATCTTCTTCCGAATGTGAGGAACTCGGATTTTGTCCTTTGCTTTCCGAGGCCTTCAGCGCAATGTTGTTTTCGGTGTTGACCTCGGCATCCTCTTCTTCCGAGATGGATTTCATGGGTAAGTAGCTTCCCAATCGGTTTGTTTAGTTTTAGTTGAGAGTGATTTTGAGCTTCCTCAATGGCTGTCACCTTGGGACCCCATCTTCTCTTTGGTAAACTTCTTAGAATTTTTTTGCACATTTCTTCATGGGAAATCTTTCTACCCAGAGACTTGAGATTGTTTGTAATCTCGGTGAAGCGTATAAACATCCGAGTGATTTTTCTTCCGGCTCCATCTTGAACAACTCTTATTTATGAAGATATTAACTTATGTTCGCTTATCTCACTTGGCTTGTTCCATCATATGTGTTGACAAGAGTGTCCCACACATCTTTAGCCGTGTCACAAGTCGACACTCGTTGTACTCTTCCGAGCTGATAGCACACATCGGAATGTTCATCGCTTTGAAGTTATTTCGAACTTTTCGACTCTTTATTAGTGTACTCGAACTTCACTTTAGGCACAGGTCTTGTATCTTCCATCTTCATTGGAATGTAATATCCTTCTTGTATGATGTTCCAAACATCTTCATCGTTTCCTGCAGAAAGCATTCCATTAGCTTCTTCCAAGTGCACGAAATTTGATCCTTTGAACTTAGGTGGTCCGTTGGAAGATCTTCCTTCATCGAACTCCCGTTGTTCTCAACCGTTTGGATTGTGAGATCCTTTGTGAAAGGTCATGCTCTAATACGAATTGAAGGTTTGCACTTGGACAGTCTTAGTCACCCTAGGGGGTGAATAGGGTATGAGGAAATTTTGACAAACTTGGAAGATTAAGACTTGAAAAGAATAATCAAGACAATTTGAGTCTAGATTGGACTCGAAAAGTGTGAACTTAGATATACGTAGAGGGCAGAAAACCACGGCCAGTGCTAATCCAAGCACCAAGTCAAATCCACGATTTTGAATCCACAAAATACAACAGATCGACTCAATTAGAATTGCTCCGTTAAACAATTCCTTACAGAGTTTTCCTAGACTCGAAGTTCCCTTATCCGATCTAGTACTTCCTAATTGAGGTAAAGTTTACAGCTAGGGACAATTGAGCTGAGTTAACCCTTACAGCTCAGTCAAGGGACCTTACTCGGTTAGTAAGAAAGAGTATGTGACTATTTATAAGACTTTACAACTCAAAAGTAAGCATTACAAGTCGGGAGTTGTAAATAGAAGATTGAGTATGAATATAAAGACTTTGGCTTATGTAATGTGTATTGACAATAGTTCTAGCACGTCTCAGCAATCTTCCAGTCTTGAGAGTTGGCTTCTATTTATAGATGTCAAAGCCGATTAGTCGTTGTGACTATCTTCCGAATAGAAGTTCTTTATGACCGTTGTAACGGTTCTTTTGAGTCACTTGGAAAAGATCCGTTGAGATGTGAACATTGTACAACGGCTTTTTACTCCTAAAGGTGCTCCAATCAGCTGGTGGTGTCCGAAAAGTAAGGTAGAAACCACCGTTGAACATATCGTTGAAGATTTCCAGCTTTGGAAACATACAACCACGACATAGCGTCCGAGCCTTGTTCGAAGTAGAAAAACCTTGTCTCGCTGGTGAGTGACAGCTTGAAGCCGCTTACTTTTGTAATTCAAAAATAGGATAACCTTGTTTAGATAACCTACAAAAGTAAACAATTTTGGTTCGCAAAGTATAAAATACTTTGGTCCAAGATTATGCATAGATAATAATTTAATTAAGATAATTATGTGCAAAATTATCTTAGGCCTAGAGGAGTAGAATTTTTGAGTCTAATATTCATTACATTCAGAATCTATCGAGTCGAGTCTTAGGAACATCAAGTTATAAAGAAAATATCACAAGTATAAGTACTTGATCTAGACAAATAATTCTCGGACAAACATGTTGACTTAGAAAGATGAATTAATGCTATAATTCACTCAACTTCGAATACGAAGTCGAGCTTAGATTAAAAGTGTAAGAGAGATTGTTTGAACATGCCATAAATCTAAGTAGTGTCCGATCGACTCGAAACATTAGTGTGAGTTGATGAACAAAAATGTGTTTTCTAAGTCGGTTAGAATCGAATGAAAACATATGCAATAGTTCCCATATTGCCCGTAATGACTTTTAATCAAAACTTAGGAAGGATGAGGTTTGTACCGAGTCCTTGATAGTACTCATAATGATATGAATTTACAGATCCGAGTCTTCATGTAAGACAAAAACAAACTACTCCTTTTGACTTCCTCTTACAAACCTTGTAACAGTCTTCACTGTCATTCTTTTTACAGGAAAAGCACTTTTGGGAAACCAGATTTGAATAATTTTGGGTTTGGTCCGATTCTAAGTCTTCTTTCTAGAGAATTAAGTTTGTGACTCTTTTCTGTGAAAACTTTCTTTTTGTTAACAAGTGGAGAAGACTTTTTATTGAAAACTGGTCCAGGCTCAAGTCCCTTTTCTTTGTGAATGAATGGGACCATGCTCAGCCTTCCTAAACTTAACAGTTTTGGAATTAGTTTTCTAAGTTAGAGTATCACTTTGAGATTATTTGTTTACATCAAGTTGTTATGCTCTGATTTTCTATTCTTTAACTTGATCATCTTTAAGATTGAATTTGATGGAATTTTGAGTATACTGAATATTAGACTCTGAAAATTCCAGTTGTCTAGGCCTAATATAATTAAGCACTTAATTATTCCGATTAAATTATTATCCGTGGCTAATCTTGGACCAAATTATATTATACTTTAAGAACTAATGTGGTTTACTTTTGAAGACTCAGATTTTAACTCTATATATCTTATGAAAGACTCAGGTATAACTTCTAGCTCTCTTAAGTTTTGATTGCAAGTCATTATGAGCTTTATAGAAACTCATATCTAAGTTTTCATCTTTGTTCCGAGTGACTCGGATATCACTTCATTCTTTATCTTCTCTACTGAGGTATTCTAACCTACACAGAATCTACTTGAGCCATTGGATGATCAAATAATTCTGTTAACGCATCTTTCTAAGTACAAACTGTGTTTGCAAACTTAGAACCGAGTTATTCTCTACAGAGTTCGTCTAAGTCGCCTTATTGCTTCGATAATTATTTGCCGGATCAAGTTCACTTTTGCTGCTTGAATATTCTTCTACTTGATGCTTCTAGGAGTTATTCTTAGCTGAGTTTTAACCTATTTGATATTAAACTAAGAATATTTCACTCTTCTAGGCCAAAGATAGTTAAGCATTTAATTATCCTAATTTAATTATTATCTCGTGTCAAACCTTGGACCAAAGTATTATATACTTTGAGAACTAATGTGGTTTGCTTTTGTAGGTTATTCAAACAAAGCTAATCTATTTTTTGAATTTCAAAAGCAATTGGTTTCTAACTCGTTAAACACCAGCAGACAGCTTTAGCCAAATCCGGACAGGACTCGGACACCGTGTCAACGCCGTCTCGTTTCCAAACCGAAAAACTCCAACGCTAGGCTCAACGGTTATTTTCGCTTTGATTTTCAAAGAACAACAGTTGATTGGAACACCTTTTGGGGTAAATAGCCATTGCCCAACATTTACACTCAAACAGATCTTTTCCGAGTGACTTAGAAAGGCCCTTCGAACGGCTAGTGAAGATTTCGATCCGTAAACCGGACTCAACGGCTACTCTGCTCGGTCATCTATAAATAGAAGCCGCTTCACAAGACTTGAAGATTGCTGAAACCATTTGATCAATACACTGCCTAATTCTCTTAGTGCATTACTCATTCAATCTTCTACGTACAACTCCAAGTCTATACTTAATATTCTTATGAGTTGTAAAGTCTTGTAATCAATTACATAATTCTCTAACTTTATGAGTAAGGTCCCTTGACCGAGCTGTAAGTGTTAACTCAGCTCAGCTTGTCCCTAATAACAAAGGTTATCTCAGTTAGGAAGTACTAGATCGGATAAGGGAACTTCTAAGTCTAGGAAAACATCGTAAGGAATTGTCCAAGGGAGCAATTCGGTGGAGTCGATCCTTTGTATTTTGAGGATTCAAAATAGTGGATTCTACTTGGTGCTTGGATTAGCATATTCTGTAGTTTTTGCCCCAGGAGGGTTTCCATATATTTCCGAGTGTTTGCTTTTCCGAGTTCAATCTAGACTCAAACTCGTTGACTATCACTTGCTTAGCAAAATTTGTCTATGTTTGTTTGATTTCCCTCATTACCCTATTAACCCCCTCTAAGGTCACTTAGACTCTTTAGGAGCAAACCTTCAATTTGTATCAAAGCCTAGCTTTTCAAGAAGGATCCAACCATCCAAAGGTCTAAAGATCGGATGCCCGAGAATAGTGGAGAGTTAGATGAAGGAAGGTCATCCACCATACCGCCAAAGTTTAAAGTTTAAACCTTATGCACTTGGAAGAAACCGATCGAGTGCTTTCTGCTGGACAACGATGAAGATGTCCGGTACATCATCCAAGACGAAAACTACATCCTAATGAATATGGAAGGAACAAGATCGGTGCCTAAATACAAATTCGAGTACACCAATAAAGAGTTAGAGAAGTTCGGAAAGAACTTCAAAGCAATGAACATTCCGATGTGTGCTATCAGCTCGAAGAGTATAATAGAATGTGAGCTCGTGACACACCCAAAGATGTGTGGGACACTCTTGTTGACACATATGAAAGTACAAGCCAAGTGAAACAAGCAAAGATAAGTAAGTATCTTCACAAAAATGAGCTGTTCAAGATGGTCCCGTAAGAAAACATTACTCCGATGTTTATACACTTCACTGAGATTACAAATAATCTCAAGTCTCTTGGTAGAAAGATTTCTCATGAAAAAATGTGCAAAAAAATTCGGAGAAGTCTACCAAAGAGAAGATTGGGTCACAAGGTGACAGCCATCAAGGAAGCTTAGAACCTCTCTCAACAAAAGCCAAACGAACTAATTGGGAAACCGCTTACCCATGAAATTCACATGGAAGAAGAGGATGTCGAGGTCAGCATCAAAAAGAACATTGTGCTAAAGGCGTTAGAAAATAAAGGGGAAAGTCCGAGTTCCTCGGACTCGGAAGAGGATCTAATGGCACTCATTGCCCAAGGCTTCAAAAGAATGATGAAGCATAAGAAATGGGAAAAGAGGCCAAAAGAAGAGTTCTACAAGAAATATAAGAAGGATAGAAAAGGTAAATATTCTTCCCCTTCAAAGTTATCTCTAACTAAGAACTCTTGCTATTTTAAATTTGGCAGCAAAGATCACATAGTCAAGGACTGCCCAAGGAGAAAGAAGGATAAAAAACAGAAGAAGGTTGTGATGGCCACATGGAGCGATGAAGACTCATCTAAAGAAGATGATGATTCCGATGACTCATAATGTCTAATAGCACTAACGGACTCGAAGCCGAGTCCGAGTTAGATTCCGACAACTCGGACACCGAGGAGACAAGTCCCCAGGAGGTACTTGAATACTTTCTCAAGTTCTCCAATGTTGATTTGGCTAAATATATCTACACCTTTGGAAGAAAAGTCCTATTCGATTATTCCGAATTTAAAGAACAACTTGAGTCTCTTACTTTTGAGAGCGATTGTTTGAAAAATGAATTGGAAAAACTAAATGTAACTCTAAAGAACTCAAGACTAGTACTCAAGATAATGAGACCGAGTCCGAGTCACTCGGAAGAGAAAATGAGCATCCGAAAAGAAAGCTCAATGAGTCTCAAGAGCTTGTTTTGAAGTTTACTCAAGGCTAGAAAAACATTGACATGCTTTTAGGCTCTCAATGTGTCTCCTTCAGGAAAGAAGGACTTTGTTTTAACGAAGAGGAGGAATCCAATTCGTACTAAAATCTTTTCAAAAAGGATTCGAGAACTGTGAAGTTCAGGAAGGCTGAGCATGATCCTATTCATAAGAATGAAAGGAGGACTGAGCCTAGACCAGTTTAGAGGAGAAAGCCTTCTCCACCTGTTGACAAAAGAAAAGATTTTCAAAAGAAAGAGACACAAACTCAGCTTTCCGGAAAGAAGACTCGGAATCGGACCAAACCCAAAGTCATTCAAATATGGGTTCCCAAGAGTCTTCTTCCTTAGAAAAGACCACAGAAAGAGAGTTGTTGGTAGGAAGTGTGAAAGGTTAGTATGTTTCTAACCTACAGGTAACTCAAAAAGGACAAAAGGTCATTGGTACTTAGACAGCGGATGCTCACGCCATATGTCGGGAGACTCAAGACTCTTTTCCGAGTTAGAAGATTTTAAAGGAGGCAAAGTTAGTTTTGGAGACGATAGTAAGGGCAAGATAGTTGGAATTGGCAAGATTGGGAAAGGAGGCAACCTAGTCAGCCTAGTATATCCTAACAAGGGACTAAAGTACAATTTACTCAAGCATCTCTCGGTTGTTTGGTAAAAGGTAAAGAGGTAAGATGCACTCGGACCAACGATTATATTTCCGATGCAACCACTAAAGAGACTAATGGCTCAGGTAAGAGGTCAAGTAATACCTATACTATTCCTCTTTCGATCCAAGTTAGAATTTATCTTGTTTAAAAGCATCGTTGCGTGAAGATTCTTGTATATGGCATCATAGACTAGGTCATGTTAGAATGCACACTATCAAAAAGCTTGCATCTCATGATTCGAGTTAGGGATTTACCTAACTGTGCATTTAAGAAAGACAAAATCTATGAAGCATGCACAAAAGGGAAACAAGTCAGATCATCATTCAAACCTCTCAAAACTGTTGCCACATCCAAAGTGCTTGAATTGCTTCATATGGATTTATGTTGTGAAATCTCTGTGAAAAGCCTCGGAGGTAAATCATATGTTTATGATTATTCATGATTTACCTTGGTTTGTTTTCATAAGAACAAAAATGAAGCATTCAAAGAGTTTAGCAAGTCTGTGCAGGAAAATTCAAGTGGAGTCTCATACTCGGATTAAAAGAATTCGAACCGACCATGGAAGTGAGTTCGACCACTCGGAATTTGCAGAGTTCTATGACAAGAATGGTATCTCTCACAACTTCTCGGGGACCCGGAACTCCTCAATAGAATGGAGTAGTGGAGAGAAAGAACCGAACTATTGAAGAAATAAGAAGGATAATGATGATTGAAGATGATCTAGCTTACTATTTCTAGGTTGAAGGTATCTTTCAGAGTTACTCATCTCACGAGTAAAGCATATCGTGTTTTTAAAAACATAACTAACAAAGTGGAAGAAAGTATCCACGTTGTGTTTGATGAGATTGATCGGGGAAAAATAAGTGAGTCAACCTTGTCAAATTTAAAACTTAGTCGAGATGAATATGATCTTGCTTGAAGTCGAGCTCGGAAAGTGTCATAAGAAAGCAACTCGTGAATGAGGTAGCTCGGAACATCGTAACTCGGACTAAACCAGCTCAAGTGAGAGCTCACAATGTCGAAGACTAAGATTCTAACTCTAAGACATTCTGAGTACTACATGAAGACTCAGGTATAAATCTCATCCGTCCTAAGTTTATATTTCAAGACATTCCGAGTGTAATAGAAACTCCTATATAACTTTTCATTCGTTTCGACTAACTCGAAAGCACATTATTATATATCTATCACATTGATATTTCGAGTCACTTGGACATCACTCGGATCTATCGTATATTCTAATAATTTCTCTAACACTTTTATTCCGAGTTTTGACTACATATTTCGTCGCATAGTGAATTACGGTTTTAATTCCTTTATCTAAGTCCGATTGTCTCGTTTGAGAATATTTTGTCCCGATCAAGTTTCTATACTCTTTTGTTTATACTTTGTCTAACTTGATCTTTCTTAGGATTGACTACGATGGAATTTGAGTATATTGAATATTAGACTCGGAAAATTCCATCCTTCTTGGCCTAGGATAATTACGCACTTAATTGTCCTAATTAAATTATTATCTATGCCTAATTTTGGACCAAAGTATTTTATTCTTTGAGATCCTAACTGGTTGACTTTTGTAGGTTATCTAAATGAGGTTATCTCATTTTTGAATTGTAAAAGTAGCCGACTTCTAGCTGTCAATCACCAGCTGACAATCCTTATCTACTTTTGAATAGGGCTCGGACACCGTGTCGGGGTTGTCTATTTCTAAAACTGGAAAACTCTAACGCTAAGCTCAACAGCGGTTTCCACCTTACTTTTAAGACATTAGCAGTTGACTAGAGCAGCTTTAGGAGCCAAGAGCCATTGCACAACGTTCACATCCCAACGTATCTTTTTGAGTGACTCAAGAGCTGCCATAATGGTCGAGAAAGACTTATGTTTGGAACCAAGACACAACAGCTTACTCGCTTGGTCATCTATAAATAGAAGCCACTTCACAAGACTTGAAGATTGCTGCAATTATTGCTGATAAACATTACTTAAGAAAAAGTCATTGTTTTCATTTTCGATCTTCAATTTACAACTCGTAGCTCGTAATTAATACTTTATGAGTTATAAACACTTGTAATCCTTTACATACTTTTCTTACTTTCTGAGTAAGGTCCCTTGACTAAGCTATAAGGGTTAACTAAGCTTAGTTGTCCTTAGCTGTAAAGGTTACCTTAGTTATGAAGTGAGGGAACTTCGAGTCTAGGAAAACATTATAAGGAATTGTCTATCGGAGCAATTATGCTTGAGTGAATCTGTTTTATTTTGAGGATTCAAAATAGTGGATTTGACATGGTGCTTGCATTAGCACTGTCCGTGCTTTTCTGCCCTCGGAGGGTTTCCACGTAATTATGAGTGAATATTTTTCTCAGTCCAATCTAGACTCAAAATAAGTCTGTTTATCTTTCTTCCATGCAAAAAGAGTCAAAGTTTTTTCAAATTTCCTCATCACCCTATTCACCCCTCCTCTAGGGTGACTTAGACTCTCCAGGAGCAAACCTTTAAATGTTATCACAGCCTAGACTTTCAAGAAGGATCTAACAATACAAAGGTGTAAAGATTAGATGGCTCGAACGTTGGAGAGTTCGATGAAGAAAGGTCACCCACTGGACCACCAAAGTTTACAGGATCAAACTTTGTGAACTGGCCGAAACCGATGGAATGCTTTTTGCTAGACAACTATGAAGATGTCTTGAACATCATCCAAGAAGGGAACTACATTCCAATGAAGATGAAAGGTACAAGATTTATGCCTAAAGAAAATTTTGAGTACACCAATGAACAATCAGAGAAGTTCGGAAAGAACTTGAAAGCAATCAATATTCCGATGTGTCCTATCAGCTCATAAGAGTACAACAGAGTGTCAGCCTATAACACAACCAATAATGTGTGGGACACTCTCATCAATACATACGAAGGTATAAGCCAAGTGAAACAGGCTAAGATAAGCTAGTATGTTCACAAATATGAGCCGATCAAGATGGAGCTAGAAGAAAACATCACTTAGATGTTTGTACGCTTAACCGAGATTACAAACAATCTCAAATCTCTGGGTCGAAAGATTTCTTATGAAGAAATGTGCAGAAAAATTCAATGCAGTCTACCGAACGGAAGATGGGGTCCCAAGGTGACAGCCATCGAGGAAGCTTAGAACCTCTCTCATCTAAACCTAGACAAACTGATTGGGAAGCTGCTTACCCATGAAATTAACCTGGTAGAAGACGATGCCGAGGTCGGCACCAAAAAGAAACCTTCAATTCCGATTCTTCTCAATTCAAGGAACAACTTCAGTCTCTTACTTCGAGAGCAATTGTTTGAAACATGAATTGGAAAAACTAAGACTAACTCCGAGAGAACTCAAGACTAGTACTGAAGATAATGAGACTGAGTCTAAGTTGAAGGTTTGCTCTTGGAGAAGTTAAGTCACCCTAGAGGGGGTGAATAGGGTGATGGAAGATTTTGAGAAAATCAAACTCTTGTTGCACGAGAACTCATTAAGAAGAAAATTCTAAGTCCATATTGGACTCGAAAAGTGTAAACTCAAATATATGTGGAAACCCTCCTGGGGAAGAAAACCACGGACAGTGTCAATCTAGACACCAAGTCAAATCCATTATTTGAATCCTCAACTATAATGAATATGACTACCCACATTTGTTCCCAAACAAATCAGTTACAATTTTCCTAGGCTCAAGATTCACCTTATCTAACTAACCTAGTACTTCCAAGTTGAAGTTACCTTATCAACTTGGGATCCTCCAATTTTCCAAGGGTTAAAAGTTCCCTTATCTAACCTGGTACTTCAAAACCGAGGTAACCTTTACAGTTTGGGACAACTGAGTTGAGGTAACCTTTAGAACTCAGTCAGAGAGAAAGAGTAGAACAGTAGTAAGAATTGCAATACAACCGATGCGTAAGAATAAAACTCGGAATATTAGAATTACAGTTCGGGAGTTGTATGCTAGAGAAGATGTTCAATATTGTCTCTCTTTTTCTTTCCTTCATCAGTTGAAATCTTGTGCTAAGGCTTCTATAAATAGTCAGCCTTGAAGAGATAGTTGTTGAGCCTCCAACATCTTTCTGTTGAAGCTGTTTGAGTCAACTAGCCATTTGTGACGGATAGTCCGAGTCACTCGAGTTTCTGGACCACCTTGAAATAGCCATTGTGCCTTGGTCCTAGCTTCTATCAACTCTTTTTCCAGCTTTTGTAAGCTAGAAAAGTAGAACGAAAAGACGGGTAGACTCGGAAATAAAATATTACCCAAAACAAGTAACATACAAGGTCGTCGAGTAAGTTTTGAGCTTTTCTAGAAATTCGAGCCTTTTGTTTGGCGAGTGCTTTAACAGATCGAAGCCTTTTGGTTTTACTTTTTCTTCAACAAATTGACATTAGAAAAACCTGCAAAAACATTAGGAAGAATGGTTCTCAAAGTATAAATATACTTTGGTCCATAATTAGATAAGGATTAGTCTAAATACAGCATTTAATGACTAATTACGTTAATTTATTAATCTGGAATATTTCAAGTCTAATATTCAATATACATAGATTCCAGATATGCTAAAACTCATAAATAAATCAGTCAATCTTAATGGGCATATAAGTTATATAGACATTTTACAATTACGCATGATTAAACAAATAATAGTGTAGGCAAACTAAATGTCCGAGTCCGACTTACTTGGGTAAGAATCGAGTTACGAGTGGGTCGGACATACTCAACCTTTCATAACTAACTCGGATTCTACTTTATGAGTCTCGGACTTAGTCGGATAATCTTGACATACTTGAGTCTAAGTTCGATCAAGAGTAAGTCATATTAAAATGATGAATTATAAAGCATATAACTTAGTTAAATGAATTTCTTTTAGGATGGTTCTTGCTTTATCCTAAATTTAGATGAATGCATCAAATCAAAACATATTCAAGGGGTTAGTTAGTCATACCGAGTCTTCAATCTCCCCTTTTTGATGAAAGGCATTCAACTAAATAATGACTCAAAGAAATTCATCATAATTATCGAGCGTAATGAAAATGACACGAGGAGCATTTTAAATTTCGAAACTTTTCAAAATTCCTTACCCCTAAACCATTGAACTTCCCCGAGTAAATGAATCTATAAAGTTCATTGTTCTCTCCCCTTAATACATTTCATCAAAAATAAACAAGGAGAGAATGAGATTTTGAACAGAAGAAATATAGATACCAATTGAATGTAATGATAAGTAAGGTCAATCATACCTTAGTTGATGTCTTGAATAATATTATCAAGGAAATGACTAGACTTTTACCTAAGTGCTTTTCCAAATCTCTGACTTACCAAGTTAAATTCTTAGCACTCTCTCGAGGGTCGGACCCGAGTCTTCCTTTGCTTTGTAGTGTACCTGTAAAAAGAAAATAGACTAACCCTTCTTGCTTCCTCTAATGAATCCCAGTCAGAATAGTTCTTATTGAGGTTAGTTTTAGAGGAAGGGTACTTTTGGGAACCCAAATTTGAATAATTTTTGGAAGGGTCCGATTCTGAGTCTTTTTTTTAAAACCGAGTTTCGGGTTTGTTAAAATCTTTTCTTTTGTAAAAAGTATGAGTAGACATGTCTTGATAAACCTTTCTGGGCTCGGTTCTCTTTCTCACTGTCCGAGTTGAACTGGACTCGGAATTTTTGAAAAAGTTTTTTCGAGAATCCTTCTTGAAAGGATCTTTATAGGAGTTATTCTCCTTTTCGAATTAAAATCAAAACCTTCTTTTCGAAAGAAACACACTAAAAACCAAGAAGGAGATAAAGTTTTTTCTAACCTTGAGTGAGTTTTAAAATCAACTTCCGAGACTCATCCAGCTTTTTCTTTAAAAGCTCATTCTCGGATCTAAGGCACTCAAACTCAATCTCATTATCGTGTGAGCTAGTCTCAAGTACCTTTAAACCGAGTCTCGGCTTTTCTAGATCATTTTTCTTGAAAGAGGGAATAATCGAGTTAGACTTTTCCTCTAAAGAGAAAATGTACTTTGCAAGATCTGTCTTAGAAAATGTAAGATAGTAATTGATTACCTCTTGAGGATCATTTTCCTCAAGCATCGGATAAGTATTGTTCCGATTTAGTTTCTATGTCCGAGTCGGTTATTGCTATTACACACTTGGACTCATCCTCTATGTTTGAGTTAGATGAGTCTCCTTCTTCTTCGAATCATCCGTACTATAAGTAATGGTCTTCTTCTTTTGTAATATCTTTTCTTTTCTGGGCAATATTTGATGGTATGTTCCTTGCTACCACACTTAAAACACCCCGGAATAGTTAGTAGAGAAAGAATTGAGAGGATGAGAGATTTTACCTTTTTTTCTCGTCCGAGGACCTCGCATTTAGGCGCTGTTTTCAATATCTCGATGCTTTATCATCTTCTTGAAGCCTTTTGCAATTTTGCTCTATTGGGTCCTCTTCTATGTCGGAACTACTTGAACTTAGTTCAGCTTCTTCCGAGGCTTTTAGTGCCATGTTCCTTCTTGGGCTGTCCTTAGAATCCTCCTCTTGGAGATGTAGCTCATGGGTCGAAGTTTTCCTCCGAGCTCATCTAACTTCGGTTCTCTGAGGTCCTGTGCTTCTTCTATTACTGTCACCTTTGGACCCCATTTCTTCTATGGTAGGCTCCTCCGACGTTTTCTAACAACTTCTTCATTAGGCATCTTCTTACTGAGAGATTTGAGATTATTAACAATCTCTGTGAATCGGATATAATTCTCGGTGATGCTCTCAGCTTCTTCTATTTTGAATAACTCATACTTGTGGAGGTATTGGCTGATCTTAGTTTGTCTCACTTGGCTTGTTCCTTCATATGTTGTCACCAAGGTGTCCCACACCTCCTTAGCTCTGAAGTTCTTCCTGTACCTTTCCTTTTCTTCAGTGGTGTATTCTGACTTTAGTTTTGCCACTGTTTGGTCACCTTCTTGCTTTGTGGGAATATAGTTTCCCTCGGTGATGACCTTCCACACTTATTCATCAAGATCTTAGATGAAGCATTGCATCCACTTCTTCCAAAGTGCAAAGTTTGAGCCTTTGAACTTCGGTAGTCTCAAAAGGCTAGGCTCTTAAAACCTGTGGATGGTAAGATCCTCTTAAAAGGCTAGGCTCGATACCAATTCAAGGTTTGCTCTTGGAGAAGTTAAGTCACCCTAGAGTTGGTGGGTGAATAGGGTGATGGAAGATTTTCCAAGTTGAAGTTACCTTATCAACTTGGGATCTTCTAATTTTTCCTAGGGTTAGAAGTTCCCTTATCTAACCTGTAGCATATAACCGAGTTAAAGAGAAAGAGTAGAAGAGTAGTAAGAATTGCAATACAACCGATGCGAGAAGAATAAAACTCGGAATATTAGAATTACAGTTTGGGAGTTATATGCTACGGAAGATGTTCAATATTGTCTCTCCTTTTCTTTCCGTCGTCAATTGAAATCTTGTGCTACGGCTCATATAAATAGTCCGCCTTGAAGAGATAGCTGTTGAGCCTCCAACGTCTTTCTCGTTGATGCTGTCTCGAGTCAATTAGCCGTTCTAACGGATAGTCTTAGTCACTAAGATTTCTAGACCACCTTGAAATAGACGTTGTGCCTTGGTCCTAGCTTCTAACAACTCTTTTTCTAGCTTTTGTAAGATGGAAAAGCATAATGAAAAGACCGTTACACTCGAAATAAAATATTACGGAAAACAAGAATGGACAAGGTCGTTAGTAAGTTCCGAGCTTTTCTAAAATTCCAACTTTTTGTTTAGCAGTGCTTTAACAGATCGAAGCCTTTTATTTTTTATTTTTCTTCAGCAAATTGACATTAGAAAAACCTGAAAAACATTAAGCACAATGGTTCAGAAAGTATAAATATACTTTGGTGCATAATTAGATAAGGATTAGCCTAAATAAAGCATTTAATGACTAATTACCTTAATCTATTAATCTGGAATATTTCAAGTCTAATATTCAATATACTCAGATTCCGGATACGCTAAAACTCATAAATAAATCATTCAATCTTAATGTGCACATGAGTTATACGGACATTTTACAATTATGCATGATTAAACAAATAATAGCGTAGGCAAACTAAATGTCTAAGTCTCGACTTACTCGGGTCGAATATGAGTTCTGAGTGGGTCGGACATACTCGATCTGTCATAACTAACTCAGATTCTACTTTATGTGTCTTAGACTTAGTCGGATAATCTTGACATACTTGAGTCCGAGTTCAGTCAAGAGTAAGTCATATTGAAATGATGATTTATAAAGCATATGACTTAGTTAAATGAATTTCTTTTAGGATGGTTCTTGCTTTATCCTAAATTTAGATGAATGCATGAAATCAATACATATTCAATGGGTTAGTCAGTCATACCTGAGTCTTCATAAGTCACTTAGAAGAAAAAAAAAAAAGAGCATCCGAAAAGAAATCTCAATGAGTCCGAAGAGCTTGTTTTGAAGTTTACTCAAGGTCGAAAAACCTTAACATGCTTTTAGGCTCACAGTGTGTTTCCTTCAGGAAAGAAGGACTTGGTTTTAATGAAGAGGAGGAATCTAATTTCTACTCAAATATTTTCAAAGGATTCCGAACTGTAAAGTTCGGGAAGGATGAGCATGGTCGTATTCATAAGAATGAAAGAAGGGCTGAGCCCGGACTAGTTTATAGGAGAAAACCTTCTAAAGGTTTGCTCTTGGAGAGTATAAATCACCCTAGAGGGGGCTGAATAGGGTAATGAGGAAACTTGCTTGAAAATTAAAGCAAATAAGGATCTGATGTGAGTGATCGGCAAGGATACACTCGGAAAAGCATAAACTCGGAATTTAGTAAGTAGTGAAGAAACAGATTAAACAAATTCGAAACTATCCGAGTCTAGAATGTACTCGGAAAAGTAATAACTCAAAAAGTACGTGGAAACCCTCCTAGGGCAGAAAACCACGGACCGTGCTAATCCAAGCACGAAGTCGAATCCACTATTTTGAGTCCACAAAATACAATAGATCGACTTAAACTCGGTTGCTCCCTTAGACAACTACTTACAAGTTTTTCCTAGACTCGAAATTACCTTATCCGATCTAGTACTTCCTAATTGAGATCACCATTATAGTTAGGGACAACTAAGCTGAGTTAACCCTTACAGCTCGATCAAGGGACCTTACTTAGAGAGTAAGAAACAAAGTGTTTGTAATCGAGTACAAAACCTTACAACTCAAAAAGTTATGAAAAATAGAATTGGAGTTGTAAGTAGAAGATTGAGAATGAATACAATGACTTTTGATCAAGTATGTGTATTAACAATAGATACGGCAATCTTCAAGTCCGGAAAGTTGGCTTCATATATAGATGACCAAGCAGCTTAGCCGTTGTGTCCATCTTCCGATCGGAGGTCCTTTGTGACCGTTGTAAAGGATTTTCCGAGTCACTCGTAAAATATCCGTTGAGATATTAACGTTGAGCAATGGTTCTTGACTCCTTTGGAAGTCCCAAAACCACTCATGGTGTCTTGAAAAATAAGGTGGAAACCACCGTTGAGCTTGGTGTTGCAGATTTTCAGTTTTGGAAACGGACAATCCCGACACGAGTGTCCGGGGCTAGGTCGGAGGTGGAAAAAGCCTTGTCTCGCTGGTGATTTGACGTTTTGAAGCCGGTTACTTTTGTGATTCAAATTTAGGAAAGCCTCGTTTGAATAACCTACAAAAGTAAATCACTTTGGTTCTCAAAGTATAAAATACTTTGGTCCAAGATTAGGCATAGATAATAATATAATTAAAATAATTAAGTTACTAATTATCCGAGTCGGAAAAGAAATGGAATTTTCGAGTCTAATATCAATGAAACTCAAATTCCATCTTAGTCGGTCTAGAGGACAATCAAGTCGATAAAGAATATCGAGTAAATAGACTAGATCTAGACTAAACACAATTCAAACTAAATATGCTAACTTGGAACAATGTAATTCCTGAACCATGAAGTCGGACTCGAGTTCAAGCGCGGAAAAGATAATGTTTGAATATGTGATAAATCTGAGTGTTGGGTGACTCGGATATGAGTGTGAACTGGCATGTAGAAGTATGCTTTCCGAGTCAATTAGAGTCATGCGAAAGTAGCATAATCGATTATATAACACTAAGAGGAAATGTTATATCACTCGTAAAAGTTTATAAGATACATAGAATGACTTGAAATCAAAACCTTATGAGAGAAGAGTTCTTATACCCGATCCTCGGATGGAACTCGAAACGTGTAAGTATAGAGTCCGAGTCTTCACCTTCTGCACTGTTTATAAAAGAAAAGATTTTCAAAAGAAAGAGATACGAGACTCAGCTTTCTAGAAAGAAGACTTAGAATTAGACCAAACCGAAAGTCATTCAAATCTGGGTTCCCAAGAGTCTTCTTCCTTAGAAAAAGACCGTAGTAAAGGGAGTTACTCGGGTTTGTTGGAGGAAGTGAGAAAGGTTAGTGTGTTTCTAACTTACGGGTAACTCGAGAAAAGATGAAAGGTCATTGGTACTTAGACATAGGATGCTCACGCCATATGTCAGGAGATTCCAGACTTTTTGCCGAGTTAGAAGATTCTAAAGGAGGCAAAGTCATCTTTGGAGATGACAGTAAGGGCAAGATAGTTGGAATTGGGAAGATTGGGCAAGTACAATTTGTTCAACATCACTCGGTTGTGTGACAAAGGTTAAGAGGTAAAATTTACTCGGACCAACTACTATATTTCGATGCAACCACCAAAGAGACTAAGCTCTCGAGTCGGAGGTCGGATAATACTTATACTATTCCTCTTTCGATCCAAGTCATAATTTATCTTGTTTAAAAGCATCATTGCATGATGATTCTTGGACATGGCATCATAGACTAGGTCATGTTAGCATGCATACTATCAAAAAGTTTGCATCTCATGGTTTAGTTAGTGGTTTAACTAACTGTGCATTTAAGAAAGATAAAATTTGGGAAAGTACAAAAGGGAAATAGGTCGGATCATCTTTCAAACCTCTGAAAACCGTTTCCACATCAAAAGTGCTTGAGTTGCTACATATGGATTTATGTGGTGCAATCTTTGTAAAGAGTCTCGGAGGTAAATCATATGTACTTGGGATTGTTGATGACTACTCACGATTTACCTAGGTTTGTTTTCTCAAGAACAAAACTAAAGCTTTCAAAGAATTCACTAAGCTCTACAGAAAAATTAAAGTAGAGTCACATACTTTGATTAGAGGAATTGGAACCGACCATGGAAGGGAGTTCGACTACTTAGAATTTGCAGAGTTATGCAACAAGAATGGTATCTCTCACAACTTTTCAGCACCCGGAACCCCTCAACAGAACGGGGTAGTGGAGAGAAAGAACCGAACTCTTGAAGAAATAGGAAGGACAATGATGATTTAGCATGATCTACCTTACTATTTCTAGGCTGAGGCAGATGAACACAAGCAAACAACACACTCGAACGGATGCATCATCGGACCCATCTTGAAGAAAACTCCCAATGAACTTCACAAGGGAAAGAAGCCCAACATTTCATATTTCAAACCCTTTGGATGTAAGTGGTTTGTTCACATTAATGGTAGGGATCACCTAACCAAGTTTGTTGTTAATAAAAGAACTAACAAAGTGGAAGAAAGCATCCATGTTGTGTTTGATGAGATTGATCGGGGAAAGCAAGTGAATCAACGTTCTCGGATTTGAAACTCGGTCGAGATGACGATGATCTTACTGAAGCTGAGCTCGGGTAGAGTCGAAGAAAGCAACTCGGAATGAGACCGCTCGGAACATCATGACTCGGACCGAACGAACTCAAGAGCCAACTCGGAATGTCTGAAGGACAAGCAAATGAGCAAACTCAGCAAGCTCGGAGTATCGAAGATTAAACAGTTCAACCAAAAACCTGGCAAACTAGAGAACAAGTAGAGCATTCAAATATACTTTGAGCCACTAACTCCAAAACATCAACAGTGGGGTAAGAACTCATTCTTCTTTGCAAAATCTATGTGCATTCACTACCTTCATATCATTAACTAAACCCAAAAATGCACTAGATGCCTTAAATGAACATGAATAGGTAGAGGCCATGCAAGAGGAACTTAATCAATTTGAGAGAAACCAAGTCCGGACGTTGACCAAACGACCTTGTCACCACCCAGTTATAAGAACCAAATGGGTTTTTAAGAACAAACTAGATGAGGATGGGTTGGTAGTCAGAAATAAGGCTAGACTTGTGGCTTAAGGTTACAATCAAGAAGAAGGGATTGATTGTGGGGAAACCTTTGCACCGATTGCAAGAATTGAAGTCGTTAGAATCCTATTGGCATTTGCATTTGCATGAATATTAAATTGTATCAAATGGATGTCAAATTTGCTTTTCCGAATGGTTTTATTCAAGAGGAAGTCTATGTTCAGCAACCCCCTTGATTTGAAAACTCAAACTTTCCAAATCATGTTTTCAAATTACAAAAGGCTCTATATGGTCTTAAACAAGCTCCGATCGCTTGTTATGAAAGACTCAATAGATTCTTAGTTTAGAATGATTTTAACAGAGGTCAAATTGACAAAACTCTTTTCATAGACCAAGGGAAAGATTTCCTTATTGCTCAGATTTATTTGGATGATATTATTTTTGGAGCTACTAATGAAAATCTCCGTCGAGAATTTTCTAAGTTAATGAGATAGGAGTTCTAAATGAGTATGATGGGAGATCTCAATTTCTTTCTTGGTCTACAAATCGGACAAGATAAAAGATGGCATCTATGTCCATCAATCTATGTATACCAAGGAATTATCGAAGAAGTATAAGCTTGAAGATGTGAAACATGCGAGTACCACCCATGAGTAGCGAGCATGAAACCGGACTTAGATGAAAAAGTTAAAGCGAGTAGATCGAAACTCTATAGAGGTATGATTGGTTCTCTACTATTTCTCACATCTAGTAGGCCAAACATTATGTTTAGTGTATGTCTGTGTGCAAGATTTCAAGCTAATCTAAAAGAATCACATCTCGTCTGCAGTGAAAAGGACTTTTAAATATCTTGCGGGGACTCGGAATCTTGGTCTATGGTTCTCAAGAGACTCGAACCGACTACCACTCGGATATTAAGATGCTAACTATGTTGGTTACAAGGTTAATAGAAAGAGAAGATCAGGAGCATGTCAATTTCTAGGTCAATCCCTTGTATCTTGGCACTCAAAGAAGCATAACTCTATTACTCTATCAACTCCTGAGCTGAGTTCATTGTAACTGGAGCATGCTTGTGGTTAGATTTTATGGATCAAGCAACACTTGAAGGATCTTGGACTTTCACTCAAATCTTTCCTAATGAAGTGTGATAATCAAAGTGCAATCAGCATCATTAAGAATCCAGTTCAGCACTCTAAGACAAAGAATAGTGAGCTTAGGTATCATTTTTTGAGAGACGATTACGAGAAAGGTGATATTGAACTTGAATTCATTCCTATGAAATTTCGGTTAGTTGATATTTTCACTAAGCCACTTAGTGAGGATCAGTTTTGCTTTAATAGGAATTAACTTGGAATGATTAATGCATGATTATGTTATTTTCTATGTGAAATTGTGTTGCATGATTATGTGTTATATGCTGTTCTCGTGTCCTAATAACAATTACTTCGATTGACCGAGTGAAACTCAGCTAGGATTTATTTTGTTGCTTGAGTGTTCCGAGTCACTCGTAAATATTATTCGATCAAACTCAACTTTTGAGAAAAATGGACATCAATGTTCCGAAATCATCTCTAGATAAGTGGAGTATTTCAGAAATATCTTTCTAAAATCATTCTTCTCTCTCTCTCTCTACCGCGCGCAGGAATTAGAAAACTAGCCGTTGGAAGAAAGTCACTAGAATTCTAACCATTGGAGAGAAGCAACGTCACACCTGTCTCGAGGTGACCGTTGGAGGTCCAGTCGGACCGAATATTGAAGGACATTCCTTCTTGCCATGAATAGCATCCCTTTTACCTTTATTTCCCTACTTTACTCTCTACTTACTTAATCTCTAAGCTTACTCACTCTCGCTCTCAAAGTTCTTAGTGCTCACTCTCTCTCTCTCTCTCTCACATTCACTCTCTCGCTTGCTCTCAAATCTTCAACCATGCCTAAAAGAGGTTAAACCAAAGATTTTCTAGGGTCTCGTAACCAAGAAACCTCGTACCACACAAACTCAAGAGGGTACTTTTCACCCTTCTAAAGTTTTCGTCACCTAACACCTCACATTGGATGACAAAATTTTCCCAACCACATCGTTTTCGTGGTCTGCAGCACTTCAAAACCACTCGGAGTCTACAATTTGTTGTGCTTTAGTGAGTTCATCTACCCATAACTTGTTGCCGAGTTCTACTCTAACATGTCTTACTCGAGGAGTCATTACCACACGAGTTCAAGACACGATTGTTCGTATCAACCTTTCTCTTGTCCACCGAATTTTCAAAGTCTCGTTCTCTATTCTTGAACCGCATTCTCATCCCATTCAATGAGATTGCGGATTAGTTCTTTGAGAAATATGCCAAGGAGGTCCTTGAGTCATGCAAAAACTTCTCTGTGACTCATATGAGGATTGAGGCCAGATTACTCTATTTTCTGCTGATGAGAACCTTCTTATCTCATCACTCGAGCAAAGAGAATCCCAATTCCAAGATTCTCAAAGATCTTTTGACATTCTCTACGATGTAGACGTCTTCCTAGCCATCCTTGAGTAAATGGCTTTAGTGCCAGCTCAATCTAAAAGTTCTCTCCTTTTCCCTTCGGAGACCTTCTAACTTTTGTCTTTAAACAGTTTAAGGTTCCCCTCCCTTAGCTTCAAATACAATGTCCGAGCCTACCATTGTTGTAGACAAGAAGGAACTTCGGGCTACGGATATCGAGAAATCAAGCCTGGTGTCGGGGTCCATGGGTCTATGTTAAAGCCCCCTTCACCTCCTCCCACTCAGAATCGGACTCCCTATCTCTCCCTCCTCCACCAGGTGGTCAATCCACCACAGAACCACCTTCTCGCAAGCAATCGCTCCTTTGTCTATAGTTTCGGTAGACAAACTCTCCTCGATGACCAAAGAATTTCGGGCACTCTCGTTCTCCAAAACGTCCTTCGAGTCCGGTCCTCAACCGGAAGATGGCCGAGTCTCAAATCCGGGAGAATCATGATATGCTCATTTAGATAAAGGGACTCATCAAGGAGCAGAACGAGCAACTTCAGGTCCTCCAAGAATGCGGATCTAAGGTTGCGCAGGACCTAGAAAGCTCGGACACATCCGAGGAGTCCTCGAGCCCAGCCAAGTCCCCCGAGCTGAGGTCGAAGAAGAAGAAGCTGTAGCTGAAGCGGCTCAGCCTCAAGAGAAGAAGGAAGAGAAGGAAGAGGAAAAAGAGGAAGAACAAAAGGAGAAGGAGGAAGGCACTTAGCCTCGAGGGACAAGGTGCTATAGTCCCCGAACCGGAACCGATTAGCTTAAATGGTAGTCTCGGTGAGTCAAAGACCTTGCGGACATTGGTCGATCCACGGTGATCAAGTCGAAGCACCTCCCTCCACTTGTTTTCCAGGAGGATGAGCTAGAGGATGACATAGTTCTAGGTCGGACAACCCTCGTCTTTGTTTATTTTTCTTGTCTGCCGCCGCCACGGACTTCCACGTCGTCTCGTCTCAAGCCTACCAGCACCGCCTCACTGCTCGCTCCTCCACCTCAACACCACCAAGCACCCTCGTCTTTGTTTATTTTTCTTTATTTCTCTTTACTTTTGTTTTTTTTTTGTCCAACATCACGTGTATCTTTTTGATTTTTTTCTTCCATGTTCTTGATGAAATGCAAGGGGAGAAATATAATAAAATTGATGTTGTCATGTTTAGGGGAGCTCACCCTCTTTTTTTATTTTATATAAATGAATTAATTTTTATTACTGAGCAGACTTATCTCTCGAGTTAATTCTTTCCGAGTTTGATTTCTAATATCATTTCTTTTCTACTTTGATATATTTATTCTTATCTCTATGCTAATATGTTATCTCGCCTAATCTGTTATAAGGAATGCATATTTTCTCAGTATGAATTATGTCTTAAACATTACTTCTTACTTTAATATGTTCTACTTAGTGAGAATGAAAACTCATGTTTTACACTAACAAGTTTCTATCCAAGTATGGAATGCCTTTCATAAAAAATGGGGAGATTAAAAACTCGGATTCTAACTCTAAGACATTATGAGTACTACATAAAGACTCAAGTATAAATATCATCCCTCTTAAGTTTTGATTTCAAGACATTCTGCGTGTAATAGAAACTCCTATATAAATTTTCATTCATTTCGATCGATTCAGAAAACACATTATTGTATATCTGTCACATTGATGTTTATGAGTCACTCCAACATCACTCGGATCAATCGTATGTTCAAATAATTTCTCTAACACTTATATTCTAAGTTACGATCTGTATATTTCAACCCAAACCGAATTACAGTCTTAATTCCTTTATCTAAGTTAGATTGTCTGTTTGAGAATTATTTGTCCGGATCAAGTTTTTATACTTTTTCTAACTTGATCTTTCATAGGATTTATGGAATTTGAGTATATTGAATATTAGACTCGGAAAATTCCATTCTTCTTGGCCTAAGATAATTATAAACTTAATTGTCTTAATTAAATTATTATCTCGTGCCTAATTTTGGAACAAAGTATTTTATACTTTGAGATCCAAAGTTGTTCACTTTTGTAGGTTATCCAAACGAGGTTATTTCATTTTTGAATTACAAAAGTAGTCGGCTTCTAGCTGTCAATCACCACCAGACAAGCCTTATCTACTTCGAATAGGGATCGGACACCGTTGTCTGTTTCCAAAACTGGAAAACTCTAACGCTAAGCTCAGCGGTGGTTTCACCTTGCTTTTCGGACATCACTAGTTGACTAGAGTACCTTTAGGAGCCAAGAGCCGTTGCACAATGTTCACATCCAAACGGATATTTTCCGAGTGACTCGTAAGAGCCGTTACAACGGTAAGTAAAGACTTTTGTTCGAACCAAAACACAACAGTCACTCTGCTTAGACATCTATAAATAGAAGCCACTTCACAAGACTTACAGATTGTTGGAATTGATGTTGATGTACATTACATAAGCAAAAGTCATTGTTTATATTTTCAATCTTCGATTTACAACTCCCTGACTCATAATTAATACTTTCTAAGTTGTAAATCTTGTAATCCATTACATACTTTTCTTACTCGTTGAGTAAGATCCCTTGACTGAACTGTAAGGGTTAACTCAGCTCGCTTGTCCCTGGTTGTAAAGGTTACCTCAATTAGGAAGTACTAGATCGATTAGGGAACTTCTAAGTCTAGGAAAACATTGTAAGAAACTGTCTAAGGGAGCAATTCTGGTTAAGTCAGCCCGTTGCATTTTAAGGATTCAAAATAGTAGATTTGACTTGGTGCTTAGGTTAGCCATGTCCGTGATTTTCTGCCCCAGGAGGGTTTCCACGTAATTCTAAGTGTATACTTTTCCGAGTCTAATCTAGACTCATAATAAGTCGTTTATCCTTTTTTCATGCAAAAAAGTCAAAGTTTGTTCAAATTTCCTCATCACCCTATTCACCCTCCACTAGGGTGACTTAGCCTCTCCAGGAGCAAACCTTCACTCAACAAGCTCAAACTACTAAAGATCAACCAGTTTAACTAATAAACTTGGTGAAGTAGAGAATAGGTAGAGCATTCGAGTATGCTTTGAGCCACCCACTCGAGAACATTATGTCCGACATCAACGAGTGGGGTAAGAACTCGTTCTTCTTTGCAAAACTTATGTGCATTCACTGCATTCATATCATTAACGGAACTCATAAATGCAGTAGAGGCCCTAAACGAACCTAAATGGGTAGAGGCCATGCAAGAAGAGCTTAATTAATTTGAGAGAAACCGAGTTTGGACTTTGACCAAACGACCTTCCGACCACCCAATAATAAGAACCAAATGGGTTTTCGAAAACAAACTAGATGAGAATGGGTTGGTAGTCAGAAATAAGGCTAGACTAGAGGCTCAAGGTTACAATTAAGAAGAAGGGATTAATTGTGGGGTGACCTTTGCACCGGTTGCTAGGATTGAAGCAATTAGAATCCTATTAGCATTTGTATCCAAGCATGAATATTAAATTATATCAAATGGATGTTAAATGTGCTTTCCTAAATGGTTTCATTGATGAGGAAGTCTATGTCGATCAACCCTTAGATTTGAAAACTCAAAATTTCCAATTCATGTTTTCAAATTGCAAAAGGATCTATATGGTCTTCAACAAGCTCCTAGAGCTTGGTATGAAAGACTGAGCAGTTTCTTTGTTGAAAACAATTCAAAACACATAAGATTGACAAAACTCTTTTCATAAAAACCAAGGGCAAAGATTTCCTTATTGCACACATTATGTTTAGTGTATTTCTATGTGTAAGATTTCAAACTAATCCATAAGAATCACATCTTACCGCGGTGAAATGGATTTTTAGACATCTTGCAGGAACTCGGAATCTTGGTCTATGGTTCTCAAGAGACTCAAAACTGATCCTCATTGGATACTTATATGCTGACTATGCTGGTTACAACGTTGATGTAAAGAGCACATCAAGAGCATGCCAATTTCTGGATCAATCCCTTATTTCTTAGCACTCAAAGAAGTTGCTCTATCAAGTGTCTGAAGTTGAGTACATTGCAGCTCGAACATGTTGTGCTTTGATTCAGTGGATCAAGCAACACTTGAAGGATCTTGGACTTTAATTCAAATATATTCCAATCAAGTGTGATAATTAGAGTGCAATCGGCATCACGAAGAGTCGAGTTCGAGCATTCAAAGACAAAGCATGTTGAGGTCAGGTGTCATTTTCTTCAATCCCTTATACTCATTTCTTGCTCTCAAAGCTCTCTCTTTCTCTCTTTGTCTCTCCCTTCTCCACTAACTTCTCCTTTCCTCACTCTCACAATGCCTAAACGCAGTTCTACTTCCAAGTTCATGGGGTCTCGCAACAAAGAAGGCCCGAAAGATAACTCAAGAGGGTACGTCCGATCCTTCAAAAGTGTTTTTTGTTCAACACTTCACGTTGGATGACAAGTCTTTCAAAATCATCTCATTCTCTTGGGTTAAATTTATTCAAGAAACTGGAGTATACAACTATCTATGCTTCAGCGATTTCATTTATCAAGAACTCGTGGTTGAGTTCTACGCCAACAAATTCTTTTTGGAGGTGGCATCACTTCCAAAGTTCATAGTACGATTGTCGGAATCAACCTTCCTCTTCTCCATAAAGTTTTTAATGTAACTTCTCTTTTTCTTAATCCCAATCACATTCCTTTTCTAGAAATTGTCGATGACTTCTTGGACAAATTTGCCAAAGAAGTGCAAGAGTAGAGAAAAATTTCTCTATTACTCGGATGAAAAGTGAAGTCGATTGCTCTGCTACATTCCGATGCGAACTTTCTTTGCTGACCACTAGAGCAAGGAGAACCCAAACTGCAGGGTTCTCAAAGTTTTGTTTGACATTATGGAGGGCTACGACATAGACCTCTTTTGTTTCATTGTGGAGCAAATGGCTCTAGTGCCTACTCAATTAATGAAATCCGCTCCTTTTCCTATTGAAGCTCTTTTCTCTCTTATCTTCAAACCATTCAAGATCCCCTTCCCTCGGATCCCTCTACTTGTTTCTAAGTTGGCTATAGTTCCGGGCCAAAAAGAACTTTTGGGGTATGGATACCAGGAGATTAAATCCGGTGAATGGGTTCACTCTTCCGAGTTGGAACCTGTCTCTCCTCCTCCCCAAACACAGATTCAACCCACTCAGCCATCCACTTCAGCTGGCACCTCCTCTTCTCAACCTCCTCTCTCAGCTGGTGCATTTGCTGCCTTGCTCGAAAAACTCGTGCCTACAGATGACCAACTTTTGTCAATAGTACGCTCTCTTAAGCCTATTTTATGTGGCATGGTCATTCACCAAAAGACCAGCTAATCCCAGATTTAAGAGTTGAATACTCGGACTCGAATTTATATCATTCTGAGTACTATCAAGGACTCAGGTGCAAACCTCATCTCTCCTAGGTTTTGATTACAAGTCATTCCGAGTGATGTAGACACTATCACACATGTTTTCATTCAATTCTGATCGACTCAAAAATCACACTCTTGTTCAATCAACTCACAATGATGCTTCGAGTCACTCGGACACTACTTAGACTTATCGCATGTTCAAACATTCTCTCTAACACCTTCAATTTATGTTCCGACTTCATCTTCTAAGTTAAAGTGAGTTACTCGCGATAATTCAACTTTCTAATTCAACATGTTTGTTTGAAACATATTTGTCTAGATCAAGTACTAATACTCGATATTCTCTTTATAACTTAATCTTCTCAAAGACTAACTCGGATGGAATTTTATTATAATGAATATTAGACTCGGAAAATTCCACTCTTCTATGTCTTAGATAATTATGCACTTAATTATCTTAATTAAATTATTATCTGTGCCTAATCTTGGACCAAAGTATTTTATACTTTCAGAACCAAAATTTGTTTACTTTTATAGGTTATTTAAATGAGGTTATCCTATTTTTGAATTACAAAAGTAACCGGCTTCAAGTTGTCAATCACAAGCGACAAGGATTTTCTACTTCGAACTAGGCCCATACTGCGTGCCGGGCTTGTCTGTTTCCAAAACTTGAAATTTTCAATGCTAAGCTCAACGGTGGTATTCTCCCTACTTTTCGGACACCACCAAGTGGATTGGGACATCCTAAGGAGTCAAGAGCCGTTGCATAATGTTCACATATCAACGGATCTTTCATGAGTGACTCGAAGAACCGTTACAATGGTCACAAAGGACTTCTAATAAGAAGATAGTCACAACAACTAATCTTCTTGGTCATCTATAAATAGAAGCTAACTTTCAAGACTTGAAGATTGCTCGATCACATTGCTTGAAATTATATCTCTCTGTATAATACTCATTGAAGCTTCGGTTTGTAATTAAAACTTTTATGAGTTGTAAAGTCTTGTAATCAGTCACGTAGTCTTTCTTACTATCCGAGTAAGGTCACTTAATTGAGTTGTAAGGTTTAACTTAGCTTAGTTGTCCCTAACCGTAAAGGTTACCTCGGTTAGAAAGTACTAGATCGAGATAAGGGAACTTCGAGTCTAGGAAAACTCGTTAGGAATTGTTTAAGGGAGTAATTCTAGTTGAGTCGAGTCTATTTTGTGGATTCAAAATAGTGGATTTGACTTGGTGCTTAAATTAGCACTGGCCGTAGTTTTTTCCCCGGGAGGGTTTCCACGTAAATTTGAGTTCATACTTTTTGAGTCCAATCTAGACTCAAGTTGTCTTGATTATTCAATTTAAACTTTAACGCTTCCATTTTGTTAAAATTTCCTCATCACCCTATTCACCCTCCTAGGGTGACCAAGATTAAGTGTACTCCCTTTCCACTTTTCTTCCTTACTTTGTGCTGAAATGCTAGGGGAGAAAAATAGAAATCTTGATGTTTGGCTTAGGGGAGTTCCTCTCCTCTCTTTATTTTGTTGTAAATACTTGTTTAATGAATGAACGTTAGTGTTTATCTTGTCTATGCTATGATCATTTCTTAGTTTCTTTTAGTATATATCTTATCTACTTAGAAATCTACGTTGGTTCTAATATCTGTTTATAAGTCATGTTTTGATTAGGAATTTCTATACATTCTACATGCTCGATACGAGTAGAAATCACAGTTCATTAGCACTGAAAATTTAATTTGTACTAACAAGTTTCTATCTTAAGAATGGAATGCCTTTCATCAAAAAGGGGAGATTGAAGACTCAAATTTTAACTCTAAATATCTTACGAAAGACTCATGTATAAACTTCTATCTCTCTTAAGTTTTGATAGCAAGTCATTCTAAGCTTCATAGAAACTCATTTCCAAGTTTTCATCTTTGTTCGAATGACTCGGATATCACTTTATTCTATATCTTTTCTACTATGGTATTATGACCTACTTAGAATCTACTTGAACCATCGCATGATCAAATAATTCTGTTACCGCATCTTTTCTAAGTACTCGACTGTGTTTGCTAACTCGGAACCGAGTTATTCTCTATTGAGTTTGTCTAACTCGACTTATTCCTTCAATGATTATTTGATTGATCAAGTTCACTTTCTCTTCTTGAATATTCTTCTACTTGATCTTTCTAGGAGTTATTCTTAGCTGAGTTTGAACCTATTTGATATTAAACTCAGAATATTCCACTCTTCTAGGCCAAAGATAATTAAGCATTTAATTATCCTAATTTAATTATTATCTGTCTAACCTTCGACCAAAGTATTCTATACTTTGAGAACCAATATGGTTTGCTTTTGTAAGTTATTCAAACAAAGTTAATCTATCTTTTTGAATTTCAAAAGCAACCGACTGCTAGCTATTAAACACCAAGCACACAGTTTTAGCCAAATCTTGACAGGACTAAGACACCATGTCGTGGCTGTTTCCAAAACTAGAAAACTCCAACACTAGGCTCAACAGTTGTTTTCCCCTTGTTTTCAGACAACACCAGTTGATTGGAACACCTTTTGGAGCAAATAGCCGCTGCCCAACGTTTACAATCCAACGGAATTTTTCTAAGTAACTCAAAAAGGCCCTTCCAATGGCTAGTGAAGATTTCAGTCCGAAACCGGACTTAACGGCTACTCTGCCTGGTCATCTATAAATAGAAGCCCTTTCACAAGACTTCATGATTACTCGTAACCATTTGATCAATACACTACCTAATTCTCTTAGTGCATTACTCATTCAATCTTCTACTTACAACTCCAAGTCTATACTTAATATTCTTTTGAGTTGTAAAGTCTTGCAATCAATTTCATACTTCTCTTATTTTCTGAGTAAGGTTCCTTGATTGAGCTGTAAGGGTTAACTCAACTCAATTGTCCCTAACTGTAAAGGTTATCTCGGTTAGGAAGTACTAGATCAAATAAGGAAACTTTTAAGTCTAGGAAAACATTGTAAGGAATTGTCTAAGGGAGCAATTCGGTAGGGTCGATCCTTTGTATTTTGAGGATTCAAAATAGTGGATTCGACGTGGTGCTTAGATTAGCATTGTCCGTGGTTTTCTGCCGCAGGAGGGTTTCCACGTATTTCTAAGTGTTTGCTTTTCTATGTTCAATCTATACTCGGACTCGGTTGATTATCACCGGCTTAGCAAAATTTGTCTAAGTTTATTTAATTTCCCTCATCACCCTATTCACCCCCTCTAGCGTGACTTAAACTCTCCAGGAGTAAACTTTTAAATTTTGTAGGTTATTCAAATGAGGCTTGAAGACTCGGACTTTACATCTCATGCATCTATGCATGACACTGTGTGACTCGGAAAGCATATCTGCACTCACCATGTTTCACTCGGTTCCGAGTCACTCAACACTCGGATATATCGCATAATTCAAACACTATCTTTTCTGCGCTCTAACTCGGTATTTTAGTTTGAATTCATGCTCAGTCTAGATCAACTCTATTTCCTCTTATATTCTTTAGTTAACTTGATTCCCTTTTAGACTCGACTCGGATGGAATTTTGAGTATTATAAATATTAGACTCGGAAAATTCCATTCCTTTTCTCGACCCGGATAATTAGTCACTTAATTATCTTAATTATATCATTATCTATGTCTAATCTTAGATCAAAGTATTTTATACTTTGAGAACCAAATTGATTTACTTTTGTAGGTTATTCAAACGAGGCTATCCTAATTTAAAATACAAAACTAACCGGCTTTAAAACGTCAAATCACCAGACAGACAACGCTTTTTCCACCTCCGACCTAGCCTCGAAACTATGTCGGGGTTGTTTGTTTCCAAAGCTGGAAATCTACAACACCAAGCTCAACGGTGGTTTCCACCTTATTTCGAAGACACCGCCGGTGGTTTTAGGCACTCCCAAGGGAGTCAAGAGCCATTGTCTAACGCTCATATCTCAATGGATATTTTCCGAGTGACTCGGAAAATCCTTCACAACGGTCACAAAGGAACTTCCGATCGGAAGATGGACACAACGGCTAAGCTGCTTAGTCATCTATAAATAGAAGCCAACTCGAAGACTTGAAGATTGTTGAACAAATTATAAAAATACATACTTGATCAAAAGTCATTGTATTCACTTTCAATCTTCTACTTACAACTCCAATTCGTATCTCATTATATTCTGAGATGTAAGGTCTTGTACTTAGTTACAAACACTTTCTCTTCTTACTCTCTAAGTAAGGTCCCTTGACTGAGCTGTAAGGGTGATCTCAGCTTAGTTGTCCCTAGCTGTAAGGGTTATCTCAGCTTAGTTGTCCCTAATTGTATTTTGTGGACTCAAAATAGTGGATTTGACTTCATGCTTGGATTAGCACGGTCCTTGGTTTTCCGCCCTAGGAGGGTTTCCACGTACTTTCCGAGTTACTACTTTTCCGACTACATTCTAGACTCGGACAGTTTCAGACTCGTTTAATCTATTTCTTCAATCATCTCCGAATTCCGAGTTAGTTCTTTTTCGAGTTCATCTTTGACTCTCACTCTCTTTAGAGTTATATCTATTTTAAATTTTAAGCAAATTTCATCATCACCCTATTCACCCCACTCTAGGGTTACTTAGCCTCTCCCTGAGCAAACCTTCAATTGGTATCGAGCCTAGCCTTTCAAAAGGATTTAACCATCCAAATGTTTAAAGATCAAATGGCTTAGAACAATGGAGAGTTCGATGAAGGAAGATCTTCCAGACAAAGCACCAAAGTTCAAAGGATCCAACTTCGTGCACTTGGAAGAAACTCATGGAATGTTTCCTCCTGGATCATGATGAAAATGTCCGGAACATCATACAAGAAGGAAACTACCTTCCCATGAAGGCAGAAGAAAGAAGAAGCGTGCCCAAGACAAAGGCTAAGTTTACAGTGATGACGCTGAAAAGTTAAGAAAGAACTTCAAGGCAATGAACGTCCTTATGTGCGCCATCGGCTCGGAAGAATACAACCGAGTGTCCGCTCGTGATACTCGCAAAAGAACTGTTGGACACACTAGTCAACACTTATGAAGGTACAAGCCAGGTCGGACAAGCAAAGATAAGCCAATATCTTCACAAATATGAGCTATTCAAGATGGAGCAAGAAGAAAGCATCACTCGGATGTTTATTCGATTTACAGAGATTACCAATAATCTCAAATCTCTGGGTAAAAAGATTTCCCACGAGGAAATGTGCGGAAAGATACTCGAAGCCTACCCAAGAAAAGATGGGGTCCCAAGGTGACAACTATCGAAGAGGCTCAAAACTTATCTCTACCGAAGCCGGACGAACTCATTGGGAAGCTTCTCACCCATGAGATCCACCTGGATGAGGAGGATGTAGAGGTCGGCACCAAAAAGAACATTGCGCTGAAAGCCTCGAAACTAGAGAAGAAGATCCGAGTTCCTCCGACTTAGAAGCGGAAGCGAGTCGGACTCGGATCTATCGGACAACGAGGAAGCTAATCCTCAAGAGGTAATTGAGTACATTCTCAAATTCTCCAAAGCTGATTTGGCTAAGTATATTTTCACTTTGGAAGAAAAGTCCAATTCTGATTCCTCTCACTTTAAAGAACAACTTCGAGTCAATTTCCTCTGAGAGCATCTCTTTAAAAAATGAGTTGGAAAAACTAAGACTCACACTTAGAGAACTCATGACTAGTGCTCAAATCAATGAGACCGAGTCTAAGTTACTCATAAGAGAAAATGAGCAGCTAAAGCAAAAGCTCAATGAGTCTCATGATCTTGTTTTAAAGTTTACTCAAGGTTAGAAAAACCTTGACATGCTCTTGGGATCTCAATGTGTCTCCTTCGGAAAAGAAGGTCTTGGTTTTAACAAAGAGAAGGAATCAAATTCCTACTCGAACTTTTCAAAAGGATTCCGAACTGTAAAGTTCAGGAAAGATGAGCACGGTCCTACTCATAAGAAAGAAAAAGGACTGAGCCGGACTAGTTTATAGGAGAAAACCATCTCCATCATTTTCAAAAAGAAAAATCCTTCAAAAGAAAGAGACACGGACTCAGTTCTCTAAACGGAAGACTCGGAATCGGACTAGACCCAAAGTCATTCAAATCTAGGTTCCGAAAAACCTTCTTCCTCGAAAAGGACCTCAGTAAAGAGTGTTACTGGGTTCATTAGAGGAAGTGAGAGGGGTTAGTTTGTCTCTGTTTTGCGAGTTACTCGAAGAGATCAAAAGGACACTGGTACCTTGACGGTGGATGCTCATGCCACATGTCAGGAGACTCAAGACTCTTTTCCGAGTTAGAAGAGTACAAAGGAGGAAAAGTCACTTTTGGAGATGATAGCAAAGGCAAGATAGTTGGGATAGGCAAGATTCGAAAGGGAAGCAATCTAGTCGGCCCAGTTTACCTTGTCAAAGGATTAAAGTACAATCTGCTCAAGCATCTCTCAATTATGTGATAAAGGTCAAGAGGTAAGATTCACTCAAACCAACTGTTACATTTCGATGACACTACCAAGGAGATCAAATTCTCGGGTAAGAGATCAGGTAACACTTACATTATTCCTCTCTCGACCCTAGTCAAAATCTATCTTGTTTAAAAGCATCACTTCATGATGACTCATGGAAATAGGATTAGGCCATGTTAGCATGCATACTATTAAAAAATTGGCATCTCATGGTTTACTCGGAGGATTGCCCAATTGTGCTTTCAAGAAAGACAAAGTTTGTGAAGTTTGCACAAGAGGAAAACAAGTCGGATCATCATTAAAATCATCGAAGACAGTTTCCAAATCCAAGGTTCTTGAATTGCTACATATGAACTTATGTGGTGAAATCCCTGTTAAGAGCCTTGGAGGTAAATCATATGTACTTGTTATTATTGATGATTATTCACGTTTTACCTGGGTGTGTTTTCTCAAGCACAAAAATGAAGCATTCAAGGAGTTCAGCAAGCTCTGCGAGAAAATCCAAGTTGAGTCTCGGACTCGGATCCAAAGAATTCGAAATGGCCATGGAAGGAAGTTCGACAACTCGGAATTCTCGAGTTTTACGACAAGAATGGTATCTCTCACAACTTCTCAGCACCAAGAACTCCTCAATGAAATGGAGTATTAGAGAGAAAGAACAGAACTCTTGAAGAAATAGCTAGGACAATGATGATCGAGCACAACCTACCCTACTATTTCGGGCCGAGGCGATCAACACGACCTAACTACACTTTGAATAGATGCCTCATTAGATCCATACTGAAGAAAACACCTTATGAGCTCTATAACGGGAAGAAACCCAATATTTCCTATTCCAAACCTTTTGGATGCAAATGCTTTGTTCATAACAATGGTAAGGATCACCTGACCAAGTTTGATGCTCGGTTAGATGAAGGTATTTTTCTGGGTTGTTCATCTCATAGTAAAGCTTATCGCATTTTTAATAAGAGAACTAACAAAGTGGAAGAAAGTATACACATTGTGTTTGATGAGCTTGGACAGGAAAAGCCAAGTGAATCATCATTCTCGGATCCGAAGCTCAGCAGAGATGATGACCTTGACAAAAGTGAGCCTATCAGGAATCAAACCCAACCAGCTTCGGAATGAAGTCACTCGGAACGAAGTGACTCGGAATGAGACAACTCAAGAGGCTGCTCAGAATGTTGAAGAACAATCTGATGAACAAGATCACTCGGAATAAGCTTCTCAGCACCTACAGATCTGGTGAATCGGAGAGCGAGTAGAGCATTCAAGTATGCTTCTAGTCATCCACTAGAAAACATATTATCCGATATCAACAAGTGGGGTAAGAACTTGTTCCTCTTTTCAGAGTCTATGTGCATTCACTACATTCATTTCATTAACTTCACCCAAAAATGCACTAGAGGCCCTAAATGAACCTGAATGGGTAGAGGCCATGCAAGAGGAACTCAATCAATTTGAAAGGAACCAAGTCTGGACATTGACCAAACGACCTTCCGACAACCCAGTCATAGGAACCAAATGGGTTTTCAAAAACAAACTGGATGAAGGTGAGTTGGTAGTCGAAACAAGGCTAGACTTGTGGCTCAAGGTTACAATCAGGAAAAAGGGATTGATTGTGGGGAAACCATCGGACTCGTTGCGAGAATTGAAGCCATTAGAATCCTGTTGGCATTTTCATCTAGCATGAATATCAAGTTATATCAAATGCATGTCAAGTGTGTTTTCTCAATGGTTTTATTGAAGAAGAAGTCTATGTTGAGCAACCCCTGGTTTTGAAAACTCAAAATTTCCAAATCATGTTTTCGAACTTCAAAAAGCTCTTTATGGTCTTAAACAAACTCCCAGAGCTTAGTATGAAAGACTCGAGCAATTTCTTGGCTAAAAATGATTTTAGCAGAGGTCAGATCGACAAGACCCTCTTCATAAAAACCAAAGGGAAAGATTTTCTTATCGCTCGGATACATGTTGATGATATAATTTTTGGAGCTACTAATGAAATTCTATGTCGAGACTTTTATTAGTTAATGAGTCGAGAATTTCAAATGAGTATGATGGGAGAACTCAATTCCTTCCTTGGTCTACAAATCAAGCAAGACAAAGATGGAATCTATGTCCATCAATCAAAGTACACCAAGGAGCTGCTGAAAAATATAAACTCCAAGATGCAAAGCACACAGACTACACCTATGAGCAAGCAAGCATAAAACTTGACTCGGACGAGAAAGGTAAAGCAATAGATCGAAACTCTATCGAGGTATGGTTGGATCTTTGCTATATCTTACTTTAAGTAGACCGGACATAATGTTTAGTCTCTGTTTATGTGCAAGATTTCAAGCTAATCCAAAAGAACCACATCTCACTACGGTGAAGAGAATATTTAGATATCTTGTAGGGACTCATAATTTAGGTATGTGGTACCTAAGAGACTCGAACCGACTCTCACCTGGATACTTAGATGCTGATTACGTTGGATACAAAGTTGATAGAAAGCGCACTTCAGGAGCTTGCCAATTTCTAGGTCAATCCCTAATGTCCCGGCACTCAAAGAAGCAAAACTCGGTAGCTCTATCAACCGACGAGGCTGAGTATATTGTAGTCGGGGCATGTTGTGCTCGGATTTTATGGATAAAACAACACTTGAGAGATCTTCGACTTTGTTTCAATTACTTTTCGACTCGGACAGTTTCGAATTCCGTTTAATCGGTTTCTTCAATCATCTCCGAATTCGAGTTAGTTCTTTTTCGAGTTCATCTTTGACTCTCACTCTCTTTAGAGTCATATCTATTTTAAATTTCAAGCAAATTTCATCATCACCCTATTCACCCTCCTCTAGGGTGACTTAGCCTCTCCCTGAGCAAACATTCAAGGCTAACTCATTTTTGGATTTACAAAAGTAGTTGGCTTCTAGTTGTCAATCACCTGCAGACAAGCTTTATCTACTTCGAACATGGCTGAGACATCGTGTAAGGGTTGTCTGTTTCCAAAACTAGAAAACTCCAACTGTAGGCTTAGTGGTTGTTTCTACTACAACTTTTAGTCACCACCAAGTGATTGGATAACATTTTAGAGCCAAGAGCCGTTGCACAAGATTCACATCCCAACGGATCTTTTCGAATGACTAAGAAGAGCCATTATAACGGCCATCGAAGACCTTTGCTCGGAACCAAGATGCAACGGTCACTCTGCTTGGTTCAATATAAATAGAAGCCACCTCATAAGACTAGAAGATTGTTGAACATTATTGAAAAACACATTACTTGAGCAAATGTTATTGTTCTCATTTTTACTCTTCTATTTACAACTCCCGATCTGTATTTAATATTTTATGAGTTGTAAAGTCTTGTAATCAGTCACATTCATTTCTTACTTTCTAAGTAACGTCCCTTGACTGAGCTGTAAGGGTTCACTTAACTCGGTTGTCTCCGATTGTAAAGGTTACCTCGGTCGGGAGTACTTGGATCGGATAAGGGAACTTCGAGTCTAGGAAAACATTGTTAGGAGTTGTTTAAAGGAGCAATTCTAGTAGAGTCGGTCCTGTGTATTTTAAGGATTAAAAATAGTGGATTTCACTTGGTGCTTGGATTACCACTAGCCGTGGTTTTCTGCCCCAGGAGGGTTTCCACGTATTTATGAGTGTTTGTATTTATGAGTCTAATCTAGACTCGGAATCCACTATTTATCACTTTCCAAGCAAAAAGTGTTTAAGTTCTTTAAAATTTCCTCATCAACCTATTTACCCCCTCTAGGGGAGACTCTCCAAGAGCAAACCTTCAATTGGTATCGAGCCTAGCCTTTCAAGAGGATCTAATAATCCAATGGTCTAAAGATCAAATGGCTCGGAACAATGGAGAGTTGGAGGAAGAAAGGTCATTGACTAGACCACTAAAGTTCAAAGGGTCAAACTTTGTGCATTGTAGAAAAATGATGGAGTGCTTTCTGTTTGACAATAATGAAGATGTCCGGAAAATCATCTAAGAACGCAACTACATCCCAATGAAGATGGAAGGAACAAGATCTCGTGCCTAAAGAAAAATTTGAGTACACCAATGAAGAAGCAAAGAAGTTCAGAATGAACTTCAAACCAATGAACATTATGATGTGTGCTATGAGCACGGAAGAGTACAACAGAGTGTTAGCTTGGGACACAACCAAAGATGTGTGGGACATTGTTGTTAACACATACGAAGGAAAAGTCAAGTGAAACGAGCGAAGATATGCCAATATCTTCACAAGTACGAGCTGTTTAAGATGGAGCTCGAGGAAAACATCACTCGAATCTATATTCGCTTCACTAAGATTATAAACAATCTAAAATCTCTAGGTAGAAAAATCTCTCACGAAGAGATGTGCGGAAAGATTTTGAGAAGTCTACCAAAGAACACATGGGGTCCCAAGGTGACATCCATAGAGGAATCTATGTCCATCAATCTAAGTATACCACGGAGTTATTGAAAAAGTACAAACTTGAAGATGTGGAAACATGCAGCCACACCTATGAGTAGCAGTATGAAACTAGACTCCGACAAAAAATGTAAAGCTATAGATCGAAACTCAATAAAGGTATGATTGGGTCTCTGCTCTATCTCAAATCTATTAGGCCATACATTGTGTTTAGTGTCTGTACTGTGTGCAAGATTTCAAGCTAATCCAAAAGAATCACATCTCACTGCGGTGAAGAGGATTTTTCGATATCTTCCAGGGAATCGAAACTTGGTCTATGGTTTTCAAGAGACTCGGAACCGACCCTCACTGGATACTCAAATGTTGACTATGCTAGTTACAAAGTTCATAGAAAGATCACATTAGGAGCATGCCAATTTTTGGTTAATCACTCATATCTTGGCACTCAAAGAAACATAACTCGGTTGCTCTATCAACTATTGAAGCTGAGTACATTGCAACTGGAGATTGTTGTGCTAAAATTCCGTGGATCAACCAGCACTTAAAGGATCTTGGACTCTCATTCAAATCTATCCCAATCAAGTGTGACAATAAGAGTGCAATTAGCATTACCAAGAATCTCATTCAGCACTAAAAGACAAAGCATATTGAGGTCAGGTATCATTTTATGAGAGACCATTCTAAGAAAGGTGATATTGCACTTGAATTCATTTCTACGAAGTTTCAATTAGCTGATATTTTCACTAAGCCACTTAGTGAGGATCAATTTTGTTTTATTAGGAATCAGCTTCGCATGATTAATGCATGATTATATGTTTTTCTAAGTGAACTTTTCTTGCATAATTATGTGTTATATGTTTTTCTTTTATCTTAATAAAAAATGGATAAGTTAACCAAGTGAAAATGAGCTATGAATTATTAGATCTCTAAGTGTTTTGAGTCACTCGAAACTATACTTGAGTTAGACTTAGTTTATGAGCAAAATAGACATCACACTTCCGGAATCATCTCTAAATAAATGGTGAACTTTAGAAATAATTTTGAAAAGTCTTTCTTCTTCTCTGTCTCTCTCTACTGCGTGTTTCATAAGAGAAAACTAGTCATTGGAAGAAAGTCTGTTGGAATTCTAACCGTTGGAGAGCATAATATCACACCTATCCGAGATGACCGTCGGAGTTTCGAGTCGGACCGAAGGCTGAAGGTCATTTTTTTCGCTATAAATAACATCCCTTTACCTTCATTTCATTACTTTACTCCTTGCCTTCTTACTTTCTAAGAATTCTTACTCACTCGAATTCTCTCTCTCTCGAATTCTAAGCGCTCTCTCACTCTCTTTGATCTCTCTCTCTCTCTCTTTCGTGTCCTCTCGACTTCTTAAAAATTCTCACCATCCTTAAAAAGGTTCTGCACCTGATTTGCTTGGGGTTTGCTACCAAGAAGGCTGGCACCAAAACTCCTAAAGAGGGTACCTCTAATCCCTCTAAGATCTTCGTTACCCAACATCTTACGTTCGATGATAAATTTTTTCCAACCACTTCGTTCTCGTGGTTGCAGCACATAAAGAGTACTAGAGTGTACAATTTCTTGTGCTTCAATGAATTTATTTATCCTGAACTTGTTGCCAAGTTCTACTCTAATATGTCTTACTCGACGGAGTCATTACCTCACGAGTTCAAGACAAGGTTGTTCGTGTCAACCTCTCTCTCCTTCATAGAATTTTCCAAGTCTCTTGGCTTTTTCTTAACCGCAATCCCATCCCATTTACAGAGATTACGGATGAATTCTTTGAGAAGTACACCTAGGAGGTCCCTAAGTCATGCAAAAATTTCTCGGTGACTCGGATGAAGACCGAGGCCGGACTAATCTGCTTTCTTTTGATGAAAACATTCTTCCGTCATTATTCTAGCAAAGAGAATCCCAACTCGATGATTCTCAAAGGTTTATTTGACATTTTAGAAAGCTACGACGGAGACCTCTTTTCCTCTATTCTTGAGCAAATGGCTTATGTGCCTGCTCGATCTAAAAATCTTCTCATTTTCCCTTCCGAGCCCTTCCGATCTGTAATTTTCAAACAGTTCAAGATTCCTTTCCCCTCGGATCCCAATGTAGTTTCTAAGGCTGCCATAGTGGTTAGCAGAAAGGAGCTTACGGGTTACGGATACCGGGAAGTCAAGCTTGGTGTCTAGGTTGAAACCCCTTCACCCCCTCCCACTCGGATTCGATTCCCGTATCCCTTCCTCCTCCATCCACTGGTCCCTCCACTTCTCAACCACCTCTTGCAGGCATATGCTGCTATGTTTACCATTTCGGTAGACAAAATGCGTTACGTGTCCGAAGAACTTCGCGACACCCTTCGCTCTCTCAAAACTATCTCTCAAACCTTGGTGATCAACCGGAAGACAGGCTAGTCTCGAAGCGGGAACACCAAGATCCGGTGATCGAACTAAAGGGCATCATTAACGAGTAGCGCGAGCAGCTCCAACTTCTCTAAGAATGCCAATCCAAGGTTGTCTAGGACCAAGAAACCTTACCTCCGAGGAGTCCTCCAGGCCAGCCAAGTATCTTTCGGCTAAGGTCACAAAAGAAGAAGCTGCAGCTGAAGGAGCTTAGCCTGAAGAGGAGAAGGAGGACGAGAAAGAGGAGGCCGCTCAACCGAGAGGGACAAGTTGCGAAGCCCCCGAACCGGAACCGATCTCCTCATATGACGATCCGAGTGGGTGTGAAGAGGCTGAGGACATTGGTCGATGCACAAGCTGTTAAGTTAGAAGCAACTCCCTCCGCTGTCTTCGAGGAGGATGAGCCCAAGGAAAATATGCCCATGGTTGAGAGGACTAGAACCGAGCCACTTACGGACATCCCTGTCTGCTGCCGCCACGATCATCCACTTCCTCTCAAGCATATCAATGTTGACGCTACTGTTCATCCCTTCTCCTCCCGACAACAAGCCCTCCCTTCTTAATTTATTTTCTTTTTTCTATTATTTTTGTCCGACATCAATTGTATTCACTTAATAGTTTCTTTCTGTTTTTGATGAAATGCAATGGGGAGAAATATAGAAATTTTGATGTTGTGTTTAGGGGAGCTCACCCTCTCTTTCTTTGAGCAATGAATGGATGAAATTTTTTTCTTAATAGACTTATTTCTGAGTTACTTCTTTCTCGGTTAGATATTTCTTATTATCTTTTTCTGCTCCGATATAATCGGTTCATTTCTTTACTCTAATGTATTATTCGTATAAGCTGTTATAAGTGATGAGAGTATCTACAATGCATCTTATAAGTATGGAATGCTTCTCATTCGTCACTCCTCGCTTTGATATGTTCTGCATAATGAAAATTAAAGCTCATGTTTCACACTAACAAGTTTCTATCTAAGTGTGGAATGTCTTTCATCAAAAAGGGGAGATTGAAGACTCGGTTTATAACCGTAAGTCATTCGGAGTAATACATAAAGAACTCGGTATAAATCACACTCCTCCTATGTTTTGATTTCAAGTCATTATGTGCATTATAGAAACTCTTGTATAAGTTTCATTCGTTTATAACCGACTCAAAAGCACATTATTGTATATCTTTTACGAGTGATGTTTCTAACTCGCTCGGACATCACTGAGAACTATCGCATGCTTAAATAATTTCTCTAACACCTTTATTCCGTATACTAACTGCATATTTCAACGCAAAGAGAATTATTTGTCCGGATGAAGTTGTTATACTCGATGTTCTATGCTTTTAGCTCAATCATCTTTATGATTGAATCGATGGAATTTCGAGTATACTAAATATTAGACTTACAAAATTCCACTTCTCTAGGCCTAAGATAACAAGCATTTAATTGTTCTAATTTCATTATTATCTATGCCTAATCTTGGACCAAAGTATTTTATACTTGAAGAACCAATGTGGTTTACGTTTGTAGGTTATTTAAACGAGGCTAACTCATTTTTGAATTACAAAAGTAGCCGTCTTTTAGTCGTCAATCACCGGAAGAAAAGCATTATCTACTTCGAACATGGCTTAGACACTATGTTAGGGTTGTCTGTTTCCAAAGCTGGAAAACTCCAACTCTAGGCTTAGTAGTTGTTTCCAGCATAACTTTCGGTCACCACCAAGTGATTGGACCACCTTTTAGAGCCAAGAGCCGTTGCAGAATGTTCACATCCCAACGGATCTTTTCGAGTGATTCGGAAGAGCCGTTACAATAACCAGTGAAGACTTTTGCTCGGAACCAAGACTCGGTTGTCACTCTGCTTGGTTGAATCTAAATACAAGCCACCTCACATGACTAGAAGATTTCGAACATTATTGAAAAACACATTACTTAAGCAAACGTTATTGTTTTCATATTCAATCTTCTATTTCCAACTCCTAGTCCGTATTAAGCATTTAGTGAGTTGTCAAGTCTTGTAATCAGTCACATTCTTTTCTTACTTTCCGAGTAAGGTCCTTTGACTGAGCTATGAGGGTTAACTCAACTCGGTTGTCCCCGATTGTAAGGGTTACCTCGGTCAGGAAGTATTAGATCGAGATAAGGGAACTTCGAGTTTAGGAAAACATTGTAAGGAATCGTTTAGGGGCAATGTTGGTAGAGTCAATCCTAAGTATTTTGAGGATTCAAAATAGTAGATTTGACTTGGTGATTGGATTAGCACTAACCATGGTTTTTTGCCACGGGAGGGTTTCCACGTATTTATGAGTGTTTGCATTTCGAGTCCAATCTAGACTCGGAATCGGTTGTTTATCACTTTCCAAGAAAAAGTGTTAAGTACTTTAAAATTTCCTCATCACCCTACTCACCCCCTTCTAGGGTGACTTAGTGTAACACCTGAAAATTTTAGGTTCTTGCTTAGTAATAAATTAAGTTATTAATGTTAAATTAAAAATTCGAAATTATTAAATTAAGTGAATTAGAATTTTTCAGAATCGAAATTAAAACCCAAGAATTAAACCCCACGCGTGATTTAAGTAAGTGCGCTTATTGAAATTAAATTTGAGCCCAATTCACACTAAAAGTCCAAACTAGAAAATTAAATTAAATGAAAAGAAAACAAAAGGAATGGTCAGCGTTTTAAGGAGCTGGCGAGTAATTAGAGCAAAGGTGATAGGTGTTCAATTAAACTTAGGCAGCTAACTCCATTAGGTGTAATCGGGAAAAGAGGGGAGAGAAAGTGGGATTGAGAACAAAAGAGCGAGAACGAGGGGAATAAAAATGGAAGTAGTGCAAAAACGAAGTAGGGAAATAAGAACTAGAAGCGAGAGAAGGAAAAAGAGCGAGGAGGGAGACTTGAACAAAGGGAACAAAAGAGAGCCTGAGGGAAGTAGAAGCAAAGTAAAGTGAGACAAGAGTAGAGCAAAGAGAGCTAGAGATTGAGAGGAAGAGTGACAGGGGTCGAGACCTAGAAGCGGAAGCCAAAGAGTGAGAGCAAAACGAGAGACGAGAGTAGTGAGGATTCGTTGCTAAGGAAGAAGGCGAGCAATTCGGGAATGAAGCGGAACGAGACGGAGAGGGAGACAAGAGCTAGGCCAGAAACGAAGAGGAAGAAGAACGAGGGACTGAGCAAGAGGGAAAGAGAGCGAGAATAGTAAGAGGAGGAACAAGAAGAAGCTAACCACCAATTCAAATTTGAAATTCAATCCAAAGCTGAAATTCTTAGAATCACTAAGAATCCAAGCTGAGTAATTTGAATTCATCCTCTAAAGATAAAATAAGTTAGGTGGATTGAACTTGAAATAGAAGCATGAAATTAGAAACCATAGGTTTAGTTGAAGAAGTTCGAGGCCTAAATTCACGAAATGAGCAACTCATGAATTGAAAATCATGTTGCAATTTTTCCCTAATTGATGAAATTAATGATATTTAAGTATTATTCAGCATGATTATTGAGCTGTATATTTAGAATTTGATGAAAGTAGCTTGAACAGAATTAGTGAGAGAACTCAAAAATTGAATTCATGAGTGAGGTGAAGATTTTTCAATTATTAAGCTTGCTTGTCTGAATTATTGTGAATTCATGTGTAGCCGAAATTCCTTAAAAGTTTACTATAGCTTCATATAATTGATAGTAATTTTCTGTAAAGTTTGGTATGTATTGGATTAGTAGATCGGAAGATATGGATTTCTAAGTGAAAATGTGTCTGTTTTGGCCAAAATTTAAACTAATTGAGTAACTGAGTTAAGAACTGAAATTTGAGAACCTATATGGCTAGATTAAGAGATACATATCGATTAAGGAAAGTTATGAAACCATAAACCACCTATGCGCAATATTACGCAATCATGAAAACGATAAGTCCGTTAATTAGAAATCCTAATTGATATGCTTATGTGACGATGTGTTTATCTTAAAGTACATCGATTATAAATGGTATAACCAAGCCTATATGAGTTGGATTGATTGTACTTGAAATAGAAGTTGCTTATGTAAATTGCTAGTTGTAAGGAAGTTATGTATGAAGTCGTTGAGCAGAAATTATATGAATTATGTGCATCTCTTCAATAAGTAATAAGAAGATATAAAAAAATCAGAAAATATAAACAACTATAGAAGGGAAAAAGGATTGTGTTATTGATGCAAGAACCCATGAATTAAAGAACCCTCTGAAGCTATGGCCATAGAAGTGTCCGTCAACTGAAGCCACAAATTATTTTGCTTCCACGAATTATTGACGAGTATGCGTCCTTCGAGTCCGAGGCAAGCCTTGAGGCCACGAATTATTTTTCCTCAAAGAAGTGAGCCCATGAATTATTTTGGCTCCAATAACAAGGTCTTTAGAGCAAAACATAAATCTTCTTCCATTCGAAACTAAGAATACTTAAGAATTATGATATAAAGAAACAAATGATTATGCATTATGAACAAGAAAGAAAGAAGTAATGATTTATGAAATGCATAATTAAACTTAAGAAGAAGAACGAATCCTGATTTCATAAGAAATTAATACGATAAGAAGTAAGATATGATTTACGTGATGAATGCCTTACATAATGAATGATTCTATGACGTACTTGCGTAGAAAGAAGAATGAAGTATATTCTGATTGAATTCGTGATTAATTGATGTTATATTTACCGCTCGATAAGTTGATAAGTTTAGTAACTTCAATATCTTAACCATGTATGATATGAATCGCATGTTATGAATGAATAGTGAACTTACGTGTGTTTGCTAATGAATTAATGTGCAAAGTGAAACTAGGGGTTGGGTTTGGGTTATTCATTGGGCTCTTGGAGCTCATGACCTCACCAACATTTCAGGTACGAAGTAAAACTCTCGGGAGTGGCTTTTCGCTTTCGGAAATAGCGAGACGGATAGGAGATGCTAGATTTACTACATGTTTTTCTATCTTCTTGTTTGAAAAGATGTTTGTAAAGATCGGTTGTATGTGAACTTAAGTTTTGCCTTTAAATATAAAATCCTTATGTGAATACTCCGAGCGTGTGGCTCGTTGAGTTTGAGTGGTGTTTACTCCGAGCATGTGGCTCGTTGAGTTTATGAATGTGTTTCGTGTAGGGTAAAGGCTTTAAGCCTATGGGATTAGCCATATTATAGAGGAAACTCTACCGAAATTTTCAGGAAAACCTTTGAAAACCTAGAACCGCACTTTCGCCAATCTATGAGAAAACTATCAAGCCCAAGTTGAGATCATAAGTAGCCTTAGGGGTTCCTCTCGGGGACCCTCGCATGTAATACTCCTAAGGTGGGTTTTCGGGTGTTACAAAAATGGTATCGGAGCAAGAATCCTCCGACCGGTAGATTTTTGTAGAATCGAGTCTAGGACTTATGCAACTCCTCAAAACACTCCCTAGGAGTATTACATCGCCGAGTTCCTCCGAGGAACTCCCAAGGCTCTTTAGGTGCTGGTTTGGCTTTCTAACTCTAACTTCAGGTAATAACGGTAGTTTCCCAAAGGAGTTTGAAAGTTTTCTAAAAATTTTTGTAGTGTTCTGTTTGTAATCTGGACTATCCCATAGGCTTAAAGCCTTAAAACCCTGCAGAAAATCATACTATAACTCCGAACGAGCTACACATTTAGAGTATACAACTCAACGGTGACACGCGGAGTCCAACCAATCATGCAATGAAACTTAAAACAATCTAAATGGTTCATTATACATATGGTACAGCTATATGGACTAAATTACAAAGTATAACACTTACAAATATAAGAAATGCACGTCCGCCACTTGAATCACCTATCAAACAGACAAACAACAATAAGTAGGAGTCCTGAATACGCTACGTATCGCACACATCTGCAACACTTGGGAGAGAAGATGGAGAAATTTATGGGTGTGAGCAATAAACCACGGGCTCACCGGAAGTCTCACACTCTTAAAATGGAAATTCTTTACACATATTACTCATAATAATGAAATCGGCGGAAGTGTAATAACATAATACAAATCTATATACTTTTCAATGAAATCTCTTGAAATCATTTCCAACATAAAGCTCATAACAATTCAATCGTTCAAAAGCAGGGATTGCAATCATTTTGGGAATTGAATCACTTTAAACAAGGTGCCACGTGCACTTTCTTTCAAATACTTTCGAGTCTTAGACTGAATATCTTTCGGGGCTTTAGACAATTGAACTAGCACTAGATGGTTTCTCGGGCGCGATCCCTTGACTCAGGTTCCCGGGACCTATCTCTAGTCAAATACCTGGAAGGCTCCGCTTTCCTCATCGAGGAAAGAATCAACCTCTCCGGTTGATGGGTATCCCGATACACAAGGACCCTGTGCCCCGATACGCACGACCACCTCCTTACTCTGGTCTAAACAATCCCTAGCCCAAAATCTGCTCAATATAGAAGCGATAACAATCACTTATCAAACTTGGTTTTGAACCACAATCTCAAATCAATTTAATATCATAGAAGGCATAACACCACGTGCCACCCCTCTAAATTCACTTCTTCAATCGGTTTCAGTTCTTTAGAACACATTTAAAGTTTGAAAAGCGATTAACAAGAAGTTGCATTAAAGGATCATTAGCGTAAAATAAATAACTCCTTTCAAAATTACTTTCGAACATCGTTTAACACAATCACTTGCACAAATAGGCACAATTCAACACAGATAGTCATTCTTAGCTCCTCTCCGATTGTACCTTTCTAGATTCACCAATTTAGTAAAATTAATTCCCTTTTCTAAGTCACAATAACCACAAGTAGTTCCTCGTAACTAATCATTCCAATTCCCCACAATTTGCCATCTTTGCCTCAATTGTCTCCGGTTACGCCTTCAACTTACTAGTCAAACTCTTATTACCCATACGTAGCCATATAGCTCTTAAACTTACTTCACTAAATTTCTTTTAGCTCCATTGACCTTCCAGTTCAATTCATTCTCAAGGATTTTAGATATGCCTCCAACTCGGTTTAACCTCAACATCCCCAGGCGTGCGATTTCCATATCTCAAATTCCCATTTTATAACTCCACCTCATTCATCAACTCTTGGTCGCCTATCCTGAGTTATATAACTTTTAATCGGCTTTCATCACTCAATTTCTACTAGCTTTGCTTACCTTCACGTTTAGTTCAACCATGAGGATTTAACTATACTTTGAACTCAATTAACCTAACGAGTAACCTACTTTTCACTCTCATGCCTCAATTGTGTATCAATCAGTATAAACTCATATTCTCCTTTTTCTTGCACTAGCTTGGCCATAGAGTTTGCTTAAGTTTATGGAAGATAACGAGCTACAAGGTGGTGTGAGATATTGAAACTATACATGTGCCTAGTTAATGTGTTGATTACGTAAGGATTTGGTGGAGGCATTAGGGTTCGATGTAAGATAAGTAACGGGATCACAACCTCCAAGCCAACTTTTTGCCCTTTTGAGTGCGATTTGGTCCTCGGTCCCATAATAGAGTGAGTAGACGCACGAAAAGTTGGTAGAAAGGAGGCTGGAATTCATGGACCCCAAACGAGACTAAGTGCCTCTGTGAATCGGAGTTCAGGCTGAGTAGCACTTGTATGGGCAGCTTAGACTTATTTGAGTGTTTGTAACCGGAAGCTACTCATTGCGAATTTCGAGGACAAAATTCTTCTAAGGAGGGAGAAATGTAATACCCGGAATTTTAAAGAAAAGCAATTGAAAAGCATAGAATTATTGAATATTATTCCCCATGACTAGGGGGTGGAGTGACTGATTTTATTTACGGCCGGACATATTACATCGGTATCCCTTTGGAGGCTGGGGTTGAATAAATTAAATCGATGAAATTGCCTTCCATTTTCATCCGAGTTAAACTGTTGGGCGATTAGGAATTGTCATGGCCGGCGGGTTAAAATAAGTTCGACGCAGACAACGTAAGAGGACGGAAGGGAGGAGATATAGACTTGTCGTATATGGGCTGGTGAGTATTTTCACTGAATTATGAGGAGATGATAAAGCTTATTTGGGGTCCAATAAGGATCATTAACCGACCCAATTAGGCGGTGGAAAGAGAGGAAAGGAAAGAGGGGTCGAGGGGGAGCCCGAGGGCCGAGAAGGAACGCGCGGAGAAACAGAGAGAGAGAGGAGAGAGAGAGAGAGCGCGGGAGCCGGAGCAGGGGCCGGTGGCCTGCCACAACAGCGAGTGGCCAGTGGGCAAAAGGAGAGCGAGGTCCCGGGAAGGTGAAAGGAAAAGAAGTAGAGCAAAGGAAGAAGGGAAGAGGGAGGACCGAGCGAAGGTCGGCGAGACCAAGAGGGACCGGTGACCTCCGCGGAACCCAGGCGGTAGCCTGCCACGCGAAGAGCGCGAGCGAGAGGCCGGGACAAAGCGAGGGTGAAGGAAGGGCCCGAAGTACGGCAGTGCGAGAGGGTCCGAGAGGGCGGAAACCAGGTTAAAGTAGCGGCACAAAGGGAGAAGGACCGGTGGCGAGCACATGAGGGTGCTATGGAGGAGAGTGGGGACCAAAGAAAACGGCAAGCCGTAACGGGGAAGCTAAAAACCGAGCGACCGAGCAAGGAATGACGGAGACGGAGACCGAAGGCAAAAGTAAAGGAGCCCGAAACCATCCCTAAAACCCGAGAATTTCAGGTGGGTAGTCTTATACTCTAAACTATTAATAATTTCAAATCCAAATGAGTTTATTGTGATTGTTGAATGTGATTGTGAATGTTGAACATGTATGTTATTGAATGAGTTTAGTAGTTGCTTGAAAGTTGAATTAGGAGTTGTAAAGGGAATTGATTGTTGTTTAGGCTCGAATTGGAAGCCGGGAATTCGAGAGGGAGTTGGATTTCTTGGGTATAATGAGTAGTATCGGGAATGCGGTCGATTGGGGACGGGGATAAGCACATGTGGTTTGGGCATAAGTTATGAAATTGATATTTCAGATTGACTCTTAGAGATTTATTGAATTTACGACATTACGGGATGATTGCCAATATCGGAAATAGAGAGTTAAGCATAAAAGAGGAGTGTGAATTCATAGCAAATGTTGCACGGTTAAGGCACGGGAGTGAGAAACGGGTGATTGTCAAATTAATTGAGTTCCAAACATAATTAAATCCTCGAGGTTGAACCGAGCGTGAAAGTAAGTACGATTAAGCTGAATAATGAAAAGTAATTAAGAGTTATATAACTAAGGACGGACGAAAAAAGTTGAGTAATGAGATACGTGACATACAATAGGAATTTGAGGCGAGGAAATGACGAGAAATGACGAGCTAGGAATAGTAAGGTTAATGACGAGTTGGGAATAGTAAGGTTAAGCTAAGTTTGGAATCTATCTAAGCCTTGAGTTGAAATTAAGCTAGAAGAGAAGCTTAGCAACAAGAAACATAAGTGATAAAGTGAGATTAGGAATTACATGGCCGAATATTAGTAAAGGAAGTTGATTGATAAAGTAGAGTTCTAGAATGAAGGATTGAAGCAAAAATAGAGAATTGTGAGAAGTTCGGACGTCGAATCGGGTGGTGTCCGCTTGTGGTTATTGTGGCTCGGAAAATGGAAATTAATCGTATTAGAATGGTGGATTGAGAAAGATATAGTTGGAAAGAGCTGAGAATGCCTATCTCGTGTTGAATTGTTGCTATGTGTGCAAGTGATTGTGGAATAATGTTCAAAAGTAGTTTTGAAAGGAGATTTGTACCTTACGTGAAATGATCCTTGAATGCAACTTCTTGCGAATCGCCTTTCAAATGTGATTACTGTTTTAAAGAAGCAAATCTGATTGAGAAATTGAATTTGGAGGGATGGCACGTAGTGCTATGCCTTCCAAGTGTGTTAAAACGATTTGAGAAAGTGAATTTATAAGGGTGACACGTGGTGTCATGCCTTCCTTGAGATTAAATCAATTGAGAAAGCTGCAAAGTGAATGTGATGAATGAGTATGTGCAAAGAGTTTTGAATCGACAGGCTATGGATCGTTTAGCATATCGAAGGGTTTGAACTGGGGACGCCCAGCTAAAAATTTCGAGGGAAGGGTTTTAACAGGGGTCCTGCAGAGGCGGGATGCCCACCCCGAGACTTCCGAAGATAGGTCCCGGAAGCCTTTTTGTCGGGTCGCACCCTGAGATGAAAGAAGTGCTAGTTCGAGTCCTTAGAAGGCCCGGAAAAGTTGATTCAACCCCAAAAGAATTGTTCATGAATGTGAAATTGTGTTTATAAGTGAATAAAGAGTCATGATCTTTTTCATTGCAAGAGATTTCAGTGAAAAGTATATAGATTTGTATTACACTATTATGCTTTCGTAGATTTCATTATTATGAGTATTATATGTAAAGAATTTCCATTTTAAGGGTAAAAGACTCCGGTGAGCCCATGGTTTATTGCTCATCCCCACAAATTCCCCCTTTCCACCCCGAGTGTGCAAGTACATTATCGGAGGGTAGGATCTACGCGTAGCACAATCCCGATCCTTGCTGACTCGCTGAGTGCTAGAGCGACTCAAGGAATTGACATGCATTGTTATGATTCTAATTGTTGTATTTGTAATTTAGTTCATATAGTTCTACCCGATGTACCGTAAACCATTTAGATTGTTTTAAGTTTTATAGCATGATTGGTTGGACTCCGCCGTGTGGCCGTTGAGTTGTATACTCCGAGCGTGTGGCTCATTGAGTTATATTATGCTTTTTATGCGGGGTTTTAAGGCTTTAAGCCTATGGGATAGTCTATATTACAAACAAAACTCTGTCGAAATTTTTATGATATCTCATGTTCCTTTGGGAAACCACCTTTGTTACCTCTAAGTTGGGATTAGAGAGCCAAACCGGCTCCTGATAGAGCCTTGGGAGTTCCTGTAAGGAACTCGGCGATGTAATACTTCTAGGGGTGTTTTTGGGTGTTACACTAAATCTACTACAAAAGCATTAATTTGGGTAAATTGAGATTTTCCTCTTGACATTAATATTAAAATTAGTTTATACCACAAAATTTCAAGATGAGAGATTATGTTTTTGATATAAATACTGAAAGAAGAGTACTCTTTGTATTATATTTCATATTAATATATTATTTCGTTGGAACTTATTGTGAAATATAGAATTGTTGTCGAACTTCTTAAAGATGGAACTGTTGTGTTTATAGTAATTGATTCAAAATTTTGTATATAGAACAATTGAGGCTGTTGGTGGTTGTTTTGTAAGTTGTTGCATTTGTAATTGTATATATTCTGTTTGTATAACTTTATACGGGGGTAGGAAAAACTAAAAAAGTATAAAAAAATCATTGTAATAGGTCTTGGCCTAAAATTTTGGTCGAACAAGGGGATTTTGGCCAAGACCTATTACAACGATTTTTAATTAAGAACTGCAGATTATAGGTTAACCTATTACGAGTTGTTCAAGAGAACTATCATAATAGGCCTTCTTTTACTACAATTTTGAACCGTAGTAAAAAATGTCCACCTACAATTACGGCCACATACATGATGTCGTATAACTATATTTAAAGGTTGTTTTGAACCGTAGTTAAAAGTGATTCCTGTAGTAGTGAGCAATGACACTTAAAAATGTACTTAAAGAAACATACCACATCATCATCCCATGGACATTCAGCGGTGATGTAATGAAGTGGTATAACGTAGTTGACCCATGCAAGGTCACCAATTGGAATGATTTATGCAAGGAGTTCCTACACCAATATTCTTATAAGACTGATTTACCTCACACTTAGAGACTTGGAATTGATCAAACAAGGCGAGAAAGAAAGCTTTACTAACTTTTTCACCCAATGGAGGGCAAAGGCTGCCTATATCATGGATCGAACTTTCGAGAAAGACCAAGTCGAATCATCATCAAGAACCTTCAGCTCGCTTATAACCAGCACCTCAAATTCTTACCATTCATGAGTTTCATAGCTCTTAGAGATGCTTACATACAATAACAGGGGACTGCCTACGAAGTCCTTGTTTGGATTTGCTTCAACCCGGTCGATCCCTGCAGATTGTTTCTACGACAATCAGCGGTGTTAGGGAGTGGTGATCATTCAATTGCTCACTAAAGTTCAGCGATGCAGCATGTGCCATGTCCCGATGGTTTTCCACCAATAGGAAAACACCTATCAAGCAAGTGCTTATGGCTCGACGTGTTTGAATATATGTGTGCCCCGAATAATGCATCAAACAGTGAGTACAACAATAGATTCATTAGATGCACCTCGTCCCTAAGGAGAATCCAACTTAGATTCCTATTATTTAGCTTCGAAGGTGCATATACATTTCATACATATTTGCAAAGGATGTTAGAATAATAGGTTTGGTCCGATGATGAATGCCTATGATGGCATCTAATTATTCAGGAACAAGACATATTTCTCTATCCTTAAACCTAAAGAGATGTTATTATTGATCCCAAAACGCCACTAGAGCCCTTAATAGAGTCCAATAGACTTTCACCTTCCAAATGGTAAACAGGGTATTCAGTCCATAAAGGGACAACATGACTTTGTCAACCTCGGTCATCTCGTGCATCCAGCGGGACAGTTCGATTATGAAATTCACTTTTGAAGGGGAAAATCAATAAAATGCACTCGGATTTCTTTTAGGAATTGTTTTTCTGAAAGAATTGCAAAAGAAGATTTAGAGGTGTAATTTTCGATGACCAACCACCAGGTCCCTCTAATAGCGGATTCCAAGACCGAGTCTTTCCACATCACACCACCGCAATCTGCTAGAGCCACTGGGCCGTGGGTTGGCCGGCGTCGGCTAGACCGGCCGGTTTGTTATAGTTTTTGTCCCTAGCACTCTTTGGGCCTCATTTCGGTTTTCTAGTGCTTGGCCCATTTTGGTCAAGCCCTAATATATTTTGGACCATGCACTTACTATTCCCTATTTTTCATTTTCTTATTTTCTTTTGGGGAAATAAGGGTTAGTATCCAATTTTATTCGATTTGTCACGTGTAATTTTTCCTGGAATTGTTTGCATCATATAAATAAAAGAAAGCATTTTAGAATCAAGTCTCTGCATCCATCTAATTGCATAGAGTCAAAATGATATAAATTAATATTACAAATAGCACCCTTGAAGGAGTCGATCAATATTCATCAACAGAGGCATCATCGAAGATATAGTTACCGAAATCCTCCAAGTTTGAATTAGAAACCCCTATGTCTCCACCAGCTCTGTGAGGAGCTAGCCTCGTAGTTTGAAGTGGATTTAGAAGGCCCGCTGTATGACATCCGACGAAAATCAAATGGATTACCATGAGGATAAAGTGCTTGAAGTGGCATGATATCCGTATAATCCTCGGAGGAGCTAGGCCCAACACTAGAAGAACTAGCCCCAGGTAGGGATGTACTAGGCCCCGCCTAAGAAGCGATACGATGATGCTGAAGACTCGGACTTTACACCTCACTTTTCCGAGTTCTATTAAGGGAATCGGATATAAGATTTTCTCACTTATAAAGTTTTGATTCCAAGTCATTCCCTGTGCCTTAGAAACTTTTCTCGAGTGATATATTATTTTCCCTAAGTGTTATAGAAATTATTTTATGTATTTATGCATGACTCTGTGTGACTCGTAAAGCATATCCGCACTCACCATGTTACACTCGGTTCGAGTCACTCATCACTTAGAATTATCGCATGTTCAAACGCCAGTATTCATATAACCGAACTCGGGACTAACTTCATATTACAGGTTTTATTCCGTAAGAGTCGGCGCTTCTAGTTTGAATCATGCTCGGTCTAGATCAAGTTTATTTCCTCCGATATTCTTTAGTTAACTTGATTCTCTTTTAGATCGACTCGAGATGGAATTTTGAGTATCATGAATATTAGACTCAAAAATTCCATTCCTTTTCGAACCCGGATAAGTAGTCACTTAATTATCTTAATTATATCATTATCTATGTCAAATCTTGGACTAAAGTATTTTATACTTTGAGAACCAAATTGTTTTACTTTTGTAGGTGATTCAAACGAGGCTATCCTAAATTTGAATTACAAAAGTAACCTAGCTTCAAAACGTCAAATCACCAGGCAGACAAGGCTTTTCCACCTCCGACCTAGCCCCGGATATTGTGTCGTGGTTGTCTATTTCCGAAATGGAAATCTGCAACACTAAGCTCATGGGTGGTTTCCACCTTACTTCGAAGACACCGCCGGTGGTTTTAGGCACTTCCAAGGGAGTCAAGAGTCGTTGTCTAACGTTCATATTGCAACGGATATTTTCCGAGTGACTCGGAAAGTCCTACACAACGATCATAAAGGAACTTCCAGTCAGAAGTTTGACACAACGGCTAAGCTGCTTGGTCATCTATAAATAGAAGCCAAATCTCAAGACTTGAAGATCGCTGAACCAATTGTAAAAATACATACTTGATCAAAAGTCATTGTATTCATTCTCAATCTTCTACTTACAACTCCAATTCAGTATTTCATTATATTCTTAGTTGTAAGGTCTTGTACTCAGTTATAAACTATCTTCTTACTCTCTAAGTAAGGTCCCGTGACTGAGTCGTAAAGGTTAACTCAGCTCGGTTGTCCCTAGCTGTAAGGGTTTTCTCAGCTAGGAAGTACTAGATTAGATAAGGGAATTTCTAAGTCTAGGAAAAACTTGTAAGGAGTTGTCCAAGGGAGCAACTCGGGTTGAGTCGATCTATTGTATTTTGTGCATTCAAAATAGTGGATTTGACTTCGTGCTTGGATTAGCACAGTCCGTGGTTTTCTCGCCCAGGAGGGTTTCCACGTACTTTCGTGTTACCAGTTTTCGAGTACATTCTAGACTCAGATTGTTTACTTGTTTAGTCTACTCGCTTTATATTCTTTACTCGATTTCGAGTCGAGTATTTTCGAGTTGATCCGTGCCTCCAACTCTACTCGGACGAATTTATTCTTTAATCGAAGCAAATTTCATCATCACCCTATTCACCCCCTCTAGGGTGACTTAGTCTCTCCAAGAGCCAACTTTCAATTGGTATTAGAGCCTAGCCTTTCAGAGAGGATCTAACCATCCAAAGGTTTAAAGATCAAATGGCTCAAAACAATGGAGAGTTCGATGAAGGAAGACTTCTAGCAGACCACCAAAGTTCAAAGGATCCAACTTTGTACACTCGGAAGAAGCTCATGGAATGTTTCCTCCTGGATCATAATGAAGATGTCCGGAACATCATACAAGAAGGAAACGACCTTCCCATGAAGACAGAAGAAACAAGAATTGTGCCCAAAACAAAGGCTGAGTTCACAATGATGAAGCCGAAAAGTTCGTAAAGAACTTCGAGGCTATGAACATTCTTATGTGCGCCATCAGCTCGTAAGAATACAACCGAGTGTCTACCCGTGATACAGCCAAAGAAGCGTAGGACACCCCGGTCAACACTTACGAAGGTACAAGCCAGGTCGACAAGCAAAGATAAGCCAATATCTTCATAAATATGAGCTTTTCAAGATGGAGCCGAAGGAAAACATCACTCGGATGTTTATTCGATTTACAGAGATTACCAATAATCTCAAATCTCTGTGTAAAAGGATCTCCCATGAACAAATGTGTAGAAAGATACTAAGAAGCCTACCCAAGAAAAGATGGGGTCCCAAGGTGACAGCTTATCGAAGAGGCTCGTAACTTATCTCTACTAAAGCCGGATGAACTCATTGGGAAGCTTCTCACCCATGAGATCCACCTAGAGGAGGAGGATGCAGAGGTCAGCACCAAAAAGAACATTGCGCCGAAAGCCTCGTAAACTAGAGAAGCAGATCCGAGTTCTTCGACTCGAAGAGGATCCCATGGCACTTATTGCTAGAGGCTTCAAGAGAATGATGAAGCACAAGAGATGGGATAAGAAGCCAAAAGAAGAGAGAAAGACAAGAAGGATAGAAAAGGTAAATACTCTTCTTCTTCAAAGTTATCTTTGACTAAGAACTCTGGATGCTTTGAATGTGGCAAGCAAGGAACACATAGTCAAAGATTGTCCAAAGAGAAAACGGGACAGAAAGAAGAAAAAGGCTATGATGGCCACATAGAGTGACGAGGACTCATCGGAAGATGACGAGGACTCGAGATGATTCAAAGTGTCTCGATGGCACTTTCGACTCGTAGCGTAAATAGAGTCGACTTAGATCAATCGAGATAATGAGGAAGCTAATCCTCAAGAGGTAATTGAGTACTTTCTCAAATTCTCCAAAGCTGATTTAGCTAAGTATATTTTCACTTTGGAAGAAAAGTCCAATTCTAATTCTTCTCACTTTAAAGAACAACTTGTGTCAATTTCCTCCGAGAGCATCTCTTTAAAAATGAGTTAGAAAAAGTGAGACTCACACTCGTGAGAACTCAAGACTAGTGCTCAAATCAATGAGACTGAGTCCGAGTTACTCGAAGAGAAAATGAGCAACTAAAGCAAAAGCTAAATGAGTCTCAAGATCTTGTTTTAAAGTTTACTCAAGGTTAGAAAAACCTTGACATGCTCTTGGGATTTCAATGTGTCTCCTTCGTAAAAGAAGGTCTTGGTTTTAAAAAGAGGCGGAATCCAATTCCTACTTAGAACTTTTCAAGAAGGATTCTAGAACTGTAAAGTTCAGGAAAGCTGAGCATGGTCCTACTCATAAGAAAGAAAAAGGACTGAGCCCAGACTAGTTTATAGGAGAAAACCATCTCCATCGTTTTGAAAGAGAAAAATCTATGACCATAAACCGGAAAACTACCTAGTCTCAAATCCGAGAGCGAGCAGGACTCCGCTCATTAAGATCAAGGCCCCGGTGAAGGAGCGAGAGGGAGCCGATAGAGCTTCTCTAGGAGAGATGGTCCAAGGCAGCTCAGGACTAAGGCGACTCGGACACATTTGAAGAGTCCTCGAGCCCGGCCAAGACCTCCTCGGATAGAGGCAAAGATGAGGAAGAAGATCAAGAAGAAGCAGAGCCGAGGAGCCTGCGGCTGAGGCGGCTCCTTCCGGCCAAGGGGAGGAACAAAAGGAAGAACAAGGAGGCAACAAGTGAGGGTCTAAGTGCTCCTAAAGCTCAACCGGAAGTGATCAGCTCAAATAGCGATCCGAGTGGGTCACAGGACCTTGCTGCACAAGGACAATCCGCAGCGGGTCGGACTAAGCGGCACCCTCCAATCGACGAGTTCCAAGAGGATGAACCTCTGGATCCCCTCGTTTGGGTCAGCCACTCGAACCGAGCCTTTGCCGGAGATCCCTGTCCTCCCTCCGCTGCGCTCAAGCACATCGTCAAGATCCTATTAGCACCGGCGCTCCACTCGTCCTTCTTCTTCCACTTAGACAAACCTATCCCCTTCTTAATTTCTTTATCTTTTATTTACGCTTTTTTTGTCCGGACATCAAATTTGTACTTCTTGTATTCTTCCCATTCTTTTTGTTTTTTGTTGAAAGGCAAGGAGGAGAATAGATAGAAAATTTGTTATCTTGTCTAGGGGAGTCTCTCTCTCTCACACTCTGTACATATTTTCTTTCAATTCAATAAACTTATGCATTTTGTTCCAATTATCCGAGTACAATGATAAATACAAGTATTTCGAGCTTCCAACCTATATGTTCTCTTACTTAGCATCATCTCTACAATAAATTCTTTTCATTGATAATTGCTGAGTATCTATTTTGTTATTTCATGTTCCGATACTTCGAGTATGCTCGAATTTAGTTTACGCTATGCAACCTTGCCTTACTTTTTGCGCAAAGTCTGCAAAAACAGATCTATGTCATTAACAAAGTTTCTATCTAAGTATGGAATGCCTTTCATCAAAAGGGGAGATTGAAGACTCGGACTTTAAACCTTACTTTTCCGAGTTCTATCAAGGGAATCAGGTATAAGATTTTCTCACTTATAAAGTTTTGATTCCAAGTCATTCCCTGTGCCTTAGAAACTTTTCTGAGTGATATAGTATTTTCCCTAAGTGTTATAGAAATTATTTCATGTATTTATGCATGACTTTGTGTGACTCGGAAAGCATATCTCGCACTCACCATGTTACACTCGGTTCCGAGTCATCACTTAGAATTATGGCATGTTTAAACGCCGGTATTCGTATAACCGAACTCGGGATTGACTTCATATTACAGGTCTTATTCTGTAAGAGTCGGCGCTTCTAGTTTGAATCATGCTCAGCCTAGATCAAGTTTATTTCCTCCGATATTCTTTAGTTAACTTGATTCTCTTTTAGATTGACTCGGATGGAATTTTGAGTATCATGAATATTAGACTCGTAAAATTCCATTCCTTTTCTCGACCTAGATAATTAGTCACTTAATTATCTTAATTATTTCCTTATCTCGTGTCTAATCTTGGACCAAAGTATTTTATACTTTGAGAACCAAATTGTTTTACTTTTGTAGGTGATTCAAACGAGGCTATCCTAAATTTGAATTACAAAAGTAACCGGCTTCAAAACATCAAATCACCAGCGAGACAAGGCTTTTGCACCTCTAACCTAGCCCCGTACAATCGTGTCGTGGTTATCTGTTTCCGTAAATGGAAATCTGCAACACTAAGCTCATCGGTGGTTTCCATCTTACTTCGAAGACACCGCCAGTGGTTTTAGGCACTTCCAAGGGAGTCAAGACCCGTTGTCTAGCGTTCATATTTCAATGGATATTTTCCGAGTGACTCGGAAAGTCCTACACAATGGTCATAAAGGAACTTCCAGATCGAAGTTGGACACAACGGCTAAGCCGCTTAGTCATCTATAAATAGAAGCCAAATCTCAAGACTTGAAGATTGTTGAACCAATTATAAAAATACATACTTGATCAAAAGTCATTGTATTCATTCTCAATCTTCTATTTACAACTCCAATTCAGTATTTCATTATATTCCGAGTTGTAAGGTCTTGTACTCAGCTACAAACTATCTTCTTACTCTCTAAGTAAGGTCCCTTGACCGAGCTGTAAAGGTTAACTCAGCTCGGTTGTCCCTAGCTGTAAGGGTTATCTCAGTTAGGAAGTACTAGATGAGATAAGGGAATTTCTGAATCGAAGAAAAACTTGTAAGGAGTTGTCTAAGGGAGCAACTCGGGTTGAGTCGCCTACTCGTATTTTGTGGATTCAAAATAGTGGATTTGACTTCGTGCTTGGATTAGCACAGTCCGTGGTTTTCTACCCCAGGAGGGTTTCAACGTACTTTCCGTGTTACCAGTTTTCTAAGTACATTCTAGACTCAGATTGTTTACTTGTTCAGTCTACTCGCTTCTATATTCTTTACCGATTTCCGAGTCGGGTATTTTCCGAGTTGATCCGTGACTCCAACTCTACTCGGACGAATTTATTCTTTAATCAAAAGCAAATTTCATCATCACCCTATTCACCCCCTCTAGGGTGACTTAGTCTCTCCAAGAGCCAACTTTTAGATGCGAATGCCGTAAAAATGACGGGAAGTACCCGCTGCACGACTCGCTACTAGATTGCATTTTTCGGATAAAGGGGCGTGCTTGAGTCCCGAGACCGCCAAAGAAACCTTCCGATGAAGAAGACCTAGATCGGTGACCCTACAAAAATAATAGAGCAATTAACACATCTACTAAAAGCTCAAGGAGTTAACCCTTCTACTGAAAGCTCAAGGAGTTAACACTTTTGCTACTAGATTGTCTTTATATACATGTTAATATCCGACGTACGAGGGTGATATGGTTGATTAGAATGTATACAATTCCTTCCCACTTTGTATATATGTTTGCAAAAATTTTCGAAAAACCAAAAATATTTTCTATTTTCTCTTTCTCTTTTCTTTTTCTTTTCCAAGCTTTTGTGGGTATATCTTATACAAACCCTCACGAGACGTCACTCCTCCATTTAGGTTACCCGCTTGTTGCATGTGCTAAGTGCAATCGCGATTCCTGTGAAAGTGAGTTAGGTTTTATTTATTTGTTCGGTCTAAATATTACGTCATTTATACCCTTATTTACATGTAAAATAATTTAATTTGATTATTTTTACTTGTTTTTCTTACTTTTGCGGGTAATAAATCAAATCGAGACAATAGCAAAAAGTTTAAGCCAAAAGGAAGCAAAACGAGGAAGATAATGGTGTGCACGATGAGGCACTGCAGCCTTCGCACGGATATGCGAAGTCGCACAGTACCGATGCAAAACTTGCATAGTTGTGCGGACCGACCGAAACTTTCGAAACCCGCACGGCCATGCAACTTCCCGGTTTCGATTTTTCACGATTTTTGAGGTTATAAAAGGACAATTTTTGCTCTCATTTAAAGGAACTCAGGTTTTAGGGATCTTAGGGACCTCTTAGGGTTCTTCCTTAGCCAAAATAAAACCCCATTATGGGGAGATTAGTGTAGTGTTTTGTAAAAGATATTGGATTCAAGCCTTCAATTTCAATTCAAGCATAAGTTTTCTCTTTCTCTCTTCTTCTTTATTTCTAGTTTAATACTTTGATTGTTCAATGTAGTTTCAAGATTCAATTTTTATTAGTCTAGATGTTAATTATAGTTAGATTTATTACTTGTTTTCATGCTTGAGTTTAATTATCTAGTTTATATTCTTGTTCAAGTCGGTTTGTGTTAGTTTGTTCTTTAACGTAGATTTTATTTTTCTTTCATGCTTTTATGTTAATTAGTTGTTAAAGTTGATTGCTTTAGATGTAATTAGCCTCCCTAATGGCTAATTAACCTTGTTTAGGCCTTAACCTAATTAGTTTATGCTTGTTATTTGGGATTATTTCTCATGCCCACCACGTGTTATATGAAATGCCCGAAAAGGATTTTCATGTTGATTTTGGGTGATTGGTCTATCACGGAAAGGTGCAGTCAATTTGCTAGTGTGGGTAAAGAGAATAGTTGGGATTTTGGAATGAAAATAGCCCAAATTCTAGCTAGGTCCGAGGTTGCTATTTTTATAGTGTAGTTGGGCTAACCCCACGAATGTAGGTGGTTAGAATAATTAGACTAGCTCTTGATCCTCGAAAGTGTGGCTTGAGTAGGTTTTGATGGTACAATTGATCACTCCTAAATACTTGCATAGACTTGGTTAGGTTTAGGCTTATCTTTATTAGTTTGTTTATTAAGTGGTAAAATCACAACCCAAGCATTCTTTTATTCCATTCTAGGATTATATTAGTCATCATATCTCTCAAGTTCGTTTATTCACCTGGACAAAATGTTTAAGATAGCTTTGATATTTGAAACACAACTCTCTGTGGACACGACTTGTGCTTGCTGGCTAGCTACAACTACGTCGTGCACTTGCGGTTATAATTTTAAGACTTAATTCTTCCTCACACTACTTATGTATTTGCTTTTATTGCTTTCCTAAGCATGCATTGGTTGATTTAAATTACGCATTTAATATGTTGTGTGCTTGCTTGAAATACATTCCCTAAACTTACTTCTCAAATCAGTAAAGGTAGTCCGTTGACGGGTGGAATGGAATACCTTATCACTACATTTCATACATTGGACCCAGAATCTAGATTCTCTATTCTAGACCGATGGAGTCATCTTTTCAATCCTCTTTCAAGCTTAGTTTTCCCATATTTAGATTGGAAGATTATTTCTTTAATTTTGTTAGTTTTTATTCCTAAAACTTACTGGCGAATCTATTTTCCTTTTTTATTTCTCTTTAATTCGCTCCTCCGCATTTCGATCGAAAATAAAAAAATATTTATTTTTTGACAGTTAAGCCATGGACCGAGACTGACCACCTCAATCATGGCCCATGGCTAGCGCCGGCGATTGTACGGTGCTACCTCTTGCCGATGTCGGACGGTCACCGAGCAAATCTTTGGTCCAAGCTGGTGTTTTTACAAGGTTTGGCCCAAAAGCCTTGTGGCAAGAATAAATTTACTCTGTCATATTTTTTAAGTTGTTAAATAACATCTCAAGGATTCTAAAAATAATTCATAAAATGAATATTAATAGAAATCGTCAATCGCCTTTGCTTAATCTATTTTATATTAGATTATAAAAATCACAAATCCTCATAAGAGATACATTCACATTTCTAAAATCATCATTGAATTGGGTGATGAATAAGGTGAATAGGGTCACGAAGAAAATCAAACAATTTTTGCAACAATTCAGCTCAACAATAGATTTTGAGTCTAGATTGAACTTAGAAAAGTGATAATATAAAATTATGTGGAAATCCTCCTAGGGCGGAAATCCATAGACAGTGCTAATCCAAGCACCAAGTCAAATCCACTATTTTGAATGTACAAAATACGAGAGGACTAACTCAGCAAGAATTGCTCCCTTAAACAATTCCTTCCAATGTTTTCCTAGACTCGAAGTTCCCTTATCCGATCTAGTACTTCTTGCTCGAGGTAATCTTTACAATCAGGGACAACCGAGCTGAGTTAACCCTTATAGCTCAGTCAAGGGACCTTACTTAAAAAGTAAGAAAAGAATGTAACCGATTACAAGACTTTCTTTACAACTCAGGAAATATTAAATACGGACTAGGAGTTATAAATAAAAGATTGAGGAAGAATAATTAGTTTAACAATAAATTCGGTTCCGGCAATATCTTCAAGCAATCTTCTAGTCTTGTGAAGTGGCTTTGCACGAAGTCTTTACTAGCCTTTGTAATGACTCTTCCGAGTCACACGTAAAAGATCCCTTGTGATGTGAACATTGTGCAATGGCTCTTGGTTCCAAAAGATGATCCAATCAGTTGGTGGTGAGTAAAAGTTATGGTGGAAACAACCGATAAGCCTAGAGTTTGAGTTTTCTGGTTTTGGAAACAAACAACCCCGACACAGTTGTCCGAGCCATGTCCGAAGTAGATAAAACTTGTCTACTAATGATTAACGGTTAGAAGCCGCTTGCTTTTGTATTTCAAAAAATTTAGCCTCTTTTGAATAACCTTCAAAAGCAAACCACATTAGTCCTCAAAGTATAAAATACTTTCATCCAAGATTAGGCATAGATAATAATTAAATTATAATAATTTAATGCTTAATTATCTTTGGCCTAAAAGAATGGATTTTTCTAAAAATATTCAATATACTCAAATTCTATCTAAGTCAATCCTAAGGATGATCATGTAGAGATAGCAAAATATCGGAGTATAACAACTTGATCTGGTCAAATAATTCTCAAGAAAAAAAATGACTTAGAATAAGGAATTAAGGTCTGTAATTCTCGTTCCATTTGAGATACACGATGAAGTGGTCGAATAAAAGTGTTTGAGAAATTATTTGAGCATGGGATAGTTCTGAGTGATGTCCGACCTAGTCGAAACACCATTGTAGGAGATATGCAATGAGGCGCTTTCGAGTAAGTCGAACAGTAATGAAAACTTAGACAAGGGTTTCTATAGTGCTCGGAATGGATTGAAATCAAAACTTAAGAGAGATAAGATTTATAGCTGAGTTTTTATGTAATACACAAAATGATTTAGAATTAAAAGCCGAGTCTTCAATCATCTTATAAAAACCAATTTCAACTCAAACCAAAAGCAACCCGCCCTTCGTGGGGAAGCTCGATCCAAATTCTCTTGCCCCTCCAAATAGAGGCGGACGCAGGGACTGTGGTTCCTATGCCAACGAGTTGTCCGCATGTTAGTTGCACGCTTTTTTATAAATCAAGGACAATTGTACAAGAAACCCAACAAGGGAATTCACTTACTTTGTGTCAATCAACATGAAGCGAGCATATAATTACCCACATACATGCTTGAGAATGTGGATCTCACATGAATGGAAGAATGTAGGTTCATAAAATTTAACGATTAGGGTATTATTAGTCAATCATGGCAATAGATTGTCATGAGTTTGTTAAAATATGTGATAAGTGTTAAATTTATGCCAATTTGCAGCATCAACAGCCTCCTTTGCAATGATGCTTACATCGCCCTCTCCATTTTCAGTATGGGGCATAGACATCATAGATAAGGTGACCCCTAAAGGAATAGGCGGTCACGAATTCATGCTAGTAGCAATTGACTACTTCACCTGGATAGACATAAGCGGCATTATATGCGACAATAACATCGAAGCATGTGGCCAAATTCATAACCCAAAAATCATTTATCGGTATGCGGTACCACATGAGTTGATTAGTGATGATGGAAGTCACATCAAGAAAGAGGTAGCGAAACTATTGGACAAGCACAAGATTAAGCATCATAAGTCTTGTCCCTATCATCCTTGGACTAATTGAGCAATCAAGGCGGCTAACAAAAACATAAAAAAGATAGTGGAGAAAATGGCTATCAGATATAAGGACTGGCCTAACAAACCGCCTTTGGCTTTTAGGGCTATCGAACCTCAATTAGAACCTAGACGGGAGAAACCCCTTAATCCGTTGTATATTGCATGGAAGTAGTCCTTCCGATAGAAATTTCCAGCCCCTCTTTGCTAATCATAGCAGAAAGTAAAATTCCAAAAGCGAGAATAAGAGAAAGCATGTTGTGAAGAGTTGGTCTTAGTGGATAAGCAGCGTTTCCGCGCTTTAAATAATGTCGAAATATACCGGGAACATATATGAAGGGCATTTAACAAAAAGGTCAAACCTCGTCACTTACAAGTTGGTGATTTGGTTCTTAAGGAAATCGAGCACCAATTTAAGACCCAAGATGGAAATTCGGCCGAATTGGCGGGGACCATACATTCTCGATCAAACACTACCAAGAGGAGCAGTCAAATTAACGGTCTTAGATGGAGAAGAAATATTTCAATACACCAATCTAGATCAGTTGAAGAAATATTATTTTTAGAATACAATTAAATGGTTTTGCTATAGCCGAGCCCATCCTAAATCGAGGCTATGGCTCTCGCTGGTGCCGGCCACTTGCTCGGTAAATGGTGGGATGTGCGCGTCAAATTCATCCGGCCACTAGTCACTTTTTGGTGTCGATTATTTTTTAGGGTGGTCCATTGTAATTATTAATTCCTTTTTTCTAGGTGAGCGACAAAAAAATGTGTAAATTGATAAAGCATAAAAGTGAGCATAAAACATACTTTACTTTCTTAATAATAAGGGTAAGCCTACTACATAGCCAAATACAAAGCTAAAAATTGAAATAATAAGCATAAAACTTGGACATAAAATGTTCTAAAGGGGCAAAACCAAAAAAATTTCCTAACTATATTCATTCCTAGTTCTAAGTCCTAGTTAATCTTCTCTTTCTTCCCTTTGAATCGCTCGATTTGGCTGCATCTTCTTGAATTTGGTTTTTCCATTCTTCACTTTAGCGAGCCCTTCTCGCTTCTTTCTCCTTAACCTCCAATTTTTTTGATGTGACCGTTCACTAGTTTACAAGACAACTTTGCGAATATGAAGGGGTGTAGTAGCAGGAACATCCCTTCTTGGATCGTGTTCTCAAGCCCTCAATGCCTTCTATTTTTCACGATCGGTCTCCTTTATTTAGTCTAGATAAAAACGGAGATAGTTATAGGATGTTCGTCGGCGAGTCTTCAACAACCAGGGCTGGCTCTCCCGAGTACTCAACGCAACAAAATACCCGCCTTGCAATACCAAAGACATCAACGGAGGCGGGTGTGATACAATCTAGGTAAGTGTTATCCTCGATATGATCCATTTGTCACATTCCACGGTGTGGAAAGTAATACATAATGGTTCCGAACCCCAAGCAAACCTACAAATGGATGCCCGGTAGTATGTGTCCTAAATTAGGAAACCCTCAAGTGTTCAATGTACAACTTTATGGGACGCCTTACCCTAAACCAGGACTCCCACAAGGAAGCTGCCCTACCAGTCGAACAACAAGATGTTATCATTGACGGAATTAGGTAGCCGGTATTGATCCGGTCTCGCGAGTCCCTACATAATCTTAAAGTGCTCAACAAGTTAAATCTGCATAACACATATACCAAAATTAATAGTGTCCTCTACGGTCGAATTAATCGTAATTCATGGTCCAACAAGAGCAAAATATAGAAAAAAAAAGTGCTTGACTCGCTGGCACCATTCTCGTCGCCACCTTCCAAGCACCAACGGTAGGCTCCCGACCATTTTTAGCTGCTTACCTACAACAACAGAGGGTTGCTCGCATGCGAAGTTCTCGTTTGGATCTACTTCCACTTGATGTACCCCCAGGATGGTTCCAGCGAATAGTCGAGAGGGTCTACGAGTGGTATTCCCTAATTGTTCGGTAATAATTAGAAGCGCAACGAGCATCCTATCCCTGTGACCTCTCACTAATAGGATGGTTCCAGCGATAGTTAGAGGGGGCTACCTATATGCAAAGTTCTCGTTTGGATACGCGCCGAAACGGGAGCCGTACATAAGACAGAAATGCAACATCAAGTTGGTCAAGTTCACTTCGTCCCCGTTAAGAATCCACCTCATATTCTTCTTATTCAGGCCCAACAGTTGTTTATAGGTTCCTCCCATATTGTAGTGTGGAAACCACAAGTCCGACGATGGTGATTGCCCATAATAACATCATACTCTTCAGGGTGGGGACACAAATCTTTATCCATAAACCTAAACACTCGATGTACAGGATCCTAGAAGGATACTCGGAACCCTTAACAATACCCAATGAATCCTTACTTTTTTATGCTAAATAGAGTGTCTAACCAATAATTTGATAACCCTAGTCTATCGACATCATTGATGTCAATGCATCCAAGTGGGTTAATTCAACAATGAAGTTTATTTTTTAGCGTCGAAGGAGTAAGAAACATGAAGGTCTTTTTAGGGATCCGCTTTCAAGAAGTTACAGACTCGGCTACGATAGTATGATTCTTCAAGACTCTGCTGTGGTCCCCTTTTATAGCAAATTTTCAGGTCCGCACCTTATTACTTATACAGTCGAGGCCTACTATGCCTATACTCGGGCCCCATACTAGCGTCGATAAGACCGACCTGGTTCTTTGTTGTTTCCTGGTCCGAGCATCTTCTCGCAGTGAGCAAGTTTTATCAAAGCCCCTTTCTATTAGCCCAGCTATTAAGGACAATGCAAGTTATCATTGCCCATTTTATTTTTGGTGGTTTTCTTTTTGTGGGAATGGAAGCTATGTACAATTTTTTTGAATTTTTCTTTGAAATGTTTTTTCGCATCATATAAATAAAGAAAGCATTTTTTTTAATATCGAGTTCTTGCATTCATCTTATTAGATAGAGTCAAAAGGTACAAAATACATGAATCTATCTATTGATATATAAAAGGAGAGTTGGGTTGACTCTCCTTTTAATTATAGGGATTAAACTAATTTTTAGCCCTTAATTAAATTATCTAATTAATTTAAACTGTTAATTTTCTTTTTAATTAACCTCTCTCTCTCTTTCTCTCTCCACTCTAAACCATGTATCTCACCCTCTCAACTCTCTTTTAGTCTGTCACTCTATTTCCTCTTAAACGACTCTCTCTCTTCCCCGATCTTTGCCCATCTCCCTCCCTCTCCACATCCTAAAAAGACGCTATCTTTCTCCATTCCCCTCCCTCTATCTCCAATTAAACTATTTTCAATCTCCATCATATTATTCATTCACAAACATGTCTACCTCCATGACCGTCATCTCCGATCTATATTACCTTCTACAAGTACTATGGTGGAGATGGCAAATTTCAGCGCATATTCCATAGGTGCAAAAACAACCTCCTCTTAGTCTTGTTTACGGATTTCAAGAATACCAATTGATTAGTTGAAAATTTTTACATTGTAAGTTGCAATTGCATGTTTAAAAAACATATATCTTTTCGAGTGTGCAATTGCTTCTTTGTTTAAAAAAATTGAAGCTAGGCAACTCTCTAAAATTCGAGAAAGGCTAGACACAAGCACCCAAGAAGAACGTGGGAGCTAGAGATCGAAAAGGTTTTACTACGACAACAACTCCAAGAGTACTCGGGAAACACACAAATCGTCTACCTTACAAAGGAGCTATTAGCACACAAGCTAAAAGCTCAACTTTCGAATGAAGCACATTACTTCATTAAACATCATATTTTCAAGCAAGCAAACTTCATGGCATCCAACGACCAAGTCTAGGCAAGAATTTCCACATAAAGATAATCATTCGTTCCTATTCCGATGAAAGTAGATAGAAGTTGAATCTCGGGCCCAAGCAGTGGTCAAGGTTCGGACACCTAAGTCGAGCTTCGAGCTTAGCAGCAAGGTTTAGACACAACTCGCTTGAGCTTCACACCCACCGAAGTCAAGGGTCGACACCTCGGTCAAGATTCGAGCCCACCAGCGGTCGGGTTTCGGACATAACTTAATCAAGCTTCAAGCTCAACAATGGCTAAGGTTCGGACACCATAGTCGAGCTTCAAGCTTAGCAGTGGTCAAGGTTCAAGCACAACTCGGCCGAGCTTCGGGCTCTATAACGGTCAAGGTTCGGACATCAATCCCTCCGTCGAGCTTCGAGCCCAACAACGAGTCAAGGTTAAGACACCACACCAAGACTTTTGAACCACTCCATGGCCAAGTCAAGGAACCACGATTCGAAACATGAATGAATTATAAATTATCTTCAGGTAACACTTGAAACTATTTACATTCGATTCTTAACTAACAAAATTGTTTGTGTAGAAATTTTCAACCAAGCTTCCCCAGTGGTCAAGGTCAAGATAACCTTAACCAAATCCCTAGTTGTCAAGTTCGGGGACCCCTAGCTGGATTTTAAACTTTACTACCCGAGTCAAGTTGAAGCTCCCGCTAAGATTCCGACTAAACACATGGTAAGTTTGAGCACACCAATCGAAACATCAGGTCTCTAAGTAGCCAAGTTCGGAATCAACAACTTAGACTTCGGACTTCATCAGTCAAATCTAGGCCCATCAAAGCTACTTAATTTTAGACGCATCAATTCAATCGGATTCTAAACCAATGCCAGTACTAGGTAAGTACTCTTTAGTGTCTACTTTGACCTTCGTCTTTGAGACTCGGTTAAAGTGGGGCTAACTGTACACAACTAAAAAGTACCGTCCTTTTCTTTTCTTTTTTGGCCCTGCAATAATAATCCTCGAGTACTATTTGAGGATTTGGATCTTGGATTGTGTTTGATTGGTGCAATGGAATCCAAGAAACCACAAAGAACCCCTAGCACCACATAAATAGCCTTTTCCCTTGGGTCAATCCATAGATCCTCTTTTCTTTCGGACGATCCAAAACTAAGCCAAGCCTTCGGAGACAACAGATGTTCAATGTTGTGTACCGAGAAATCTTAAGTTCGGAATACTATATTTTAGTTAAGTACAACCGGACAAGGAGCTCAAGACACCTGAAGACGACGTTAGATATTGCGTTTCATGATCATAAAAATCAAAGTATTGCGTTTAACCTCCAAGACAGCTTCACCCGAGACTAGGAGCCCACAATCTCCTTGAGAAGCCCAACATGGTCGGTGCCTTCTACCCCGCTTTTGCCTCAAAATGTTGCGTTCCAGAAACTCCTAGGGGAGCATGCTAGGGCATGAAACCCTAGGCATTACCGGCTGGCCAGCGCCTGCCTCCCCATTTACCCAGTTCTATCTTGTTTTATCCTTTGCTTTATCCAGTCTTATCACTTTGATCTTAGCCCGGTTTTTCATCGCTAACTTTGGATGGTCGACCGAGCTTAAACCTAAGTCGTTGCTTGACCTAACATCTCTCTATAAATAGAGAGCCTTGGCTGTCATTGTCCCAATGGCTCAACCCTCAATGTTACTCTATTGAAATTCGCCTAAGAGCTACTCGAATACTACATTCCGTATTCTAATCTCTTGGTCCATTTTTAGCGAATTCCTTCACTACTTCCATCATACTCCATACATCCGATCTCTAAACTAAATCGAGTCACACATCCGCCTATCTATCTCCACAAAAACTCACAAAAGCCTCTTTCAATTCACCACTGTCGCATCAAGAGATCTAGATCCGAGATCCCGATCGGCAAGTGGGACAACCTAAGGGTACAGATTCATTCCGCAATGATTTATTTTAGTTTAATGCTTTATTTTATTACTTTCTGTATTTGTAGATTTAAGCCCTGTTCAGTAACAGCGTTTGGAGTAGCTTTTAGCGTTTTGACTAAGTCAAAACACTAATCAACCAAATATTAGCGTTCGGTAAGGTAGTGTTTTAACTAGCATTTGAAGTAGCTTTTAGCGTTTCAAGTAGTATTTCCGAAAAGCTAAGAATATTAGCTTTTCACATTTGAAAGTAGCGTTTCATATTTTTTGACAAAAAGTCCCTTCATTAATTTATATTTGACAAATTATTTATATCATTTTATGTTAGTTTACAATAATAAGATAACCGAACTACTTAATTTACCAAACACATTTATTCAACCGCTCAATTGAACATTTATCGGCTAACAGGTAAAATCTAACAACTATCGCCTACATAAACAACTATCCGCTAATCAAACGACTTCATTTTGCCGAACGAGGGCCTTAAGATGTATCGCTTTATATTCATCTACGATGGATGCAATCTCTTTATTTTCCTCTTTCCTTTCACTCGGTACTTTCTTTCTTTACCATTTTCTTTACTTTCCGCCTTTGTCGTTTTCCTTAGTCATGTTTTGGTTGCTTTAGTTCTTTTTGCATGTTGTCGCGTGCTTGTTTGTTTTGCATTAATTTAATTCACTACTCGAACTAGTCATGGCCGTCTTCGGACGGGCGAAACAAAAGGGTTTATCCCTACATTTCGTACCCTCGCTCCCGAATCCGATTCTCGGTTCTTAGACCAATGTAGTCATTTTTAGCCTCTTCTTATCTTAGTTTTCCCATACTAAGATTGGAAGAGAAAATTTTTGTTTTGTTAGTTTTCCTTCTTAAAACCGATCGGCGACTCGCTTTCCATTTATTTCTATTCAAATCTACATCTCAATATTTTCAGGTTGTAGGAAACATCATTTCGGGTTCCGAATCCGCACACTAGGAAGAGACCGAGGCTGGTTTCACCAGCCACAGCTCTAGCTGGCGGCCGACTTCCCTTGGTGTAGGTTATGACCAACATCGTGGGTCGGTGGTGGCTTCGCTCCAGATTGGTGTTTTCACATGAATCCGGCCCTAAAGCCTTATGACACATTCAAAACCCTAATATCGGTTATTCCTTAATTAGAAAATAAGATCCCAAGAATTCCGAGAATAATTCCTAAAATAAAATAATTAATAAAACCGCCATTCAAACTTTGACTAATCGATTTAATAAAATTCAAAAATCATAATAAAAAGGTTCGTCCCCACATTCCAAAATTGACTTTCTAAAACTATCTTCAAAGTCAATCTTTAAAAAGAGACCCGGCACAAGTGGGGAAACTCAACGGGCCCCGGCCGACCATGGTTCCTACACACGCCTGCGAAGCGAAGGGTTTACATCATATGGTTCTTCTTCCGAGCCCTTAACCTCTTCAACTTGAGGTCAGTTGTGCACGGGAGGGAGCCTTAGATTGGCATGTATCTCCAGCAGCTTCGTAATACCCGAAAACTCACCTAGGAGTATTCCATTACCGAGTTCATCAAAAGCAACTCCCAAGGCTCAACAAAGTCTCAATCTGATTTTTAGCTCCCGGTTAAAGGTACTAAACGTGATTTCTCAAATTCTTTAGAAGTCTTTTAAATATTTTGACAGAAATTTTGTTTGAAATATGGCGTAACCCTTAAGCTCAAAGCCTTAAAGCCTGCATAAAAATCATAATAAGACTAAATGTGCCACACGTTCGAGTACAACACTCAACGGCCACACGATGGAGTATAGTCATAACCACAAAACTAAATTCCAAATTGAGTCACAATGCAAGTTACAACCGCTAAGAGTAAAATTGCCGGAAATGGAATAAATTCCTGGCTGATCATAGCTATTAGTTTGGGTCTCTGTGCATACATCCAAGTTTACTATACATTATTGCATATTTACATAAGTAACCAAATATGTCCAACGTACTAAAGCGTAAAGCATATACAACCAATCTTCAGTCATGACCACACCAAAACAAGTGTTTCAATCAGGGAGGAAGCGAACAACCATCTCGGGGGTACTGTGAATCGGGCGGGGGAATTTGTAGGGGTGAACACCAATCCCCTCAGCGAAGAGTCTTACACTCTTAAAACAGAAATTCATTACACATACTAATGATGAGAATAAAATTAGTAAAAGTAGAGTAACATAATACAACTCTAGATTCTTTTACATGAAATCCCTTACAGCTTAAAGATCATAATATTTTAATCATTTAAAATATGGTTTCACAATAGTTATCAATTATTTTAGAACTTAATCAACTTTCTAGGCTCCATGGACTCGAACTTGCATTTCATAGTTTCTTTAGGGCGCGACCCGAATAAAAGCTATTGGGACTTACCTTCTCACAATAGATTCAAGTGTTACCTAAAAATGATCTTGGCCATGTGGAAGTCCCGAAGTCTTGGCGGTGGTGTCCGAACCTTGACCGCTGTTGGGCTTGAAGTTCGATAGAGGGATGTCCGAACCTTGACCACGATTCGCCCGAAGCTCGACCAAGGGATGTCTCGCACATTTACTGCTGTTGGGCTTGAAACTTGATGAGGGTGTGTCCGAACCTTGATCGCTCTTGGGTCCGAGACTCAACTATGGTGTCTAAACCTTTACCGTTATTAGGCCCGAACCTAAATGGGATGTGTGTCCGAATGTTGATCGCTCCCGGGTTTGAGACTCGACCGGGGTGTCTAAACCATAACCGTTGTTGGGCTTAAAGCTCGACGTAGTGTCCGAACCTTTACCATTGTTAGGCCTCAAGCTCGACAAGGATGTCCGAACCTCGACCACTGTTTAGCCTCGAAGCTCGACGGAGATGACGTCCCAACCTTAATCGCTTCTAGATCTAAGATTCGATTGGGGTGTCCGAACCTTGACCGTTGTTGGATCCGAAGGTCGACTTCTATCCACTTTCGTCAAAATAGGGACATATGAACTAGACTTGTTTGTTGAAACTTTGAAGTTCCATGAGGTTATATGCCTCATTCTAATTTTGAGCTTTTTAATCCATGTGCTAATAGCTCCTTTGGTTGTATGGTAGAAGATTTGTGCCTCTTCCTGAGTATTGTTGGAGTTGTTATATGACTCTTTCGATCATGAGCCCCCACATTCTTCTTGAGTGCTTATGTCTAGCTCTTCTCAAATGTTGGAGAGTAGGTGAGCTTCGATGGGAGATTCCCTTTGAATGTAGCAGTGTTGGTGAACTTCCCGATACTCGACTTGGTGAATGTAGATTGTTGAATCTTCCTTGTAGGGTGCTTCGTTATTAATGTCTCGTTATTTTTAGGAGTTTTACTCATGCAAATGAGATGAATGTAAGACTCTATTATAAGAAAAATGCATTCTTTTATTAAGATGATGCAAAAAAATTAAAAAAGATAAGGACAAAATTGCACTAAGCCACCACTCCCCAAATAAGAGCCTAATGAAAATGTGTTCCTTGAACATCGATGTACTCGCTGCTAGCACTTCAGATGCCGGATCAGATTGACATGTTTTCCGATGATTTTTGCTTAGTTGATATGGTAAAGATGGCTTTGAATTTGGTAATGGGAATTAGGATCAAGATTAGGATTAGGACCAAACCTCATTGGCTTCCTATGTATCTACTATAGCGGAAATCATGCCTTTGTAGTTGAAAAAGGAAGTACCGATTTGGGTTTTTTGGAAATAGGAAAAGGAAATAGACACGAACGAATCCGAAAGGGAAATGCACACTTTGTTAGCATCCTTGATGAGTACTGGGCTCAATGGATGACCTTCTAGCTGGTTGAAGCTTTTGTGGATGCCTTTTCCTCTTCCGTAAGTATGCCGAGCATCCTTGAGTGTTTTAAAGTCCATGAAAGGCAAGAACTTCAAGTGCTGATGATAGACAGGTTTTAGATTTTTTATGATGAGCCTAACATGATCCTTTTCGGAAGGTCAATCTGCCATGTGGGCAGCTTTTTCCCTCTAGCAAGTGAGGAAGTCGGTGAAGCTCCCCTTGTCTCCTTATTTGATCAACTCTAGGTCCCGCATAGTGACGGAGCTTCCCCACGACTTACCCCATTGGCATTAGAGTTTGTATTTTACAAAGAGATTGAAAATGATTTAGGGTTTCGAAGATACATTTTAGACAGGTTGCGATGAACCTTTGATGAAGATTTTCTGAATTTTATTAATTAGTTAAATCTTGAATGACAATTTTATTAATTCTTTTATTTTAGAAATTATTTTCAGAATTTTGGGATCTTATTTTCTAATTAAGGAATAAAGTAAAATTAGGGTTTTGGCCCTACCGTGAGGCTTTAAGGCCAGATTGGTGTAAAACACCAATCATAACCGAAGTCTCACTCGCCGACCACCCACCGCTCGTGCCAAGTGACGAGTAGGCGTCGAGCGAAGCAAGGGCTGAAGGAGTTAGCCTCGGCGCTTGCCCTTGTGGGCAGATCCAAAACCTCTTCTTAATATTCCTACAAGGAGAAAACACCGAGATGTAATTTTTGAATTGAAAAAAGCATAAAATAAAGGAGTCACCGATCGGTTTTTGGAGAGAAAAATAACAAAAAACAAAATTTTGTGTTGGGGGTTCTTTATGGTTTATCGGCTTATGTTGTACTAATCAATCACAGTCCAAGATCCAAATCGACAAATAGGGCTCGGGATTATCATAATCGGGCCAACAAAAAAATTGCGAAAATAAAGAGATAAGAGACGACACTTTTTAGGTGTCTACAGTTAGCCCCCACTTTCACCGAGTCTAAAAAGACGAAGGGTCAAAGTAGACACTAATGGGTAATTACCTCGATTTTTATAAGATTTTTGTGATGACTGGAATTGGTTGTAATTAAATATGAACTTCAAAGTGGGACCAGAACTTTATCGCAATGCATGCGTTATGAAATTCGGTAATAGGATCCTAAGCTTGGCTTGATTAGAGCCTGAAGGTTGGTGTATTCGGGTCTTGAAACTTCGATGGCTTTCTAATCTAAAGCTTGGCTAAATAATCTACTCTGCTAGCACACTTGTTAGTGCATAATTAAATTGACAAAAATTCAGCATTTTACCCGAGTAATTCGGTTGATAATAGATCGAGAAAACTATTTTCGGAAAAGCTAATAAGCAGGCCCAAAAGTTCCCACTTGCATACACAAGGCTGCATGGACTAGGGAGATGGGCTAGGCTGCAAAGATGACACCAATTGGACTTCACGACGCCTCATGGCTAGCGCTGGCCAGCCTTTGGCGGCGTGGGCCCCGGAGTGCTCGGCTGGATTCCCGTGGTTCCCCACTACTTACTTGACTCTTGTTTTATGTGCTTGGATGCCTTGACGAAATTTTCCTATAAAATAGGTGCATAGTGTGTTTCATTTTGCACGCCGACTCTTCATCTTATTCTTACTCTCCTCTTGCATTTCATTTCTTTGTTCCCTCTTGAAAATAGTTGGATCTCAAGAACTCTTTATCTTCAAAATGCGTAGAAGAAGGGCCCATCCTACAGGAAGAACTAGAACCGAGAGCCTTACTCAAGACTCTTTTCTTGAGTGCGAATGGCGACATCCAAATGAATGGAACCCAAGCGATCTTATTGTTGAAGTTGAAAATCATGTCTCTCCAATTACTATTTCTTCTTCGGTAAGCTAATTGGCTTAAACCTCTTCATTTGCTCATTTAGAGTAATATGTTTTAACCAAAATCTTATTGGATTTTGTCTTGTAGAAAGGCTCAATTCAAAGTAATGGAGCCATCCCGAAATTTATGGAGACATGCGAGAGGATGCATGTTCCTCTTGAAAATGTCATGTACAATGCTCGGGTTCCGACCTCTTTATATCGCTTTACGTCACCTTATTGATAGCAGGGTGAGAGATCCCATTAAAGCTATCAATGAACGCTTCGGGACACAACCAACACGTTCCACCTCCCATTCGGTGAGATGACAATAACTCGCTTTGATTTTGTCTGTTTTATCCGGTTTGGGCTTCGTGGGAGAACCTTTAGCCTATGACCGGAATTTGTATAAGAATCGTGACTACCTTCGCCACCTTTTCGGTCCCATAGTAGATAGATTTCCAGATAGCAACCACTTCAAGTATACCTTTCATTTTTAGGCTTTTGAGGACGATGCTTTCGGCCTCAACATTCGCCTCAACAACAAATTAGGATTGTGCTTGCCCTTCTCTTGAGTACAATCCTCTTTTTCGACCAGGTCACCAAAATCCATGTTCACTATTTGGTGAAGTTAGTGGACCTTGATAGGATAAAGGAGCTCAATTGGGGTGCTCCCGCATCCACTTACCTCATTGGGAGCTTTCCTGCTAGTGTGCGGCATATAAAACCGAGAACCAGTCTCCACCAACTATCTTCCTTCGAATCGCTTATGAAAGATTATTGAGGTATGCTCAAATTCTTTTTTCTTCAATATTTACTTTTCATCTTGTGCGGATAAAAAGCCTTACTTAACTTGTCAAAATGTAGCCATGATTATATGAATACTTTCCGCACCTCTCTCCTAGCTTAACAAATCATCCCACGTTTCCGGCGTCTGCGTCATAGGTTAGAGTTTATCTTAAATGCCCCAAGATACATGAACTATGCTTCTTGAGATTAGCCCTCAACCGTGTAAGCTGGGTATGTTGCCTCTACTCTCAAAACGTGCTCCAAAATATGCCTAAAAGGACTTTTACCACATTTTTAGCATTCTGGTCATGCCCACGGCGTGCACTACCACCTATGGGGCTGGCTGTGGTGTGCTCCAGCCCTCTATATCCACTGTGTTTTGTCTGGTTTCTTGTTGTTTCTCATTCTTGTTAGCTGATTTCTTGATAATTTTTGTATGTAGGCCAACATCCACCCTTAGGCCCAACTTCAACTTCCCTAAAATGTCCTTGTGCCTCGAGAATTAAGTGAAAGAAGGATCTTGTTTGAAGGTCCTTTTGGGTTTTGTTGGTATCTTGGGGAGAGAGTCACTCATCAAATTCGAGTTAACACATGTCCTTCGTTTGTTTCGGTCGATCCACCTTTGACCACGTTTTATTTTCGTTCTCTTTCTCCGAATGAGCAAGCGGAAACCATGGTGGGATATCCTTTTACCCGACTTTTGAACTTGAACACTTCCTACACCCACCATGCTTCTCGCATTATAACCCAATTGGTGAGTTCTTAGCTTCTTTCTTATAACTTGAATTTCTTGTATGGAAATTAATCTTCATGTTATCTTCTCCTTTGGCAACTCACTCTTGCTGACATCCATTTCCGAGTCTCGTTGTGGATGTTACTCTTTCTGGGGGCCTCCTCGTTTTGTAAGAATTCATGAAATATGCTAATGATATCTCCTTTTCCTAGGATTTGGTAAGGGATAAGAGTTATATGCTTTCTTCCTTCTTTACTTATATGCTAATGATATCTCCTTTTGGCTGACATCAATAAATTTCATAGTACAACCGGGAACAATAGCGAGCCATGTCTATCGGGTTTCGATCGGCTCTCCGGAGAATACAAAACTTCTTAACCGAGCGATCTTTTTCTTATTTCCAGGTAAATCCTTGATTAGTGTAGTCCTAATTTAATTAAGCTTCTAGCGCTTTAAGTGATTTTCTAATCACATCTTTTGATGTTGTAGAGGAGTCGATCTAGAACACCTCCTTTCGATAATATACCCGGTGTCCCGTAGACATCATCTCAAGCTCCTGAACAACAAATGCCTTCTAGTAGTAATGTTAGACGACGCTCGTCATGGCATTCTTCATGGCGTGCTCATCACAGGAGTACGTCCGAGGCAGGACCTAGTGCTTACGGGGCCTAGTACCTCTAATGCGGGACCTAGCCTGAAGGTTTGCTCTTGAAGAGTCTAAGTCACCCGAGAGGAAGATAATGGAAAGCTAAGTCTAGGTCTAGATTGGACTTAGAAAAGCATGCACTCAAAAATACATGGAAACCCTCCCGGGGCAAAAACCACGGACGGTTCTAATCAAACACCAAGTCAAATCCACTATTTTGAATCCTCAAAATACAAAGGACTGATTGTAGCATAATTGCTCCCTTAGAGAATTCCTTACAATGTTTTCCTAGACTCAAAAGTTCCCTTATCTGATCTAGTACTTCTTAACCGAGATAACCTTTACAGCTAGGGACAACTAAGCTGAGTTAACCCCGACGACTTAGTCAAGGGATTTTACTCGTAAAGTAAGAAGAGTATGTAACTTATTACAAGACTTTAAAACTCGGAAAGTATTAATTACAAGCTACGAGTTATAAATTAAAGATTGAGTATGAAAACAATGACTTTTGCTTAAGTAATGTGTTTCAACAATAATTCCAGCAATCTTCAAGTCTTGTGAAGTGGCTTATATTTATAGATGTCCATGCAGAGTGACCGTTGTGTCTTGGTTTTGAACATAAGTCTTTATCGACCATTTTAAAGACTCTTCCGAGTCACACGAAAAGATCCGTTGGGATATGAACGTTGTGCAATGGCTCTTAGCTCCTCAAGATACTCCATTCAACCGGTAATGTTTGAAAAGCAAGGTGGAAACCATCTGTTGAGCTTAGCATTGGAGTTTTCAAGTTTTTGAAACAGCACAAACTCGACATGGTGTCCGAGCCCTGTTCGAAGTAGATAAAGATTGTCTCGCTGGTGATTGACGTATAGAAGCTCGCTATTTTTGTAATTAAAAAATGAGATAACCTCGTTTGAATAACTTATAAAAGTAAACCACTTTGGTTCACAAAGTATAAAATACTTTGGTGCAAAATAAGGCACGAGATAATAATTTAGTTAGGATAATTAATTGCATAATTATCTCGGGCCTAGAACAAGTGGAATTTTCTTAGTCTAATATTCAATATACTCAAATTCCATCAAAGTCAATCCTAAGAAAGATCAAGTTAAAAAGAATAAAATCATCAAAGTGTAAGGACTTGATCTGGACAAATAATTCTCAAACAAACAAACCGACTAAGAAAAAGGAATTAACACTCGTAATTCACTTTGCGTTCAAATATGAGTCAAAACTCAGAATAGAAGTGTTAGAGAAATTATTTGAACATGTAATAGAACTAAGTGATGTCCGAGTGAGTCGAAACATCAATGTAGAAGATATACAAGAATGTGTTTTCCGAGTCGATCGGAAACCAATGAAAACTTCTACAGGAGTTTCTATTTCACTCATAATGACTTGAAATCAAAACTTAGGAGGGATGAGATTTATACCCGAGTCTTTATGCAGTACTCGGAATGTCTTAGAGTTAGAATATGAGTCTTCAATCTCCCCTTTTAATGAAAGGCATTCCATACTCGGATAGGAACTTATTAGTGTAAAACATGAGTTTTCATTCTCACTAAGTACAACGTATCGAGTAAGACGTAATCGGTTAGAAATATTTCATACTTAGAAAATGAATTGCGAGAACTATCATTACTCATATCATATATGCGGATAACAAATAAGTGCAAAGAATTGAACAAATTAAATTAGAGTAGAAAAAATGATATGAGAGATCGAACTCAATATTAATTAACTTAGAAAAAATAAGAAAATTCATTCATTTATAAAAAGAAAAAGGGTGAGCTCCCCTAAATATAACAACATCAATTTTCTATATATCTCCCCTTTGCATTTCATCAAAAACAGGGAAGAAAAGTATCAAAAAGGTACACCTGATGTTGGAGAAAAAAAAAGAAAAGAAACTAAGAAGGGGGTTGGTGGTGCTAAGGTGGAGGAGCAAGCGATGACGCCGCGCTGGTAAGCTTGAGACGACGTTAATGATCGTGGCGGCGGCAGACATGGATCTCGTGTAGTGGCTCGCTTCCGGTTGTCCGACCTAGAGCCATATCATCCTCTGGCTCATCCTCCTAGAAGACAGCCGAGGGAGGTGCTTCTAACTTGACCACTATGGATCGACAAACGTCCGCAACGTCTTCCGACCCACTTGGACTATCATCCGAGCGGATAAGTTCCGGTTCAAGGACTATAGCACCTTGTCCCTCGATCCGAACCGCTTCTTCTTTCTCCTTCTCTTCTTCCTTCTTCTCCTCTTCCTTCTCTTCCTTCTTCTCTTACTCCTTCTCTTTCTCCTTCTCTTCCTCAAGCCGAGCTGCATTGGTTGTAGCTTCTTCTTCAATCGAGGGGACTTGGCTGGGCTGGAGGACTCCTTAGAAGTGTCGGAGCTTTCCGAGTCTTACCCAGCCTAAATCTATGTTCTTGGAGGAGCTGGAGTTGATCGTTCTGCTCCTTGATGAGTCCCTTCATCTCGATGAGCGGACCTCGGTGCTCTCGGATCCGAAACCGAGTCATCTTCCGGTTGATCACTAGACTCGAAGGACGGTTTTGAGGGAGCGAGAGTACCCCAAAGTTCTTCGAACACATAGGAGAGTTTGTCTACCAAAATTGTAGACAAAGCGGCAGATTGCTTGTAAAAGGTGGTTCGAAGTGGATAGACCACCTGGTGGAGGAGGGAGTGATAGGGAGTCCGAGTCCGAGTAGGATGAGGTAAAGGGGGCTTTAACTCGGACCCATGAACCCGCACACCGGACACCGGGCTTGATTTCCGATATCCGTAGCCCAAGAGCTCCTTCCCGCCTATGACTATGGTAGCCTTAGACACTACATTTGGGTCCGAGGGGAGGGTAACCTTAAATTGTTTGAAGACAACAGTTAGAAGGGCTCCGAAGGGAAAGGGAAAAGACTTTTTGATTGAGCTAGCACGAAGCCATTTGCTCAAGGATTGCTAGGAAGAGCCCTACATCGTAGCCCTCTCGAATATGGAAAAGAGCTTTGAGAATTTTGGAATTGGGATTCTCTTTGCTCGAGTGATGAGAGAAAGAAGGTTCTCATCAAGAGAAAACAAAGTAATCTAGCCTTAGTCCTCATCGAGTCACGGAGAAATTTTGCGTGACTCGGGGACCTCCTTGGCATATTTCTCTAAGAACTCATCCGGAATCACATTGAAGGGGTTGGGATTGCAGTTCGAAAGAGAGAAGAGACTTTAAAAAGTCTGTTGAGGAAAGAGAGGTTAATGCGTACAACCTTGTCTTGAACTCGTGAGGTAATCACTCCCCGAGTAAGACATGTTTAAGTAGAACTCGGCAACGAGTTCAATATAGATAAACTCACCGAAGTACGGAAAATTGTGGACTCTAGTGGTTTTTATGTGTTGTACCTACGAAAATGATGTGGTTGGAAAAATTTGTCATCCAACGTCAGGTTTTGGGTGTCGAAAACTTTAGAGGGGTTAGAGGTACCCTTTTGAGGTTGTTTGGTGCGGGTTTTCTTGGTTGCGGACCCGGAAAATCTTGGGCTGAACCAATTTTAGGCATGGTCAAAGATTTTTGAAAGACCGAAAGGGTGAACTTCGAAAGAAAGAGAGAGAATGAGAGAGTGAGCACTGAGAATTTTAAGAGTGAGAGCGAGTATGCTTAGAGAGTAAGTGAGCAGAGAGTAAAGTAGCGAAATGAAAGTAAAGAGGTGCTATTTATAGCAAAAAGGAATGTCCTTCAGCCTTCGATCCGATCTCGAACCTCTAATTAGTTTCCTCAAACATGTGTGACGTTTCTACTCTCCAACGGTTAGAATTACGAGCAACTTTCTTCCAACGGCTAGTTCTCTTATCGATGCACGCCGAAGGGAGAGAGAGGGAGAAGAAAGATTTTAAAAAGAAATTTATGAAATTCTCCATTTATCTAGAGATGATTTCGGAAGATTGATGTCCATTTTGCTTAAAAGCCGAGTGTGACTAAGTAAGGTTTCTAAGTGACTCAAAACACTCGGAGACAAAATAACTCCAAGCTCGGCTTAACTCAGTCAATCGAACCAATTGTTATTAAGACAAAGAAAAACATATAACACATAATCATACAAGATAATTTCACTTAGAAAAACACATAATCATGCATTAATTATTCCAAGCTCATTCCTAATAAAGCAAAAATTGATCCTCACTAAGTGGCTTAGTGAAAATATTAGCTAACTGAAATTTCGTAGGAATGAATTCAAGTTCAATATCACCTTTCTCATAATGGTCTCTCAGAAAATGATCCTTGACCTAAATATGCTTTGTCTTTGAGTGCTTGAACTGGATTCTTAGTGATGTTGATTACACTCGATTGTCACACTTGATTGGGATAGATTTGAATCAAAGTCTAAGATCCTTCGGTGTTGCTTAATCCATAGAATCCGAGAACAGACATGCTCTAGTTGCAATGGACTCAACTTCGATAGTTGATAGAGCAACTAAGTTCTACTTATTTGAGTGCCAAGATATGGGGATTGACCCGAAATTGGCATGCTCCTGATGTGCTCTTTCTATAAACCTTGCAACTAGCATAGTCGGCATCCGAGTATCCAAGTGAGGGTCGGTTTTGAGTCTCTTAAAAACCGTAGACCAAGATTCCGAGTTCCTGCAAGATATATAAAAATCCTCTTCACCGTAGTGAGATGTGATTCTTTTAGATTAGCTTGAAATCTTGCACACAAACATACACTAAACATAATGTCCGGCCTACTTGGATATGAGATATAGCATAGATCCAATCATACCTCTATATAGTTTCGATATACTACTTTACCTTTTTGGTCTAAGTCCAGTTTCATGTTGCTACTCACGGGTGTTGCTGCATGTTTCACATCTTGAAGCTTGTACTTCTTCAACAGTTCCTTGGTACACTTAGATTGATATACATAGATGCCATCTCTATCTTGTCCGATTTGTAGACCAAGAAAGAAATTGAGCTCTCTCATCATGCTCATTTGGAATTCCTGTCTCATTAACTCGAGAGAACTCTCGACAGAGATTTTCATTAGTAGCTCCAAAGATAATATCATCAACATAAATCCGAGCAATAAGGAAATCTTTCCCCTTGGTTTTTATAAGAAGGGTATTATCAATCCGACCTCTTTTTAAATCATTCTGAACCAAGAAGTAGCTCGGTCTTTCATACCAAGCTCCGGAGCTTGGTTAAGACCATATAGAGCCTTTTGCAATTTGAAAACATGATTTGGAAATTTTGAGTTTTCAAATCCAGCGAGGTTGCTCAACATACACTTCCTTTTGAATGAAACCATTCAGAAAAGCACATTTGACATCAATTTGATACAATTTAATACAATTTAATATCCATGCTTGATGAAAATGCCAATAGGATTCTAATTACTTCGATCCTAGCAAGCTGGTGCAAAGGTTTCCCTATAATCAATCCTTCTTCTTGATTGTAACTTTGAGCCACAAGTCTAGCCTTATTTCGACTACAAACCCATCCTCATCGAGTTTGTTCTTGAAGACCCATTTCGTTCCTATAACTGGGTGGTCGAATGTCATTTCATCTATGTCCAAACTTGGTTTATCTCAAATTGATTAAGCTCTTCTTTCATGGCCTCTACCCATTCAGGTTCATTTAAGGCCTCTAGTGCATTTCTAGGTTCTATTAATGATATGAATGCAGTGAATGCACATAGATTTTGCAAAGAAGAATGAGTTCTTACCCCACTGCCGATGTCGGACAAAATGTTCTCGAGTGGGTGGCTCGAAGCATATTAGAATGCTCTACTGTTCTCCGGTTCACCAGATTTGTTGGTTAAACTGGTTGAACTTCAGTAGTTTGAGCTTGCTGAGTTTGCTCATTCGCTTGTCCTTCAGCTATCCGAGCTGGCTCTTGAGCTGGTTCGATCCGAGTCACGATGTTCGACTCGACTCATTCTAAGTTCAGCTTCGATAAGATCATCTTCATCTCGACTAAGTTTCGGATCCGAGAAGGGTTACTCACTTGTTTTTCCCTAATCAATCTCATCAAATACAATGTGGATACTTTCTTCCACTTTGTTAGTTCTTTTATTCAAGGCACAATAAGCTTTACTTGTGGGATAAGTAACCCGGAAAGATACCTTCATCCGACCGAGTATCAAACTTGGCTAGGTGATCCTTTCCGATGTTGTGAACAAAGCACTTACATCCAAAGGGTTTGAAATATGAGATGTTGGGCTTTTTTCCCTTGTAAAGCTCATAGGGAGTTTTCTTCAAGATGGGTCTAATAAGGCATCTCGTTCAATGTGTAGTTTCGTTGTGTTGATCGCCTCGACCCGGGAATAGTAAGGTAGATCATTTTCAATTATCATTGTCCTTCTTATTTCTTCAATAGTTCAGTTCTATCTCTCCACTACCCTGTTCGTTGAGGAGTTCGGGTGCTGAGAAATTGTGAGAGATACCGTTCTTATCGCATAACTCTGTAAAATTCCGAGTAGTCGAACTCCCTTCCATGGTCGGTTCAAATTCTTCTAATCTGAGTTTGAGACTCCAGTTGAATTTTTCTCGCGAGCTTGTTGAACTCTTTGAAAGCTTCATTTTTATTCTTGAGAAAATAAAACTAAGTAAATTATGAATAGTCATCAACAATTACAAGTACATATGATTTACCTCTATGGCTTTTCACAGAGATTTCACCACATAAATCCATATGTAGCATCTAAAGCACTTTGGATGTGGAAACAGTTTTGAGAGGTTTAAAGGATGATCTTAACTATTTCCCTTTTGTGCATGCTTCACGATTTTATCTTTCTTAAATGCATAGTTAATCAAACCCCTAACTAAACCATAAGATGCAAGTTTTTTATGGTGTGCATGCTAACATGACCTAATCTGCGATGCCATGTCCAAGAATCATCAAGCAATGATGCTTTTAAACAAAATAAATTCCGACTTGGATCGGAATGAGGAATAGTATAGGTATTACTTGACCTCTTACCCGAGCGCTTAGTCTCTTTGGTGGTTGCATCAAAAATATAGCAATTGGTCCGAGTTAATCTTACCTCTTGACCTTTGCCACACAATTGAGAGATGCTCGACCGGGTTGTATTTTAGCCCCTTGACAAGATAGACAGTGGTCGATCGGGTTGTGTCCTTTCCAAATCTTGCCATCCAACTATGTTGCCCTTACTCGTCATCTCCGAAAGTGACTTTTCCTCTTTTAAAATCTTCTAACTCAACAAAGAGTCTTGAATCTACCGACATGTGGCGTGAGCATCCACTGTCTAAGTACCAATGACCTTTCGTCCTTTTCTCGATTACCTACAAGTTAAAAACGCACTAACCCTTCTCACTTCCCGTAACGAATCTAGTAACTCCATTTACTCGTGATCCTTTTCGAGGAAGAAGACTCTTGGAAACCTAGATTTGAATGACTTTGAGCTTGGTCCGATTCTAAGTCTTTTTCTAGAAAACCGAGTCTTTATCTCTTTCTTTTGAAAATCTTTTCTTTTATAAATAGGATGAGAGGGCTTTCTCTTATAAAGTAGTCCGGGCTCAGTCCTCCTTTCATTCATAAGAATAGGACCATGCACAACCATCCTAAACTTCACAGCTTCGGAATCCTTTTTGAAAAGATTTGAGCAGGAATTAGATTCCTCCTCTTCGTTAAAACTAAGTCCTTCTTTCTTGAAGGAGACACACCGAGAGCCTAAAAGCATGTCAAGCTGCGGAACTTTAGAAAATATTCAATTACCTCTTAAGGACTTGTCTCCTCGATTGTCCGAATTGTCGGAATCCGACTCGGATTCAGCTTCGTGTCTATTAATGCCATCGGACACTTTGAGTCGTCGAATCATCATCTTCTTCATATGAGTCGTCATCGCTCCATGTGGCCATCATAGCCTTCTTTTTCTTTCTGTCCTTCTTTCTCTTGGGACAGTCTTTGACTATGTGATCTTTGCTGCCACATTAAAAACAGTTAGAGTTCTTAGTTGAAGACAACTTTGAAGAGAAAGAATATTTACCTTTTCTCTCCTTGTTATCTTTCTTCTATAACTATTCCTTTAGCCTCTTTTCCCATTTCTAATGCTTCATCATTCTTTTGAAGCCTTAGGCAATGAGTGCCATTGGATCCTCTTCGAGTCCGAGGAACTCAAACTTTCCCCTCTACCTTTTGAGGCCTTCGACGACAATGTTCTTTTTGGTGTTGACCTCGACACACTCTTCTTCCAGGTGAATTTCATGGGTAAGCGAGCTTCCCAATCAGTTTGTCCGGCTTTGGTTGAGAGAGGTTTTGAGCTTCCTTGATGGTTGTTACCTTAGGACCCCATCTCCTCTTTGGTAGACTTCTCAGAATTTTTCTACACATTTCCTCGTCGAAATTTTTCTACCCGGAGATTTGAGATTATTTGTAATCTCAATGAAGCGAATAAACATCCGATCGATGTTTTCTTCTAGCTCCATCTTGAACAACTCATATTTGTTAAGATACTAGCTTATCTTCGACAGGGGAAGAAGGTGAGGGAGGAGAGGTGAGAGAGAGGTGGAGGATGAATGTATTACCTCCTTTACAAAACAAGCCCCCTCCACTCGATATCCCGATGCTTCTAGGCATTGTTTTTTTTTTTTCCTATTTGTGTTATAATAATTTGTATATATATGTATATTGTTTTATTTTATTTCTTTTTACTTATTAATTTAATTTATTCAAATTGGGAATAAAATTATTCGAACATATATACATTTCGCAGATACAAATGTAAATTTGTACGAATTACCCATTATTATTTGCGATTATCAAATTTGTTCGCATCTTTTATTTCGATTTCGTATTTTGCGCGGCTCAAAGCTCTTAAACAATATTAAGACGATCAAATGCAAAATTAAGTACGATTAAGTTTCGGGGTGTTACATCCTTCCCCCTTATAAAAAGTTTCGTCCTCGAAACTGTAATCGTTTAGTAACATACCCTTGAAACAAATGAAGGGTAATGATTTCTCATCTCATCCTCTATTTCCTATGCTGCCTCATAAATCTCATGATGGCCCAAGTGGCTTTAAGGTATCACTTTGTTGCATAATCGTTTACCCTATAAGAAACATGATTTATTATCTCGACAACTTCGTAAGGCTCACTGAAGCGACGTCTCAATTTCCATCTTACACAATCTTCGAGATCCTTTTACTCGGAGGCACCTTAAGAAAAGTCTTGTCACTTCTTGAGATTCAAGAGGTTTCCTTGTACGATTCGCATGTGAATTCTGTCTATCTCGTAATCGTTTTCGTATTATGTCGCATAATTCGAGTCTTCCCAACTATTTCTTAAATCATTTCTGGTTCCACGAAGAATATTGTTACACGAGAACCCAACTAATGGAATATATTCGTCCCCTTTCTCTTATGTAACAAATAACACATCCTTAATCACTTGTCTCCCCCTTTTCCTATCTATCCATTGGTTTCATAATTATACGAACTGCTAAAATGCAATTTCGTTCCAAATGTCTTTTGTAAAAACCTGCCCAAAGATCTATACTTGCAGTTTTCAAGTGCTGCCCGTATTTGTCTTCCCTCATAGAGTGTAGAACTGGTTTTGGTTATCTTCTTGACCTAATCCCAAGTTCAAGATATTCTATCTTCATACAACATTCCGAGGAGATATTCACTTGTGACCCTGGATTCTCAACCTCTCATCTATCACGGTTAAGAGATGCTTTATAGTTTATATTAATATCTTATTTCCTGTAATCTTATATATAATCTAAAAATTTTCATCATTCTCTATACCCGAACTACTTGATTCACCATCCTTTGAACATACGATTACCACGTATTCCTTGGGCATAAACACCTGGTATCGTATAACTTTATTATTGTCTATTCTGTTTCTCTAACTCAACATGTAACACTATATAAGGGAACTTCACTAGTTTGAGCATCAGCATGATGCACTCCCTCTCAAATTCAAACTCATGCCTTTCTCAATCTAGTTAATTTAGAGTCTCTTTTACTACATAAATTTTTGTTTTCATTCTTTATTACCCAACGGCCAAAGTTACCGTTTGACACATTTGACAATAATTGAATCTTTAACCCCTCATGAAGCACTTAGAGCATCCGATGCTTAGCATTAGCTCCAAAAATTAAATTTCAACCTTAATTTACATGTGGGAATCAATTGAAAACCTTTCTTTTATCAATAGAGATTGAACAATTTTGATTTATTATTTACAAGAACATTTTCTTATTAGAGGGTATCAAAATTTAGGCTATTATTCATTTCAGGATAAGATTCTTTTCGTTATTTCGATAGATTTATAGTTTTATTATTATGCTTGGTCAAGCAAGTGACATTCGACTGGATCATCTTGACTGAAATAATAGAACCACTTAACATCAATGTCATGTGACGTCAACTTTTATATTGACCATCTATATGCAAGGACAACCATAGACGCATGCAACTTATTGGGTTTAGGCGCCATCCCCCAACAAAACTTATAATATTGACCATGACAAATAATGAGACTTACACATAAGACCCAAGTTGTAAAATGACTTCAAATCGGCTAAACTAAGTCTCCATATGCTTGGCTCATGATTCTCTCAACCTGAAGCTCTAATACCACTTACGTAACGCCCGCAATACGTAATCACATAAATAGGTAATTAACAGCGGAAGACGTGTAAATTGGGAGACGTTACCGCCGTTTCGGAATGAAAACAAGGCAAATTCATTTGAACAAATCAATTATTCAAACGAGTTTATGTAACAATTCAATCCAAATTTTCTTCACAGGAAATGAAATCTTCAAAATGTCGAGGATCAGCTCGAGAGGAATCATGAGCCAAGAGACCAAGGGAGGGACTAGCATGTGTGGGTCCAAACGAGCAGCCATACATCACTTTTTCCGACCAGCATTAACGTTTCCTTCCTCTTTAAGCTTTAGGCGTGATTGTGAATAGTCCGCCATGCGCTCGACTTCCTAAAAATTTTAAAAAATAAAATAATAGATATGTGAGCTAGAAGCTCGATACGTTACTCTTATAAAATAAAATCATAATTTAGGTACTCTTAAATCATGCATATCGTAAATCATTTTTCTTGAATAACCAGTTTGTAAACTTGTCAATTACCGATTTTCTTTGCTGATTTAGCCAAACTTAGGACCCGTTACGTGAAACAATCAATCATGGGATCCGACTCCTAGGTTCATTGAACCATAAGGTAGTCGTCTGTGAACAATTGAACGATTAAACGGTTAAACGATTAACGATTCCGTGAACAATTGAATGATTAACGATTACTGTGAACAATTGAATGATTAACGATTCCGTGAAGAATTGAATGATTAACGATTCCGTGAACAATTGAACGATTAATGGTTCAATGCTCGCTAGCAGTGCAACGTTGTCCAGGCGTCCCGGATCAACCTTTTACGATTACGATTACGATTAAAATTACGATTACGATTACGATTACGATTACGATCACATTCATTCTTGGATCGTCATAGCGATTAATAGGTCCTTTGCATGGCCAAATCATGATAAATTGTGAAAACTTATTTATAAATGCAATGAATTGGAAGCACCTACTATTAATTTGTAAAACTTTTACTTTTAGTATAAATGTAAAGGCAATAACGTACATCGTCGTGCCGAACGCTTCAATTGCTGATTGTTTCGCAACGAGCTTCAATTCTATTTCTGTTTCCAAAATGAATCTACTTACGTAGACTACTAGTCTTTTAACAACATTTATATACATTTACGATCACCAAAGTTTTAGTTTTCGTGTACCTATCCATATTGTTCACTTCGATCTCGATATTCAAACATTTCCTGAAATAAGCTATTGATGATATAGTTTGAATTTGTATAAAACAATTGATGAGTTTGATTCCCCATCCTTTTAATATAACTCAAGTTTACCCTTTTGCTTCTATCACCTCTAGTCACGTGCTTAATGTAGCTTAACCTTGATTGTACCAATCGTTTCATCTACTATGCTCCGTAAACCAAACATACTTCCTACTTCCTACCGATTGGCTCCTTGACTTCGCTAATCTAGATACATTAACTTCCTTCGTGATTAGTCATTTATAAGATTACTTATTTCAAAATCACCACCAATTCATTTCAATTTCCTTTCACAATCTAAGTTATATTATATACTTTGTTGCTTTAATGCTTTTCCACCGACAATCAACATTCTACATCCCCTACTTAAGGTATCGATTCAGTGTTCTAATTTTCTAAAAGTTTTGGCAGAGTTTCGTTTGAAATACGGCCTAACCATTAGGCTAAAAGCCTTAAAAACCTGCATAAAATCCACAATAAAACTAAACGAGCCACACGCTCGGAGTACACAACTCAACGACCACACGCCGGAGTATATTTACGACCACAAAAATCAAGTTTGAAACCAATATACAAACCAAGTTACAATCTCGTCAATATTCTCATTTTCTTGTGCTCATGAACTTTTCGATTTCGATCGCGACATATATATATATATATATATATAGCTAAGGCTCCGATTAAGCAATTTAATCATAGAGATCCCGATTTTCGGGAGATGGATTTGTATGATTAATTCCTTTAGAAGTGCTACCAATCATCGAGTTCATGATTTAGTGTGCCGTAGATAAATAGTGAAACTCATTAACATGTTAACATTTAGATATTTTGGGAAGTACAAATAGTAACGTACTGAGGTAATTGTTCATTTTCCATTAAACATCGCTTTTCGTTATTTTCTTCAAGCATGTTGTTCCTGTCGCTTTTCGTTTTTAGGAAGTAATTTGATTTATGCATTAGTAAACTTAATAGTTAATCTCTATTTGTAATAAACTTTTCACATTTGACTTCCTCTAATTCCCCACTTATTACTCAAATTCATTTGAATTTCTAACTTCCTTTAATTCCGTAAATTTCTTTTCCCCTCCTCTTCCTACTCAACTCGATTCAACATTCCGAATTTCTTTTCAATCATAATCTCTCTTTCAATAATATCCCCCAAACCTTCTTTAAGATCATTCCTCACTTAGTCATTCATGTTTCATTATAATCTAGCAATCATGGCTTTATTTTTCACCTCATCCCAACTTATTTCAATAAGACCTCGGTTAATTCCAACAAAACCTTCCACTTCATCAGCTAAGTTACATTTATTTAACATTTTCAATTCAAACTTAGCATACCCAATTTCCATTCAATTCACGCACATTAATATGCGAGATACTCTATCAAATTTCCTCTTTTAAATTGATTCACTTTTGCTTAACTAGACTAATATTCAATCACATTAATTTGCTCAAGTTTAGCACACATACGGAAATAAATTCAATCTTCCATCAATCTCCGATTACACATCCTTAAAATCAACTCACAACAATGTATACATACTCATATAGAAGTTTAACAAGCACATTCACAATTATAAATAAACCCAAATCAATTTCCAATTCCATATTCACACATATTAAACCCTAAATCCAATTTCAATTTCTCCCAATATTCTTCCAATTCCACCATAGATTAATTCAATCCTCATTTTTATTTGTCTAATTCTTCAATTACAACATAAATTCGGGATCAATATTTGCTTAAAAACGAAGAATTAGAGATATACCTCAAAGGGGCATAGAAGTGGAATTTGGTGGTGGTGGTTCGGTGTCCGAGGTGGCAGCTCCGCTCCGGCGTTATCGGCGGCGTCAGCGCCGGTCGGCGACCAGGGACGGCGGCCATGGTGGCACGACCGAGCAGCAGTACCAGGGGCGGTTTTGCCTGCCTGGCGCGAGACGGGGAGGAGGGAGAAGAAAGGCTTGGTGCGGGAGCGGCAGCGGCTGAGTACGCCGGTGGCGGCTTGCTGGCGCCGGCAGCGGCAAGGGGACGGTGGCACCAGCCCGGTCCGGTGGCGGCAGCAGCATCGGGGGTAGGGGTCGCTGAAGCGGAACGGAGCAAAGAGGAGAGAGAAATGCGATGGAGGTGGCTGAGGCGCCGGCGGTGGCGGCGGCTCGCTGGCGGCAACAGAGGCCGGTGGTGACGGCTGGCCGGCGGTAGATGCGAGTGCTGGGGAAGAAGGTGAGGGAGGAGAGGTGAGAGAGAGGTGGAGGATGAATGCATCACCTCTTTTACAAAAACAAGCTCCCCCTCCACTCGATATCCCGATGCTTCTAGGCATTGTTTTTTTTTTTTCCTATTTGTGTTATAATAATTTATATATATATGTGAAGGTTTGCTCGGGAGAGTCCGAGTCACCCTAGAGGGGGTGAATAGGGTGAGGAAGAAATCCTATGGAAATTCAAACTCTTTTGCGGGGTAAAATACATAATGTAGTTCCGAGTCAAAACAGAGTCGGAAAAGTAGAGACTTAGAAAGACCGAATAGATAGAAATGGCAAGAAAAGCAAATACTTTAAGACAGTTTGAGTCTAGAATGAACTCGGAAAGTAAACACTTAGAGATTAGGTGGAAACCCTCCTGGGCAGAAAACCACGGACCGCGTCAATCCGGACACGAAGTCAAATCCACTATTTTGAGTCCAATAAATTCCGTGAACTCGACTAAACCCGAGTTGCTCCCTTAGACAACTCTTTACAAGTTTTCCTAGACTCGAAATTCCCTTATCCGATCTAGTACTTCCTAGCTGAGATAACCCTTACAGCTAGGGACAACTTAAGCTGAGTTCACCCTTACAACTTAGTCAAGGGACCTTACAAAGAAAGTAAGAAAGAGTTTGTAATTGAGTACAAGACCTTACAACTCAAAAGGTAATGAATTACAGAATAGGAGTTGTAAGTAGAAGATTGAGAATGAATACAAAGACTTTGCACAAGTACGTATATTAAAAATAAGTTCGGCAATCTTCAAGTCTTGTGAAATGGCTTCTATTTATAGATGACCAGGCAGAGTAGCCGTTATCTTCATCTGCTGACCGAGAGTCCTCTCGTGACCGTTGATAGAAGCTTTCCGAGTCACTCGAAAGTATCCGTTGTAATGTGAACGTTGGACAACGGTTTAACTCTCTTGGAAGTCCCAAAACTACTAGCGGTGTCTTGAGAGATAAGGTGAAAACCACCGTTAAGCTTGGTGTCTCGGTTTTCCAGATTTGGAAATAGACAGCTCGACACTATCTTACTGGGACCTGGAGCAGAGAAGGTGAAAAGCCATGTCTGCTTGGTGATTTGACGTTTTGAAGCCGGTTACTTTTGTGATTTGAAAAGTGTATCCTCGTTTGAATAACCTACAAAAGTAAAGCGATTTTGGTTCTCAAAGTATGAAATACTTTGGTCCAAGATTAGACACGGATAATAAAATAATTATGATAATTAATCAACTAATTATCCGAGTCGAAGAGAAGTGGAATTTTCCGAGTCTAATAACTATATAACTCAATTCCATCCGACTTAGTCTAAGCGATAGATCAAGCTAAGTAAAGAATATCGAGTGAGATAACTTGATATAGACTAAGTATGAAATAGACTAGAGGTACCGACTCTAATGAAATAGAGCTTATAATCAAAAGCCGGATTACGAGTGAGAGAAGGTGAAACACTAGTCCACTCAATCTGCGATAAATCTGAGTGATGTTGGACTAAGAACAATGAATCGGTTTTACGAGTCACTTAAAAAACGCAATAAACACATGAAGTGCAAGTCTGTAGTACTTAGAGAAGATATTATTTCATTCGGAAAAGTTTCTAAAACACGAGAGAATGCCTTGGAATCAAAACTCTATAAATACGAGATGGTGTTGGCTTGTCGTACGAGCAACAAATTAAACCACTACTTAAACTTATAATAAACAATATAGCAAGGGCAAGTAGGGATCGAATCCACGAGGAAAGATATAATAACATGCAAGTTTTAATCTAATTAAATTTACTACTCTTAAAAACAAAACAGAAAATATAAATTAAAATCAATAACTAAAATTCATAGAAAATTATCTAATAACTAAATAAATAATTTATACATAATAATAAAACTACAATAACCCAGAAATATTTTTGTATATTTTTAGAACAATTAAAACAGAAAACAAAGCAGAAAATAAACAAATTCTAAAACAGAAAATTAAATAAGTAAAATTCTGCACTTAAATAATTACGAAATTAAATACTAAAATTACCCAGAATAATAATACTAATTTTCTAAATCTAACCAGACCCTAAAAATATAAAAACAAAATTTAAAATCTAATTTACAAATTTATTTTATTAAAAACCTGCAGTAATTAAATTCAAGAATTAAATCAGAAAAAATATCAAATTAATTCCAAAAATTCTAAAATTTAATCACAGCAAACTAGGACTCTATCTAAACCCTAAAAGAAAATAAAACACGAAAAATAACAAAAGAAACTATTTTAAAACTAATTTCTAACAAACTGACTCAAAAATAATAAAAGCTAACAGAAAATTAAATCTGAAAATTAAAATATATAATGACTCAAAGTTAAATTAAAATAAAATTACTAAAACTAACCTAAAATACTGATCTTTAGGGGGTAACGAAATTAATAATAAAAGACTATATATTTATAAATAAAAATTGACAAACTAAAGAAAATAACTAAAAACAAACAAATAATTATCAAAAATAGCAAATTTATAAAAACACTTAGTATAATCTATATCCACCATGAAAATTATTATTTATCATTAACACACAAATTGATCTACCCATGAGCTAAACTGTAAAAGACAACCACTAGCGGATCTTCCCGTTTTTCCTTAGTTATTAGTTTACCTAGGCCTAGCCCTAATATAAACCCTACTAATATTGATAACCCTAGCACTAGCACTAGAATTTAATCAAATTAGAGCATTAAGTATTAGAAAAACATCATCTAGCACCTAATAACCAATCTACTAGCAAATTGATTTAAGAAGGATCTATGATAATTTCCTAATTAAAAGAGATGGGTATGAGCCATCCATGATTAACTAGGGTGATACTTATGTCTAAAAGATCAAGCAATTACGTACTTAAACCCTCTAAACTATCACATGAATTTATATAAAACTAAATAGCGTGCACTCTAATTAATTAGACATAAATTCATAAACATTAAACACAAATTATCATAGAATCATGGATCAAATCAATAAGACAATAAAAATCAAAACTTTGTTTCAAAATAAATAATTTAACATGGCTTCAATGAGATTATACTAAGTATAAGAAAAACTACTCACACATCATGTAATTTAAAACATGTAAACTAAATAAAACTAGCATCTTTAGTATTAATCTATCAATAAAAACTCAATCTTTTCTAATAAAAATTACAAAACTAAATTATACTACCGATATTAGTTTCTTTGACCGGGAAGATGAAGAAGATGATGATGGATGGTGGCTGGCTGGGCAGCGGACAGCAGCGAGCAGCAAGCGGGCAGCAGCGGCAGCAAGGGTTCGAGCGGCAGGTGCGGCGGCTGGCTGGTGGTGCAGGCGGCAGGTGTAGGCGGCAGCAAGCGGTGGTGGCTGGCGTGGACAGCAAAGGCAAGAGGTGGTGATTGTGTGTGGGTCTAGGTCAGCCAAGATGGGGCAGCAGCAAGGGCTGCGTGTAGCTCCTCCCGGGCTCCCCTTTTATGATGATAATAAGTAGTATATATAGGGTGAAAGAGTTAGGGTTTATTTCTCTTTCTTCTCTTCTAAGTTTCCTTTTCTATTCCAATTAGGATTTCCTAAAATATAATATCCTAAAATAAATATTTTATTACATATTATATTTATGGACCGACTTCATATATTTTCTTGGATGCTTGTCGGTAGCTAAAAATCCACTTTTAACGACATTTCTTCTCTTCCCCACTTTATTCGATAATTACCTATAAATAGACAAAATAGAATAAATTAGATAAAATAAACTATATAATATAAACTAAATAACTACTAAAAATACGTATAAACTACGACTTAACAAATCCCCCACACTTAGACTTTGGACGTCCTCGTGCAAAGAAATCTAAGACTCGATCTAATATTATGGCTTCTTATAAAGATATACATAAAACATAAAATATACACTAAGTTTGCCTTGCTTTCAAAAATACTTTGATGAAATTTTTGTCTTTCCCAAGCAAGTGAAGAACTAAACATTTCATTGCCATCAGAGAGTTTATTCATCGGCCTCACAATATCTCTTTTAATTAAGCAACAATCAAAAATTTATCCATCTTTTTCAAACATGTACATTCCGGTCAAGAGGTCTAAAACTTTTTAGGATGGGAAAAATTAAGGTGCAGTATGGTTATAGAGACACTTGAATCGCGAGATAACTCACTAAAAATCGATAATAAACTTGTTTTGCAAACTTCTTTTTTTTTTTTTCAATTATATATATATATATATAACTCCATTCAAGCACATATTCGAGGCCCATATAGGGTCTTAGAAATATAACACTCCCTGTCTCCCACTCACCCAAACAAAGGTGCTTGGATTTAATACTCTATTTTTTTCTTTTTTTTTTTTTTTTTTTCGTTAGTATGGTTCGAGCCATTGATCGGCCTAAAAGGGCATGACTCTCCCAGCATGGGTTACTCCATTCATAAGGCTCAACTTGAGACCTAAACTTAAGGGGAAATGGCGCCGAGCCACCAACTCCGACCCATGTTGGTAAACTAACAATTTTTTTTTTTAATTTTTTTTTATTTGTAGGCAAAACAAGAAAAATCAAAATTTTAATGAGTCAATCTGCTAAGTTCGAGTAGTCTAGGTGAACGGTTTAAGTCAATTTATTGCCTCTATCACGATTATATAGCATGATCAATTGGACGAGAAAAAATTTATGATTATCACTAATTGAAGAAATATATGAGGATCAACTCAAACAACTCCGAATAACAATTAACATGTTCAAATTTCTCACTTTCAAAGGGAAAGAAAAATTAGAAACAGAAAAATTTAAGCAAGTTAACCTAGCATATATTTATATTCATGCATTTCTTTACAAAAAAGACACTAATTTTTTATTTATTTATTTATTTTTTTAATAAAAATAAGATAAATATAAATGCATAAAATTAAAATGCAGGATGCACTCCCCACACTTAATTCATGCATTGTCCCTAATGCATGCTAAATAAAAATAAAAATAAAATTAAAGTAAAAATTATAGAAACTTCCCTGAAAATGTTGGGTTGCCTCCTAACCGGCGCCTTTGTTTACCGTCTTTGGCTCGACACCTTTGTAGCTCAAGGATCATTCGGTTGCATTTCCCACACTAAATTGATCTGGTCTCCTGCATACTTGCAATTAGTGGGAGATTTCTTTTGGAAAAGAACAGATGTATTCTCCCCACACTTACCTTTTTGTTCCTTTTCAATTTTAATTTGTTCGTGAATAGATCTTTAAGGAACTTAGCATAACGAGGTTCCCGTTTCATGGTATCTAGAAGAGGAATGTTTGTTTCTACCTTCCTAGATACTTCTATAATATCTTCAATTGCCTCGTCTATCGTAGGAGTTGTGCTTATCAATCTACTAGGAAAAGGTGGGATAGGCTTGTAAATATCTTTCTTATTTTCACCTATTTCCTCGGCATTAGAGGCCTTATCTTTATTTTGGTCAAGTTCAGATTCCTTGACCTCTAATTCTAGCTCTACCTCTATGTTTTTCCTAGGTTCCTCTAACTCTTTCCCATTATTAAGTGTTATGACACTCACATTTTCTTTTGGATCTTGGAAAGGTTGAGATTGCATTTGGGTTTGCAGGTTACTAAGCATGGTATCATTGGCAATCTGTTTCTCTTGTACACTGCTTTATGGTCATCTCTAAGCTTTGGAACCTAAGGTCGAGTCTCCTTTTCCGGTCATCCATTTTCTTAATGATTTGCTCTAAAAGATAATTAGTTTTGTTGTGAGCAATGGATTCATCAAATTCTAGGGGTTTTCTTCAAATCCATACCTAAGGTTAGAGTAATCACTCCATTCTTCATAAGTGTTCGAGAATATGTTATAATTCATTCGACCTTGGTTGGAAAAAATAGCATTCACATGCCCTCTTTGTTGTGTAGGGCATGAATTAGCAACATGACCCTCTAAATAGCAAATACTACAAACTACTACTTCTTCTCTGTGGACCAATTTATTCAACATAACGAGTAATTTGGGACAATTGGGTCTCTACGAGATGGACCTAAATTGAACTCATTAACATTCCTAAATTGAGTATCTCCAATTCCAAATTGTTGAGTATTTTGGGCCATAATATTAAACAATTCTCTAGCCTCGAGATAGAGTCTTATCAAACAGGGCCCCTCCACTAGCAACATCTATCATATTTCTATCTATTGGCAATAAACCTTCATAAAAATATTGAATCAATAAATGCTCAGGAATTTGATGTTGGGGACAACTAGCACATAATTTATTAAAACGCTCCCAATATTCAGAAAAACTCTCCCCAATCATCTGTTTAATACCACAAATTTCCTTTCTAATGAACCCTATCCTAGATGTAGGAAAAAATTTCTCTAAAAATGCTTGTATGAACTTGGGTCCATGTAGTGAATGTTGCAGGTGGTAAGTAATAAAACCAATCTTTAGCCTTATCCTGAAGTGAAAAGGGAAAGGCTCTCAACTTAATTTGGTCTTGGGTGATTCCCTCAAATTGCATAGTGGAACATGTAATAATAAACTCATTGATATGACGATATGGTCCTCACCGAGCAGTCCATGAAATTTAGGTAACATATTTAAAAATCCGGAGTTCGGTTTTAGTGGTCGGTCCAATGCGGGATATGAGATAGGTAAAAGTTGTGTCTCCAAGTTAGGTGCGAGCAAGTTCACGTAAGGTAGTCATCTCAATAATTTTAGAACTTACGAAACAGAATCGAAACACTTACTTGGCTTTCAAGTTCGTCAAATGTATACTCCTTTTCAAAATAAAAAAACACTAAAAAAACAAAACTATGAAAACAAACTATTAAAGTTACAAAGAAGTAATAAAAGTAGTAAATCTAAAATAAATAAAACTAACAACTATTATTTTCTTTCCCCGACAACGGCGCCAAAATTTGTTGGCTTGTCGTACAGACAACAAATTAAACCACTACTTAAACTTATAATAAACAATATAGCAAGGGCAAGTAGGGATCGAATCCACGAGGAAAGATATAATAACATGCAAGTTTTAATCTAATTAAATTTACTACTCTTAAAAACAAAACAGAAAATATAAATTAAAATCAATAACTAAAATTCATAGAAAATTATCTAATAACTAAATAAATAATTTATACATAATAATAAAACTACAATAACCCAGAAATATTTTTGTATATTTTTTAGAACAATTAAAACAGAAAACTAAAGCAGAAAATAAACAAATTCTAAAACAGAAAATTAAATAAGTAAAATTCTGCACTTAAATAATTACGAAATTAAATACTAAAATTACCCAGAATAATAATACTAATTTTCTAAATCTAACCAGACCCTAAAAATATAAAAACAAAATTTAAAATCTAATTTACGAATTTATTTTATTAAAAACCTGCAGTAATTAAATTCAAGAATTAAATCAGAAAAAAATCAAATTAATTCCAAAAATTCTAAAATTTAATCACAGCAAACTAGGACTCTATCTAAACCCTAAAAGAAAATAAAACACGAAAAATAACAAAAGAAACTATTTTAAAACTAATTTCTAACAAACTGACTCAAAAATAATAAAAGCTAACAGAAAATTAAATCTGAAAATTAAAATATATAATGACTCAAAGTTAAATTAAAATAAAATTACTAAAACTAACCTAAAATACTGATCTTTAGGGGGGTAACGAAATTAATAATAAAAGACTATATATTTATAAATAAAAATTGACAAACTAAAGAAAATAACTAAAAACAAACAAATAATTATCAAAAATAGCAAATTTATAAAAACACTTAGTATAATCTATATCCACCATGAAAATTATTATTTATCATTAACACACAAATTGATCTACCCATGAGCTAAAGCTGTAAAAGACAACCACTAGCGGATCTTCCCCGTTTTTCCTTAGTTATTAGTTTACCTAGGCCTAGCCCTAATATAAACCCTACTAATATTGATAACCCTAGCACTAGCACTAGAATTTAATCAAATTAGAGCATTAAGTATTAGAAAAACATCATCTAGCACCTAATAACCAATCTACTAGCAAATTGATTTAAGAAGGATCTATGATAATTTCCTAATTAAAAGAGATGGGTATGAGCCATCCATGATTAACTAGGGTGATACTTATGTCTAAAAGATCAAGCAATTACGTACTTAAACCCTCTAAACTATCACATGAATTTATATAAAACTAAATAGCATGCACTCTAATTAATTAGACATAAATTCATAAACATTAAACACAAATTATCATAGAATCATGGATCAAATCAATAAGACAATAAAAATCAAAACTTTGTTTCAAAATAAATAATTTAACATGGCTTCAATGAGATTATACTAAGTATAAGAAAAACTACTCACACATCATGTAATTTAAAACATGTAAACTAAATAAAACTAGCATCTTTAGTATTAATCTATCAATAAAAACTCAATCTTTTCTAATAAAAATTACAAAACTAAATTATACTACCGATATTAGTTTCTTTGACCCGGGAAGATGAAGAAGATGATGATGGATGGTGGCTGGCTGGGCAGCGGACAGCAGCAGCAGCAAGCGGACAGCAGCAGCAGCAAGCGGGCAGCAGCGGCAGCAAGGGTTCAGGCGGCGAGTGCAGCGGCTGGCTGGTGGCTGGGCAGCAGGTGTAGGCGGCAGCAAGCGGTGGTGGCTGGCGTGGACAGCAAAGGCAAGAGGTGGTGATTGTGTGTGGGTCTAGGTCAGCCAAGATGGGGCAGCAGCAAGGGCTGCGTGTAGCTCCTCCCGGGCTCCCCTTTTATGATGATAATAAGTAGTATATATAGGGTGAAAGAGTTAGGGTTTATTTCTCTTTCTTCTCTTCTAAGTTTCCTTTTCTATTCCAATTAGGATTTCCTAAAATATAATATCCTAAAATAAATATTTTATTACATATTATATTTATGGACCGACTTCATATATTTTCTTGGATGCTTGTCGGTAGCTAAAAATCCACTTTTAACGACATTTCTTCTCTTCCCCACTTTATTCGATAATTACCTATAAATAGACAAAATAGAATAAATTAGATAAAATAAACTATATAATATAAACTAAATAACTACTAAAAATACGTATAAACTACGACTTAACGGATGGTTATTCCTGATTCATGTAATGTAACTCGAAATGCGTTGAGCGATGTCCGAGTCTTCAATCTCCCCTTTTTGATGAAAGGCATTCCATGCTTAGACGAAACTTTGTTAGTGAAAAGGATCTGACTCGAATAGTTGCTCATAAAAGAAATTAAGTAAAGTATACTTAGTGTATCGAGCATAATGAAAACAATCGAGCATAAAGCAAAAATATGCTAAATAATGAAATAATGTTAACTCGGAAAGATTGTGAACACGAAGTAATAGAAGAGAAAGCATTACTTCATTGAACTTAACAAAATTACATAGATTGAGAAGGAATGCTCTCCCTAAACTAGACAACAAGTTTTCCGACTCTATGTCTCCCCCTTGCCTTTCAGCAAAAACAACGAAAAAAAAATACAAGGAAGATGTCCTGGACAAAACAAAGGAGAGAAAAATTTTGAAAATATAATCCGAAGCTCTCCACTGATCTAGAGATAGCTTCGGAAAATTTGAAGTCCAAGTTTCTCTACGTCTGAGTTTGACTCGAGATAGGTTTCGGGTGACTCGAAACACAAAATAACTATTAACCCGAGTATCACCTGAATCAATCGAGCTAATGGTTATTAAAGGGAAAACACAAAACACGGAATTGTGCAATGAATAAGAATAGCACATAATTAAGCATTTAACATACCAAGCTCATTCCGAATAAAGCAAAACTGATCTTCACCAAGAGGCTTAGTAAAAATATCAGCTAATTGAAGATTAGTAGGAATGAACTCAAGTTTAATATCACCTTTTCCGAGTGATCACGTAAGAAGTGATATCCGACCTCGATATGCTTTGTTTTCGAGTGCTTTGGACAGGATTCTTGGTGATGCTGATTGCGCTTTGGTTGTCACACTTGATTGGAATTGAGTTGAGGAATAGTCCAAGATCCTTCAAGTGTTGCTTAATCCATAGAATACGAGCGCAACAAGCTCCAGCTGCAATATATTCAGCTTCAGCGGTTGATAGAGCTACTGAGTTACGCTTCTTTGAGTGCTAAGATATTAGGGATTGACCCAGAAATTGGCAAGCTCCGGATGTGCTCTTCGATTAACTTTGTATCCTGCGTAGTGCTGCGTCCGAGTATCCGGTAAGAGTCGGTTACGAGTCTCCGGAATACCATAGACCTAAATTACGAGTGCCTGCAAGATATCCGAATATTCTTTTCACCGCGAGTGAGATGTGATTCTTTTAGGTTAGCTTGAAATCTTGCGCATAGGCAAACACTTGAACATTATATCGGCCTGCTGAAAGTAAGATATAGCAAAGATCCAATCATACCTCGATAAAGTTTTTGATCTATTCCTTTACCTTTCTCGTCCGAGTCAAGCTTTATCTTCTTTGCTCATAGGAGTAGATGCATGTTTTGCATCTTGGAGTTTGTATTTCTTCGATAGTTCCTTGGTGCACTTTGATTGATGGACATAGATTCCATCTTTATCTTGTTTGATTTGTAACCCAAGGAAGAAGTTGAGTTCTCCCATCATACTCATTTGGAACTCTTGACTCATCAACCCGGAAAATTCTCGACACGGAAATTCATTAGTAGCACCAAAGATAATATCATCAACATAGATTTGAACAATAAGGAAATCTTTCCCCTTAGTTTTTATGAAGAGAGTCTTGTCGATCTGACCTCTTTTAAAATCATTTAGAACCAAGAAGCGACTCGAGTCTTTCATACCGGGCTCGAGGTGCTTGTTTAAGACCATAGAGAGCCTTTTGAAGTTTGAAAACATGATTTGGAAATTCCGAGTTTTTAAAACCAGGAGGCTGTTCGACATAGACTTCTTCTTCAATAAAACCATTGAGAAATGCACACTTAACATCCATTTGATATAATTTAATATGCATGCTTTGGATGCGATTGCCAACGATATTCGATAGCTTCAATTCGGCTACAGGTGCAAAGGTTTCCCCACAATCGATTCCTTCTTCTTGATTGTAACCTTGAGCTACAAGTCTAGCCTTGTTTCGACTACCAGTCCACCCTCATCCAGTTTGTTCTTGAAAACCCATTTGGTTCCTAAAGCTGGGTGGTCGGAAGGTCGGTTGGTCGAGTCCGGACTTGGTTTCTCTCGAATTGATTAAGTTCCTCTTGCATGGCCTCTACCCATTCAGGTTCATTAAGGGCCTCTAGTGCATTTTTGGGTTTGTTTAATGAAATGAATGCGGTGAATGCACATAGATTATGTAGAGAGGAACGAGTTCTTACCCCACTTGTTGATATCCGAAATTATGTTTTCTTGGGGATGATTGGAAGTAAATTTGAATGCTTTACCGGTTCTCTAATTCATGAGATTTGTGGGCTGAGCCGCTTGATCTTCGAAGCTCTGTTACGAGTGACCTTCTTCATTAACTTGTTCGTTACGAGCGAGCTCTTGAGTTGTCTCATTCCGAGTTTCCTCGTTACGAGTGACTTCATTACGAGCGGAGTTAAGTCCGAGTCTTTGTAGGCTCGGCTTCGTCATCATCTCTGCCGAGCTTCGGTTACGAGTATGACGACTCACTTGGCTTCTCCGTTGTTGTGAACGAAGCATTTACATCCGAATGGTCACGAAATAGGAAATATTTGGCTTCTTCCCTTTGTAGAGCTCATAAGGTGTTTTCTTGAGAATGGGTTTGATGAGGCATCTATTCGAGTGTAGTTGGTCTGTGTTGATTGCCTCGCCTGAGAAATAGTAAGGCAAGTTGTGCTCAATCATCATCGTCCTTGCTATTTCTTTAAGGGTTCTATTCTTTCTCTCTACTACTCCATTCTGTTGAGGAGTTCTTGGTGCTTGAGAAGTTGTGAAAGATTTCATATTTGTCACAAAACTCCGAGAATTACGAGTAGTCGAATTCCCTTCCATGGTCGGTTCGAATCCTCCGGATCTAAGTCCGAGACTCAACTTGAATTTTCTCGCGAGCTTGCTTGAACTCCTTGAAAGCTTCATTCTTGTCCTTAAGAAAACGTACCCGGGTAAATCGTTAATAATCATCAATAATAACAAATATGTAGGATTTACCTCAGAGGCTCTTCACGGGGATTTTACCACATAAGTCCATATGCAATAACTCAAGAACTTTGGATGTGGAAGCTGTCTTCGAGAGATTTGAATGAAGATCGACTTGTTTCCCTACGGTGCATGCTTTATAAACTTTATTTTTCTCAAAAACACGGTTAGGTAGACCCCTAACCGGACTATGAGATGCCGGTTTTTGATTGTATGCATGCTAATATGTCCTAATCTACGATGCCAAGTCCATGAATCATCATGGAGAGATGCTTTTAAACAAGATAAATTCGACTTGGGTCGAAAGAGGAATGATGTAAGTATTACCTGATCTCTTACTGAAAGCTTGATCTCTTTGGTAGTAACATCATAAATGTAGCGGTTAGTGCGAGTGAATCTTACCTCTTGACCTTTATCGCACAATTGGGAGATCTTGAGTAGATTATATTTTAATCCTTTGACAAGGTAGACTGGGTGATCGGATTTCTTCCTTTTCCAATCTTGCCAATCCCCACTATCTTGCCTTTGCTATCATCTCCAAATGTGACCTTTCCTCCTTCATGTCTTTCCAACTCGGAAAAGAGTCCTGCATCTCTGACATGTGGCGTGAACATTCACTTTGTCAAGGTACCGAGTGTCCTTTTGATCTTTTACGAGTGACCTGCAAAACAGAGAGAATCTAACCCTTCTCACTTCCTCTAACGAACCCAGTAACATTCCTTATTATGGTCCTTTTCTAAGGAAGAAGGTGTTTTGGAACCCGGATTTGAATGACTTTGGGTTTTGTCCGATTACGAGTCCGTATCTCTTTCTTTTTAAAACTTTTCCTTTTGAAACCAGGAGAGAATGGTTTCTTTTTGTAAACGATTCTGGGCTTAGTCCTCCCTTCATTTACGTGAATGGGACCGTGCTCGGCTTTCTTGAACTTCACGGTTCTAGAATCATTTTTAAATAGATCCGAGTAGGAATTGGATTCCTCTTCTTTGTTCAAACCAAGACCTTCTTTTCGAAAGGAGACACATTGTGATGCTAAGAGCATGTTAAGGTTTTTCGACCTTGAGTAAATTTTAAAATCGAGATCTTGAGACTCGGTGAGCTTCGTTTTAGTTGCTCATTTTCTTTCTCGAGTAACTTAGACTCGGTCTCATTAGTTTGAGCACTAGTCTCGAGTTCTCCGAGTGTCGAGTCTTAGTTTTTCAATTCGTTTTTCAAAGAAGTGCTCTCGGAAGAAATTGACTCAAGTTGTTCTTTGAAATGGGAAGAGTCGAATTGGACTTTTCTTCCAAAGTAAAAATGTATTTAGCTAAATCAACTTTGGAGAATTTGAGGAAATAGTCAATTACCTCTTGAGGATTAGTTTCCTCATTGTGCGAGTCCGAGTCGACTCTCTTTCGGCTTCGAGTCGGACATTGCCATTAAACACTTCGAGTCGTCCGAGTCCTCGTCATCTTCCGATGAGTCCTCATCGCTCCATGTTGTAATCATGGCTTTCTTCTTCTTTCTGTCCCTTTTCCTCTTCGGACGAGTCCTTGATTATGTGGTCTTTCTTTGCCACACTCGAAACACCCAGAATTCTTAGATAAAGATAACTTTGAGAGAGAAGAATACTTACCTTTTACTGTCTCTTTTATCTTTCTTATAGAATTCTTCCTTTGGCCTTTTGTCCCATCTTTTATGCTTCATTATTCTCTTGAAGCCTCTTGCAATGAGTGCCACTTACGAGTCGGATGAGCTCGGATTTGCTTCTTTAGATTACGAGGCTTTCGGTGCTATGTTCTTTTTGGAGCGCCCTCGGCATCCTATTCTTCTAGATGGATTTCGTGTGTTAGAAGCTTTCCGATGAGCTCGTCGGCTTTAAGAGTGAGAGGTTACGAGCCTCCTCTATGGCGGTCACCTTCGGACCCCATCTTCTTTTGGGCGAGACTTCGAGTATCTTTACGCACATTTCCTCGTGTGTGATTTTCTTACCCGGAGACTTGAGATTGTTGGTAATCTCGGTGAATCGGATGAACATCCGAGTGATATTTTCTTTTGACTCCATCTTGAATAGCTCGTATTTATGAAGATATTGACTAATCTTCGCTTGTCGACCTGGCTTGTGCCTTCATAAGTGTTGACCGAGTGTATCCCACACTTCTTTTGCTCGTGTCGCGAGCGGACACCCGATTGTATTCCTCCGAGCTGATGGTACACATCGGAATGTTCATTGCCTTGAAGTTCTTCCTGAACTTCTCGCTTCGCTCGGAGTGAATTCAGCCTTTGTCTTGGGAATGATTACGAATTCCTCTGTCTTCATTGGAATGTAGTTTCCTTGTCGTATGATTTCCCATACATCTTCATCATGATCCATGAGGAAGCATTCCATAAGCTTCTTCCGAGTGCCCAAAGTTTGATCCTTTGAATTTTGGTGGCCTGTTGGAAGATCTTCCTTCATCGAACTCTCCGGTGTTACGAGCCATTTGATCTTTAGACCTTTGGATGGTTAGATCCTTTACGAAAGGCTAGGCTCGATACCAATTGAAGGTTTGCTCGGGGAGAGTCCGAGTCACCCTAGAGGGGGTGAATAGGGTGAGGAAGAAATCTTGTGGAAATTCAAACTCTTTTGCGGGGTAAAATACATAATGTAGTTACGAGTCAAAGCGAGTCGAAAAGTAGAGACTTAGAAAGACTGAATAGATAGAAATGGCAAGAAAAGCAAATACTTTAAGACAGTTTGAGTCTAGAATGAACTCGGAAAGTAAACACTTAGAGATTAGGTGGAAACCCTCCCGGGGCGAGAAAACCACGGACCGCGTCAATCCGGACACGAAGTCAAATCCACTATTTTGAGTCCAATAAATTCCGTGAACTGACTAAACCTGAGTTGCTCCCTTAGACAACTCTTTACAAGTTTTCCTAGACTCGAAATTCCCTTATCCGATCTAGTACTTCCTAGCTGAGATAACCCTTACAGCTAGGGACAACTTAAGCTGAGTTCACCCTTACAACTTAGTCAAGGGACCTTACAAAGAAAGTAAGAAAGAGTTTGTAATTGAGTACAAGACCTTACAACTCAAAAGGTAATGAATTACAGAATAGGAGTTGTAAGTAGAAGATTGAGAATGAATACAAAGACTTTGCACAAGTACGTATATTAAAAATAAGTTCGGCAATCTTCAAGTCTTGTGAAATGGCTTCTATTTATAGATGACCGAGGCGAGTAGCCGTTATCTTCATCTGCTGACCGAGAGTCCTCTGTGACCGTTGATAGAAGCTTTCGAGTCACTCGAAAGTATCCGTTGTAATGTGAACGTTGGACAACGGTTTAACTCTCTTGGAAGTCCCAAAACTACTAGCGGTGTCTTGAGAGATAAGGTGAAAACCACCGTTAAGCTTGGTGTCTCGGTTTTCCAGATTTGGAAATAGACAGCTCCGACACTATCTTCCGGGACCTGGAGCGAGAGAAGGTGAAAAGCCATGTCTGCTGGTGATTTGACGTTTTGAAGCCAGGTTACTTTTGTGATTTGAAAAGTGTATCCTCGTTTGAATAACCTACAAAAGTAAAGCGATTTTGGTTCTCAAAGTATGAAATACTTTGGTCCAAGATTAGACACGAGATAATAAAATAATTATGATAATTAATCAACTAATTATCCGAGTCGAAGAGAAGTGGAATTTTACGAGTCTAATAACTATATAACTCAATTCCATCCGACTTAGTCTAAGCGATAGATCAAGCTAAGTAAAGAATATCGAGTGAGATAACTTGATATAGACTAAGTATGAAATAGACTAGAGGTACCGACTCTAATGAAATAGAGCTTATAATCGAAGCCGATTCCGAGTGAGAGAAGGTGAAACACTAGTCCACTCAATCTGCGATAAATCGAGTGATGTTGGACTCGGAACAAAGAATCAGTTTTCTAAGTCACTTAAAAAACGCAATAAACACATGAAGTGCAAGTCTGTAGTACTTAGAGAAGATATTATTTCATTCAGAAAAGTTTCTAAAACACGAGAGAATGCCTTGGAATCAAAACTCTATAAATACGAGATGGTTATTCTGATTCATGTAATATAACTCGAAATGCATTGAGCGAGTGTCCGAGTCTTCAATATGTATTACTTGTTTTATTTTATTTCTTTTTACTTATTAATTTAATTTATTCAAATTCAGAATAAAATTATTTGAACATATATAAATTTGGCGAGTACAAACGTAAATTTGTACGAATTACCCATTATTATTTGCGATTATCAAATTTGTTCGCATCTTTTATTTCGATTTCGTATTTTGCAAGGCTCAAAGCTCTTAAACAATATTAAGACGATAAAATGCAAAATTAATTACGATTAAGTTTCGAGGTGTTACATAAACCGCCACGAACGCCGAATTGGTGCCCTCAGGTTGTCGCACTCGCTGATTTGGATCTTGAATCTAGATCCGACGAGTGCGACGGTGGTGAATTAAAAAGGCTTTTTGTGAGTTTTTGTGAGGGTAGATAGGAATTGATGAATGAAGGATTTGGGATCGAGTGTTAGAAGTATGAAGATAGGTTGAAAAGAAAACAAGCGATCGGGTTACGGACAGGTGCATTCAGTAGATCTTAATTGGGTTTCAGCAATATTTGGCATAGGAAATGGCCATATGAAAAATGAGAGCCTAAACTCTCTATTTATAAAGAAAGTTTAGGTCACAAAATGACCTAGGGTTTTTACTAAATAACCGTCTAGAATAAGCTCCGAACTAGTTGAAAAATCATAAAAAATCGGACCAAAAAATAAAGGCTACAACAGGATCCCAGTGCTGCGCGGCACCGAAACCTAAACGGCGTAGTTTGGTCCTCCAGCCTTCCTCCGTGTTGCACCAAGGCTCTGGAATAAATGCACCGTTTCAGGAGTGTTTGGACCTGGTGCGCGGCGCCGGACATAAGCGACACGGTTTTGAGAAAATAAGATTAGTGTCTCGGTTTGACTATTTGGGGCAAAATGCGGCGTTTTGGTAATTCGACCATGAAACCCGCCACCCACCATGCAACATCCTTTTGATATCTTTAACTCCATGTCCGGGTTGGACGTTGGTGGTGAAACGCTGCGTTTTGAGCCTTGAATCTCCCCTGTACGCGACGCTGGACTTTCATTGACTTTGGAGGTGTGACCCGAGCTTGGACCTTCCAAAAGAAAAGGATTTTCGACTCACCCAAGGAAAAAAGCTATTTATTTGGTGCTAAAGGATTTTTGTGGTTTATTTGTTTCTGTCACACCAATCGGATACCGACCGTGATCTAAATCCTCAAACAGGACTTGGAATTTCATCACCGACCCAACAAAATAAATTACGGAAATAAAAGAGATACGGATGACACGTTTTAGGTGTCTACAATTAGCCCCCACTTTGACCGAGTCCGAAAGACAAAGGGTCAAAGTACACACTAAACGATATTTATCTCACTTTTGTGCATTGTTTGGAACACTTATTGTTGTGTATTGTATGGAATTGGTTGCCGTCGAACCTGAACTACGAGATAGGGTCTGGACTTGATTGCGTTGCATGCATTTTGAAGTCCGGTAAGATAAGCATGAGCTTGGCTTGATCATAGCCTAAAGCTTGGTGAACTTTTTTGTTGAAACTTCGATCGTTCTTTACGATCCACCCCGCACCATGTTTTATTTTCGCTCTCTTTCTCAACAGGAGCAAGAGGAAGCAACTATCGGGTATCCTTGAACACAATTTTTAAATTTGTATTCGTCCTATGCTTATCATCCGGGACGGATTATGATCCGATTGATGAACTTCCATCTCTTTCTTCTTTGTGTAGTTGAATTTCTTGTGTGGAAATTAACTTCATATTTTTGTAACTTCTCTTAGAGGATATCCATATTCAAAATCTTAATATGGATGTCTCCTGACCTGGGAATCCCCATGTTACATAAGGATTCCAAAAATTGTCGAACAGAGTGTGTGGGGAATCATCTCCCTAAGAACTGGCGAGGGGTTAGAGTTTTATGCTCTTTACTTTTAATTGCATGATAAAAATGTCTTGCTAACCACCACAAATCTTGTAGTACGACCAAGAACAATCCCGAACCATATCTATCGGGTTCAAGTCCGCCCTTAGAGGTATCCGGGATCTATTTACAGGAAAGATTTTCTAAACATTCTCGGTGAGTCTTTGTTAGTGTAAATGCTAACTTTACTCGAGCTTTTAGTAAATATGCTAATTGCTCCATCATTTTGTAGAGGCATTGATCTAGAACATCTCCTTTAGGAGGCTTCCTCGGTGGCTCGGGAGCTCAAGTGTTGTCATCCGGCCAACAAATTCCCTCCGGTGGCACGATTAGAGTGGGTACTTTCTGGTGCTCTTCACGTCACTCACATCATCGGAGTGCTTCCGAAGTAGGGCCTAGTTCTTTTGGGCCCAGCTATTTCGATGCTCGGCCTAGCTTTTCGAAGATTCTATGGACATCCCGCCTCTCCAAGCACTAGATCGTCATGGAAATCCGATTGACTTTCATCGGATATCGTACGGTGGGCCTTCTCATGGAGCTTCTCAATCTCCTTGGGGCCATGGAGGGGCTACCTCTTCACAAGCTGGTGGAGATGGTCATTTTTCCATGTCCATCTTGGAGGACTTCGACAATTATCTCTTTGATGATGCTTCCGATGATGAAAATTAGTCAATCCCTTATAGGGTGTTTTTGTTTTTAATATTTTGTAACATTTTGACTTTATGCAATGGGATGAATGCAAGGGCTTAAATCATTAAATTCTCTCTTTTTATTCATATGATGTGAAAAATTCTAAGAAAAAAATACAAAGACGAGATAGGAAAAAAATTGCACTAGCCCGCATTCCCCCTAAAAGAAATTAATAAAATGGAGAATGGGAACTTGTAATGCATGGTCGAAGATAATAGGGCTTGCCTGCGATGGGCTTAAAGAAGAAACATAAAATGCCCTAAGGATTGATCGCGGCTGAAAAAATAAGGCGAGACCGGTCGGTTTGGTCGGTGTCGGCCATGCTAGTGACTCGAAGCTCCATTGGTGTTCGAGTGGCGTGGCGCAGCAAGACTACGAACTTGGAGACTGTTATAAATTGGACCCTTTGCCGGATACCGAAAATTTTGCCTTCTAAACTTTCTTCTACAATTCCCTCGAAAAACAGGTTCCTAAGAGATTCCTCAATGCCTTTAATTCCTTTCTACTTTCAAAGATGAATTATATGACCGATTCGTCTCATTGGATGAATAAGATGACAGATGTTGATAGGGTACGATTGTCCTAATATGAACCGAATACCCTATCTAGCATCCAGCAGGTGAAAGTCTATTGGATTTTCCTAAGGGCTATTGTGGCCTCACTGGGATTCGCACTACCATGTTTTCCGATTTGGGGATAACAAATTGTGTCCCCTTCCTAAAGAATTTGATGCCATTATGGGCATTCAACGTCGTACTAAACCTGTTATGCCCAAGTCCTCTAAGAATATGCATGAAACCTACAAGCCTCTTCCGAAGCTGAACAATAGGAATCTAAGTTGGATTCTTATTGGGGATCAAGTTGACGTAATGAACCTACTCGAAACATTATCACCCGATGTACTTGTCGGGTCCGTCCTCATTTCGAGACGTCAAGCTATCATCACCTTCCCGATAGAAGGTTTCCTATTGGTAGAAGGCCATAGGAATATGGCTCCTGCTTGTGTCACCGAGCTTTGTTGAGCAATTGGAGGACTACTATTCCCTAACTCTTCTAATTGTTGTTGAAACCATTATAGGGCTACATCAAACGAAGCCAATCTAGACGAAGAGTTTGCTTGGAGCCCTCTGTTATTGCAGGCAAGTAGAAAATAACAACCGGGACCAACCGATGAGACTAGGTGGGCGACGCCGGCCAAGGGGCGGCGGTCCGGTGCTACCGAGGGTAAAAAGCCTCCGATTTTTGCCCAAAGTCTCGATTTTTCGTATTTTTCCTTCTGTAATTTTTTTATTTATTTTTCTCCTGTTGGGCCGTCAATAAGCTGGAATTGAACCGTGCGGGACGCTTATGATTTCTCTATGTGTTGTATGCAGATTTGGTTGATGGAGCACCTTCAACTAATTCATGCTCCTGCAAAAGTGGACTCGTACTTGGCAACATAGTTACGTTAGCGGAAGCGAGTGAGTGTAGTTACCGATTATCCCGCTTCCTGGTGGTAGGATCGGCTTAGAAAACATAGTACCGTTGAATGGTACATTAAGCATTGGAAAGTGTCCCAATTTAGGATACACATTGAGCAACCCCCTTTTGTACGTTTGTTTGGCCTAAAAACCAGTATGTACTATTTCCACGACCATGTATTGCGGCAAATGGGATGAGAGTAGGTGATCCCTTATTCGGGTGGTGCTTGGCCTCGCTACCTTCGAATTGTTCACGGGTTTGGGTAGTTCAAGGTGGGTTATGTCATGGCTTGAGTATAGGATGAACCTGTCGAAGCTACTTAAACCCATAAAGAAATGCACCACTATAGTTGTATATTATCTGCGAGTGGATAACGAATGTAGACACCAAGCGTCACAAGGTATTGAGGACTCGAGAACGGGATCCCATAGGAGCTGTTCCTGCTACTCGCACTACTTCAAATTCTCGAAGTAAACCCCCAAATTGATGAACAAGCCCGCAAAACAGAGGCCGAGGCTAGAAAAGATGGAGAGACGAGGGCCCGTAGGATTGAAGAGATAAAGAAGCGCACTCGGGAGGATGCAACCGAGTCTAGCGATCCAAAAGGGAAGAAAGTGAAGATAGATTGAGGCTTAATTTTTACGTAAAATTTTTAGGAAGAATAAAAGAATATAGGAAGTTGAGTTTTGCCTCTTTAGAACAGTTTATTTTCCAAATAGTATGCTTGTTTCGATTTTCCCTTTTTATTAGTTATGTATTCGGGTAAGTAGTAGGCTTACCTTTTATACAAAATAGTAAGGAGTAAGTTTTATGCTAACTTTTATGCTTTATTTCTTTTGTCGCGCACCTAGAGGAGTAAATAAATTGGACTCGTCCTTAGAACCGATCAAGATAATTAAAGAATTAATTGAACCAATGGACCCTCTAATTGGATAGTCCAAAATAATTAACAATTAATTAGATAAGCGGACCGTCTTATTAGACTCGTTAAAATAAATAATTACAAAAATACAACCAGGAGGGATTGCTCAGCTCAGCCAACCCATCGTTGGTCGGGTGGTGGTCGGCGCCGCCCACAGTACGACCTAGTTGAGCCAGGCTTAGTCACTACTACAAAACTATAAAATAGCGACGGAAACAACTCAGTCGCCCGATAGCTGACAGAATCGGCGACGGACACCGACACAAAATGACACCTGGATCATCCACCAACGGAATTAGCGACGGAACATGACGTCCGTCGCTATTTTGGGGTCAGCGACGGATTAGCGACGGAATATTCCGTCACCGATTTTGTTAGCAACGGAATATTCCGTCGCTAATCCGTCACTGGTGGACATTACAAAACTCCGGGAAAAAAATTTTAATTTACTAATTAGCGACGGAATATTCCGTCACTAATCCGTCGCCGACTCCAATTTTGTAATTAGCGACGGAACAGCGATGGACGGTTCAGTCGCTAATTACGCATAAATCTAGAACTGGCGAGAGAGCGAGAGCGAGAGCGAGAGCGAGAGCGAGAGCGAGAGCGAGAGCGAGAGCGAGTGCGACCGTTCCTCCGTCGATTCACCACCGCCAACAGCCACTACCGCCGGCGACTACGCCCGCCGCTGCAGCCGGCCGCCGCCCTTCCGCCGCCACTTGAGGACCACCAAGGCCGAATAACCACCGTCCAGCTTGGTTTCACCCGACCCCGCACTGCAGCCTCGCCGCTCGGGTGGAGGACGCCGCCGACGCACCGCCGCCGCTGCCGCCACACGCCCGACCTTCGCCGTTGCCGCTCGTGCCGCAGCCGGTGCCGCCCATAATTTTGAGGTATGCTTGTGTTGATTTTTGTAGATTTATGGTTTTACAAAATTGAAGTTGAAATTGATGAATATATGTAATTTGTTGGAAATTAATGTTGTTTGTGAATGAATTTGAGAAGAAAAATGTGAAATTGTGTTGTTTATGGAGTAAATGTTATTGAAGTTAAATTTAGGGTTTTAAAAAATGTAACTTGAAATTGACGAATATATGTACTTTGGTGGGAATTAATGTTGTTTGTGAATGAATTTGAGAAGAAAAATGTTCAATTGTGTTGGTTATGGAGTAAATGTTATGGAAGTTAAATTTAGGGTTTTGAACATTGTAACTTGAAATTGACGAATATATGTAATTTAGTGGAAATTAATGTTGTTTGTGGATGAATTTGAATAGAAAAGTGTGCAATTGTGTTGTTTATGGAGTAAATGTTATTGAAGTTAAATTTAGGGTTTTAAAAAATGTAAGTTGAAATTGACGAATATATGTAATTTGGTGGAAATTAATGTTGATTGTGGATGAATTTGAATAGAAAAATGTGCAATTGTGTTGGATTTGTTGGACATTATTGTTGAAGTTGAGAGAAATGGTTTTTGTGATTTATATATGTCTAATTGTTTGTTGTTTATTTGTGTGAGGTTGTTCACGCTAATTAGGTATGATTGCTTTACTTGTATGATAAGTTTAATTATATGTATATGAGTTTATTTATGCTAATTAGGTATGATTAATTTAATTATGAAATAAATATTTAAGAGTAAAATATAAAAAATAAAGAAATCTATGTATAATAAAAAAATATATAGATGCATAATGGTTATATATAGATTATGTTCGTTATAGAAAATATGTAATCATATAACATCTCCATGTGTTGGTATTCTTAACTAATAATGTAATAAATTGTTAAATGTCAATCAGAATATATATGGACGGGCCTACGCATCGTAGATGGATGTATCGTAGGTTATTACCCGGTAGAGTTGGGTATAGACAAGAGTTTTTAGACGGGGTTGAGGAGTTTGATGCACATGCTAGAAGCCAATCGGAATTTGTGCATAATCAACAATATAGGTGTCCATGTCGCAAATGCGAAATCGGAAGTATAAGGATCCCGATGAAGTTAAGTTGCACCTCTATCAATATGGTTTTCTTCCAAACTATTGGTATTGGACTAGTCATGGAGAAATAGATCCTCACATACATGAGGAGCAAACAATGGTTTCTAACGTATTCAACGACGACGGTGGCGCCAATCATATGAACTACGGCGATGTAGAAATAAATATCGACCGTATGAATGATATGGTCACGAGATGCCATGATCTCAAATCAAAACTCTACAAGTGAGCCTCCAAATACCCATGCCCAAAGTTTCTTTAATATGGTTGAGGCTGCGCAACGACCTTTGTGGGTAGGAAATGAAACTCACACTGAGTTGTCCGCCACTATTAGAATGTTGAGCATTAAGTCCGACTACAACATGCCTCAAAATTGCTTTAATGAAATTGCTCAACTTATGAAGGAGATTTGTCCGCTCGATAACCAAGTTCCTCGTGACATTCACCATGCAAAGAAGGTCATTAAAAATCTTGGGATGGATGTTCAAAAAATTGATTGTTGTCGACAAGGTTGCATGTTGTTCTACAAAGAGGACAGTGACCTTGATTCATGCAAGTTTTGTGGTCATGCGAGATGGAAGCGTCAAAGGGAAAGATAAGGCAAAAGTCAAAGAACTCCATTTGCAAGGATGCATTACTTGCCCTTAATACCAAGACTTCGGCGCTTGTTTGCTTCAAAAACCACGGCAGAACACATGAGATGGCATTATGAGAATGTAAGAGAAGATGGTGTCCTCTGTCATCCTTCGGATGGTGAAGCATGGAAATATTTTGATAGAGTTAACCCCGAATTTGCTACTGAACCTAGAAACATAAGACTTGGTTTGTGCGCGGATGGGTTTAACCCATTCAGCCAACCTGCAAGGTCTTATTCAATCCGGCCAGTCGTTGTTACGCCTTATAATCTACCACCGAGTTATGCATGACGACGCCTTATATGTTCTTGACATGTATCATACCAGGGCCGACAAATCCGAAAAATAAAATTGATGTGTACTTGCAGCCTCTTATTGATGAGTTGAAAACACTATGGGAAGATGGTGTTGAAACATATGATATTTCTAAAGGTGAGAACTTTCTCATGAAGGCTGCGTTGATGTGGACCATTAATGATTTCCCGGCCTATGGTATGTTGTCCGGATGGAGTACGCATGGTGCCATGTCATGCCCGGTATGTATGAATCAAAAAAAGCTTTTAAACTTAGAAATGGCCGAAAATTTTCATGGTTTGATTTCCATCGACGGTTTTTGCCCCGAAGTCACGCGTTTCGAAGGAATAGCACATCGTTTACAAAAGGAAAAACCGTACATTCTAGTCCTCCTCATCGTTATACGGGGAAGAAATACAACAATGGGTTGAAAACTTTCCCAAAGTAACGAAGAGCAAGAAATTAACATTTCGGGGTTCAAAAAGGATCATAATTGGACAAAACAAAGCATATTTTGGGAGCTGCCATATTGGAAAGATCAATTGCTTCACCATAACTTAGATGTAATGCACATTGAGAAGAACTTTTTGAGAATGTAATTAACACTCGTTATGGATATTCCTGGTAAAACAAAGGATGACATCAAGGCAAGAATGGATTTAGAAGAGTTGTGTGATCGTGTAGAGTTGAATTTAAAGCATGGAGTCAATGGTAAAATTCTCAAACCGAAGGCAAAATATGTGTTAACGTTGGAGCGAGAGGAGGGCAATATGTGAATGGGCAAGGGAGTTGAAAATGCCGGATGATTACTTGCTCTAACATTTCATACCTTGTCGACCCAAACTCCACTAAGTTCCATAGCATGAAAAGTCATGATTGTCATGTTTTCATGGAGAGCCTTCTTCCAATAGCATTTAGTGCACTCCCGGACGAGATTTTAGCGCCTCTCATTGAAATTAGTGAGTTCTTCAAGAACCTTTGCTCATACTGTTTTACGAGATGCGGAGTTAGAGCAAATGCATCGAAATATTTCAATAACACTTTGTAAATTGGAAACAATATTTCCTCCTGGGTTCTTCAATGTGATGGAACACTTGCTAGGTTCATTAGGCGAAGGAAGCAAAATTGGGTGGTCCGATACGAGTACCGGTGGATGTATCCATTTGAGAGGTTCTTTGGCCGATTGAAGACATCCATAGGAAACAAATCGAAGCTTAAAGGGAGTATTGCTGAAAAGTACGCCCGATTTGAAGAAACACATTTTGCCTCTTACTATTTCGGCTCTAACGTGCCTTGTATGCGCACTAGAAGTCGACGAAATGAAGACAGCGAAGTTCCAAACCATAATCCTACTCTTTCGGCATTCATACCAGAAGGTGCTCCAATTGGGAAGTGCATTCCGCGTTTCCTTGATGATAAGGAAAAGACGGCCGCACATCTGCATGTTTTACTTGAACTGTGCCGAAGTTAAACCTTACATTGAGTGAGTTTCTCTTGTCGTAATGAACACTCGTTTGAATACTTTGTATAGTTTTATTCAGAACAATGATGTCATCTTAATAAAATCTTTGAACTCAGCCTCTTCGAATACCAAAAGCGAGCTATGTATGGTGATGTTAGTGATGCTTGCAATTGATGCAATGGTGGAATGTGAGTTCGAAGAGTGGTTCAATGGAGTTGTGAGTATCATATGTTATTACTTATTGCTCGTGCCTCAACTTTATTAGTATCGGTTGTTCCATTTTAATAAACTAAACAAACACTATGTTATTGACACAGATTCATTGTTATCAAGTATATCATGATGAAAAGCATGTGTACTTGATGCAACTAGCTTAAGGTCCTTTAAGGAGAGTGAAAACATGGATAGCATACACGGTTAATGGAATGTTATTTCATACTAAGGCTTGAAATGAAGGGAGAATGACCTTCAATTGTGGTGTACGTGTGAAAGGAACCGATGGAGGACATGTTCAAAATAATTACTACGGCATCTTGCAAGAGGTTGTTGAAGTTGAATATGTTGGTGAACCAATAAAAGGTGTGTGTTGTTTAAATGCGATTGGTTTGACCCTAGTCGTCCTCGGGAACTCGGTGCCATAAATTTAGTTCGTATGTCGAAGTGCATCGTACAAGGCGTTATCGTAAGTACGATCCTTTCATATTTGCTAGCACTACAACTCAGGTGTATTATATGTCATATCCACAAGGGGTCCCTAGAGAAAAGCTGAATTGGTTCGTCGTAGTGGCATCAAAACCAAGGGCCGAGTTGATGACCAATATACTATTCCTCGTGCATTCCAAGAGGATAGTATGGGTACAGATCGATCCAATAATAGAAACTTTGCCGAAACTTTGGTTGATAACTCAAGCTCAGCAGAAGAATTAGTTGATGATGTTATTTTAAACCAAGAAGATGAGATTGAGGATGTTAGTGAAGAAGAGGAAGGTGAAGAAGATGAAGAAGGTGAATGGGATGATGATAACATCACCGATGACGAAAAAGAACATACCCTATTCAATGATGCCGAAGAAGATAGTGAAGAAGATGATGATAACACTCGATGATGAGGATGATGAGTAGTTGATAATGTTCTTTTGTTGGGTTTGTTTTATATTGTACAACTTTCATTTATGTTGTCATCGAATGAATTCTTATTAATGTAATGAAGGTGAAACAATTGAAGCGTAATTTATTCACATGCTTCAGATTTATATCTAACGCTTACATGTTTATATGTTTACTATTGTTTATATGTTGTTTTATATGAAATCATTTAAACCGTTGGATGTTTACTAATAGTGTGAATTACTTGTTTATGTACGGAAAAATGGAGAGAGGTAGAGGCGGAACCAAAAGATCGGCTACTCGGGGAAGGGCTAGAAACACCACTACCGATGGGGAAGGTAATAATGTCGGCAGTTCTACCCCCTCTCAAAACCCTCGGAACCTTCAAACTCCTGCCGGTGGAGCACTATCTCCACATTCCCCTCGCAACCAAACTCCATTGGGGGGTCATTTATTCCCAACCCTCCCTTTTTCCAACTCCCAAACTTCCCACACATGCAAAACCCACTGGGTGGGTCTTTCTTTCTAAACCCTCCATATTCTCGGCAACCTCATATGTACTCAAACCCGTCGAGTACATATGCATATCACCAATATGGTATAAATAATGTACCACGCATCCACATTGGTTCCGAACAACGGCCACCACAAATGCCTACAAATGAAGGACCAAGCGATACGGGGAACGAGGATCCTTGTCTTCAATCAAGTAGCGCTAGCAGCTGAGAAAAGATCCAAATTGAGCCGGATGGTGAAGGGTAAGTGTGATAATAAATAATAAAATAAACTAAGCATATTAGTTATTACTTGAACTAACTATTTTATATGTTTATTGATTAGGTTCTACCCCATTGACAAAGTTGTGGGTACGATTTCCCACATCTTCCAAAGCAAGTAAGATGGAGCTTGGCCTACATGGGGTAAAGTCCCTCGATCACAACGTGATCGGTGGTTTTCTGAGTTTAAGGTAATGACAAATCATTAGTTTTCTCAAGTTCGAGATAACATAATCACTTATTGTGCATGTTCGAACATTATATTATAATTTCATAACTTATAAACTACGTTTTTTTTATATAGAAATTTTTCACTTGGTCTCCAACCGATGAAGTCCAAATCGGAAGAAATTTTGAAAAGAAAGGCAATGATCGCTTGAAGGACTTCATGCTCAAGGCGAGGAAAACTAAGAAGAAGCCGAAATGGTTGGGTGACAACTACGGCGCGAGTTGCTCGAATATTGGGAAGCTGCTGAATACAAGAAGTTCTACTAGCAAGCTTAGAAAAACCGTTATGCTTATCGGGGGGACTTGGTTCATCGCTCCATACTTGTGGCTCAATCCCTATGACAGAGCATAAGCGACGATTTGTACATACCCTTTTCTTATTGATTACGCATGCAACTGTTAACATGTTCATATTGGTAAATTGATTCTCTACTAACTTGTTTTTAATTTTAGATGAAGGAGCTTAAAGGAGTTCAGCCTCTACCGACCCAACTATTTTCACGAACGCACAAAACAAAAAAGGACGAATGGGTGGACAAAAAATCCAAGGCCATTTACGTGAGTAACCATATATATGAATTCCGCATATTTTTCTATCTATTATTTTCGTTAACAGCCTGTGATATTTACATGCCTCAAATATTTATATTATATTCGGGAAAAGTTTCAAAAAGAGTGGGAAGAGTTGCAAAACACTCAACCCACTCAAACTTCCGATGATGACCCCAACTCTTCGAGGATCATGTCTCCACCCCTTCACAACAAGAGTTGTGGGTCAAAGCCAATGCGAACAAGAAAGGTCGCATTTATGGACTTGGATCTCGAGGCTAGAAACTTGAAACCAACAACGCCCTTCAAATCACCGAAACCGTCTACTGCGAGATGACTTAGAATGGAGAGAAAAATGCATACTTTAAATTCTGAGGTATAGCAATGGATTGAGCATTGTCGGATGCTTGAGTTGCAAAATAGGCATCTTAAGGCACGGAGTCGACAGTTTCACTGAGCCAATAGCACGTATGAACGAATTTCTGCAGTCTCAACAAGCATCCGGATCTCACCGTCGACCACCACAACCACAAGAGGAAGAGGATGAGGATGAGGATGAGGATGAGGATGAGTGAATTCAAATGTGAACTTTTGTATATATTGGTGATCACCACTTTACGAACTATTTAAATGTGTTTGAGGTTTCTTGTGAGTTATTGTTTGTTTATTGTGTTGAACTTGTGAATTTGTTTTAAGTATGTTATGGTTGTTGATGATGTTGAACATGTATGTTGGATTTGTATATCCAACTTTGATGAATTATTTGTGGCCGGCATATGTAAATGCCAAATGTAAGTGTCACATATGTGAATGGTGGATTTGTATATCCATTCACAATTTTACGTACTAGGGTAATGAATAATTCGAAAATAATATTCAGAATTTTAGATGGAACAGCGACGGATCGGCGACGGAACAGTACCAATCAGCAACGGAAAGTAGCGATGGCAAAACCCCAAATTCCGTCGCTAATTAGCGACGGATTTCAACGACGAAATTGGGGATTGTCCGTCGCTGATTCAGCGACGGAAATCCCTCACTTCCGTCGCTAAATCGGAGACGGAATGTCGTTCCGTCGCTGCTTTCCATCAGCCTACGGAAATGGTATCCGTCGCTAATTAGCAACGGAATTGAAAAATTCCGTCGCCGATATTTAGCGACCCGCTTTTCAGCGACGGAAGAGTTCCGTCGCTAATTCCGAAATTCCGTCGCTATTTCCGTCGCAAATTTGCAATTTTCTAGTAGTGAGTTCATTACGCCATCTATTTAGTGTCATGCTAAAAATAGTATTTCTTTAGTTGATCCAAGTTTGTATACTTGAAAGATCTCTTCACCATCCAAATCGAGTCAATTTCACTGCTCCTCCCAGCGTATTTGACTAAGTGCAAATGAGCCTTGCCAGTTAGGCCTAAACTTTCCACGGGGATCTTAGATTGGTCCCCTAATCTCCTTCAGGACCAAGTCTCCAACCTACAAATTACGAGGCCTCACTTTCTTGTTAAATGCCCTTGATATATGTGCTTGGTATATTTGGACATTATGTAAAGCATTCAATCATCTTTCATCCAACGACACTAACTATTCGTAGCGTGCCTTAGCCCATTCTACTTTGGGAATATGACTCTTAACAATGATTCGGAATGAGGGAATGACGATCTCTATTGGAAGGACTCCTTCCATGTCATACACTAGGGAGTAGGGGTTGCTCCCGTGGAGGTTGCGATAGAGGTAGTATAGCCCCATAAAGCGAAGGGCAACTTATCAAGCTAATCTTTCTAGTTGACATCCATCTTCTCCACTATTTTGCGAATAGTTTTATCGGCGACCTCGACTGCTCCGTTGGTATGAGGGAGATAGGGAGAATATTTGTGGTGTTTGATCTTGCACTTGACCAGTAGGTGTGCTACTTCTTTCTTGAAGTGACTACCATAGTCACCGATCGGTTCATGGGGTACCCATATCGATAAATAATATTCGAGCGTGGAACTTAGCTACGTGTTTTGACGTCAAGATTGCGTAGGAGTCTTGTTCTACTTACTTGGTAAAGTAGTCAACTAACACATTACCGCCTTGTTAAGTTGTATTTTATACGTATTTTTAGTAGTTATTTAGTTTATAGTATATAGTTTATTTTATCTAATTTATCCTATTTTGTCTATTTATAAGTAATTATCAAATAAAGTGGGGAAGAAAAGAAAAATGTTAAAAGCGGATTTTTAGCTACCGACAAGCGTCCAACAAAAGATATAAAGTTGGTTCATAAAAATAATATGTGATAAAATATTTATTTTATAAAATCTTAATTTAAAGAGAAAAGGAAACTTGAAAGAGAAGAAAGAGAAATAACCTAGCTCTTTCACCTCCTTACTTCACCATATAATATTAATTTATCATCATCAAAAACACGGCGACCTCTACCCCTTCCTTCGCTGCCCCTTCCTTGCTCACGTTCGCTGCCTCTTCATCGCACATACCAGCTGCCCACCTTTCTATCTCACGCCTACCACAACTTCACACTAATCATCATCTCTCCTCTTTATCATAATCATCATCATAATCCTCCTCATCATCATCTTGCTATTTCTTCTTCTTTCATCATCATCATCAACTCTCCATCATCACCTTCTTGATCATCACCATGACAAGGATTATTATGGTATTATTATTATTATTGTAATTTTTATTTTAAAGACTCTATTTTTATTGTTAATATTAAAGATGCTATTTTTATTTAGATTATGTGTTTTAAATTACATTATGTTTGAGTAGTTTTTATATCTAGTATAATCTACATTAAACCATGTTAAATTATTTATTTTGAAACAAAGTGTGGATCTTTATTGTCTTATTGATTAGATCCATGATTCTATGATAATTTGATTTTAATGTTTATGATTTTATGTCTAATTAATTGGAGTGCAAGCTAATTAGTTTTATATAAATTCATATGATAGTTTAAAGGGTTTAAGTACGTAATCGCTTGATCTTTTAGACATAAGTATCAACCTAATTAATCATGGAGGGCTCATACTCATCTCTTTTAATTAGGAAATTATCATAAATCCTTCTTAAATCAATTTGCTAGTAGATTGGTTATTAGGTGCTAGATGATGTTTTTCTAATACTTAATACTCTAATTTGATTAAATTCTGATGCTAGTGCTAAGGTTATCAATATTAGTACGGTTTATATTAGGGTTAGGCCTAAGTAAACTAATAACTAAGGAAAAAAGGGGAAGATACGCTAGAGGTTGTCTTCTACAGTTTAGCATATGGGTAGATCAATTTGTGTGTTAATGATAAATAATAATTTGCATAGTGGATATAGATTATACTAAGTGTTTTTATAAATTTGATATCTTTGATAATTATTTGTTTGCTTTTTAGTTATTTTCTTTACTTTGCCAATTTTTATTTATAAATTTATAGTCTCTTATTATCAATTTCATTACCCCCTAAAGATCAATATTTTAGGTTAGTTTTAGTAATTTTAGCTTATTTTAATTTTGAGTCTTTATACATTTTAATTTTCAGATTATTTTTCTGTCAATTTTTATTATTTTTGAGTCAGTTTGTTAGAAATTAGTTTAAAAATATTTTATTTTATTATTTTTTATGTTTTATCTTCTTTTAGGGTTTAGATAGAGTCGTAGTTTAGTGTGATTAAATTTTAGAATTTTTGGAATTAATTTGATAATTTTTTCAGATTTAATTCTTGAATTTAATTACTGCAGATTTTTAGTTAAATAATTTCGTAAATTCGATTTTGAAATCTATTTTCATATTTTTAGGGTCTGGTTATGTCTAGAATATTAGTCTTAATATTCTTGGTAATTTTAGTATTTATTTTCGTAATTAATTTAGTGCAGAATTTTACTTATTTAATTTTCTGTTTTAGAATTTATTTATTTTCTGCTTTAGTTTTCTGTTTTAATTATTCTAAAAAATATACAAAAAATATTTCTGGGTTATTATAGTTTTGTTATTATGTATAAATTATTTATTTAGTTTTTAGATAACTTTCTATGATTTTTAGTTATTGATTGTTTTTAATTTATATTTTCTATTTTGATTTAAGAGTAGTAAATTTAATTAGATTAAAACTTGCATGTTATTATATCTTTCCTCCTGGATTCGATCCCTACTTCCCTATGCAATAGTATTTATATAAGCCTAAATAGTGGTTTAATTTGTAACTTAACGACAAGCTAATAAATTTTGGCGTCATTCGTTGGGGAAAAAAATAATAGTTGTAAGTTTTATTTAATTTAGATTTACCACTTTTATTACTTCTTTGTGACTTTTAATAGTTTTTTTTCGTAATTTTTTTTAGTGTTTTATTTTATTTGATAAGGAGCATACATTTGATGAAGTTGAAAGCCAAGTAAGTGTTTCTAATTATGTTTACGTAAGTTCGAAATTATTGAGATGACTACTTTATGTGAGTTTGCTGCACCTAACTTGGATACACAACTTCTACCTATCTCATATCCTTCATTGGACCGACCACTAAAACCGAACTCCGGATTTTTAAATATGTTACCTAAATTTCATGGGCTGCCTGGTGAGGACCCATATCGTCATATGAATGAGTTTATTATTACATGTTCCACAATGTATCTTGAGGGAATCACCTAAGACCAAATTAAGTTAAGAGCTTTTCCCTTTTCACTTCGACTTAAGGTTAAAGATTGGTTTTATTACCTACCCCCTACAACATTCACTACATGGACCAAAGTTCATAAAACATTTTTAGAGAAATTTTTACCTCCATCTAGGATAGGGCTCATTAGAAAGGAAATTTGTGGTATTAAACAGATGACTGGGGAGACTTTTTACGTATATTGGGAGTGTTTTAATAAATTATGTGCTAGTTGTCCCCGACATCAAATTTCCGAGCATTTATTGATTCAATATTTTTATGAAGGTTTATTCCCAATAGAAAGAAATATGGTACATGTTGCTAGTGGAGGGGCCTTGTTTAATAAAACTCCAGCTCGAGGCTAGAGAATGTGTTCAATTTAGGTCCATCTATAGGGACCCGGTTATCCCAAATTACTGTTATGTTGAACAAATTGGTCCACAAAGAAGAAGCGAGTAGTTTTTAGTATTTGCCGTTTAGAGGGTCATGTTGCTAATTCATGCCCTACACAACAAAGAGGGCATGTGAATGCTATTTTTTCCAACCAAGGTCAAATGAATTATAACACATTCTCCAACACTATTGAAGAATGGAGTAGCTATTCTAACTTTAGGTATGGATTTGAAGAAAACCCCTAGAATTTGATCAATCCATTGCTCAGAACAAAACTAATTATCTTTTAGAGCGAATCATTAAGCGGATGGATGACCAGAAAAAGGAGATCGGCCTTAGGTTCCAAAGCTTAGAGATGACCATTAAGCGAGTTCAAGAGAGACAGATTGCCAATGATATCATAATTAGTAACCTCCAAGCCCAAATGCAATCTCAACCTTTCCAAGATCCAAAAGAAAATGTGAGTGTCATAACACTTAAAAGTGGGAAAGAGTTAGAGGAACCTAGGAAAAACATAGAGGTAGAGCCGGAACTAGAGGTAATGGAATCGAACTTGACCAAAATAAAGATAAGGCATCTAATGCTAAGGAAATAGGTGAAAATAAGAAAGATCTTTACAAGCCTATCGCACCTTTGCCTAGTAGATTGATAAGCACAACTCCTAAGATAGACGAGGCAATTGAAGATATTATAGAAATATCTAAAAAGGCAGAAACAAACATTCCTCTTCTAGATACCATGAAACGAGAACCTCGTTATGCTAAGTTCCTTAAAGATCTATTCAGGAACAAATTAAAATTGAAAAGGAACAAAAAGGTAAGTGTGGGGAGAATACACCTGCTCTTTTCCAAAAGAAATCTCCTGCTAATTGCAAGTATGTAGGAGACCAGATCTATTTAGTGTGGGAAATGCAATTAGATGATCCTTGACCTGCAGAGGTGTCGAGGCAAAGACAGTAAACAAAGGCGCTGGTTGGGAGGTAACCCAACATTTTTCAACGAAGTTTCTATAATTTTTACTTTAATTTTTTTAGTTTTATGTTGCATGCATTAGGGACAATGCATGAATTAAGTGTGGGGAGTGCATCCTGCATTTTAATTTTATGCATTTATTTTTATCTTATTTTTTGAAAAAAAATTTTAGTGTCATTCTTGTGAAGAAATGCATGAATATGAATATATGCTAGGTTAACTTGCTTAAATTTTTCGGTTTATAGTTTTTCTTTCCCTTTGTAAGTGAGAAATTTGAACATATTAATTGTCATTTAGAGTTGTTTGAGTTGATGCTCATATATTTCTTCGATTAGTGACAATCATAATTTTTTTGTCGGTTTGATCACGTTATATGATCATGATAGAGGTAATAAATTGACTTAAACCATTTACCTAGACTACTGAACTTAGCATATTGATTCATTGAAAATTTGATTTTTCTTGTTTTGCCTTTCAAAAAAAACCAAAAAAAAACAAAAAAAAAAAACCAAAACAAAAACACCAAAAAAAAAAGAAAAAACAAAATGTTAGTCTACCAACATGGGTCGGAGTTGGTAGCTTGTCACCATTTCCCCTTAAGTTTAGGTCTCAAGTTGAGTCTTATGAATGGAGTAGCCCATGCTGGGAGAGTCATGCCCCTTTTGGGCTGATCAATGGCTCAAACCATACTAACGAAAAGAAAAAGAAAAAGAAAAATAGAGTATTAACTCCAGCACCTCTATTTGGGTGAGTGGGAGACAGGGAGTGTTATATTTTAAGACCCTATATGGGCCTCGAATATGTGCTTGAATGGAGTTATTTATATATAAAAAAACAACAAACAAAAAGAAGAAGATTGCAAAACAAGTTTACTATCGATTTTTAGTGAATTATCTGCTGATTCGGTGTCTTTATAACCACAGTCCACTTTAATTTTTCCCATCCTAAAATGTTTTAGATGTCTTGACCGAAATGTACATGTTTGAAAAATATGGATAATTTTTTACTGTTGCTTAAATGAAAGAGATATTGTGAGGCTAATGAATAAACTTTCCGATGACAATGAAATGTTTAGTTTTTTTCACTTGCTTGGGAAAGACAAATTTTCATCAAACTATTTTTGAAAGCAAGGCAAACTTAGTGTATACTTTATGTTTTATGTATATCTTTATAAGAAAGTGTAATATTAGATCGAGTCTTAGATTTCTTTGCATAAGGACGTCCAAAGTCTAAGTGTGGGGGAATTTGTTAAGTTGTATTTTATACGTATTTTTAGTAGTCATTTACTTTATATTATATAGTTTATTTTATCTAATTTATACTATTTTGTCTAATTATAGGTAATTATCAAATAGACACTGGGAAGAAAAGAAAAGATGTTAAAAGCGGATTTTTAGCTACCGACAAGCGTCCAAGAAAAGATATGAAGTTGATTCATAAAAATAATTAATGTATACTTTATGTTTTATGTATATCTTTATAAGAAAGTGTAATATTAAATCGAGTCTTAGATTTCTTTGCACGAGGATGTCCAAAGTCCGAGTGTGGGGGAATTTGTTAAGTTGTATTTTATACATATTTTTAGTAGTTATTTACTTTATATAATATAGTTTATTTTATCTAATTTATCCTATTTTCCTTTTTAGTTATTTTCTTTACTTTGCCAATTTTTATTTATAAATTTATAGTCTCTTGTTATCAATTTCATTATCCCCCCTAAAGATTAGTATTTTAGATTAGTTTTAGTAATTTTAGCTTAGTTTAATTTTGAGTCTTTATACATTTTAATTTTCAGATTATTTTTACGTCGGCTTTTATTATTTTTAAGTCGGTTTGTTAGAAAATTAGTTTTAAAATAGTTTCTTTTATTATTTTTTGTGTTTTATCTTCTTTTAGGGTTTAGATAGAGTCCTAGTTTAATGTGATTAAATTTTAGAATTTTTGGAATTAATTTAATAATTGTTTCGATTTAATTCTTCAATTTAATTATTGTAGATTTTTAGTTAAATAATTTCGTAAATTCGGTTTCAAATTTTATTTTTATATTTTTAGGGTCTGGTTAGGTCTAGAATATTAGTGTTAATATTCTAGGTAATTGTAGTATTCATTTTCGTAATTAATTTAGTGCAGAATTTTGCTTATTTAATTTTCTGTTTTAGAATTTATTTATTTTCTGCTTTAGTTTTTTGTTTTAATTATTCTAAAAAAAATATACAAAAAAATATTTCTAGGTTATTATAGTTTTTTATTATTTATAAACCAGTCTGGACCTGTGCTATGTACAAAGTAATAATGTTGTACAATGCATAAATGAAATTATTGAATTACGCAGCGATGTTGTACTTGTGAGTTTCTTTTTCTCGATCATTTGATTTTATTAAATGATTTCACTTTCAACAACATTCTTATACATGTTGTCCCCTCATAATGAAAACTCTTTCGTGACTCATCAAAGTTATCAGAACCCAACACATAAAAATCATTAGAGCCCAACACGCATTCATCTTCCAATCATTCTAAATTTCAAAAGAATAAATAAATAATCTAAAATAATAAACAAAAAAGAATGTTAAAAATATCATCAAGGTTTTAAGATTACACAGGTGATTTGGAATATTAAGAAGTCAGGTCACTCTAAGAATCAAATAATTTAAATAATCCTAACTCATACGAGTTATAGAAATAGTGTGACAATATATTTGGGTATCAAAAGGTAAATATTAGTAGGAAAAGGAATAATATATGATTGGTACTACAGATGCCAATAAATATCATTATGTCACAAATTAATATTACAATACAAAGTACATCAAATAAATAAAAGAATATCAAACTTATAACTCATAACTCTTTATAAAATTAATACTAATTTAACTTAATAGAGCCTAGATAAATATTTATATGCAACCAACCTACTAAAACATCATTGACTTAAATATTACACGAATTCTTAAAAGTATATAGATACCTATAATGGGATCTCATTTTTTTAAAATTATAAGGTGAATACAATGATTTATCCACTTTTACCTACCTCTGCATACAAAGATAATTAAATATATAATAACTACTTATATTAAGATTAATAGTGAAAAAATATCATAATTATAGAAGTGATCCAAATATATTTTACAATAATAGGTAATTTGTATCATAATAAAGGGTATGATAGGTCAATTCGCGGCGTAGGGTAATAAAATCATCTCTGTTTTGTACTTATGTTGAAAATTGATCATGATTTTAGTAGTGAATCAATGGGGCAAAAATATTGATACAATTGAGATTTTATAAATACATGTTTTACTCGATTAACAACCAATGGCTTCCCTCGAGACACAACTCTTTCTCTCAATTAATTAACATAATAAGAGTAACATGAGTTATATTTCAAGATGGTGGGGATGTTTGATGGCAAATACTCATCTTTTAATAATTCAGAAAACTTACAATAGTAAAAAAATATGATTTAAATATGTATGTTAATAATAAGTCACGAGATAGACATATTAGGAAGAAACTAAAATAAATTGTATTCGTAACAAAAAAAAAAAAATTATCTGTATGTTGTCAAAAATTTTGAGACAAATGAATTTATTTGAAGTCCTACGGGCTTAATAGAAGTTGGCATATTAAGTTTGCAATCCTTTAAACATAACACAAATTACGAACTTAAAGTACACAAATTATGAACTGAAGCAATATAATTCTTAACTTTTTATTCATTACGTTTTATTCCACAATATTTGAATCATAATTTTCTATCTTGTAGGCATTTTTAATTATTAATATCAAGTATATATGTAGTTGTTATATTTTTATTATATTATTTTATGATTTATTAAGGTTTATTAAATCATTACTGTACATAGGATGAAGGTAATAACCAAATTGCTTCCTCAAATAGTTAAATATTTAAATATTATTTTTATAACATGTTCCTATTGATTCTAATTTTAAAAGTTTTTATAATAAATATATTTTAAACTAATACAATTTTATGACACCAAATTAAAAAACACCATCAAAAATAAAAAATTAATAATGTTTGAAGACTCGAGACACTTGCTCAATACTCTTCGAGTTATATAAAAGAAATCGGGTATAACAATTTCATACATGTAGAGTTTTGATTCCAAGGCATTCTCTATGTCCCAAAAACTTATGTGAGTAAAATCGTATCTTCTCTAAGTGACACAGTTCTTACTTAGTATATTTATTGCTTATCTGCAAGTTTCTCGAAAAGCTGGTTCTTTGTTACGAGTCCATCTTCACTCGGAATAAACGCAGATTGAATATACTAGTATTTCGTCTTTTCTCACTCAAAATCGACTTGTGGTTAAAAGTCCTATCTTGTTTTAGTCGGTATTCTTAGCTAGTTTCATGCTTAGTCTATATCAAGTTAATCCTCTCTCGATATTCTTTATTGAACTTGATTCTTCGCTCGGACTAAGTCGGATGGAATTCGAGTATCATGGATATTGGACTCGAAAATTCCATTCCATTTCGACTCGAGATAATCGGTTGGTTTATTTATCATAATTATTTTATTATCTGTGTCTAATCTTGGGCCAAATTATTTTATACTTTGAGAACCAAAATTGATTTGCTTTTGAAGGTTATTCAATCGAGGATACAATTTTTCAAACTACAAAAGTAACCGAGCTTGAACGTCAAATCACCAGCGAGACAAGGCTTTTCACCTTCTCTGCTCTAGTCCCGATAGATTGTGTCGAGGCTGTCTGTTTCCAAATATGGAAAAGCTGGAACGCCAAGCTTAACGGTGGTTTCTACCTTATCTTTCAAGACACCGGTAATGGTTTTAGGACTTCCAAGAGAGTTAAACTGTTGTCCAACGTTCATATTACAACGGATACTTTCTGAGTGACTCGAAAGCTTCTATCAATGGTCACGAGAGGACTCTCGGTCAGCGAGATGAAGATAACGGCTACTCTGCCTGGTCATCTATAAATAGAAGCCATCTCACAAGACTTGAAGATTACCGAATCTATTGTTTATACACATACTTGCTCAAAGTCATTGTATTTACTTTCAATCTTCAACTTACAACTCCCACTCTGTAATTCATTACTTTACGAGTTGTAAGGTCTTGTACTCGATTACAAACTCTTTCTTACATTCTTTGTAAGGTCCCTTAACTAAGCTGTAAGGGTTAACTCAGCTTAGTTGTCCCTAACTTGTAAGGGTTATCTCGGTAGGAAGTACTAGATCGAGATAAGGGAATTTCGAGTCTAGGAAAACTTGTATAGAGTTGTCTAAGGGAGCAACTCGGGTTCGGTCAGTTCACGGTATTTTGTGGACTCAAAATAGTGAATTTGACTTCGTGTCCGGATTGACATGGTCCGTGGTTTTCGCCCCGGGAGGGTTTCCACGTAAAATCTAAGTGTTATCTTTCTGAGTTCATTCTAGACTCGGACGGCTTTTCTGCTCTTGTTCTTTACGGTTAATCGCATTACGAGTCTAATCTTTTCGACCTCGTTGATAAACTCGGAATCTATCTTCCTCTCTATTACTGCGCAAAAGAGTGTGATTCCGCAAAGAATTTTCTATCACCCTATTCACCCCCTCTAGGGTGACTCGAGACTCTCCCAAGCAAAGCTTCAATTGGTATTAGAGCCCAGCCTTTTAGAAAGGATCTAACAGTCCAAAGGTTTAAAGATTAAATGGCTCGAGAACACGAAGAGTTCGATGAAGGAAGATCTTCCAACAGGCCACCAAAATTCAAAGGATCAAACTTTGGGCACTTGGAAGAAGCTTATGGAATGTTTTCTTATGGATCATGATGAAGAGGTATGGGAAATCATACAACAAGGAAACTACATTCCAATGAAGACGGATGAATTCGAGAATCCTTCCCAAGACAAAGGCTGAGCTCACACCGGGAGAAGCAGAGAAGTTCGAAAGAACTTCAAAGCAATGAACATCCTTATGTGCGCCATAAGCTCGGAAGAATATAATCGAGTCTCTGCCTGTGACTCTGCTAAAGAGGTGTGGGATACCTTAGTCAAAACCTATGAAGGTACAAGTCGGGTGAGACAGGCGAAGATCGGTCGGTATCTTCATAAATATGAGCTTTTCAAAATGGAGCCGAGAGGAGAACATTACTCGGATGTTCATTCGCTTCACTGAGATTACCAACAATCTCAAATCTCTGAGAAAGGAAATCTCCCATGAAGAAATGTGCCGGAAAATTCTCGAAGCCTACCCAAGAGACGATGGGGTCCGAAGGTGACCGCCATAGAAGAAGCACAGAACCTTTCACTCTTAAAGCCGAGACGGGCTCATCGGAAAGCTTCTAACTCATGAGATACATCCGGAAGAAGAGGATGCTGAGGGCAGTACCAAAAGAAACTTAGCACTGAAAGCCTCGAGAATCTAAAGAAGAAAATCGAGCTCTTCGACTCGGAAGACGATCCCATGGCACTCATTGCAAGAGGCTTCAAGAGAATGATGAAGCACAAAAGATGGGACAAAAGGCCAAAAGAAGAATTCTACAAGAAAGATAAGAGAGATAGAAAAGGTAAGTTTTCTTCTCCTTCAAAGTTATCCTTATCTAAAAATTACTGGATGATTTAAATGTGGCAGCAAAGACCACATAGTCAAGGACTGTCCAAAAAGAAAAAGGGACAGGGAAGAAGAAAAAGGCCATGATGGCAACATGGAGCGATGAGGACTCATTAGAAGATGATGAGGACTCGAGATGACTCAAAGTGTTTTATGGCAATCTCTAACTCAGAAGGCTGAAGAGAGTCGTACTCGGACTCGGACAATGAGGAAACTAATCCTCAAGAGCTAATCGAATACTTTCTTAAATTCTCCAAAGTTGATTTAGCTAAATATATTTTTACTTTGGAAGAAAAGTCCAATTCGATTCCTCTCAATTCAAAGAACTTGAGTCAATCACTTCGAGAGCATTTCTTTGAAAAACGAATTAGAAAAACTGAGACTCTCATTCGAGAGAACTCAAGACTAGTGCTCAATCTAATGAGACTGAGTCTCGAGTTACTTAGGAAAGAAAATGAGCAATTAAAACAGAAGCTCACTGAGTCTCAAGATCTGATTTTAAAATTTACTCAAGGTCAGAAAAACCTTGACATGCTCTTAAGACCACAATGTGTCTCCTTTCGAAAAGAAGGTCTCGGTTTCAATAGAGAAGAGGAATCAAATTCCTACTCGGAAGCTGTTTAAAAATGACTCCGAACTATGAAGTTCGGGAAGGCTGAGCAAGGTCCCATTCACAGAAATGAAAGGAGGACTAAGCCCAGAAATATGTACAAAAAGAAACCATTCTCTCCTGTTTCAAAAGGAAAGGTTCTCAAAAAGAAAGAGACACGGACTCGGTTCTCCGAGAGGAAGACTCGGAATCGAGATAAAACCCAAAGTTATTCAAATCCGGGTTCCAAAACACCTTCTTCCTCGGAAAAGAACCACGGTAAGGAATGTTCTTGGGTTTGTTAGAGGAAGTGAGAAGGGTTAGATTCTCTTTGTTTTGCAGGTCACTCGAGAAGAGATCAAAGGACACTGGTACCTTAACAATGGATGTTCATGCCATATGTCGGGAGATGCGAGACTCTTTTACGAGTTGAATAGACATAAAGGAGGAAAAGTCACATTTGGAGATGATAGCAAAGGCAAGATCGTGGGAATTGGCAAGATTGGAAAAGGAAGCAATTTGGTCGATCCAGTCTATCTTGTCAAGGGATTAAAATATAATCGCTCGGCATCTCTCAATTATGTGACAAAGGTCAAGAGGTAAGATTCACTCGGACCAATTGCACTATCTCTGATGTCTCCACCAAAGAGATCAAGCTTTCAGGTTAAGAGATCAGGTAATACTTACATCATCCCTCTTTCTGACCCAAGTCAGAATTTATCTTGCTTAAAAGCATCTCTTCATGATGATTCATGGACTTGGCATCGGAGACTAGGCCATATTAGCATGCATACTATCAAGAAATTGGCATCTAATGGTCTAGTTAAGGGTTTACCTAACTGTGTTTTTGAGAAATACAAAATATGTGAAGCATGCACCGAGAGGAAACAAGTCGAGATCTTCATTCAAATCTCTGAAGACAGTTTCCACATCCAACGTACTTGAATTACTGCATATGGACTTATGTGGTGAAATCCTCGTGAAGAGTCTCGGAGGTAAATCTTACATACTTGTTATTATTGATGATTTTCACGATTTACCTGGGTGTGTTTTCTTAAGCACCAAAATGAAGCCTTCAAGGAGTTCAGCAAGCTCTGCAGAAAGATTCAAGTTGAGTCTCGGACTCGGATCCGGAGGATTCAAGCCCGACCATGGAAGGGAGTTCGATTATTCGAGAATTCTTAGAGTTTTGTGACAAAAATGGAATCTCTCACAACTTCTCAGCACCCAGAACTCCTCAACGGAATGGAGTAATAGAGAGAAAGAATAGAACCCTTGAAGAAATAGCAAGGACGATGATGATTGAACACAACTTGCCTTACTATTTACAGGCGGAGGCGATGAACACGGCTAACTACACTCTAAATAGATGCCTCATCAGAGCCATTTTGAAGAAAACACCTTATGAGCTCTACAAAGGGAAGAAGCCAAATATTTCCTATTTCGAGACCATTCGGATGTAAGTGCTTCGTTCACAACAATGGTAAGGATCATCGACCAAGTTTGATGCTCGGTCGAGACGAAGGTATTTTTCGGGTTACTCCTCTCATAGCAAAGCTTATCGCATATTCAATAAGCGAACTAACAAAGTGGAAGAAAGCATCCACGTAGTATTTGATGAGCTTGAACAGGAAAAGCCAAGTGAGTCTTCATACTCGGAGCGAAGCTCGAAAAGATGATGACGAAGCCGAGCCTACAAAGACTCGAGACCCGAGCATGCTCGGAATGAAGTCACTCGAAGGAGGAAACTCGAGAATAAGACAGTTCAAGAGCTCGCTCGGAACGAACAAGTTAATGAAGAGGATCACTCAGAATAAGCTTCGAAGATCAAACGGCTCAGCCCACAAACCTGGTGAATTAAAGAAGCTGGTAAAGCTTTCAAATTTACTTCCGAGTCATCCCCAAGAAAACATCATTTCGATATCAACAATGGGGTAAGAACTCGTTCCTCTTTACATAATCTATGTGCATTCACTGCATTCATTTCATTAACTGAACCCAAAAATGCACTAGAGGCCCTTAATGAACCTGAATGAGTAGAAGCCATGCAAGAGGAACTTAATCAATTCGAGAGAAACCAAGTCCGGACTCGACCAACCGACCTTCGACCACCCGGTTATAGGAACCAAATGGGTTTTCAAGAACAAAGCTGGATGAGGGTGGAGTGGTAGTCGAAACAAGGCTAGACTTGTGGCTCGGGGATATAATCAAGAAGAAGGAATTGATTGTGGGAAAACCTTTGCACCAGTAGCAGAATTGAGGCCATTAGAATACTATTGGCATTTGCATCCAGCATGCATATTAAATTATATCAAATGGATGTTAAGTGTGCTTTTCTCAATGGTTTTATTGAAGAAGAAGTCTATGTCGAGCGGCCTCCTGGTTTTGAAAACTCAGAATTTCCAAATCATGTTTTCAAACTTCAAAAGGCTCTCTATGGTCTTAAACAAGCACCTCGAGCTTGGTATGAAAGATTGAGTAGCTTCTTGGTTCAAAATGATTTTAAAAGAGGTCGGATCAACAAGACTCTCTTCGTAAAGACCAAGGAGAAAGATTTCCTTATTGTTCAAATCTATGTTGATGATATTATTTTCGGTGCTACTAATGAGTTTTACGTGCAGAGAATTTTCGGAGTTGATGAGTCAAGAATTCCAAATGAGTATGATGGGAGAACTCAATTTCTTCCTTGGGTTACAAATCAAACAAGACAAAGATGGAATCTTTGTTCATCAATCAAAGTACACTAAGGAGCTGCTGAAGAAATACAAACTTCAAGATGCAAAGCACGCATCTACCCCTATGAGCAGACGGCATAAAGCTTGACTCGGACGAGAAAGGTAAAGCAATATATCAAAAACTCTATCGAGGTATGATTGGATCTTTGCTATATCTTACTTCCAGCGAGCCGAGATATAATGTTCGGTGTTTGCCTATGCGCAAGATTTCAAGCTAATCCAAAAGAATCACATCTCACTTGCGGTGAAGAGAATATTCGAGATATCTTGCGAGTACTCAGAATTTGATGTCCAAGAGCACATCTGGAGCTTGCCAATTTCTGGGTCAATCCCTAATATCTTGGCACTCAAAGAAGCGAGAACTTAGTAGCTCTATCAACTGCTGAAGCTGAATATATAGCAGTTGGAGCACTGTTGCGCTCGAGATTTTATGGATTAAACAACACTTGAAGGATCTTGGACTATTCCTTAACTCGGTTCCAATCAAGTGTGACAACCAAAGCGCAATCAGTATCGCCAAGAACCCTGTCCGAGCATTCGAAAACAAAGCATATCGAGGTCAGGTATCACTTCTTACGCGATCACTCGGAAAAGGGTGATATTGCTCTTCGGTTCATTCCTACTAATCTTCAACTAGCTGATATTTTTACTAAGCCTCTTAGTGAAGATCGGTTTTGCTTGTATTCGGAATGAGCTTGGTATGTTAAATGCTTAATTGTATGCTACTCTTGTTACATAATTACGTGTTATGTGCTTTCACCGTTAATAACCATTAGTTCGGTTGATTCGGTGATACTTGGGCTGATAGTTATTTCGCGTTTCGAGTCACTCGAAACCTTTACGAGTCAAACTCGGACATAGAGAAACTTGGACATCAAATTTTCTGAAACTATCTCTAGAAGAGTGGAGAGTTTCGGATCATATTTTCAAAATTTCTCTCTCTCTCTCGAACGCTGTGATCAGATTTTAGCCGTGGATTTCTAACCGCTGGAATCTCAACCGTTGAAGAGAACCGTCACACCGGTCTTTGGTGACTGATGGACAAGCCGAGTCGAACGGAGTTATACTTAACGGATAGTTGACGGGCGCGCTTATTTTCTATAAATAACGTCTATCCATCTTCCTCTCGGTATTCTAAACTCTCTCTCTCTCAAACGAAACTTTTCGTGGAAGATTTCTACGTGAACAGACATCCTTGATCATCTGCAAGCGTTGAAGAAGCCCTCTCTCTCGTAAGTTTCGACTTGCTCTCATCTCTTTCTTCTACATTTTTTTCTTTTCGTCTCTTCTCTTGTACATCTCCTTCTCTTTCCTACTCGAAGAGCTTCATCTTTTCCTCTCTCCCTCAAAATGCCTAAAGAGGAAACCATCCCGACTTCCAGGTCTCTCCATCTTCCAAAAGCCTCGCACCAATAAGCCGAAAGCTCAACCCCTTCCAAACCCATTGTCACTCGGCACCTCGTGCTTGGACGACAAATTCTTTCCAACAACCAAATTTTCTTGGTTGTCCAACATACAAACCATCGGAGCATACCACTTTATGTGCTTCAGCGAGTTCATCTATCCTGAACTCATTTATGAGTTCTATGCTCACCTCACTCACTCCGAAAATGTTCTAACCTCTAGGGTTCGAACATCAATGTTCGTCTCGAACACCTCTCTCCTCCACCGCCTGTTCAAGGTCTCTTCTCTCTTCTCGAACAGCAACCCCATTCCTTTCACTTGAAGTCGCCGACGACTTCTTTGAAAAATACGCCAAAGAATTCCCTGAGTCCAGGAAAAACTTTTACGTGACTTAGTTGAAGTCGAAGCTCGTCTTACGTAGCTTCTGCGATGAGAACCTTTTTCTCACGGCATTCCAGCAAGGAGAACCCCAACTCCAAGCACCTCAAAGCTCTCTTCGACATCCTTGAGGGATACGAAGTAGACCTCTTCCCCTCCATCATTGACCGGATGGCCGCTGTGCCGGCTCAACTCCAATCCAAGAAGAACAACTCCCTTCCTTTCGGTGCTCTTCGACCCTTGTTTTCAAACAATTCCAAGTTCCTCTCCCCTCGGACCCAAATGCGTGTGCAGAGGCTGCCGTTGTGGTCGGCAAGAAGGAACTACAAGGGTACGGATACCGGAAGCCGACCACGGTGTCTGCGGTTCACAACTTCGAGGCTGAGGCCTCCTTCTCCACCTCGGACTCAGAAATCAACTCCTCTCTCTCTCCCTTCTCCACCTGGTGGTGCTTCCACCTCGGGTGCCTCCAAATCTCTCTCTGCTCTCTTGTCCCCTGTTTTCATGGACAAGATCGGCTCCGTGTCTTCGATTTCGGAGACATGCTCCATTCTTTCAAATCTGTTCTCCAAGGTCTAACCATCAACCAAAAGACTGGTCAATCCCAAATCCGAGAGCGGCGAGTCTCTAGTTCTTGAGATGAGGGAACTGGTCCAGGAGCAGAAGGAGCTGGTCGAGCTCCTCGAGAGAGAGACGGTCCAAGGCGGCTCGGGACCGGGATGACTCGGACGCGTGCGAAGCGTCTTCGAGCCCGAGTCGACCTCCTCGAACAGCGAAGAAGAAGAAGAAGAAGAAGCTGCAGACGCCGAGGAACCTGCGGGCGAGGCGGGTCCTTCCGGGCAAAGGGAAGAAGAGGCCGTGGCAGCTGCCGAGGGTCGAGGCGCTCCACAAGCTCAAATAGGCTGTACTCGGCTCGGACGGCGATGCAGGTGGGTCGAGCGACCTAGCTACTCCGGCGGGTCAAACGGAGCGGCCCCCTCCGGCTGCGAGGTTTCCAAGGGAAGAACCCCTCGATCCACTCACTCCGGGTTAGCCACTCGGAGCTGAGTCCACGACGATAGTCCCGGTTCTCCCTTCGCCGCGCTCAAGCACATCGTCGAGATCATATCGGCGCCGGCGCACCTCCGCTCCCTCCACTCGAAATCTCTCTCTCCTTCGTAGGAGCCATGCACTAAGTCACAATTCCTCGGTCGGCGAGAATTTTCTTCTTTACGAAATTTGTTTTTCTTTTTGTCCGGACATCTAAGTTGTACTAATTGCTATTTTCTTCCCTTCCTTTTCTTGTTGTTTGTTTTTCTTTGAAAGGCAAGGGGAGAAATAGAGAAAAACTTGTTGTCTTGTTTAGGGGAGTTTTTCCGCCCTTTTTGAATTTTAATGGATTAATGCATTTCATTATTAACTTCGAGTTTATTTTTGCTAGCATGTCTTTTACGAGTTAATGAAGCATACTTTATTTTTTGCTCGATATATTAAGTATCGCTCCGACTCATTAAGTATGTCTTACTCATGCGCAAACTACTCGGAATCAATCTTTTCCTCTAACAAAGTTTCTATTTTAAGTATGAATGCCTTTCATCAAAAGGGGAGATTGAAGACTCGAGACATCTGCTCAATACTCTTCGAGTTATATAAAAGGAATCGGGTATAACAATTTCGTACATGTAGAGTTTTGATTCCAAGGCATTCTCGTGTGTCCCGAAACTCATGTGAGTAAAATCGTATCTTCTCTAAGTGACATAGTTCTTACTTAGTATATTTATTGCTTATCTGCAAGTTTCTCATAAAGCCGGTTCTTTGTTACGAGTCCATCTTCACTCGGAATAAACGCGGATTGAATATACCGAGTATTTTGTCTTTTCTCACTCAGAATCGACTTGTGGTTAAAAGTCCTATCTTGTTTTAGTCAATATTCTTAGCATGTTTCATGCTTAGTCTATATCAAGTTAATCCTCTCTCGATATTCTTTATTGAACTTGATTCTTCGCTCGGACTAAGTCGGATGGAATTACGAGTATCATGGATATTGGACTCGGAAAATTCCATTCCATTTCGACTCGAGATAATCGGTTGGTTTATTTATCATAATTATTTTATTATCTGTGTCTAATCTTGGGCCAAATTATTTTATACTTTGAGAACCAAAATTGATTTGCTTTTGTAGGTTATTCAATCGAGGATACAATTTTTCAAACTACAAAAGTAGCCGAGCTTCGAACGTCAAATCACCGACAGAACAAGGCTTTTCACCTTCTCTCGCTCTAGTCCCAGTAGATTGTGTCGGGGCTGTCCGAAGGTTTGCTCGGGCAGAGTCCGAGTCACCCTAGAGGGGCGGTGAATAGGGTGATAGAAAATTCTTAGTGAAAACACACACTTTTGCGCGGAAAAGAGACAAAGACAGATTCCGAGTCTATCAACGGGGTCGGAAAAGATTGGACTCAAAAACCAATGAATCGGAAGAAACAAGAGCGATAAAGCGGTTTGAGTCTAGAATGAACTCGGAAAAATAACACTTAGATTTTACGTGGAAACCCTCCTGGGGCAGAAAACCACGGCCCGTGTCAATCCGGACACGAAGTTAAATTCACTATTTTGAGTCCACAAAATATCGTGAGCCGACCGATCCCGAGTTGATCCCTTAGACAACTCTTTACATGTTTTCCTAGACTCGAAGTTCCCTTATTTGATCTAGTACTTCCTAGCTGAGATAACCCTTACAGCTAGGGACAACTAAGCTGAGTTAACCCTTACGGCTTAGTCAAGGGACCTTACAAAGAATGTAAGAAAGAGTTTGTAGCTGAGTACAAGACCTTACAACTCGGAAAGTAATGAAATACGAGTGGGAGTTGTAAGTTGAAGATTGAAAGTAAATACAAGAACTTTGAGCAAGTATGTGTATGAGCAATATGTTCGGCAATCATCAAGTCTTGTGAAGTGGCTTCTATTTATAGATAACCGAGACAGAGTAGCCGTTATCTTCATCTGCGGACCAAGAGTCTTCGTGACCGTTGATAGAGGCTTTCGAGTCACTCGAAAGTATCCGTTGAAATACGAACGTTGGACAACGGTTTAACTCTCTTGGAAGTCCCAAAACCATCGGTAGTGTCTTGAAAAATGAGGTGGAAACCACCGTTAATCTTAGCGTTCCAGTTTTCCAAATATGGAAACAGACGGCGTCGACACAATCTTACAGGACTAGAGCGAGGGAAGGTGAAAAGCCATGTCTGTCTGGTGATTTGACGTTACGAAGTCGGCTACTTTTGTAGTTTGGAAGAAAGGTGTTTCCTCGAATGAATAACCTACAAAAGTAAATCAATTTTGGTTCTCAAAGTACAAAATACTTTGGTCCAAAGTTAGACACGAGATAATAAAATAATTATGATAATTAAGCAACTAATTATCCGAGTCGGAAATGAAATGGAATTTTACGAGTCCAATATCCATGATACTCGGAATTCCATCCGACTTAGTCTAAGCGATAGAACAAGTTCCTTAAGGAATATCAGAGTGAGATAACTTGATATAGGCTAAGTGAAACAGACTAAAGATATTTACTCTAATAAGAAAAAGCTTGTAATCGAAGTGAGATTCTAAGTGAGAAAAAGACGAAGCATTAGTCCGCGATAAAGCGAGTGAAGATGGACTCGGAACAAAGAACTACTTTTCGAGTCTCAAACAGATAAGCAATAAATGTACTAAGTAAACGACGTATCACTCGGAAAGATACTTATTTTACTCAATGGAGTTTACGCGATAACGAGAATGCCTTGGAATCAAAACTCTAAAAGCATGGGATTGTTATACCGACTTGTTTAGTGCAACTCGAAATGCGTTAATAAATGTCCGAGCCTTCAATCTCCCCTTTTTGATGAAACGCATTCCATACTTAAACGAAACTTTGTTAGAGAAGAAAAATAATTACGAGTGGTTTGCGCGTGAGTAAGACAGAGCAATATATCATATATCGGAGCAACACAAAATAAAGTATGCTACAACATTAACTCGAGAAAATAAAGCAAGGTAAAACTGAACTTAGAAGAAAATAATGAAATGCATTAATCCATTAAAAAGTTCAAAAGGGTGGAAAGAACTCCCCTAAACAAGACAACCAGTTTCGACTCTATGTCTCCCCCTTGCCTTTCAGACAAAACAAATACATCAAGAAAAGAAAGGGAGGAAAAGAACAAATAATACAACCGAGATGTCTGGACAAAAAAATTTAGAAAAGAAAAAAACTCGGAGACACCGAGGAATTGTGACTCGGTGCATGGCTCCTATGAGGGAGGGGGATTTATGAGTGGAGGCGGAGGTGCGCCGGCGCTGATAAGATCTTGACGATGTGCTTGAGCGCGGCGAGGAGAACCGAAATTGTTCTCGGGGGCTCGGCTCCGAGTGGCCGACCCGGAGAGAGTGGATCGAGGGGTTCTTCCCTTGGGACCTCGGTGGCTGGAGGGGCTGCTTTGTCGACCCAGCTGGAGGAGCGAGGTCTTCTTACCCCACTCGAGCTGCTGTCCGAGCCGAGTACAGACTATTTGCGCTTGGGGAGCAGGCGACCCTCGGCATTTGCCACGGCCTCTTCTTCCCTTTGCCCGGAAGGGCCTACCTCGGCCCGCGGGTTCCTCGGCATCTTCTGCTGCATCTGCAGCTTCTTCCTCTTCTTCCGCATCCTCGCTGTCCGAGGAGGTCGGACCTGGGCTCGAAGACGCTTCAAACGCGTCTCGAGTCATCTTGGTCCTGAGCCGTCTTGGACCGTCTCTCTCTAAGGAGCTCGACCAGCTCCTTCGCTCCTGGACCAGCTCCCTCATCTCTAGAACGAGAGACGGCTGCTCTCGGATTTGGGACTCGACCAGTCTTTTGGTTGATGGTCGGACCTTGGAGAACAGATTTGAAAGCCCCGAGCATGTCTCCGAGATCGGAAGACACGGAGCGGATCTTGTCCATGAAAGCAGGGGACAAGAGGGCAGAGAGAGATTTGGAGGCACTCGAAGTGGAGGCACCACCAGGTGTAGAGGGAAGAGGGAGAGGGGTTGATTTCTAAGTCCGAGGAGGAGAAGGGGGCCTCAACTCCGAGTTGTGAACCCGGACACCGGGGTCGGTTTCCGGTATCCGTACCCTGGAGTTCCTTCTTACCGACCACAATGGCCGCCTCGGACACCGCATTTGGGTCGAGAGGAAGAGGAACTTGAAATTGTTTGAAGACAAGGGTCAGAAGAGCACCGAAAGGAAGGGAGGTGTTCTTCTTGGATTGGAGTTGAGCTGGCACAGCTGCCATCCGCTCAATTATAGAAGGGAAGAGGTCTACTTCGTATCCCTCGAGGATGTCGAAGAGAGCTTTGAGGTGCTTGGAGTTGGGGTTCTCCTTGTCTGGAATGCTTGTGAGAAGAAGGTTCTCATCGGCAGAAAGCACGAAGGCGAGCTTCGACTTCAACCGAGTCACGTAAAAGTTTTCCTGGACCCGGGAATTCTTTTACGTATTTTTCAAAGAAGTCGTCGGCGACTTCGGTGAAAGGGATAGGGTTGCTTGTTCCGAAAAGAGAAGAAACTTTGAACAGGCGGTAGAGGAGAGAGGTGTTGATGCGAATAGTAATGTTCTGAACCCTAGAGGTTAGAACATTTTCGGAGTGAGTGAGGTGAGCATAGAACTCGAAACGAGTTCGGGATAGATGAACTCGCTAAAACACAGGAAGTAGTATACCCCGTGGTTTGGATGTTGGACAACCAAGAAAATTTGGTTGTTGGGAAGAATTTGTCATCCAGAGCAAGGTGCTTGGGTGACAACGAGGTTTGGAAGGGGCTGAGCTTTCGGCTTGTTGGTACGAGGCTTTTGGAAGAGGGAGAAAGCTGGAAATCGGGATAGTTTTCGCGTTTAGGCATTTTGAGAGAAGGAGAGAAAAGATGAAACTTTTCGAGAGAGAGAGAAGGAGGTGTAGAAGAGAAGAAAATGAAAATGCAGAAGAAAAGAAATGAGAGCGAGTCGAAACTTACGAGAGAGAGAGAGAGAGAGCTTCTTCGATGCTTGCGGATGATCAAGAGACACTATTTATGTAGTAAGTTTCCGCGAGAAGTTTCTTTTGAGAGAGATGGAGTTTAGAATACCAAGATGAAGATGGATAGTCGTTATTTATAGAAAATAAGCGCGCCCGTCAACTATCCCTTAAGTAACTCCGGTTCGACTCGACTTGTCCATCAGTCACCAAAGACCGGTGTGATGGTTCTTCTTCAGCGGTTGAGATACCAACGGTTTGAAATCTACGGTTAGGATCCGATCGCGGTGCTCGAGAAAGAGAGAAAAAAGATTTTGAAAATATAGTCCGAAACTCTCCATCTGTTCTAGAGATAGTTTCAGAAAATTTGATGTCCAAATTTTTCTACGTCCGAGTTTGACTCGAAAGGTTTCGAGTGACTCGAAACACGAAATAACTATTAGCCCAGTATCACTGAATCAACCGAACTAATTGTTATTAACACGAAAAGCACATAGCACAGAATTATGCCACAAAGATAATACATAATTAAGCATTTAACAT